>OZ024879.1:27443882-28885132 GCA_964017185.1 Rugalucina vietnamica
TGGTTGGCATATCATTGGCCGATTCGTATATGATTAAATACTGACCGTTGTTAATTTGTAATCGATTGATTGTCTTTGAATCTTATTCAATAAAGAGACTAAATAAACAGTCCGGTTTCCTCATAGTTTCAATTTATATATCAATCATAAAATAAATAATTTTTATGATTTACATGTAAATCAACATCAATGATTTTAAAACCATTATCTTAGTAAGTTACTTCCTTGACAAGGCCATTTAAATATACTGTTTATCTATTCTGTACATATTTAATAAGCAATGGGAGCAATATTTGAAGTTAGCGCCTTTTTCACTGTAACACGTCTTTTCATAATATTGTGGTTTATTTGCTTCGCTGCTCTAGCCAAACTACAAGAGTACACAGTTGTTATAGCAACGAGAACATTTCTCAGGCATGTGAGAATTATTAACAGGTGTTTCGCATGAAGTTTTAGAGAAGTCAGTTTTTTATGTTAAGAAACAGACACTCTGAGGTTTAGAAGGTAAGATTTATTTATTTTTTTTTTTTTGCATTAATTATTAACTTATTAAAGGCAGTAAAATGTGTAAATATAATTGATTTTAAACAATATACTTCATTGTTTTATTTCCTTTAGCCATCATACTTCGTTGCAACAAAGAGATTTTAGTTTTAACATTTATTTCTTTAACAGCTATTCCTTTATGAGCTAAAATGCACGCGTTAAAATGTTGCTTAAATGAGGCTAGTTTATGTTTTTGTCATGGTGCTGTATTTATTTGTTTGTTTTAGAAGACTAGTCGTCAAAGTAATCCAGCACAGAGAATACGAAAAACGAAGAGTTTACCTTTTTCCAAAGACAAGAGACCAAGCTCGACTGTCACCATGGTGCTGCAGATCAAGAAACTTACCGAGTGGACATATGCGATAGAAATACATCGTTCATAGCTTGTAATGAGCACATTCAAACAGTGATGGGCAAACAAAAAAAAAACAAAACCTCCGCATTGGACCACTGTCGAACCAATGTTATGGGCCAAAGATGGGCCGATGAGCAAATGCTAGGTTGGCCCATTCAAAATTTACAACCATGGGCCATTCGTGTGGCGTATTCTTCAATGTTATTACGGATTTTTATGAGCTAGGATATAGGATTTCGGTATCTTGTATGCCCTTACTTTAGACAGATTTTAGATTGTTTAATAAGTATAGCCATCATATGTATTTTAATATCAAAATCTGTCGATGAATTGTCTCAAAAATAGTGTCAGTAAATTTTGGTCAGATGCCTTCATATGTATTTTAATTTGGCGGTGAGTTTTCTTGAGATATTTTATATACTTTAGCACCACTACGGTTCCTTCAAGTCACCTCATATTAATCAAATCTATCAACAATAACCTGTCTCAGGCTAGTATTTAACCTTAATTGCTCATGATTACCGATTATAATCACAGGGTTAGAAATAAGCAGTTGCCCACTTGCCTGTCACGGGTAAAATTTGTTGGGGGCAAGGCCACATTTAAAATTACTTCTGTTTGCCCTCTCCCTACCCTGTCTAGAAAAGTTGGGTAGGTAGGTAGGTTTTTTTTTTTCTTCATGAACTACTGTATTATGCATTATTTTTGGTCAAAGGAATTAGCTACAATTTTGTCAAAGCTACTCACAATTACAGGTGCATTTTATGTTTTGAAGTGCTTGAACATAAGAACAAAATATCCAATTGGTGAGAAGGGTCATGGTTTAAATGAAAACACATTACTTTCTAGGGAAAACAATTTATCTTCTGACAGAAACATTAAAAAAAAAAAATAAAGGCAAAAAAGGGCAATAAAATTTTTTGAGTAGGCCCCATTTTTGGTGAGTAGGTAGGGAGAGGGCAAACAAACAAATTTTTATTTTTGGCTCAACCTGATCTTACTGAGAGGTTGCCCCCAGGACAACCTGAAATTTTCCAAGAAGTGTTTAATCTCATCATTCTTAGATGAGCAAAAATACAAATTCAAAGCAATGACAATTGCACTGTACCTTTGAATTCATGCATAAACATGATAAATAATCTTCATTTAGTAACATTTATATGACGTTTATATGGGGGCAAGTTCAAACCATGGGGGGCAAGTTCAGCTTGATTGCAGGTTGCCCCCTGGACAAGTTGCTTCCCGGGTCTTATTTCTAACACTGTAATCATCAGTTACAAGTCATTAACTTTGAACAAAAGTGTCGGTGAATTGTCTTCAGAAGTGTTCAGGGATTTTTTTCGGGTGTCTCAGGGGCCGATATAAGGCCCCATTCCCAATGGAGATTAGTTGATTTTTTTTTCCAATTTGGGGAAAAAAATTCCCAATCACAGCTGAATACACTTCTCAACAGTTCCTAAGCATTGTGAAAATCAAACTTTTCTGTTTGAAATGATGTTTAACTTTGATTTTAAGTTAAATTAGATGATTTCAAACTTCCCAAAATTGCAGAAAAAATCCCTGGTGTTGGTGAATTGTCTCAAAATCTGTAGTTGAATTGTCTCAAAAACTGTGTAGGTGAGTTGTCTTGTCGATGAACTGTCTTGATTCCCATACCTCAAACCTCCACCCACCTAAATGGTGAATCAGGGAGCAGGGAGCTGAGAACTCTCTCCTTCAAATCAAATCAAAATAGTCTGGTTTTCTCCCACTGGACGGCTTTTAAAACACTGAATCTGAATGGTTTACTGGTGACACACCAAATTGACAATACTTCACTTGAGGGCAGGGTCTCTATAGAGACCCTGTTGACGGTAACGATTTATTTAAGTTTATCAACAAAAGTTTCTAGCAAAAGGTTTACCATGTGTTTGCAGCTAAGGCAGAGTGCCTTTATTTCATATTAACTATACAGTTGAGTCTCCTGGAGTTGCGCGGCACATGGACTTGCGCATGTCATATTTTAGTGTCTCGGAACTAATGCATGAAAGTTTACAATCGTTTGTTAGTAACATTTTATCAATTAACATCATTATAGAAGCCAAAGATGCAAAATATCATAGATTGAGCATCCATGAACAGAACAGACGGTGAAAGTTTAAGTAAAACATAGCCTCCTGGTACCATATCTCGAACCACTTTTACAGCATTGTTCCATGTAAAAATCTTAGAACATGCAATAAAATTAATTTAATCCTCAGATTTTGTAGACACAACATTGCCAATGTCACTGACCTAGTACATTATGTGTGACGTCATATGGCGCGTGCACAGCACGGTCCATTACATCACCACTAAAAGCATGTTTCCTTCATTTAATGGAACCAATTCTCGAACAGACTATTTGAGATAGTTTTCGGTTGTAATAATGCGAGAGAATTAGGAGAAAATAGTGTATAGTCACCCAGGAGGTATTTAAGTGCAAGAAAATATGGTAAAGTGCAAGCATGTCACCACATAGGTCATTATGAGTAGGTCCAACCTAAACACTAGTCTCTTGCTACACTTTGTTTTCATGTATTTTGCCAGCATCACAATTGAGCAGATTTAGCCAATTTCTATTTAATTTTTTGGGATTAAACAAGTGATCACACAAGAGAGAGTCACTAGGAATGGGAGGTAGTACCAGTAACAAAATAAAAACGATCTTGTCGATCATGCGATTTTCACGGGCACTGTATTTTCACAGGGGTGTAAACAAACATTTATAAAGCTAAAAGACTAAAGGTGTGTTTACTTCATCAAAATTTGATTTGAATACAAAGAAGAGAGCTTCTGGCATGAGACAGCATAAAAAATGGAATTCAGGAATGTTTTTCAGCAGATAATTTCTTGTCAAACAAACTGAGTATTGTATTTTTGCTGTGATTTTGGTTGATTTCCATTGTCTGCTAGAGAAATCCAAAACGAGGCTGACACTTGGCACTGTGCCAGTTTTATCGCCCATTGGCTGACGAAAGAAAACCTGCCCAAAACGTTTTTATGTGGGCCAGATTTTATGTTTTATTGAGTGTAAATAAATTATTGTTCGAGAAATGGTACCAGGAGGCTACATGTCAGTCATTTTGTTTACCTAGTGTATTGCATTGTCCTAATTATCTATTCATTGGGCTGCTGTAATCCATATTTTTCTTACCAATCAGCTAGAAACAAGACTAGCTTCAACAATTATCTATTCAAATACAATATTTCTTATGGAAAGCCATCTGCTAATGTCAAATAAATGAAGTGCGCAACTCCATGTGACCTTTGACGTCAGGGATTAACATGGGGGTACCTTTACTTATGTTGGAATTCCAAGAAATCGTTTGAATATTTTCACGATTTCTTTTGGTAATTGTATGCATCAGATTTTCATGCAAATAGAGGATTATTTATTTCATCGAGACTGAGCTTCTTTTTATGTCTAAACGGTCAAACAATGCTTAGGTGCGCAACTCCAGGGGACAGCATCGTACGTCTAGAGCGTGGGAAGGATAAAGGTATATTGCCACAGTGTTACAGTATCCATACGTTATCTTGATTATCATGAAATGCCTGTCTTTTCTTCTTTTTCTCTTTTTATAAAAGGAAGTGGCTACTGACAGCCGGCTGTCAATAGCGAAAGTTCGCTACTGACAGCCGGCTGTCAATAGCGAAAGTTCGCTATTGACAGCCAGCTATATATTTCTTTATATTTGTGGGTTTCTAACAATTGGCTCATCTTTAATATTGTCAGATAAATGAATTACATTAAATCTTATGACCCTAGGTTCATCACATGTATCCTTTAAGAATATGTTTTGTATACATGTATGTTTGGGATTTGGGCCAGAAGTCAGACTTTCAAAAAATGTTAAATTTGTGGTTATAACTTAATGTTTTTCTTATCAAGTTTTCCATATTCTGACAGCCACTTTGTGAGTTACAAGGCATTCATTAAACCATAAGTACCTTTAAGGGTAGATTTCATTCAATGACATGGGACTTTAGGGACCACTAGAGATCAAAATTATCTAACATCTTTTAAATATAAAACTTTCTACAAACTTATGTCCATCTTTTATAGGTATACAAAGGCTAGTTCTCCCCATATGACATCAGACCCAAGGAACCTTTGATTTGGGACTGTGTGGGGGTGGGTTAAGGCAAAAATCTAGACCCTTAAAAATTTGAAAGAATGCCCGACAAAATGAGAAACACATTTGTAAGATTTTCCCATTAAGCTTCTCATGAGTTGGATACAAAATGCCATACCATTTCCGTGTCAGATCACATCTTGTCATAACTGTAGTATACGAGTATAGCATATCTATTATCAATTTATAAATAAACCACTTTGATAAACCTCTATTGGAGCTTCCAAGTGCCAGGTGATTAGGGTGACAACCTCTAGGACACCACTTCAGACACAGTATATACTACACGGACAGGTCCTGGAGGTTGTCGACTGCGCCAGGTACTTGGAGGTTGATATCTCCAACAACCTAACCTGGAATACTCATGTGAATAGAGTCACAGCAAACGCAGGCAGGTCCCTAGGATTCATAAGACGTAATATCAAAACTAGAAACCCCAAAGTCCGAGAGTTGGCATACCAGACTCTTGTCCGACCCCAGCTCGAATACAGCTCATCAGTTTGGGACCCGCATGGTAAAGAGAATATCAAACCAGAGGACCAATGGTCCTGTAAATGCTCACCTGAGTCTGCTGCATATACCAATAAACATGTTTGAATATTATGGTATTTAACCCCAGTGCAGGGGCAGATGAAGCCCTTGGGCCGTTTTCTTTTTTCAGAATAATCAATATTCTGTCCATTTGCCAATTTCTTGGCTCTTGCTGGCTTTTCCCTTCAAATGACATTTTAACAGTTTTTCCCATTCAAATGCATGGGCAACCCATGTTGACCTTGCCATAAACTTGGTCAAGGTCATCACAGGGTCATGATTTATATATACATTGTAATACTTTAGCCATGGATGCTTCACGCCAAGTTTCATTGAAATCAATCTATTGGTTTCAGAGAAGAAGATATTTGAAGGTTTTTTACCATATATGGGCATGGCGGCCATCTTGGTCATGTGACCTAGATTATTAATATATACATTGGTTCCCCCATCCTATAGATACTTCACATAAAATTTGGCTTCAATTGGCCAAGTGGTTTCAGAGGAGAAGATGTTTGAATATTATGGTAATATACATGTATATTGCCCCGGGGTGTGGCCATATGAGCCCTTAGGTCCATTTTCTTTTTCAGAATCATTAATATTTAGTCCTACTACGCATTTCCTGCAAGATTTTCACCTCAAACGACTTTTTAAAAGTTTTCCCCATTCCAATGCATTGGCGACCTATGTTGACCTTGTCGTAAAATAGGTCAAGGTCACCACAGGGTCATGATTTATAAATACATTGTAGTACTTCAGCCATTGGTGCTTCATGCCAAGTTTCTTTGAAATCTGTCCACAAGATTCGGAGAAGAAGATTTTTGAAGGTTTTTTACCATATATGGGCATGGCAGCCATCTTGGTCATGTGAACAAGATAATTTATATATACATTAATTCCCCCATTCCATAGATGCTTCACATAAAATTTGGCTTTGATTCGCCAAGCGGTTTCAGAGGAGAAGATGTTTGAATATTATGCTAATATACATGTATATTGCCCCGGGGTGGGGGTAGATGAGCCCCTGGAGTCCAGTTTTTTTCAGAATCATTAATATTCAGTCCTACTGCCCATTTCCTGCAAGACTTTCACTTTAAATGACATTTTTAAAGTTTTCCATATTCAGTTGCATTGGCGACCTATGTTGACCGTGCAATTAAAAAAGGTCAAGGTCATTACAGGGTCATGATTTATATATACATTGTAGTACTTGAGCCATCGATGCTTCATGCCAAGTTTCTTTGAAATCGATCCACCGGTTCTGGAGAAGAAGATTTTTGAAGGGTTTTTACCATATATGGGCATTGCGGCCACCTTGGTCATGTGACCTGGATTATTTATATATACATTGATTACCCTTCCTATTGATGCTTCACATAAAATTTGGCTTTGATTGGCCAAGCGGTTTCAGAGGAGATGATGTTTGAATATTATGGTAATATACATGTATATTGCCCCGGGATGGGGGCATATGAGCCCCTGGGGTCCAATTTTTTTCAGAATCATTAATATTCAGTCCTACTGCCCATTTCCTGCAAGACTTTCACTTTAAATGACATTTTAAAAGTTATCCCCATTCAAAAATGCATTGGCGACCTATGTTGACCTTGCCGTAAAATAGGTCAAGGTCATCACAGGGTCATGATTTATATACACATTGTAGTGCTTGAGCCATCAATGCTTCATGCCAAGTTTCGTTGAAATCAGTCCACCGGTTCTGGAGAAGAAGATTTTTGAAGGGTTTTTACCATATATGGGCATGGCAGCCATCTTGGTCATGTGACCTGGATTTCTTATATACACATTGATTCCCCCTTCCTATAGATGCTTCATATAAAATTTGGCTTTGGTTGGCCAAGCGGTTTCAGAGAAGAAGATCTTTGAAATTGTGGACGGACGACGGACGGACGGACGCCGGATCATGGACATCCTATAAGCTCACCTTGTGAGCCTAACGGCTCAGGTGAGCTAAAAATTAGAGATGGTCCAAAGACGTGCTGCCCGGTGGACCCTAAGTGACTACTCCAGATCAACTAGTGTCTCTTCATTACTGTGCCAGTTGAATTGGCAGACCCTTGAAAAGAGACGATCTGTGGCCCGAATGTGTTTATTCTACAAAATTGTCCACTGCCTAGTAGCTATACCCATCCCAGACTACATACAGCCCAATCATAGGATATCCCGATATTGCCACTCAATGACTTTTAGACAAATCCATACAGGCAAGGACTATTACAAGTACTCCTTCTTTCCACTGGCTGTCGTTCAGTGGAATGCCCTCCCAGCCAGCGTTGCAGCTTCTCCAAGTCTTGAAGTCTTCAAGATTTTAACATCCCCAGGGTTTAAATGATGCCTGAGGTGAGTTGAATCATTAAGTCTAGGATATCATCACATCTTACACATTTTATGCCTTATTGGAGACTAATTCATTCTGGGGATAACTCTAATTGAGAAGACATTACCACATGTAACTATTTCTGAGACTAAAACTAAATTTTCTGGCCATGAAAATGTAAACTGAGGCGAGCTGAATCATCCAGACTACCATAAAGGGGTCATGGCTAAGACTCAACACATTTATGCATTACTGGGGAATAATTCATACTGGGGATAACACTTACAGGGAATTAAATAAATATCAGATCTTGTAAAAAATCTTCAAAATATAGAATTCCTGAAGATTTTGACTGTTCTCAATTTGGTATTTAACAAACACATGATGATTTGCTTGGAAGCAAAAACTCATCAAACTTACAAATTCTTTATAAATTGATATAAAATTTTCATGTCGGATCACGCCTTGTTGAAACGTTAGCATATAATAGATTCTGACAATGATCTTCACTCAGAAACTACTTTATTCACACATTTATGAATGTGATGGGGGAATATTGTTATATAAAGTCATTTAATGGTTATAAACTTGCAGAAAATATGTAAATGGATAAACAGTTTATCATTTTGAATACAATTTGAAATTTTGTCCGTGCCTCAGTCTGTACATATATGTTCAAGGCATTATGTTTCTACATCTGTTTCAGAATAAACTACTGGGTGACCTAATAAATAAATAAATTTGTGTATATATTGCTGCAGCTCTCACAGAATATCAAATATTTTGATAAATGAAAGTAATAAATACATGTATTGAATTTCAAATTGTTCACTTTCCTTGTGATGTGTTTGAGTGTAACAAATATTTATAAAACCATTTTAAATATAGAAATAAACTTATGCTCATTAATATACATGAAAATGTGTAGCTGGCTGTCAATAGCGAACTTTCGCTATTGACAGCCGGCTGTCAGTAGCGAAAGTTCGCTATTGACAGCCGGCTGTCAGTAGCGATCGCCTTTATATAAAAAAAGCTAGTACTTGTAAATAAAAAAAAAATATTAACACGAGAATTCTACGACTCTAACACCCACTCTCTAGGCAGAAATTAAGGATGGGACAACATGTATAACAAATGACTACACAAATACTTACTTGCAAAGTAATGATGCTTGAAATCTTTAATTCTTCAAAACAATTTGACAGGTAGTTGTCCTCAGTCGCCATGTTTGAACAACTACAAATTCGCGCGATTTAATTGGTTGAAATCCATTTCTATGAACCACATGTTAAGGAAATGAAACGAAAAGTAATGAAACCCAAAAGTTGAAACCGGACCGAACCTAATGTACCAAAGTGAACTGAACAGTTTAACTTTATTGGCTATCCCAGTACCTCAAACTGATCTAGCCTATACATGAATTCAGTGGTCAGGCCTATACATATGATGTATCATAGGCCAAAAATGTAGGTTTTGTAAAAAAAAAAAAATATTTGACTTAAAAATTTTATCCCGACCAATAATTAAAAAAATGAGTATGTTGACAGCAATTTCTGCTGTCGACTGAGTATGTTGACAGCAACTTCTGCTGTCGACCGGGTGTGTCGACAGCAATTTCTGCTGCCGACCGAGTATGACGATAGGGACTTCTGCGGTCGACTGACTTTGTCGACAGCAATTTCTGCTGTCGACCGAGTATGTTGATAGCAATTTCTGATGTCAACCGAGTATGTCGACAGCAATTTATGCTGTCGACCAAGTATGTCAACATCAACTTCTGCTGTCGACCGAGTATGTTGACAGTAACTTCTGCTGTCAACCGGGTGTGTTGACAGCAATTTATGCTGTCCACCGAGTATGTCAATACAAATGTCTGATTTCGACCAAGTCTGTCGACAGTAACTTCTGCTGTAGACCGAGTTTGTTGACAGCAACTTCAACTTCGGCCAGGTATGTCAACAGCGATTTCTGCTGTCCACCGAGTATGACGATAGCAACTTCTGATGTCGACTGAGTATGTCGACCAAAACTTCTGCTGTCGACCATGAATGTCGACAGCAACTTTTGCTGTCAACCGGGTGTGTCGATAGCAATTTCTGCTGTCGACCAAATATGTCGATAGCAACTTCTGAAGTCAACCGTGTATGTTGATAGCGACTTCTGCTGTCGACCGAATTTGTCGACAGCAACTTCTGCTGTCAACCAGGTGTGTTGACAGCGATTTCTGCTGTCGACTGAGTATGTCTTCAACCACTTCTGCTGGCGACCATGTATGCCGGCAGCATGTTCTGCTGTCGACTTAGTATGTCGATAGCAACTTCTGCTGTCAACCCAGTATGTCAACAGCAACTTCTCCTGTCGACTGAGTATATGGATAGCAACTTTTGTTGTTGACCGAGTATACATGTATCTACAGCAACTTCTGCTGTTGACTTAGTATGTCGATAGCAACTTCTGCTGTCGACCCAGTATGTCAACAGCAACTTCTGCTGTCGACCCAGTATGTCAACAGCAACTTCTGTTGTTGACCAAGTATGTCTTCAACCACTTCTGCTGGCGACCATGTATGTCGACAGCATCTTCAGCTGTCGACTTAGTATGTCAATAGCAACTTCTGCTGTCAACCCAGTATGTCAACAGCAACTTCTCCTGTCGACTGAGTATATGGATAGCAACTTTTGTTGTTGACTGAGTATACATGTATCTACAGCAACTTCTGCTGTTGACTTAGTATGTCGATAGCAACTTCTGCTGTCGACCCAGTATGTCAACAGCAACTTCTGCTGTCGACCCAGTATGTCAACAGCAACTTCTGTTGTTGACCGAGTATACATGTATCTACAGCAACTTCTGCTGTCGACAGATTATGTTAACTGCCACTTCTGCTGTCAACCGAGTATGTCGACAGCATCTTTTGCTGTCCATGGAGTATGTCAACATCTACTACTGTTGTTGACTGAGTATATAGATAGCAACTTCTGCTAATGACCGAGTATGTCGACATCAACTTCTGCTGCCGACTGAGTATGTCGACAGCAACTTCTGCTGTCCTAGAATTATGAAATTTATTCAAGGCATATTATAGATCAATCAAACGCCAGTAAAGCTTGGACTTTACCTTTCAAAACTGGGCAAGCCTTCCTTTTAAAAGGAAATTTTATTGGAATTATGCCCCAATGCTCTGATTGTGACTGAGAGGAAATTATTCTAGATTGAAAAGATTTGGACCATAATGCAACAGTCGTTTGTATCCCCGGCTCCCCTAAAGGCTAAAGTGCCAGGATTCAATCTCTGATAAGTCTCGGCAGTGCCGGGGATATGCTGCGCTTTTAATTTCCTGCCAAAACACAATCACATTCATGCAAATTAGTTATTAGTTGTATTTTTTAACATTTGATTACTTTTTGTGGTCCTTATTTTATTTGCTAATGTATCTGTACATTTATGTGCAGAAATTCTAGCTCCTGTCTCATATTTCAGTTTCATTAGAACAACTCCCAACTGTTGTTCCTCATTATTGTTAGCCTCCAGGGAGCCAGGGCTTTAAGGAGGAATTTTACCACAAATCTGCCCCCACAGACAGCCGCAGTGCCGGGCTTTAATATTTGAAAAGTTTAAAGCCCTGCTATTCCCCAGCCCTGGGGGTGCCGTGGATTCAATTGACTGGTGCATAAATAACCAGGATTATCCAGGCGCTTTATTACGTCCACTCTATCTTACATTAACTCAGGGAGGCTTTCTTAATCACTTGATCATCTCACCACTGGTCTGGTCTGGCCACAATCGCGTGAGACAAGCCAAGTTCTGCTAGCTTGCAAGTATGCCAGGTGTTTTTCTCAGTGATCTCTCCTTTTCGCACCACCTACAGATAGGTCAGTCTCTTATGAGCTGAAATAATCTAGAAAGGGATGTAAAACTGAATTAAAGAAGAAAAAACAAACATTTTGAATTGAAATGTCCATCATTTTGAAATTTGTTTAAGTAAGGACCACAACAAATCGCGTCCAGGCTCTTGCTTAAACTGGCGACCAGTCTGCAAAGTAAGAAAGGCCATGCTGTCATAGAGGGTTAACTGACCTTTCCTTTCCAAGGTGTACTGTGGTAGTTGCACCTTATATGGTTATAACTGTGATGTAATGGCAGTTTAGTGGTCACCTGAGAAAGAGCTAGCTGTCCTCTTCGTCTAAATACGATATTTTGTTGAAGAAATAGAGCAGCTGCACTCACAGTGACTTGTTGAGTAATACATTTAATTCACTGTTTGGAGGTCAGTAAAGGACAAAGATCATGCAGCATGTACCATAAGCGACTCATTTTCTTACAACTGACTGACTGTGAATTAATAAAATCACACGCCTGTACCCATCCATTTTGATTCAAACACAATAAATTGAATCAGTCACTGAAAACATAGATATTGCTCAGCTTTCCACCATTGCATTGTAGACTTCCCACCAAAAGTTTGACTGTACTGCCTTTATTACACAAGTTATGCACACAATCTAACCATGTGAGATTTTGACATACTATACTGAAATTATTCCACAAGGACAAAAATAAAACACAACAGTTTTAAAAGCATGAATTTTATTTTACTGCAACTTACAAAATAATGAAGCGATGTCCACAACTATCTGTTATCAACTAAAAATAGTGCTGTTTATGCTTATGACTGAAAAATATCGAAACTTTATGATTGGACTTATATTTTTGACTGCTTAATATCTCCTTCCTGGGACTGTAATTTAGCAACTTGCTGATTTTGCAAAAAAAACCAGAGGACCATTGGTCCTGAGAACGCTCACCTGAAGCCTGATCTTGGAGTATTAAGTCATAATGAAATGACCTTGACCTTGAATACTCACACACCTTTATTCACTTCATAAGTTGTCTGCATCTGCAAAGTTTCAGGTCTCAGGCTGCAATAGTTTCCAAACCCAGTGATTTCTGAGAAAACCATAATTTTCATTTTGATATTTAAATGACCTTGGGCCAAGGTCAAGACATGACCTTTGGCCTTCATTAATTACTTACCTTCATTGACTCCATTAGTTGTCTGCATCTAGCAACTTTCAGGTCTCAGGCTGCAACAGTTTGTTTTCGCCTTTTCCCATGTGAAAGCCTATGTTTCCAAAATTGACCTTGCCGTAAAATATGTCAAGGTCATCATAGGGTCATCATTTCAACAAACTATGATGGGCTGGAGTCCCAAATGCTACATACCAAGTTTCATGAAAATTGGCCTGCCGGTTCTGGAGAAGAAGATTTTTGAAAGGTTTTTACCATATATGGGCGTGGCGGCCATCTTGGTCATGTGACCTGAATTTCGCGATCAAACTTTCATCTCCCCTACCCATGGATGCTCCACATAAAATTTCACTTTGATTTGCCAAGCAGTTTCAGAGAAGAAGATCTTTGATAAGTGTGTATGGACAACAGACTGGCCAAGGTCAAGAGATGACCTTGACCTATATTAATCAAATACCTTCATCTACTCCATTAGTTGTTTGCATCTACTACTTTTCAGGCCTCAGGCTGCAATAGTTTTCAAAAAATCCATAGTTTTCACTTTTTCCTATGTAAAAGCCTATGTTTCCAAATTTGACCTTGCCGTAAAATAGGTCAAGGTCATCCAAGGGTCATCATTTTATCAAACTATAATGGGCTGAGGTCCTCAATGCTACATACCAAGTTTCGTGGAAATCGGCCAGCTGGTTCTGGAAAAGAAGATTTTTGAGTGGTTTTTACCATATATGGGCGTGGCGGCCATCTTGGTCATGTGACCTGAATTTCGCGATCAAACTTTCATCTCCCCTACCCATGGATGCTCCACATAAAATTTCACTTTGATTGGTCAAGCAGTTTCAGAGTAGATCTTTGAAAAGTGTGTATGGACAACAGACTGGCCAAGGTCAAGAGATGACCTTGACCTATATTAATCACATACCTTCATCTACTCCATTAGTTGTTTGAATCTGCCACTTTTCAGGCCTCAGGCTGCAACAGTTTTCAAAAAATTCAATAGTTTTCACTTTTTCTATGTAAAAGCCTATGTTTCCAAATTTGACCTTGCCGTAAAATAGATCAAGGTCATCCAATGGTCATCATTTTATCAAACTATGATGGGCTGAGGTCCTTGATGCTACATACCAAGTTTCGTGGAAATCTGCCCACCGGTTCTGGAAAAGAAGATTTTTGAGTGGTTTTTACCATATATGGGCGTGGCGGCCATCTTGGTCAAGTGACCTGGATTTCGCGATCAAACTATCGTCTCCCCTACCCATGGATGCTCCACATAAAATTTCACTTTGATTGGCCCAGCAGTTTCAGAGAAGAAGATCTTTGTAAAGTGTGTATAGACAACAGACTGGCCAAGGTCAAGAGATGACCTTGACCTATATTAATCACATACCTTCATCTACTCCATTAGTTGTTTGCATCTACCACTTTTCAGGCCTCAGGCTGCAATAGTTTTCAAAAAATCCATAGTTTTCACTTTTTCCTATGTAAAAGCCTATGTTTCCAAATTTGACCTTGCCGTAAAATAGATCAAGGTCATCCAAGTGTCATCATTTTATCAAACTATGATGGGCTGAGGTCCTTGATGCTACATACCAAGTTTCGTGGAAATCGGCCAGCCGGTTCTGGAAAAGAAGATTTTTGAGTGGTTTTTACCATATATGGGCGTGGCGGCCATCTTGGTCATGTGACCTGGATTTCGGGATCAAGCTTTCGTCTCCACTACCCATGGATGCTCCACATAAAATTTCACTTTGATTGGCCAAGCAATTTCAGAGAAGAAGATCTTTGAAAAGTGTGTATGGACAACAGACTGGCCAAGGTCAAGAGATGACCTTGACCTATATTAATCACATACCTTCATCTACTCCATTAGTTGTTTGCATCTACCAATTTTCAGGCCTCAGGCTGCAATAGTTTTCAAAATATCCATAGTTTTCACTTTTTCCCATATAAAGGCTATGTTTCCAAATTTGACCTTGCCCTAAAATAGGTCAAGGTTATCCAAGGGTCATCATTTTATCAAACTATGATGGGCTGAAGTCCCCGATGCTACATACCAAGTTTCGTGGAAATCGGCCCACCGGTTCTGGAGAAGAAGATTTTTGAAGGGTTTTTACCATTTATGGGCGTGGCGGCCATCTTGGTCATGTGACCTGGATTTCGCGATCAAACTTTTGCTTCCCCTACCCATGGATGCTCCACATAAAATTTCACTTTGATTGGCCAAGCAGTTTCAGAGAAGAAGATCTTTGAAAAGTGTGTATGGACGACAGACTGGCCAAGGTCAAGAGATGACCTTGACCTAAATTAATCACATACCTCCATCTACTCCATTAGTTGTTTGCATCTACCACTTTTCAGGCCTCAGGCTGCAATAGTTTTAAAAAAATCCATAGTTTTCACTTTTTCCCATGTAAAAGCCTATGTTTCCAAATTTGACCTTGCCGTAAAATAGGTCAAGGTCATCCAAGGGTCATCATTTTATCAAACTATGATGGGCTGAAGTCCCCGATGCTACATACCAAGTTTCGTGGAAATCGGCCCACCGGTTCTGGAGAAGAAGATTTTTGAGTGGTTTTTACCATATATGGGCGTGGCGGCCATCTTGGTCATGTGACCTGGATTTCGCGATCAATTTTGAAATGCCACTACCCAAGGAGGCTCCACATAAAATTTCAACTAGATCGGCCAAGCGGTTTCAGAGAAGAAGATCTTTGAAATTGTGGACGACGGACGGACGACGGACGACGGACGGACGGACGGACGCCGGATCATGGCCATCCTATAAGCTCACCTTGTGAGCCTTCGGCTCAGGTGAGCTAAAAAAAAATGCAATAAATTTGAATCCAAACGTTTACAATTAGCTCTCTGAGGAACTGTAAATTTCTCTTCATTCAAGGTGAAAATGAACATGTTTTACTTGCAAGAATTTATGATCAAAAGAAAGACAATCAAATGAATTAAGATTACAATTTTATGTGTAGTTGTCATTCCTGTGTGCATGTTGTTAAAATTTTTCAGACTGTAGTTTAAGGTTGGCACAAAATAAAGAGAGGCGTTGTAATTGACTAAATGCAATTCATACTATCACTCCGACTATTATCAAAATCAAGGACAAACAAAGATTAAGGTGCAGTCACTTTACGTGTGATTTAGTGTAACATATTCACAATTAGCCACACAATTTTGTATGTCCAAGGTTTTGTCATACATTTACTGGTCGGTGAATATTTTGAGTTACAGGTGGCATTTGGTCAATTCCTGAACCATTCATGCTAAATAACTACGCAACAATATGTAACATAATTGCACATGAAAAAGTGTAGTCTTAAATGAGCCACGTCATGAGAAAACCAGATTTTTGCCTTTGCGAAAACAAAGGCGCAGATCAGCATCCCAGTAACTGCGAAGCTGATCAGCGCCTTTGTTTTCGCTACACGGATAGTACAATTCCTCTACTTTCTAAATCCAGGATTTCCAGCCTCTAGCCATCTTCTGTGCTTGTACAGCTCGGTTTGTCAGACCTGGTCGCATACCCCGAAGACCGGTTTTCTCGCATCACGGCTCAAATTATCACAAACTTAGGAGCAAACAGATTACATCACAACAAAACTGACTGAAAAGAAAATGGTTGCTATGATAGGGAAGAAAACTGTGACCTGTATACTATCAAGAGCAACCATAAATAGTTATCACCGGTTATTAAGGAATCAACCTTCCATCCAGGCATCAGAGTGCATTTAGGCCCCAAGGTTATAAAACTTATTTCATGCTCAGCTCAACTGAGAGTGATATTTAAACTGCTCTTAAATAATGAAACAACCAACATTGATAACTAACATTTCAGGTTCAGATGCTGATACAATCTGATAATAAATGTTAAAATGCCAAATATTGTTCGCATATTAACATTATGAGCAGGATCAAGTTCTTTTCTTTCTTTTTTTCTTTAATTCAGTTTTACGTCCCTTTCAAGATTATTTCAGCTTATATGAGACGGGCTAATCACCCCCCCCCCCCCCCCCCCCCCCCCCCCGAGAAAAACCACCTGACACACAGGATCAGTTTCATGCTCAACTCAGCTGACATTAAAACAATTTAATAATCTTGAGGCCAGGAAGTAAACTTGTCAAAATAAGTTAAGCCCCATGTCAATTTTTCTCCATAGGCATAATGGGAATGATAAGGGAACTTTTCATGACATCTACTGTAACATGTTTCACTCAATAGAAAAAATTAAAATGAATGAAAATCAACCCATCTTTAGAAGAATAATTCATGGTCAATTGTTGAAAATTACATGTAAAAGTGTTTATTCAGTCTAAAATATGACAAAACAAATTTGCAGGTTTTTGCAGTAAGTCTATGGTAAAAACTCAGCGGGGGCTCAACTTATTCTGACCAGTGTGTAAGTTAGACCCAGGTTTAGAACATGTCTCAACATCTAATGTATACTTTAAAATGAAAAGCAGTGTTTGATATGCTTATACTGAACAGAATATTTATAGTTTAGAAGGCAAAAAGCAACAACAAAAATCAAACTGCCAAGTGTTCTCGCAAAGTCGGGACTTCCTTTTTGACTTACGGGATCACAAATGAGCCGCGACGCGAGAAAAACGGTCTTCCGGCTTTCCGACCTGGTCCAACATAACCAGCCTGTACAGTTACAGACAAGAGCTAGCAGCTTGAAATTTTGGATTTAAGAAGAAGAGGAATTGTACTAACAAAGGCGCAGATCAGCTTCGCAGTAACTGCGCCTTTGTTTTCGCATAGGCAAAAATCCGGTCTTCTCACGATGCGGCTCAAATCATGTACTTATATGAGCCACCTCATGGGAAAACCAACAATCTGCACTGGCGAAAACAAAGACGCAGATCAGCTTTGCGGTAACCGCGAAGCTGATCAGCGCCTTTGTTTTTGCTACTTGGATAGTACAGTTCCTCTTCTACTTAAATCCGAAATTTCAAGCTTCTAGCTCTTTTCTGTGCTTGTACAGCCCGGTTTGTGTCGGACCTGTTCGGAAACCACATTGTTGGTTTTCCCACGAGGTGGCTCATATCTTACAAGTTTCTGCAGCTTTATGTACAACAATAAAAACACAATGATTTAATGTTTCAAGCACTATTGAAACCACATATATAGATAAACTATCAAGAAAATATACAACATATGCTTATAGACAAAAACATCATATACATCACAAATAACATATCACATCAAAAAAATGACAAAGAAAGAAGGTGAATATTAAGTATATAATCATTCTGATTGGCTATATTTTTTAACATCACATGATTAGAAATTTACATTTAAACATTATTTAGTAAGAAATATTTTTCCTACACAGTTCAACCCTTTTTCAAACTTCACAATATCATTTTGAAAATTTTAGTAAGAGGTATGCTGTAAAATATTGGAAATTCTACTGTACTTTTCTATTTATACTTGTAAAAATCCAGGCATCAATATCAAAATGTTTCAGCGTTAAAAATATTCCACTTTATAATTTAAGTGGAAGTTGTTGAGAACTGAAGTTGTTCTGAACCACAAGTATCAACAGATATCACGAAAATAGTTTTCTTTCTATTTGATATGGGAAAATAAGCAAATGTGTCCAGCGAGTAGTTCTATAGTTCTAATCATACATGTGATATATATCCCAATTTTGAAGGGATTTCCCGATTTTTTTTTTTTTTTCAGAAAATCTCCCTACTTGATATTTCATACATCTTATATATGAGCCTTCGCATGAAGAAGTAGAAGAAGGAATGTACTATCCAAGTAGCGAAAAGATAAGCCCTGATGAGCTTCCCAGTTACTGCGAAGCTGATCTGCGCCTATATTTTTGCATATGCATGTTGTTGGTTTTCTTATGCCGCGACTCATATCTCCCCATTTAGAATTTCAAATCTCCCTACCAAACATCACAAATTTCTTTCTTTGTTTAATTCACTAAATCTCCCTATCTGGCTTCTCAAATGTATCATATGTGTGAGCACAAAGTGTATCTTTTGTCTAATAAAGAGTATGATTAAATCATAGATATACAAAGTCATGGATACAAAAATTATAGACATACAAATTTCATTAGCCTGCATACACGCAGTGAGAAAAGCTGTTAGCAAATAATTCAATAAGTTACATGGACAACAGTTAAACAATACAAAAACATGAAAAAACAAGCTTGAAATGTAATAATTGCACAAAAAGATATAGCCCTACATACATAAAAGTCATGTTACTCATATAGATATAAGAAAGTTAAAGGGTAGTTAAAGGGAACAAAAAAAAGCCATGTCATGACAAACCCAGGCCTAGAAATTTTTCTGAGGACCTACTCGTCCTGTGGGGCGAGTTGTAAACAATTTTCACTCGTCCTTACTGCTGGTGCACTCGTCCTTAAAATCTGGATTTCGAAAGAGACAAAAATCATCAAAAACTAATGTCGCCCTGCTTCGACATTTTTGTCTAATTTCGATATCAAAACGGAAATGCTCGATTATTTGACTTTTAGTGTAAGCCGTTTTATCACATGGAGATAAAACCCGGGACGTCTTAAGTCTCAATAGTACGGTGCGCCGTGAATAAAATGACCAATGCTTTCCGGTATTTGGACCATTTACCGGATTTTATTGAATTTCATTTACTTTGGACTAGTGACGTAGTGCAAACATCCGGTTGACAATCGGAAACGAAATCTTCGGCTGATTTTGCATTTACGGACATTTACTGCCTCGAGTCAGTCCCGAAAATGCTACACGTCCTGTCGGGCGAGCCAGGGTAAATTTCCACTCGCCCGTATCGAACTTTCACTCGTAAATACGAGAGGACGTGTGGATTTTTCTAGGCCTGAAACCCTATCTTTGGGGCACAAACAATAAGCCTGGCCAACTTTATGTTTGAAATTTTTGATTTTACCAAGTTAATAATTTACAATAATCATCCTCGAAGTGTGTGGTGTGGGTTCGAGCCTCACATGGGGCACATGAGACACGCCATGTTCTGCTTGCAGGTGTTCCAGGTGGTTTTTCTTGGGGTTATCTACCTACAGATTGGCTTGTCTCATATCAGCTGAAATAATCTTGAAAGGGACATAAAACTGGATAAAAAAAATAAATAATAATAATCATCCTAATTCAGGCAGCAAACAAAATGAAAAGGTTGGCCACCCTCAGCCTGCTTAATATACAATTGCTATTTGCTTTGTCCATGTATTAAAACATTTTCCGACAGGCATGGTGGTTCAAATGATCCGTTTTGACACAAATCAGCCGCACAAATTAGGGATTTAATAATTTTGGTTGTAGAAATGGGCAACAGATGTCTGTCTTTCTTTTTTTTTTTTTTTTTTTTTGTAAGTCTATTAGGGTAGAGTTTCTCATGACATGGCTCCACATATGAGCCACAACGCAAGAAAACCAGTCTTCGAGATTTCCGACCAGGTGCGACACAAATCGACCTGTACAGTCACACAAGCAGGCTAGATGCTTGAAATTTTTGCTGTAAGTAGAAGAGGATTTGTACTACCTGAGTAGTGAAAACAAAGGGGCTGATCAGCTGTGCAGTTAATGCACAGCTGATCTGCACCTTTGTTTTCGCATATGCAAAAATCTGGTTTTCTCATTATGCGGCTCATATAAGATGACAAAAAGAAAGCATGAATGAACAGACAACAATTAAGCACTAAATTGTTCCAGCTTTTTGAAACTTGGGAACATATGAAAGAAGTTAACATTTGGAAAACCAAAAATGTGGCATCAAATCTTGTGTAAACTAATACTTTACCACACATAAACGGCATAAAATTTAAGCAAACTTTGCTCTTTGTCAACATGAGTTGTTTTGTTTATTTACTTCGTAATGTCCTAGACAAGAGCTAAGGTTGTCAAGTTGTTGACTCCATTTTTATTGGACTTCTACCAAATATGGGGATGAAATGAAATCTCGGTGTCAATCTAACCAAACATCACTCAAGAAAACACCTACAGGCTTTTTTAAATGAAAGATAGTTTGAAACCAACAATTTGGGGTTCCGACCAAGTCTGACACAAACCAGGCTGTACAGTCATAGAAGCAGGCTTGAAGCTTGAAATTTCGGATTTAAGAAGAAGAGAGATTGTACTATCCGTGCAGCCAAAACAAAGGCGCTGATCAGCTGTGCAGTTACTGCACAGCTGATCTGCGCCTTTGGTTTCGCATATGCAAATTGTTGTTTTTTTGATGCATTGGCTCAAATCATTTACTGGGTACATCAAGACTTTCTATGCAGTTTCCCAGTTAGCCTTCTGCAAGAATACATCAAGCGGTCAATCTATTTCCCACAGCCCTGACTGGGTGAGAGCTATCAGCATATGCTTCCTCCTACTAGTCCAACTGAGCTGCCAAGCGAGAAAATGGGTCTTCAAGAGTTCCGACCAGGTCTGATACAAATCGGCCTGTACAGTCACAGAAGCAGGCTAGATGCTTGAAATTTTTGCTTTAAGTAGAAGAGGAATTGTAGTATCCTAGTCGCGAAAACAAAGGCACTGACCAGCTTCGCAATAACTGTGAAGCTGATTTGCGTGTTTGTTTTCGCCTATGCAAAAATCCGGTTTTCTCATGGTGCAGCTCCATTATGTAAGGCTTTCACCATATGCTAAGACTAATTCAACTGGGTAACGTCTATATCTAGATTGGGTGTCTGTGCCACATTATTGATTTTTCTTTAGTTCTGCTCATTTGTGTAGTTAGAAAGAGAAGACTTGTTTAAGAATAGTTTATGTATCATGTTGGTTGTCGGAGCTGGGGGAGATACGTCCTGTCTCTAACGCCAGCTCACAGCTCATGTGTCTCTGCCGTTTAACTTCTCTCGTAGCTAGGCGGTAACTTTCTTCCGCTGGGCATGTTATAATAGGTGAACTAGCAATCTCGTAACCATCCATGATGGATGTCGACTGACTGCTAGTATCATTAATCACTAAAGATAAGTTTTTATCTTTAACCTTTTCACTTGCTCCAGTCCTATGTGCACTATCAATCCTATGTGCACCATCAATCCTATGTGCACCATCAATCCTATGTGCACCATCAGTCCTATATGCGCCATTGTGGTATCCCTCTTCCAACACTAAAGCTGTGGTAGGCCTGTCATTCTCAACTTCAGTTAACAGTATGGCTGGCTCTTGTCTGTCCGATCTCAAGTTACTGTTCAATCTATCAATATCTGACTCTACCTCCGACAGTTCTAAAGCCTCGCTACATTTCTGTGACAGCGAGTCTGTGCCTTGTTTTCCCATTGGAAGATCTAACACTAGATCTTCAGCTTGAAAACTCTGCAGGCTCACCTGGTCGGAGAAATGGACATTCATGTGCTCAGTCACCGACTTGTCGGCCATTTGACGTGCCAGGCGACGACAACGTTTGCACCGTATGTGTAGAGGCTTGCCGTCTTCGACGCCACAGATGCTGCCGCAACCCGATATCGGTGAGCCAGGACAGGAAATAGTTCTCTTCTTGTCGTCATGGTGGCTTACAGACAGACTGTCACTGTCTTTGGAACGAGTGGTATCGTTGTCAGTGGGAGAGCTTATGGAATGATTAGAAATGAGGTCAACCTGAACCTCGGAGGCTGTCAGTGAGCCTGTATCTAGTCTGGAATAAAACAATAGTCAAAAAATAAGTTAATGAGAAATATTTATGAATTTTCGATAATTCAAGACAGTTTTTGTTAGTTCTCCACATAAATCTATGTTGTGGGTACTCAGTAGAATAGCCTTGGTGAGGTCTAGGTTTTCATGAAGAATTAAGCAAATTCATATCTCAATTGAGCCGCCGCATAAGAAAACCAAGAATTTGCATATGCAAATACAAAAGGCCCAGATAAGCTTTGCAGTACCCATGGCCGAGCCGTTAAGAGCGCTGTTTCTTAATCGCTCAATCATGTCACTGCTGTGTCTGGTGTGGGTTCAAGCCCTGCTCTGGCCACATGTGAGACAAGCCAAGTTCTGCTTGCGGGTCTGTCAGGTGATTTTTCTCAAGGTTCTCCCATTTTTGCCCCACCTACTGATTGGCCCGTCTCATATCAGCTGAATAGTCTTGAAAGGGATGTTAAACTGAATAAAAAATCTGCTTCAACTAATATCCAAAATGTCAAGCTTCTAGCTATCTTCTATTATTGTATAGGCCGGTCTGTGTCGGACCTGGTCAGAAAGTAGATTGTTGGTTTTGTCACGCCAAGGCTCAATTATCATCTACTCCTAATTATCTAGTCTTCTGTATAGTCATAGCAGGAAAATCATTAAACTTGTAATAGATATAAGCCTACGAGGTCTGTCCCGGGAAATCATAAAGATGTCTGATATTTCGTGAACGGTTCGTTGAAATTTGAAGATATGTTCATGCGTTTAAACTACATTTGTACTGAGCAATCTGTAAAAATATTAATTCAACCGCTTACAAATTGCTAAAATTATGATGGTGTATCGGCGTTTACGGAGCACATTGAAAATCATTTTGCTACCTTTTTGTAGAGGGGTGGTTGTATATTTTGTGTGCAGTCTCTTTATTAGAGCCGTAATGGTGATAAATATTGTCATCTAAGCATTGATTAAGTCTTCTAAGTTAAAATTATAGTCAATAATTTGAGTTATAAATGATAAGTAGAAAAAATAGCATGATCAGTTTCATTTTACATGTCAGAGGGAACACTAATATTTTAGACTGAAATAAAACAAAGAGATGTTGCTTGTTTATATGACAACAAAACGAGAATTTAGAATATTTAAAGAAAAAATGCATACAGAATCATCACAGGATAATTAATAACATAATAGAATGTTGATTTTATAAATTAATTTTGTTAAATATACTTAACCGGAAAAAAAAATTGGGGAAGGTCTAATTTTGCGCCGCAAAACATACATTACATCACGATTTTCCAATAAAATAATTGCAGTAGGTTTAAGAAAATTTCTATAAAATCAACACTGATGATGGAAATTATTTCAAACTTTCAAAAACTTATCTTACATGATTACTTGTGCAACTGATAGTTAGAATTGTGTAATATCACCTCAACTCGCGCAATTACAGGAACTGTTGAATTTGATCTTAATGAATTTCAAAACAGTGTTTTTGACGTGCGCCGTAGACACCTACCCCTCTTGGAATAAATGCATATAAAGTTCTTGTGCAAGGGGTGAATTCATCCATATTTGTACGAAATGTTTATTAGATGTTTGCAAACAGATCATATAAATTTCATGAAACTGCAGACACATTACTGTTTTATCACAAATGTCTACGTATTTCCGGGACAGACCCCGTATGCGTGAGAAAACCAACAATTTGGCCAACACAAACAAGGCTGTACAGTTATGAAGGATGGTTAGAGGCTGGAAATTTCAGATTTATTAAGAAGATGAATTGTACTATCGAAAAACGAAGGCGCTGATCAGCTTCGCAGTTACTGCGAAGCTGATCTGCACCTTTGTTTTCGCAAAGGCAGAAATCTGGTTTTCTCACAATGCGGCTCATATGTCCTTTTGATTTTCAATGAGGTAGGACCCAAACCATAGGGTCTCCTGGAATATTTTTGTGGTTTAACATCCAAGTCATGGGCCATCCTTTCTTGGGTATTAACAATTGAGCCACGACATGTGAAAACCACAATGTGGTTTCCGAATAGGTTTGACAGAAACTGGCCTGTACAGTCACAGAAGCAGGCTAGAAACTCAAATATTGAATTAAGAAAGTAGACGATTTGTACTATCCATGTAGCGAAAACAAGGGTGCTGATTAGCTTCGCAGTTACTGCAAAGCTGATCTGAGCCTTTGGTTTTGCATGTGCAGATTGCTTGTTTTCTCATGAGGCGGCTCAAATCTTGTGGGAGTGAAAGTGTCTTTCTCAAGGGGAAGCCTTGCTCAAGGACAAAATTTTGCACCATAAGGGTTTGAAACCCCAACCTCTGATCTCGAGCAGAGTTGCCATGCTCAGGCGGAAACAAATTTCCCTGACAATTATAATTCCCTGACCCAATTTAAAATTTCCCTGACAACAAAATATCGGTGTGGGGTCTCTCATGACCACTAAATCAGCCAATTCTTAAAACTTGGAAAGTCATAAATTACCATAGTCTGACGGGTCAGCCGTCAAAATGAATTTTTGATACCTGATTGTTTATCATTTTGACGTCTGACTTCCTTCCATTGATGAAATCCCAATTACTATAAATATCACTGCAAGCTGTTTTTAGCCACTGATTTTATGGGAATGCCCTCATCTGATTGGTTGATTTGGTCATGTGATGGGTCAGAGCCAATCAGATGTTCGCAGTTCCCTTCCTGAGATGCAATTTTTGAAGAAAGCATGTCAGCCACATTGAAGGGATTTCTTTTACAAAACAACAAAATTTGGATATATTTTAGCATTTTTCAAATGAAGGTGTGTTTTTTATTTTGTTTTACAGTGTTTTGCACCATTTGTTTTGTATAAAAACTTGTTATTCTGTAATAATGGATGTCACCCAAAAGTGGCCGACAGCTTGGCTTTTTGAGAATGTGCTGGAGTCAGACGGCAAAATGAACCTTAGGTATGATACTTACATTTTGACGGCTGACTAGTCAGACTAAAATTACCATAACACACAAATCACTGTTATAAGAACTTAATTCAACATAAAATACACTTGAATCAGGTATTTTCAAAATTCCCTGACAATTCCAACATTTACCAACAATTCCGAATTTCCCTGACAGTTTGCAAAACTTCCTGACAATTCCCTGACCTTGAAAATTTAAATTTCTCCAATTTATCCCTGACGCATGGCAACCCTGTAGAGGATGACCCTCTAACCACTAGGCACAAGCGGTCCCCATCGGGAAGATTGAACGCTATCTTTAAACACAAATATGATTTCAATGTTTTGATAATTTAAATTGGTTTACACCTTAATTTCATTATATTTTCTAAATTTGTCATAACCCTGATAATAAATTTTTCAACTTGCATATCAACTTACTTATAATTGACAATAGAGCCTGCAAGTGCCTTAGTGCTACAGTCGTCTGGTATCGTTGACTTGTCGCCAATAGATTTCTCCCCAATACTGAAGTTAGCAGACTCACTGCTAAAGCTAGCTCTTTTGCTGTGAGAACCTGAAAACTCTGCCTGCACTTCCAATCTACAGATGTAAATAAAGTATATTTTGTATGAGGCAAACACAATTTATTTTGTTGTTTCTTGTTTGTTGGCTCAGGTGAGCTAACAAAGGTGCAGATCAGTTTTGCAGTAACTTGGAAGCTGATCAGCACCTTTTTCGCTACAAGGACAGTACAATTCCTCATCTTTCTAAATCCAAAATTTCCAGCCTCTAGCCTGCTTCTGTGCTTGTACAGCTGGATTTGTGTCACACCTGATAAGAAACCCCAAAGACCGATTTTCTCAAATGTTCATGAATGTTGCGGACTTGGTTATTGATCTCTGGACTCTGGCCTGTTTCATTACAAATTAGACCTGCCACAAATCAAGCTGCTATTCACAATTTTTGCATTATCTGCTGGTTCCCAGCTCACCAAAAATCAATACTGGAAATACAGGTAACCAAAACCACCCTGACCTTGACACTAAACTACAGAGGAATCACTGTAACAGCTATATTTGGAAAGCTCTTTGAATATGCCCTTTTGCATAAACTTAGTATTGCGCAGTCGGAATTACAGTTCGGGTTTACTGAAGGACTATCTCCGTCTATGGCCGTGCTACTCATCAGTGAAGCTAAGGCAGAATCTCAAGTGAATAAAACACATGTCTATGTCGCCACATTGGACAGTATGAAGGCGTTCGATGTAGTCCATCACGCCATTCTTCTTGATAAACTTACTCAGACAAACATTCATGACACATCTTGGTTAGTTATCAGAGACTTGTATCAACAAATATCTGCTAAAGTGAAACTACTAGGTGGATTAAGTGACAGTTTCCCGATAGGCCAAGGTGTACCCCAGGGCGCTATTTTGTCAACATCTCTATATAAAGTGTATATTGATGAACTTTTGAGAATACTAAAATCAAAACGGCTCGGTCTTCGAATTGGAACAGTATACATCGGATGCCCAACATGTGCGGACGACATTGCCCTGTTGGCATTGACCCCGGAAGAACTTCAAATCATGATTCATGAAGCTCTCAACTATTCAAAGAAAAATAGATATCAAATTCATCCAACGAAATCTAACGTGGTTGACATATCCATATATAAACTTAACGAAGATCTAAAGTGGTTCCTTGGTGAAAATCCAATACGTCTCTCTGAAAGAGCTATACATCTCGGAATAACAAGAGCTGGGAAAGGGGAATCAGTTTTTAATGTTAACGACAGAATAAGTTTAGCAAGAAGGACTTCATATTCTCTCATGAACACCGGACTACATGGTACCAACGGCCTAAGCCCTGAGGCTTCCTACGTCATCTATAGAGCATATGTGTTACCGGCTTACCGCGTCTTCTTTATGGACTTGAGGTACTTAGTCTCACTCAGGGTCAGTTGGACTTACTATCCAGATATCATAAACAAACTTTACGTAATATACAGTCATTACCACAACGTACAGCCAGCGCTGCAGTGTATATGCTCCTAGGGGCTCTCCCTTTGGAAGCAGAGCTTCATAAGAGACGTTTGAGTCTACTAAACAGTGTTATAACCAGTGACAACGAGTGTCTTAGGGGCTTAATTCAAAGACAACTGGCATGTGCATTTAACATCCAAACTAGTTTCTTTTACATTGTGAGTGACATCCTAAAGATGTATGGATTGCCATCTCTAACCCAGCTTGTGTGTAAAGAATATAGTAAACTTCAATGGAAACATATATATGTAAAAGCAGTGAATAAATATTGGCTTAAGAGACTCATTAGTGAAATAAAAACCAAATCAACCCTGAAATATCTCCCAGTTGAAAATCTGAGGATCGGTTCAGCACATCTAGTGTGGCGCAGTTTAGATCCCACGGTCGCAGACGTGAGAAAGGGAATCACCAAAGCAAGGATCCTGACAGGAACCTACCTACTGCAGACAAACAGACACAAATTCAGCGGTGGAACAGTGGACCCAGTGTGCCGTCATTGTCGACTTGAAGATGAAGACCTGCTACATGTTCTGGCCCGATGCCCAGCTTATTTCGACATCAGAAGCCGTACCATAAAAGCTCTAAAAGACATTATTGTTAGAAAAACAAACCTTCATACTTGGTCCAGTTATGCCAAAGACTGGACAACTATCCTAAAGACATTAGTGTGTGCGGAAGTGCTTGTCAAGGCGTTACCTGCTGTTCGGGGTTCAGAAGACGAGATTGAACGTATATCTAGAGACTGTTTCCATAAAATTCACATAAGAAAACTCCAATTAGACAATCTTGATGGTTCGGGAAAAATGGTTGTCCACAGAGGCTAACTCCATTGTATATAGAGTTGTAGATAGTTTGAGTTCCAAAGACATTTGTTAGTAACTACCTTACTCTTGCCAACGCAAGAGGTGCTTCTGCTAAGAAGGAGAATACATACGAAAGGAAAGGAAAGGAAGGTCAGGGTGGTTTTGGTTACCTGTTTTTCCAATATTGATTATTTATAGGCTGGAAACCAGACAATAATGCAAAATTGGTGAATGCAGGTAGTAATTAGCATACAAACAATCAGTTCAGTCTAATTAACTTTCAGTTCAATTGTCTTTTTCAAATGAGCCATGTCATGAGAAAACCAGGGTTTTGCCTATGTGAAAACAAAGGCGCAGATCAGCTGTGCAGTTACTGCACAGCTGATCTGCGCCTTTGTTCTCGCTTCATGTATAGTACAATCCCTATGCTTGGTACATCCGAAATTTCAAGCTTCTAGCCCTCTCCCATGACTGCACCGACTGTCAGAGCTGGTCGGAAACCACGAAGACCAGTTTTCTGGTGTCGCGGCTCAAATGAGGACCCAAGGTAAGGCGGGCTGTAATCCAACTGGGCCTTGTCATTAACCCATATATGACAAATGGACTTTCCCATTGTTATCATTTGGACGTGTCCACATTTAATTCCTTTTCAGGGGCTTCAAATGTGATTTTAAAATTTTATTCCAATTTTTTATGAAATTCCTATCAGCAAACAGAATAGCCCCAGATGGGACGCCGCATTCAGCCCCAGACGGGACGCCGCATTCAGAGGTGTCACATCTGAAGCTATACTGTTTGCCTATGTCCCATAGAAAGGACGCCAGGCGTAACAGTTAAATAAAGTCTTTTATTATTATTGTTATTATTGAAGCAATGAAACAATTCCATGTGTATGAAACCTTACTTGGTATGGAGTCCTATCACAGCCGCGTAGGTGCTACCAGACATACTGCCGTTGAGACTGGCACCAGCTATAGCTCTGTTACTGGCCGAGTCCCGGTCACTCTCCGGTATGATCCCCACACGGTCCATGTTACTGCCGCTAGCACTGTAGATACTGTTGGTCATCCCGACTGACGCCTCGCCTATAGAAGGTGCTATGCTAGGATTAGCTACGTGGTGGTCTGTGCCTACGCTTTGGGTGTCTGGGGCTGTAAATATGCAAAATTGGCTTCAAAACAAGTAGAAGAGGAATTGTACTAACCAAGTAGCGGAAACAAAGGCGCTGATCAGCTGTGCAGTTACTGCACAGCTGATCTGCGTCTTTGTTTTCGCATATGCAGATTGTTGTTTTTCCCATGGTGCGGCTCAATTATAAAAGTGAGTGAATGAAGGTGAGGTTAGGCGCCTGTAAAATCGATTTAAGCCCACCACTAATTTTAAATTACTGATCGTTCCAAAGGATACTTCTGTGGTGGTTCTTATTGTCTTATGTCTTGGTGTTGACTTTTTGTGCTGTAAGCATCTTATGTATGTTTTCACATTTATTAAGTTTAGTTTGGGTGACTGAGTGGCCACCTATTTGGAAAATATCTGCTCACTTGGCTTGCTAGTATTAGTACCTGATTGTCAGTTTGTTTTTTTTTCCCACCTCTGTTTTTGGAGTGAGAATTTCTTTCTAATTGTGTCACTTCCTGATCATTGCTTACTTTTTTCAGACAGAGTGTAATATTCCATTTTAATTTTACTGATATTAAATTTTAATAGTCTTTACATTAGAAAATTGTAAATTTACCCCATATGTTACAATACAGAAACTTGCAATTTTTAATGTATTAGTGACCTATATTCAGCAAAGCCCACCATGTTCCAATAGATATAATCTGTGAAGGCTAATATCAAGATAAAATAGCAAGAGGCAGAAAAAGACTAAAGGAGACATGCCAGGCCCGCTATATTAACTAACACATCATATGTATCTTATTTTTTTTTTCTCGCTTTACTTTGATAATGTCAGTTCAGACACCTAACCACATGACATATGCAAAAATATCCATTGCCCCTCTCTCGCCGTGCTCTCAAGCAACTAAGTAGGAGGAGCTAACAGTGTACAATTATATCTATGAAACATGTCAGTCATTGGCTGAAAATAGTAACCTATATTCAGCAAAGCCTGCAATGTTCCAATAGATATAAGTTGTGAAGGCTAATATCAAGGTAAAATAGCAAAATCTAGGAAACTATCTATAGCATACTTAAACTTGAAACATTAGAGACCAAAATGGTAACGGAAAACTGCATATATTAAAGACAACAGCAAATGCAGTTTTGATAACTGATTTCATTTTTATGTAAAGTGAATGTTCATTTTACAAATACTTGATGCTCAATGACTAATCAACCTACCGCATCTGGCCTTATGCAGTTTCCCATTCAGAAACATCACTGAACTGAGCCGCCACATGGGAAAACTAACAATCTGCATAGGCGAAAACAAAGACGCAGATCAGCTTCGCAGTAACCCCGAAGCTGATCAGCGCTTTTGTTTTCTATACACGGATAGTACAATTCCTCTTCTTTCTAAATCCAAAATTTCCAGCCTCTAGTCGGACTAATCTTCTGTGATTGTACAGGCCGGTTTGTGTCAGACCTGGTTGGAAACCCAAATTGTTAGTTTTGTCGCGCACAGGCTCAACTTACAAGGATAGATTCCTGAAGGCAGTCCGGTCTCGTTCTCCTCGAATTCAAACCTGACACCACTACCATCTGTCGTGATGCCGCAACCACCGCTACGACACAGGGAGATAGGAACCACACCATACACATAGCCTAGCAAGATTGGTACTCCAATACCTACAGTGTAAAAATGGCAAACTCGAGTGAAAGGGGCTGTAACACATCAATTAAAAGTTTTTGGAGAAAAACTATGTTTCCCATACTGAAAAACAAGTGACCTTAAAAATAATTTACATGAACACTTCAACCTAATTTTAAATCAGTTTTCAATATAACATGGCCATGTCATGGCCCCCAAATTGATGACATTGCTATATGTCTATAGTTAGTAATCTTATTGTAAAAGTTTTATTTATGACTCAGTCTGCTTCTATGTTCCCAAATGAGCCGCCATGGGAAAACCAACAATCTGCCTAGGCGAAAACAAAGACGCAGATCAGCTTCGCGGTAACCGCGAGGCTGCAGATCAGCTTCGTGGTAACCGCGAGGCTGATCAGCGCCTCTGTTTTCGCTTCACGTATAGTACATTTCCTCTTCTACTTAAATCCAAAATTTCAAGCTTCTAGCTCTTTTCTGTGCTTGTACAGGTCGGTTGGTATCCGGACAAAATCCCCCCCGGACAGAATCCCCCCCACTCTTTTTTGTTGACGAGGACAGAATCCCCCCCAGTATATCTTGCAAATAGGACAGAATCCCCCCACTTCCCAAACAGAATCTACTTCTATAATTGAGCAATTTTTAATATAGTTGACTATAATAAGTGGTGATTAGAGAAAATTAAATATGAGAATTTGGTTATTTTCAATACTTTTTATTATAACTTAGTTAATTACTCAATTATAGAAGTTTGTCTCACCTCATTATTGCTATTAGGTGAAATTATGGCATATTATGATGCAGCTTTTTTTAGCTCACCTGAGCCGTCAGGCTCACAAGGTGAGCTTATAGTATACCCATGCTCCGTCGTCCGTCCGTCCGTCCGTCGTCCGTCCGTCGTCCACCATTTTCAAAGATCTTCTCCTCTGAAACCGCTTGGCCAATCAAAGCCAAATTTTACATGAAGCATCTATGGGAAGGGGGAACCATTGTGTATATAAATAATCCAGGTCACATGACCAAGATGGCCGCCATGCCCATATATGGTAAAAATCCTTCAAAAATCTTCTTCTCCGGAACCACAGGACCGATTTCAACCAAACTTGGCATGAAGCATTAATGGCTCAAGCACTACAATGTGTATATAAATCATGACCCTATGATGACCTTGACCTATTTTACGGCAAGGTCAACATAGGTCGCGAATGCATTTGAATGGGAAAAATTGTTAAATTGTCATTTAAAGGAAAAATCTTGCAGAAAATGAGCAGTAGGACTGAATATTAATGATTCTGAAAAAAATTGGGCACCAGGGGCTCATCCGCACCCACCCCGGGGCAATATACATGTATATCTCCATAATATTCAAACATCTTCTCCTCTGAAACCGCTTGGCCAATCAAAGCGAAATTTTATGTGAAGCATCAATAGGAAGGGGTAACAAATATGTATATAAAAAATCCAGGTCACATGACCAAGATGGCCGCCATGCCCATATATGGTAAAAACTGTTCAAAAATCTTCTTCTCCAGAACCGGTTGACCGATTTCAACGAAACTTGGCACGAAGCATCGATGGCTCAAGCACTACAATGTGTATATAAATCATGACCCTGTGATGACCTTGACCTATTTTACGGGAAGGTCAACATAGGTCACCAATGCATTTGAATGGGGAAAACTTTTAAAATGTCATTTAAAGTGAAAGTCTTGCAGGAAATGGGCAGTAGGACTGGATATTAATGATTCTGAAAAAAATTGGACCCCAGGGGCTCATGTGCCCCCACCCCGGGGCAATATACATGTATATTTCCATAATATTCAAACGTCTTCTCCTCTGAAACCGCTTGGCCAAACAAAGCCAAATTTTAAGTGAAGCATCTATAGAATGGGGGAATCAATGTGTATATAAATAATCTAGGTCACATGACCAAGATGGCCGCCATGCCCATATATGGTAAAAACCCATCAAAAATCATCTTCTCTAAAACCAATAGACTGATTTCAAGGAAACTTGGCGTCAGGCATCGATGGCTAAAGTACTCCAATGTATATATAAATCATGACCTTGTGATGACCTTGACCAAGTTTATGGCAAGGTCAACATGGGTTGCCTGTGCATCTGAATTGAGAAAACTGTTAAAATGTCATTTGAAGGAAAAAGCCAACAGGAAATTGGCAAATGGATAGAATATTGAAGATTCTGAAAAAAGAAAATGGCCCAAGGGCTTATCTGCCCCTGCACTGGAGTTAAATACCATAATATTCAAACATGTTTATTGGTATATGCAGCTGATCTCAGGTGAGCGTTTACAGGACCATTGGTCCTCTGGTATTAAATAAAAAACAAACAAAATAACTATCCGGTCATTAGCATATAATGAATAAAGACACTCTAATTTGATGCAAAAATAGTTGACATTTAGTTTTAAATGTTACAATTTGATTATGGAGATTCTGTCTGGGAGGGGGGATTCTGTCCTATTTGCAAGATATACTGGGGGGGATTCTGTCCTAGTCAACAAACCAGAGGACCAATGGTCCTGTAAACGCTCACCTGAGATCTGCTTCATATACCATGTTTGAATATTATGGTATTTAACCACAGTGCAGGGGCAGATGAAGCCCTTGGGCCATTTTCTTTTTTCAGAATAATCAGTATTCTGTCTATCTGCCAATTTCCTGCTGGTTTTCCCCTTCAAATAACATTTTAAAAGCAGATGAGCCCATGGGGTCCATTTTTTTTCAGAATCATTAATATTCAGTCCTACTGCCCATTTCCTGCAAATGACATTTTAAAAGTTTTCCCCATTCAAATGCATTGACAACCTATGTTGACCTTGCCATAAAATAGGTCAAGGTCACCACAGGGTCATGATTTATATATACATTGTAGTACTTGAGTCGTCCATACTTCATGCAAAGTTTCGTTGAAATCGGTTCACCGGTTCTGGAGAAGAAGATATTTTAAGGGTTTTTACCATATATGGGCATGGCGGCCATCTTGGTCATGTGACCTGGATTATTTATATATACATTGGTTCCCACTTCCTATAGATGCTTCATATAAAATTTGGCTTTGATTGGCCATGTGGTTTCAGAGAAAAAAATCTTTGAAAAGTGTGTATGGACGACAGACCGGCCAAGGTCAAGAGATGACCTTGACCTAAATTAATCATATACCTTCATCTAATCCATTAGTTGTTTGCATCTACCACTTTTCAGATCTCAGGCTGCAATAGTTTTCAAAAAATAGCTAATGTCCACTTTTCCCATTATAAGTCTATGGAAACTTAAAGTTACCATAGCATCCAGAGTTCTTATCCGACTGGAATAAAAAACACAAATTATGTTGAGGCTACTGTCAGGAACATGTATACAAAGTACAGGCTTCACCCCTGTGACAGTTTCTGAGGAGAAGAATTTTGAATGTTTTTCTAAATTTCGCCCTGTATGGGGCCCCAACAACCAATCAAAATAAAGGATTAGGACAAAAGTAACAATAAATGTGGAGCACTACTCAATAAACATTTCTACAAAAACAAAATTCAAATATCTGCAACTGGACCGCAAAAATAGTCAATTTCAACTTTTCCCATTATAAGTCTATGGAAACTTTAAGTTGCCATAGCAACCAGAGTTCTTATCTGCCTGGAATAAAAAAAACAAATTATGTAGAGGCCACTGTCAGGAACATGTATACAAAGTACAGGCTTAATCCCCTTGACAGTTTCTGAGAAGAAGATTTTTGAATGTTTTTCGAAATTTTGCCCTATATGGGGCCCCTACAACCAATCAAAATAAAGGATTAGGACAAAAGTCACATGAAACATAGAGGACTACTCAATAAACATTTCTGCAAAAACAAAATTCAAATATCTCCAACAAGACAGCAAAAACTGGCAATTTTCACATTTTTCCATTGTAAGTCTATGGGAAGCATAAGTTGCCATAGCAACCAGAGTTCTTATCCGCCTGGAATAAAAAACACAAATTATGTAGAGGCCACTGTCAGGAACATGTATACAAAGTACAAGCTTAATCCCCTTGACAGTTTCTGAGAAGAAGATTTTTGAATGTTTTTCGAAATTTTGCCCTATATGGGGCCCCTGCAACCAATCAAAATAAAGGATTAGGACAAAAGTCACATGAAACGTAGAGGACTACTCAATAAACATTTCTGCAAAAACAAAATTCAAATATCTCCAACAAGACAGCAAAAACTGGCAATTTTCACTTTTTTCCATTGTAAGTCTATGGGAAGCATAAGTTGCCATAGCAACCAGAGTTCTTATCCGATCAAAACAAAAAACACAATTATTCTTTCCCCCTACCTGTAGATGGTGTATGTGTAATATGAGAACAATCGGCCCAGCGGTTTCAGAGAAGAAGATCTTTGAAATTGTGGACGACGGACGGACGGACGGACGGACGACGGACGACGGACGGACGGACGCCGGAGCATGGGTATACTATAAGCTCACCTATGAGCCTTCGGCTCAGGTGAGCTAAAAAGAGTGGGGGGGATTCTGTCCGGGGGGGATTTTGTCCTACACTCAGGTCGGTTTGTGTCGGACCTGGTTGGAAACCACATTGTTGATTTTCCCACAAGGCGGCTCAAATATAGCGTTATAGCGAGTTAAATCTGTACAGGATAAAGATCATAAAAAGCATCAAAATCTATGCAACTTCCTGCTTTTTGAACAGCTTTATAGGCTGATGACCATAAAATTAGGTCAAGGTCACAAAAACCTTGGTGATTTACATCCCACCCAACAGGGGTCCAGTTACTGGGCTCTAGGGCGAAAAACTTCGCCCTAAGAGCCCAGGAATCGCCCTGGGGAGCTCCTAGGGCTACTTAAACTTCGCCTGAAATTTCAGCAACTTTTTTAAAAGCTCTACTTGTGTAAACAAAAATGTATCATCAAACGAAGTCTAGTGCAATCAACTGGAACATTATCCCTACCTGTCAACACTTCCAACAGCTGGCAGTTGATTTGCTTATCCCTTCAGCATATCAATTATCATTGTTTAGGTCATAATTGTGTTAAAATTGACACATTTCAGTGATCATTCCACAGTTGAGTGATCACAGAATTACCTGCCATTTTTATCCGGGCCTATTTATCCATCCTGATCAAAAAAGTCAAAGTAGCATTTGAAAAGTTTACTACACAATTATGCCTTTTTGATGTGGACGGTTATATATCCTAGTATCTGACATTTTGTGCATAGAAGTTGTTTTTATTTTTTATTTAAAGAGATGGTTTTACAAGTTCTAGCTTTTCCAAAATTTTTGACCTTTCTGTTTAAAGGTTCTTTATGTTTGTAAAATGATTTCAGTGTTTCCCTAACTCCAAATAGGAGTCTGTTACAAAGATTAACAGAAGATTAGCAGAATATTTCCTTTCCTTTTTTATTTGGTCATTAAAAATACAAGAAGGAGTGGAAAACTATGTTGTATTTCAGATCAAGGATTTTATTTTAAGTCGAAACATAAAATTCCGTATCATAGGTTGCTTCATTTGTCACTTCTCCCTAGGTCCCAAAACTTCTCCCTAACTTTCTTGGAGGGAGAAGTGATTTCTCCCTATTTTTCAAGGGCAGCAGGACCCCTGCCACCCAAGAGCTGAAAAACCTTAACTACTATGCCATGTTATGCTACTCAGGTCAGTTTATGTCTGACCTGGTCAGAAACCCCAAAGTCTGTTTTTCTCGCATTGTGGCTCATTTGTGCCTCGTCACGAGAAAACCAGATTTTTGCCTATGCAAAAACAAAGGCACAGATCAGCTATGCAGTGACTGCACAGTTGATCAGCACCTTTGTTTTGACTAAAAGGATAGCATAATTCCTCTTCTTTCTAAATCTGAAATTTTAAGCTTCTAGCCATCTTCTAGGTGCACAGGCTGGTTTGTGTCAGACCTTGCCAGAAACCCTGATGACCATTTTCCTCCCAATGTGGCTCATCATCAGGATAACATGTCCGTGCAATATATACCCCCTTACATAGCAAAACTGGGGTATACAGGGGTATACCTGTTTTTCTTATTTTTGCTACAAAACATAGATTGTGGGTACTCGTTAGAACCGCCTCACGGAGGCGGTTCTAACGTGTACCCACAATCTATGTTTTGAGCAAAAATAAGTAAAATATCGAAATTTTTCTTCTGAAAATTTTCATTTTTACAACTTTAAATTTTTTTTGTATGTTGCATGGGCAAGTTTTCGTAATGTTTTCTACCTACCAACAGCCAATCCAGCTATAACAGGAGCCACCAACACAGAAGCCGTCACACCACCTACTATAGCCAGGTTTCTACGACGACGAGGGGACGTCTCATACTTGGAATGAATCTAAAACCAAAGCAAAAATAGTTTTGTTTGTTTAATTGATGTGTTATGTCCCAGTCAACAGCTATGGTCATGTCAGGACAGCCAAAGTATGCTTAAATATGCTTTATAATTTTAACTTAACAATAGATCAGTACATAAATTACCAAAGGGCTTTTACCATACCACAATATGACCAATATTCAGACTTTGTTTTCACAAGGTTTTGTTCAGGTCTGAAAGAAGCTTCCTAGCTTGTTTATGATGTATCAACAACTGCTTTATTACTTCTTACAAAAAGTCATTTGCTAATTTTAAGCAGCAGAAATGTACACATTTCAGACATTTGAGCTGCCGCAAAAAAACAACAACAAAACAACATGCAAAGAGGAAAACAAAGTCCCAGATCAGCTGTGCCTATTATGGTATATGGATAGTACAATTCCTCTTCCACAATTTCAAGCTTCAAGCTCCAAGGTTGGTGTCAGTCCAGGTTGGAAACCCAAATTGTTGATTTGCTCATGCAAAGGCTCATTTAATCTCAAAAAGACAAACTGTGTCCGGAGGGGATTCAACCCTGATTGAACTCTATTGCTGAAAACTGAACAAGCTTCTACAAGAAAGGCAAGTTTAATCTGTTTTGCAAGTTGAAAATTTAGTCGCTAATTAACAATTCAGCAAACTGAGAAATAAAGGGCTAATCATTTTTTTCTGTAAGTTGTTTACATTTTTTTCTGTAAGTTGTTTACTAGGTTTCAATAGATAAGAAAACAACTTAAACATATGAGCCGCAACATGGGAAAACCAACAATCTGCAAAGGCAAAAACAAAACCCAGATCAGCTTTGCAGTAACAGCAAAGCTGATCAGCGCCTTTCTTTTCGCTACTCGGATAGTATAATTCCTCCTCTACTTAACTCCTAAATTTAAAGCTTCTAGCTCTTTTCTGTGCCTGTACAGGTCGGTTTGTGTCGGACCTGTTCTGAAACAACATTGTTGGTTTTCCCAGGAGGCGGCTCAAATGCTGGTATTTCCTCAATTTTACACAGTTATACAGATACGAGGGGCGTTCGGAAAGTTCGAATAATTGTCTGATCATTCACATAATATTCATAGTAAAACAAAAAGAAGCATACCTATTTTAACTTCAACATGTCCTCTATAAATGCTGTGAAAACCAAGATGATGCATTAAGACATGATAAAAATATAATCATTACAAAAAGATACGGTATGGGTACCAGGAGCATGCTAACGTCAAAATGAAGTTGCGAGAACGTCAAACTTTACTTTAATCCTGTTAGTGATGATCACGCTTTCTCGGTAAAAACACCAACAATATCTACGCATTTCATGTGTCTGTCCACTCTTTGTAATAAGTTTTCTTAACCAGTATCAGTATGTGGTGATACATCTTCCTGAGTCTATTTTGCTAATATTCTCCACTGAATCATCCAATTTTTCGCAATTCTGAATGGAACACAATTCCACTGCCGGTTGGTTACTTGTAAAATCGCCATCATTTGCTTTTATTCCACCCTTAAAACATGAGGATAATTTGTACATAAATGCTGGATTACACTGTTCATGGTTTTACATTATAATTGACCGTCCTAAGTGATTTTGTGTGTGTGTTTTTTAAGAAAACACCAAAGTTCATAAACTGTTGCAACCCAACAACACAGTTTTACATCATGGTTTTCCCATACAACCCTCAAGATAAAGGACCAGAACTTCTTTGTTGCACATCTAATTGATTTTAAGGATGTTCGCTGCTAACATTTGACATTTCGGAACTTCCGGTTTTTCTTTTCTTGAATATCTCGTAAACGGTTGCAGATATTTTCCTAATATTTTATATTTGGATACATATCGATGATATGCACTGAATGAGCCATGAAAATTGTCAATCTAAGAAACTTCATTTTTTCACCCCCATTTTCTGCAACTTTTCAGAAAATTTTAGTTGACAGTAAAATTTAGGGGGTAGGGTAGATTAAACTTAAATATTACACATCTTCAAATTAATTGCACTAGTTCGATGTTAATTTTAGCAGCAGTATATGTGTACATGGTCTTCTAAGTCATTCGTTGTGTCTTTGGTGTGCTGGTTTTAAAATTGTAGGTGGCTTTATGAAATGGGCTTTTAGAAACAAAACAGCCGAAGAAAGGCTGAAAATGGCGATTTTCAAGTTGTTGGCTCTCTCTTATATGCTCACTACCCTATATATTTCTTTCTTTTATTCGAACAACATTGCCAAGTTTTATGTTGTGTGAAAATACAAGAAAAAGTTTGAATCAACAAATATGGGTTTGACACATTTCAAAATATTGATTTTTGCCGACTTTTCAAGTATGGGGGTAGGGTTGGAATAGGAATCGTAAAATTTTGTCAGCCACTTCAAGTTGCAAATTTTTCTATGCTTTTGGTCCATAATAGTCTGCGTTACATAAATATTATGACTTTTGAAAGCATTCTAAGGGTATTTTTGTTTAAGACAGGTATGTTTCAAAGAATTAAAAAATAAATTAATTTTACCAAATTTAAAACATGGTGCTCAGAGGCCTGTAGCTTGAAAAAATGCACACTACCCTATATTTATTTTGTTTTCAAATGTCTTGTGTTGTATTTTGGAATCAAAAAAGAGTGGTTAGAAAAAAAGTTTGAATACTTTTTCATTGGCAGCGAACATCCTTAAAGGACTAGGGCATTTAACGCCTGATTTTGGCCTCAGATTTTGCTAAAAAATAAATTTTGGAATTTAGGTGAGAAAACTATTCCTTAAAACAGCAATATGTCTCCTCTACTAAAAACAAGAACAAGTACTTCATTTATCCAACAAGCGTTACCATGGCAACGCCCAGAAGAACCATAGATAGAGCACATTCTGCACTTTTTGTCTACTTTGGACCATTTCTGAACACATTTTTTAATTTTTAAGTGCCAGCCCACACTCCGAACAAAATTATACTCAGCATACAATATCTCTAGATGATACTTCATAATTATTTCACAATAAGAAATTGTTCGTCGCGTGGGCCGGTAGTTGAAAATGATGTTGAATGGTGAAAAATAAACCCAAAATTGCAAAAAGTGATATTTCTATGGTTTTCGGAGCGTTGCCATGGCAACATGTGTAATATGAATGTGATAGTTGTGCTAGATTTTATAAGCAGGGACCTATACCTGCTATTTGCAATACGTTTCTCCTCAAAATTCCAAAATTCAGTTTTTTATCAACACATGAGGCTGAAATCAGGCCTTAAATTCCCTAGGCCTTTTGAGGAAAGAATGTCATGTTGTTGAAATATTATATGACGATTCCATGCTTTTCTGTCAATGAGCAAACAGTCAGAAATTATGTTCATTTCTTTAAGACTTTGTTTTAAAAAAGTGATATTTTTTGGACTGCTCCGGGTACCGATGATGATGTTGCCATGACAACCTGTATTTTTAGTTTCTATGGTCACTTTTCATTCTTTTTACAATCAACAATTCAGAATAAGTGGAAGTTTACGCACACCAACTTTCCTGTACAATGGATGTAAACTTTGAGAGATACAACACAATTACACGAACTTTCCGAACAACCTAGCTACTTAATATTACAGTTTTTGATATAATAAGACAATTTTTTCAGCTCTTCAACAGTAACTGATCTTAAGGTGTTGAAAACAAAGACATTGCTTACTTTCTGCTTGCTGAGTTGTTTCTTTACTTCACATCAGGAAAACATGTCCGTGTAATATATTTCTCACCCACCAGACAAGCATATCCCTTTGTGTGCCTGTCTGGGATATTTCTGTCTCAGTACTAGTACAATCTTAGCTGTCTCAAAATGTCAATCATTTCTGTATTTAGCCAATAGAAATGTACACCTCATGCTTACTTCCATATAAGGAAGTGATGAGCTAGGTGTCAACTGTCAGAGACAAAAATAGCCTATCAGGTGTTAATTTCAGGAAGATATCAAGAGTAATTGTAGTCTGCTGCTCTGATAAAAATCTAAAAAATAATTTTGCTGGGATTTTTGTGAATAAAACAAAATGATGATTTAATATTTTTGTAAGGTGAGTGCAAATACAAAATTATTTTTGTCTGTTTCACTGGCTAATTTGCATATTGTTTTATGTCCAAACAAAATGGCTGCCTGAACAGAACTTGAAGCCTATTCAGAGTCAAAATGTTTTAAAAGGTGGGTGAGAAAAATAATCTATGATGGGGTTGAGGCCGAGACAAGGAAATCTCAGGCTCGTTTTCAGATTATTCGAGTCTCATCCTTGGCAGAGCTTCAGATGAGACTTGAATAATCTGAAAACTTGCCTGAGATTTCCTTGTCTCGGCCTCAACACCATCATAGATTCTTTTAATCCCCTTAAATCCCACTTTTATATAGTAAAACTGGGGTGTGCAGGGGTATACCTATTTTTCTTATTTTTGCTCTAATGCATAGATTGTGAGTACTCGTTAGAACCGCCTCAGTGAGGCGGTTCTAACGTGTACCAACAATCTATGTTTTCAGCAAAATTAAGAGAAACATCGAAATTTTTCTCATGAAATTTTCCATTTTTACAGGTGAAAAAATCTCTGTATATTGCATGGGCAAGTTTTCATAATGAGATCAAATGATCAACAGGATCAAAGTAATAAAACATTTGAGCTGTGTCATAAGAAAACCAACAATGTGGTTTCCGAACAGGTAAGACTAAAACCGACCTGTACAGCTACAGAAGATGGCTAGAGGTTGGAAATTTTGGATTTAGAAAGAAAAGGAATTGTACTATTCCAGTAGCAAAAACAAAGGTGCTTTACTGCAAAGCTGATCTGCGCCTTTTTTTGGCATATGTAAAATGTTTTTCTCATGACACGGCTCATTTATGATCCTATTGAAACTGAGGAAGAAATTTATATTGCTTGTCAAAAGTACAAATTTGAAAAAGCCAAAATCAAACATACAGCTTTAAATGAGCTGCCACATGGGAAAACTAACAATCTGCATAGGCGAAAACAAAGACACAGATCAGCTTCGCGGTAACCAAACTCATATATAACGTACCTTTCTACCAACCCAGACCGGTATGATACTGACAGTGTGATACTGACAGGGGCGCCGACAGGGGCGTAACTCATATTTAACATACCTTTCTACCAACCCAGACCGGTATACCAATAATCATTGCTGGTACAGCTATACCGGCTACCAGTGTGATACCGACAGGGGCGCCGACCAGAGTTCCCAGCTGCCACAGGATCTTCTTCTTTCTGCTCCAAGGCTTCTTACCCCAGAATGTACAGCCGGAGGGACTGAAATCATATTTGGGAAAACAAACAATGTGGTTTCCGAACAGGTCCGACACAAACCAGCATGTACAAGTACAGAAGCAGGCTTGAGGGTTGAAGTTTTAGCTTTAGGAAGGAGAGGAATTGTACTATCCGTGTAGCGAAAACAAAGGTGTGATCAGCTTTGCGGTTACTGCGAAGCTGATCTGCGTCTTTGTTTTCACATATGCAGATTGTTGGTTTTCTCATGAGGCTGCTCAATTATATGGGGATACATGAAGTCACTAGATGAGTTGAAGAACATAGGAGCTGGGACACTAGAGACTCCAGTCTATCCGACCAGTTCTGTCATAAATCAGTATGTACAGTCACAGAAAATAGCTAGAAGCTTTTTATAGAAGATGACTGATTGTTTTATCCATGTAGTGAAAACAAGACACTGATCAGCTGTACAGTTACTGCACAGCTGATCTGTGTCTTTGTTTTGGCATATGCAAACTTTGCTAAGACACTACAGGCATTAGAAAATGCTGGATTTTAGAGAAATTTGTTTCCAAATCTCACTTTTCTAAATATGCTTTACTTCAGGGATTAATCAGTGCTTATACTATCTCTATTAGCAAAACAATTAGTGCTAGGCATTGTCAGACCAATGCACTGAACAACTTCCTGGTGCATGTTGGTACAAGGTATTAACTGTGTAGACAGAATATTTCCATCGGTATTCCATATCAACGGATATCGGATATATTCAGCCCTTGGTCAAAAATGAAAATTCAGTAAAACTGCAAAACTGTGTTATTCTAACATATGTAAGATCTTTTCTCTTACATATATAACATAGATTATAAATATTCTAGTTGTTAAAGTACACAGAATAATAAATACTTTGTTGTTTTTTTTTCTATGGAAAATTTCAAAGATGTCTATAAATAAATCAGGGGTGACTACTGTAGAATTAGCGACTCAAAGTCGAAAATCGTTTGCTTTTCTACATTAATTCAAATGTTTGAAGCATTTTTATGTGTTTACTGGAAGATCATCGCGACTGGTACAAATACATATCAAAAATAAAAAATTAATAGCAACATAACGTTTTGCTTATGAAATCCGCAATCTGTTCGACATTGGTTTAAATGTAACCTATGCTAAGCTGTCAGGGAAGTTGAACAAGGCACTGAAGTGACAGTTAGCCAGCTGATCTACTAACTGTGATAATGTGATGGCAGTTATTTTGTTATCTGAAGATGAGCTGTGTTTGTTTAGTGCTTTAACATTCTGTTAAACAATATTTGAGCTGCCCCATGGGAAAACCAACAACCTGCCTAGGCGAAAACAAAGACGCAGATCAGAATCACGGTAACCGCCAAGCTGATCAGCGCCTTTGTTTTCGCTACACGAATAGTACAATTCCTCTTCTTCCTAAATCTGAAATTTCAAGCTTCTAGCTTGCTTCTGTGACTGTACAGCCTGATTTGTGTCAGACCTGTTCGGAAACCGTATTGTTGGTTTTCCCATAAGGTGGCTCATTTAGTCATGTTGGTATAGAGATGGTCCAGAAACATAATTCTGATGCACCAAACCATATGCCATCACAAATCCCCTATGTAAGGTATGTTTGTTTGTTTGATTCCTTGCTTAGAGTTCAAGTCAACAGCTACGGTCAAGACAGGATGTAGCCTCCATTTTATGAGCCGCGATGCAAGAAAACCGGTCTTCGGGGTTTCCAACCAGGTCCAACACAAACCGACCTGTACAGTCACAGAAGAAAGCTAGATGCTTGAAATTTTGTGGAGTTAAGTAGAAGAGAGATTGTACTATCCGTGTAGCAAAAACAAAGGCGCTGATCAGCTTCGCAGTTACTGATCAGTGCCTTTGTTTTTCGCAAAGGCAAAAATCCGGTTTTCTCATGACAAAGCTCTTATGGGACTGGATGTAATTACATCCTAAATGGCCAATGAAACATAACAGTCGAAGTTAACAATTAAGGCTTACATGTATGGATGGTTTGACTCCACCATATTGCTAAGGCAGGCTCTGACTTTCTTAGCAGTTTACCAGTAATCAGATGGTCAGTCAGTATGTTATAAGCTTTGCCAGGAGGCACAGGCAGCCCATCTATTTCTTAAGGCCCCAATGGGCCGGGGATCTAGGTAACAGGGTACCCACGCTTTTGTCAAAACCAAATTCCTGGACTTTTCCAGGCCAGATGAGTAATTTTCAAGGTCTGATCACAACAAAATTCCAGGACTTTTCCAGGATCGTCAATTTTTTAACTCGCAACAAGAAACAGTTTTTCTTATCTGAAACAGCAGACCTCGGTAATTGGGAGTAAGGATTTGACTTTGCACATTCTCAACTTTGAGAAACTATGTTTAAACAAACCTTTTCTCGAAATTAGAAAACGCATCCGCGTTACTAACTTTGATCTGTGTGTATTCGGACTCCCTCGGCCAAACCAATTATTTCACTTGTTCGGTTGGGTTATGAAAGCCCCATCCGAGCTGTATATAAGACGGTACCGCAAAAAAGACCGGAATATAGCGTCGCGCCCGAAAATATGATCAACAACGATCGATATTACCTTTTTTATTGTTCATTTGTTCACTGCTTTAAATTTTACACTTCTTTCTGGGCCTGACATTTCCAGGGCAAACCATATTCCCGGACGATTCACTGAAAAATGATGAAAATTACAGATTCTAGGACTTTTCATGACCGGGAACACCGTTTTACTAATTCCCGGACCTTTCCCGAATTCCCGGTAGCGTGGGAACCCTGCAGGTAAGATTTACTTCAAGACATAGCTCCGAGGTTATAATAATAAAACTTCTCATGCTCAACTTAGCTCAAAATTAAAACAATTGTTGGCATTTTAACATGTATAAGCAGGATAAATTACAGGCTTTGGTGACTAAACCTGAAATGTTACTTTATTTGAGTATTTCAGGAGTTTAATTTTAGTTGCATCTGAGTTGAGCATGAGAAAAGTTGTATAACCTCAGGGCCTTATTACCTGAGATAATGTAGATCAGATATTTCCTTCATGCATAGCCAGCAGAATTCGGCCCCGCACACAGGACATGTCATGTGATTACACGAACCGTCATTCATCTTCATGATGAATGCTGAACATCTCGGACAAGGCTTGATAAAATCTTCTGTAAAACAAAGAAACAATGGTTACAAAATCTGATTTTTTTTTTGACAAAATTAATTAGAGTGGTGTAAGGATAATGATGACATTTTCTTTGTACTTGGACCCACACACAGGGAAGGTTATGTGATAACAAGATCAGTCATTCATCTTCATAATGAACGCCAAACATCTTGGACATGGCTTGACAAACTCTTCTATTGAAACAGACCATGGTTACAAAATCAAAACCCTTTTTGACAAAATTATAATTATTAATTTAAGTTTTTTTTAACAGCCTAGAATCCTGTGTGGTGAAGCATTTTAGCAAGTCACCTTGCGTATCACAAGTTTGGAAATTTTCAGTGAGTTTAAAGAAATAAAGCAGCGAACCAGGTGGCAAAAATGCATAAATGCCCAAAGAAACAATTTTCCATTTGCAGTCAACAATTTTTCAGTCATGTCGGTACTCTGGGGAGTTAACGTGTCTTGCTCAAGGACACAACACGGTGACACTTGTGACCTCAATGACCTTTTGAACATTGACAACCCTTATTTTGAAGGTATGGTCAATCAAATTTATCCACCTGAACTACAGTTGAACAAAGCCAATATCTCAGATACTGAAGCCCCCTTTTTAGATCTACATCTTTCTGTTGCAAATGGGTTTGTTTCTTCTAAAATTTATGATAAGCGCGATGACTTTGATATAGTAAATTTTCCTTTTTTGGATGGTGACGTTCCTTGTCGTGCTTCTTATGGTGTATACATTTCGCAACTTATTAGGTTTGCTAGAGTCTGCAATCATGTTACACACTTCAAAGCTCGAAATAAATGTTTAACGGCAAAACTTCTCCAACAGGGCTATCGGTATCATAAACTTCGAAAAACCTTTTCTAAATTTTATCGAAGACACTATGAATTGATTTCCAAATATAATGTTGGGTTAAAGACGCTTTTAATTGAGGGCCTTTCGGAACCTGAATTTTATGGTGACTTGGTTTACAAGTTTAAGAAACTTATAGGAGTTAATGATTTTTTTCTTTTCAGTTCAGAAAAATCATAACACGTTACAGAATCATAACACGTTACAGACTTGAATGTTATGCGCCAGTCTGCATGCTTAGTTTTTAACCCAATCATGGTTGATAACTATGCTGCCTTCTTTAATTGCACACCGGTGGGTCGGGCGTCAGACTCTATGATGGCCCCGACTTAAAGCTATTCATTTTAGTTGGTTGGGGCCGGAGCTTCTTGTCTGTTGCTTGGCCCACCGGGGTCCAACTGGTGTTTTTCTTTTGCTCCGGAGTTAGTAGGTTATTCGGCACCCAGGGATCTCCATCTTCGGGCAGCTTACTCATTCTGTGAGTCCTGGTTTTTGATTCATCAGAATGTTTATCATGATTTATCATGATTTGTTCTTGATGAATCATTGACTACCGGTAGTTAGAGATTCACCACGAGGACCGAAGAACTAACTTAATGTTATGAACCACTGCAGAAGCTGAGGGTGAGGTTAGGCGCCTGTAAAACCGGTTTAAGCCCGCCAGTAACTTTGTGTTACTGATCGTTCCAAGGCGATACTTCTGTAGTGGTTCTTTTTGTTTTATGTCTTGGTGTTTAAAAAAAAAAATTTGTGTGCTGTTGGCGCCTTATGTGTGTTTTCATAGTTTTAGTTAAGGTAACTGAGTGGCCACCTATTGGGAAAATAGCTGCTCATTCGGCTTACGATATGTTACATGGTATAAGTACTTGATTGTTAGTTTGCTTTTTTTCCCACCTCGGTTTTTGGAGTGGGAATCTTTTTCTGATTGCACCTTTTCCTGATCTTTGCCTATTTGTACCTTTTTGTGGGGATTGAACCCAGGACCTCTCTGTTCAGAGTCCGACGCACTAACACTACGCCTCCGTGCCCCCCGAGATTGTGAGAGACTTGCTCAGTTTTTGGCCAGAAAATTTTATGAGTTTTTAGTGAAACGTATCCAAAACTTAAGAAAACTATAAATTTCTTACTTACTTTGTGACTCAGTATCATGGCTATATGTGATGGAGCCTGATCTATGATTAAACCCCCTCTCTGCCCGGGCTGTGTCACACGTCTTGTTGGGGTGCCAGTACTGTTTACAATGATAGCAGAAGAATGTATCACAACCGGGACGCTCACACTTGATCTTAGGACAACCGGCACACTCCTTGGCTATCACAGCATAACTGAAATACACACATTACACAGCATAATTGAAATACACACAGTACATTACACAGCATAACTGAAATACACACGGTACATAACATAGAGGATCTTACACGAATGGTCATTTCATATTAAATTTATTAAACGAGCCTTCGTCAGGTTTAATAAATTTCATACTTGTGTTAGATTTGTTTTATCATATGACTTTTAAAATTGGATTTTATCGCCTTCGAAGTGGACATATTTTCAATGAAAATTTACATAGTTGTTACGGACGTCGTCAATGACGTTACATATTCCCGCAAGTGTTAATACAGGTGTGGTCATATGATTTTTATGACATGACGTTATCCATTGGAAAACAGCGACGTCATAAGATAAACATTAATATTAATATGAATATGATTGTAAATACAACTATTAAAGCTACACACTTACAAAGCTTTTCATGGCATAACACAAGTTACACAACCAGTGGCAAATATTAGCCATATACATGTAGAAGTATACAAATGAGTATACTTAGTAAATAGTATGTTTTGTCAAAATTATAAAAACAAAAGCCTGTATTTATGCACTGAAAGTCATTTTGTTGTAACCAGAGGACCAATGGTCCTGTAAACGCTCACCTGAGATCAGCTGCATATACCAATAAACATGTTTGAATATTATGGTATTTAACTCCAGTGCAGGGGCAGATAAGCCCTTGGGCGATTTTATTTTTTCAGAATCTTCAATATTCTGTCCATTTGCCAATTTCCTGTTGGCTTTTTCCTTCAAATGACATTTTAACAGTTTTCCCAATTCAGATGCACAGGCAACCCATGTTGACCTTGCCATAAACTTGGTCAAGGTCATCACAGGGTCATGATTTATATATACATTGGAGTACTTTAGCCATCGATGCCTCAAGCCAAGTTTCCTTGAAATCAGTCTATTGGTTTCAGAGAAGATGATTTTTGATGGGTTTTTACCATATATGGGCATGGCGGCCATCTTGGTCATGTGACCTAGATTATTTATATACACATTGATTCCCCCATTCTATAGATGCTTCACTTAAAATTTGGCTTTGTTTGGCCAAGCGGTTTCAGAGGAGAAGACGTTTGAATATTATGGAAATATACATGTATATTGCCCCGGGGTGGGGGCACATGAGCCCCTGGGGTCCAATTTTTTTCAGAATCATTAATATCCAGTCCTACTGCCCATTTCCTGCAAGACTTTCACTTTAAATGACATTTTAAAAGTTTTCCCCATTCAAATGCATTGGTGACCTATGTTGACCTTCCCGTAAAATAGGTCAAGGTCATCACAGGGTCATGATTTATATATACATTGTAGTGCTTGAGCCATCGATGCTTCGTGCCAAGTTTCGTTGAAATCGGTCAACCGGTTCTGGAGAAGAAGATTTTTGAACGGTTTTTACCATATATGGGCATGGCGGCCATCTTGGTCATGTGACCTGGATTTTTTATATACATATTTGTTACCCCTTCCTATTGATGCTTCACATAAAATTTCACTTTGATTGGCCAAGCGGTTTCAGAGGAGAAGATGTTTGAATATTATGGAGATATACATGTATATTGCCCCGGGGTGGGGGCGGATGAGCCCCTGGTGGCCAATTTTTTTCAGAATCATTAATATTCAGTCCTACTGCTCATTTTCTGCAAGATTTTTCCTTTAAATGACAATTTAACAATTTTTCCCATTCAAATGCATTCGCGACCTATGTTGACCTTGCCGTAAAATAGGTCAAGGTCATCATAGGGTCATGATTTATATACACATTGTAGTGCTTGAGCCATTAATGCTTCATGCCAAGTTTGGTTGAAATCGGTCCAGTGGTTCCGGAGAAGAAGATTTTTGAAGGGTTTTTACCATATATGGGCATGGCGGCCATCTTGGTCATGTGACCTGGATTATTTATATACACATTGGTTCCCCCTTCCCATAGATGCTTCATGTAAAATTTGGCTTTGATTGGCCAAGCGGTTTCAGAGGAGAAGATCTTTGAAAATGGTGGACGACGGACGGACGACGGACGGACGGACGACGGACGGACGGACGGACGCCGGAGCATGGGTAAACTATAAGCTCACCTTGTGAGCCTGACGGCTCAGGTGAGCTAAAAATGTGAAAACTTGAAGCTTTAAAAGTGAAAACAATGCAACAGATCAGCTTAAGTAAGAACAAAGTACATTCCCTTCTTTATTCAGTTTGAAATTAAGCCTCTTAACAGCTCCTGTGACTGTTAAGAGTTCAAACTTTTACTGATATCTTACCCACAATCTGGTGCTGGGCACCATCTCGCGTCTGGATCAGCTACCAGTACTCGTCGCACCATAAAATCTTCATATTTCTGCATCAAGACATCATCTTGCAATATGGATTTTATATCATTTGGATGAAACTTCTCCGAGCATTCCGGACACGCTATGTTGATACGACTCTCTGTAATCTCAATACGTAGATACATCTGTAGGCAAGTAAGGCAAGAACGGTGTTCACATGTAGATATCTCGGGAAAACTGTCAAGAGGCCATTCTGTCAGACAGAGAGGACACTCTTGCTGGCTTCCAGAGTTAGAACGTTTTAACGTGATGGGAACCAGAGTTTCCGACGGAAGTCGTTGTAGCCTTGTCTGGGATGACGTTGACAGAGGGGAAGCTGCGACAGCCCCTGGGGGACTACCCCTGCCTGAGGGCGGGGCCAGGAACCCATAGTCTGATGGAACTGAGGAATTAGAATTCAAACTGATTCGAGACTTAGTCCGGCCATTGTTGCCAGCCACATTGAAGATCCTTCGAAGGGAGAATCTATTCTTACGCCTGTCAGAGTTTTTCGATGTGCTAGACGTTGTGGAAATTACTTCACTGTCATGTTTCTTCATCTTTTGCTGAAACATGAAACAGTTCTTTTATGTTTTCTATATATACATGTATGATGCTGTCCCCTGGAGTTTGTTTGTTTGTTTGTTAGGGTTTAACATCGCTTTCAACATTATCTGTCATATCACGACTGTGTCTGGTTGTGACAGGGAGCTCAATGCTCACTTTTATAGTGCTGCCTCACTGTGGTATCAGATCCCAGACACTTTACCTGATACCACCTCCAGTCACATTATACTGACACCGGAGCGACCAGGCGGGGAGCAACTAGTACCATTGTTAACGACTTTGGTGTGTCGCGGCCCGGGATCGAACCCAGTACCTCCCGATCTCGGAGCGGACACTCTACCTACTGAGCTACCGAGGCCAGTGTCCCCTGGAGTTGCGCACCCAAGCATTTTTTGACAGTTTAGATTATAATAGAAGCCATGTCTTAATGAAACAAATAATCCCCTTTTAGCACGAACATGTAATGCATACAACAACCAACAGTTATTATGAAAATGTAAAAACTTTTTTCGGAATTTCAACATAAGTAAAGATACCCCCATGTTTATCGCCGATGTCAAAGGTCACATGGAGTTGCGCACTTGATATATTTGAAGTCGTTTGTATTTGAAATCGACGTCACAGCTCCCGCGCTTACAAAGTGTGAAATTGTTGTGCAATATAACACGTTTTCAAATCATTGGCTATATAGGCGTGGTGTGTTAGAATTGGAATTATTTCATAATAATAAAATGGGGTCATTAAACTGTTGAATAATTTGAATATACATAAGGCGCCTGGGCCAGATGGCCTGAGTGCTAGGGTGTTGAAGGAATGTAGTTCTGAAATTGCTCCTGTACTGACCTATATCTTCAATGAGTCGCTTGCTCAGGGTGCTGTACCAGACGATTGGCGACAGGCAAATGTAGCCCCGGTATTTAAGAAAGGTGAGAAATACGATGCAGCTAATTATCGACCGGTGTCGCTTACTTGTATCTGTTGCAAAACTCTAGAGCATATAATAGTCAGCAACATAAACAAACACTTGGCTCTTGAAAACATTCTTGCTGACTGTCAGCATGGGTTCCGAAGTCAAAGGTCTTGCGAAACCCAGTTAGTTCAGTTTTATCATGATTTGGTTAGTAATCTGGACCGAGCAGTGGGTCGAGGCCACAGGCAGACGGATGTGATTGTCATGGATTTCGCTAATCGCTAAGGCCTTTGACAAGGTCCCACATAAAAGGTTATTATACAAACTTGACTTCTACGGGATTAGAGGATCTACACATAAGTGGATCGACTCGTGGCTCTCTGAGCGCTTTCAAAAAGTGGTATTAGATGGCCGTGCCTCAGACCCAGTCCCGGTTCTTTCTGGTGTCCCACAAGGATCGGTCTTAGGACCGGTCCTATTTCTTATTTTCATTAATGATCTTCCTGACAACATCAGGTCATCTGTTCGGCTATTTGCTGATGATTGTGTTTTATACAGAAATATCAAGTCACCATTGGATTGTCAAATTTTACAAGATGACCTGAATAGCTTGGCCAAATGGGAAATGGATTGGCAAATGAAATTCAATGTTAGCAAATGTCATTCAATGAGGGTGACGCGGCTACATCCAAGCAGGCATATAGAGTTCAATTACACACTGCATCAGCAAACATTAGAACAGGTTCAGTCCGCTAAATACCTCGGTTTAACTATCACAGATGATCTTGATTGGGGTCAACACATTTCTGAAATTACATGCAAGGCAACTAAGACTTTGGGTTTTCTTCGGCGCAATTTGGCACTGGCACCTAGGCATACTAAGGAAGTTGCATACAAAACATTGGTTCGGCCTCAACTTGAGTATGCAGCTCCTATTTGGCATCCCTATCATGAAACTCAGATTGAGAAGGTGGAGAAGGTGCAGAGGACTGCTGCCCGGTGGACCTGCAGGCGATGGAGGAACACCAGTAGCGTCGGTGAAATGCTAGACGAACTTGAGTGGCCATCCCTGGAGTCTCGCAGGGAGCGGTCCTCCTTAACCTTCTTCTACAAGATACACTCTGGTACAGTGTCTCTTGATAAAGACAAATACCTGACCCCGGCACCCAATCTAAGGCATACTCGGGCATCACATGAATCACAATACACAAGACCATTTGCCTATAGTGATGCCCTGAAAAATTCCTTTTTCCCCAGAACTATTCCGGTTTGGAATAGTCTCCCTTCTTCAGTGGTCCTATCTAAGACCATTGAGGAATTTAAGGCTTCTATTTAAATCATTAGCCCAGAGGGGGTACTGTTATTTACCAAAACTACCACGAAATACCGGAACTACTACGAAATACCGGAACTACCAAAACTACTACTCGTATTGCATGTTAATGTGGCAAGGCCTGAAGATAGATAGATAGATAGATAGATAGATAGATAGATCGGATCGGATCGGATCGGATCGGATCGGATCGGCTCGGCTCGGATCGGCTCGGCTCGGCTCGGATCGGATCGGATCGGATCGGATCGGATCGGATCGGATCGGATCGGATCGGATCGGATCGGATCGGATCGGATCGGATCGGATCGGATCGGATCGGATCGGATCGGATCGAATCGAATCGAATCGAATCGAATCGAATCGAATCGAATCGAATCGAATCGAATCGAATCGAATCGAATCGAATCGAATCGAATCGAATCGAATCGAATCGAATCGAATCGAATCGAATCGATCGATCGATCGATCGATAGATAGATAGATAGATAGATAGATAGATAGATCGGATCGATCGATCAATCGATCATGTGCACTCATGTGGACTGAGCAGCACATGTGTTAAATCAAAAATTGGGAATGCTGCATGAGATGTTCGTTTTTGTCTGTTTGAATATTGTTCGATAGTTTGATAATAAAGTCAAGAGTAAAATATTTTGAAAATGCTTTATTACGCATTTTCAGTAAACACATGATATCAACTCTCTCTCTCCCTCTCTCTCAACAAATTCATTTCAGATTCATCAAATCAAACACTGTATATTCAAAAATTAAATAATTAAAACGCCAATCAAGTTTTGTCAATGTTTTTGTTTCCCCAACAAAACATCGAAAACATATAAAAGGAACTTTTCAAACGAAGCGTAAAGATATAATAAAGTAACAATTTGCCGAGATATAAAATAAAGCCGGCCACCGGTAGGTCTAGAAAGCGAAAAGAGCGTTAATTCATTTTTATTTATTTTTATTTTTATTTTTTTTTATTTTTTTTTTCCATTTATTTGAGGTACAAATGATTTTTACTCCTTTGAAAATTTCGATGATAGACTATTATGATCACGATGGTAGTCATGGTAGTAGAGGTTTAATAAACAAAGGTGTCATTAGGCAATATATGTGCATGCCAGTCAACACCTACATTGATATTTCACACCTAACAATTAAAGAAGCTATGTCCAAGATTATATCACCTTAAATATACACTAGCCACGTGCCAGGTAATAAACAGTCAGCAACACTACTCAATAACTCGAAAATGACACCCAATACACATCTTTAACAAATTTAATAACTTTAAAAAAAATTTTTCCATCAAGATATAATTTTATTTACTTATTTATAGGCCTATTGATTTACGACATTATTCGCAAGACGGAAGAAAGAAAGAGGAACTGTACTGTAATTTGTTCCTTACGCGCGCAGACGTGCGGTGCAAGCACCTACATGTAATATTCTTAAATTTGCGGGAACCCGTTAGAACCGCATCGGCGAGCCGGTTGTAACAAGTGTCCAAAATTAATGTTTTGGAATTCGGATCAAAATAAGAAAAAAATGTATACCATTTAAAACAATCCAGTTTATTTATATAAAAGTGGGATGTAAGAAGCTATGCATTTTGTGGACATGCTATCTAGATAGAATGAATGAATGAATGAATGAATGAATGAATGAATAAAAGAGCATCATTATACAATCGAAAACTCTAAAAAGAGAACGTACATGTGTACTGTCATCTGAAACTGATACAGCAGATGATACCGCTTACCTATAGGGCCTACCTGAAATAAAAAAATCTACAAAAAACAGTGTAAAGTTACTTTCGGCCTTGAGTATATGTTAATTTGTTTAATAGAGGGCCTCCTGGAAGATTGCCAATGCCAAACGAGCTACCCTCTATAAATAAAGAATTTCGCTCAACTTTTTCAGATGCACATGTACCTAATATTCGTACATGCCTAAAGCGTCAAACGTTACATGTTCTTCGAAAATACACACTCCATAATGACTTTAAGCACACAATCTTTATCAAATTTGATACGCACATGCCTAATATAAATAAATATTATTGTCACCTTTAAAAAGTCAGAAATGCTGTAAACAAATGCGCAAACTTTGGCCACGCGACATAGAATAGACAAAAAGTATCTTATCTTGAATCAACAGACACACTTCATAATCATCCGAATACCCTATGTATATCATGCATAGCCTATACTAGCTAGCTAGAAGAAGATTTGCGTATTGGCCTGGTCTTTGCTAGCAAAAAAAAAAAAAAAAAAAAAAAAAAAAAAAAAAAAAAAAAAAAAAAAAAAAAATTCTCAATTAATTAGATCTGACAAAGTCAAATAGTAATATATATGCTCTTGAAAACCGTAAAAATCGCGCATAACTACATATTCCACTTTTACTTTCTTTAATTTTTTATTGATAATAATGTGCTAAAATGCTTGATTATTGTTCAACATATGTTTTCCAAACAATTGATAAAGGTGTCAATTAAGGAGTGTTTGTCATCTATTGTATAATCCTCAAGTGCGGTGCCTTGGGCAAAACACAGCTAATTGATACTTTAAACAGACTGCTAAAATAAAACATTAAACATGTGCATGTTCTACATATCCGAGTGCGTATTTGAAATAAGATATGTTATGAACAGTATCTAATTATCTATCTAACCAACCATCCTATGTACAGGCTTTGCCATATTAACATTACTGCATTGGTTGTGCTGGTAGTTTTGGTAGTTCCGGTATTTCGTAGTAGTTCCGGTATTTCGTGGTAGTTTTGGTAAATAACAGTACCGGCCCAGAGGCATGCGTTTTAGTATGCCTCTCATCTATATCTTGTAAATAGTTTTAATGGTCCACCCCAAATGTTTTATTTTCCCTTGACTAAATTCTAAATTTAGCCACCCACCCCACACCTGAGGTGATGATCAGAAATTGATCGACTCAGTATCAGAAGATAGATAGATAGATCTGTTTATCAGCGCTTGACAAATTTACAATTTTCATTTCATCAAGTTTATGGGAATCTGAATCACTTCTAAAGACATATAGGACATCCATCATATAAAATTCATACTACTCCTTTGGTTATAAGGTAAAAAATGATTTTACTTCTTTCCTAAGTCAGAAAATGATCTATTTTGTTGACATCCTTCAAAAGATTGTTTTTCAATCAAAATAATAATGGCTGACAATCGCCGTAAAAAAAACGGTAAATACCGATTGTTTACGGAAATAGGGAATAATAGACGAGACAGTTCACCATTCACCACACCACCCTTGTCATTTCGGTCACTTTCTTTCTTTTTTCAGTATGTTCAGAAGCGCCGCTTGGAGGCGTAGAATTTTCTGAGTACAATGATCTAGACATACCGGTGAGTGGGTCTCGGCTAAATCGCGAGGATTATATCATATTTAAGCCAGTCTTGTTTTGACGCTATAAGATATAAACATCAGAAATGGCTGAAATTTAAACACTGTCAAACTGAAGAAAATGTTAACATATACAAAACTGCTAGAAATCGTGTAACAGCTGAAGTTAGGAAGGCCAAGTATGAATATGAAAAAAATCTCTCCGCCAAAATCAAAACAGACAATAAAATCCTCTGGAGTTATAACTTACGGTTAACTTACGGTTCCCGAGACCTTATTTTAAGCAATACTGCTTGTAGAGGTCCATCACAGCAGCTGATCAATCTTCTTGGTTAAAATCATTAAAACTTGTTTGCCGGGGTGCGCAAATATTACAATTACACATAGCTGAATTTCTCGGGGTGATCCTTCCAGGCGTCGTTTAGAGATGATTTGAACTTGTTGAGAGTTTCACTGTTGACACATTCAATAGGTAGAGAATTCCAAGGATTGATTACACGTTGGGAAAACACATTAGCCCTTTGCCTAGTTCTGTTGTGTTGTTTAGCGATCTTGAAGTTATGTCCTCTCGTCCGCGTATCCGTTGACATCTTGAAAAAGGTGTTCACATCCAATTTATCGATACCATGCATGATCTTAAAAACTTGAATTACGTCATTACGATCACGTCTGTATTTCAGTGTGGGTAATCCTAGGTGTTTCAACCTGTCCTCATAACTCATCCTACATATTGATTTTACTATTTTCGTTGCTCTACGTTGCACGTTCTCGATTAGGAATATGTCCTTTTTCAGAAATGGCGACCACACAACTGTAGCCCCAGATAGCACGTATACATTGGCCCTTCATTGGCCCATCGGACGCCGCACGATTGGCCCATGGTTGTAAATCTTGAATGGGCCAACGTAGCGTTTGCTCATCGGCCCATTCAAGGCCCATAACATTGGTTCGACATTGGGCAAATCATGGCTGAGGTTTTGCATTTTGTTGGCCCATCACTGTTTGAATGTGCTCATTACAAGCTATCGACGATGCATTTCTTTCGCATGTGTCCACTCGGTACAGTTTCTTGATCTGCAGCACCATGGTGACAGTCGAGCTTGGTCTCTTGTCTTTGGAGAAGGTAAACTCTTCATTTTTCGTTTTCTCTGTGCTGGATTACTTTGACACCTGGTCTTCTGAAAACAAACGAATAAATACAGCACAATGACAAAAACTTAAACTAACCTCATTTATGCAACAAATTAACGCATGTATTTAGCTCATTAAGGAATAGCTGTTAAAGAAATACATGTTAAAACTAAAACCTCTTTGTTGTAATGAAGAATATAAAACAACGAAATATACAATATGAAATCAATTATATTTTCGCATCTGCCTTTAACAAGATGGAGAAATGAGCTTAATAATTAATGCAAAATAATAAATTTTATAAAACTTACCTTCTAAACCTCAGAGTGTCTGTTTCTTAACATGCACAACTGACTTCTCTAAAACTTCATGCGAAACACCTGTTCATAATTCTCAAATGCCTGAGAAATTTTCTCGTTGCTATGACAACTGATGTACTCTTGTACTCTGGCTGGAGCAGCGAAGCAAATAATAAACCACAATGTTATGGTGTTACTGTGAAAAAGGTGTTAACTTCAATTTTGCTCCCATTGCTTACTTAATATTTACAGAATAGATATACAGTAAATTTAAATGGTCTGGTCAAGGAAGTAACTGCTAATTAAGATAATGGTTTTAAAATCATTGATGTTGATTTATATATAAATCATAATAATTATTTATGATTGATATAAAAATTGAAACTATGAGAAAACCAGACTGTTTATTAAGTCTCTTTATTGAATAAAAGTTAAAGACAATTTATCGATTAACACCGGTCAGTATTTAATCATATACGAATCGGCCAATGATATGCCAACCATCGGCCAACGGAAAGTGTACATGACAAGTTTATATTTATTTTCTCAGGCCCCTTTGAATGAGCCTTGCCATACACGGTTACTTCAGTTAACACATGTCAATTCGAACTTAAAGTCTTAAACTATTATGAATTAATGTCATCTAAACTACTAAACTAAAAATAATATAAAAATAATATTTCTATCCCAGCAGGCACACAATATCAACGAACGTTGTGTGCCTGCTGGGTATAAGTACATCGTTTATTAAAATGGCTAACAAATATTCGGCCACTCTTGTTTCTGTGAAAAAAAATCACTTTCATGATCCGTTGCAGTAACAGATCATTTGCCAAAATTGGGCCAACGTCGGCAAATATTGCATGTAAGTGCATTACTACGCCAACATTGGCCCAATCATGTACATGCGACCGCAACCAAACGCCAATTACCCAATCAATATGCAATGTTGGCCCAATGATATTTGCTATCTGGGGCGTATTCTAAGTGGGGTCGGATTAGCGACTTGAAAAGAGGAAGAAACATCTCCTTGTCCATATATGTGAATGTGCGTTTAATCAATCCGAGCATTCTATTGGCCTTGTTGACACAGTTAAGGATATGATTGTCAAATCTTAATGTATTCTCGAAAGTGGAAGCATACAAAAACTAAAACAGTGGTGTCCAAATTACAAATGCCAAATGGAGAACTTTCATCGACTTCACAGGAGACAGTCAACACATTGAATAACTACTTTGCTAGTGTCTTTAAGAAAGAAACCCTATCTATCTATCTTCTGATACTGAGTAGATCAATTTCTGATCATCACCTCAGGTGTGGGGTGGGTGGCTAAATTTAGAATTTAGTCAAGGTAAAAGAAAACATTTGGGGTGGACCATTAAAACTATTTACAAGATATAGATGAGAGGCATACTAAAACGCATGCCTCTGGGCTAATGATTTAAATAGAAGCCTTAAATTCCTCAATGGTCTTAGATAGGACCACTGAAGAAGGGAGACTATTCCAAACCGGAATAGTTCTGGGGAAAAGGGAATTTTTCAGGGCATCACTATAGGCAAATGGTCTTGTGTATTGTGATTCATGTGATGCCCGAGTATGCCTTAGATTGGGTGCCAGGGTCAGGTATTTCTCTTTATCAAGAGACACTGTACCGGAGTGTATCTTGTAGAAGAAGGTTAAGGAGGACCGCTCCCTGCGAGACTCCAGGGATGGCCACTCAAGTTCGTCTAGCATTTCACCGACGCTACTGGTGTTCCTCCATCGCCTGCAGGTCCACCGGGCAGCAGTCCTCTGCACCTTCTCCACCTTCTCAATCTGAGTTTCATGATAGGGATGCCAAATAGGAGCTGCATACTCAAGTTGAGGCCGAACCAATGTTTTGTATGCAACTTCCTTAGTATGCCTAGGTGCCAGTGCCAAATTGCGCCGAAGAAAACCCAAAGTCTTAGTTGCCTTGCATGTAATTTCAGAAATGTGTTGACCCCAATCAAGATCATCTGTGATAGTTAGACCGAGGTATTTAGCGGACTGAACCTGTTCTAATGTTTGCTGATGCAGTGTGTAATTGAAATCTATATGCCTGCTTGGATGTAGCCGCGTCACCCTCATTGAATGACATTTGCTAACATTGAATTTCATTTGCCAATCCATTTCCCATTTGGCCAAGCTATTCAGGTCATCTTGTAAAATTTGACAATCCAATGGTGACTTGACATTTCTGTATAAAACACAATCATCAGCAAATAACCGAACAGATGACCTGATGTTGTCAGGAAGATCATTAATGAAAATAAGAAATAGGACCGGTCCTAAGACCGATCCTTGTGGGACACCAGAAAGAACCGGGACTGGGTCTGAGGCACGGCCATCTAATACCACTTTTTGAGAACGCTCAGAGAGCCACGATCGAGTCGATCCACTTATGTGTAGATCCTCTAATCCCGTAGAAGTCAAGTTTGTATAATAACCTTTTATGTGGGACCTTGTCAAAGGCCTTAGCGAAATCCATGACAATCACATCCGTCTGCCTGTGGCCACGACCCACTGCTCGGTCCAGATTACTAACCAAATCATGATAAAACTGAACTAACTGGGTTTCGCAAGACCTTTGACTTCGGAACCCATGCTGACAGTCAGCAAGAATGTTTTCAAGAGCCAAGTGTTTGTTTATGTTGCTGACTATTATATGCTCTAGAGTTTTGCAACAGATACAAGTAAGCGACACCGGTCGATAATTAGCTGCATCGTATTTCTCACCTTTCTTAAATACCGGGGCTACATTTGCCTGTCGCCAATCGTCTGGTACAGCACCCTGAGCAAGCGACTCATTGAAGATATAGGTCAGTACAGGAGCTATTTCAGAACTACATTCCTTCAACACCCTAGCACTCAGGCCATCTGGCCCAGGCGCCTTATGTATGTTCAAATTATTCAACAGTTTAATGACCCCTTTGGGGTCAACTGTAATTTCACCCAATCCTTGACAACATACCTAACTTTGACGATAGACCGTTCAATCAGACCATCGAAACAGTTAATATTACTAAAGAACGACCCTTTAGCGGTATGGCTTTATAGCGAAAGGAACGTTCCTTTCGCGAAAGGAAGATTTTCACACGAAAGGACGATTTTATTTCGAAATTTTGAACTCATTGGCTATAATTGTGCATGTTTTAAGTTTTAAACAGTTTAAGGAAATAAGTAATAGTCTTTTTTATGAGGTTCACTTCACTTTAAATTGACTAGGCAGCAATGAATGTTCCTTTCGTACCGGAAAATCTTCCTTTCGGCAGTGCAGCTAGTATCAAATTTCATTTGCTGTCCTCCATTTCGACATATTTTTTTTTAAAAGTAAAATTACTTTATCTTCTTCTTTTTTATGCAGAATGTATAAAAAGACAAAAAGCTGATATGCATTAACGGTGATAATGGTATATAGCGTTCATTTCATAGGCACATCTTCCTTTCGTCGCCTAAATTTAGTGAGCTTTCTGTATTTATAAGTTCCTCTTTTTGCACCAAATAACTTTTTTTTTTTACATTTAACATATTTTACTTGATATTGTTTTATTAGAACATGTGTTACAAAACAATTAAAAGCTGTTAAAAATCAATGACGATTATGATAAAATGTTCCTTTCGTACAAAAATCTTCCTTTCGCGAAAGGAACCTTCCTTTCGCTGTTTAGCTATACCAAGAACTTGTCGAAAAGGCAATAAAAAGGGTAAATCCAACTAAATCACAAGGCCCAGACAATATTCATCCCCGTTTTATTGAACAAACTAAGGATAACATTATCGAACCTCTGACAAAAATATTTAAAAAATCTATGGCAGAAAGTAAAATCCCTGACATGTATATGGAAATCAGCCAATGTAACAGCAATTTTCAAAAAAGGCGGAAGAAAAAATCCAGCTAATTACCGGCCTATAAGCTTAACTTCTGTTCCTGGGACAATAATGGAAAGATTGATAAGAAATGCACTTGTCGAGCACATGGTTGACAATAATCTTTTTACCCCCCGAACAACATGGGTTTATATCAGGAAAATCATGTACAACACAATTACTAGAATATATGGAGGACATAACTCAAGCTATTGATAACGGTGACGATGTTGATGTGATATATCTCGATTTCTGCAAAGCTTTCGACCGTGTACCCCATACACGGCTGCTACGTAAACTACATGGATACGGAATAAGGGGAGAATTATACAATTCACCATTTTTGCATTATCGGCTGGTTACCTGCTGACAAAAATCTATATTGGAAAAACAGGTAACCAGAAACCCCCCATCAGGGGGTTCTGGTTACCTGTATTTCCAATATTGATTTTTTTTAAAGCTGGGAACCAGCGGATAATGCAAAAAAGGTGAATTGGATTAAAGCGAGGATATTCTGAGAAATCAGAAATTTATTATCGGTTAAGATTCATTTTCTAACCAATGTTTAACATATTTGGTCCCATTTAGATAATACTAGTCTTTGTATCGACTACACTAATGAAAGTTGCAAAATTTCAGTAATTCTCTTTGGCTCCATGTTGCCAATTCTAAAGGGTCACTGACGAGACTTTAATAGTCGAAACCGCGGTATGGCCCATCCCCTTTCTCATTAATGTGTTCACTGCTCTTAAAGGATCTCAGTTTTAATTTTTATTTCCTTACTAATAGAGTTCAACGGGTTGTTGTCAATGGTGCGGAATCTGATTGGCAAGAGGTTACAAGCGGAATACCCCAAGGGAGCGTACTGGGGCCGGTGCTGTTTTTAATATTCATTAACGACCTGCCCGATGTTCTGGAGGTTTGTGTGAAGCTTTTTGCAGATGATACTAAACTGTATACAAGAAACATCTTTAAAAAAGATAATTGTCGAAGATTAATATCTATTTTGTAATAGGGTACCTATCCAAGCAGTCTCCAAATAAAATTTCATTTCAATCAGCCTAGTGGTTTCAGAGAAGAAGGTGTTTGAATATTACAGTCATATACATGTATATAGCCCCGGGGCAGGGGCAGACAACTCTCTGTGGCTAATTTTTTGATAAACATAAACCTTCTGTCCATTTGCCTATTCCCAGCCAGTTTTCTGTCATTAAATAACATTTTTCCACTTTTCCCTATTCAAATGCATAGGCGGCCTAAGTTGACCTTGCCGTAAAATAGGTCAAGGTCATCTTAGGGTCATCATTTTCGCAAATTATGATGGGCGGGAGTCCCCAATGCTACATACCAAGTTTCGTGAAAATCGGTTTTTACCATATATGGGCATGGGCAGCCATCTTTGTCATTTGACCAAGATCCCACGAACAAACTTTCGTTATCCCTACCCATGGAGGATTCACATAATATTTCAACTTCATCTGTTTCAAAGAAGAAGATCTTTGAAATTGTGGACGGACAACGGATGGATGACGGATCATGGGTATACTATAAGCTCACCTGTAAGCCTTCGACTCAGGTGAGCTAAAAACACAACAAATTACACTAACTAAAGAGCACGAAGGATTATCTGCTTGCAACCACTTGCACCAGTGGAAGAAAGGTACCAATTTCAATGCACCAGAGGTACCTCCAAACAACCTAAACCACAGAGAACACATAATCCACAAAAAATATTCCTAGGGTTCGTACTTAAAACTCAGGAAGTACTAGTCCTGTTCCAACCTATTAATTGGAAAATTGTTGAATGGGGCTTTAAGTATTCATTAAAACTAACAAATGTCCAAGCCACTTGAAACGTGGAAGCATAAAACCGAAACAAGTAACAGAACTAATGATTTATTGATGATTAAAATGTTTGTAACATTGACCCCTGTCTTTGGAATTGAACAAGATCGTTTTAATCTAAGCTCTTTAATGTACTGCTTAAATTTGTTCTCTTTATACCAGGAAAATCAGAAAAGATGTAAACTTAATCCATTCACATCCCGCAGATATGATTTGCGTTCAAGTTTATCTGGGCAAGGTTATCCGTAAATCAGCAAATCTGGCCGTTGGTGGTGGCAAATCTGCACGGGCGAGAGAGAGAGAGAGAGAGAGAGAGAGAGAGAGAAAGAGACAGACAGACAGACAGTCAGACAGACAGTATGACTCTTGCAGAGCCAACCCCAGACATGACTGAGAGGAAATGCTTTTCAAATGTCCCTACGGCGAGGGTCCTTAAGAGTCGCAGGACCGAAAGGACTCAATCTGTTGAGCAGAGCCGTTGATCCGAACACGCCTATATTCAATGGAGAAAATCCGAACGCATCTTATCTACGATGGCCTGCATGGATCATAAAATTTCGAAATCCACAGTTTTTAGATTTTGATTTTTCTTTGCAAAAGCTTTTTCATACAAAAAGGGATTGAAATCAATAAAATAAGGACTAATGATGGCTTGCACGTATTGTAAAAAAACATCATCTAAAAGTACTTTTTAAAGAGATGTAGTTTGTTGCCTTTTACATCTTCCATATGGGAAAAACCCGGATGCAGGTCAAAAATGATCTGAGATGTCTTCGACAACAAAAAACGATAAAAAATCAGCAGGATAGGCAGTGTACAAAGGAGTGTAACATCAGCGGCGATATGGGCGATAGACTGGGTACATGGAATTTAACAATACTAAATGTCACCATCTACACATAGGAAAACATGACAGTAACCTAAATTACACTATTGAACATCAAGGAACAGACTGTGTTATTACAAAAGTAGACTCTGAAAAAGACCTAGGCGTTACCATCGACAAAAACCTAAATTTTAGGGAACATATTTCATCAAAAATCAACCTAGCTAATAGGAATGTGGGAATTATATTTAGAACCTTTACCTATCTGGACCCAGAAATGTTTAAAAATCTCTATAAAAGTATTGTTAGGCCGCACCTTGAATATGGAACTGTTATCTGGTCGCCTATGTATAAAAAAGACAAAATAGCAATTGAAAATGTGCAAAGGAGAGCGACCAAACTTGTAAGATCATGCAAAGACCTATCATATCCAGAAAGATTAAGAAAGCTTGGTTTACCATCACTGAAATATAGAAGGGAATGATCTGACCTTATTCAAGTATATAAGATCCTAAATGATATTGACAAAGTAAATAAGGATAAACTCTTCACATTGTCAGCATATGGTGCAACAAGAGGTCATCCAAAAAAGATATTTAAAGAAAGACCCCGACTCAACATTCGTGCAAACAGTTTTTCAAACAGAGTAGTAAATACATGGAACAATCTTCCTGAACCCTCCGTTAACGCGTTCAAAAGTCGTTTGAATACCCACTGGAAAGGACACCCCCACAAATTCGAGCCTGCATGCTATGTGACTGGAACAAACACTGGACAGAGAAATTATATTCCAAATGCGCCCTTACAAGTCTGAAGACTTTCTACGACGTCGACTACGTGAGTAAACGTGAGTACGTGAGTAATAAAAACTATGTACATTTTGAGGGTGGATGTTGGCAACCACTACTCCCGTTGTTTCAATAACTGCAGTCTCTTTAAGTGCACGTACCTTATAGAAGAAAGTCATTGGCACTATTTCAATATGAGGGAGTGAAACACATAGATCTGGTACCATAGGAGTAACACAGTCTGGGCATATCAATACTCGGAGGATCACATTCCAGTCTCGGGAGTAGGTACACCATCCGTCACACCCTATCTGCGCCAGCACTATCTGCTTCAGCCTCTCCATTGTAGCCACCTGAATATCATGGAAAGCATGACACCGTGGTAATAAATGATAGACGTCCTCATCTTCAGGGCAACATAACTGACATGTTGCGTCGATAGTTCCACCACTAAACGAATACATAGTTGATTGAAGTATATATACTCCCATGAGAACTCTAGCCTTAATTACACCTTTTCTAACTTCTGCCTCTGAATCAATAATATTCCACACTAGGTGAGTTGATCCAATTTTTAATGTACTTGAGTTCAGGTATCTGTGGGTGTCTATTCTGTATGGCTTCTGATTTCGTCTCATTAACAAGTAATCCAGCCATTACTGGTGAAAGTCCACTTGTAAAACCGAATTGATGGTCAGATTGGGGTAAGTTCAGTTTGCTAAGGAGTGAGTACTCGAAGAGTTTTCTAAACGTTGACGACACAGTGATGCCCCTGTAGTTTCCCATATCTTTCGCGTCCCTTTCCTTTCATTCAAACCGGAGTGATAATGCTTGTTTTGAATGAGTTAGGTATATCCTTTTCTAACAATATAGATCTGGTTAAATAGTCTGGTAAGTATTGGTATAATGATGGGTTTAGCGGCTTTAAAGTGTTTTGATGAAAGGCCATACTCATCGGATGATTTTCCATTGTTCAGTTTACATCACGAAAACATGTCCATGTAATGTATACCCCCCTGAACCCCACTTTTATATAGGAAAACTGGCCAGTGGGGTTTGCAGGGGTGTACTTATATTTCTTAATTTTGCTCCAAAACATAGATTTTGGGTACTCGTTAGAACCGCATAGGCTAACGTTTACCCACAATCTATGTTTTGAGCAAAAATAAGATAAATATAAAAAATTTTCAGCTGAAATTTTCAATTTTTAAATCTAAAAAATCTCTGTTTATTACATGGGCATGTTTTCGTAATGATCAATCGCGGGGCCAGCTTCGGCTTCAGATATTGTCAACACAGTGTCACTCTTTGTTTTCAATTCAGTTTCAAAATTCGTATCTTTAGGGGTTGCCAGGTCCTCGTAGTATTGTGCGAAGCACCTCCTTTTTCATGTGGATCGAAATGTTTTTGTCGAAGACATCTCAGATCATTTTTTACCTGCATCCGGGTTTTTCCCATACGAAAGATGAAAAAAGCAACAAACTGCATCTCTTTAAAAAGTACTTTAAGATGATGTTTTTTTTTTTTTACTATACAAACCATCATTGCTCCTTATTGTTATTCATTTTAATCGCTTTTTTGTGTGACGAAAGCTTTTGCAAAGAAAAATTAAAATCTAAAATCTGTGGATTTTGAAATTTTATGATCCATGCAGGCCATCGTAGATAAGATGCGTTCGGATTTTCTCCATTAGATATAGGCGTGTTCGGATCAAAGGCTCTGCTCAACAGAACGAGTCGTTTCGGTCCAGCGATAAAGCCCTAAGAACAAAAACCTTAGTTTAGCGTAAAACTTTTTAGCACATATCAGACAATGATGATAGGCATTATCTCATCCTTAGCATGGTTCTTAGCCAACTGTGGTGGATTATTAGACTAGTACAAGTAAGGATTGGCTTACTAACTAAATTAGTAAACTAACGGTGGCGGACACAAATTATACTATTATATCACGAAAATTTGCTGCACAGTAACAGTCGGGCAGTCAAGCGAAACATTTACGTCATTTCCACTGTTATGAACTATGTACTTTATCGCATGTACGTGCTAAAACTGACAATGTGTTCGTTTTAAATACAGAGTACCTTGAAAAAATTCCATGACCTGGTGGTTAATGCACTTGCCTACCACCCAGGAAACCACGGTTCGAGTCCCCACTCTGTTACTTTTTTTTCTTCTAGCACATCGTTTCGTTAAACAAGTATATTTAACATCACGAAAATATGTCCGTGTTGTATCCAAATTTTATGTAGCAAAACTGGGGTTAGCAGGGGTATACATAATTTTCTTATTTTTGCTCCAACACATAGATTGTGGGTAGTCGTTAGTCGCTATCTTGTACTCACAATCTATGTTTTGAGCAAAAGTGAGAAATTTTCAGATAAAAATTTTCAATTTTTAAAGCTCAAAAATATTGCATGGGCAAGTTTTCATAATGAATCCGCTATTTCTTATTTCATTGTACATGCCTTCATTTTAGCTCGCCTGTCTGTTGAATATGTATATGAATCAAGTTGATTCTTTGCATGTTGGTAGATATTTGTGTGAAGTTTAATGCTGTACCATCAAAACCAGCATGAGTGACCTCGAGGTCATGGTCTTGATATAGTGGCAAAGCACAAGTCAGGCGAGCTACGCTGTCCTGCGGCATCTCTTTATTTATTGCAGGTGACAAAAGTCCAAAAGTCTTTCTTTTTCCTTAAAACCACAATCACACTCTGGCTTATGAGTCAGGCGTGTGCCTGGCGTATGGCGTGTGAGTCAGGCATGTGTCGGAAGTAAAAATGAATGTCAAAACGCTGAAAATTTAGGAGTACATTTCTGTTACGTCTTTGAAACGTCCAAACCATTATCACAGAAACTGGGAACGCGCATACATGTAGCTTACACTGACGTGCCTAAAGCTTGCACCGAATGCATTCAATGTGTATTTAACGCACCTTTATAAGACAAACGTATGAGATACGCCGAGCTTTTCAATTTTTAAGCATGCTTGTTTTGGGCATATACGAATTTCATTGGATGTATAAGCTGCACTTTGATTCGTTTGTGTTCGAGCATGATAAACCGTGCTTCATGTATTTTTAAGAAGTTAGAGGTCAGAAACAATATCATGCCAGTTCAATAGCAGGCGTAACAGAAGTAACAGAAGTCGCCAAAAGAAGTGTATTAATTCGGCTGTGGTTGGCTCTATGCAATGTCTATGTCTGTGTCGAGCGGCACGGTTCAATTTGTCAAGTTTGTTTATACGATCTATAGAAACGACATGGTTGTTTTTCTTACCCCTTAAACGTCAAAAAATCAGGTAGCACGAGGTATGTTTGCTTTTATAGAATCAAATAAAAGTATATTTAAAGTTATCCCAAACTTTCGTAAAAATGAAATTCTAATGTGCAATGAAAAGTTTTGCAATGAAATGAAATGAGTACATGTTGAATATTTTGGCTGTGGAATGCATAATATTCTTATATCGCCCTCGTTTTGTGCACGGAACATATAGTGAAGAAAACAATAGCATCCCGCATGAAGTCGCCAAACGCAAAGCGCTGCCTGTCGGTGACAATGGTGCGACTAACCATTCCATTCGAACTTCCTCGATCACCCAGGCCCACGTATGGTCATAAATACGGCATACAGTTATGTACGAAATTGCAAAATTATTAAAGATAGATGGAAGTGAAGAAAAGCAGTGAATACGAAAAACAATTGTCAAAACGATTAAATCATACTTGTGATGCCGTTAAAAACTTATATGACTCTTATATACACCTTGATATGCCTATGTGGACATCTATGTAGGCCTGTTGGCCTCTTCTGATGCATTTATCATGTATTTATCAAATTAGATATTAGGTGTAATATAGGGTGTATAGAAATGTAAATTGTAAATTTTGACAGTCTAACAGTTTCTTTAGAATGTCCTTAGTTCCACCTGATTGGGCGTAACTTTTTTGCATGGCGTAGTTAAATTCAGCCAATCAGGGGCCTGATAAATTTGTTTTCAGATCGAGGAGATACGACCAAATACATGTACACGAATGTATCTCTGATAATAATATACAAAACATCAATTTTTCAAATACATGTTTTTTTTTCTTTTTTGTATTCTTGTATTTATGTCTAATGCCCCATTCAACAATTGTTCATTTATGTCGAGACGGAAGACCGCTTCCTGGGTATTAACCAATAATATAGAGTGATGCCAACTGAGACACAACACGGTGCCCCTAGTATGGATCGAACCCAGGACCTCTCGATCAGTAGTCTGATGCTCCATAAGGCCACTGCGCTAACCATAAATAGTTGTGCAATATGTAAGATTGCTACGGATCACTCGAACGAAGATTCTGTACCATTCAATACTGCTATATGGTCGTATTAATCAATGGTGGATTTTGTCGTAAGCTTTTGGGTCAGGTGCCGATCCTGCATCCCGATACACTACAGTGCTCTGTTTCAATTCACAGATACATGTATCAAGGAACACACTGATGGAGAAACTCCCGTCTTGTAGACAACGAGAAGAGCGACTATAATTTCCTAAATTCAATATGGTGTGCGCGGTGGCGTAGTTATATAGTATCGGTTCTAACGAGTACCCACAACCTATGTTTTGGAGCAAAATAAGAGAAATAGGAATGCCCCTGCATTCCCCAGTTTTACTATATAAAATTGGGGCATAAGATGGAATCCATTTTAATTTTTATCACACCTGCTTAGAGCAGGGTGCGATATAGGAGTCCAAATTTCCGCCCGTCCGTGCGTCCGTTCGTCCGTCCGTCCGTCCGTCAACATTTACGTCGAAGTTTGGTTATCTCTACATCAGTGATAGCTGCGGGTGTGAAACCTTGTATAGTAATTGTCCTTGGCATACCCTTCAAGCACTCACTTTGACTCAGTGTCCTTGACCTATATTTCACGGTCCATTGACTTTGTTCATTTTTACGTCGAAGTTTTTTTCTGCATCAGTCTTAGCTGCGAGTGTGAAACCTTGCATAGTAATTGTCCTTGATATGTCCTTCAAGCATGCTCCTTGACCCGGTGCCCTTGACCTATATTTCATGGTCCATTGACTTTGTTAATTTTTAAGTCTATGCACCTGTGATAGCTGTGAGTGTGTTCTAGTCTACTTACCTACTATACTACAGCTATACCTGGACATATTGCATAGATATGAACCAACATACTAGGCTGATAATAATTTGCAGTGTAGGCATGGACCATTCACAGGCACTTTTTTGGCATGGAATTTCAAAATTGTAAATACAACTTAAATACGTACATACGAGACACGTAGCTGCAGATTTTTTTTTTAAATATTTTTTTTTTTTTTTCTGTTTTCAATCACTTTTTTTTTTTATTTTTTATCTTATTTGTTTATTTATTTATTTATTTTTTTATTTATTTTTTTTTTTCTGTGGTGGGAGAGAGTAAAATATGCACCAGTCATTTGTATTCCCGGCCCCCCTTGGGCCGGGGATATCGTAGACGCAATGGAGCTAAAGTAACGATGAGTGCTGGGGATGTGCGGGGCTTTTAATTTCCCGCAAAAATACTTGGTCACATATTCAAATTAGATATTAGTTGTATTTTTGACATTTAGTTATTTTTATGGTCCTTATTTCATTTGCAAATGTATAGAGGTGTATTTACGGGTAGAAAATTAAGCCCCTCTCTCATATTTGTTTTTCATTTGCACAACTCTCAGCTGTTGTTCCACATAATCGTCTTCGGGGTGCCGGGACTTTTAGCAGTGACTTTACCACAAATCTGACCCCGCAGTGCTTGGCTTTTTACAGGGCTTTACAAACCGAAAATTTAAACGCCCCACTATTCCCCGGCCCCAGGGGGGATGGGGCTTGGATACAAATGACTGGTGCATTACATATTAATCTTCAGAAGCCTGTGTGGCATAGTGGATAAGCAACTCATCTTTTTAGCTCGCCTGTACGAAAGTACAGGAAGAAGTATTGCAATCACCCCGGCGTCGGCGTTTGCGCTGGCGTTCGGGTTGCTCAAATGTAAAAGTTTTTGATTAAAGTTTTTAAAGTCTATATCTCTTGAACATGTAGATGGATCGATACTTTGCATATTAATAGATATTGGTCTGAAGTTTTATGCAGTACCATCATGACCCACCCTGGGTGACCTTGAGGTCAAGGTCACAGACTTAGAAATTTTGTGTTAAAGTTTTTGATTAAAGTTTTTATAAGTCTATATCTCTCGAACATGTTGATGGATCTAGTTGATACTTTGCATGTGAGTAGATATTGGTCTGAAGTTTTATGCAGTACCATCAAGACCCACCCTGGGTGAGCTTGATGTCAAGGTCACGTAGTTAGAAATTTTGTGTTAAAGGTTTAGGTTAAAGTTTTTTTATCAGTCTATATTTCTTGAACATGTAGATGGATCAGGTTTATACTTTGCATGTTAGTAGACATTGGTCTGAAGTTTTATAAAGTACCATCATGACCCACCCTGGGTGTCCTTGAGGTCAAGGTCACAGACTAAGAAATTTTGTGTTAAGATTTTGGTTAAAGTTTTTATGTCGATATCTCTTGAACATGTTGATAGATCAAGTTGATACTTTGCATGTTGATAGATACTGGTCTCAAGTTTTATGCTGTGCCATTATTACCCACCTGGATGACCTTGAGGTCAAGGTCATGGACTTAGAAATTTTGTGTTAAAGATTTGGTTAAACTTTTTATAAGTATATATGACTTGAACATGTACATGTATCAAGTTGATACATTGCATGTTTGCAGTTATTGGTCTGAAGTTTTATGCTGTACCATCACGAGTGACCTTGAGGTCGAGGTCATGGGTCATAGATTTTGATAGATTTAGTGGCAAAGCACAAGTCAGGCGAGCTACGCTGTCCTGCGACAGCTCTTATTAAACCAGTAATTGTGGGTTCGACCCTGGATTTCTTCAGTTTTACGGATATGACTAAAAAGCAATGTCCTGTTTCCATATGGCCTCATGTGTTGAGTGAGATAAAAACTGCTTAGTGGTCACAATCATTCAAAATAATAAAACAAAGCAAGAGCAGCATAATCAGAAATAGTTCATTCCTCAACTCGCGACAGAAATTTACCTGAACCATCCATACATACAAGCTTTCGTTGTTTTCTTGGTTATATTTTCACTCACATTTTGAGTGTCATGGCATCTTGAAATTTTAGATACAAGTTCCATAAAATGTAAACAACACACCGACATGGCCATTGTAGTTGACTGGAGCATAAAGCATCAGTTCAGACAAAGAAACTAATTTCCCATTAACAAATAAAGGTACATTATAAATTTGACGTACATTCAGCACTTTCATTTTTGCACTTACACGGGGACCTAACTGTTAATCGTGATTATTGATGCGACGTGGAATGTTAATGCATACTATTGTGAAGTTTCGTATGCGTCGGCAAGATCGTTACGAATGCGACGTTCCACATCCTCTGCCCTTGGACCGTAAGTAGCACATGTTTTGCCCTCGTGAAAATAAACAATGCCGAGTTTGCAAAATCGGCGTCCACTATGATCTGCAAAATTCTTCTATGTTCCCACTTGAAGCCAATTGGAATACTTACGGCACTTGTGTTCTTCAGCTAATGGTTTATAAAGCTGACATGTAGATACAATTTTTCCACGGAAACTCATTACATTCTTAAATTCCTTTTATTTTTCTTTGTCTTGGTCCTAAACTAAGAAGTATAACACAGTCCTGTGGGTGTCTTTATTTAAATTTGTATCAAAACGGCTTTGTAAATGCCCATTTATTTACTGAGCGTGAAAAACAGCAAGATAAGATCTTTTGTATGCATCGAAGACGAAGGTACGTACTACGAGGATGAGTCATGGAAGAATTAGCATTTTTGTTGTGCTCTTTCAAAAATCATTTACGTACATGCAGAAGCATTTCGAGTGCCTTTATCAAGCGAAATATTGCATGGCGTTTTTTCCTTGGACTACATGCGCTTCGTTGAGCGAGCTTCAAAGCATATACCACTTCTGTTTTGAATGAGGTCACAGAGTGGGGTTTCTGATTCAACTTCGCCAACATTTGAGTGACACAACTGAGTTCTTGCCTCGAAACAGCAAATCATTTTCGGACATATCAGTGACATAGCTTATATGTTTCCTTACATTAAATGAATCTAAAGCTCGACCAAATAATTTATGATCATTGAATATGGGTGGCTCCATGCATTTCTGATAAGCAAAGTGGGGGGGGGGGGGGGGGGGGGGGGAGAGACAACAGAATTAAAGGGGTTTATGCGGTATTAAGTGCGGTTGCGAGGCAGTTTTCCATTGGAATGGTGTGTTATACAAAACAACGATCAACTATGGTTTTTCATTGCATTAGTATGAGAAGTGTCTTCCGGAGCACTTTGAACCCTCGGCCTCGGGCTCAAACAACTTTCTCCAGCCTCTGCAAGTAATAATACAGTACAAAAGCCATGGTTAGCCCCTTTAACGTGTATCTAAAAATAATTATCGAAGAAAATGCATCTCTGTCTCCATATCGCAACATTTGCTATTTTATTTTACTGAATCATCGGTCTCACTCTTCCACGATGCATTTCTGTGTCGCATATTAAATTTTAACAACGTCTTCGATGCATACAACAGATGCTTATCTTACTGTTTTTCATGCTCAGTAGATAAATGTGCATTTACAAAGCCGTTTGGATACATATTTCAATAAAGACACCCACAGGACTGTGTTATACTTCTTAGTTTACGACCAAGACAAAGAAAAACAAAAGGAATTTAAGAATGTAATGAGTTCCGTGGCAAAATTGTATCTACAGGTCAACTTTATAAACCATTAGCTGAAAAACACAAGTGCCGTGAGTATTCCAATTGACTTCAAGTGGGAACATAGAAGAATTTTGCAGATCATAGTGGACGCCGATTTTGTAAAATCGTCTTTGTTTATTTTCGCGAGAGCAAAACATGTAATACTTACCGTTCAAGGGCAGAGGATGTGGAACGTCGCATTCGTAACAATATCGCCGACGCATACGAAACTTCATATTAGCATGCATTAACATTCCACGTCGCATCAATAATCACGATTAACAGTTGGGTCCCCGTGACTTAGTTAAATACGTTGTTATATCGCGCAAAATTCAACATATAGTAATCCACAGTGATTCTTGACAGACTGGTAGACGGTGTTAAAACAATTGAAAATGGAAATGTTGACAGCCAGCTATTCATCAAGAAAACATGCAAATGAAATGTATACCCCCTTATACCCCACTTTTATGTAGTAAAACTGGGGTTTACCTATTTTTTATTCTTATTTTTTATCCAAAACATACCTTGTGGGCGAGGCGGTTCTAATGAGTACCCACAATCAATGTTTTGAGCAAACATAAGTTAGCAAAAAATAGAATGAAATTTTCAATTTTAAATGATGGAAAAAACCTCTGTATAGTGCATGGGCAAATTTTTGTGATGATCACAAAAACTTGCCCATGCACTATACACTGATGTCATATAAATTTGTTGCAAAGACTAAACGTGTTGGTCAGTGACCTACCTTTCATTATTTTGTGATTTAGTGTATCACACCAATAGTTTTTCAGTCATACTAACCAGATGTAGCACTACCCGGTTCCAGTGAACAACTTTCGGTCGCCTGTGTGCCAATTAGAAAACAATGACAAAAATGCATCTGGATGTTTGCCTTCTCTATACACAAGTTTGATGATTTTGACAATATTTTTACATAAAATTGATCCGCCTCAACATGAGTAAAATCATGTTGAAGGCACATAAATAACATAACCTGCTATTCCAAGACTGTACGGTTTAGTTTGGACTGGTTTGGTTGGCATAACCCCCCAATCAACAATTTAGGTATTTCACTGATCAGAATGTGTAGACACACAAACTGGCCATAATATTTATTAGATTTTGGTTTGTGTATCTTCTGTCCCATTCATAGAATACTATTTCTAGTGACTGATAAGTATTATCTCTGGAACTTGTTATCTGCCAAATTACTTATGTTTCTACTTTCTCCAGTCTTTAATGAATCATAATTAATGCAAGCTCCAAGAAACAACTTCTAGATTATATGGCCACATGTGGTCCACGCCAAAGAGAGGAACTTATTCCTAACAGTCAACAGTATTAATTAGCACCTATTTGTTATTTTTATCACCGAAAATGCGTTCTTTGGGGTTTAATTAAGGACTCTCGTCGTAAGGACATTTGAAAAGCAATTCCTCTCAGTCATGTCTGGAGTTGGCTCTGCAAGAGTCATACTGTCTGTCTGTCTGTCTGTTTGTCCGTCTGTCTCTATTCTGCATCCTGTACCCTATTGCAGAACAGATATTAATTAATCTTCGACAATTATCTTTTTAAAGATGTTCCTTGTGTATTATGTACTTGAATACATGGGGTATTTGACTTATTTTTTGATCTACTGCGTCTTATCAGTTATGACTGACTCAAGAAATGTTTGTAGACTTCTCCTGGCTGACTCCTGAAATAGTTGTGTCCAGTAGCTGACTTAGTACATGGAGTTCTCGGCGTATTACAGACTCTACAGTTACAATGGAAATGTTAAATTGAAATAAGCTAAAAACGTCCCAGGATAGAGTGATTTGTTTTCATCATACTTGTCCCCTGTTGGAACGATAATCGGTGTCCCAGGAAAAGTGGTTTATCTTCATTATACTACTGTTTATTGTGCCTACCTCTCTGTCGTACTCGTTCCCTTTCGTTCCTGTTGAAACCTAGCCGGATGGCTACCTTGTTGGGAAAGAGCTAGTCATTCTGCTCTTCGAGTGTGTTGTCGGAATACGTTTTGTTGTGTTTTATGTATTTTCTTTCCCACCCGCTGTCTATGTTGGGACATTAAATTTAATTGCATCGATTCCGCCCAGCAGGCACCTGACGTCAACTTGACGTCGGATATTGGTTGTATTTTGGTCATGACGTCATACAACCAATAACCAACGTCCACCTGATGTCCAGTTCTGACGTCAGTGGACGTATTGATATGGCGTCAAACTGACGCCGGATTCAAACGTCAGTCTAACGCCATATGTCGACAGAGTTAATTGCCCTTGAACTGACATAATTTCTTACGCATATTATGTAACAAAATCAAATTCAAATAATAATTTCAACATTGCCACTTAAAAGTCATATCTGGGTCTCGTATCGGAAATCCCATATTTCACCCACCATGCTTATTTAATTTAGAAAAATAAATATTTATTAATCAAAATAAAGTCTTTCACTTAATTATTAATTTTTCTATTAAGATGAAAATAAAATTTGTATATTTTAATACTTATTTCACCATTTTAAATTATTATTGATTGTTCAGAATATTCTTATTTCTTACACTAATGTCTTATTGGTTTAAGCACCATATAGCAGTAAAATTTCGCATAAATAAGATGTGCCAACATCAGGGTGATTTAACATCTTAAACATTTTGTATATCCCGAAATGTTTATCCAAGTACTGGTTAAGGTGGACCCAGGAACGGTGTCAAAAGAAAAACAAAAACAAACAAAATCAACCTAGTACTGGTTTTTACCCAGGAACGGTATTACAAAAAGCAAACCCCGGTTTGAGCCTTCGGGTGCTCGCCGGGAAAAGCAACCTCCAAGTACTGGTTCTACCCAGGAAAGGTAACTAAAAGCAAACCCTAGTACTGGTTGGTTCCCAGGAAGAAAAAAAACGAATAAAGGAGTTAAAGGGAATAACAATAGTGCATCACCGCACTTCTGAATCCATTTCAGGATTTCAGAATGTTAATTAAAAAATGCGAACAAATATTCACGATTGGTTTGACGTATGTCCCTGGACGTCAGACTAACGTTGTAAAGCAGACGTCAATCTGACATCAGCATTAAGACGTCAAAAAACTTTCAAATTCAATGTCAATCCAACTTTAGTCCAACGTTAGAGTCTGACGTCAGCCCAACGTCAATGGGACGTCAAATGCCTGCAGGGCGGGTCCCTCTATTCTTTCTTGTAAAAATGGTAAGATTTCTTTGTTATGACAGTTTTGGAACGAGCAAAATATATTTGATATTATTTATGTTAGTCCCTGAGCTACAATAATTTAATTAAAAGTATGTAAAAAATGATAATTGAGCCTTCACGTAAGAAAACCAACAAGGGTTTCCAAGCAGGTCCTGCACAAAACGGCCTCCTGTACAGTCAAAAGCTTGAAATTGTGGATTCAAGAAGCGCAAACAAATGCGATGATCATTATACGCACGTATATATATGTAATCTTTATTTCTCTCATATCATCTCAAATGATACATGATGAACAAGCAGAAGTACAATACTTCAGAACACGTGGAAATTGGTTTGAGTTTAGTGTGAAAGAAGTTGTTAAAGAATGATGGTAGGTAGAGGCGATCAAATAAAGTATGTTTTACTGCTTGCGTAGCGTTATTATATCACAGCTTGAAATTATAAGGTGTACGTTAAAGCGGGAGAGCAGACGCATTGCGCTCTGCTTCCATGTATTATAATTATAATTATTTGGTGTAGTAATCGAAACGGACATGTTCGGTATTACTATCGTGGTTATGTCCATTCACTTAACAGTCGAAATGAGCCACATGGTACCCTTAGTTTTGAGCTTTTGGTTTCGCATATGTGCAGAATTTACCTTGGTGCTGTAGTGAAACAGCTAGTAAAGGACAAAATTGAAGCACTATATAAGTACGAGCTAGTGAAACATGGTAGTGCTACGTGTTATATGAAATGAAATACAGTTTACTCGACAATGGCGAATCACTAAGAAATCTAACGCTATTATTTTAAACACGACCATGGGAATGTTATTCTATTTGATACTAAGAACATCTGACATATCTCAGCTTTACAGGAAAATAATAATTTTAATTCATTCAATTTCTTAATGGGAGATAACTCTGTTGATATGATACCTCCTGCATTAGACAATGGCGAACCAAACTCGACAATGGCGAATCAGATAGTCTATAGCCCATAAGAAACCATTTTAGAAGAGTATTTTTGCACACAAATGGTGCCATCATCATTCGAAACTAAATGGTGTTCGACAATATTGTGTTAATTTGCTTTTGTGCTTTACGTTAACTGTCAACAGCAAATGCCATATCGGAAAGGTCAATTTTACCGATTTAAGCATGTCTTATTGCTTTAACGAATCAATGTAAGCCTAAAAGCAAGATGGTTAAACCACGACTTGCACCAATATTAGTTACTCCATTAACCAAACCAAATGGTTCCAGGGCAAGCCTTCAAAAGGTAGATTATCAGTATTTTGTGCACATTCTTTTCACCACACAAAATATGATTCGCTATTGTCGAATTTACATGTACATCTTTCCCCGCTTACATCTACCTTCAGTGTCAAACCTTTTATCAAAAACAGGCATATTGCATAACTAGGGATATTAGGCATTAAAGTAATGCAAAAGTGGCCATCATCAAATGCTTAGAAACGAGGTATGAAACACATTTTATCTGAACGTTTCTTTTTGTGGAACAATAAACTAGGCATCTTAGTTAAGGGGTCAAGCGTTTCAGCAACCCTGATTTTATTGTCCGGTGGAATTTTGACTCCATTCTTTTACCAAACCCCAAGGCATAGATGAAAGTAAATGACTGAGTAATATAATAAATCATATTTTGTCTAAGTTTCAAGAAATTCTGCAATACAGTTTACTCGACAATGGCGAATCACTAAGAGGTCAAACGCTATTATTTTAAGCAAGACCATGGGAATGTTATTCTATTTGATACTAAGAACATCTAACATATCTCAACTTTACAGGAAAATAACAATTTTAATTCATTCAATTTCTTAATGGGAGATAACTCTGTTGATATGATACCTCTTGCATTAGACAATGGCGAACCAAACTCGACAATGGCGAATCAAATAGCCTATAGCCCAAAAGAAACCATTTTAGATGAGTATTTTTGCACACAAATGGTGCCATCATCATGCTAAACTAAACGGTGTTCGATAATATCGTGTCAATTTGCTTTTGTGCATTACGTTAACTGTCAACAGCAAATGCCATATCAGAAAGGTCAATTTTACCGATTTAAGCATGTCTTATTGCTTTAACGAATCAATGTAAGCCTAAAAGCAAGATGGTTAAACACTACTTGCACCAATATTAGTTACGCCATTTACCAAACCAAATAGTTCCAGGACAAGCCTTCAAAAGGTAGATTATCAGTATTTTGTGCACATTCTTTTCACCACACAAAGTATGATTCGCTATTGTCGAATTTACATGTACATCTTTCCCCGCTTATATCTAACTTCAATGTCAAAACTTTTATCAAAAACAGGCATATTGCATAACTAGGGATATTAGGCATTAAAGTAATGCAAAAGTGGTCATAATCAAATGCTTAGAAACGAGGTATGAAACACTTTTTATCTGAACGTTACTTTTTGTGGAACAATAAACTATGCATCTTAGTTAAGGGGTCAAGCGTTTTAGCAACCCTGATTTTATTGTCCGGTGGAATTTTGACTCCATTCTTTACCAAACCCCAAGGCATAGATGAAAGTAAATGACTGAGTTATATAATAAACAGTATTTTGTCTAAAGTTCAAGAAATTCTGTAATATCTTTACGAATGGTTCGCCATTGTCGATGATTCTCCATTGTCGAGTTCACTGTATCTTTACGAGTGGTTCGCCATTGTCGATGATTCTCTATTGTCGAGTTCGCTGTATGAAATGTGCAATGCCACGTGTAAAAATGTGTGCAATAAGTTATCATCACGTAAACATTTGTGTAATGTTGACATTTTAGCCCCTTGAACCCCATATATCAGGTATGCAGGGTATACCTATTTTTCTTATTTTTGCTCCTGTCCAAAACATAGATTGTGGGTACTCGTTTTAACCGCTTCAGCAAAGCATAGATTGTGGGTACTCTTTAGACCCTCAATCTATGTTTGGAGCGAAAGTAAGAAAAATGCTTATACCCTTGCAAACCCCGTTTTACTATATAAAGTGGGGTTCAATGGGGGTATATATTAAATGGACATATTTTCGTGATTTAATAGGTCAAAACTTAATCACTATATAAGTACGAACTGGTGAAGCTGGTAGTTTGCATTCCAAGTTTCGACTCATAATCAGGTGAGCTACATGTTAAGAAATATCTTCTTCAGAATAAATCCTGTTAGCATCAGTAGGTCAATTCTATTTATAAATATTCCAAAAAAAGATGTATAACTCTTCCTATATTTACAACTGCAAAACGGCCCCACGAGCGATCAAAAAACGGCTCCAGGAGCGATCGGCCTGGCGGAGGATCTTGCAAACAGATACTGTTGGCTAATAGACGTCGCTTTTAATATGTTCAGACACTGTAATGTATCGGCGAGGCGGTTCTAACGAGTACCCACAATCTATGTTTTGGAACAAAAATAAGAAAAAAGGATACTCCTGCAAACCCTAGTTTTGCTATATAAAAGTGGGGTATAAGGGGTATACATTACACGGACATGTTATCGTGATGTTGTATTTGGAACGAGTCGTGACGCCTTGACCTTGTAGACACCGAGCCTCGGAACAACACTAATCAAATACACTGGCTCCGCCTCAAATTACTGAAAAATGTTTGACTGGGACATTTAAAATCAAATCAACCAAATAAATATTTTAAAAATAAACGATTTAGCTAAACAATAAACGATTTTGCTTTAGATTTGGCCTCCAATAGAATTTAACAAAAAGAAAAACTAAAATAAAATGAATCATAAAAGCAGCAAAACCGGTGAGCCACAATTTTCCCGTATGATTTGGTACATGTAGGTGCAACTGCTTTGACAACCAGCCCAAGTGGCACATAGTCAGGCTCCGAATCGAGAGGTACTGGACTCGAGCTCTAGCCCTACTGGTGTGGATGTGTGTTATTGAGCAAGACACACTAGCTCCCAAGGAACTACTGGTCCATTCGACATGGCGTAAGAATTCTCAGCTTACGCAAATACAAGACAAATACAAGACAAATACAGATTTGTTAAGACAAATACAATTTTTAATGATTTAAAAATTTAAACTCTGTCAAGTTTCATTTTTCATTGTCTTTCTCAATAATGTGTTCACTGCTCTTTTAAAAAGGATCTCAGTTTTAATTTTTATTTGCTATTACTGCAGCTGGTGTTGTACCGTGTGGCGATCCTAGAAAGTCTCCCCGATCATCCATAGTGCAGGTTATATTTTCTTTTTGGTCCTTTGAGATCAGAGAGGATATTCTGAGAAATCAGAAACTTTATATTGGTCAAGATTCATTTTCTAACCAATGTTTAATATAGTTGGTCCCATTTAGATAATTCTACAAGTCTGAAGTCTTGAATCGACTACCCCGTTGAAAGTTGCAAAATTTCATAAATTCTCATTTGCTCCATGTTGCCAAATCTAAAGGGTCACTGACGAGACTTTAATAGTCGAAACCGCGGTATGGCCCATCCCCTTTCTCAATAATGTGTTCACTGCTCTTTAAAGGATCTCAGTTTTAATTTTTATTTATTTTGATGAGCCACGACGCGAGAAAACTTGTCTTTGGGGTTCCGTACAGGTCCCCACACAAACCGGTCTGTATGGTCACAGAAGAAAGCTAGAAGACTGAAATTTTGGCTTTAGGTAGAAAAGGAATTGTACTATCCGTATAGCGAAAACAAACCACTGGCCAGCTGGCCAGTCACTGCACACCTGATCTGCGACTTTGGCGAAAATATAGTTTTCTCATGACGAGACGCATTAATAACAGAGTCGTTTGAGCGCCATGCATGTGGACAGAACACAATAGACACAGATCAGTTCAAACACATGTGTTACGAGACAAAGGGATAGTGGAACTGTTTGAACAAATTGACATCAACAGTAAGTTAAAATTTTGCATATTTTCTTTATAATGATAGAAATTGAATACATGTATACTATTCCCATAATTTTTATAAATTAAGCACCTGAATCGTGATTGCAGAGTGTGTGAAAATCAGTCTTGTCAGTTGTGTGTTTCGTGCTACCATTTATACGAATAAATCTGTAAAGCGCGATTCACGAAGCCCAACGTGCATTTCCGTAGAGGACGTTCTACATGAGGAAATAGCATTACGAAAACTTGTCCATGCAATATGCAGAGATTTTTAAAGGTGTAAAAAAATGAAAAATTTCAGTAGAAAATTTTTGATATTTTTCTTTTTTTTTGCTCAAAACATAGATTGTGGGTACACGTTAGAACCGCCTCGGCGAGGCGGTTCTTACGAGTACCCACAATCTATGTTTTAGAGCAAAAATAAGAAAAATAGGTATACCCCCGCATACCCCAGTTTTACTATATAAAAGTGGGGTTTATGGGGGTATTCATTGCACGGACATGTTTTCCTGATGGGATAGTTAGGGCTTGTGACATCTCTAATGACCGGGCACCATCAGTTTACCGGGTGTTTGCCAGACTGGCGCTCCTTAGAAACATTATAGGCGTAGCATGAGATTTCGGAACAGGCTGCACTCACTGATGAAGATAGATAAATATCGCACATCACTGCTCACGAGCTTCGCCACATTACAAAATGTACCCTCTGCAACCGTAAATTACTAATTCCTTGGATTAATATGTTTCGGCTAATTCTTGGTACATACAGCCACTACACTGGACCGCGTTCTCACCACGTCCTTACTACGCCCTAAGAATTAATTACGCGGTAAGGACGTAGACGTGGGAGGAACGTAGTAAGGACGTAGCAAAGGCTTGATGGACGTGAAGGTCTTGGTCAGATTTTGAGCATGCTCAAAAGAAACGTGGCGAGGGAGGGGTGGAATCAGAACGCAGTAAGGACGTAGTAAGGACGTGGTAAGGACGTAGTAGGTATTTGTAGGACGCAGTAAGAACGTAGTGCAATCGCCCTAAAATTAATTACGCGGTAAGGACGTGGTACGGTCTTATAGGACGTGGGAGGAACGTAGTAAGGACGTAGCAAAGTCTTGATGGACGTGAAGGTCTTGGTCAGATTTTGAACATGCTCAAAAGAACGTGGCGAGGGAGGGGTGGAATTAGAACGCAGTAAGGACGTAGTAAGGACGTGGTAAGGACGTAGTAGGTATTTGTAGGACGCAGTAAGAACGTAGTGCAATCGTAGTAAGATCTTCATGGACGTGGTATACGAACCTGTTGCAGACCATCAAGACCTCGCACGTCTTCACTACGTCCGCGCTGCGCCCATCAGGTTCTCGATAAGACCCTACCACGCTTCTAGTACGTCCATAAAACGTCCTAGAAGACTTCACTGCGTTCTTATCACGTCCTTGCGGTTCCAAACACGTCCTCTGTAGGTTCTTACCACGTTCATGCCAGGTTCCTAAATCTAAATCATTATATGAAATGCAAATAAAATTGAGTTGAGTTGAAATAAAAAATTAACCGAGAAATATACTATGCAAAATAAATTTAGCAATTTTTGGTGTAATATATAATTTTGATCACCTCAGAGCAATTTTGGACATTTCTTTAACTCATTTAAGCCTGGCGTCCTTTTTGTGGGACATAGGCAAACAGCATAGCCCCAAATGTGACGCCGCAGAACGCGGCGTCCCATCCGGGGCTGTACTGTTTGCTTAGAGAATTTTCATCGAAAAATTGAATAAGATTTAAAAATCACTCCTGATGCCCCTAAAAATGAAAGTGGACTCACCCAAATGATAATGATGGGAATATCCATTTGTCAAATATGGGTTAATTTAAATGACAAGAACATTGTCATAGGCACATGATACGGTGAATTTAAAAACGCCATCCTTTAAAAAGGCTTCTGGAACAACCAACAAATTCAGAACGGGTGTGGATGCAAAATTCTCAACCGTTGAACACATTGCAAACAGCTGACTTTTGTTAAGTCCATTAGGCCCATCCTTTTCAACCCCTCTTCATGAACGTGTTTGATTATGTGACAAGTGTGATTGGGCTTTTTCGGTACAATCTTTGCCTGCCAAAAACGACGTCAACGCGCCGCCAATAGGTCGAAATTGCCTTAATTTCGGGTAACTTGGTTTAAGCCCGCCAGTAACTTTGTGTTACTGATCGTTCCAAGTCGATACTTCTGTGGTGGTTCTTTTTGTTTTATGTCTTGGTGTTTAAAATTTTTTGTGCTGTTGGCGCCTTATGTATGTTTTCATATTTTTAGTTAAGTTAAGGTAACTGAGTGGCCACCTATTGGGAAAATAGCTGCCCATTCGGCTTACGATTGTTTCATGGTATAAGTACCTGATTGTTAGTTTGGTTTTTTCCCACCTCGGTTTTTGGAGTGGGAATCTTTTTCTGATTGCGCCTTTTCCTGATCTTTGCCTACTTGTACCTTTCCATGATTTTACAAAAAACAAAACACAACAAAGCACAATGCAGCCAATACCGCGGTCAATAACATTTGAAAGATTTAGAGCCATAACGCGTCATGCTAGTGAGATAATGCTGACGTTAAACTCTTTATTTAAGCTCACGTTAAAAAGCCAAGATACGGAATTTGGCAAACTCTCTTTATTTTAACATATCGGTATGTATCAGACGTTTAAACTCATTGCCGATTTTCGGGAAATTCCAGTTAGAAATGTAACTGTACTTGGCGATAACGTAGGAGCAAAAGAAGAAACGTCGAATCCAAAAACTTACGATCTTAATTTCTAGGCGATAAAAATTTGTTTCCAAACGTTTTAAACGTTTTCCTTTGTTTTGATGACTAAAGAGTTACGTAAGCATGGTTTCGTAAGGTTTGATTTTTTTTTTAGAAATGTTTCACTTTGAAGTTGTTGCCGAAAGGTTACCACTTACGTCCATATTCCAAAATATGACTTTTATTGCTTATGTGCAGAGACTGGCGAATGTTACGAAAATTGCTAAATTTAATTTGCCTAGTATACTTTTGCAATTCGCTCTCCTTCAATAACACTAAAACTTACCCGGTGCACTCGCAGAATAGGATGAGATATTGTGGCTTCGCCCCTAGCTATGAGCAATGAAAATGGAAATGATGATGATGATGATGATGGTGATGATGATGATGATGATGATGATGATGATGATGATGATGATGATGATGATGATGATGATGATGATGATGATGATGAAAAAGGTTTCATTATGGACATTACAACAGATTATTAGCTGTGTTGAGGATAGAGTTTCATATGAGCACAATTATTATAATACATAAACAGTTATAACGTGCTAAAAACGTAGAACGAGCGTGGCGTGAACTGCTTGGTCTTCATGAGGACGTTGTAAGAACGTAGTGTAAACGGGATGAGTTTGTTGAGTGCGTAGTGAGAACCTAGTGGAAACGTGGACCTAGTAAGGACGTGGTACGGACTTAGTGAGGACGTAACTGTGAACTTACAAACATTTTGACCCGTCCTCGCCACGTTCTGGAATTGATTAGGACGTAGTGAGGACGTCGTGAGATGGTCGAGTGTAGACATAACATAACGTGCCTTGAGTTGAACGTATTTCGTAATTGAGCCTGTGCGTGAGAAAACAAACACTTTTAGTTCCGACACAAACCAGCCTGTACAGTCACAGAAGCAGGCTAGAAGCCTGAAATTTCGGATTGAAGAAGAAGAAGAGGGATTGTACTATCCTTGTAGCGAAAACAAAGGCACTGATCAACTTCGCAATTTGTTGGCAAAGTTTATTATGCAGTGGCTCAATTTATATTTATACATCTTCTGTGTCCTTGAGCAATACACATTAACTCCCTTGAGTACTGGTTAATAAAAGAAACGATGGCTCCGTCCGACATGACTGAAAATTTGTTGACTTGGACGTTAAACCTCAATACAATCAAACAATTAACAATTATAGCCTTGGCCATACTGCGGCGCACCAAGAGGTCAAAAATTTCATTTGGGTATATACCAAAATTGTATAGACCCAAATTAATTTTGGTATATGCCTTAATTCAAAAGAATTATTGTATATACCCAAATCAATTATGGTATGTACACAAATTCGAGCATATACCATAATTAATTTGGGTGTATATCATAATTAATTAAAGTGTATACCATAATTATTTATGGTATATGCTATAATTCCGCTTTGTGAGCCTTTTGGTACACCATAAACAAACATCTTCTACAGAGGATGATCGACTATCATTATCCGAGGCATCATTGTTGATAGAGCGGCAATGGACGCCGTTTGAGGAGAGAAAACAGAGCTTTCTACACGATCTCCGGAGATGTCGGCGGAAGAAAGGGTCCATGACACGAGATGAACTGAAACAGATCTTACAGCGTGGAAACGCCGAGGCTATGTCAGACGAGGTGGTAATTATGTGTGAAAGAGGCTGGAGCTAAATCACGATAAAGTGATCACAGACCTCAAAATGTTTGTAAGTTCACACACTGTCCTCACTAAGTCTGTACCACGTCCTTACTAGGCGTATAGGACCTGCCACGTAAATGTACGTGCTACGAATGTTTAAGAACACACATAAAACGTAGCTCCTCGGCGTATGAGATACGTATAGAGGAGTATGAGCTACGTATGCTCACGTATGTACGACGTACCTTTCGTATCTTGATACGCCGTAGATAAGTGAGTCGATACGCAATAGTGTGACAGCGGTTTAACAGTGCGTGCAATCACCGGATCGGACCGGAACGGACCTAATACGACTTTAATTAGCGATAACCTAACATGTTTCTGGTCGGTAAAACAGCTTAAACCATTTTGGCAACTATGGGTATTCAAAGTTGTGCCTTCCTCCCTTTATAATAACATAATAATTATGCGCATAGACATGTATGCAAGAATTTATATTCATTAGCTCACCTGAGCCGAAGGCTCACAGGTGAGCTTATAGTATAGTGGTCGAGCCGGCGTCCGTGCGTCGTCCGTCGTCATCGTCCGTCGTCGTCAACATTTTCAAACGACTTCTCCTCTGAAGCTGCCAGGCCGAATCTTTTCATATTTCACATATAGCATCTACAGGTGGGGGGAACGAACTTAGTATTTGTGTTTTTTTATTTCGATCGGATAAGAACTCTGGTTGCTATGGCAACTTATGCTTCCCATAGACTTATAATGGAGAAAAGTGAAATAATTGCCTATTTTTGCTGTCTTGTTTGAGATATTTGAATTTTGTTTTTGCAGAAATGTTTATTGAGTAGTCCTCTACGTTTCATGTGACTTTTGTCCTAATCCTTCCTTTTGATTGGTTGCAGGGGCCCCATATAGGGCTAAATTTCGAAAAACATTCAAAAATCTTCTTCTCAGAAACTGTCAAGGGGATATGGCCTCTACATAATTTGTGTTTTTTATTCCAGGCGGATAAGAACTCAGGTTGCTATGGCAACTTAAAGTTTCCATAGACTTATAATGGGAAAAGTGGAAATCGGTTATTTTTCGCTAATATTGCAGACACTTGAATTTTGTTTTTGCAGAAATGTTTATTGAGTAGTGTTTGATGTTTCTTGCGAGTTTTGTCCTAATCCTTTATTTTGATTGGTTGCTGGGGCCCCATAAAGGGCAAAATTTTGAAAAAAAAAAAAAAAAAAAAAAAAAAAAAAAAAAAAAAAATTCAAAAATCTTCTCCTCAGCAACTGTCAAGTGGATGAATCCTGTACTTTGAATACATGTTCCTGACAGTAGCCTCTACATAATTTGTGTTTTTTATTCCAGTCGGATAAGAACTCTGGTTGCTATGGTAACTTTACGTTTCCATAGACTTATAATGGGAAAAGTGGAAATTAGCTATTTTTTGAAAACTATTGCAGCCTGAGATCTGAAAAGTGGTAAATGCAAACAACTAATGGATTAGATGAAGGTATATGATTAATTTAGGTCAAGGCCATCTCTTGACCTTGGCCGGTCTGTCGTCCATACACACTTTTCAAAGATTTTTTTCTCTGAAACCACTCGGCCAATTAAAGCCAAATTTTATATGAAGCATCTATAGGAAGTGGGAACCAATGTGTATATAAATAATCCAGGTCACATGACCAAGATGGCCGCCATGCCCATATATGGTAAAAACCCTTAAAATATCTTCTTCTCCAGAACCTGTGAACCGATTTCAACGAAACTTTGCATGAAGTATGGATGACACAAGTACTACAATGTATATATAAAACATGACCCTGTGGTGACCTTGACCTATTTTATGGCAATGTCAACATAGGTCGTCAATGCATTTGAATGGTAAAAACTTTTAAAATGTCATTTTAAGTGAAAGTCTTGCAGGAAATGGGCAGTAGGACTGAAATTTAATGATTCTGAAAAAAAAAATGGACCCCAGTTTAAAATGTTATTTTTTGAAAACTATTGCAGCCTGAGAACTGAAAAGTGATAGATGCAAACAACTGATAGAGTAGATGAAGGTATGTGATTAATGTAGGTAAAGGTCGATTTTGGAAACATATTCAAACATGGAAACATGGGAAAAAGTGACAACTAGGTCTCGGGTAAGCATTTACAGGACCAACGATCCTATGGAAACCATTGCAGCCATAGGCCTGAAACTTGACCAAGATGACCGTCAAACCCATATATGGAAAAAAAAAACAACACTTTGTCCAGTGACTGTACTTGTTGACTCTCAGGTGAGCGATCGTTGCCCTTGGGCTACTTGTTTTATAAACTTGCCATTCTATTCAAGTGTTACCTCTGTTACCAAAGTATCAAGATGCAATCTCATATGCACGAACATGCACCGTATGTAATTTTGTTTTCATGTGTATGAAGTCATCGAAGCAGCATTGGCCGATGAGGTAATGCACCTATCAATGTTAAGCCCGAGAGGGGGACGGCGGGATACCCAAGGGGAATTAGACAATTTTGAAAAAATGAGGTCTAATTCCCCACCCAAGGATTGAAATTTGGTGTCTAAATTCCCCTGGGCGGGTGGTCAATTTTGCTAGAATTTCTCGATGAAGCATCTTATTCCCCATCCCTGGGTCCTGATGCTCTGTTGGATCATATTTGTAACAAATCATATATGTAACACCTGTTACATATATAATCACATATGTAACACGTGTTACATATATGACTCGGAAATCAAGCATAAATGTTACATATTTTGTGACGAATATGATCGATGCTGGTTTTTGATGTGACATGAAATCACATACGTCACAGGTCAATTTTGATTTAAAAACAGTACAAAAAATGCATATTTACATCTGAAACACATTTGTAGCAGGTTTTGATCTTTGCCTACTTGTACATTTTTTATTCACCAGATGGGCCAATATCTTGATACTGATTTGTTGTGTCACTTTGTCCATCGTCGTCATCGGCGATGACGTCGACGTCACTCTTTCGCGTCCGCTCCATATTTCCTCAACTCTTTAAAGGATATTCATGAATATAATGTCCGGTATCGTGGCTGCTCTATTTTTATATATAACAAGCAAATTCAGAGAATTTATGTCCCCCGCCTTAATTGTTTAGTTACACAAATATATCTGACAATAATGTATATCCAAATCACATGCATTTACTTCATGTCACAGTGTCAAACATTAATCTGAGGATTATATTCAAACCACATGCAAATCTTCAAATCATGGTCAGGACATCTGTACAGTTTGAAAAGAATCAGAATAAAACTGAGGGAGGAGTTTGCACACAAGGTACACAATGTCCATTCACTTTCATTGTATAAATGCCTGAAAAACGACTAAGTTCAAATTGCGAAAAAGTGTCAAAAATTAACCTGAGGATTATATCCAAAGCACATGCATATCTTCAAAGCATCATCAAGACATCTGTAAAGTTTCAAAAGAATCTGAATTAAAAACTGAAGGAGGAGTTGCGCACACAAGGCACCCACTGTTCATTCACTTTCATTGTCAAAATACCGAAAAACGACTAAGTTCAATTTGCAAAAAAAAGTGTCAAAAATTAATCTGAGGATTATATCCAAACCACATGCACATCTTCAAAGTATGATAAAGACATCTGTAAAGTTTCAAAATAATCGGAATAAAACTGTAGGAGGAGTTGCGCACACAATGTACACTTTGTCTATTCACTTTCATTATCAAAATGCCCGAAAAATGACTAAGTTCAAATTGCAAAAAAGTGTCAAAAATTAATCTGAGGATTATATCCAAACCACATGCACATCTTCAAAGCATGATGAAGACATTTGTAAAGTTTCAAAAGAATTGGAATAAAACTGTAGGAGTTGCGCACACAAGGTACCCACTGTCTATTCACTTTCATTATCGAAATGCCCGAAAAATGACTAAGTTCAAATTGCGAAAAAAGTGTAAAAAATTAATCTGAGGATTATATCCAAACCACATGCACATCTTCAAAGCATGATGAAGACATCTGTAAAGATTCAAAAGAATCGGAATAAAACTGTAGGAGGAGTTGCGCATACAAGGTACATACTCCTATAGGGGGACGGAAGGACGGACGGAAGGAAAGCCAAAAACTATGTCCCTCCGCTTTTCTTCGAAAAGGCGGGGGACAAAAACACACATACTAAGGGCGATGACCAAAATGTCCATGTTATAATCTGTTTATCACATCTTCCAAAGCTTCTATTCAAAGAATTTGTGTTTGAATTTGTGTTTGAAATGCGAAAAATGTCAATTTCCGCGTTGAAAAAGAAAATGGCTCCGTGAAAATGACGTAACGTCATTTAACCTGACGTCACATTTTCCTTGGCGCCACAACGTCGCGTGTGGGCACGATAACCTCTCACCGTTCGAAATACATTATTTCCGGTTATCAGCCTGCCCGTGCTGATAACCACGGGGCGGGAATCACATTATCACATATGCAAACTTGAGGTTATCGCTGGAAATATAGGTTTAAATATGTGATAACGCCCGATATTTTCACTGTAGAGTTTGGATTACTTCTGACGTTTCCATTCACTTGACGTCATTAAATGTGCCTCACTTCAGAAATTCAAATGCATATAACTCCATTATTTACGAACGAAAACATAAAGTGTGGGTATTCATTTTCTTAGTTAGAACGTTAGGAACAATGTGGAACTCTGAGGCCGTGAGAGCGCCTAGGTTTCAGGGTACACATGTAAAACTAACTGACAGTTCCGACATGATCTTGGCCGTACGCCGTTGTCATAAAAAACGAACGAACACTTAATTTACAAATGAATTATTGGATAAACGAAAGTGTTCTGAAAGTGCGTCGATGCAATGAAATCTTGAGATAATCCCTGACTCTGTTTACATCGCAGAGTACATCTCAGGTTGGGCAAAAAATGTCTATAACCACGTGAATCTCGAAATGAGCCGCCACACGAGAAAACCAACAATTTGCATAAGCGAAAACAAAGACACAGATCAGCTTCGCGGTAGCCTTCGTTTTCGCTTCAGTGATAGTACACTTCATCTTCTTCTAAAATCCGAAATTTCCAGCTTCTAGCCATCTTACATGTGTAAAACCCTGCCAATTATGCCCTTGTGGTCAAAAATGGCCCCACCCCAGGGGTCAGTAGCTCCCATAAACTTGCAATGTGAAAAAAAATCTTCTTCTCCGAAGCCACAAGGCCCGGAGCTTTCATATTTCATATGAAGCAATGCATAATGGTTGTCTTTATAAATCCTGCCAACCATGCCCCTGGGGTCATAAATGGCCCCACCTCAAGGGTCACCTACAATGAGAAAAAAATCTTCTCCGAAACCACATGGCCCAGATCTTTCATGTTTTCTGTATAGGAATGTATAGTGGTCCTCTTTATAAATCCTGCCAATCATGTCCCTGGGGCAAAAAATGGCCCCACCCCGGGGGTCATTAGCTTCCATAGCTTTCAATGGGAAAAACATAAAAAATCATCTTCTCCGAAGCCACAAGGCCCAGAGCTCTCCTCTGTGTAACACTGTATAAAGGTCCTCTTTATTTATCATGCCAACCATGCCCCGGGGGTCCATTCAGGCCACGCCCAAGGGGCATCATGGGAAAAAACATGAAAAAATCCTTCAAAACCACAAGGTCCAGAGCTTTCATGTTTGTGTGTAGCAATGTATAGTGGTCCTCTTTATACATGCTGCCAACCGTGTCCCTGGGTCAAAAATGACCCCACCCCAGGGTTCATTAGCTTTCATAGATTTACAATGGGAACGACATAAAAAAATTATTCTCGGAAACTACCAGGCCTAGAGCTTTCATTTTTTGTATGTCGCAATGTGTAAAGGTCCTCTTTATAAATCTTGCCAATCTTGCGCCTGGGATCCATACAGGCCACGCCCCAGGGGTATCATTATCTGCCAAAGGCTTATAATGGAAATACATGAAAAAATCCAGAAACTGGACTTAATATTTATGATTCTGAAAACATTGGACCCCAGTTGTTCATCTGCCCCTACCCCACGGCAATATACATGTATATTGCCATAGTATTTAAGCATCTCAAAAACCACTTTGCCAATCAAAGACATTTTATTTGAATAATCATACTATAATTTGAGCAACGTTTGTCTGTTTGTTTGTTTGTTTGTTCCCCTACTCCTCCCAGGTCCTTGGGCCGATCTTCACCAAACTTGGAGGGAAGGTGGAGGGCGGCCCCGGATATGACCTTGAGGGGTTCATTATTTGAAAGGTCAAGGTCATCAAGGTCAAAGGTCAAATTTGTTTTTTTTTCTCTGTTTGTTCCCCTACTCCTCCCAGGTCCTTGGGCCAATCTTCACCAAACTTGGTGGGAAGGTTGAGGGCGGCCCCAGATATTAGCTCGAGGGGTTAATTTTTCCAAAGGTCAAGGTCATCGAGGTCAAAGGTCAAATTTCTGTATCTCGGCAGTCCTTGGTCCGATTTGCATGTAACTTGGTGAGTGTATACAGGGCGGCCCCGGATATTAGCTCGATGGGTTAATTATTTAAAAGGTCAAGGTCATCGAGGTCAAAGGTCAAATTTTTCTATCTCAGCAGTCCTTGGTCCGATTTGCATGAAAATTGCTGAGTGTATACAGGTTGATCCCTGATTAAGATTTATGGGTCCAATTGCGTCAAAGGTCATCGAGGTCAAAGATCAAATTTATTGGGTTTTTTCTGTTGGTCATGTTTTTTTTCTGTTTGTTCCCCTACTTCTCCCAGGTCCTTGGGCCGATCTTCAACGAACTTCCGGATATTAGCTCGAGGGATTCATTTATTTAAGGTCAAGGTCATCGAGGTCAAAGATCAAATTTCTATATCTCAGCAGTCCTTGGTCCGATTTACATACGGGTCAGCTAAGATCAGATGACAATTTTAAATTTATCAAGTGTTATGCGGTTGTGTAACGAGTTCTTCAACACTAACTTACTTAAATTGAATTGCAGGATGTCAAGATCAATTAATTCTCACTGGCCTATAAAAATCATGTTGATTGGACAAGCCATTTTTTCACAGTATAAGTTTAAATAGCCAAAAATACCCCCAAAACAGGTGTTATACTGTCTCACTTGAAAATTGCTTCTTTTTATGTGTAAGGGGATTGAAACTGACACTTTATTTGCATATAAAATATTCCGTGGCTAGTAAGTGGCCATATCCCCTTTATTCTGCCGTTTATTTGAATGGGCTACGACTATTTGTTTTTGAGTTATGCCATGATTACTAAAGCTGATGACATGCGCCAAAATGAGGTATTTTAAAGTGAGAAAAGTGACATGCCAGATAAGTCAGACTGTTACATCCAATACTACTTCCAATGGATTATAAACAATATTTGGACATACCTTATTGGTAAAAATAACCAGTCGCGTGACTTACTTTTATCACTGGATAGATATTTATATCCCAAATTACTGAGGACAATGTAACAAAAAAGTGTCCTGTCCGTAAGATGTCATTTCTCTATGACATCACATACTTCTGGAAGTTTAAATCACATTTGGAAATGGAGTCTTATGAACTGATAATTGTCATGAGAAAAATATTATACCAACGCCAATGACAATGTAGAATTATAGAAATTAAATTTTTATCAAAAATGTCCTGTCCGTAGAGAAAAAATCTACAACAAAAAGTGCAAAATTTCTAAAACCAATGAACCCAGAACCATCAAATTTCTCATGACGCATCTTTTTATCAGAACACAACTTTTATTACAATATAGGGTGGAATGGATCAAATCTCTGGTTACCATGGCAACGGATAGGTTCCATAGGGTTATAATGGAGAAAACAATGTTTTCTTATTTTCTAGCTAGCTATTAATCCGATTCTGTTCAAACTTATTCGTAACCAGGATATACACACCAGCTTTGATCATATTACGTTTCGGCCAAATCCGATTCCTAAGTAAGGAGTTAGCTCCCCTTTCTTAATTTTTCATGATTTTGAAGATGAAATAGAGTTTTGGATATAATGGAATTCTGTGGCATAGAATGATAAAAATTTATATATTTTCTGAAACTGTCTAACATACAGATTTCGGAAAAAGTGAAACAAAGCCAAGGGTACAACTTTTACAAAACACCTCTGAAAACAGGTGAAACAAAAATTTGCTTCTGATCGTAGCTGAGACGATAAACAGCAGTCCTTGGTCCGATTTGCATGAAAATTGCTGAGTTTATACAGGTTGATCCCTGATTAAGATTTATGGGTCCAATTGCGTCAAAGGTCATCGAGGTCAAAGATCAAATTTATTGGGTTTTTTCTGTTGGTCATGTTTTTTTTCTGTTTGTTCCCCTACTTCTCCCAGGTCCTTGGGCCGATCTTCAACGAACTTCCGGATATTAGCTCGAGGGATTCATTTATTTAAGGTCAAGGTCATCGAGGTCAAAGATCAAATTTCTATATCTCAGCAGTCCTTGGTCCGATTTACATAAAACTTGGTGAGTGTGTACAGGTTGACCCCTGATTAAGATTTATGGGTCCAATTGGGTCAAAGGTCATCGAGGTCAAAGGTCAAATTTATGGTTTTTTTTCTGTTTGTTCCTCCCAGGTCCTTGGGCCAATCTTCACCAAACTTGGTGGGAAGGTTGAGGGCGGCCCAAGATATTAGCTGGAGGGGTTCATTTTTCCAAAGGTCAATATCATCGAGGTCAAAGGTCAAATTTCTGTATCTCGGCAGTCCATAGTCCGATTTGCATGAAACTTGGTGAGTGTATACAGGGCGGCCCCGGATATTAGCTCGATGTGTTAATTATTTAAAAGGACAAGGTCATCGAGGTCAAAGGTCAAATTTCTGTATCTCAGCAGTCCTTGGTCCGATTTGCATGAAACTTGCTGAGTGTATACAGGTTGATCCCTGATTAAGATTTATGGGTCCAATTGGGTCAAAGGTCATCGAGGTCAAAGGTCAAATTTATGGTTTTTTCTGTTGGTCATGTTTCTTTTTCTGTTTGTTCCCCTACTTCTCCCAGGTCCTTGGGCCGATCTTCACCGAATTTCCGGATATTAGCTCGAGGGATTCATTTACTAAAGGTCAAGGTCATAGAGGTCAAATGTCAAATTTCTATATCTCAGCAGTCCTTGGTCCGATTTACATAAAACTTGGTGAGTGTATACAGGTTGATCCCTGATTAAGATTTATGGGTCCAATTGGGACAAAGGTCATCGAGGTCAAAGGTCAAATTTATGTTGTTTTTTTTTCTGTTTGTTTCTCCCAGGTCCTTGGGCCAATCTTCACCAAACTTGGTGGGAAGGTTGAGGGAGGCCCTGGATTTTAGCCGAGGGGTTCATTTTTTAAAGGTCAAGGTCATCGAGGTCAAAGGTCAAATTTCTGTAACACGACAGTCCTTGGTCTGATTTGCATGAAAGTTGGTGAGTGTACACGGGTTGATCCCTGATTAAGATTTATGGGTCCAATTGGGTCAAAGGTCAAATTTATGTTGTTTTTTTGTTTGTTCCTCCCAGGTCCTTGGGCCGATCTTCACCAAACTTGGAGGGAAGGTGGAGGGCGGCCCCGGATATTAGCTTGAGGGTTTCATTTTTTGAAAGGTCAAGGTCATCGAGGTCAAAGGTCAAATTTGTCATTTTTTTTTCTCTTTTCCTCTGTGTATGTCTTATTTGAGATTGTGTGAGTGTGTGTGTATGTGGGTATCTTATTTGTCTTCATCGCCGCAATCATCTTACTGCTACGTCGAGACGGGTAAAATTTACTAGTAATAATAATATTATTATTATATGTCTACTCTTCTTTCACTATAATGTAATTTCAGTATTACTTTTCTTATTACTATTACCTTTTTACATGACTACGAGAACGCCATCTGTATTATTGCTTATAATGTTATTTTCGTTGTCGGGAAGGGCCGTAACTAAGGTTGGAAGAACTTGTGGCCCGACCCTTTTGCTTGTACATGTATGTACATGTATGTTAAGCAATAAAATATGTTTAAATCAGATGGCCACCATGCCCATAAATGGTAAACCCCCCAGCTACTTTTATATTGTCCAGTTACTGTACTTGTTGGCTCTCAGGTGAGTGATCATTGCCCTTGGGCTACTTGTTTTTCTTATTTTTGATTCAAAGCATAGATTGTGGGTTTTGTGTTAGAACTGGAGGTAAGATTTCACTCCCAAAATCTCATGTAAAATTATTTGTGTTTGTTTCAGAAGTTTACTCCTCCAGAACCAGCGGCCTCATAAAGTTCAAGGGCTAGGGCTATGGCTAGGTATGTTTTATACATGTTTTTTTTTTTTTTTTTTTTTTTTTTTTTTTTTTTTTTTTTTTTTTTTTTTTTTTTTTACATGTTTTTTTTTTTTTTTTTTTTTTTTTTTTTTTTTTGCTGTTTTCATTTTTTTTTTCGTTTTTTTTTTATTCAAATGTCTCTTTCAAGATTATTTCAGACTGGCCAATCAGTAGGTGGAGCGAAAAACGGGAGAACCTCGAAAAAACCTTCTGACACACACGCAAGCAGAACTTGGCTTGTCTCACACGTGGTCAGAGCAGAGCTCGAACCCACACCAGACACAGCGGTGAGATGATTGAATGGTTAAGTGCGGTAATGAAATATCAGCGCTCTTAACCACTCGGCCACGGGGGTTACTTTTTTTTTTTAAATAATGTTTGTGTCTAGGTCCATCCAGGGATTTACAATAAAAAATTGCCAGTCAAATGGTTCTTCCAACTCTTCCACAATTCAAGTGAATTGATTTCAAATGAAAGGTGTTTTCACTGATCAATGTATTTTCAAGTTTTTTAGCTCAACTGAGCCGAAGGTTCACAAGGTAAGCTTATAATATAGTAGTCGAGCCGGCGTCCTTGCGTCGTCGTCGTCGTCCGTCGTCAACATTTTCAAACGACTTCTCCTCTGAAGCTGCCAGGCCGAATCTTTTCATATTTCACATATAGCATCTACAGGTGGGGGGAACGAATATTTGTGTTTTTTATTTCGATCGGATAACTCTGGTTGCTATGGCAACTTATGCTTCCCATAGACTTATAATGGAAAAAAGTGAAAATTGCCAGTTTTTGCTGTCTTGGAGATATTTGAATTTTGTTTTTGCAGAAATGTTTATTGAGTAGTCCTCTACGTTTCATGTGACTTTAGTCCTAATCCTTCATTTTGATTGGTTGCAGGGGCCTCATATAGGGCAAAATTTCGAAAAACATTCAAAAATCTTCTCAGAAACTGTCAAGGGGATGAAGCCTATGCTTTGTATACATGTTCCTGACAGTGGCCTCTACATAATTTGTGTTTTTTTATTCCAGGCGGATAAGAACTCTGGTTGCTATGGCAACTTAAAGTTTCCATAGACTTATAATGGGAAAAGTGGAAATCGGCCATTTTTCCGCTAAAATTGCAGACATTTGAATTTTGTTTTTGCAGAAATGTTTATTGAGTAGTGTTTGACGTTTCAATCCTTTATTTTGATTGGTTGCTGGGGCCCCATAAAGGGCAAAATTTAAAAAAAAAAAAAAAAAAAAAAAAAAAAAAAAAAAAAAAAAAAAAAACATTCAAAAATCTTCTCCTCAGAAACTGTCAAGTGGATGAATCCTGTACTTTGTATACATGTTCCTGACAGTAGCCTCTACATAATTTGTGTTTTTATTCCAGTCGGATAAGAACTCTGGTTGCTATGGTAACTTTAAGTTTCCATAGACTTATAATGGGAAAAGTGGAAATTAGCTATTTTTTGAAAACTATTGCAGCCTGAGATCTGAAAAGTGGTAGATGCAAACAACTAATAGATTAGATGAAGGTATTTGATTAATTTAGGTCAAGGTCATCTCTTGACCTTGGCCGGTCTGTCGTCCATACACACTTTTCAAAGATTTTTTTCTCTGAAACCACTCGGCCAATCAAAGCCAAATTTTATATGAAGCATCTATAGGAAGTGGGAGCCAATGTATATATAAATAATCCTGGTCACATGACAAAGATGGCCGCCATGCCCATATATGGTAAAAACCCTTAAAATATCTTCTTCTCCAGAACCTGTGAACCGATTTCAACGAAACTTTGCATGAAGTATGGATGACGCAAGTACTACAATGTATATATAAAACATGACCCTGTGGTGACCTTGACCTATTTTATGGCAAGGTCAACATAGGTCGTCAATGCATTTGAATGGGTAAAACTTTTAAGATGTCATTTTAAGTGAAAGTCTTGCAGGAAATGGGCAGTAGGACTGAAATTTAATGATTCTGAAAAAAATGGACCCCAGGGGCTTGTCTGCTTTTAAAATGTTATTTGAAGAGGAAAATCAGCAGGAAATTGGCAAATGGACAGAATATTGATTATTCTGAAAAAAGAAAATGGCCCAAGGGCTTCATCTGCCCCTGCACTGGGGTTAAATACCATAATATTCAAATATGTTTATTGGTATATGAAGCAGATCTCAGGTGAGCGTTTACAGGACCATTGGTCCTCTTGTTTTGCGATGCTATAGCCATACATTATTATTAATTTGCTTTGTACTTGCATACATTGCCTTTCCAGGGCCATAACCTTTCCACCACATGTATTAAGTTCTGTAGGTACCTGTATTGCACTATATTTTATAGTGCCTCTGGTACTGCTATTACATGAACAGCTACACTATCACGGGGACCCAACTGTTAATCGTGATTATTGATGCGACGTGGAATGTTATTGCATGCTATTATGAAGTTTCATATGCGTCGGCGAGTTCGTTACGAATGCGACGTTCCATATCCTCTGTCCTTGGACAGTAAGTATCACATGGTTTGCTCTCGTGAAATTAAACAAAGCCGAGTTTACACAATCGGCGTCCACTATGATCTGTAAAATTCTTCTATGTTCCCACTTGAGGTCAATTGGAATACTTATGGCACTTGTGTTTTTCAGCTAATGGTTTATAAAGTTGACAGGTAGATACAAGATTGCCACGAAAACTCATTACATTCTTAAAGTCCTTTTGTTTTTTTCTAATTCTTGGTCATAAACTAAGACGTATAACACAGTTTTATGAGTGTCTTTATCGAAATATGTATCAGAATGGCTTTGTAATGCACATTTATCTACTGAGCGTGAAAAACAATAAGATAAGCATCTTTTGTATGCATCTTAGATGAAGGTACGTACTACTAGAATGAGTCATGGAAGAATTAGCACATTGTTGTGCTCTTACAAAAGTTATTTACGTCAATGCAAAAGCATAGCTTGGGCTATTATCAGCGCAATATTGCGTGGTGCATTTTTTCCTTGTACTACATGTACTTCAATGAGCGAGGCTCCATGCATTTTGTTAAGCAGTGAGGGGGGGGGGGGGGAGAGAGAAAACAAGAGAATTAAAGGGATTTGTGCGGTTTTTAGGCGCGGTTGTCGGTCAGTTTTCCATGGAAATGGTGTGTTGTAACGTTACAAGAACAGCGATCAACTATGGTTATTTTATTGCATTAAAATTAGGAGAGTCTTTCGGAAGCCCGTTGAACCCTCGGCCTCAGGCTAAAACAACTTTCTCCAGCCTCTGCAACTGTTAATTAATACAGTATAAAAATCATGGTTGACCCCTTTAACATGTATCTAGAAAATATTAATTGAAGAAAATGCATCACTGTCTCCATATGGTAACATTTGCTATTTTATTTTACTGATTCATCGGTCTCAGTCTTACACGATGCATTTCTGTGTCACATATTAAATTTTAACAAAATCTATGATGCATACAAAAGATGCTTATCTTACTGTTTTTCATGCTAAGTAAATAAGTGTGCATTTACAGAGCCGTTTGGATACATATTTCAATAAAGACACCACAAGACTGTGTTATACTTCTTAGTTTACGGTCAAGAATTAGAAAAACAAAAGGATTTAAGAATGTAATGAGTTTTCGTGGCAATCTTGTATCTACCTGTCAACTTTTATAAACCATTAGCTGAAAAACACAAGTGCCGTAAGTATTCCAGTTGACTTCAAGCGGGAACATAGAAGGGTTTTGCACATCATAGTGGACGCCAATTTTGTTAACTCGGCTTTGTTAAATTTCACGAGAGCAAAACATGTGATACTTACCATCCAAGGACAGAGGATGTGGAACGTCGCATTCGTAACGAACTCGCCGACGCATATGAAACTCCATAACAGCCTGCATTAACATTCCAAGTCATATCAATAATCACGATTAACAGTTGGGTCCCCGTGACTATGATATTGTCAGGGCTATTGGTGTCATTATTCTATCATTAAGTTCTCTCTGTTTTTGTCTGTAGGTACCTGCTGGAGGATATTGACTTTGGCCGCCATGTTGTTTACAGTGGCTATGGCAGCTATGGTGCTGCTCATAGTTGTGAGCCACCATAGCTGCTTTATTGATCTTTTATTGGCAGTAGCATTGGTATAGTCCAAAAATATTCACCTGGTGTTGGGTGAACTCTATAAGTATATAATTATAGTTCGTTGCAATGCTAAATATATCTTCGGGCCGCTTCGTGATTGCTCGTACATCATCGTGACTCTTCGTGATTGTTAGCAAGGTAAACGTATCGGTATATAAGGTTGCTAGGCCAAGAAATTGTTCTGGACTGCATAGCTCAAATGGTAGAGCACGAAGATTAAGATATTACTTTTCATTTTACAGATAGCGGTTCGAGTCCCACGATGGATCATATTTTTTTATTCTTATTTCTTATGTACCCTATTCATTCTCTATCGTATTTAATAATTCGATTTTTTGGTCAATTTTGTGTATGTTTTTCTCTATTGTTATCATATAATATATTTCTCACTCCAATTAATTTCAAATTCGTCGATATGGTTGTGTTTGAAAACCCTTATGTTGCACGAAATGACACATGAAAAGTGCAATAAAGCAAGAATATCATGTTCTCCATGCGATTGCTTTTGATAAAACCTGATGTGCATTTTATTTAATAAAATAAAAAGAAAAATGTATTTTTCAATTGCTATGGGATTCGAACCAGGGACCACCATGTTACAAATCCGGTGTCCTAACCACTGAGCTACGGTCCTTTTGATACACGATGTAGCAAACTGCTTATATATTGGATACACATTCTTCGCGTACTTTATCGAGTCTTACCGACGGTGCACGAATCAATTACGATACTATCGATAATTTATTATACAGCGTCATAGCGATTTAATTTATGCAATGCATAAAGGTCAACGTCGGGTGAATATTTTTGGTCTATAAGTGTCATTATTCTATCATTAAGACTAAAGTATACAGGTAAGCTCCTTTGAAAGCAGCAAAAACATTCAAAGTGAGAAGTTGGTCATACTGTACAGTTTCAAGAAGTGAGCCGCCTCTTGGGTAAACCAAAAATTTGGTTTCCAACCAGGTCCGACATAAACCAACCTGTACAGTCACAGAAAAGAGCTAGAATCTTGAAATTTTGTATTTAAGTACAAGAGGAACTGTACTATCCGAGTAGCGAAAACAAAGGCGCTGCTGCGAAGCTGATCTGCGCCTTTGTTTTCACCTAGGCAGATTGTTGGTTTTCCCATGTGGCGGCTCAAATGGATCCCCAAAAGCTACCTTGACCCAATAACTCAGTGTGGTCTCTGGTTAGAGCATCCACTTTGGGAGTAGTATGATTTGCAGCCCTGTTTGACTTAACCAAAGGAGAAAATATTAGTATACATGTAAGTGGCTACATGTACCTTGTTTTGTTCATGTACCTTGCTTTGTACATAGAAGCAATTATGTTTAAGCAAAAATAAGCAATAACGGACAATGAACAGAAAACGTTCATTTCTACAGTGAAAAAATCACAGTTCCTTTCATAAGCATGTTGTTCATGATGCTGTGTGTTTTGTATTGCAGTTGGTCCTACCAGCAATGTGGAACGGGAGGCGACAAAGCAGAAAAGAGGTGATAGTTCGTCTCTCACTAATGAGAAAGACCATCATTATTTCTTGAATAGTGCTGATGTGTGTTGGTGAGTTCTTTGATGGCTGACTAGGCCAATTCTGGCTCTAAACTGTCGGTTGCAAGTAGAGCAAGTCAATGTCATAGAGTCTGATGGTGGCACATTTGTTTTGGCTTTGCGCTCTCTTCGCTTTCTTTCAGCTTCACAGATTCTCTTCTTTTCATAAAGAGCTGCTCCTTTGTTGATGAGACCTCGCCACTTTGATCGCTCCTGTGCAGTCTGTTCCCAGGACCCCATTGGTATTTCGAAATCCTTCAGAGAGGCTTTGAGGGTGTCTTTGTAGCGTTTCTTCTGGCCACCTTGAGAGCGCTTTCCCTCCTGTAGTTCTCCATAGAAAACTTTCTTTGGAAGTCGCGCATCAGGCATTCTTATAACATGGCCAGTCCATCTTAGCTGTGCTAGCTTTAAGACTGTATGCATGCTTTGCATCCCTGCTTTCGTCAGGACCTCTGTGTCTGGAATCTTGTCCTGCCACTTGATTTTTAACAACTTTCTCAAACAGCTTAAGTGGAAATGGTTAAGTCTTTTTGCATGGCGTTGGTATACTGTCCAGGTCTCACATGCATACAAGAGGATTGGCAGTACCACAGCCTTGTCATTTGTCACATACAGGAAATTCAGAAATCTATTTAAAGCGAGAACATACTCTAAGTTTTGAAAAGTTCGCAAGAAATTTTCGCGAATTGAATGTCTCACCAATATAAAATTCTCGCTAATAAAGAATCTCTATAAATTGCAAGAAAACAGGTCATCAAAGACCCTGATCAGCTCCAACATAAAAATTAAAAACGAGAGCCTTTAAGAGCTGTGAACATATTCATGAAAAAGGAGATAGGCCATGCCATATAGTTTTAGCTACTTAACCTCATAACCTCATGCTCTATGTTTGGAAATGTTCACAAGCCCTGGCATGCGTAGGTTTTGCAAATATTTTTGCTAATTAAAACTTCTGGCAAATTAAGACTTGATTTAGTCGGGTCCTACCCTAACATTGCGCGGCCCCCAACATTGCGTTTATGGCATGTTAACCACATTCCAAACAATATTGGATTACCAATGCTATTTTTATAGCCTCAACCCTTCAATGTACTATTCTTTAGCTATAATGTATTGGAAAAGGCCCATATAGATAGCCATCCGAGAAAAAAAAGAAGTCCGGTTTTAAAAGATTGTTTATTCGTCAATATGATTATTTTAGGCTGTAAAGCTGTAGACATACAAAAAGTAAATCGATTGATGTATCAACTGGGACACTTAAAAGTTTTAAAGTTACTAACGTTTCAAATTAAAAAGAATGCTTAGAGGCCATGGGTAGTGATTCGGTCAGCGGTCATCAGTCTGCGGTCTTTGCAAGCCTTAGGCATATTCCTACCCAATTATTTCGATACAAATTGTCAATTCGGCTTCTAATCTATAAACGACATGCTTAAGACACGATTTCGATTATTGATTATGCCTGTAGTGCCTGTCTGTTCTTCATAGTAATAATAGTTCAACGTGGTTTGTATTTAGCGATACACTGCCTTGGTCACTTCAATGGTTTTTTATGATAACCTTGAAGGTACGAGTGAAGCCGAGATGGCCTGATTCTCATTCTCTTTCTAGTAATCAAGGGCGGGAAAATGATTCGGTATCAATTAAGCATTGCACTGGTTCCTATTCCGAATATATTTACATATAACATAAACCTGATAACGGGAAACCAGCCGATAATGGCAACTATTTTAGATTATTATTTATAGACCATAAATGTTAATAATAACATGAGTAATGCCGTTAAAAGTCTATCGGCCCCATTAACTCTGTGTGTTTAGCATCGGTCTTCTTATCAGACTCTTACCGGTTCGGATCTCGCCGCAATTCATTTTTTTATTATTTTGTTTTATTTATTTTTTTTTGTTTTTATAATAAGTTTCTTTTCTTTCTTCATTTGTTTTTATTCTTCCTTTTTATGGAGTCTATTTAACAGTACGCTGAAAAAAGTTATTCAGTACTGGCGATAACTGGTAGGCCCAGACAGATGAATGTAGCATTATCAAATATTGAATTCTGAAATGATGTATAACCGTATCTTCAATGGCAAAAAGATAGATGTATTACATAGGTGAAAATTATGTAAAGTGTATGTTGAGATATCTGATGATTTTCTTAAGTGATTGATATCAGCCGATATTTTAACTGTAAATTTCTGATAACTTCTGACGTTTCCATTCACTTGACGTCATTAAAAAGTGTTTCACGTCAGAATTTCTAACGCCTTTAACTCCGTAACTTATAAATGAAACAAAGTATTGGTGTTCATTTTCTTATTTTTTTTTATTTAGAACGTAAGGAAGAGTGTACCAAAATATTTGTGTTTTCAATATTTTGTTTTGTTTTGCATTTTCACCGTCTGCCTCTTCAATTGTAAAATGTACAAAATCAACACACTCGATTAAATATATTTGGTATTCAACTCAAAAAAGTAAAATATCCTCTAAGTATTACCCATACCCATACATACACGTCAATCTTGAAAAGTGCAGTCGCACATTAGCGTACAAGACAAACGCGACCCTGGCGTATGAAAAAATCTCAACACGCTGAATAAGAAAATTTGCTTCTTAAACTTTAATTACCTATAGTATAGGACTTACGGCTTATCAATTACTAGAATCTAGTAAAACCACAACATGGAAGTATGGAGAAATCTCCGACCACTTTTGCAACCTCTTGGTGTGATTTGTTTGTTTGAATTGATGCTTTACGTCCCAGTCAACAGCTAAGGTCATGTTGGGTTGTTGCCTCCATTTTACAGGTCTTTTACCCAAAATGAGGATGTCATGACATCCAACAAGTGCTTGAAATATAACTATCCAAGTAAGACACAAAAGGCTTATACGTATGGATGGTTTGACTTGAAATGTTTCCTCGGCAGGCTCAGACAAGGGCGGTTAACCAGTAATCAGATGGTCAGTCAGCAGTGTATTTAGCTTTACCTGGAGGCACAAGTAGCCTATATCTATTTCTTTAGGCTCCAATGGACGGGGGCCCATAGTCTCTATGGTGTAATTAGCAGCCACAAATGATTAGCGTGTGTCTAAGGTTTGTACAGGTCGTATAATAATCTCAGCGTGCTGAAAATTTTGGATTACTTTTGTTATGTCACAGTTATGTTAAGCACACAATACAGTATAGGCGCGTATCAAACGTTTAATGTAACGCATGTTGAACTTATTCCTATAAAAACATACCCGAGACACGTCGAGCTTTAAGCATGCTGCATGCTTAAAAATACTTTAATGTACACCAAGCATACAGAACGCACATGTACGAGGTTTGTGGACACCTTGGCTAGCAGGAAAAGTAAAGTGCTGTTGTTTAAGTTTTTTGTTTTTGTATAAATATAAGCAGCAATATCTGATGAGCATATTTGAGGAATTTGTTTCATTTTGAAGTATCAACACGTTAAATATGACATATTTTCTACTTAAGCGTACGTAGTGCCACAGGGGACAGGTGCCAAAACGTCAATAAAATGTGACGAGTTTCATATTGTGTTTTTTCCCTGTCAAACGGCACTTAAATATGTTATACCATTAGAATATTTCGTCCTAAAGCCATATAACACTGACTTCAGTTTCAGAAGGATTCCGACTTGGCGGCTGTGTAGTTTGATTTATGTGAAAAAAAAATAGAAGCAGACGGAAAAAACTGTTTAAAATAATGGCGTAATTTGACGTCGGAGAACAGCCGACACCGATTGTATGTTTTGTTAAGGAAATCACCCATATGTACAATGAAAATCAACAGAAAAGTCATCGGTCTTTCAGTTACTAAATTTAAATTAGTTCACAGTAGTTGTGGCACAGTCGATTTTCAGCTGCTCAGAAGTCCACCTATGATGATAAACGCAGATCACCTGTCTGGCATGCTCGCCGCAAGAAACTGTTGCACATGTTGAACAGGTGGTCGAACAATTTTGCGAGAATTGGTACAGCGTTTCTGCATTTGACAGCTGGATACACAGACATGAAAATGTTGATAGCCAAGGATCTTTTGTCAAAAAAACGTCCTTAAACAAATGTATAACGCGCTGGCGGCTTAAAATGACAAGTAACGTCATATAGAGACGTTGACCTTTGCCCAACACCCGGTTCGGAAGTGCAGGGAAAAGGCTGTAGATGACGTGTTTATTTTTCCACACGCTCGGTGCGCGGTTTGTCCTATACGTTATTGACTGCGACAGAAAATTGAGGCTATTGATATGACACTTGTGTCATATCTTTTCTTGTCTAGTATGTTACACCAACAAGAGCGTACAAGATTGATTTAAAGACAAAATGATTTTTCTTCCTTTCTTAATGAATATTGTTTAGCACCATTATGTGATTTTGTTAAATTTTGAAATACTGTGTGGTGACATTTTTGTGCCACCAATTTCCTTTGAAATTTCTTGTTTGTAATTCGTCACATGAGTTGTATATACATAGACAGAAATAGAAGTGATGTTAATCAATTGCAGTTTGCTATAAAATATACTTTTGATTAAGCAGTGCGCAATGTTAGGGGACAAATTGCCTCCATTTTTCAAGGGTGTGCATATGTTTCAGCCATGATATTTCTAAAGCTGATAGAAATTGCTAACATTACATACTCGTATCATAATATACTGAAAATCAAAAATCTTGCACCACCCTATTTTTATTTTTTATGACCAAGTAGAACTATTTTTATACCCCTGGCATATACGAAGTATATAGGGGGTATATAGTTTTTGTCTTTTCTGTGAAGATGTTTGTGTGTGTGTGTGTGTAAACTTTTTTTCTGTCAAAGATTTCTCTGGAACTGCTTGACATAGGATGATGGAATTTGGTACAAATATTAGGTATGGTAAGTTGTATTGTGTAAGAAAGAATCAGCCATCTCCTGCTTATCAGTCCCTTTATTTGTCCGTTTTTAATTGATCCATGCTCCATTTGGAGTCTGCTGGTACTAGGAGTGTCATGTCACTGAAGTACACTGGTTGTAGATTATCATACATTGTACACACAGGCTCATGGCCAGTCAAAATAGAGTCAATGTTCACTGCATGTGCTGGTAACTGGTAATCCTGTTTTATGTAAACATGTATATATAATAACAAGTATTCACTGTCATTAAGTAATATCCATGGCACGAATCACACGCACAGTCAATATTGTGTATCATAAATAGTGATATGCAACAACAAGAACATATTGCCCCAAAACTACACTACTGAACTACATTACTACAACAACAACAAAGACAAACAACATATGCGTTTTTGATAACAGTCACTGTTAGAATTAGTGAGAAGAGATATATAGAGAGAGTAAGAAGTGAACAACCATTTCAAACTTTACAAAGGGAGGGTGGGTTGCGTGATAAATTTCGCAAATTTGACATTTTAAACTTGTCCTTTTAAATTACACTGAAAGATTTTCACAGAATGACTTAAGCTCGCAAGCACTAGAGAAAGACTGATGCTTATCTCCGAACAAAATACCCGCCTAAAGAACACCCTCTTTTCATTGGCTGTTACATTTAAGTCAGCAGCACTGATTGGATAATTCCAAAATTCTTCCAGACAATCTGAGGCGTCAGGAAGGGGTCGTGTGCAAATGAGATAACGAGTAATTAGTTGATGCTATTATAAGCTTTCCAAGAAATGTGTTCCAAATAAGGACATCGCATTGAAACAAGTGCGACGCCTCTCGCGAGGGACGAGATCTCAGTGAGAGTGTCGAAAACGAAAGAAGGAAACAAAATGGCTTGAGAAAGTACCGCGGACACTTATCAATTCCAATTTAAAACAAGATTAACATTTAATCTATCTATTAAATTGTTCACTGATATAATAATGGATTGTACCCAGCGGGCACATGTTGTCAGAATGACGTCAGATCAACGTCGATGCGACGTCATGACGTCGCATCGACGTCGATCTGACGTCATTCTGACGTCATGTGCCTGCTGGGTACCATCCAAACTCACTCGGGTGAGTTTGCCAGATCAATCCATTGAAGCATGCATAAGAATAACTATGAAAACCCTTTTGGGACATAGGACCATATATTTTGAAAAATTATGTTAAAAATAACATTGCATGTGCATACATGTACACAACAGTGCATACATGTAAAAAACTGAAAATGGCATTTCAACAAGAGGCACATTGCCTTATAGAATTTTTCAAAATACCTCGAATCTCTGATTGAAATTTCTGTCACAGATTTCTTAGCTCCTATTTATGCCAGCTTCTTCAAATTTTGTATACATCTAGACACTGTCCAAGTGTATTGTGTAAGAGAAAATCAGATGGCCAGTATTTGTTTTTCCATTCTTTTTCCACTTTGTAGTTTTTCCATCTGTCACTCCTGCATAATGAATATGGAAATTTCTATCAAAAATTTCTCAGGAACTGCTCAACTTAGGAGGGTGACATGTAGTACTAAAATTGTAAATGATAAGTTGTATTGTGTAAGAAATAATCAGCCATCTCCTGCTTATCAGTCCCTTTAAGTGTCCATTTTTCTTTCTCTCTGATTGTGTGAACTTTTTATTTTAAATTTTAAACAAATCTACACCAGAAGATGCCATGATGTTCTATCTTTGTAGAAGCGTACAGTACACCTAGGTATTCATTTGATGACTAGATGTATACCTTTTTCTGTAATCTGCTTTTATCTCAAAGTGGTAGCACCTCTGATGGCTACCGCCGCGGGTATGTGAGCTTTGCTCACTTTTGCTATATTTATTTCTAACATTATTTTTGGTTAATTCGAATATCAAAACTTTTACTTTGTAGCAACTTCAATAATATGGATGATAATGCAAAATTTTTGGGGCAAAAAGTGTAAAATTGCATTTTTTAGGAAAAATTGATTATCAATGAAAATTTTCAATGATGTTTCATTGTACATGTGATCTGCGTCATGGCAGTAATGGAAAAGCAATAAGACATTTTGAATTATAGGGAATTTGGAGTTTTTACAAAATTGTGAAAATTCGCATTTTCAGAAAATTTCCTTTAAACAGCAAAGAAAACAATCAAAAATGCATTCTTAGGCTATGGCAGGTAAGCACATACCCCACTTGACTCTTTTGACAAATATCATAAACAAAAGTCATATCCGTTTGCTGTACTTCCGGTTTGCATGCAGGAATTTTTAATTTTGATTTTACAACTATCATTTAGTATTTTTTTATGTGCCATCGTACTGTTTTGAGATTGAACAACTTGCCCCACACAATCACTTTTGGGGGACCAAACAAACAGTCCAAGCAAAGTAGCGTATAGAGAGTGCTTTATTTTGGTATAGTTTTAAAACAAAGGCATAGCGTGCCAAATAAAGCACTAAATTTAAGCTGCTTTCCTGCGACAATTTGCTTTGTTCCTATAATCAATTTATTGTTTTGGACAAGTTGTTAAAAATTAAAATTCTTGCATTCAGACCGGAAGTACAGCAAACGGATATGACTTCTGTTTATGAAACTTTTCAAAACAGTCAAACGGGGTACGTGCTTACTTGCCATAGCCTAAGAATGCATTTTTGTTTGTTTTCTTTGCTGTTTAAAGGAAATTTTCAAAACCACCGGTTAATTTTCCAAAAATGCAAATTTTCAAAATTTTGTAAAAACTCCAAATTCCCTAAAATTCAAAATGTTTTATTGCTTTTCTTCAAAAATGTTACACCCTATGGGCGGTTTGCCTTTATTACGTCAGGGTGAACATTTGTCACGAACATGACAGGCATATGTGTCAGCTGGGTTCCAACCCGCAACCTCTTGATTGCTAAGCGAATACGCTATCCATTACACCACCGCGTCTGTACGTACCTGTATTGCACTATATTATATAGTACTACTGCCATGATGCAGATCACATGTTCAATGAAAACTCATTGAAATTTTTCATTTATAATCAATTTTTTTCCACAAAATGCAATTTTACACTTTTTGCCCCCAAAATTTTGCATTATCATCCACATTATTGAAGTTGCTGCAAAGTCCAAATTTACCAAAATTAACCAAAAATAATGTTAGAAATAAAAAATAGTTCTACTTGGTCATAAAAATAACAAAAATAGGGTGGTACAAGATTTTTGATTTTCAGTATATTTTAATTATTGAATCACTAAAAGGTCTCATGGTAAGTGATGTTAATCAGTGTGTATATTTGACGTCAGACCTGGTATGAAATACCTTAGTTGCGCAGTGTTACCGGACTGCACCGTAAGCTTTATCAAGTGCACAACAAATACTGTTTGCTAATAATTCTGAAACTGAAAACCATGAAAATAAGTCTTGTGAAAATTCTGGACTTTTTAATACTGGAAATTGGATTGAGACAGCAATAGTACAGACTCTAAATAGACAGACCCTTTACAACAATAATGGAAGCAAATCTTGCAAAATCAAAGAGACTTTCAGTGTCATTTGAGCCACTCATGGGAAAGCCAACAATCTGCATAAGCGAAAACAAAGACGCAGATCAGCTTTGCGGTAACCGCGAAGCTGATCACCGCCTTTGTTTTCGCTACTCAGATAGTACAATTCCTCCTCTACTGAACTCCAAAATTTCAAGCTTCTAGCCTGATTTTGGTAGCTGTACAGGCCGGTTTGTGTCAGACCTGCTCGGAAACCACAATCTAGGTTTTCCACGAGGTGGCTCATTTTAGGGATGAGCCAATTTCAAAATTTGGGCCGCCTCATGGGAAAACCAACATTGTGGTTTTTGAACAGGTCCGACACAAACCGGGCTGTACAGCCACAGATGACGAAATTTAGGATATAAGAAGAAGAGGGATTGTACTATCTGTGTAGATCAGCTGATCTGTGTAGGTTAGCCAACTGTCATTCCGCTCCACTTCTGTACCTCGTTCCACTTCCCTGACACGGTATGGGGAGGTTTAACGGAATACCGATTCCGTCTACTATCTGTATAGCGAAAACAAAGGCAATGGTCAGCTTCGCAGTTACTGGGAAGCTGATTTGCGCCTTTGTTTTCGCATATGCAGATCGTTGGTTTTTTAATGTGGCGGCTCATTTAAAAACAGGGAGTAGGGTGGCCTGTTACTAGAGAGACAAATTCCAAATAAAAGAGGTCCTAAGTTTGAACCTATGTCCTTGAGTAAGCCCCATTAATGTCCAATACTGCCTGTTAATACCCACTAATACAATGTCTGAATAAGGAAATGACTGAAAAACTGTTGACTGGGATATATAACCGAACTGCAAACAAAGTCATAGAAATACATATTGTAATTTCAGTTTTCTACTTAATACATTTTCTCAATGTGATTGTTCTCCTACTACTCATGATTGTCTCCCAACATGACAGTAAACTTGTTGAACCTTATTAAACCACGAAAGAAATTCATTTGAGCCTGTGCGTGAGAAAACAAACAATTCGGGTTTCCGACTAGGTCTGACACCAATGGAAAGATCAACATTTTCATTTTCCCTTCAAAACCAATTTTGGGGCGTAAAATGTAAGGTCTAAGTATATGATTTTAGCATGCTAGAAAATTGCCAATCCAAACAATGTATTTTGCTTGGTTTTGCCATCTAGTGTAAAAGGAGTTACAGCCTGTAGACCATGTTTACTGCTTTGTCTTTCACATGACTATAGGGATATATAACCTTATCCAGGTACCTAGATGAAAAACACTGAAAACTACTTGTTCACTTTAAAACTACTTGTTAACTTTAAAATATATGGATTGTACATATAGTGTAGTTGTTTAATTGATTTCCAAACAGTAAATTAGAACAAAAAATAAAATTAACTTGTTTTGGCGGTTTGAAATATTTTCTAGTGCTCTCCATTCCACTGAAAATAAATGACTTTTCACTCCAGGTCCCTAAAAATTCTAATGGGGCTCCATATTTATTAATTGATCAATTTCAAAAAGGTAAATAAGTATAAATATGAAGTGAAGCAAACTTGTCAGTCCCACGGGGAGACAACTGTTAATCGTGATTATTGATGCGACGTGGAATGTTAATGCATGCTATTATGAAGTTTTGTATGCATCAGCGAGATCGTTACGAATGCGATACAGATGGGCTTATAGTATACATCGTCGTCCATCGTTGACGTTGGCGTTGTCGTCGTTGTCCATACTTTTCAAACATCTTCTCCTCAGAAACCGCTTGGCCAATCAAAAACAAACCTAATGTGGAGCATCATTTGGAAGGGGGAACAAAAGTTTGTATAAATGGTCCAGGTTACATGACCAAGATGGCCTCCATGGCTATAAATAGCAAAAACCTTTAAAATCTTCTTCTCCAGAACAAGAAGACCTATGATTTCTGAATATAAAATTTGGCTCTGATTGGTCAAGTGATTCCTGAGAATATTATGTTTAAAATTTAAAATGTGAATGACCTTTGGCCAAGGTCAAGAGATGACCTTAACCTTGAATACTCCCATGACTTCATTTAATCAATAAGTTATACATGTATGTATCTACCAACTTTCAGGTCACAGGCCACAAAACTTCCTGAAAAATCCAATGTTTTCACTTTTCCCATTGAAAAGCCTATGTGATCAAAATTGACCTTGCCGTTAAATATGTCAAGGTCAACCTAAGGTCATGATTTATATTTAAACTATGATGGGCCAGAGACCCTGATGTTACACACCAAGTTTCATTTTAATCGGTCCACTGGTTCAAGAGACAAAGATATTTTAAGGTTTTTACCATATATGGGCATGACAGCCAATTTGGTCATGTGACCTGGACCATTTATTTAAAATTTGGTCCCCCTTCTTAAGGATGCTCCACATGCAGTTTGGCATTGATTGGACCAAGGGTTTTAGAGGAGAAGATCTTTTGAAAGTGTGAACGACGGACGACAGAGCATGGCCATCTTATAAGCTCATAAGGTTAGCTAACCAGAGGACCAATGGTCGATCCTGTAAATGCTCACCTGAGACCTGAGATATATATTAATGAACTTGTTTGACTAGAATGATTATATACATGTATATAACCCTTTGGCAGGGTCGGAATAACCGCTGGAGTCAATCTTTTTTTCTTTATTCAAATCCTTAAAATTCAGTCCATTTGCAAATTTACTGCAAGTTTTGCCTTTCAAACGAATTTAACAATTTTCCTCCATTTAAATGCATGGGCAACCTAAGTTGACATTTCCATAAAAAAGGTCAAGGTCATCCAAGGGTCATGATTTATGCACACTTTGTAGAGCTCCAATTCCTTGATGCTTCATGCCAAGCTTCAAAATCATAGGCCTTCTGGTTCGGAAGATGATTTTTAAGGTTTTTGCTATTTATTGTAATGGCAGCCATCTTGGCCATGTGACCTTGACCATTTGTATTATCTTCCATTCACTCTTCCTAAGGATGCTTCACATAAAGTCTGGCTTTGATTGGCCACAAAGCCAGATTGGCCACACGGTTTCAGAGAAGAAGCTGTTTGAATATTATGGTCATATACATGTATATAGCCCCATGTAAGGGGCAAACAATCACCTTGGTCCATTGTTTCATAACATAAATCTTTGTCCATATGGTCAAGGTCACATGGCCAAGGTGGCTGCCATTACAATAAATAGCAAAAACCTTTAAAAATCATCTTCCGAACCAGAAGGCCTATGATTTTGAAGCTTGGTATGAAGCATCAAGGAATTGGAGCTCTACAAAGTGTGCATAAATCATGACCCTTGGATGACCTTGACCTTTTTTATGGAAATGTCAACTTAGGTTGCCCATGCATTTAAATGGAGGAAAATTGTTAAATTCGTTTGAAAGGCAAAACTTGCAGTAAATTTGCAAATGGACTGAATTTTAAGGATTTGAATAAAAAAAAAGATTGACTCCAGCGGTTATTCCGACCCTGCCAAAGGGTTATATACATGTATATAATCATTCTAGTCAAACAAGTTCATTAATATATATCTCAGGTCTCAGGTGAGCATTTACAGGATCGACCATTGGTCCTCTGATTAGCTAACCTTATGAGCTTATAAGATGGCCATGCTCTGTCGTCCGTCGTTCACACTTTCAAAAGATCTTCTCCTCTAAAACCCTTGGTCCAATCAATGCCAAACTGCATGTGGAGCATCCTTAAGAAGGGGGACCAAATATTAAATAAATGGTCCAGGTCACATGACCAAATTGGCTGTCATGCTCATATATGGTAAAAACCTTAAAATATCTTTGTCTCTTGAACCAGTGGACCGATTAAAATAAAACTTGGTGTGTAACATCAGGGTCTCTGGGCGACGGACGACGACGACGACGACGGATGCCTGCCTATCCTATAAGCTCACCTGTGAGCCTTCGGCTCAGGTGAGCTAATAAATACACTTTAAGAACCTGGCAGCGGAGGAGGAAGGTTATCTATACAAATATATATATACTGACAGAATTATGCAACGCTACAACAAAAAATTTTGTTTGAAGAAGCCGGCTAAAAAAAAACCAGAGGACCATTGGTCCTCAGAACGCTCACCTGAAGCCTGATCCTGGAGTATTAAGTCATCATGAAATAACCTTGACCTTGAATACTCACACACCTTTATTGAATTCATAAGTTGTCTGCATCTGCAAAGTTTCAGGTCTCAGGCTGCAATAGTTTCCAAACCCAGTGATTTATGAGAAAACCATCATTTTAATTTTGATAGTTAAATGACTTTTGGTCAAGGTCAAGAAATAATCTTGGCATTCATTTATTACTTACCTTCATTGACTCCATTGGTTGTCTGCATCTAGCAACTTCCAGGTCTCAGACTGCAACAGTTTCCAAAATATCCATTGTTTTCGCCTTTTTCCCATGTAAAAGCCTATGTTTCCAAAATTGACCTTGCCGTAAAATAGGTCAAGGTCATCCTATGGTCATCATTTGATCAAACTATGATGGGCTGGAGTCCCAAATGCTACATACCAAGTTTCGTGAAAATTGGCCTGCCGGTTCTGGAGAAGAAGATTTTTGAGTGGTTTTTACCATATATGGGCGTGGCGGCCATCTTGGTAATGTGACATAGATTTCGCGATCAAACTTTCGTCTCCCCTACCCATGGATGCTCCACATAAAATTTCACATTGATTGGCCAAGCAGTTTCAGAGAAGAAGATCTTTGAAAAGTGTGAATGGACGACAGACTGGCCAAGGTCAAAAGATGACCTTGACCTAAATTAATCGCATACCTTCATCTACTCCATTAGTTGTTTGCATCTACCACTTTTCAAGCATCAGGCTGCAATAGTTTCAAGCATCAGGCTGCAATAGTTTTCAAAAAATCCAGTTTTCACTTTTTCCCATGTTAAAGCCTATGTTTCCAAAATTGACCTTGCCGTAAAATATGTCAAGGTCATCCTAGGGTCATCATTTTATCAAAATATGATGGGCTGGAGTCCCAAATGCTACATACCAAGTTTCATGAAAATCTGCTTGCCGGTTCTGGAGAAGATTTTTGAGTGATTTTACCATATATGGGCGTGGCAGCCATCTTGGTCATGTGACCTGGATTTCGCGATCAAACGTTTGTCTCCCCTACCCATGTATGCTCCACATAAAATTTCACTTTGATTGGCCCAGCAGTTTCAGAGAAGATCTTTGAAAAGTGTGTATGGACGACAGACCGGCAAAGGTCAAGAGATGACCTTGACCTACATTAATCACATACCTTCATCTACTCCATTAGTTGTTTGCATCTACCACTTTTCAGGCCTCAGGCTGCAATAGTTTTCAAAAAATCCATATGTTTCCAAAATTGACCTTGCCGTAAATTAGGTCAAGGTCATCCTAGGGTCATCAATTTATCAAACTATGATGGGCGGGAGTCCCAAATGCTACATACCAAGTTTCATGAAAATCGGCCTGCCGGTTCTGGAGAAGATTTTTGAGTGGTTTTTACCATATATGGGCGTGGCGGCCATCTTGGTCATGTGACCTGGATTTCGCGATCAAACTTTCGTCTCCCCTACCCATGGATGCTCCACATAAAATTTCACTTTGATTGGCCCAGCAGTTTCAGAGAAGAAGATCTTTGAAAAGTGTGAATGGACGACAGACTGGCCAAGGTCAAGAGATGACCTTGACGTAAATTAATCACATACCTTCATCTACTCCATTAGTAGTTTGCATCTACCACTTTTCAGGCCTCAGGCTGCAATAGTTTTCAAAAATCCATAGTTTTCACTTTTTCCCATGTAAAAGCCTATGTTTCCAAATTTGACCTTGCCGTAAAATAGGTCAAGGTCATTCAAGGGTCATCATTTTATCAAACTACGATGGGCTGAAGTCCTTGATGCTACATACCAAGTTTCGTGGAAATCGGCCCACCGGTTCTGGAGTAGAAGATTTTTGAGTGGTTTTTACCATATATGGGCGTGGCGGCCATCTTGGTCATGTGACCTGGATTTCGCGATCAAACTTGAAATACCACTATCCAAGGAGGATCCACATAAAATTTCAACTAGATCGGCCAAGCGGTTTCAGAGAAGAAGATCTTTGAAATTGTGGACGACGATGACGGACGGACGCCGGATCATGGCCATCCTATTAGCTCACCTTGTGAGCCTTCGGCTCAGGTGAAGGCTCAGGTGAGCTAAAAAAAAAAAAAAAAAAAAAAAAAACACGACTCGTCTCAGGTGAGCTAAAAAAAAAAAAAAAAAACACGACCGAATATTTTATATACCAGACTCAATCCAATGCCTGTTTACCAAACGCCTTGTGCATCCAGTCGGATTTAATTGCTTTGATACAGTTGATGTCAGTTGAAAAGAAATCATTTCTTGGCAATAATAATTTTAAAATAGCAGTCACACATTAGCGTATAAGCCTGTTGAAATATATGTAAATTTCAACATATGCCAGGAGCACATCGGAAACACGTAAGTAACGCGTTACATGCGCGTTTTGCACGTTTTGTGTACGCTTGGTGTACGTTGGTCTACGTCGCTGTAGGTCGGTGCGCGCTTAACACGCCTTGGGGCTCAAAAGATTTTTAAGCATGCTTAAAAGTTCCAAATGCGTTACAGGCGCTTTGGAAACGCTTTGAACGCGCTTGGTGCACCTTTTAGACACGCAAGTGTACGCTGCATGCGCTTTCCGATTTAAAGAGATATTACTTTATTAACCTTTCCCAAGCGTGTAATAGACGCGCGTTAAACGTTTGCTGTGCGCATATAGCGCGTGCGTAGCGTAACTGGGACGTTTTTTCTTCCTTTTTTTCTTTGTAAACTTAATATTCAAAATTTCATGGCTAGTTACGTGTCGTGCAGTTTTTGTTTCCGTCATCCGGAGGTCAGGATTCCAATCAATCTGAAATGATGAGCGTGTCTGGGACGTAACACAAACGAAAGTTCAAAATTTTCCAGCGTTTTGAGATTTTTTCATACGCTCGGCACACGCTGCAGTCACGCGCTAATGTGTGACACTTCTAAAACGAGTTTAAGAAACAAATTAATTTTATACGTCCAGCGTCTTCAGCGTGTTGAGATTTTTCATACACCCGGTGCGCGTTTGGGTTATGCTATTGTGTGATTGCCCTTTAAGACGTTCGCCACATTTCTTTAAAGGTATGTTTTCATGGAAATGTAACTACGGGTATTCTCCGTCTCCCGATGATTCATTTTAGTCAGCGGTTTGTACTGTGGTTTAACATCCCTGTCAAAAAGTTTAGTCATGTCGGAACAGAACCACCGCTTCCTGTGAACATGTATTAACCGGTGGTATAGTGAAAGGCATGTGCATACAGATCCGATAGTCAGGTTCCTGGAGGCTTGCCCGTGAACCTTGCGGTTATCATCGTACATGGCCAGGCTGAAGCTGTTGACCTTGTGCATTTTATCTCGGGGGGGGGGGGGGTGCTATATGACATAGTAGGGATGTGCCGCCCGAATAGCTCGCCAGTATATGAATAGGCTTCAATTTTCAAGTAAAAGTTCAAGAATGGTCCCATTTTTTCACACAACAGTATAGCCTATATGAATAGCCCTAGATTCCCTGTGTGGTATATCAATGGCCCATCTTTTCTGGCACCCCTGTATATGGTATTTGCAAAGATTTCCTGTCACAAGACTCAGCCACGAGATATACGCCCTCAGAATCGAGCTCAGAATCTCTGCGCATATGATACGAAGCAGCAATCAGTATATGAATGGTTATAAAAAATCAAAGGACAGTATATGAATGGGTATAAAAAATCAAAAGACAGTATATGAATGGGTCAATATTTTGATCAATCAATTATATGAATGGGTCTATTTTTTCAATGACCAGGTATATGATTGGGGTAGGTTTCAGAAATTTGGGTCTCACAACGTATCACAATTACCCCTTAGTTACCCCCCCCCAACCCGAGCGTTTTATAAGTATTAGTGCAACCCGACAAAAGAAAGGTTTCTTGCACCACGGCAACTGTCAATGCGATGGACAAAACTATATACGATTAGACAAGAAATATCGTGAGAAAACACGCTCTTTCCATCAATGCACAGATTGATCAGCATTGGTTCGGCCGCTTAGTCGATAAGCGCACATACATGTATAAAATGGACATCCTGGATACAACATAGTTTACAATCTATCAGCTTGTGACTATGCAATGCCTGGTTAGCACCAGCCTGATCGGCAACCCAAAACGGATGGAAACTTGTAAACAATTTTGAGAAATCCCCAGTTAAAAGACGTTTGTTTGTCAGTGTATGGTGTACAAATCTATCTCGGGTTAGGCAAGAAATGTCTATTAATGACTATTTCAAGCAAAAATGTGAGTGTAGGTTTTGTTTTTCAGGATGGTCACTGTACAGGCAAGAGTGTTAGGCAAGCTCATCAATTCAATTTCAGGGTAGGTGCTATGAATACATTAGCAAGTCAATATTGGAATTGATATGGTTTGTAAAACATAAGTGCAGCTCTGACTATTTATTTATGGAGAAAATAGGTCATGGATTGTTTTTATGCCCCCATCTTTGAAGTTGAGGTGGCATATTGTCAATGCCACCATCTTTGAAGAAGTTGAGGTGGCCTGATCGGCAACCCTAAACGGATGGAAACTTGTAAACAATTTTGAGAAATCCCCAGTTAAAAGACGTTTGTTTGTCAGTGTATGGTGTACAAATCTATCTCGGGTTAGGCAAGAAATGTCTATTAATGACTATTTCAAGCAAAAATGTGAGTGTCTGTTTTGTTTTTCAGGATGGTCACTGTACAGGCAAGAGTGTTAGGCAAGCTCATCAATTCAATTTCAGGGTAGGTGCTATGAATACATTAGCAAGTCAATATTGGAATTGATATGGTTTGTAAAACATAAGTGCAGCTCTGACTATTTATTTATGGAGAAAATAGGTCATGGATTGTTTTTATGCCCCCATCTTTGAAGAAGTTGAGGTGGCATATTGTCAATGCCACCATCTTTGAAGAAGTTGAGGTGGCCTGATCGGCAACCCAAAACGGATGGAAACTTGTAAACAATTTTGAGAAATCCCCAGTTAAAAGACGTTTGTTTGTCAGTGTATGGTGTACAAATCTATCTCGGGTTAGGCAAGAAATGTCTATTAATGACTATTTCAAGCAAAAATGTGAGTGTCTGTTTTGTTTTTCAGGATGGTCACTGTACAGGCAAGAGTGTTAGGCAAGCTCATCAATTCAATTTCAGGGTAGGTGCTATGAATACATTAGCAAGTCAATATTGGAATTGATATGGTTTGTAAAACATAAGTGCAGCTCTGGCTATTTATTTATGGAGAAAATAGGTCATGGATTGTTTTTATGCCCCCATCTTTGAAGAAGTTGAGGTGGCATATTGTCAATGCCACCATCTTTGAAGAAGTTGAGGTAGCCTGATCGGCAACCCAAAACGGATGGAAACTTGTAAACAATTTTGAGAAATCCCCAGTTAAAAGACGTTTGTTTGTCAGTGTATGGTGTACAAATCTATCTCGGGTTAGGCAAGAAATGTCTATTAATGAATATTTCAAGCAAAAATGTGAGTGTCTGTTTTGTTTTTCAGGATAGTCACTGTACAGGCAAGAGTGTTAGGCAAGCTCATCAATTCAATTTCAGGGTATGTGCTATGAATACAATAGCAAGTCAATATTGGAATTGATATGGTTTGTAAAACATAAGTGCAGCTCTGACTATTTATTTATGGAGAAAATAGGTCATGGATTGTTTTTATGCCCCCATTTTTGAAGAAGTTGAGGTGGCATATTGTCAATGCCACCATCTTTGAAGAAGTTGAGGTGGCCTGATCGGCAACCCAAAACGGATGGAAACTTGTAAACAATTTTGAGAAATCCCCAGTTAAAAAGACGTTTGTTTGTCAGTGTATGGTGTACAGATCTATCTCGGGTTAGGCAAGAAATGTCTATTAATGACTATTTCAAGCAAAAATGTGAGTGTCTGTTTTGTTTTTCAGGATGGTCACTGTACAGGCAAGAGTGTTAGGCAAGCTCATCAATTCAATTTCAGGGTAGGTGCTATGAATACATTAGCAAGTCAATATTGGAATTGATATGGTTTGTAAAACATAAGTGCAGCTCTGACTATTTATTTATGGAGAAAATAGGTCATGGATTGTTTTTATGCCCCCATCTTTGAAGAAGTTGAGGTGGCATATTGTCAATGCCACCATCTTTGAAGAAGTTGAGGTGGCCTGATCGGCAACCCAAAACGGATGGAAACTTGTAAACAATTTTGAGAAATCCCCAGTTAAAAGACGTTTGTTTGTCAGTGTATGGTGTACAAATCTATCTCGGTTTAGGCAAGAAATGTCTATTTATGACTATTTCAAGCAAAAATGTGAGTGTCTGTTTTGTTTTTCAGGATGGTCACTGTACAGGCAAGAGTGTTAGGCAAGCTCATCAATTCAATTTCAGGGTAGGTGCTATGAATACATTAGCAAGTCAATATTGGAATTGATATGGTTTGTAAAACATAAGTGCAGCTCTGACTATTTATTTATGGAGAAAATAGGTCGTGGATTGTTTTTATGCCCCCATCTTTGATGAAGTTGAGGTGGCATATTGGTTTGGGTAAGTGCGTCTGTGCGTGCGTCCAGTTTGAAAGTTACGCTTAATCTCAGTCAAGAACCGTTTGAGCTAGGATCTTGAAACTTGGTATGTAGTTTGTATACGCAAATTAAGATGACTCACCTGAACCAAAAGCTCACAAGGGACCTTTGACCCCAATATACTTATAGGTCACTGTGACCTAATTTCACGGTTCAGTGATTTTGCCTTATATCTCAGCACTCAAGTGGTTTATGAACAAACTTCTTTCAAAGTATGTTTGCATATGACATGACCTTTGACCCTGAAGTAGTCCTAGGTTATTATGACCTAATTTCACGGTTCAGTGATTTTTCCTTAAATCTCAGCTTTCAATTTGTATATGAAGATAACTGTTTTCACGATATGTTTACATACGACAAGATCTTTGACCCTAAAGTATTTCTAGGTCACTGTGACCTAATTTCATGGTTTAGTGATTTTGCCTTATATCTCGACACCCAGTTGGTATTTTTTCCTACTTCTTTCATATAATGAATAATTATGACCAGACCTTTAACCCAAACATACTTATAGGTCACTGTGACCTAATTTCATGGTTCAGTGATTTTGCCTTATATCTCAGCACTCAAGTGGGGTTTGGCCTTATGTTTGACAAAGGTCAGAAGCAGTCGAGCACGCTGTCCTGCAACAGCTCTTATTTGTGTGTAGCAATGTATAAATCCTCTAGTGGTCCTCTTTATAAATCTTGCCAACCATGCTCCCGGGGGTCATTAGCTCTTATAGACTAACAGTGGGAAAAACATAAAAAAATCTTCTTCTCCGAAACCACAAGGCCCAGAGCTTTCATACTTTGAGTGTAGCATTGTATAGTGGTATTCTTTATAAATCCTGCTAACTGTGCCCTTGGGGTCCATACAGACCCCGCCCTGGGGCATCATTATCTGCCATAGGCACATAATGGAAACATGAAAAAATCTTCATCTCTGAAAGGACAACAGCCAAAGCTTCTATATTTTGTGTGCAGCATTGTTATTTCGAGCTTTACATAAAGCCTACCAATCATACCCCTGGGGTCAGAAATGGCGTCACCCTGGGGGTTAATAGCTATCATAGACTTATAATTAGAAAAAAAAAACAACAAAAAAAATCATCTTCTTCGAAGTCACAGGGCACGGAGCTTTCATATTTTGTGCGGAGCAATGTATAGTACTCCTCTTTACAAATCCTGCTAATGGTGCCCTTGGGGTCCATACAGGCCACGCCCCAGGCATGTTATTATCTACCATAGACTTAAAATGGAAATACATGAAAAAACTTCTTCTCTGCAACTGCATGACACAAAGCTTGTATATTTGATATGCAGCAATGTCATGTGGAGTTCTACATAAATCCTGCCAATCATGCCTCTGGGGTCAAATATAGCCCCATATAGGACCCTGACCTTGTATGATGAATTTTTCAATTGAACTAAAGTGGCGGACAAGAGGATACACAACCCAGACAAGAACTATTCTGCTGATATAACTAGGGTTTCAAGGTCATACCCATATATGGTAAAAATCCCAAATACATTGTCCAGTGACTGTACTTGTTGACTCTCAGGTGAGCGATCGTTGCCCTTGGGCTACTTGTAAGTTCACCTGAGCCTAAGGCTCACAGGTGAGCTTATAGGATAGGCAGGCACCCGGCGTCCATCCGTCGTCCACCATTTTCAAAGATCTACTTCTCAGAAACCGCTTGGCCAACCAAAGTCAAATTATATATGAAGCATATATAGGATGGGGTTACGAATGTGTATATAAGAAATCCAGGTCACATGACCAAGATGGCCACCATGCCCATATATGGTAAAAACCCTCTAAAAATATTCTCCAGAACCGGAGGACAGATTTCAACGAAACATGGCATGAAGCTTGGATGGCTCAGGCACTATTATTTATTATAATGTATATAAATCATGACCCTGTGATGACCTTGACCTATTTTACGACAAGGTCAACATAGGTCGCCAATGCATTTCAAAGATTGAATGGGAAAAACTTTTAAAATGTCATTTTAAGTAAAAGTCTTGCAGGAAATGGGTAGTAGGACTGAAAATTAATGATTCTGAAAAACGAAATTGGACCCAAGGGCTCGCATGCCCCCACCCCGGGGCAATATACATGTATATTACCATAATATTCAAACATCTCCTCTGAAACCACCAGGTCAATTTAAGCCAAATTTTATGTGAAGCACCTATAGGATGTGTATGATTTATAATCTAGGTCACATGACCAAGATGGCCATCATACCCATATATGGTAAAAACCCTTCAAAATCTTCTTCTCTGGAACCGTTGAACCAATTTCAACGAAACTTGGTATGAAGCATCGCTGGCTAAAGTACTACAATTTATATAAAAATCATGACCCTGTGATGAACTTTACTCGGTTTATGTCAAGGTCAACATGAGTTGCCCATGCATTTGAATAAGAAAAACTGTTAAAATGTCATTTGAAGGGAAAAGCCAGCAGAAAATTTGCAAATGGACAGAATACATGTATTGATTGGGTATTGAAGGGGATGTACTTTTTTCCCTTTCAGACAGTCTCCCCTACTTGAAACAAGAGGACCAAGGGTCCTGTAGCTCACCTGAGAGGGTTCTAGTTGTTTGCTCCATCAAGTTCTGGAGAAGAAGATTTTTGAGTGGTTTTTACCAAATATGGGCGTGGCGGCCATCTTGGTCATGTGACCAAGATCCCGCGAACAAACTTTCGTTCCCCCTACCCAAGGATGCTCCATATAAAATTTGGCTTTCATCGGCCATGCAGTTTCAGAGAAGAAGATGTTTGAAATTTTCCAATGTAACCTATGTTTCCAAAATTTACCTTGACGTAAAATAGGTCAAGGTCATCCCAGGGTCATCATTTTCGCAAACTATGACGGGCTGGGGTCCCTGATGATACATACCAAGTTTCGTGGAAATCGACCCGCCGGTTCTGGAAAAGAAGATTTTTTAGTTGTTTTTACCATATATGAGCGTGGTGGCCATCTTGATCATGTGACCCGGTTTTCACTATCAAACTTTCGTTCCACATATCCATGGAGGCTCCACATAAAATTTGGCTTTCATCGGCCAAGCAGTTTCAGAGGAGAAGATCTTTAAAAAGTGTGTATAGACCACAGACCGGCCAAGGTCAAGAGATGACCTTGACCTAAATTGATTACATACCTTCATCTAATCCATTAGTTCTCTGCATCTACCACTTTTTAGGTCTCAGGCTGCAATAGTTATCAAAAAATCCATGGTTTTCACTTTTTCCAGTGTAAAAGCCTATGTTTCCAAAATTGACCTTGCCGTAAAATAGGTCAAGGTCACCCCAAGGTCATCATTTTCGCAAACTACAATGGTCTGGACTCCCGGATGCTACATACTAAGTTTGGTGGAAACCGGCCCGCCTGTTCTGGAGAAGAAGATTTTTGAGTGGTTTTTACCATATATGGGCGTGGCGACCATCTTGGTCATGTGACGAAGATCCCGCGAACAAACTTTCGTTCCCCCTACCCAAGGATGCTCCACATAAAATTTGGCTTTCATCGGCCATGCAGTTTCAGAGAAGAAGATGTTTGAAATTTTCCCATGTAACCTATGTTTCCAAAATTTACCTTGACGTAAAATAGGTCAAGGTCATCCCAGGGTCATCATTTTCGCAAACTATGACGGGCTGGGGTCCCTGATGATACATACCAAGTTTCGTGGAAATCGACCCGCCGGTTCTGGAGAAGAAGATTTTTGAGTTGTTTTTACCATATATGAGCGTGGCGGCCATCTTGGTCATGTGACCCGGTTTTCACGAACAAACTTTCGTTCCACATATCCATGGAGGCTCCACATAAAATTTGGCTTTCATCGGCCAAGCGGTTTCAGAGGAGAAGATCTTTGAAAAGTGTGTATAGACCACAGACCGGCCAAGGTCAAGAGATGACCTTGACCTAAATTGATTACATACCTTCATCTAATCCATTAGTTCTCTGCATCTACCACTTTTCAGATCTCAGGCTGCAATAGTTATCAAAAAATCCATGGTTTTCACTTTTTCCAGTGTAAAAGCCTATGTTTCCAAAATTGACCTTGCCGTAAAATAGGTCAAGGTCACCCAAAGGTCATCATTTTCGCAAACTACTATGGGCTGGAGTCCCCGATGCTACATACCAAGTTTGGTGGAAATCGGCTTGCCGGTTCTGGAGAAGAAAATTTTTGAGTGGTTTTTACCATATATGGGCGTGGCGGCCATCTTGGTCATGTGACCAAGATCCCGCGAACAAACTTTCGTTCCCCCTACCCAAGGATGCTCCTTATAAAATTTGGCTTTCATCAGCCAAGCGGTCTCAGAGAAGATGTTTGAAATTGTGGACGACGGACGGACGACAGACGGCGGACGGACGCCGCACCATTTGTATACTATAAGCTCCCCTTGTGAGCCTTCGGCTCGCGTGAGCTAAAAATAGAATGGACAAATCATATCGAGATAATCGTCTAACTTTTGATTTCATACATTATCACTTCATATCCGTTACTCGAACGTTTTATGCGTTTCTTGTCCGTTTGTTTTCCTGTTGTCGTCCGTTTCATCTGTTGCATGTCCGGTAGTCGTTCGTTCGCGGCTTCGGTAGACCAGCCACGAAACGGACATGAACCGGATAAGTACCGGGCATTGAACGGAGGAGTACCGGACAAAACGCACACCAACGGATAGCTAACGTTCGTCTAACGGACATTTTTATCCAGTGGTGTCCGTTCCAAGTTTTGAGCATGTTCAAAATTTGTCACAGGATAACCACGAACAAAAAGGACATCACCGGACAAGGAACGTATAAACAGGACGAGGAACGGACAAGAAACGGAGAAAAGGACTCGAAAAAAACTGAATTTTTACTATCCTTTAGTCGTCCGGTCGTGTTATCCGTTGATGTGTGACTGGTACTATAGTTTGACCAACTCACTCGCGATGGGTCATCAAAGTGTGAGAGATAATCTCCCCACAAAAGAAGGCAATTATCAATGGCTGGTCTTAAACACAAGCTATTGTCAAACATACTGATGATCGCCATTGTTGACATTCTTTGTGAATGAAACTGCCAATAACACAGTGAAAACGTTTTCAATGTTTTAACTGCAGACTTTATTTATATTTTATTCAATTTTTATGGCTGCTCAAATCTTATGGGCTGCATATGACTTACGTACATAAAATGTTTCAAACATTTTTTACCTTGTTCATTGGCTTAAAATACCATAAATGATGTCAGTTCAACAGCGATTTAATTTCGCGATTTTTTCTGCCTCGCAAAAAAAGCAGGTTTACAGTATCAGCTGAGACTTATTTATGAGCAGGATAAGTGATTGGCTTTTGTGATCTGCACATCAATTTTCTATTGATTTCGGCTATTGCAACATTTATGAGGAACACTTTCCCAGTCTGATCAATTTTCATGGCATGAAGTGGTTGTGAATTAGCAGATTCTCACTGGACCGGTGAAGAGCCTGCTGGAACCAAAAACATTGGTTTGTCTAACAGCAGATCAGGGTTTCATTCTTTCATGCTTAATCATCGGCATCATATGATTCAAGTTTATCAAATTCTAAAGCACTGTTCTGTAGATAGACATTTAGCTTCTGCGCGACAGCAAAGTTCATTTGTTGTTCGTGAATGCCTGAACCTGGAGCGAATGGGAATGATGACGTGAGATAGGTGGAATTCAATAACTCCCTAACATTTGACGTGTCAGGGTGATGGCTGAATATCAAGTTACTCCTCGGCCTTGACTGATTCTGTAGTTCTTTCTCTTCCTGCAGCATTTTAGCCTTATATTCCAGTTGAATGATTTCTTCCACCATGTGACATTGTTGTAGATACTGAGATGGGGAGCCCCCGCTGACGATCTGTGCCGGCACCTGCCAACGCAGGTAGCACTGGGTCCATAACCGTATCACAGGGGCCGAGGTCAGTGGTGTCAAAAATGACACAAAATGCGACTGTTCTTTATCCGGGTCATACAAATTTCCTAATCGTCTACGATATTTGTCATTTCTCAGCATCTGGCTTTGGTAACCAGGTTTAGCTAGGAGACGTATTTCACTCAGTGCACGACTTATGTGTTTATCATGTGTAATTGTATATAATGGGTCTTTGAAGAATGAGAAGTCCTCTGCTTCAAACTGTAAATGCCACATCCAGGCCGACGGCAGTGTAAAACGTAACAAGTTCCGCCCTTCATTGGCCGAGAAATGTGAGCGTTGATGATCACTATTGAAGAGGAATGTTTGGAAGAGCCCGAGATGTGCCGTGTCCCACATTGTTGTTAGGTATGTCTCCGTGAACTCAAAGCATGATGGATACTGCTGTAGGAGCTGCCATACACATTCGAGAAACAACAGAAATATTGGTACCTGTAATCAGAATGACATTTCACTGACATGTTTTTCCCATGACATTATGCCTTGTTTGGTTGTTGGTTTCCTCTCCGGCTTCTCCTGTCTTTCAGATGAAAGTTTAAGCTGAGATTCCAGCACCATATGACCAGAGCTGTTTAGTGGAATGTAAAACACAAAACCAAACAACCTACTTTTACCCAAAACCTTATAATACTATGGGAAAAAACAACAATCTAGGTTTCCAAATAGGTCTGACACAATCCAGTCTGTATGCTCACAGAAAAAGGCTGGGTTGTAATTTAGGATTTTAGAAGAGAAGGAATTGTACTATCAGTGTAATGAAAACAAAGGCGCTGATCAGCTTTGTTTTTGCCTAAGCATATTGTTAATATAAGAGCCTTTAGTCTCTGGGATTTTCCTTTGAAGTTGAAGACAAACTAGACTAAATGTTTTATACAATTAATTCCACATTTTAATTTGGTTTTATTTAATTTGGTGCTTTATTCCCAAGGTCAACAGCTATGGTCATGACAAAACTAAGCAATGCTATTCCCTGTTCAAAACTATTGGTACAGATCACCAATACAATCCCGCTCACCTGTCGCTTAAATTGCCGCATCATGAAAAAATCAACATTCTGCATATGCTAAAACAAATGCACAGATCAGTTTCCCAGTAACTGCGAAGCTCAACATGCCTTTGCTTTTGCTACATGGATAGTACAATTCCTCTACTTTCTAAATCCAAAATTTTCAGCCTCTAGCCACCTTCTGTGCCTGTTCAGCACTGCTGGTGTCAGACCTGTTCGGAAATCATATTGTTGGTTTTCTCACATTGTGGCTCATTTAAGATTATGACAATGTTCTTCTTGAATCAGTGCGACATGAGGGATGGCTGCAGAAATATTTTCAGGGTCAAGTCTTTACCAAAGAATGGGTTAAGGACTGTGTGTGTGTGTGTGTGTGTGTGTGTGTGTGTGTGTGTTGATCTATGGTTCTTAACATAACCAATGGCATGCTGAATTCAAGATTTTAAGTGCATTTATTTCAATTTGCTTAAGTTCTTTTCAGGAAGATTAGTATTTCAATACGGTTTGGGGTAAAAGTAGGTTGTTTGGTTTTGTGTTTTACATTCCACTCATCAGCTAAGGTCATATGGTGCTGGGATCACAGTTTCAACTGAAAGACAGGAGGTCAGAGAGGCAACCAACAATCCCTGATGTACAATGCTCAATGTCATGTGGAAAACATGTCAGTGAAATGTAAACCCCTGTACGTCCCACTTTCATATAGTAAAACTGGGGAATACAGGGGTATACAATTTTTCTTAATTTTTATCCAAAACAAAGATTGTTGGTACTCATTAGAACCGCCTCTACAAGGATGTTCTAACTTGAACACACAATCTATGTTTTGAGCAAAAAAGGGCAATAATCGCTCACCTGATAACCAACAAATTAAGTTACTAAGCTAGTAGAAACATTTTCCAACGATGATTCTAACTTTATGGGGATTTCTCAAAATGCTCAAGAGCAGCTAACTCCAGTGTGTAAGGTCAAGTCTGGCCAAAATTCTAACTCATCCAAGATATTATGGTTGACCTTGTTACTACATAGAATGAAGAAGATTGAATCAAAAATGAAGCTGCTGGAGTTGCCACAACACTAAATATCCATTTTTATACACTAAAGGGTAGCTAACTCCGCAGTCAATGGTACGATCTGGTAAAATTTCTAACTAATCCAAGATTGTATGGTTGTCCTTGTTACCTGCAAGAATGATGAAGTTTTACTAAATAATAAAGGTGCTAGAGTTGCCACAACATTTGTCCCATTATAAGTCTCTGTTGTTTTTTCCAAATGCAAAAGATAATTTCTGGTCCAAATTCGAACTCATCTGAGATATGGTTGTCCTTATAACTACCAAAAAACCAAGAATGCAGAAAAACAAATAAAAAAATGAAGCCGCTAGATTAGCCATAATACTATTAATATATTGATTTTTCAAACACTAAAGGGTAGCTAACAGTAAACTCTGCAGTCAGAGGTACAGTTGTATGATCTGGTAAAATTTCAAACTCATCTGAGATTTTATGGTTGTCCTTGTTACCTGCAAGGCTGAAGAAGATTTACTAAACAATAAAGGTGCTAAAGTTGCCACAACATTTGTCCTATTATAAGTCTATGGGGATTTTTCCAAATGCCCAAGGGAAACTAACTCCACAGTCAGAGGTTGAAACGGTCTGAAATTCAAACTCATCTGAGATAATATGGTTTTCCTTGTACAATGCGAGATATAGTTGTTCTTTTTACCAACAAGAATGAAGATCCTTTGAAAAACAAAGGCGCTAGAGTGGCCATAACATTTGTCCTTTTATAAGTCTATAGGAATTTTTCCAAATGCCCAAGGGCAGCTAACTCTGCAGTCAGAGGTCAATCTGGCTGATATTCAAACTCATCTGAGATATTATAGTTGTCCATCTAACTTGCAAGAATGAAGAAGATCCATTGAAAAAAAAGGCGCTAGAGTGGTCAAAACATTCCTCCCATTATATGTCTATGGGGATTTTTCAAGACACACAAAGGCAGCAAACTCCACAGTCTGTGGTCAAATCTGGCAGAAATTCGAACTCATCTGAGATATTATGGTTGTCCAAGAATGAAGATCAAATCCAAAACTAGAATTTGTTTTCTATGTGAAAACTGATGTCTCCCCCCTTTCTACGTGCATGTCCAAAATATGCAAGCAAGAGTTATAGTTCTTGTGCATCACATATCCTGTCATTCTGTTTTATAAGTGTACCAAGTTTCATTGAAATATCTCTTACGGTTTTCAAGTTATAGAGGGGGCACGAAAGTGTTTGGAAAATAATCAAAGGGAAATAACTCCAAAGATATGAAAGCAAGAGTAATGATTCTTGTGCATCATGCTTTATAAGTGTACCATGTTTCATTGAAACATCTCTAATGGTTTTTGAGTTATAGAGCAGACAAGAAATTGAATGAAAAATAATCAAAGGGAAATAACTCCAAAGATATGCAAGCAAGAGTTATGGTTCTTTAGCGTGACACATAATCTCATCGTGCTTTATAAGTGTACCAAGTTTCATTGAAATATTTCTTATGGTTTTCAAGTTATAGAGTGGACATGAAATTGTATGGAAAAATAATCAAAGGGAAATAACTCCAAAGATATGAAAGCAAGAGTTATAATTCTTGTGCATGACACATCGTCTCATCATGCTTTATAAGTGTACCAAGTTTCACTGAAATTTCTCTTACGGTTTTCAAGTTATAGGGTGGACACGACATTGTATGGAAAATAATCAAAAGGAAATTACTCCAAAGATATACAAGCAAGAGTTATGGCTCTTTAGCATGACACGTAATCTCATCGTGCTTTATAAGTGTACTAAGTTTCATTGAAATAACTCATACGATTTTTGAGTTATAAAGCGGACACGAAATTGTATGGAAAATAATCAAAGGGAAATAACTCATAAAATACTCAAGCCAGAGTTATGGTTCTTGTGCATGACACATCGTCTGATCATGCTCAATAAGTGTACCAAGTTTTATTGAAAAATCTTAAACGGTTTTCAAGTTATACAGCGGACACGAAATTGTATCGAAAATAATCAAAGGGAAATAACTCCAAAAATACTCAAGCCAAAGTTATGGTTCTTGTGCATGACACATCGTCTTGTCGTGGTCTACAAGTGTACCAAGTTTCATTGAAAAATCTTTAACGGTTTTCAAGTTATACAGCGGACACGAAATTGTATCGAAAATAATCAAAGGGAAATAACTCCAAAAATGCTCAAGCTAGAGTTATGGTTCTTGTGCATGACACATCGTCTCGTCGTGGTTTACAAGTGTACCAAGTTTCATTGAAAAATCTTTAACGGTTTTCAACTTATAGAGCGGACACGATTTGTGACGGACAGACAGACAGACGGACAGGCGCACGGGGAAAAACAATATGTCACCCGACACTGTCGGGGGGAGACATAATAAAGCTGCTAGAGTTGCAAAAATGTTTTCCCTATTATAACCCTATGGGGGCTGTCTGTGGCCATGGAAACCAGAGTTCTGAGCCAACCTGCTTCAAAACCTAATGCAGGGAATCCACCACCCCAATGATGCTCCATGTAAACTTTGATTGTAATTGGTTGATTAGTTGCAGAGATTATTTGTGCATGGATGTACGGAAGCACATGCAATAGCTCAGATCCCATCCTATAAGCTCACATTGTGAGCTTTTGGCTCAGGTGAGCTAACCAGAGGACCATTGGTCCTGAGAACGCTCACCTGAAGCCTGATCCTGCAGTATTAAGTCATCATGAAATGACCTTGACCTTGAATACTCACACACCTTTATTGAATTCATAAGTTGTCTGCATCTGCAAAGTTTCAGGTCTCAGGCTGCAATAGTTTCCAAACCCAGTGATTTATGAGAAAACCACAATTTTAATTTTGATATTTAAATGACTTTGGGTCAAGGTCAAGAAATGACCTTGGCCTTCATTAATTACTTACCTTCATTGACTCCATTGGTTGTCTGCATCTAGCAACTTCCAGGTCTCAGACTGCAACAGTTTCCAAAATATCCATTGTTTCCGCCTTTTCCCATGTAAAAGCCTATGTTTCCAAAATTGACCTTGCTGTAAAATAGGTCAAGGTCATCCTATGGTCATCATTTGATCAAACTAGGATGGGCTGGAGTCCCAACTGCTACATACCAAGTTTCGCGAAAATTGGCCTGCCGGTTCTGGAGAAGAAAATTTTTGAGTGGTTTTTACCATATATGGGCGTGGCGGCCATCTTGGTAATGTGACCTGGATTTCGCGATCAAACTTTCGTCTCCCCTACCCATGGATGCTCCACATAAAATTTCACTTTGATTGGCCCAGCAGTTTCAGAGAAGAAGATATTTGAAAAGTGTGTATGGACAACAGACTGGCCAAGGTCAAGAGATGACCTTGACCTACATTAATCACATACCTTCATCTACTCCATTAGTTGTTTGCATCTACCACTTTTCAGGCATCAGGCTGCAATAGTTTTCAAAAAATCCATAGTTTTCACTTTTTCCCATGTAAAAGCCTATGTTTCCAAATTTGACCTTGCCGTAAATTAGGTCAAGGTCATCCAAGGGTCATCATTTTATCAAACTATGATGGGCTGAAGTCCTCGATGCTACATACCAAGTTTCGTGGAAATCGGCCCACCGGTTCTTGAGAAGAAGATTTTTGAGTGGTTTTTACCATATATGGGCGTGGCAGCCATCTTGGTCATGTGACCTGGATTTCGCGATTAAACTTTTGTCTCCCCAACCCATGGATGCTCCACATAAAATTTCACATTGATTGGCCCAGCAGTTTCAGAGAAGAAGATCTTTGAAAAGTGTGTATTGACGACAGACTGGCCAAGGTCAAGAGATGACCTTGACCTACATTAATCACATACCTTCATCTACTCCATTAGTTGTTTGCATCTACCACTTTTCAGGCCTCAGGCTGCAATAGTTTTCAAAAAATCCATAGTTTTCACTTTTTCCCATGTAAAAGCCTATGTTTCCAAATTTGACCTTGCCGTAAAATAGGTCAAGGTCATCCAAGGGTCATCATTTTATCAAACTATGATGGGCTGAAGTCCCTGATGCTACATACCAAGTTTCGTGGAAATCGGCCCACCGGTTCTGGAGAAGAAGATTTTTGAAGGGTTTTTACCATATATGGGCGTGGCGGCCATCTTGGTCATGTGACCTGAATTTCGCGATCAAACTTGAAATGCCACTACCCAAGGAGGCTCCACATAAAATTTCAACTAGATCGGCCAAGCGGTTTCAGAGAAGAAGATCTTTGAAATTGTGGACGACGACGACGACGACGGACGGACGACGGACGACGGACGGACGCCGGATCATGGCCATCCTATAAGCTCACCTTGTGAGCCTTCGGCTCAGGTGAGCTAAAAACGAAACAATTTCACCATACAATATTTATTTATTTATTTATTTATTCTGTATTGCCACCATGAATGTATTTTCTGCATTGTCATATTCGCTCATATGTAACTAATATGTTATCTGAGCTTTCAATAAAGAGAATGTTTTTGATGTTTTGATTATTCTGAAAAAAGAAAATGGCCTAAGGGATTCATCTGCCAATGCATTCAATTGGGGTTAAATACCATAAGAGCCGCAACGCGAGAAAACCGGTCTTCGGGGTTTCCGACCAGGTCCGACACAAACCGGCCTGTACAAGCTCAGAAAAGAGCTAGAAGCTTGAAATTTCGGATTTAAGTAGAAGAGGAATTGTACTATCCGAGTAGCGAAAACAAAGGCGCTGAACAGGTTCGCAGTTACTGCGAAGCTGATCTGCGCCTTTGTTTTCGCCTAGGCAAAAATCCGGTTTTCTCACGATGCGGCTCATAATATTCAAACATGTTTATTGATATATGAAGCAGGTCTCAGGTAAGTGTTTACAGGACCATTGGTCCTATGGTTTCTTTTAGGAAAATTCAAGGGGCTAGGGGCCCATTCTGTGAGAGTTGTGTCCCTTTTTTTATTCTTGATAAGTTAACAGATAGTGGGTACCTTGTGTGCGCAATTCCTCCTACAGTTTAATACCGATTCTCTTGAAACTTTACAGATGTTGTGACCATACTTTGAAGATATGCATATTGTTTGGATATAATCCCAAGATCAACTTTAAATTTGTCACTTTTTTCGCAATTAGAACTTTGCCATTTTTCGGGCATTTTGACAATGAAAGTGAATGGACAGTGGGTACCATGTGTGCGCAACTCCTCCTACAGTTTTATACCGATTCTTTTAAAACTTTATAGATGTTGTGACCATGCTTTGGAAATATGCATACAAGTTTGGATGTTATCCTCAGATTAATTTTGGATTTTTGTCCCTTTTTGGGGCAATTTGAACTTTTCAATTTTCAGAAATTGTCACATCTTGAAGTGACGTACCAGTTGGGGGCATAGTGTTTCATAAACACATTTTCTAGTTCTCTTTGTTTGCATTGAGGCTTAACGTCCCAGTAAACAATTTTTCTGTCATGTCCGGACGGACTAGTTCTCTTAAATTATTTTTAACCATAAATTTTATTTTTAGCTCACCTGAGCCGAAGGCTCACAAGGTGAGCTTATAGGATTGGCCGTCCGTCCGTCGTCCACAATTTCAAAGATCTTCTTCTCTGAAACCGCTTGGCCGATCTAGTTGAAATTTTATGTGGAGCCTCCTTGGGTAGTGGCATTTCAAGTTTGATCGCGAAATCTAGGTCACATGACCAAGATGGCCGCCACGCCCATATATGGTAAAAACCCTTCAAAAATCTTCTTCTCCAGAACCGGTGGGCCGATTTCCACGAAACTTGGTATGTAGCATTGGGGACTTCAGCCCATCATAGTTTGGTAAAATGATGACCCTTGTATGACCTTGACCTATTTTACGGCAAGGTCAATTTTGGAAACATAGGGTTTTACATGGGAAAAAGTGAAAACTGGATTTTTGAAAACTATTGCAGCTTGAGGCCTGAAAAGTGGTAGATGCAAACAACTAATGGAGTAGATGAAGGTATGTGATTAATTTAGGTCAAGGTCATCTCTTGACCTTGGCCAGACTGTCGTCCATTCACACTTTTCAAAGATCTTCTTCTCTGAAACTGCTGGGCCAATCAAAGTGAAAATTTATGTGGAGCATCCATGGGTAGGGGAGATGAAAGTTTGATCGCGAAATCCAGGTCTCATGACCAAGATGGCCGCCACGCCCATATATGGTAAAAAGCACTCAAAAATCTTCTTCTCCAGAACCGGCAGGCCGATTTTCATGAAACTTAGTATGTAGCATTTATGACTCCAGCCCATCATAGTTTGATAAAATGATGACCCTAGGATGACCTTGACCTAATTTACGGCAAGGTCAATTTTGGAAACATAGGCTTTAACATGGGAAAAAGTGAAAACTGGATGTTTTGAAAACTATTGCAGCCTGATGCTTGAAAAGTGGTAGATGCAAACAACTAATGGAGTAGATGAAGGTATGTGATTAATTTAGGTCAAGGTCATCTCTTGACCTTGGCCAGTTTGTCGTCCATACACACTTTTCAAAGATCTTCTTCTCTGAAACTGCTGGGCCAATCAAAGTGAAATTTTATGTGCAGCATCCATGGGTAGGGGAGACGAAAGTTTGATCGCGAAATCCAGGTCACATTACCAAGATGGCCGCCACGCCCATATATGGTAAAAACCATTCAAAAATTTTCTTCTCCAGAACCGGCAGGCCAATTTTCGCGAAACTTGGTATGTAGCATTTGGGACTCCAGCCCATCATAGTTTGATCAAATGATGACCTTCACCTATTTTACGGGAAGGTCAATTTTGGAAACATAGGCTTTTACATGGGAAAAGGCGAAAACAATGGATATTTTGGAAACTGTTGCAGTCTGAGACCTGGAAGTTGCTAGATGCAGACAACCAATGGAGTCAATGTAAGTAATTAATGAAGGCCAAGGTCATTTCTTGACCTTGACCCAAAGTCATTTAAATATCAAAATTAAAATGGTTTTCTCATAAATCACTGGGTTTGGAAACTATTGCAGCCTGAGACCTGAAACTTTGCAGATGCAGACAACTTATGAATTCAATAAAGGTGTGTGAGTATTCAAGGTCAAGGTCATTTCATGAGGACTTAATACTCCAGGATCAGGCTTCAGGTGAGCGTTCTCAGGACCAATGGTCCTCTGGTCTTAAACATCTTGTGAAAGCTGTTTAACATTCTGTAACCTCTTGTACTTTTGATATATTCCATACTGTCTTACACTTTCATTATTATGTCAAAATTCAAACTCATGTGTAGGGGATAGCTGTATTCAAAATTTTTCTTTGGGGGCATATATTGTCTCATAAAATGGCGAACATTTTGTTTTAAGGTGGCACATCATTTTAAACACAGACAGTACATGTTTTGTCTTTTTCACCAATCATTAAAGCTGTAATCTCATATGAGACATCAGCTTCCCTATGGTATAACGAAAGATAAACTGTCAAAAAGTTGTCCATTTAGATGTCACATTATATATGCACAGGTGCATAATATAATCTTATTGTCCCCCGCCTTTTCGAAGGACATGGTTTTCGGCTTTCCGTCCTTTCATATGTCCGTCCTTTGCATGCTCCCCTATAGTGTAGTATGTACCTTGTGTGCGCATCTCCTCCTACAGTTTTATTCTGATTATTTTGAAACTTTACAGATGTCTTTAAATATAAACCATGCTTTGAAGATATGCATATCATTTGGATATAGCCCTCAGATTAATTTTTGTCACTTTTTTTCGCAATTTGAACTTACAATTTTACAATGTAAGTGAATGGACAGTCACGGGTACCTCTGTACCCACTTAGTCGTGTTCTAAGTAATATTCTGAATTCAAAACTTAGTCGTTTTTCAGACATTTTGACAACGAAAACCTTCCTGCTTATGCCACTGCTTAGACGTTCTGTAATATAATCTCTCACACGAAAACAATGGGTTTCTGACCAGGTCCCGTACAAACTGGGCTGTTCACTCAAAGAAGCAGGCTATAAGCTTGAAGTTGGGTTTAAGAGAACATGAAATTTTTCAAAAACACCTCCCTTAGAAGAGTAGAGATGAAAGTCCTTTCTTTTAGTTCATTTTTCTAGTTTGTACTCAACTGTTGAGCTACATGCACAATTAAGTGTCCAGTTGTAGTCACACAGATAAGATTGCATTTTCATCTTTGTTGGATGCATATATAATTATCCTAAAGCCACACTATAAGTACACTTGGACATAGTCGCATACATGATCCACAGTCACAGTTAAATGCCAATTTCAGAAGTATGCAGTGCTCAATCTAGTCAGTAGATTAATTCCAATGTCCAGAATTCCATTTAGAGTTCACGTCGAACTACAGGCCCTCGTCCATAGAGTATCACTGTATGTCGATCATTGAACATAATATTTAATATGATATGTGACTCTTCTGTGATGGAGGCTTCTAACAATGGCTGTGATTGGTCAATCTCATTTGATATGGAGGAGTCGGGTACCAGACCACATCTCCCATAGTAACACCAAAGTTAGAATAGTTCCAATCGAAGTTGGCCTAAAGGGGCGCTGTAAATCACTTAAGGAGACCCCTTTGTTGTGTACGACCAAACAAGCGTGTCATTCTCGCTATCAACAAGATGCAAGGGGGATAAATCTGTGACGGGAAAGCCTCCCTTGAAAATATGCAAATTTCAAACTCGAGACTTTGTGAATCGAGTAATTGTTGGATATATAGTGCAGTAAACCACCCTTGGTGGGTGAGCATGCTTTTCCACTGACGGGGTTTTCTGTGGCTTGGCTCGGCCGTTCGTTACATTTGGTAGCAGCGATGGGATAATGTCAACTGCCAGACTGGAGTTGCCTTATCTATGCATATTCTAGATCGAATCGTTTGAACAATAAGGAAATCTTTTTCTTTTGAATTATTTTTGTATAAGAACAAAATTTACAGACAAAAATATGCAAAAACAAAATTTGGGACGAATTTTCTTGAAGGGGAGTTATTGTGACGAATATCTGTTTTAAAAACTGTAGTTTGTGTTGAAATCTCTTCGGAAGCTCTTATTTTGATATTCGTCATGAAAATTGCATAAGTCTGTGAGTTTTCCCCATTAAAAATCGTATGCAATGTTTTTCACACCTGATTAACCTACATAGTTGTCGAGAATGGACCGTCCCGTAATAATGGAACAAACCAGATATTGCACGTGACTGGATTGGTATAAAATGCATAAGAGAGGCGGTGATAGTCATTATTGAGAAAGAAGTTAGAGTGAATAGATCAAGGAGATAGCAGGTAGTGTTATTAAAAATAAATAAAGAGATAGCAGGTAGTGGGTAATAGGCTTCGTGGCACGAGCTGAAAGTATCATGAGGTTTCTAAGGTATCATTGTGTTACAGGGAGGCCAAAGCATTTCTCAAGCTCATTGTAGTGCTGGACGAATCTGAGACCTATATGGTTTAAAGACCATAGCGGTACTTGAACCTGGTCTCAGACTAGTTCTTTGGAAGCCAGAGATATGGGGCCAGGGCTATAGTGTGATAGCCATCGAAACCACAGGGTGGCTTAAGAAACCAGGGCGTGGTTTCAAAATACTGGGCTACAGGGTTAGCTTTGAGAAGACAGAATTTATAGAGTTTCAAGCCTTCTAGAGTGGCATAAAAGGTATTTTGTGTTTTATGAGTTTACTAGACGCGGATTTGGTTTGAAACCATTCATCAGTCACATTCAGGTATTGCATTAGAACTATTATCCAGCATTGTCAGACAGTATTTCTAAATAGACGCACCACACCATGACCTGGGGCAGGATTGGGATCCCATAAAACTGGTTTGGTGGTGTTCTTGGTGTGGCTCACCTCTGTCAAATATCAATATAGTTGTTTAAATAGCATTTTGCTCGGTATGTGTGTAACGTTTCAACGACCGAGCCATGTACTTAGAACTGTACACTTAAACTACGGAAACTATAATATTCGAAGCATGTACTGAGCAAGACGTTACTTAAACAACTATATTAAGGCCACACCAAGAGCACCACCTTGGAAAGTTTAGTTATACAATTACTTGGGGGCTTAAACCGGTTTTATGGGATCCCAACCCTCGCCCTAGGTCTTGGTGTGGTTCATACACCTTGCATTAGAAATGATGTCTGACTATACTGAATAATAATTCTAATGCAATACTTGATATGTGACTGAATGGTTTCAAACCAAATCTCATAATTCAAAACGCCATTTGCTCAACACTGGCAGGCTTGAAACAACTATGGTTTCATTGGCTATCCCACTCTAGCCTAAATCACAGGCTTCCCAGGGACTTCTATTTGAGACTCCAGATTGTTCCAGTAATTGCAATGATACTGTGAACAAGGTCCAGCTATCGCATTGATATCTGTGACCAAGGTCCAGATATCGCAATGATCTCTCCTTATCCCAAAGCCTGAGCTACGTGCCACGAAGCCTATTTACTTACTACACCATCAACTGCCTGCAGTCTCTCTTTTCGATCTAAATCGTCCGACTTCTTTCGCAATAATGACTATCACTGCCTCTCTTGCTCTTTTTATACCCATCCAGTCACGTGCAATATCATGGTTGTTCCATTATAACGGGAATGTCTATTTTAGAAAACTAGGTAGGTGAATCAGGTGCGAAAGTGATTTCCTTGTAAAACACGACACACATCGATTTTGATCGAGAAAACTGACAAAATTGTGCGATTTTACATGACGAATATCAAACTATGAGTTTATAAAGAAATTTTAATAGAAACTATGATTTTAAAATGGATATTTGTCACACGTGTTTCAAGTATTATAGTTTTCGTAGTTTAGGATGTACAGAAGTACATGGCTCATTCTCTGAAAGGTTACAAATCTTAGGTGATAGTTAAAGTAGAATATATCTTTCACAATTTAAAACAAGATAAACTTTTAATCTCTCTATTAAATTGCTCAATATATATTAGAGGACAGAATCCAGTGGTCTACCCACAAGACAATGTCCACCAATCATGGCTCATTGCGATAGAAAGACAAAACACTTTTTTTGGGACAAGGAACCATGTAATTTGAAACACATTCCATCACTTTCATATTATAAGTGAAACAAATCAGCAATTAGCAATCAAGCAGACATGTATGTACATTTCATATAAAGATTCAAAATTTATTCTGCAAATAATCCAAAACATATAGGATCATAACAGACATGACATGAAAAACATAACTAAAGTACATGTACTAACTAGTGTATCCAACCACTCAACCTCAAAAATTTGTCCATACTGCATATGACCCCACGCAAACCTCTGTGTTACATTTATGCATCCCATGTCATAACATGAAATTTTTCAAAAACACCTCCCTTAGTGGAGATGAAAGTCCTTTCTTTCAGTTCATTTTTAGCCCGAGTGCACAAAGTTATAGAGCTATTGCAGTCATCCAGGTCGTCCACATTCCCGTTCCCGTGTGCGTGTGCGTATGCTTCACACTTGCGTTAAAGTTTTCTAGAAGTCCATATATTGACAACCACTCATCAGAAAGCATTCATACTTGGACCATAGATACCCTGTAGGGTAAGCTTTTATTCCATGGCATCGGGTCCCTGGGTCCAGGCCAGGGGGTGGGACTGGAGGTTTAATCATTTTAGGTTCCTTCTCACGCCAGTTCCGAAGACTCAATACAAAGTAGGGACTCTAATTTGGTTCTATATCTGGATGTATTTCTAAGATTTATGTTTATCATAACAGGAAGCTATAAAAGAAAAAGAAAAAGAGTTAGAGCTGTGTCAGCAATTTAGTTTGTTGTGCCGAGTGCAGTTGGAGAAGGTATGTAAACATTTGCAGTATTATCCTTATCACATTTGAGCCTGTGCATGAGAAAACCAACAATTTGGGTTTCCAACCAGGTCTGACACAAACTGGACTGTACAGTCACAGAAGCGGGCTACAAGCTTGAAATTTTTGGATCTAAGAAGAAAACGGATTGTACTATCTGTGTAGCGAAAAACAAAGGTGCTGATCAGCTTTACGGTTACTGTGAAGCTGATATGTGCCTTTGTTTTCGCCTATGCAAATTGTTGGTTTTCCCATGTGGTGGCTCATTTATTTTATAATTGAAAACTAATTTGTTGAATTTAACATGAACTCCTACCTATTGTATCATTACAAAAACATGCCCATGTAATATACAGAGAACTTTTTCAGAATTAGACGTGACTCTTATCATGATGCATATTTGATTATAACTTACATGTATCTATTTTTAGGCAAACAACAACTATAACATCTTCAATATGAACGATCAATCTGCATAACACATGATCTGATGACGCAATGCAACTATGAGGGTAAATAACAACATACAACAACTACGAGGGGAAATGCCAGAAATTGACAGTCCGTTTCTGAATGACCAACGAGCAATATGTGATTGAAAATGGTGTCTGTAAAAGCGATAAACAAGATGGCAATGGAAAGGTAAACTGGACATTCAATACCAAGGATTATTATAAATTTAAGATCTGACCTGTTTCTATCACCCTGGAGTTGCAGTTGAATTATTAGTACCTGGAAAACTGGACCAACCATCATAGTTGAATATGAACTTCTACCGATTTGTATCATTACAAAAACATGCCCATGTAATATACAGAGAACTTTTTCAAAAGCAAAATTTGAAAATATCATGGGAAAAATTTAATCGCCAAGTCTGTTCTAATGACCCACAAATATCATAAGAAAAATTTAATCGCCAAGTCTGTTCTAATGACCCACAAATCAATCTATATTTTATATTAAAAATAAGAGAAATAGTTTCGTGCTTCATAGCTCGACTGCACGGAGTGCAAAGAGCTATTGTAGTCACCTTGGTTGTCCGCATGACCCATGCACATTACAGTCACATTCGCGTTGAAGCAATATGTTAATACAATTAAAAATTATTACCCATTCCGGATCAAGTTCATGAAAATTGCTGCGCATGCGCATATGAATGACTTGAGCATTATAGACTTAGCATTATCTTGAAGCCAATTTAGTTCCTCATTGACTGTAAAGGTTTTCATTTTTTTTATCAAGCACGCGCAAGTGACCACTAGAGCATGAATGTCTATGCATAATGGAAGTCAACGCGAATCAGTCGGAGGCATTCCGAATCATTGACTGTATCTCACCACTGATGGGTTTATCCTTCAAATTGTGCGCATATAGTCATAAAGTGAACCTTATTAAATATTCCAAGGACCAAGTCATATGCCTTTTTGGCGGCATTTTCCCATAGACATGTTTGCTCAACCCCACCCTCATCGAATACATGATGTTCCATGGGTGATCTGAATAACGTTGGGATATTATATGACGCTTGTTAAAAATGCAGATTCTGTCAATATTTAAACTTAATTTTATAACATAAACACCCAGAATGTACATTGCCTTGGAAGGCAACTCATCTAGGAGTTAAGCTAGTTCTCTACACAAAATCTAGCTGGGCAGGGGGAACTCATTAGTCTTGGTTGACAGCCCTCCTAGGAGTTTACAGGTCTCTAAACAAAACCTAAGAAAGGGTAGATGGAGCTCTTCAGCTGTGGCCAGCAATGAAACTCCAAAATCAAACCTGTGTGTCTGGATATGCCTAGTCCAGATATGCAAAGACTGTTTCGGTAGATGGAGCGGAAGAAATCATCTGATTCAACGGTTCAGAAAGCGATACAGCAACATGTTGTGGAACATGCAGAGCGTGACAAGGCACTAAAGATGTTACGGTCATCCACTGCATCCAAACCCAACTCCAGACGTCTTGACCTGTGTCTTGCCTCTGGGCGCAGCTGGGCGAGGACTAGAGAGTGAGGTTGACATTGCGCACCTCTTCCTCACTATAATCCAATTTCATAGCGCATGTCATCTTATTTCTCAACACACAAGCACTTGCATACACAACAATTTCATCACACTTGCACCCACATACCTACAAAGTCCTGTGGCGATGGGCGAGTGGCGAAGCAGCAGGTGTAGGACACACTGGGAGCTGTAGTTGCAGACCTGCACACAGGCGGCTCAGTTCTAATGGTCGTTTTCTGTGAGGAGAAGCAGTAAGCAGAATTCGGCAGTCGGCTGAGTGACTGAGCAGACCTATTTAGGACCGCACTGCTCACCCCCGTAGCATGGGGAAGGGGCTAGAAAAGGTGCCCTAAACAATTGCCTGCTTCAAACCCCCTGGCTGGTTAACCGCGATCAGCGGGGATCCCCTTAAGCGGTCGAAATACAAAGAAAAAAGCTAGAGTAATCCCCTTACGGATTGGCGCATGGAATGTGCGCACTTTAATGGATAGTGCTGGGTCAGATAGACCACAGCGTAGAACGGCCCTTGTGGGCAGAGAACTTGGGAGGTATGATATACTAGACGGAAAATTTCCATCGGTATTCCGTTAAACCTCTACATACCGACGGAAATGGGATATATTCAGCCCTAAGTCGAAAATGAAAATTCAGCAAAACTGCAAAACTGTGTTATTCTAACTTATATTAGATCTGTTCTTGCATATATGACATAGATTATAAATATTCTAGTTGTTTAAGTACGCAGAATAATAAAACACTTCATTTTTTATGGAAAATTTCAAAGACGTCTATAAATAGATCAGGGGAAACTACTGTAGAATTAGCGACTCAAAGTCGAAAATCGTTTGTTTTTCTACATTAATCTAAACATTTTAGGCAATTTTATGGGCTTACTGGAAGATATTCGGCACTGGTACAAATACATAACAAAAATAATACGATTAATATCAAAATAACATAGCTGCAAGTCGCTTACGAAATCCGCAATTAGTTCGACATTGGTTTAAATGCAACCTATGCTAAGCTGTCAGGGAAGTGGAACGAGGTACCGAAGTGGAGCGCAGTGACAGTTAGCCAGCTGATCTAATGATATACAGATAGCTGCATTGAGTGAGACTCGGTTCGCAGATGTTGGGGAGATCAAAGAAGTTGGTGCTGGATACACCTTCTTCTGGAGTGGACGCAAAAGTGAAGAGAGGCGCGAAGCAGGAGTTGGCTTTGCCATCAAAACAGAACTTGTTGGTAAGCTGTCAGGATTGCCAAAAGGCATTAATGACCGTCTAATGACATTGAGACTTCCTCTGTCAGGCAATAAACATGCAACTATTGTCAGTGCTTATGCACCCACAATGACCAATCCAGATGAGGTCAAGGACAAGTTCTATGATGACCTAGACAATGTTATTTCTGCAACACCCCGCACAGACAAGCTTATCCTTCTTGGCGACTTTAATGCCAGAGTGGGTACAGACCACCAGACCTGGGAAGGAGTTATAGGTCCAGAAGGGGTTGGAAAGTGTAACAGCAATGGTCTCTTGCTTCTCAGGAAGTGTGCTGAACATGATCTTCTAATCACCAACACAGTCTTCCGTCTACCTAATAGGAACAAAACATCCTGGATGCATCCCCGTTCCAAACACTGGCATCTCATAGACTATGTCATAGTGCGGAGAACAGACAGGCAGGATGTTAAAGTGACAAAGACTATGTGTGGTGCAGACTGCTGGGCAGATCATAGACTGGTTGTCAGCAAACTCAACCTAAGAATACAGCCTGCGAGGCGACCTCAAGGCAAGAAAGCTCCTAAGAGACTGGATGTCTCAAAGCTGAATAAAGACAGCATGAGACAAAATTTCTTAACAGACATTTGCAACCAACTTGATGCAATGAATCTCAGTTCAGAGGACCCCGAAGAAAACTGGACAGTTTTCCATAAAACAGTTCTTTCTTCAGCTGCAAGCACCTTAGGCCATCCATCTCGCAAACATCAAGACTGGTTTGATGAGAATGATGATGAAATTCAGAGGCTTCTTGAAGAAAAGCACCGTTTGCTCAAGGCACATCAAGATGATACTAGCTCAGTATCCAAGAAAGCAGCCTACAGCAACATTTGTAAGACAGTCCAGACCAAGCTTAGGGACATGCAAGATTCCTGGCTGAGGAAGAAAACAGAAGAAATTCAGTCTTTTGCGGATAGAAAGGACATGAAGAAATTTCATGAAAACCATTTATGGTCCAAAGAGTTCTGGAGCCACCACATTGCTCAGTGCAGATGGAAACACTCTTCTCACAGATAAAGAGGCTATCTTGGAAAGGTGGGCGGAACACTTCAATAGTGTGCTTAATCGACCATCAAGCATCAATCAGGATGCAATCGACAGACTTCCACAGATAGAGTGCAATGTTCTGTTAGATGAATTTCCTACCGTTACGGAAACAAGAAAAGCAGTTCAACAACTATCATCTGGCAAAGCCCCAGGTGCAGATGCAATTCCTGCCGAAGTTTACAAGGCTGGGGGGCTACCCATGGCAGAGAAACTGACAGAGTTGTTTCACTGTATGTGGAGGAAGGAGGCTATCCCACAAGAATTTAAGGATGCATCCATAATCCACCTATACAAGCGGAAAGGAAATCCTCAAGTCTGTGACAATCACAGAGGCATCTCCCTCCTATCAATTGCTGGGAAGATACTTGCAAAAATTCTGTTGAATCGTCTGAATGCTCATCTTGATCAGACGGGACTTATCCCAGAAAGTCAATGTGGATTCAGAAAAGACAGAGGGACAATAGACATGATCTTCACAGCAAGACAGCTTCAGGAGAAATGCCAAGAACAGAATGTAGATCTATACATGACGTTTGTTGACCTCACCAAAGCTTTTGACACTGTTAGTCGTGATGGACTCTGGAAAATCATGGCCAAGTTTGGCTGTCCACCCAGATTCATAGCTATGGTGCGGCAGTTTCATGATGGCATGCAGGCACGTGTGCAGAATGATGGAGAGTTCTCTGAACCATTTGAAGTAACAAATGGGGTCAAACAAGGCTGTGTTCTGGCACCAGCACTGTTCAGCATGATGTTTTCTGCCATGCTTATGGATGCTTTTCAGGACAGTGACACTGGTTTTCCAATCAGGTACCGTTTTGATGGCAATATATTCAACCTCAGAAGGTTGCAAGCCAAAACTAAGGTCCAGACTGATGTGCTAGATGAGCTCCTCTATGCAGATGATATGGATAAGAATGCCAACACAGAGGCAAAAATGCAAAGAGCCATGGATCAAGTCTCACAGTCATGTGATAACTATGATCTCACAATCAGCACAAAAAAGACAGAGGTTGTACACCAACCAGCCCCCGGAAAACCATATAATGAACCAACCATCACTGTGAATGGGCAAAAACTGAAAGTTGTTGACAAGTTCACCTACCTGGGAAGCACTCTCTCCAGAGCAGTGCATATTGATGATGAGATCACTGCCAGAATTGCAAAAGCTAGTGTGGCATTCGGAAGACTCCGTGCAAATGTCTGGGAGCGAAATGGAATCAAGCTTGACACCAAGCTGAAAGTCTACAAGGCTGTGGTACTGCCAACCCTCTTGTATGCATGTGAGACCTGGACAGTATACCAACGCCATGCAAAGAGACTTAACCATTTCCACTTAAGCTGTTTGAGAAAGTTGTTAAAAATCAAGTGGCAGGACAAGATTCCAGACACAGAGGTCCTGAGGAAAGCAGGGATGCAAAGCATGCATACAGTCTTAAAGCTAGCACAGCTAAGATGGACTGGCCATGTTATAAGAATGCCTGATGCGCGACTTCCAAAGAAAGTTTTCTATGGAGAACTACAGGAGGGAAAGCGCTCTCAAGGTGGCCAGAAGAAACGCTACAAAGACACCCTCAAAGCCTCTCTGAAGGATTTCAAAATACCAATGGGGTCCTGGGAACAGACTGCACAGGAGCGATCAAAGTGGCGAGGTCTCATCAACAAAGGAGCAGCTCTCTATGAAAAGAAAAGAATCTGTGAAGCTGAAAGAAAGCGAAGAGAGCGCAAAGCCAAAACAAATGTGCCACCAGCAGACTCTATGACATTGACTTGCTCTACTTGCAACCGACAGTTTAGAGCCAGAATTGGCCTAGTCAGCCATCAAAGAACTCACCAACACACATCAGCACTATTCAAGAAATAATGATGGTCTTTCTCATTAGTGAGAGACGAACTATCACATTTAGTTCCGAACATCAAACAATCCAAGTCCTTTGAGGGCATAACATGACAGTATGCAATTAAACATGATTCGGAGTAACTACAATGACACTGTTTCAAAGGTTGTAATAAAATATGTCCTGATATTTGATTTTTGGATGGAAACTTCGTCAAAGTGACAGCAAATAATTGAAAAAAAAAAAAAAAATATTAGCAACCAATATCGAAAGATAACTTACATGGTACCTTTCATTTTTGGGAAATTAGCTGAACTGCCTTTGATAACCGTGTGTAAAAGCTTTTTCCATCGTGTTCCCATATATGAGCCGGGAACCATTGACATGAACAAGATGTTGACGTCATTATCCACGATCATTGAGCGATGGAATGAAATATATTTGAATCAAGAGTCAAGTGGCCTAGTTCGTTTTAAAAATTCCTGTTTTGTATTTTTGTAAAATTCTTTTTAAATTAATTTATTTTGATACGGATCATCTACGGATCTGCTATGGCTACAACAAGTGTATATAAACTTCAAGACAGTAACATTATATTTCTAGAGAATGAAACAGGTTCTGTAAATTTCTTCTAGAAACATAGGTACCAAAGGAATCTTGGCTTTACTTGGGATAGTATCAAAACATGGACGATTTACTGCCGGTCAATATTTGGGAAATAAAATGGTTCATGTATATTGGAATCAAATCAATTCCATAGACATTTTAGTCAATGGGGTTCCAAGTTTACTGTTGGCAATAATTCCAGTGTCTGATATATCTTTCGTTATATGTGCCTATTTATCTTTTGATCGCCCTGTTTTTGTTTATAAAAATCTTACTAATGGTTGCAATACTGAATTGTCGTTTAAGATTACTGATGAAAACGATGTTCCCATAGACAACTATGGGTTACCATTTTTAGTTGAACTTAACATTCAATAATAAAAATATATTGGAGTTATAAAGATGAGTAAATTCTGAAAAAAATATATTTATGAAGATGATACTTTTTCTATATCATGTGACCTTGATATGCAAGGCAGCAGAATTATAGATCTTAAAAATGCAAAGGATTCATACGATTTTGTTAACAAAGGATTTTTAAATAAAAATGATCTGGTCTGGGTACGGCTCTGGTCGAGATTGTGGCGATCAGTTAGTTTGTAGACAGTGTTGATGTAGACATAACCTGTAAAGAAGACACCAATATAACGATAGATTATCATACTTAATTTTTAAAGGGAACATGTCTGTTTATGTCCATGTGATTTTAGACACCAATATAACGATAATTTTTCATACTTTATTTTTAAAGGGAACATGTCTGTTTATGTCCATGTGATAATTATTCCAATATGTAGAACACCGAGTTATTGATGGAGATGTTAAGGAAAAAGTCGACTTAAATAATACATGATGATTTTTAGGAGGATCCTGATTTCAAAGAGTAACAAAATATAATCATATCATTATTCATGTAACATTTGTTGAATGACAAATACTTACACATCATGATTCACATGGCATTCCTCATAGTTGACCATGAATTCAATCAGTATACTAAACGATAACATTTGATGGTGTTGCTAATAATATAATATGGTGTTTACAAGGACATTAACTCTAGCTTTGTTTCATTTATTTTTCTTGTGATGAGGCTGATCTTGCAAAAACCGGTGTCAATGCTTGTTTATACATTGCATCCTATTAGATATTGGTCTGAAGTTTCATCATGAACTAAACTTACAATCATGACCCACCTGAGTGACTTTGAGGTCAAGTCCATGGTAGATTTTAATAGTTTTAGTGGCAAAGCTTAAGTCAGGCGAGCTACACTAGCATGCAACAGCTCTTATCATGCACCCAGCTTTTGGTTCGTCTGTCTGTGAGTATGTGTCTGTAAGTCACTTTTCTCAAACATATACATATTCCGGATAACCCTATTTTTTCATGTTTGAGCTATGCCCCTTTTCTCAGTTATGCCCCATGGAAAATTTGAAAATCTTGTTTGCAAGGTAATTCAAAACTCTTGAGAACTTTGCCTTAATCCTTGACAATTTTCTGAGTATTGCTCTTTTCTGTATTATCTAACGTGATATTTCAGCTAAAGCCTTCATATTTGGTTTACTGGGCTGAGTAGATCAACTGATTTACCTATGATAAGTTTTTGTCAAATTGGACATAATTACAGAATTTTGAAATATTAACTTCATTTTAATTGTCTGTAAAAACCTGTATTCTACATATGATTACACAATTGTTATCAAAACATAAAGTGAATGAAATGTATGAAAAGGTACAAGAAGGCAATGATCAGGAATAGGCATAATAAGAAAGAAATTCACACTACAAAAACTGGGGTGGGAAAAAATCTAAATTGACAATTAGGATGAATACTTAGAAAACTTATTGTGAACTGAGTGAGTAGCTATTTCCCAATACGCACTCAGTTAACGGAACTTAACTAAAACTATGAAAAACATATGTAAGGTTCAATCAGCATACAAACTCGACTCCAAAACACAAAACAAATAGAATCACAACCGAAGTATCGCCTTGGAACTGGAACTTTCAGTTATATAAAACTACAGGGAGGCTTTAATAGTTTTTACAGAGATCTAACCTCACCTCGTTTTCTACAGGTTTACATTTAGTTAGTTGTTCGGTCCCCGTGGTGAATCTCAAACTAGTCAGAATATGGCTTGTCTCACAAGTGGCCAGTGCGGGGCTCGAGCCTACACCGGACAAAGCGGTGAATTGATTGGGTCTATAAGACAAGGCAGGATACGGTACGAAGGGAGTTGAAAATCGTTTGTGAAGAGACACTGGTGGATTGGTAAAATATCTGCAGAGAAGTGTGTTAGGAAATCATTGAAAAGGATAATGACAAGGTAGGGGGGCCTGGTAAGATCGTGGAAATAGATGAAAGTAAGTTTGGAAAGAGGAAGTATCATAAAGGCAAAAAGAAAGACAGCGTCTGTGTATTCAGCGGAATTGAAAGAACTGTTTTTTTTGGCAAGTGTAGAAGATCGATCGGCGGACAAACTTATATTTCATTCCCATCATCAAGAAGCATGTTTTGCCTGGGACAACCATAATTTCAGACTGCTGGAAGGCTTATGCAATGCTGTACATAAGGCGCCAACAGCACAAAAATATTAAACACCAAGACATAAAACAAAAAGAACCACCACAGAAGTATCGACTTGGAACGATCAGTAACAAAAAATACTGGCGGGCTTAAATCGATATTACATGGCCATAACCTCACCTTCAGCTTCTGTAGTGGCTCTTATATACACAAATATAAACACGCAATAAGGAAAATCATGTGAAGAAATATAAAACATAGATACCAACGTATAACATGCATAACGGAAAACAGGCTGAGCAGCTGTTGAAGTCAGGTGGTCACAGTGCTAGCTTAGACAGAACAAATAAAATATAGAGGGCTATGTGAACAGCCAAATTATATTCGGATGGCCACAAAGTCATACAACATAAAACTCAGTATTGGAATAACTTTGATAAAGGTGAACCACAGAAGCAGTCCCGCCTTGGAACGGTCAGTTATAAATAACTGGGGGGCTTAAATCGATTTTACATGGCCATAACCTCACCCTCAGCTTCTGCAGTGGCTCATATTTAAAAAGTTCTTCGGTCCTTCATAAAGGCATGCTTTTAGCCTTCATAAAGGCATGCTTCCAACCGATTACTGCCAATTCTCACCGTTTGCCGACAAAGAAGGAATTTAAGAAAATGTTACAGGAACACCCCGAATACGGCACTGATGAAGCAGAGCTGGACCAGTTTCAGACACAGTGTCAGAAAGTGCAAAACGAGGCCAGGGCAGACAAAGTGTTGAAGGACCTGGGGAGAACGAAGCTGAGGGATCCTGAAAAAGGACATTCGAACAATTCTTGAGGAAAAAGGCTTGTTGAATGTCAAGACACTTAAGAGAGCGAGGACAATGTATGAGAAAAGACAGGCTCCTGAGCTCAAATGAAAGGCCAGCCCAACCCAAGCTAACCGAGTGAAGAAAATGGAAAACAAAATATATTAAGAATGTTAAAAAACAATCCTGGGTTCTAGCTGAAATTAAAAACTTTGGCGGTAATAAGGGCAAAGGCGTCGTCTCAGCAAAACACATAAGCCAGGACAGTGTCGTCTGCGACTACCATGGTGATGTTTTACCCTATGATGAGGGCTAGGCAAAGTATGAGGCAGAGGACACTGACAATAACTGCTATATGTTGATGGATGACTTTGGTGAGGAAGTCAAATATATCGATGCAAACAACGAACATTGCAGCTGTCGTCCAAAGACGAAACTCAAGGGAAGGCTTGGTAACCATTCGAAGAATAAGCAAAACATTAAAACTCGTTCAAGTGCCTTTCATGATACGTTACCTGTTTCCAGTCGTTTCCACAGTGCGTAAAGGTAAATATATAACAGCAGCTATCATACCCAGTGTCAATGAAACGTTTCAACTATATGCAGATGAATGTATTAAACTGATAAAATGCATAAAAATAGAAAACGGTTTAGATAGCACCGGTACTATGTTGTTTATGAATCCACCACCAAATTAAATTTTATATTCTTTCAAAAGAAACGAGAGGATCATCCGTTTCGTGGTCAATCATTTCACTGTAAATGATTTTACGACGAACTCTGGTTTAAGCCCGCCAGTAATTTTATATTACTGATCGTTCCAAGGCGATACTTCTGTTGTAGTTCTTATTTTTTATGTCTTGGCGTTAAATTTTTAGTGCTGTTGGCGCCTTATGTATGTTCTCATATTTTAGTAAAGTTTAGGTAACTGAGTGGCCACATATTGGGAAATAGCTGCTCATTTGGCTTACTAAATGTATTCATGGTCTTAGTATCTTATTGTTAATTTGTTTTTTCCCGCCTCGGTTTTTGGAGTGGAAATCTTTTTCTGATTGCGCCTTTTCCTGATCGTTGCCTTTGATTTGTACCTTTCTATATGTAGTTGTATAAATAAAAGCTGTTGCAGGACAGCGTAGCTCGCCTGACTTGTGCTTTGCCACTAAATCTATCAAAGTCTATGACCAATGATCTTTGACCTTAAGGTCACTCAGGTGGGTCCTGATGACATAGAATAAAACTTTTAACAAATATCTACTATCATGCAATGTATCAACATTTCAAGACGTATATACTTATAAAAAGTTTAACCAAATTTTTACAAAAAGTTTCCAAGTCCATCACCTTGACCTCAAGGTAACCCATGGTGGGCCATGATGGTACTGCATAAAACTTCAGACCAACATCTACCAACATTAAAAGTATCAATTTGATCCATGAACATGTTCAAGAGATATAAACTTAAAAAAAGATAGCTAAAAACTTGATGTCAAGGTCACCTAGGGAAGTCATGATGGCCCTGCATTAAACATCAGACCACTATCTACTCACATGCAAAATATCAACTTGATCCATCAGCATGTTCAAGAGATATAGACTTATGAAAACCTTAACCAAAAACTTTAACACAAAATTTCTAAGTCCGAGATCTTTGAAATTGTTGACGATGACGGACGGACGAAGGACTCAAGGGCACGGCACCTAACTCCGCAGTCCATGGTCTAATCTCGTGGAATTCTGAACTCAACCCAGATCTCGTGGTTGTCCTTGTTACATGGAAGAATGAAGAAGATCTGATAAAAAAACAAAGTTAATGCGTCAACACCATTTTCCCATTATAAGTCTATGGGGATTTTTTCAAACGCTCAAGGGCAGATAACTCCACGGCCCGTGGTCAAATCTGGCTGAATTTCAAACTCGTCCGAGCTCTTATGAATGTTGTTGTTCCTTGCGAGTATGGAAAGATCTTATTGGAAATAGCGAAGATAATGCATGGACAACATTTTCTCCATACAAAATATATGGGGATTTTTTCAAACGCTCAAGGGCAGATAACCCCGCAGCCCGTGGTCGGATCTGGCTGAATTTCGAACTCAACTGAGATATTATGTATGTTGTTGTTCCTTGCAAGTATGGAAAATATGCAATTGAAAATAGCGGAGATAATGCGTGGACACCATTTTCCCATCATAAGTCTATAGGGATTTTTTCAAATGCTACCCCAAAGCACATTGTAGCCATTCAAGTCACCTAATTACATACAGGGTGAGGGAAGTTGTTGGAGTAAAGAATTAAGTTGTTTAGATCTTAAAGAATATGAGGGAGGAATGTAGATAGAACAGAAAGTAATCTCTTTCAAAAGGGTAACAAACAGCTACCGCTTGTAAATCGGTTTTAAGTTCAACCTGACGCTGTGGTAAAGACGAATGAACTAGTAAAGAGCTTCCACAAGAAGCTCTGAGACAATCCGAATGTATGTGATTGTAAACGTTAAAGCCTTCGAGAGTAAACTTATCATTTGACTGCAGGTAAGGTTCTTGGAGACAGAAAACAGGTCTGAGTAATATTAAAAACAAAAGCAATTCTTCAAAGCGTAGTTTTACTCCTTGACAGTTCAACTGTATTATCTTATATTTGCTACTACTAATTAATGTATTTGGAGAGTTAATTAAGTACGTGCCCTTTAGTTAAAAGTTATCGACTGGAAACTTACTTTGGAGCATTGAAAGGTGACCTTGGAGTAGCATGAGCGCCGTAGCGCTGCGCTACCTCATCCTTATACATGGATTCATCATCCATCAAAGCGCCAAACTTGTTGTGCTCTCTAATGGGGTCATTTTCTCCTGTTCGCAACCTACTGGATACAATCTGAGCTTTAAGCAATTTTGCGTTCTGTTGTGATTGTTGTTTTTTTTTATCTGCAATTTCTTTCTCTGACGACGATTGTTGTGAAGTCTGAACGTTTTGTGAACTTGAAGATGATTGCTTTCTGGCGATTATGACGTTTGAACTTTGTTATCTTGAATCAGATTCATTGAACTGTGTTGACGTGGTTTTAGTTTCAGGTTATGGAGGAGTTGATGACACTATTTTTGAGAAATTAATTCTGGTGTTTGTTGGTCGCACACCTTTCTAGCCTCAGGATATATTAGCCTCTGAGTAACCTTGATTTTCATGGCCTCTTTTTCTTTTTTTCTAGACTTCACAATCACTGGCCTAAATAGTAACTGACTGAATACTAATGAATATTAATGAATACTACATTTACAAGAGGTTGCTTTCTTTCCAATGTTATGTCACATAAAAGTAATCAGGAAAGGCATAAAGTAAGTAGTGCACGGAATTTTAAACAAGTAGCCCAAGGGCAACGATCGCTCACCTGAGAGTCAACAAGTACAGTCACGGGACAAAGTGAATTTTCTTCTTTTTTTTACCCTAAATGGGTATGACGGCCATCTTGGTAATGTTTCAGGTCTATGGCTGCAATAGTTACCATAGGATCATTGGTCCTGTAAACGCTTACCTGAGACCTAGTTGTCACTTTTCCCCATGTTTCCATGTTTGCCTATGTTTCTAAAATTGACCTTGACCTCACATACCTTTATCTACTCTATTAGTTGTTTGCATCTACCACTTTTCAGGTCTCAGACTGCATTTAGTTGACAAAATATCCATTGTTTTCACTTTTTTCCATGTAAAAGCCTATGTTTCCAAAATTGACCTTGCCGTAAAATAGGTCATCATAGGGTCATCATTTTATCAAACTATGATGGGCTGGAGTCCCAAATGCTACATACCAAGTTTCGTGAAAATCGGCCTGCCGGTTCTGGAGAAGATTTTTGAGTGGTTTTTACCATATATGGGCGCGGCGGCCATCTTGGTCATGTGACCTAGATTTCGGGATCAAACTTTCGTTACCCCTACCCAGGGATGCTCCACATAAAATTTCAGTTTGATTGGCCATGCGGTTTCAGAGAAGAAGATCTTTGAAAAGTTTGTATAGACAACAGATCGGCCAAGGTCAAGAGATTACCTTGACCTAAATAAATCACATACTTTCATTAGTTGTTTTGTATCTACCACTTTTCAGGTCTCAGGCTGCAATAGTTTTCAAAAAAAAATCCATATTTTTCACTTTTTCCCATGTAAAAGCCTATGTTTCCAAAATTGACCTTGACGTAAAATAGGTCAAGGTCATCCTAGGGTCATTATTTGATCAAACTACGATGGGCTGGAGTCCCAAATGCTACATACCAAGTTTCGTGAAAATCGGTCTGCCCGTTCTGGAGAAGAAGATTTTTGAGTGGTTTTTACCATATATGAGCGTGGCGGCCATCTTGGTCATATGACCTAGATTTCGCGATCAAATTTCATTTCCCACTACCCAGGGATGCTCCACATAAAATTTAACTTTGATTGGCCAAGCGGTTTCAGAGAAGATCTTTGAAAAGTGTGTATGGATGACAGACCCTTCAAGGTCAAGAGATGACCTTGGCCTAAATTAATCACATACCTTCATCTACTCCATTAGTTGTTTGCATCTACTTTTCAGGTCTCAGGCTGCAATAGTTTTCAAAAAACTGCAATTTTCCGCTTTTCGTCTTATAAGTCAATGGAAACTTTAAGTTGCCATAGCAACCAAAGTAGTGGGACAAGGACAATAAAAACACAAACTTTGTAGAGGCTAATGTCATAAGCATGTATGCAAAGTTTCAGCTTCATCCGCCTTACAGCTTCTGAGAAGAAAATGTTTGAATATTTTTTTTGAAAATTTTGAGCAACCAAACAAATAAAGCGATTTTGACAAAAGTTGCCTAAAACGGGGAGGACTACTCAATAAACATTTATGTAAAAACAAAATTTCAATATCCTCAATGAAACGGCAGAAATTGCAAATTTCCACTTTTTGCCTTATAAGTCAATGGAAACTTCAAGTTACCAAAGCAACCAAAGTAGTTGGACAAAGACAATAAAAAACACAAACTTTGTACAGGCTATTGTCATAAGCATGTATACTGAATTTCAGCTTCATCCCCCATACGGCTTCTGAGAAGATTTTTGAATATTTTTTTCGAAAATTTACCGTTTATGTTGCAATAGCAACAAAACGAATAAAGTGATTTTTATAAAAGTTGCCTTAAACGTGAAGGACTACTCAATAAACATTTAATATGTAAAAACAAAATTCAAATATCCCCAGCCTGACAACGGAAAATGCCAATTTCCACTTTTTCTCCATACAAGTCAATGGAAACTTCAAGTTGCCATAGCAACCAGAGTTCTTATCCGATCGAAATAAAAAACACAAACTTTCGTTCCCCCTACCCATGGATGCTCCACTGGCTTTGATCGGCCAAGCGGTTTCAGAGAAGATCTTTGAAAAGGTGAACGGACGCACGCACGCACGGACGGACGCCGGCTTGACTACCATACTATAAGCTCCCCATGAGCCTTCGGCTCAGGTGAGCTAAAAACACACAAAATTTTGATCAGCATTATGATTTGGTGCAACATGATGCTTTTGCGTGCGTGCCATCTTGTAAACTGACGGACCGCTCATAAAATGCATTATGCTGGCTTTTTATATTCACGCTTCCAAGTAAGTTCGCCTTCATTATGAATAGAATGATTCCTAGTTCGATTTGTTATATATTGACACAGAAGTGTGCAGTCAAAATAAAACAAAACCAAAACTGTAATTAAAGAAGGAACGACACCTAGGGGAATCTGGCACCTCAGCCTGGGGGATATTTTTCTATTGCGGACCATGAAAGAATGTGCCTTTATTTTAACTGAAATAGTGGTATACTGGCACCATGACCGCCAGGCTGTCAAAGCTATAATGAATACCCAGGTAAACACCACTTTATCGGGAATTGTGGGGTTTACAGAGGTATACCTTTGCTCAAAAATCTAGGATTATTGGTACACGTTGTGGCGGTTCTAACAGAAACATAATGTATATTGTACAGAAAAAAAAAAAAAAAAAACCTTAATCGCCTTATACAAATACATGGTAATATTGGTGATTTTCATCTTTACAATTGACACAAATCCCTTTAGGATCCAGTGCCAAACGAATCCGTTATGGCCAATGTCATAAAAACGTATGTTTCTTCTGTATCCCGTAGGATCCGTTCCATTTGTGCTATATGCGTCAAAGAAAGGACTAGAATGAGTAAAAAGCCTGATATGTTTCGGGCCCCGTGAACTAGATGATACCACATTTTTTTCATAAAAATCGTCCACTGAAGCAGCGTTCATGGCAAACTTAATCAACCGAATGCTCCGTTGCTGATCCCGTAGGCGCCGGCAAAAGTTATTTGATCCCGTAGATTCCATTAAGGCTACCCACCGTGAGAAGCTGACCCGCCTGTCTGTAGACGTGACTGGTTAAATAAAGTATACTATGCAAAGTAAATTTAGCAATTTTTGATGTTACATATGGGCCACAACGTGAGAAAATGTACCTTCGGGCAGTTATTTGAGCATTAGAAAAACAAAGTTACGCTGAATGCATGGTGTTTCTAGAGTCTGTTACTCTTTATTTGACCAGATTATTTCATTTATTTTGTGAGTTATGACCTATTTACTATATGGACCCTACAGACGTCATTGTCCTGAAAATTGACGTCAAAGTTGCGTAATTGCATTTCTGCATGTTAGTAGAGCTTACAAAACTCGATGCATTTGCTTAAAACTGTTTCAGCACTGGTTAGAACCTATTGCCAAGATAGAAACATTCCATCATTACAGGCAATCTGTCGTAATTATTTTATCTATTTTTATGATGATATGGTTGCTATGGTTACCGTTTAACGATACATATAGGAAAAATGTATGTATTATGGGCTAAAACAAGGGCAGATAACTCAAAATATTGACAATAAATATGTTTTAAAACCCATTCATTTGGTAGCCCATTGTTCAAAGATCACAACTACTGTCTTATTTCTATAACGCATATTACATCATATTTCCGCTTTTTGCTGCTTTCTACGAGTAATGTCAGAATGTCCGAAGGTACATTTTGTCGCGTTGAGGTTCATATATTTTTGATCACCTCAGAGCAATTTTGGACATTTCTTGAATTTAAATGACAAGAACAGTGTCTTAGGCACATGATACGATGCACTTTAAAGAGGCTTCTGGAACAACCAACAAATACAGAAAGGGTGTGGATGCAAAATTCTCAACCATTGAACACAATGCAAACAGCTGACTTTTGTCCATTAGGTCCATCCTTTACAACCCCTCTTTATGAACGTTGTGACAAGTGAGAATGGGCTTTGTACAAACTTTACCAGTCAAAACGACGTCAACGCGCCGTCAATAGGTCGAAATTGCCTATATTGGTTTCCAATGATTTTATAAAAACAAAAGAAGACAAAGCACAATGAAGCCAATACCGTGGTCATTAACACTGAAAGATCCAGAACCACAATGCATCATGCTAGTGAGATAACGTTGACGTTAAACTCATTATTAAAGCTCATGTTATAAAGCCAAAATTAGGAATTTGGCAAACTCTTCATTTTAACATATCGGTATGCATCAGGCATTTAAACTCATTGCCGATTTTCGGGAAATTACAGTTAGAAATGTAACTGTAAGGCGATAACGTAGGAGCAAAAGAAAAAAAACGTCGAATACAAAATTTCATGGCGATAAAATTTTGTTTCTAAACGTTTTCCTTTGTTTTGATGACCAAAGAGTTGCTTAAGCATGATTTGGGTTTCCCACTGTAAGTAGACCTATAAGTAGACCTGCAAGTTTTGATCATGTGTCTTAAATTGTAACGTCATGTCAGTATCGCCTTTCGAAATGTTTCACTTGGAAGTTATTGTCGAAAGGTTTACCACTTACGCCCAAATTCCAAAACATGACTGTAATTGCTTACACTATGAGACTGGCGAATGTTACGGAAATTGCTAAATTTAATTTCCCTAGTATATATTCAAAACGCAAAGCGAATTATTGGTAAACCAGGTGCGACTCAAACCATTGCTACCCAAGCATCAGTCCAACTACACTTTGAAGAAATCATTAATTTAAACACAGCGCTACAAACTGACATTCTGATTTTATATACTTGAGATATCGTGACCAACGCCCTAAATCCTATTTTGTTTCACATAATATACACAAACATGTAAGTGCATCTTCTAGATCTAGATTTCTTCTAGACTATGTCGATTGGTACAGGACATACTGCCCCAGCCTAACTATATATCTTTTTGCAACATAAAATACAATTTATTATCGCCATTAAGAGAGAAGTCCTTGTGGACACACGCATACTAAAGGGTTACCTTACTTACGAGCCTACCAACTATTCTACAAGATTCTACAAGATACTGACATATTTATTAACATAACATCTTTCAAATGACAAATTGGCTATTTGTTTAGAGTTTAATATCATAATGTTACCCCTAGAATTACAAGAATCTACATTCTTCAGTTTGTCTACCTTAGCATCACAGACGGCCGCGAACGGGCTTAGACGCCTTTCAATAACAACCATTCCAAATTACTTTAACCAAATGCCTCTTTTCACTTTGGCATGATGGGTGTATGATTTAAAAAAAAAAATGAGTTACACACAAATCGCACCCTATTAACAAGTACAGTCAATATAGGGGACCTTATGGGATAAGATTACGTTATCGAGTATTTATATAATTGGCAACATTCAACACAAAACTAATCCGTGCTGTGACGTTTTCGAGTAAGTTTAAATCATGTCTAAAATCTTCGTATAATTCCTTATTGTATTACGAATTTTGTAAAAAAAAGGTCAGAGAATTATTAACTAGAAGGAGTTTTCAGAGGAAAACATATGTCCCCCCTCTCTGCCTTAATTCACTTTTAATTTTGTATTTTTTTACATATAACCCTGACAAATATATACCAACATACATTTTAAATTAAAACCAATATATACCAACAGACATTTTAAAATAACACGTGTTTCAGCTGTAAAAAGTTACGGCCCCAACCCTAAATGTTTACAAAAATGCAATTATGAACATAAATCAAGGGCCATAACTTTAAGGTCGTTTCACGAAATTTACCCATCTACAATCCCAAACCAATCCTTGCCGGTATCAACTAATAAGCAAAGTTTGAAGAAAATCGGTAAAAAACTACTAAAGTTAGACAGCTAAACGAAAAAAATGCAATGCTTAACCTCAATCAAGCGCCATTACTCTAAGATCATTTGACGAAATTTACCCATCTACAATCTCAAATCACTTCTTGCCGGTATCAACTCATATGCAAAGTCTGACGAAAATCGGTAAAAACTACTCAAGTTAGAGAGCGGAAACGAACAAAATGCAATTTTTAACATCAATCAAGGGCCATAACTCTGAGGTCGTTTGACGAAATTTACCCATCTACAATCCCAAACCACTCCTTGTCGATATCAACTCATATGCAAAGTCTGAAGAAAATCGGTCAAAAACTACTCAAGTTAGAGAGCGGAAACGAACAAAATGCATTTTTTTAACATCAATCAAGGGCCATAACTCTGAGGTCGTTTGACGAAATTTACCCATCTACAATCCCAAACCACTCCTTGTCGGTATCAAGTTTGAAGAAAATCGGTCAAAAACATCTCAAGTTCGAGACCGGAAACAAACAAAATGCAATTTTTAACCTCAATCAAGGGCCATGACTCTAAGGTCATTTGACGACATTAACCCATCTACAATCCAAAACCACTCCTTGCCGGTATCAACTAATATGCATAGTTTGAAGAAAATCAGTCAAAAACTACTCAAGTTAGAGAGCGGAAACGAATGTAGACACCTGGATTTTCAAAGAGTGAATTAACCTTTGTGACTTCGAAAATTAGGTCAAGGTCACCGAAATCTAAACACTCCATTCGGCTGTCCCAATGAAGGTTATGTGCCAGTTTGGTCTAAATCCATCCAGTGGTTCAGGAGATGTCGTGCAGACAAAAAGTTACGCCGACGCCGACTGAATCCACACCAAAAACAATATGTCCCCCACCCCTTCGGAGGGGGGGGGGGACATATGTTCGCACCCCGAGACAGTAGGGATACAAAAACATAATTTTGATTTGTTTTTCAACCGAGACTCGAATCAGGATATTTCAACAGAAAAGAGCAGGCTTATTATAAAGGTTTGTGATACATACGGTGATCAGTACTGCCTGGGGGTTCTACAATATTCACAACAAAGGATAAAATTAAATGCAAGAACAGCGGTAATTGCTTGGGATGAAAATAAAAGGGTAAAATTAAAAAAAAAACCTTCTGTCATCGCGGTTGTTGGTTGAAGCCGCCATTTTAATACTCACACTAATCAATTCCTCACCGGGGCCTACGTAACTAATCAGAGCATATACGGGGCCGTTCGACAACAGTGTTGATGTTATATTGTAGTCGATAACGCGGTAAATGTGTGTCTGGCTGATGCATAACTGCTCTGAACTCTCCCTTTGTGCTGCCTGGAGACGTAGAAATCTTTCGTTCAAATGTTTCTTAACAACAAGTTCAAGAACGCTTCTGCAAGTTTCAAATCAAAGCAATCCACTGCATTTGTTCCATTTTAACTTCAGAAGATCTTCATAGGACAAACCGTCAACAAGTATGTCTTTGGCAAAATAATACTCTAACCAAACAATCTTTTCCATTCAATATGAGAAAAGTCCTTGCGGTCATTTACTAGTGTTGTTATGATGGTCTCGTCAAGATCAACGTGTTGCAAATAATCATTGGCATTTTGAAACTGACACATAGCGATAAGTTTATTAAGACCAAATGATGATAACACATACCGAGTCTTTCATGATGTTTTGTGCCATGCAGCGCGTTCTACAACGCGCACTATTTCTTTGCATTCATCATAGTCCTCACAATAGTTGAAACAATACCTCTGTATTTCTTTTATTGTCACCGCTTCCTTTCTGTCAACATGTTTGATGTTTTTCAAGGACCGAAGAACAAATGATCATCTTCAAAGCACACTTTGTTATTTGCACCTATCTTCTGCAAAGAATTGGTAAAAATCATAAAATAACACTAGACTGTTGGTACTGATACTTGGATATTGCAATATGTAAAAACATTTGCGAAGTACCATTTTATCAGAAAATGGGAATAAAACAACATTGGTTAATAGTGCTGGTCAATAGTTTTAAGCGCGAAGCGCAGTGACTGCCTAGGGGTAATGCACCTGACTGTGTGCTTAGTTGTGTCTCTCAGCATGACACAATAACGCCCCATTGCTTGTTAAAATAGGAAGCGCGGTGGTGTTGTAGTGATAAAGCGTCCGTTTTCGAATCGAGAGGTCCTGAGTTCGATCCCCACAAGCGGCAACGCATTGTGTCCTTGAGCATGACCATTTACTCCCTACAGTACTGGTAAAACCCAGGAAGCTTTGGCTCCGTTCCGACAATTCAATTAAGTGATACGAGTTGTTGATTTATTTATTCTATTTATTGCCATCTTTCATTTTGTGATTTTATTATTAGAAGCAGCAACGTATTATTGGGATCTCAAATTGAAGCCATGTTCATAGGACGAAATTCTTAATGATCATGAATAAGGTTTTCTTGCAGGCTACAAACCCTAACGGGTGCCAGGGTTTCCTTGTCCATAGATTATGGAGACACATAGAGCAGAAGACACCGTAAGGTGGACTATGAACCATCTGGTATGTAGGGTAGAAATTTCATGAAAGTGTTTGCATAAAAGTGCAATTAAGTCAAGTATATTTAAACACAAAAATTGATTAATTATAGTTAATACACGCCATGATTTTAAAAAAAGAGCTTTGAGCAATACCAAAATTGTGGCCATAAATAGAGGAAGATACCTGATTGGTCATTTCGTATGAAATTTGTTAAAATAATCTCGGACGGAGGGGGGGGGGGTAAATTTAATATGAAATGAGCAAAAAACAGAAATTCGTTTTGTCATATGACATTTAAAATGAATTGTGGGCATATTTTCAATGCAGCTTTACATGGAAGTTACAGACGTCTTCAATGACGTTAAATATTCCCGCAAAATTGTTTGTACATGTGTTTTCATAAATCACTTTATCATATGACGTCACTGTTTTCGAGTTGATAACGTCATCTTACTCAGCAGCATATAAATATTGTATTGAACAAAACATCGATTTTATTTCTAAACAGAGAAAATGTTGAATTCAAAATTGTAACACGATGCAGTTGATTCATTTGGTCGTATTGGCTTTACCATTATCACACAGAAATATTTTGACTTGATTATACACAAATATATTAATATAATATTATTTTTAACCTACATGCTGAGCAAAGTTTATTTTTTAAGATGCTGCTGACAGTAATGGCATTGATAATGATAAAGCACAGGCGCTCGACGACTGGACTAATTTTTTTTTTTTTTTTTTTTTTTTTTTTTTTTTTTTTTTTTTTTGCATTTTCACCCGTTTGGGGACCCTTACGATATGTTCATGCAATTATTTTACCTTAAAAAACCTTTTCTATCAATCCTCAATGAACCCTCGTCTATGGGCTACTATATAGACAAGGTCGGAAACGCGGTGTCCTAGTTTAATTGGGGTCATGGGATTCCCCGCATCTCAAACTCATACTTCACCCTTTACCGTTATTTCAATGCTGGCTGTCAACACATGAGTGTCTTTGTAAAAGGTCTCGCCCATTGCCTTCATTCAAAATAAGCACCACCGCCCGTAAAAACTAACAATTAAAGCATTCAACAGAATTGGAGGACATCCCGAATGAAATCGGCAATCTAGCCGTGACATTACTATAAATACACTGGTCACACGACGTGTTACGCCAGCACGTGATATGTGTTACGTTGGTTTTCACAGGTTGCTTGATTTATATCCAGTCAAAACACTTTGTGATCTAGTGTCATGGCAACAATGCAATACAGTATCCAGTAGGATTGATTCTTTCATACGATATTTACAGTGACCTTCCACTGATTTCTAGAAACGAAAGGTCACCATACAAAAACATTCGGGATCCCATCCAAGTAGACAGGTGGTGGTATAAAATATAAGTTTACGGGCGACTATGCTTATTTTTGACGAAGGCAATGGGTGAGACCTTTTACATAGTCGTTCATAAGTAGACACCCAGCATTGAAATAACGGTAAAGGGTGAAGTACGAGTTTGAGATGCGGGGAATCCCATGACCCCAATTAAACTAGGACACCGCGTTTCCGACCTTGTCTATATAGTAGCCCATAGACGAGGGTTGATTGAGGATTGATAGAAAAGGTTTTAAAGGTAAAATAATTGCATGAACATATCGTAAGGGTCTCCAAACGGGTGAAAATGCAAAAAAAAAAAAAAAAAAAAAAAAAAAAATGAGTCCAGTCGTCGAGCGCCTGTGGATAAAGACGTACATATTGTATCTACTGTCGAGGTGCCGGTGACTCCTTTTCCAAGCCCAGTTGCCAAAAAAACAGCGGTTTAATGACATCCATGTCGCCCCCGAACCTTCAACAGCTTCTACAGCTACAACAACTTCATCGGCATCACGAAAATCAAAGAGGATAAGTGTTGCCAAGTCAAGCCAAAAAAGTACACTTGTAAGGTGCAAGGTTTGCAAGAAACTTTTACAAGGAACAGGAATAATCCAAGACGGGGAACATCTGGATTGGATGTTCTGCAAAAAATTGGATTGTACTCACGGACTTTAAAAACAAACCACTTGCATTATTGAGTCTTTTTCTCAGAATATATGATGTTTCCGAGAAATATTTGTTGAACTGAAAAATAAAATTAGTCTGCTTAACTTCAATACAAAAATCGAAAGCCAGCGTTCGTGATAAACGCCATACCACGTGAAATCATCGGTTACCCAAAATTCAACAAAAATGAATTGCATAATGAGTCAATGGGGACGAAAAATATTCTTAATATACAACATGATTTCTGGAAAGAAACATCAAAACCCAAACCAATGCTGTTGGTTGGCGTTTATTTGCATGAAAAACGCGATAATGCCTGGTAGAAACGTTTTACACCAAATAGAATGGCAATTTTTTTTTCTCAATATGGGCATAAATGACATCTGTAGGGGTCAAGGCTTTAGAGGCAAAGGTCAACGGCCTGCCCTCCTGAATCAAAGTAGCACCTAACCCATACTTGGATGCATCTGCTTGAAGGATCAATTCCTTTGAAGGGTCATAATATGCTAGTACAGGACCTGGGGTTTGGATAAGAATGTCCTTGACCTTTTGAAGTGATTCTTGCTGAGGAGTTAGCCTGCTTTTGTAAGAGTTGACGCATAGGGCTTGTGACCTCAGATAAGTTCGATGCAAATCGGGCTAGGAAATTTATCTTGCCTAGCACGATTTCCAGATCCGATTTGCCACGCGGCGGATTCATGTCACGAATGGCTGCAACCTTGTGTGGGTCAGGTTTTTAGACCTTATGTACCCCGGTCAAACCACTTTCAAGTTTCTCGGCGTTCAGTTTTATGCCTTTCTTGCGATATTTCTGCAGAACTTTTCTCCATTTCTCGTCATGCTCAACTCGAGTACAGCCATTTACCTAGATATCGTAGACAATGTTTTTTTTACACCATCAAGACATGCTTAGCTTCGGTCCATGTGAAACTGAAATTCATCTTGAGACGACTTGATTCCGAACGGGAGCCTCCTAAATTCTGTATTTGATAGAGTGGACCTTGAAAAGGGCATTAAAAACTATGGTTCACTCTATTTGGCATGTAATGAAAGAAAGGCTTTTTTCACATCCTCTTACCAAAGTCGGTATACACTTTGGTAATGTTGCAATCAGTTTGTATTTTGTGGTGGTTATTTTTTGTTTATCACACTGGTTCCTTGGTTTTGGTGTCTCATTTATCTTTGACAATGCTGTCTCTCACTAGCCATTGTCCTTCTATCTATCCAGCCCTCGTCACTGGCAGTGACAGGCAGTCTGAAATGCTCAGTTCATCAACCTTATATATTTCAAATCCACAACAGACTACATCCTTCTTTGAATTTGGCCTAGATCTATAGATTTTCTTGAACACGGCAGCATAGGAGTCAGAAACAAGCCTAGGGGAGAAACGTTCCATACTTCGTTCGCAAGATAGCTATGAAACAGGGGCGGAAAAATAACGTGGCCCAATTCTCCCCCCCCCACCCCCTGCTTTATTAGATTCGTCGCCGAATCTGCTCGGAACCATGCTGGAACCGGAGTCTCAGGTTGCTGCTCGCAGTCCGAGCACAGACCCACAATGAGCCACCAAATGCCACAGGGCATTTACATTTTGATAGCCAGTCATATGCACCTTTCACATCTGGGGCTGTGCCAGACCTCACACACTCCTTCACATATGGAGTCAACAGCTCTCTTGCCGTTCCTTTGAGGATTTTTTTTATTTAGTTTTACGTCCCTTTAAAGCTTTTTTCACTCATATCGAGACGAATCAATTGGTAGCTGGGGCGAAAACCGGAGTACCCGGGGAAAACCATAAACTTGCAAAACCATATCACTGAAATTAAAACTAAAGCTTGGCAGCGCATAAATTTACGAAGAGCATTTAAATTTAAATTCGACAGAAGATCGCTCGAACGTATGTATGTGTCCTTTATTAGGCCAACACTGGAATACAGCGGCGCCGTATGGGATAATTGCAACGACCAAGACAAAAAACTTCTCGAAAATATTCAAATCGAAGCTATGCACATAGTAACTGGTGCCACTAAATTATGAAGTATAAATAAACTTTATCAGGATACCGGCTGGGAAACTTTAGAGGCGCGCAGACGTAAACATAAGTTGATAATTTTCTTCAAAATGATTAACGGTTTTTGCCCCGACTATCTGAACGAACTCGTACCCGAAACAGTGCGAAATCGTGCACGATATTCTCTTAGAAATGCTGACAATATATCTACTATTCGTACAAATTCTGTATTATATTACGAGTCAAGTCTTCCATCCGCAATACGAGCTTGGAATGACCTGCCCAATGCAATAAGAAATAGCACTTCTCAAAAACCAATTCAAACGCAAGCTATCAGAACAAAGGTCCAAACCTCCAAACCATTTCTATTACGGCAGAAGAGTACCACAAATACAGCATGCACGATTACGTATGGAGTGTAGTGCTCTACATCAGCATCTATTTAAGAAAAGTCTTGTTGAAAGTCCTCTGTGCACTTGTGGTATCTCAGAAACGTCGAAACACTTCCTGCTCGATTGCCAAAACTATCACCAAATCCGTAACCGAACCATATCTGATTTTCTCCACCTCCCAACTAAATCCCTACTCTTCGGAGACCCCAGACTCACAGAGGAAGAAAATACAAACATTTTTGAAGCTGTTCATAAATTCATTACTCAGACAGGGCGCTTTGACAATTAATTTCGCACCGACGCTTGTTGCTCTATTGCGATCTCCGAATCCGCGGGGGTTCGTTTCGGGTGGTTTGAGACTTGGAACATGCATTCATTCATTCATTTATTTATCTGCTATCACGCCCTCCTTGCTCTTTACTGTCTCGCCCCTCTACTTGATTCCAATCTCAGTATTGCAGTCCGTATCAGACTTTTTCTCTCATTTTTTTTTATCTTTTCACTACATATAAACATCTAGTTAGTATTAATATTTGATACTTGTTCATTTGTGTATTTTTTCACGTTAGGAGAAGATTCATATAAGCTTCCTTGTAGATTGTTTTCTGATCCTTTGATTTATTGATTGTCATTATTGTTATATGTAAATTTATAAATAGACTTGTGTAGACTAAAAAAAAAACACCTGACACACCCAGAACTTGGCTTGTGCCACATGTGACTCGTGCCCCGAGCGAGGCGCGAACCCACAGCGGTGAGATGATCGAATGATTAAGAGCACTGAAGTCAGCGACCTAAACCACTCGGCCACGGGGGCGCCCCTTTGAGGAATATGTGATTTATTTGCCAAGAATTATGATGGTTTGTGGCTGCTTCACATCAAACTAGCGCTCTAATGCTTCGTAAACCTAATAACTTTGCCAGGTCTATGAGGATGACATTCCATAATAACTGAAAAAGTGTTTGTATAATTTATTTCGAAGTGTCCTAATCCGGGAATTAACAAAGTTTCCATACGTTCTGCAACAATTAATGTTAATATGTGTGTTTGGGTGAATGATATCTACATGAGATTCAAAATCAGGCTTACATTTGAACATAAAATTCCCAATTTCTCTGAAACCATGGAAAGACATCGACTGAATGTGTGCTACCCGCCCTGTAACAGTATGTACATAAGAAACACCGGTTAGAAAATCCGCATTGGGAGCAGAGGTAGTGGTGCCGCGCCGTATCAAAAGACGTAAAAAAATGGTATCAGTGCAGCCTATCTTGCTTGGCACTCAGCATTTTAAGGCAAGCACTAGTATTTCCTCTCCCCAAATTTAGCATATAAATCCGATAATCAATTTATTCAGTGGAGGACTCCTATTTGTGCTAAATATGCCACCTTTCCCACAATATAAAAATGTTATTTATTATTATTATTATTATTATTATTATTGACTCAATTACTTGTGATTATGTATGTGAAATAAAATGTTTTACTTACCACTATTCAGATCTGAAATCAACTCTGAGTTTATATGCAAACTGCTGTCTCCGAGTTTTGCAACTTGCTCCAGGATAATGGCGTTTAAGGGGCTAATAACAATAATTTTTGACTGCAAAAGGTGTGGTATCATTTCAAAAATGAGTGACTTGCCATAGGCAGTTGGCAGCATAGTCAAAGTATCTATATGAATAGCGGAATCTATCCATTTCATTAGAAGAGGTTTGATTTAATAAGAGGAGTAGGCAGTGAATTCACCAGTTTTGGCGGCCATCTTGGATGTTGTTCATTTTGAAAATCTTATAATTGTTCATTAACAGCATATTTATAATGATTCCAGTGCAATAAAGTCAAACAGAGTGTAGTTTGTTGACTGCACGCTGTAAGGAACACAGTACATGTGACTTCTAACAGCAGTTTAAGAAATACCTGAAAACATGTAAAATTGAATATAAGGGGGTTATGTAAATAAATGTTGAATAACTTTGCAAATAATGTACCATTGTGGCTTAAATGACCAGATTCTAGTATAAGACAAACTAATTCTTTGATGAAAGTGAAATAAAGCAAAACAAATAACTTATTTTCATGCTTAAAATTATTTTTGTCTCTGGTGGGCCTCAGAAACAACTCCCAAGGCCATAAAAGTTGAATTTTAAACACCATTTTGCCTTGAAATGTTATCAAATTTGCATATTTTGATGTCTAACACCCTTAAAATTTTAGAAAATCTCAAATATTGTATATATTATTTACCTGAAATTTGTGAAATGCATTCTTACCAAATTATTTGGATTTCTTACTTTGGTGGCCATATTGGACGCCATCTTGGAAACCTTAGCTCGCCATCACTTCTGCCAATTTATGCTGGCAGTTCCATATACTTCAGGCTCTGCTGAACATTTTGATGTAAGTTTTGTTATACCGGATGACCGGGTACCTAGCCTGGATTGTCACCCTACCATTAGGGGTAAAGAGGTGCCTGAACTTGGAGTGCACTTGAAATGAACATCAGGTGCAACTCAAGTCTCAGTGTTTTATCTATATATCACTTAGTAACATCACAGCGTCTCGAGATCAGTGTTCAAGCTATTCATCATTTATTTAATTATTTTGACATCTCCTTTCATGAAATCCTTGAACACGTTCAGCACCAGAGTTTCACCATTCTCATAAAACACCCAATACGTGGCACTTTTCAAGCCGCCTTTTCCTTTAACAACTTCTTGCACCCAGCCTAAAAGAAACACGAACATTTATAATGTGGGATTTACGTAGACAATAGGGTCTTGTAAAATGCTAATACCGCCCACCTTTACAGCCACTTTGCTTATACAGTGGATCTGCTTACCTCCGTTTTAATACTCATTGAATTTTAAATATATTAAAGCATATTTGTTTAAACTTTTACCGATAAAAAACACACACCCATGTCACTTGTTGAAATATTGCTTCATAGAGTTAGGAAATGTTTATGCGACTTTTATTTTGCAATTTTCTACTTTCAAATAATTAGCCAGATTGAGCAATCATGTAGTCTGTAAAGCTTGTTGTAAGTCCTTAATAGCGAGTCAGGGAATTTGCAAATTTAAGTGAAAATATTTACACGAGTCCACAGACCTAACAGTTGACATGGCGTTACGTATTACCTTTAAACTCTTTTTCTTTCCCCGCCACATTAAACATTTGGGCCACCACCCGGTTCAAGAACTTAGGTCGCATGGCTTCTCTGTTCAGCTTGAAAGAAATGAAGTGTAAATCAGAACCTGACTGTTGGCCTGATAAATTATGCAAATGCCGAAATGCAGGCAGTAACCAATCTTTGGGATAGATCATTAGTAGGATCTCATTTTTTGCTTATTGTCCCCCGCCTTTTCGAAGAAAAGCGGAGGGACATAGTTTTTGGCTTTCCGTCCTTCCGTCCGTCTGTCCTTCCGTCCGTTCTTCCGTCCCCCTATAGGAGTATGTACCTTGTGTGCGCAACTCCTCCTACAGTTTTATTCCGATTCTTTTGAAACTTTACAGATGTCTTCATCATGCTTTGAAGATGTGCATGTGGTTTGGATATAATCCTCAGATTAATTTTTGACACTTTTTTCGCAATTTGAACTTAGTCATTTTTCGGGAATTTTGATAATGAAAATGAATAGACAGTCACCAGGGTACCTTGTGTGCGCAACTCCTCCTACAGTTTTATTCCAATTCTTTTGAAACTTTACAGACGTCTTCATCATGCTTTGAAGATGTGCATGTTGTTTGGATATAATCCTCAGATTAATTTTTGACACTTTTTTGCTATTTGAACTTAGTCATTTTTCGGGCATTTCGATAATGAAAGTGAATAGACAAAGGGTACCTTGTGTGCGCAACTCCTCCTACAGTTTTATTCCGATTATTTTGAAACTTTACAGATGTCTTCATCATACTTTGAAGATGTGCATGTGGTTTGGATATAATCCTCAGATGAATTTTTGACACTTTTTTTTGCAAATTGAACTTAGTCGTTTTTCGGTATTTTGACAATGAAAGTGAATGGACAGTGGGTGCCTTGTGTGCGCAACTCCTCCTTCAGTTTTTAATTCAGATTCTTTTGAAACTTTACAGATGTCTTGATGATGCTTTGAAGATATGCATGTGCTTTGGATATAATCCTCAGGTTAATTTTTGACACTTTTTCGCAATTTGAACTTAGTCGTTTTTCAGGCATTTATATAGCAAACTCCCCCCTCAGTTTTATTCTGATTCTTTTCAAACTGTACAGATGTCCTGACCATGATTTGAAGATTTGCATGTGGTTTGAATATAATCCTCAGATTAATGTTCGACACTGTGACATGAAGTAAATGCATGTGATTTGGATATACATTATTGTCAGATATATTTGTGTAACTAAACAATTAAGGTGGGGTACATAAATTCTCTGAATTTGCTTGTTGTATCTGTGCACAACGACTGATAATCTTATTTGATAAGTTGTTGATTAGCAGGTCACTCATTCAAGTTGCAGCAAACAGAAATTGAGTGCAGCATTGGGTAATAAACCTTTTTAGCTCACCTGAGCCGAAGGCTCACAGGTGAGCTTATAGATTACCCATGCTCCGGCGTCCGGCGTCGTTCACAATTTCAAAGATCTTCTCCTCTGAAACCGCTTGGCCAATCAAAGCCAAACTTCATGTGGAGCATCCTTAGAGAGGGGGAACTAAAGTTTATATAAATGGTCCAGGTCACATGACCAAGATGGTCACCATGGCTATAAATAGCAAAAACCTTTAAAAATCTTCTTCTCCAGAACCAGTGGGCCGATTTCCATGAAACTTGGTATGTAGCATCGGGGATGCGGGCCCATCATAGTTTATGTAAATCATGACCCTGTGATGACCTTGACCTATTTTACGGCAAGGTCAACTTAGGTCGCCAATGCATTTGAATGGGAAAAAATGGTAAAATGCTATTTAATGGGTAAAACTTACTGGGAATAGGCAAATGGACAGAAGATTAATTTTAATGGAATTTTTTTTTGCCCCTGGGGGGTTGTCTGCCCCTGCCCCGGGGCTATATACATGTATATTTCCATAATAATGAAACATCTTCTCCCCTGAAACCGCTTGGCCAATCAAAGCCAAACTTCATATGGAGCATCCTTGGGAAGGGGGAAAGAAAGTTTATATAAATGGTCAAGGTCACATGACCAAGATGGCTGCCATGGCTATAAATAGAAAATTCCTTTAAAAATCTTCTTCTCCAGAACCAGAAGGCCAATGATTTTGAAACTTGGTGTGGAGCATCAGTGACTGGAGCTCTACAAAGTTTATATAAATCATGACCCTGGGATGACCTTGACCTATTTTACGGCAAGGTCAACATAGGTCGCTCATGCATTTGAATGGGGAAAATGTTAAAATGTCATTTGTACGGAAAAACGTGCAGGAAATTGTCAAATGGACTTAAGATTGATGATTCTGAAAAAAATTGGACCCCAGGGGTCTGTCTGCCCCCACCCAGGGGCAATATACATGTATATTACAGTGATATTCAAAGATCTTCTTCTCTGAAACTGCTTGGCCAATCAAAGTCAAACTTTATGAGGAGCATTGTTAGGAAGTGTGAATGAAAGTATATATAAATGGCCATGGTCACATGACCAAGATGGCTGCCATGCCTATAAATAGCAAAATCCTTTAAAAATCTTCTTCTCCAGAACCAGAAGGCCTATGATTTTTAAACTTGGCATGAAGCATCAGGCAATGGAGCTCTATAAAGTTTATATAAATTGTGACCCTTGGATGACCTTGACCTATTTTACGACTAGGTCAACTTAGGTCGCCCATGCATTTGTATGGGGAAATTGGTAAAATGTCATTTGAAGGGCAAAACTTGCAGTAAATTGGCAAATAGACTGGAGTTTAATGATTTGAAAAAGAATTTGACTGCAGGGGTTGCTCTGATCCGGCCCTGGGGTTATATACATGTATATTACCATTGTAGTCAAACAAGTTTATTGGTATATATATCTCAGGTTTCAGGTGAGCGTTTACAGGACCATTGGTCCTCTGGTTTGGAGACACTTCCTGTTACTCTATTTCTTCTTCCTTCTTCCTCGTGTGAAGACGAGCGACAGCCATGGAGGCCCATAATAGTACTCTCCACACTGTCGCACTTTTCCGGGCGGTCTCCTTCACCTGTCCACGTGCATCTAAAGGAGTTAAAATGATTTACATCATAACACATTTTTTGACGTGTCGGATTGATGATTGGGTCGTCCAAGCTATCATTGGTTGCACATGCCAGTTTTGAATGAAAGATTCTACAGGTTGAAACTCACCAACATTGGAAGTGCCAAATTGTAAAGTGATTAACAAACCATGAGGAGTCTTATGTAGTGTTGAAAGTGTGTAATCATTTCAGCATAAAGAATGAATTTATTGTAACAAAAAATGGAAACAAGTTGGCTTCTTTAAAAAAGAAACCAATGAAAAGGTCAGCAGCCGTTTGTTTTAAGAGATTCCCTTTTGCTGTAGATTTCAGTGTTGTTGATTCTCTGGTTCGTCATTAATTTCGATTCTCATACATTTCAGTTTCGTTTCCTATACATGAATGTCGTTTCTTGTAATGAAGCTTGACCAGTGTGTGTATCTGTTGTTCAAGGCAATGATAAAATTTTTTGGTGTTATGGAATCAAAGCCAATACTAAAGGGAACACGATTACAATCAATATGTCGATTTGTAGAAAACCATTTTGCAGTGCAGTCAATTTGTGACAGAGTTCTGAATTTTGACCTGCACACTACCAGAAACAGACCCATAGTGCGATGTGATGGACTAAAAGTCAGCCATACAGAGTTTCTGTAGTTTCTGTACCCCTCGCCAGGGTATATACGATGTAAACCTAGATGCGCTATGATAAGCAGTCACCACGATCGAGACTGCTGGCTAGATATTTACCGCTATTTGTCGGGGAGTGTCAACAATTGATAAATTAAATTGATTGCGGTGAACTGTCTAGTCCCTATAGACGGGTTCACTAGTTTTTAGTAAGCGCTTTATGTGACAAAACGCGTAATTGAGGGAGAGCAGTCGATCATGGGTACAATTTTCTTCATATTCAAAGTAAACACTGTGGAAAAGGTCCTGAGGGACCTTTTCCAATGAAGCACATAAAATACCTTTTACAACTTACATGGCTGTAATTTTTCCTTTCTGAATAGCCCCAGTTTAGGTGGACGAGCTCGATGTCGAAATCTTATACCCTCGAGTCTGCCACCCCTCCCCGATTGCTGCTGTCACTTGGGCTTGTGTCAGGTAACAATCAACATTGCCGCTGCCGGTAGAAATGCCAGCGTCCCTGAATGCTTCCGTCCGGAATGGCAGCTTCACTGTAACTCTTGTCTGTCGGTCCATGCTGCCATCCGAAGTCCTTCTGATGTTCTCTAGAGGGTCGTATACCATCTGCCGCAGTGCTGCCAAATCGCTGCAGTCAGTTTGTTGCTCGAACAGACTACAGCTCTCCGGGTTAGCCATGTTGACTGTTAGATAAGCCACCAGCTCTGGGTTTTGGTCAAGGGTTACCCAGGAATTGGCACAATCCAAATTCTGCCACTTTACCTCCACCTCAGCACCCCGTCTCGCACCCTTTGGTTGATCACATTCTTCGCCGCCCATAGTTTCTACAAAATAACAAAATTATTTAATTGATTTGTAATCTCTTAAAGAATATGGCAAATTTGCACATAACATTCATAAATCTGTTATGTAGGACATGTGCGAGTAAATGCGGTATTAACAATATAACCATCTTGCACCCAGCCAAACTGGTTCGTCATCTGAGAGGTAAAGACTGGCTGGTTCAGACGGCAAATGCTAACTGGTGAAGGAAGGAGCAGGGAAGGTGATTCAATGGTGGAAGGCGGCAGTGTTGATGATGATGAAGAGTGAGACTTTGTAGTGAGAGGCGGAGTGAGGAATGGGATCATGGTTGGTATGGCACGCCTTCTCTTCGAAACAATGACAATGATGATGATCAGGATGGCCATCACTAACGCCATAGTGACTCTGGCAGCTATCAAAAAAAGAAACAATCTTTTTGAAAATAATTAAGCCAAAACAAAAAATATGTGGTTCATGTTTTTTGTTTTTTTTTGAAAGTAGTAAAAATATTTTATCTCACTGAAACATTTTACGAAGAAAACATACCAAAACTAAGATAATTATTATACTTTTTCTTAGACATTTTTTTTCCTCAAAAATAGAATAACACATATTTTAAACTTTTTAATTTTGAACTAATGAGAGAACACTCTCATATAATATGTCTTCTTATTCTTTATTGCTCTTCCCTTCTTCATTGCTATTCCCTTACGATGTCATGGGAATCATAAAAGAATCTGAATCCATTAGTATGTTACCTCTAGGGGGAACATACATCCTATTTCTTTTCAGTTTTGATCTCTGCCAAATGATGATTGTAATTAAAGTAATAACAATGATACATTATATAACAATTACAATAAAATTTTGATCAAAGCATTTATTAGAAAAACTATGATTGAACTTAAGATTAGAGTCGGTCTTCATACCTGTCAATGCTATAATACAAGCATGCGACTGGGTGGTCGTTAGAGTGGGGGCTGACGTCACATCATCATGGTGGGTGGGTGCTAATGGAGACCCAACATCATGGTGGGTGGTCGTGGCTAAAGACGTTGCATCATCATCGTGAGTAGACGCGGCTGAAGATGTGGTATCATGGTGGGTAGACACGGCTGAAGATGTGGTATCATGGTGGGTAGACGCGGCTGAAGATGTGGTGTCATGGTGGGTAGACGCGGCTGAAGATGTGGTAGCATCGTGAGTAGACGCGACTGAAGATGTGGTATCATGGTGGGTAGACGCGGCTGAAGATGTGGTAGCATCGTGAGTAGACGCGGCTGAAGATGTGGTGTCATGGTGGGTAGATGCAGCTGAAGATGTGGTATCATCGTGAGTAGACGCGGCTGAAGATGTGGTATCATCGTGAGTAGACGCGGCTGATGATGTGGTATCATCGTGAGTAGACGCGGCTGATGATGTGGTATCATCGTGAGTAGACGCGGCTGAAGGCGTGACATCGTGGTGAGTGTGAGACGCAGCTCCGGTTGAAACAGTGGGTGGCTTGCTAATGAGATACTGTAATTACATATAAATTAACATCTTATGTTTCCGTTAAAGAGCTATTATTCTAAAAAAAAATAAAATATTTAATAGTCTTGTATTCACTGACTTTTAAAGAAAAACAAAAACAAAACAAACACACACATTCATATCATCATATGGTATGCAGTTTTGCTCCGCCACATTGATTTTGATTAGTCTGTTCAATGATTTGTTAATCAGGATGTCACAAGGGTCGTTGAAATGCCCATATCTTATCTCTATTGTTGTTAACTTCAGTAGGTTGCTGACGTCAAGCAGACTTCATTCACTTAGTCTGTTATCAAATATTATAATTTGTTTAATGCATGTAACTTTGCGTTTCCTTCTCTCACATGAAATGGGTGCTGTTTGAGCACTTATGTGTGTCATCTTATATTTAGTTAAGATATATACCGAGTTGACAGCTTCTTCGAATCTTCGAGCTTGATCATGACTAGCATTAATGCAGGTAACAAAATGTTTATCCGCTGAATCTTGGATAAAAGATGTAATCAAATTGAAGTTTTCTTGAACCAACCGTGTACCAGAGTAACCAATAAAATACTTTTCTTTTACAAATTTAAGTGATGACACCCCCCTATCTCCCGGTGTTTCTAAGGTAGGACTTTACTTTTCTTTACATTTAGATTTGACCAGTACATGATCATTATATAGAGACAGATTGCATTCCTATTTTGCCGTTGCATGTTTAATAAAAAAATAATACCTGTTGAATTCACAGCATGTTTATTCATGATAAAAAATAATACCTGTTGAATTCAAGTCTTTCCGTAACATTGTTCACCTTCAATGAAACGTATACACTCGTCCCCTCAAAGTCAACTTTACACAGAGTTAAATCGCAATGTGAAATGTTTGGTTTTCGTCAGGATTAATGTTTTGGACTTTTTTTTTCAGTTTAACGTCCCTTTCAGGATTATTTCAGCTCATATGAGACAGACCAATCAGTAGGTGGGGCGAAAACGGGAGAACTCCGAGAAAAACCACCTGACACACTCGTAAGCAGAACTTGGCTTGTCTCACATGTGGCCAGAGCTGGGCTCGAACCCACACCGGACACAGCGGTGAGGCGATCGAATGGTTAAGTGCGGTAATGAAATATCAGCGCCCTTAACCTCTCGGCCACGGGGGCCGCCTTTTGGACTTTTAAAAGTCCACTATAAACAATGTACAGGAATATAGTACGACTATTGACCGATTTAGGACCGGGTGTCAGATTTTATCTCTGTTAAAGAACAGTAACTCTTGCTTGATAGTCGGGGATGTTGTTTGCTCCATCTTGTAGACCATTTTTCAACATCAAGTGGTATATTCGTTTTAATTTGGAGTAGAAAGTGCTACATGCCACATAGCACTTTATGCTTCAAAACAATGTGTGAATAATACTAATAAGAGCTGTCGCAGGACAGCGCGCTCGGCTGCTTCTGACCTTTGTCAAACATAAGGCCAAACCCGACCTGTAACCCAAAGCATTATGCTCTTTGCCTTGATGCAATAAGGCAAAATCACTGAACCATGAAAGTAAACTATAACTACCTAAAATTTAAAGGTCTCACTCCTATTGTGAAAGAAGTGTATTCATATACCAAATGAGTGCCAAGATACAAGGCGAAATAAGTGAACTGTGAAATAAGGTCACACTGACCTATAAGTACTTCAGGGTCAAAGGTATGGTCATACTTACTCATAATGTGGAAGAAATATGATCATATACCCATTAAGTGTTGAAATATAATAAAATAAAATCACTGAACCATGAAAGAAGGTCATAGTGATATATAAGTATAATTGGAATAAAGGTCTCGTCATACTCGTTCATAATCTGAAAGAAGTAAGAAACATACCAACTGAGTGTCAAAATATAAGGCAAAGTCACTGAACCATGAAATTTGGTCACAGTGGCCCAGGAATACTTAATGGTCAAAGGCCTTGTCATATGCAAACATATCGAGAAAGAAGTATGTTCATGTACCAATTGAGTGCCGAGGTATAAGGGAAAATAACTGAACCGTGAAATTAAGTCATATTGACCTATGACTACTTATGGGTCAAAGGTCTTGTCATACGCAAACATAGTGTGAAAGAAGTTTGGTCATAAACCAATTGAGTGCCGAGATTTAAGGCAAAATCACTGAACCATGAAATTATGTTATAGTGACCTATAAGTATGTTTGGGTTAAAGGTCTGATCATAATCATTCATAATCTGAAAGAAGTAAGAAAAAATACCAACTGAGTGTCGAGATATAAGGCAAAGTCACTGAACCGTGAAATAAGGTTACGGTGACCTAGGAATACTTCAGGGTCAAAAGTCTTGTCATACAGAAACATACCGTGAAAACAGTATGTTCATAAACCGATGGAGTGCTGAGATATAAGGCAAAATCACTGAACCGTGAAATTAAGTCATAATGACCTAGGACTATTTTCGGGTTAAAGGTCTTGTCATACGTAAACATAGTGTGAAAGAAGTTTGTTCATAAACCACTTGAGTGCCGAGATATAAGGCAAAATCACTGAATCGCGAAATAAGGTCACACTTACCTGTAAGTATATTGGGTTCATAGGTCTGGTCATACACACTCATAATCTGAAAAAAATATGAAAATATACTGATTGAGTGTCAAGATATAAGGCAAAATCACTGAACCTCGAGATTAGGTAACAGTGATCTATAAGTATATTGGGGTCCAAGGTTTGGCCATACTCAATCATAATCTGAAAAAAGTATGAAAAAATACTACATTGTAACTGAGTGTCAAGATATAAGGCAAAATCACTGAACCGAGAAAGTAGGTCACAGTGACCTATAAGTATATTGGGGTCAAAGGCCTGGTCATACTCACTCATAATCTGAAAGAAGTAAGAAGATATATTAATTGAGTGTCAAGATATAAGGCAAAATCACTGAACCATGGAAAGTAGGTCAACCGATCCTTACTATCAAGACACACAAGACAGTGTTGCAAAGTCAAAAGATGAACGACCAACCATCTTCCTAAGTTGTTCCTATTAAGAAAAAAATTCAGAGAGCTCTAGATTTTGACCTCTAGGACTAAGAATTTTGACTTAGGGGCCAAGACTGCCAAAATTCAATAACTATCATTAGGGGTATGATGGGTACTTTGTCCTAGCCCAGCCCAAAATTTAGGGGCCCAGGGCGACTGGGCTACTGTTAATCTTTTTCCTTGTTGATCAGACTTGTGAAATTATACAGATGACAAAATACTTATCACAAAGCTTTAATGTATGTTACTCACCTAGTTCTTTGGTTTCGAGCTAGTTTCAAAGGGCTTAAATCTGTAACGTTTCCGTCGATGTACTGTGACTCGGTCGCCATCTTTCAATCTCGCCCAGCAGACTATTTCCCGCGCTTATGTCTTTTGTCACGTGGCATGACCAAATTCGATTAGGCTGTAGGTGAGAGCGTCCGTTACAACGCTGTAGGGAGCGAGGAGGTTTGCTATATACCACATTCGTACGGGTTAAGCAAATGTTTTTTCAAATTAAACCGTCGAAATGTATGTGGTATGGCAGTCGCCAGGCGGAGGCGGTGGTTTCACAGGCATATCCCGTGTAAGCCGAGAATACTTGTTAGGCAACAATTTGCCAAGGATCAGTGATCCGTGGTTAATTGTTCTCAAACAAGTATTTTCATCCTAAAGCCTTTGATTTCATCTGTGTTCGTTGTTCTCTATCATGGTGATTGTCTGTGGATAACCGGTTTGAATGCAGATTATTGGATTTCTGATGCGGTGGCTCATTCTAGAATTTGTATTTGTCAACTATAGCAATGTCAGTTAATACTGGCCAGTTATATCACACTGTATTATGTACTAATAATAGACAGAGAAAAATTGAGTTAAAGCAAAGGTATGAGCCGTCACAGGGAAAAGTTGCTTGTTGAATGTGTGATAACACAGACGAGGATCAGCTGAATGGTGACTGTCCAGCTGATAATTGCTTTTGTTTCCACTAAAATGTTTATGAATGGAATCTCTCACTGCCTTAGCCTTTTAACCCTATACGAAGCGATGACGGACGGACGGACAGAAAGACGAATGGACACTTGAACGCAAATATTTTGCAGAGGGTATAACATAATACCCCGCACTTTTTAAAGTACACGTAGGCAACGATCAGGGAGAGGCGCAATCAGAAAAAGATTCCCACTCCAAAAACTGAGGCGGGGAAAAAAAACTAACCTAACAATAAGGTACCCATACCATGAATACATTTCGTAAGCTACACCATTCACTGTGAAGGTCAACAGAGACGGGACACTATAACTCAGTGTTACAAACGTTTTTCCAAGGCCAATTATTGTCTTAACCAATTAAAAACCCTAAGATGCAAACTGTGGGTGATGCGTGATTTCTCTATTTTACTCATTAATCGTTAGCGCTAATGAGCCACGGCAGAAGCTGAGGGTGAGGTTACGGCCGTGTAAAATCGATTTAAGCCCGCCAGTAACTTTGTTACTGATCGTTCCAAGTCGATACTTCTGTGGTGGTTCTTCTTGTTTTATGTCTTGGTGTTTAATATTTTTGTGCTGTTGGCGCCTTGTGTGTTTTCGTGTTTTTGGTTAAGTTAAGGTAACTAATTGGGCACCTATTGGGAAAATAGCTGCTCATTCGGCTAGCGAAATGTTTTCATGGTATAGGTACCTGATTGTTAGTTTGGTTTTTTCCCACCTCGGGTTTTTGGAGTTGGAATCTTTTGCTGATTGCGTCGTTTCCTGATCTTTGCCTACTTGTACCTTTTTGTGAACTTGCAATTATTTTGCATTTTAATAGGGTTTTTATGTTTTTCTAGTGCCATAAAGTTTAGCTAAGCTTTTCTGTTTTAAGAACCATTAACCATGTTTACAAATTCAATAAAATGACTATATTGATATCAAAATATAAATGTTCATGTAATTTGCTTTAGTGACAATATAAATGGTAATACAAGCCATGAAAACATTTCTAACAATTGTTCTTCTGTCTTCGCTTTAAAAAGAACATGAAATTTATCAGTTAGTGTTGAAGGAAATGTACTTGAAGTACTGGTAATTTGCCCTTTGAGAGGCATGTCAAGGAACAGTATAGGCAGGATATTAGACTGGCCTGACATGTCTTCATCTAATGGCCATTGATTGTTAGCATTCAAACTAGCAAAATCATCAATTTGTATGATGTCAATTTGGCATAAACTCAATAAGCTACATGCATGTATCATCTCACTCTTGTGAACTTTTCTATTTGAGAAAGTGTCTTTGGGATGATTAGCTCATCTGAGCCAACGGCTAACAGGCGAGTTAATAGGCAGGCATCCGTCCGTTGTCGTCGCCTGTCCATAAACAATGTCACAATGTAGTTCAGGACGACTTGCAAGATGTCTTAAAGAATGATCAGTCTTTTTTGTGACTAGGGTATTACATGATTTCAATATCAAATGTCAAAAAATCAAACTTAGAAGACGAATGAAAATTTGTAATAGAAATAAATGAAAGTGTTAAAATATATGTGTTGTTTTCCTTTAAAGCAAACATGTGACACCTCCCTGGCCATCAGGAAGACTTCAGGAAATGAGCCATTACATTGATCGAAAATTATTAAATGAATCATGCACATTTTTCTAACAAAATGCCAAGTCTCCCTAAAATGTAACAGAATGTTTCCTAAATGTTCTAAATATTTTTCAAAACCTCCATAAAAAGAAAAAAATCTCTCTGAAGCCCTTTTGAACTCATAACATGTATGTTAAAGGTCTGTTTCCTTGATGTGCGTAATCCCATGAGCATCTGGATTAGTAGATGAACGTTTGAATAAAACTATATCCCTGTTAGTTGGAGAATTGGTTGAATTACTCTGAATAACGACAGCAATTTCTAAAGCAGTTGGTAAATTGTATCTTCTTAAATCTTTGTTAGTATATTGATTTAAAACCAATTTCAGATTTTCACTTTCGTTTGACCTTGAAAAAACATCAGCAGCATGCTGAAAGCAAGTAACATATGGGTTGGACTGATGCAACATATTTTGAAGATTTAAGAGGATTTGTTTGTTTAGTTCAGAATTCCATGCTAATCTATTTGCCAGTTCATTGTCTGTATCAAATATATAAATTTGACTTAATTTAGGCCTTTGACCAACATCAGGAAAAAGATGTCCTATTCTGTGATATACAGATCTACAAATCCTAACAGTTACGGTCCAGGTGGAAGAATTTCTTCCTTCATTCCGAGGTAGCAAACGCCAAACTGGAGTTAAATACACGTATATCATGTTGAAAGTGCTTTGAATTGTTCGTATCTCCAGATAGAAGATTTTTCAATAATACTGGTGGGTCACTGAAAACAGGTAGCTGAATTTTACCTTGAATGCAACATGTTAAAAACTTAGCATTAACATTAATAGTACCAGTGTGTGTTTCATTTTTCCACGTGAATGCTCCACAGGCATTACAGACACAGCTTAATTGTCCTAAAAATCAAGTCCTGGAAACAGTTTATCTTTTTCATGATAGTCCTGTAACGATCCTAGTCCTATGAAACGTTTTTTTTTTTTTTTATTAATTTGAATAGTTTCAGAATAATGTTTTTTCTCTTCCTAGTATGGAAATCTGGACTTTTTCGCTTTTGCATTCTAGATGTTAGTCCCTTTTTAACATTCATGTTGTTTTAATAGTACAGACCTAGATATCAAGGTCAGACTGGTCCTAGATGTGTAAAGTCATTATTTGTTCTCATCTTGAAGTTCTTGTTTCTGCTTTTCAATCTCCTTTGTTGGCTTTTCATTCTCCATTGTTGGCTTTTCATTCTCCATTGTTGGCGTTTCATTCTCCATTGTTGGCTTTTCATTCTCAAATGACAGATCTGATATTATTTTGTTTTCTCTTCGAGTTCATGCTTTAATGTTTTTGTTTTCCTCTTCCATTTTATGGGTAGTTTTGAGAACAGCCTCCAGGGAGGAAATACACTGTGTCAGTTCTTGTTCAATAAGAGTGACTAATTCTCTGATATCAGATGTGCATTCTTGCTTCCGTTGTGAGAAGTATTCTATAGCTAAACAGTTCTTGATAGTCCTGTGCTTGATGGTTTTTATCTTTTGTAAGATCCCTTTGATCTGACAATGTGCAGGTGGCACATACACACAATACACACGCATCTGAAATAAGAACAAATAGACAATTAAGGGTTCATCATAATCAATGGTCTTGAAATCGATCACCTGATGCCTGACCTTGAAGAATTTAATAATGATAAAGTGACCTTGACATTGAATTCTTAGATACCTTCATTGACTTCATTTCTTGTGAATTCTTCTGGAATCCATAATTTTTAGGACATGCTCCTCCTTTCGCTCATCCCCCTTACACCGTCTTTGTATATGACCTGTACGTTGACATGAAAAACAAACTGTGTCTTTGAAATAGCAGTCTGCCGGTAAGTGTTTTCTACCGCACCGCCAACATTCTTTTACGCCTTCTTTTTGCACCTTCTTTTCAGTTACAATGTTTACTTTTCCTTCACCCGTAGCGTGGCCTTAAATATCTGATGTTCCCTTCTCTGCTTGTTCCATAGCGGTTGCTATATCGGTGGCTGTCTTCAATGTCAATTTGGTTTCAGCCAAGAACCGCCTTTAATTTTTTTGATTGTTTATACCGCATACAAGTCTATCCCTGAGCATTTCCTAAAGTGAATCCGCTTTGAAATTACAGTCTTGAGCCAGGTGGCGAAGGCGTGCTATGAATGCGGCTACTGACTGACCTGACTGTCTATAACTGTTATGGAATTTATGTCTCATGACAATTTCTGAAGGTTTTGGCTGTAGATGGTTTGTTATCAATGTTCACAGGTCATCATACGACTTATCGCCGGGCTTTGCAGGTGATAGTTTGTTTGTTTGTTTGTTTGTTGTTTAACGACGCATCAACCCTGATGGGTCATTAGCGTCTAACAAGGTAAAACGTTAAAATATATTGAACTCGTATTAAAAAGTAATACTAAGTAAGATATATATGTCGTTGTAAAGAAACGATATATGAAATAATAAGATTGGTGATTTAAAAATTATATTTTATAAAACAGATTTACTTGTCTAAGAAATGATAAAATCTTTCCAACGGGTACATCTTTGAACAATTCTTTCAAGTTATTAGCTTGAAAACAAGAAATTCGCTCTTCTGCATGTGATAGTAAGGCAATCATTAACTTGTAAACTTTACTTCCACACACTGACAATAGAATCGCCCGTTGTTTGCCCGCGTCCGTGACCCCGTTTGCCGTGAAATAATGTCCCAATCTTTCCGTGTATTGAGTCCATTTTTCCTTATTCTCGTCGAACTCTTCCAGTTTCCCGTATGTAGGCATTGTCCTTATTCTATTTAATTGGTTGGAGTTTATCTTCGTCGCCAAAATGTAGTATATTAATCACAAAACTACAAATGTTCGTTGTCTTTTATTTGACATTCATTTTTCTACGATTTACCAAAACCAACTTTTTCCTAAAGAGTTACAATCGAAGTACTGCAAGTACTAACAGTGACTAAAACCCGGTATTACTATCATACAGTTTCGAAAACCTAGTCATTCCATCGCATGGAAACTTTCTTCGCAAATTAATACCTGTTCAAATGTCAGTTTTGGCTGTTATTATTTTACCTTTTACTGGTTAATTATGGCATAAATAACAATTATCATGACAAACATGTCGTTTAAATTTGATTATAATCTTTTATAAGTGTATCCACCCAGCAGCCGTGGAATTGTACTAATGGAATCGTACTATCACAGAAGTGAAAACAAGGGCACTGACAAGTTTCAGGGCTGACGAGTGCCTTTATTTTTACATATGAAGAATGTTTGTTTTGTCACGTGGAGTCATTTTGTATCGTACTTGTTTCCCTCGTGATATTGTGGGCGGGGTGTGGGGCTAAATTGTACCGGTTCCTGAACCTTGTTTATTCTTATATTTGGGAGATATCTATTCTTATTTATTGTTTTTTGTGCTTCAGTCCCCACCACCTAGTAGCAGCAGTGTTCTGACGACGACCTTTAGACGGACCTCAAGCGGAGCCGCACATACCCCCTCGTCCAGTGGCAGGAACCACTAATATCAGTGAGATCATGACCAAAGATGTCGATCCATCGCCCGTAAGTATCTGTCGCTTTACGCAGATGATTCATATTGTGAATAAGCTGCCTGAATAACGCACACTGGAGAAACTTTTTCTTTGTGAGCATTAACTGGCCAGTGGTTTGTAAAAGGTTATACCATGCAGCAGGACTATAACTGCGCATTACTTTCCTACTGTAGAAGTGTTCTGACGACGACCTTTAGACGGACCTCACGCGGAGCCGTATAGACCCCCCGTCCAGTGGCAGGAACCACTACCACAAGTGAGATCATGACCAAAGATGTCGATCCATCGCCCGTAAGTATCTGTCGCTTGACGCAGATGATTCATATTGTTAATAAGCTGCCTGAATAATACACACTGGAGAGAAACTTTTGACTATGAAAATCCCTGTATGGGTATCCAGGGGCAAATGCTATCAACAAGTCTGACCAAAGTTGAAATCATGCATTCATGTTTGTTTATATAGGAGCAGTGCAAATGATTCTAAGGCACAAAAATAATATGTTATATCTTGATTTTGCAGAATTAAGCATTTCCATCCCTATATTATCTGTGATCATTACACTAATTATCATCATCATTCGATTGAAAAGAAAGATTAATATTAAGAGAAAAGCCCTAATGAATGAAGAGAAAATTGAAATTAGTGTTATTAAATCATCTCTCACGTCGACGTCATTACTTAATCACAGTCATCCCAAGCTCTCTAAGAGCTGCATGAATATCCTCCTGTTTCTAGCAGGACGAGATTGACTAGCCGTAAAGCTTTGCATCTTTAGGCTTGATGTGCTTGAAACAGGAGTTAGTTTCTTGCAGTTGTGAAAGAGCTGGAGATTCCAGTGACATGTCATTTTTTGCATGAAAACAGAAAGCAGTACCTAGGCGCAAGAGCTGGAGATTCCGGTGACAAGTCATTTTTTGCATGAAAACAGAAAGCAGTATCTAAGGCGCAAGAGCTGGAGATTCCAGTGACAAGTCATTTTTGCATGAAAACAGAAAGCAGTATCTAAGGCGCAAGAGCTGGAGATTCCAGTGACAAGTCATTTTTGCATGAAAACAGAAAGCAGTATCTAAGGTGCAAGAGCTGGAGATTCCAGTGACAAGTCATTTTTGCATGAAAACAGAAAGCAGTATCTAAGGCGCAAGAGCTGGAGATTCCAGTGACAAGTCACTTTTGCATGAAAACAGAAAGCAGTACCTAGGCGCAAGAGCTGGAGATTCCAGTGACAAGTCATTTTTGCATGAAAACAGAAAGCAGTATCTAAAGCCAAAGTTTGTCCTTTTACCTGACCAAAGGAGTGTCAAGATTTAATCGTTACTTTTGATTTCTGTTTGTTTTGAGCACATTTTGCATCTGTATGTTGTAATGTAAAGAATATTGTAACATTAATCCTTTGATATTGTTGTTTTAACATTTATTTTGAAGAACAAGGGGTGATAAAGTTCAGGATTAATCCTGTATAGTGCATGAAAATTCATGAGAATTGTTGTCAAAATACAGATTCAGATATTTGCCATAAATAAAGCATTTGTCTGTTGATTAGTTGTGATATTTTGTCATTTTAAGCTCTTTATTTCTGATTCAAGAACATCTTGGTATCACTTCAGGGTTCATTTCACAGAATTTCAGGATTTAGAATATCTGGCTTATATCACCCTTGAAGAACACAATTGATATATTTCACAGCTAGCTTGTTATCGAAGGCAGTAGTGTTCATTCCTGAGTATTCAGTATCATCCATCCAATTGAAGTGATAGGCTGAAATGAAAAAATATACAGATAAGAATTGATAATAAGGCTCGAGTATACTCAATTGTATGCTGCTTTGTGTAAAGAGTTTGAAGTTTGTTGTTTGAAGGATCACAGATTGAATTTTTATTTAATATGGAAGCATGTTTGCTTTAATGTTAATGACTATCATTGATAAGTGAGTACTTTAAACATGATCATCTAAGTGACCTCAACTGCCTAAAAGATAACTGTAATAAAAGAAGGTCTGTAAACATACCTATTGATCATCCACATCAATTTCTATCGGCTCAATGTCCTCCGTAGATGATATTACAGAGGAGTCACGGCTGGTAGTACTCTCGGTGGTGTTGGCAGCCTGGCTTTCATTCCCCTCTTGGCTGTTGCTTCCATTGCCCTGTTGGCTGTTGTTATCAGATGTTGGTATGGTTGGCGTGATTACCACCTGATCAGGGTGGTGGATCCACATTCTGTGGAAGATCCACTTGGTTAGCTCGTCGGATTACGCCAGATCCAGTACATTTTGTGCTGTGTTTACTCCATATATTTACTCGTCGCTGTGCCGTTCATGTTGTTTCAGTTGAGCATGAATAATTTTCTGTATTTGATCCAGATAAGGTGGATACCCCATTAAATGAAGCAACATCTCTCTGGCCGTGTGGAAGTCAGTAATGAGATGTTACATGTCATAGCGCACTGTTTCATTTCTCAAACGATAGCATTCATTTTGCTCTCCTCTGGGTATCCCTTCCAGGCACTTAGAAATTGCCGTCAGCTGTAAGAAGCATTCTACTCGAGCCTTTATCCAACAGTAGAGAGCAATTTTGAAACACCGAATTAAAGGCATAATTTTAGCCCCTCTGATAACTCACAAAGTTAAGTCCCAAAACTGTCAGTGGATTGGTTATTATGATAGATCACAAAGTGAACTGAATGTTCAAGTCCCAAAAATTGTCGGTAGATTAGTAATTATGAACTTTTATTTTGCTGTTTATTCCTTTATATGGCTGACAGTAGTATGACTTTAGGCAGTTACTATTTTTGGTTTGTTTGTTGTTCAAAGTTTGAAAGTGATCATTTTCTTCAGTTACTCTCCCTTGAAAGGCACAATTTTCAGTATTACCTTGTTTAAACATACCTATGTACCTGATTGAGCCACAACATTTGAAAACCAGTTCCTAAATAAAAATTTATTCTGCAAAATCATTTCAAATAGGTCTTTGTATATATAAGAAAGATGACCCCAGCCCAATTCTATTTTGGGGATTTTGTTTAAGTGTTTGGACATATACTTCACCATTTAATGTGGATTTGCAGAATTTCAGGTCTAAATTATACTTTGTATTTTCCTGGGGAAATAGATTGACTTGCTTTATTGCATTATGCAATCGAAAACACCCTATAGAAAATTACTTTTATATGTTACATTTTAAATCAATTTTTATAGCACATTTTAAGATTTAAACTGCAATAGCTTTAAAACAAGAAACTTCTAAACAACATGATGGTTTCTAACAAACATTAAGATTTAAAATAACCATGACACACTTGTAGTTTGTTTAGCCTTAAATTCTTTTTCAAAGTCACAAAAATTTCACTGTCATGCAGACAATTTATGAATTAAAAATGTAAAGCCATAAATAAGGCGGGTGTAAGATGCCATTCAAATAGTTTTTCACCAGTTATTTGCATAATGAAAAGATTGTTAGTAAACATGAGATATTTCAACCTCAATTTAGGATCTTTGATACTTTGAACATTCCCTGGTTTACATTATTATATTTCATTGTTACACTAGCGAATGCTGTTGCTTACCATGAAATATACCTATACATTAAGCAAGCTGGTGGGGAACAAGACAAAAGTTATAACTTCTAATAAAGACATATAGAGCTAGTCATCAACAAGTTTATGTGTATGTTCTACTTTGTGTATTTAAACCTGAGGCTACCTCACTTTGACCACTTACATGAAAGCCAACAAATAGCAAGGTGCTATATATTATAGATTTGCCTTGCTTGCTTATGACCTTGAAGATTTTATCACATGTTTATTCTTTCACTTGACATGTATTGTTTTTTGCTCATTAATGTGAAATCATGTAGCTTAATTGATGTGTGCTGCATAATAAATGACATGCAATTTCATTTTGTCACTTGAGATGTATTTTTGCTCATTATTGTGATTACATGTAGTTTCATTGAGTTGTGCTGTATAATAAAACCAATCAATGCAACATATTAATTTGACATGCAATTTCACTTTCGATAAGTATATTAATTTACGGATTTTCTAAATCAGCTCTATGCCTGTTTGACATTTAATATGATTACAGCATGTGATTTTAAAATCTCCATAAGAATTTTAGAGCACAAAGAGGAAAATTCCTTCTTTTGATGGCTAAAATTCCAAAATATATTAGCATCTGGTGTCATTACTTTTTCTCAGCGAGTTTTTGAGAAGATTAAAATTTACGAGCCAAAATTTATGAGATAAAAAGTCAATTTGCTATTAAAACCAGAAAAAATCAAAAAGTTCTGTGTTTGCAGATTTGTCAACAACTTGTAGTTTTCTAACCTAGAAATAGATAATGCCCACTGAGATTCCCACACCCACTGTAGACTTGGGATGCACACCAAGTGCACAATACCCTATATTTCTTTATCTGTATTATGCACTTCATGTCCTTAACAAGTGCATGAATGTGTAAACTTAAGTTCAGACTTCACTGTATGCATTAAATCATTCATTCCTTTAAAGCAGCGCAGAACTGGCCTTATTTTCCTCTGCTTCCCAGAACTCAAAGTAGTAGATTCCTTCGATATGTAAAACATGGTACCAACAAATACCAATCAGCCAAGACACAGCAGTTCTGATGAGCCTATTGATGATATACTCAGTCAACAAATCCAAATGTTAGGAGAGGATCAAGGTTCGGAAACAGATCTTTACACATGCTCCGAACCAAATTGCACAGCAAGTTTCAGTAAATATGGAAACCTCCTAAAACATTTGGATATAGGAAATCATAGAATAAGGCTGACAGATCAAATAACATTTTCGAACATTTGGATATAGGAAATCATAGAATAAGGATGACAGATCAAATAACATTTTAGGACAAATCTGAGAAGAAATTCGCCTCAAGAATGGAAGAAAAGATAATTAACTTACCTTTCACAGGTACTGATGACATTTGCTGTCATACATTCCTTAATATTGGATGGGGAGAGAAAACAGAGGAACAAATCTTGTTTCTGAAAGAAAGTTCAGTACAGGAGAAAAAAAAACAGGATGTAAGGCCGATCTAGAAGAAGTTAGAAAAGTTCAGTACAGGAGAAAAAAAGAAAAACAGGATGTAAGGCCGATCTAGAATAAGTTGCCAAAGAAATGAGGTCAGCTAAATCAAAAACAGGTGCCAGACGTTTTTCAAGAGACAAATGTTGGTCAGCAAACCAGATAGCAAGCTATTGTACAATATGGCCCATCTTCTCGCTTTGAATGTTTTACTGCTGCTTCCAAAGGATCTAACAATTATTTTATTTGCTATTACTGCAGCTGGTGTTGTGCCGTGTGGCGGCCCTAAAAGTCTTTCCGTTCATCATCCATAGTGCAGATTATATTTTTCTTTTGATCCTTTGGGATCAGTGAATATATTTGGAGTATTTCAAATACATTTACGTTAAGATTCATCTGCTCAACAGTATTTTGATTATTTGGCCCCTTTGGGAATATGTTTTTGATTTAGACTACACAGATGTAAATTCTTGAAAATGCAGCAACAAATTTCGGGCTTTCGCTGCCAGTTTTATAAAAGGTCACTGATGAACGTTCATTACCCGTATGCTGCCTCAAAGGTTTAATGAAAACCAACACAGCTAGTTAACCGTCAAATCAACACCCTTTAATACAGTTGCTTTATACATCAGGAACAGGAGATGAGATATGGTAAAAGACTGAAAAATACACAAACACCACTTTAGAAATGTACCCCAAAAGACCAAAAAATGCAGATTATATTCCTAAATCAAGTAAGAAATTTCTGAATTTAAGTTTAGTAATGTTTAGAAGTAACATTATAAAGCAAAAACTTCCTACAGACAAAAATACAGAATACCTACTTCCAAAATTCAGAACCTCCTATTATTTGTTACAAATATAACAAACCAATCAGAAATACTATTTTTAATTTCAATAAACTTGTTTCTGATCTTGATATCCATGCTAATACTCCTAAGTCTTGAGATTGTAAAGATTCAAGATATGTTTATCAACAAGCTGGACATATAGTTACTGGAAATTTAAAAATAATTTCGGATTCTAGAATTCGCAAAATTGTTTCCAAAGGTCCGAAATATAGATTCCCTTCCTACATTAACTTCGACAAATGTAGAGAGGAGATTGCATCTGCATTAAATGATTTCGGTAATCGATGGTGTAAACGAGAGGGTGTTGAGGATAATGCTCTTAAAGAATGGAAAAGAAGTATTTTCACTATCGTGGATAAACGTATTAAGTTTTATTCACAAAATACTAATCTTTTACCTCCTAAACCCAAATCGTCATTTAGGCATTTGAAGCAGGGTATCCAAGAATTTCATAGAAAGTATGTCTTGATTCCGGCAGATAAAGCCGCTAACAATGTTGTTGTCGTTTGTAGGCTTCACTACGTTAACACCTTAAAACAGGAGCTTGATGGTACCAGGGCTTATCTGGAGACAGATACTGATGAGGTGTCTGTAGTTAATGCCCACTTAAACGATTTACCTGTTAAGTTTTCTGTTTGTGTCAATGAAGGCCAAGACAAACTTCCTACGATGTATTGGTTACCTAAGCTTCACAAAAGACCATACAAAGCTAGATTTATTGCAAATTCTAGCTCTTGTACTACCACTGAACTTTCTAAATTATTAACTTCCTGTCTTACTGCTATCAAATCTCATGTTATAAGATACTGTGAGACAGTGTATGAAACTTCAAATAAAAATTGGTTTTGGTCAATTAAAAATTCTGGTGAGGTGCTCAGTAAATTGAAGTGTAGAGGGTTCCGTGCGACAAGCTTGTCCACATATGATTTTTCTACTCTGTATACAACATTACCACATAATCTAATTAAAGAAAAACTTCTGGATTTGATAGAGTGGACCTTCAAAAGGGCATTAAAAAACTATGGTTCACTTTATTTGGCATGTAATGACAGAAAGGCTTTTTTCACTTCCTCTGACCAAAGTCGGTATACACTTTGGTCATGTCAGAATGTGTGCGACGCCTTATCCTATTTCCTTGATAATATTTATATTAGATTTGGGACCAAGTTATACAGACAAATTGTTGGAATTCCGATGGGTACAAATTGCGCACCTCTCGTAGCTGATTTATTTTTATACTGCTACGAAAGAGATTTCATGGATTCTCTTAACCATGATAATCAAGCTGATGTTATCGAGGCTTTTAATTCCACATCTAGGTACCTCGATGACCTTCTGAACATTGACAACCCTTATTTTGAAGGTATGGTCAATCAAATTTATCCACCTGAACTTCAGTTAAACAAAGCCAATATCTCAGATACCGAAGCCCCCTTTTTAGATCTACATCTTTCTGTTTCAAATGGATTTGTTTCTTCTAAAATTTATGATAAGCGCGATGACTTTGATTTTGATATAGTAAATTTTCCTTTTTTGGATGGTGACGTTCCTCGTCGTGCTTCTTATGGTGTATACATTTCGCAACTTATTAGGTTTGCTAGAGTCTGCAATCATGTTACAGACTTCAACGCTCGAAATAAATGTTTAACGGCAAAACTTCTTCAACAGGGCTATCGGTATCATAAACTTCGAAAAACCTTTTCTAAATTTTATCGTAGACACTATGAATTGATTTCCAAATATAATGTTGGGTTAAAGACGCTTTTAAGTGAGGGCCTTGCGGAACCTGAATTTTATGGTGACTTGGTTTACAAATTTAAGAAACTTAAAGGAATTAACGATTTTTCTTTTCAGTTCAGAAAAATCATAACACGTTACAGACGTATAGGTTATAACTTGAATGTTATGCGACAGTCTGCATGCTTAGTTTTTAACCCAATCACGGTTGATAACTATGCTGCCTTCTTTAATTGCACGCCGGTGGGTCGGGCGTCAGACTCTATGATGGCCCCGACTTAAAGCTATTCATTTTAGTTGGTTGGGGCCGGAGCTTCTTGTCTGTTGCTTGGCCCACCGGGGTCCAACTGGTGTTTTTCTTTTGCTCCGGAGTAAGTAGGTTATTCGGCGCCCAGGGATCTCCATCGTCGGGCAGCTTACTCAATCTGTGAGTCCTGGATTTTGATTCATCGGGATGTTTATCATGATTTATTTGTTTGTTCTTGATGATTCATTGACTAGTTAGAGATTCACCACAAGGACCAAATAACTAACTAAATGTTATGAACCACTGCAGAAGCTGAGGGTGAGGTTAGGTACCTGTAAAACCGGTTTAAGCCCGCCAGTAACTTTGTGTTACTGATCGTTCCAAGTCGATACTTCTGTAGTGGTTCTTTTTGTTTTATGTCTTGGTGTTTAATTTTTTTGTGCTGTTGCCGCCTTATGTATGTTTTAATATTTTAGTTAAGTTAAGGTAACTGAGTGGCCACCTATTGGGAAAATAGCTGCTCATTCGGCTTACGATATGTTTTATCGTATAATGTACCTGATTGTTACTTTGGGTTTTTTCCCACCTCGGTTTTTGGAGTGGGAATCTTTTTCTGATTGCGTCTTTTCCTGATCTTTGCCTACTTGTACCTTTTTACAAAAAGGTCGAAACGTCAAATGTACGAATCTGAAATCAGTGTAAAATTTGACATCAATTTGAACGTTAAAAAACATGTTCCATAACTGACACAGCAATGACACTTCTGTAATTAATCAAAGAAACATTAATTAATGTTATGGGATGGATGACGTACACCGTGAGAGGCGACAAAATTTGTCAAGTCAATTTCTTTAGATTTTGCTTTCGAGCGGCAACCGGAAAACGAATGAGTAATTAACTTACCATAACGCATTTCAATGAAGCACAATAAACAGCATCGGACATGAAAATTCTGCCACTATCGGAACACCTCTCATGATGTATGTCATTAAACTATAAAAACTTTTTTTTTTAATTCAGTTTTACGTCCCTTTCAAGATTATTTCAGCTCATATGAGACGGGCCAATCAGTAGGTGGGGCCAAAACGGGAGAACCCCGAGCAAAGCCACCTAACACGCCCGCAAGCAGAACTTGGCTTGTCTCACATGTGGCCAGAGCGGGGCTCGAACCCACACCAGTCACAGCGGTGAGATGATCGAGTGATTAAGAAACAGCGCTCTTAACCGCTCGGCCGGGGGGCCGCCTATAAAAACTTTGAACAATAGACAAAATTAGTGAAATCGCTTTGTGCAATAAACAATATGCAAGCACTTTAGGCTTTTTTGACAGTTCCATCCCACTCTTCGCCTGATATAGAAATATATCACTATTTATTCATCATTATCAAAAATGGTTGCCATTCCTTTCAAAGCATTACGACTGAACTAGACCAAAAATAATTTGAAGACGCACATTGACTCCAATGATTTTGGACTACACTTACATAATTAACTACTTTGCCATCCCTCGCTGTACGAACTTCGATTTTCCGAATTCTCCCATCTTCATTGGGGAAGATTTTTTCAACAAGGCCGATTGGCCAATAGAGGCGTCCCATCTCATGATTTTTCATAAGGACGATGTCACCGACTTGCAAACTCTTGTGCTCATTTGCCCATTTACGACGAGACTGCAGTGGTTTAAGATATTCTCGTTGCCACCGCATCCAGAAAATATAAGCTAAATGCTGAACCCGTTTCCACTGTGAACGATACAGGTCCTTGACATCAAGCTGGGTGAGACTTTGCACATCAGCATCTGACTTCTGGGTCAGTAACATGGTGGGAGTGAGCACTTCAGGTGCTTCACTATCATAAGACACTGGCACGAGAGGTCTGGAGTTCACAATAGCAGATATAATTGCCATTAGAGTAACTAGTTCCTCATGGGTAAGATTTTTCACTTCGACAAGCATGGATTCCAAGATCCGACGAAGTGTCCCAATCATACGCTCCCACACTCCTCCCATATGGGAGCTATGGGGAGTGTTAAACAGCCAAGTAGATCCAGTATCCAAGAAGAACTGTTTCACAGTCTCATCTTCCACGTTTATGGTATTAATTTTCAGGTCATCTGTCGCACCTACAAAATTTGTCCCAGCATCGGAACGAAATTGATTCACTTTTCCTCGCACTGCTATGAATCGACAAAGAGCATTTATGAATACTGAAGAGAAGACATATCCTCCACGACTTCAATGTGAATAGCTCTTACACACAAACAAGTGAACAATATTGCCCAACGTTTCGAGTTTGCAACTCCACCTCTGGATTTCCGCTCTGGATTTCCGAGTGGTAACTGACCATGGTCCGAAAGTATCTAGACCCACATAAGTAAATGGAGGTGCTTTCTCCAATCGATCACTTGGGAGTTCCGACATTTTCTGAGATTCAAAGTGTCCGCGTAACTTTTTGCACTGAACACACCTGTGTATAACAGAAGAAACTAAGCGCTTTCCGCCGACTATCCAAAATCCTCCAGTTCTGACAGCACCCTCTGTAAACAGGCGTCCTTGATGCTTTACGCTCTCATGGAAATGTGTCACCAACAGTTTGGCAACATGCGTGTTAGGAACAAATACAGGGTGTTTCTCCTTTGGGGTTAGACAGGGTGCCCTACTCAGCCTACCACCAACTCTTAAAAGTGTATGGATTCAGTGAACAAATCACATTGTTTTTCGGCACAGGTTTGTTTTCCTTCAGAAGACGAATCTCTATCTTGTACATTTCATGCTGTACTTCTCTCAGTATGAAGTTGAAAGCTTCTTCATTGGACTCCGCAGAATCAGATTCCCTGCAGTTATGCCAGCCACTGCAGTTTGTCCCTTTATGAAATGTATGCACAATATGCCTAAGCTTTCTGATTGCTTTCACAAGCCTTTTCCAGGACGAAAACTTCTCAAAACGCTTTGTACCCAGGGACTCACTTGAAACGTCAGTTTTTAGGACCTGAACTTCTTTTCTAACTTCACAGTCATCCTCTTTGCTGATTAAGGGGAACACTTCAAGACATTCTGACTGACAGCCTTCTTTCATCAGGAACTGGGGTCCATTTAGCCATTTGCTGTCTTTCATATTTTCCACCGGCAAACCTCTTGTTCCGTCGTCAGCTGGATTGAGATGAGTCGTTACAAAAGTCCACTGTTGTGGAGAACTGACACTTCTAATCTTTTCCACACGATTGGCTACATATGTGAAGAATCTTCTTGTCTGATTACCAATGTAACCTAATACCACCTTGCTGGAAACTATAATAACCATTTGTAATCTTATTAGGACTCTAAACAGTCTTTTGGATATATTCATCAATCAAATTATACCAACCTATAGTATAAGTAAAACTCTTCAATACAATTCTCTTAATACCACATGTGTTATCTATTGTATTGTTGAATGGTCAATAATTAAATGAAAGCATGGTTTCTTAATCACTAATTTTAATGATGCTAGATGTTGCAAGCACAATGATCTAAACGTAAGTGAGTTACGTTTTACTCGAAAAAGTATTTAAGAGGCAAAGTCCCAAAGCAGTAGGTGAACGCTCTACCATAAACTATCCAAATATAATGGTGAGTATACAACATCCCCCTTTCTCAGGCTTTTATGACGAATGTCTATAAAGCACATCTGTGTGAAATAAATCTTGAAATATCTTAGAAAAACATGTTGATAAACATTCTAAAACATAATCATTTAATCTAAGAAACATGCCCTAACTGTTATTTTATTATCAGCTGAAACATTAAACTAAATTCCTTCCCTGAAAAAGTTATTAACCTTTCATATGAACAAGGATTGATTGATTGATTGATTGATGTTTAACGACGCGTCAACCCTAATAGGTCATTAGCGTCTAACAATTGTAAAATGCATAATTTAGTTCAGAGAAAAGGCAAAAAATATGGTAAGAATTATCAAAGTTATAAATAATTATTCCGCTAGATGAAAGATACAGTGATTAAAATGAAATGATAGAAATGGAGAAAGGTATAAATATGATTTAACTTAAAAATTTATATTTTGTTAAAAAGGTTAATTCGTTTTAAAAATGACAAAATGCGTTCAACAGATACATTTTTGAACAAATCTTTCAAACTGTTACTTTGAAAGCAGGAACGACGTACATCTATAAAATCAATGCATTTAAGCAGAAAGTGCTTGGCAGTTAATTGTGTGTCACATCCAATACATTGAGGTTTATTTTCTCGTTTAAGTAAATATGAATGTGTATGTCCAATTCGAAGACGAGAAAGAACAATCTCTTCCCGTCTCGAAAGTTTATGAATTAATCTTGGTCGTTTTACATGAGGTTCAATTTCTTTCAATTTATTGTCATCTGCTCTGCTCCAAATTGATTGCCATTCATTAAAGATATACTCGTTGATAAAAGGTTTAAAATTGATAAAAGGAATTTTAAAATCTGTTTGTTATGAACAAGGAAGTTCATATCACTGATAAGCCAGCATGAAAGAAGTCATATGTTGAAATGTTGACTATTTCACTGAAGCCTGAAATTAAGAGTTTATTTGTAGTCTTTCTGGCGGCTTTGAAATACGACCAGATCTCGTAACGGTTACACCCACAGGAAGCGTCGTATCTCTCTTTGTACTGGTAAACCCTGTTTTGGTCTACCCTCCGCGTTGTTTTCGCCCATGTTCTCGAGGATGTTTTCTCTCTGCTCGACAGGCGTATCAGCATTTTGTTGATGTAATCTGACCAAATGACGCCTGTTTCTTCTGATTGTTCCTCGCGGCGTATCCACAATGTACGATCGCGGGAAAAGGGCACCTTGGACAACATTTCCATCAGTTTGTAAGTTTTTCACGTGTACCCTGTCGCCCTTCTCTAACGGCGGAAGCGGTCTTGCACACCTCCTCGTATCGTAGTTTAGTTTACTTTGTTCCCGAACATACTTTTCGCGCTCCGCAATTTTCGCGGCACTGACCAGTTTTGGCTGTAAGTTACCCGGTGCAGTAGGTAACAATGTCTTGATCTGTCTGTTGAACAGGAATTCACTAGGACTATATTCCATTACGAATCTTAGTAGCTCTGTACTCCATTAGAGCAACGTAGGGGTCATCGGCCTTTTCGAGTAGCCGTTTTACAGTCTGCACAGCCCTTTCACTTTCACTGTTTCCCAGCGGCCATCGCGGGCTGCTTCGAACATGCTTTATTCCGAAGTCTCTCATGAATTGTTCGAATAAATCCGAGGAAAATTGTCCTGCCCCGTCGGATACTAACGTGTCACAAACACCATGTCTACTCATAATCGACTTTAAATGACTGATGATGTCACTTGACGTTGTTGATGTCAGTTTAACAATCTCAATATACCGCGAAAAATAATCAATCACTAGCAAATAGTTTTGTCCCTTCCAGTAAAACATGTCTGTACCTAGTTTTTCCCAAGGTCTGCCAGGTAATGGTGTATAAATCATAGGTTCTGCATGATCGTTTTGTACTTTAGAACATGTATCGCATTTTCGCACCATATCTTCGATGTCTTTGCTTAGCCCCGGCCAATACACTGAATTATTTGCTCTATCTCGGCATTTCGTTATGCCTTGATGCGCTCCATGTATTTTTGACAGAATATCTGCTTGCATTGAAGCTGGTATTATGATTCTGTTTCCTTTCATCAGTAATCCATGATTGACAGTTATTTCACCTTGAATAGACCAGTATGTTTTTATAAATTCCGGCAAGTCTGATTTGCGTTCTGGCCATCCATTTTCACAGTATCTAATTAGTTTTCTGCACACAGTATCATTATATTGTTTTTCAATAATTTCTTGTAACCTTGTGTCCGTTACAGGTAATCTACTGATGACGTAATCCACGTAATTTTCAGTGTCGATAGTTGCTTGCTCGTCCTTGGTCGACAGTTCACGGTATAAAGGTGCTCTTGAGAGCGTGTCCGAGATTACCATCTTACGTCCCTCTACGTGAGATATCGTATATGTAAAGTCCATGAGTCTCATTCTGAATCTTTGAATACGCGAACTTAGTTCTGCGGTATCCTTACGGCCCAACAACGACACTAATGGTTTGTGATCTGTTTCTATATGAAACTGTTTACCTATGAGTAAGTCCCGGAACCGTTCACAGGCCCATGTGATACCGAGAGCTCCCTTCTCTATCGTAGCGTAGCGTTGTTTTGAAGCATATGCGACTGGTTTCATCTGACCGTCATCCTGCTTTTGCATAATTACGCTGCCAATACCGTAATTACTCGCATCCGATGCCACTACCGTATATCTCGTTGGATCATACAGTGCCAGTACTGGGGATTTTGGCAGTTCTTCCTTGATCTTATTGAAGGCATCCTGCTGTTGGTACCCCCAATAAAACTGATTCGTGTCCTTAAGCAAATCTCTCAGTGGTTTTGTATACTCAGCCAGGTTGGATGAAAATTTACCCATATGATTGATTACACCCAATATACGTCGCACCCCGCTGACGTCACTGGGTGGTTTCATGTCCACAAATGCTGACAGTTTATCAGGATCTACACGAACTCCGTCTGGTCCTATTACATAACCGACATATTTTACTGACCTTGTCTTGAACACACATTTTTCAGCGTTCAGAGTCAATTTAGCGTCCTGAATCCGTTTCAGAACCGTATCCAAGCGTTCGTCATGCTCCTGTTCAGTTTTTCCGAATACCAAAACATCGTCAGTTTGACATACTACGCCTGGTATACCGTCCAGTATACAAAACATCCTTTTCTGGAAATACTCGCTCGAGCTTGAAAGTCCAAACGGAAATCTATTGCAGACGTAACGTCCGAATGGCGTTATGAAACACGTCAACTTTCTGCAAGACTCCCGACAGTTCACATTGCCAAAAACTACTATTACAGTCAAGCTTTGAAAAGTACTGTGCACCTGATAATAATCCCAATGTTTGATCTATGGCAGGCATTGGAAAGTTTTCTCTTTTGACACTTTCGTTAAGTTTTGTCAAGTCAACACAAATACGTACGTTACCATTCGCCTTGGGTACGACCACCATTCCGGCACACCATTCGGTTGGTTCGTTAATTTTCGAAATAACACCTGTCTCTTCCATGCGATCCAGCTCCTGCTTTACCTTAGACATAAGGGGTATTGATACTCTCCTCGGTACGGTAAGCGCATATGGCTTGGCATCGTCTTTTAATTTAATGTCATACTGTCCCTCAAGTTTGCCAAGTCCTTGAAATAACTTGGGGTATCTATCCTTGACATTTTCAGGTGTGAAAACTTCATAAACACGTTTAACTAGTCCCAGTTTTTCAATTGTCGGTCGCCCCAGTAAACAGCGTTTTAGTCCCTTCACAACGTAAATGTTCTCCTGAACTGACTTATTTTCACTAGATATTGTCTCTGTGAATGTACCCAATACATTTAATTCCACTTGTCCAGGTCCGACCAATTTTCTCGTCGATTTTTGTAACGGAAATTTGCCAAGTTTGACGTAAATGTCATCTGATATTACTGTCAAATCGGCCCCTGTGTCTATTTTGAAGTCTATGTCCAAGTTTTTGACTTTCAAAGATATAAACCACGGACTCGAACCCTGGACCTCGTGGATAGTTCCTAAGTAAGCATCCTCAACTTGCTCATATTCAGTATGGCTGTCCTCCTCTACTTCATGTAGGTGTTTCTTCGCTAAACAACATTTTTGCCAATGTCCCTTTATGCCGCAACCTCGGCAAATACTTTGAGCAGCCAGACAATTCTTCCGACTATGCTCAGGAGTCGCTCCGCACCGAGTACACTTCGAGCGGGTGTCTGGCCTGTTGTGGTAATTATGTGCTTTACTTGGAAGTGACTTGTGTTTGACAAAGTTCCTTTTTCTCACAGAGTCTACTTTAGAGTCATTGTCATTTATTTGGGATCGAACCACTGACTGCTGTTTCTTAATCGACTCACTTTGGCGTGCCTGATTTACTGCCTTTTCTAAAGTGAGATCAGCGTCCATTTGTAATTTTTCTGCAACTCGCGCATCACGTACACCAACCACGATTCTGTCCCTGATGAGTTCATGTTTTAAATCTCCAAATTTGCAATGTTCAGCCAAGGTGTATAAAGCCGTAATGAACGTGTCCACCGATTCTCCTTCCTCCTGTTTTCGCATGTTAAATTTTGCCCTTTCGAAAATGACGTTTCTCCGAATTACGAAATGGTCCTGAAATTTCTTTTTGACGCCATCATAGACCTTTTGTTGTGGTTTCGTTAAGTTGAACGATTTGAAAATCTCGTCGGCTTCCCGACCCATACAGTATATTAATGTATTAACTTGTTGTTCTCCAGTTTTACCGTCCAATCCAGAAGCTATTTTGAAGCGTTCAAAACGAGAAATCCACCGGTCGAAATCCTCTGGATTTTTGAAGTTTTTTTTTTTTTTTTTTTTTTTTTTTTTTTTTTTTTTTTTTTTTTTGCCGCTCCTCCAACCCCTTACGGCACCAGTTTGCCTGTCGTGTATTTTCAGTTTATAACATTCTTGCGTTATTTTTAGTGAAGCTCTTTGCGTTGCGTTGGCATTTGTGTATGTTCCTAATGTAGTTTAATTGTGTGTTAAGTATTGCTGATGACGGTTTACTGATACAACAATAATAATGATAATAATAATGATAGTATGTACGGTGCAAGAAGGCATTAAAGCGAATAACAATCTAGAGTTACTTGTAAAAAGTTATTGTCGTTAGAAAGTAATAATAATAATAATAATAATAATAATAATAATAATAATAATAATATGTACTGTGCAAGCATTGATGTGGATAAAAAACTCTGAGAGCTGTAGAAAGATAGTATCGTTAGATAATAATAATAATAATATTATTATTATTAATAATAACAATGATAATACTGATAATAGTCGTGCAGATGATGATGATGATGATGACGTAAAATAATAATATTAAATAATGATGGTAATAATAACAATAATGATAGTAGCGTATATGCTTCTAAAATACGACGACTATGACAAGGAAACAGAAAAGTTTAGGGGAACAAGAAGAAGAAGAAGAAGAAGAAGAAGAAGAAGAAGAAGAAGAAGATGATGATGATGATGATGATGATGATGAATGCTGGCTGCTATTGATAGTAGTCGTTGTGTGTCCGTAGTGGTGATTGTCGGTATATCTTTGTGTGTGTTTGTTAGTAGAATTATGCATTGATCAGTATGTTAAAGCTTCAGTGTGCCAAAATAGAAGTTGTGTTAAAAGACTGCATTTGTTCATTTCATTTATTTAAATTTAACCTTAAGGACACGACATGCTTAGGATCCAGACTGTATCATGAGCATCGGTATGGTATATGGGAGACATCGCGTGAGGACATTGAAAGGGGGCCCTGGATTACCCAGTCAAACGGTCATTCTCGCGAATCTCTCCCACTTTTCCACACCGACGATCATGACAATTAGCCCTTTTCCCCCTCTCCTTACATATTAAAGCTGCATTTATTTCTAATTAAAACCGATACACAATTTTGAATATACAAATTTGAGTAATGTCTTAGATTTGATGATGATGATACAGTTGGTGGGTCTTTTAGATTTCTATTCTCGGTAGATAGGTCTGAAACGAGAAGAAAAAAATTAACAAAAGAACATTATAAACATATTGGCAGTATATTACGGTGTGCTATCTAAGGAAGGTGTCTTATACACGGTATCTGGGTAGTTATGCAAATAGACTGTTTCTATTTTAAGGTGTATTGAAAACTAGGTCATAGTTATTTTTGGCCTAGCTCATCTTTGCTCGGACGTGTAAAACCAGTTTATCGAGTTTGCAGCGATCAGAGGTCATTTGGTCAGTGTTCCGGTCGCGTGTGCTTAAGTTACTGTGTCATTGACCACGTTAATGGGTTAATAGATTCTGTTTTCGTGATATATTATTGTGAAAAAGATGATAATCTTATCAGTGTCAGAGTGATAGTGAATTCATGTCGTCTTCTTTTTGGATTATTGCCGGTATTCGTCTGCGCCTTTACGAGTCGGTTGGCCGTTGTACGATCATCATCTGAAACAGGATAAAAGTAGCTGTATTATTACGTAGGTTTTGTTGTTTATTTGTTTGTGAATTTACATGTCTTATATCTTATGTCTGCAGTGGTGCTGCCTGTCATCAAAACGATAGTCCTGGCGGCAAGCAGCAACACAGCAGCATTTCAAACGCTGTTGAAGAAGCTTCAACAACAACGAGGCTGTATTTATAAAGTTACAGTGGTTTAGATGTTACAAAAGTGCCGTATGTACACAGTGGTCATTCACATTAGTTTGTTTAGGGGCTAAACAGCTGTAGACCCAGGTTGATGTTTGCACAGTATTTATCAAATGCAATGTACATAGTGCACCAAATTAATTTAACGGTTAATTAATTACTAAAATAAATAGATGGAAAATGCAATAGAAATTTACGTGGGTATTTGAAAAAGAACAAAAATGGTAAAAATTAAAATAATAGGTTGTTTTGTTTATATTTATGTTCGAAAAAACTAAAAAATATATCTTTTTTATTGTGTGTGTGTGTGTGTGTGTGTTATGTTTGTATTTATGTATGAGAGGAAAAAATATATATATATATATATACATAAAGCAGTTTTTATTTGTTAATGTTTGTGTGTTTGTTTGTGTGTTTTTAAAGTAATAGGTTGTTTTGTTTATGATTGTGTATAAAGAGTATAAATTTTTATGTGTGTGTGTGTGTGTTATGTTTGTATTTATGTATTGAGAGGAAAAAGATTAAATATATACAAGTTTCGTTTGTGTGTGTGTGTGTGTGTGTGTGTGTGTGTGTGCATGCATGCGCATGTGTGTCTATGTGTTTTGTTTGTATTTATGTATGAGAAAAAAAAAAGATATATATAAATAAAGTTTCAATTTAAAGAAAAAAAAAGTGGTTTTTGTAAAGATTTTTTTGTTGATTGTTTGCTTTTCTGTGTTTAGATATTTGTTTAAAGTACTTTAATATGAGGTAGGCATTAATTTTCATTTTTCAAATATAGAAGTATAAGAATTTCATATTGGGTTTGGGTCCTGCGGGTCTGAAAAAAAAAATAAAAAACACAACAACAAAAACAGCACCTTATGGTATATTACTAATCATTGTCAGAAAACAGCTTAGATCATTCTGGTAATATTCATGAGCAAAAAGCTCTGATTATATATTTATACATGCATATAGAAATATACAAATGTAAATAATACTGTAGGTCTATTATTTTATTTTCTAGCAATTATGGAAAGATAAAGAGAGAGTCACATTGAAGACACCACAACATATATGCCGAGTAGAAGCTTCACAGCGATGGATTTGTTAGCTGAGGTGATGTATGTTAAAAAATTCTGGCGGCTACTACCAGAGTGATGAAACAACACACATATGGGCCCTGTGTTAGTATATGAAGCAGAAGTACACGTAGCATATACAGGTATAGTATATTCATGTATGTTAATAGTATAATTTTGTTTTATACTTGATGATACAGGTTTTTATCAGCATGATAATTATTATACTTGATGATACAGGTTTTTATCAGCATGATAATTATTATACATGGGATGAAAAAAAAATCATTTATCATCTTTATTTGTTTAAGTTGAGACTTAAACGTCCCAGCCAAAAGATCTTCCTATTATGCCGGGATGGATAAAATAATCTTTGAGAGCCATGGAAAACGCATGATGTAAAAATATACATCTATGGAATAACATGAGGCATTAAAGTATATAACTGGTTACATACATTTAATACCTGAGTCCCTACTGCAGGTGTTCCTGACTCAAAAACAAACCAGATGAAATGAGCTGTTTTTACTATTCAATAAAAGCTTATTCTGCATAAGGAACATACAGCATACAAAGAATTTCAAAGAAGATTGTTTGACACTTAATATGCTGCATGGTCTTCATAGCAGCAAAAGATAGGTCTGTAACCGACTGTTATTTTTAATGACTTAAAATTCTGTTGGCCTTGCATTTGTTTATCATGCAGTAGGCTCAAGCAGTTTTGCATCTTGACGAAACGAAAACCAAGGTGCTAAATAAAGTCTCTGCATGCAAATGCTAGGCTGAAATAGATGGCCCATACTTAGACAACCTTGCTTTCAAGATTGTAGAAAGCCATTTCTTTTACAGTGGATATCATTTATGGATATAGTGATTGGAGCCCAAATGCAAAGCGTGAGCAAACCTGTTTTACTAATAGGGTTTTCCACGCTCTACATAGGTCTCCAGTTATTTCTGCTACCTTTTAAGATAACAGAAGATATGTGAGGTGTGACATTCAATACTACAATTGGGTATTTCTGCCAGATCTCTTATAACATTTGGGAGAGAAACTGGTAGGGTGTTCCACTTGTTAGTGTTGTTAAAGCAACTAAGTTTGGGTAGAGTAGAGTCTAAGGTAATGTCTTTACAGAGATAATAAATTCAAGTACATGTATAAAGTGTAAAGAGTTTCAGGTTAGTGAGTCATGTTATGAATACACAGTGGGTAGTGTAAATTGATGTCAAGAGTATTTCATTGGATTTAAAAAATTACTGGTGGGCATTTATACATGTATGTTGCTGGGGGTATAGGTAAGTTCATGTGTTTATTTGAGATGGGTATAGTTTACGTTAATACAGAGTTAATTAGTTTTACGTTATGTGCCATTCATTCAAAAATTTCTCTAGTAATGAAAAGTTCTTGGTATTGTTTTGTTCCTTGTATATTTTCTGTCTCATAATTAGGTGGCTATGTAGCCAAGGTTCAATGTCAACCTGCTTGTTGTTATGTAGCCAGTGTTTATATATGGCATGAAAGATGTAAGAGAGTAGATTATTCAGAGGTCCATAAGCTGGATATACTATTTTATGGCCAAAGAGAAGTGTTTTATAGGTGAGTTTCAAGGCGAAGCCAATTTTTTCAAAAATCTGATTTAGTTTGAGGATCAAAGGTTTAAGTCTTGGACACAATAAAAACATATGGTTATAATTTTCAACAGAATGACAACCAAATCTACAATACTGAGAGTCTGATAGCTTCCATTTATGCAGATTTTCTTGAGATGGAAGGATCTTATGAATAAGTTTATAGTGAAATTCTGACAGTTTTTTATCTACTTGTGTTTGTATTCGTAGCTTCCATATCTCACACCATGTTGGTTTATTGGGGATCACATCATTCCAGTATTTCTCTATATAGGACTTTTCTTTTATTTTATTTGTTAATATGGTATAATAATCTTTAATTTTTGCGGGTAGGTCAAAAATGTGTTTTCGCTCACACAAAATGAAAGGTTTCATGTCCTTTTTGACTTTCAAATTCATATCTACATTTTTTAAGCTGTTTTTCCATGCTTGAGGGATGGATTTCAAAATTGTGGCATATTCAATTAGCCAGTTTGCTCTATTACATCCTTGCATTTGATTAAATATATCCTTACTGCTTTTTAGATTTCCAGTTTCGTCTAACAAATCATCGATGAAGTTAATGTTACTTTTATGCCAGTTCTTATAAAATAATGTTTTATTTTTTGTTTGTATAAATTTATTGCCCCACAAAAGTTGTTTTCTGATTTCAGCTACACTCTGAGGTGCTTTTGAGCCTCCACCACATGAATGCCAGCTGAGGATAGCCTCCTTATAGAATTGAGGGAGTTTTAAAGGTAAGTGGGTTTCTTTTTCTACATTCATACACATTAATAAGTTAAGTACAGACTGATCCATGTAAGTTTTAGGAAGTATCGTCCATGTTTCATTTTTACTCTCATATAATCTTTGGCACCATACTGCTTTTGCAGCTGTACAAAATGATTTAAGATCTAACATTTTCAAGCCACCTTTATTTAAGTCATTTATTAAAACTTTTCTGCATATTTTGTCTCTGGTGTATTTCCAGACAAAACTGTATAATTCCTTGTTTATTTCATTAATAGCCCACTTAGGGATACATATAGAGGAAACTAAATAAACAATTTGTGACAGTGGAAGTGTCTTAACAATAAGAATTCTTCCTTGCATTGAAAGATCTCTGTATTTCCATTTGTTTAGTATTTTTTTGACATTTTCTACTTTACTTCTCCAGTTTTTTTCCTCAATTTCTTTTTTATTAAACCCAAAATGCACACCCAGTGCCTTTACCACCTCATTTTTCCAGTTAATATCAGCAAAGTTGTCCCCCCTATTTTTACCTCTGCCTAACCATAACCCTTCTGTTTTCTCCATATTAAGTTTTAAGCCTGTGACTTTTCCAAATTCTTTGATTACATGTAGACAGTTTTTTACAGCTTGTTCATTTTTGAGAAATACAGTTGTATCATCTGCTAGTTGAGCAATTTGAATATATCTTTTTTCTTCTTTTACTTTAATTTCAAGACCATCATTGGTGTTTTTTCGAATCTGGTTTCCTAGGATTTCTACAACCAATAAAAAGAGCAGTGCACTTAATGGACAGCCTTGTCGAATGCCCCTCTGTATTTTAAAGGGTTTTGATGTCCATCCATTATTTGATAGGCATGCTTCTGCATTATTATAGATAGTTTTAACCCACTTAATGAAAGAGTTCCCAAAGTTGAATTTTTCTAAAGTTGCATGTAAAAAAGTATGATTTACAGTGTCAAAAGCTTTTTGAAAATCAAGGAAGACAACTGCTCCTTCTATGTTATCTTGTTCAAAGTGATTGATTACATCTTGAATGAGTCTAATGTTATAAGCTATATTTCTTCCCTTAATGTATCCATTTTGGTCAGTATGAATTACTTGTTTAATGACAGTCTTTAAGCGGTTGGCTAATACATGTGCTAAAATCTTGTAGTCAGTGTTTAAAAGGCTAATAGGCCTCCAGTTTTTCAGAAGCTGTTTATCATTTTTCTTAAATATTAGTGACAGTATGCTTCTTTTTTGGGTTGGGGACAGTTCTCCAAGTTCATATGCATTATTTAGTGATTCTATTAATATCGGATGTAATTCTGTCCAGAAATTTTGGTAAAATTCTGCAGGAATCCCATCACTACCTGGGGACTTATTACTTTTCATTGCCTGTAAGGCTAATTCACATTCCTGCATGGTAATTTTCCCTTCAAGGCAGTTTGATTCATCATCACTTAATGTTTTTGGGTGACTTGCATTTTGTAAATATGTTTTTATTTCCTGTTCAGTTATATTGTCATTCTTGTAAAGGTTTTCATAGAATTTATAGCCTTCATCCATGATATCTGCATCGGAATGAGTAAGTGAGCCATCCTCCTTCTTAAGTTTCCTTATAGTGTTTTTTGATATGTTTTGTTTTTCTAAATTAAAAAAGAATTTAGTGCTTTTTTCGCCTTCTTCAACCCATTTTGCTCTGCTCCTGATCTGTGCACCTTTATTGCTTTCATTTACTAAATTATGTAAATCATTGATTAGTTCATCTCTTTCAGCTTGTTTATTTCTATTATAGTTTGAGTTAATAACTTCTTGTTCTTTGGCTTGTACCCTATCTTCAAGTTCTTTTATTACATTTTTTCTAACTTTTTGTTTATATTTGCAGTAGGAGATGGTAAATTCTTTTATTTTGATTTTGCAAATTTCCCATACAAACTGCTTAGAGATATTTTTGTACTCATCTTGTGTTTTTGTTAGGAGACTTTTAATATTATCATTATAAGTTTTATCTGCTAGAATACTGGTATTTAGTTTCCATCTTCCAGGGCCTCTAGTTGATGTATCAAAGTCCATGAACAAAGTCACACATTTATGATCTGATTTTACACCAGGTATGATAATATTTGTTTTTTGTACATTATCCAAAAGGTCAGTTGAGACTAAGAACTTATCTAAGCGGCTTATATCTTTGTATGTAAATTGCTTTCTGTTAGGATGCATTTGTCGCCAGACATCATTTAAGTTTTTTGTATCCATGAGATTTTTATATGTAACAGAGCTCACATCTTTTGTTTTAGTTTTATTGTGTCTATCTAGCTCATTTTCAGTAGAGTTCAAATCCCCACCTATTATTAAGTGACTCTCATCATGTGCAAATCTATCTATCCATTTTTGAACTTTGGAAAAAAAGGTTTTTCTATCATTGCTATTGTTCGGATTTTTGAAGTTGAAATTTTCCGGCGGCGCAACTTGGAAAGTCGCCATGATGATAATTCCAAAGAAGAATAATAAAATCACTTTCAACATTGATTTTGAGCCTGATTTCACATTTGATCACGAATATTTGACAGAACTTATAATGCATATATCTTTACACTAACACTTGAAACTTTTTATTTATTCCAAATTTATCACATAATATGAATGCTTATTAATTATTAATGCTTATTTGACCGGTCCCGATAGCGTAATGGTTAGAGCGTTCGCTTCGGAAGCGGGAGGCGCGGGTTCAAATCCGGGCCGCGTCATACCAAAGACGTTAAAAATGGTACCAGTGGCTACCTTGCTTGGCGCTCAGCATTAATAAGGCAAGCACTGGCTTCTCTTCTCTCTCTCAAAAAAAAAGATAACTTCAATGATGGGAGCTCCATGTAATACTCTGTTTATGAGGTGTTTGGAGTACTTGGCAGATTCAGATTCAGAATTCCATAATTTACACTGGCACTAATTTCACATAATTTTTATTCTTTAATGCTTTATCCATTTAATAACACTTGATGGAAAAACACACAAAAAATTAAGAATTCCTTTTATTATTCCACTCTGAAGCAGCTACAAAACTTGTCGATCCGTCTGTGATAATTCCAAATTTCACGACTTTTTTGACAGTTTCTCCGTAACTTGCACAGGTAGATGACGGTTGGTCTTAATTAGTAAATTAATAACTTCTGACACCATATTGTATTGTTGGATGGTCAATAATTAAATGAAAGCATGGTTTCTTAATCACTAATTTTAATGATGCTAGATGTTGCAAGCACAATGATCTAAACACAAGTGAGTTACGTTTTACTCGAAAAAGTATTTAAGAGGCAAAGTCCCAAAGCAGCAGGTGAACGCTCTACCATAAACTATCCAAAAAAAATGGTGAGTATGCATTATACAACATTATCTATATATTGTTGCAAGTTTATTGTCTTATTAATATTAGAAATTGTATGATACGTTTTTATTCATAAAAAATGATGCCTAAAGAATCCAAGTACAATCCCAATGCATCATATAACCCCAATACCAATCATACCAAAAAATAATATTGAACTAGTAAAACAAACAATTTATGTTAACACAAATGTTAACACAAAACAGATGACCATTTCCCAGTAACGTTTCCCGCTTTATTTCAAAACTATCAAAATCCAACATACACACCAATGAACAGTGGACTACATGGCTTCATTCATCATTTGACTGGTGGCAGTGTCAATTAAACTATGGTGTTTTGTGTGCCACTGCAGGTTGTGGAGTAAGTTATAAATCAAGATCATCTACAAAACACATCAGGACTAATTAAAACAGTATATACATTTCATGTTTATTATTGTATTTCTGCTATCTTAAAAGAACTGAGGTCATCTTTACCAACAGATGCATCATTCTGTTATTACAAAAACCCATACGACAAAGCAGTCCACCAAAAAACATGCAATGAATTTGATGTTTCGCCTACTATTGGATTGGCGTCAAAAATTATAACCCAGTTTTAAATGCTCTGGTCTTGGAGAATTTACACAATACTTTAAACCAAGTGGAAAATACAGACAGGAACATCGAAGTAATGGTCTTTTCTTCAATCCAATTGACAGAATAGTCTATACAAGAGATATAGGTGAAGCATGGACAATGTTTATATTAAACAAATCAGAAGGCTTCACAAAAGCAGGTATTGAACGATTTAACGAAAGTATTAGAATGTTTGTATGGCCACTATTAGGAGCACAATCCCGAACACGTGTAGAAATACTAAACATAGGCACAGGAATTGATGCTCAAAACAATTCGTAGCATTCGTTTAAAAAGCTATTAATAGTTCAATCGATTTGCCTAATCAAATATCAAGATATCAAGATGTATTGAAATATGCAAGTAGTAAAGTTAATTACACATATGGACTTGGTTTATATATGTCTCCTAGCGATATGATATTACAAATTAACACTATTTCAGGATATTATTATAGAAATGATGAATTCCTGCCAATATATGAACAATACAAATCTAAACAATTATCTTCTAAAGACATTGTGCAAATTCTTTTGACTTCAGAATATACAAGCCCCATAATAGCCAGAACCATACCCACATCTGTTGAAAACAACTGTACATTCATTGTTGATACAAAGGCAATTGGAAATTGGAAAGACCTGCTTGCTGATGATACTGGAGCATGGACTGTAATTGGTAGAAAGGTTTTGTTTGTTGAATTTGATGGCAGTGATTGTATCATAACACAAGATAGGGAACCTGGAAGCGATTTTCAGTTAGTAAGAAATTTCCATAGGAATGATTCCTCTAAAGATTTTCATAGGGTAATAGTAGTGTTACAATCACTTTGTGACAAGACAATTCTCGCTTTATGTCTGGTACAATATTACTTTGATAATGAAAAACACCCTATAGTGGTGAAACCCAACGGCAACAGTAAGCAGTCAAAGGCATATATGAGGACACAATACAGTGTAATGGACAAAATAAAACGACGTATTACTTCTCAGTCCCCAAAAGAGGTTGTTCACACAGTTATAGAGTCTATCGGAGGCACAGAAAAAAATCAAATCTTGTGGCGAAAAGGTTATAGACAGGCCGCAGGTAAAAAACCTTTAAGCGGAAATCAGAGGATTCAACAGATATATTGCTGGTTACAGAGATGTATAAAAAAGAAAAAAAAAGACACATCAAAAACGTTTATACGTAATCTGACAGTGAATCCGGAATTTACTGTTGTCTTGACTGACCAGCAACTACTGGACATAGAGCGGTTCTGTATAGATCCAAGACAATTTTGTGTTCTCGCAGTTGACACAACATTCAACCTTGGAAACTACTACATCACGATGACAACTTATAGACATTTACAGTTGCTAACCAAACAGAAGACCCACCCAGTCATGATTGTACCTGTTTTGCTCCACCAGCAAACATTGCAGATTAGTTACATCAAGCTGCCATCCGCAATGTTAGAGTTAAGGCCAGCATTGAGAGACATGGTGGCTTAGGCACAGACGGAGAAAAGAAGAATTTGTATGATGCCTTTGTGAGCCTAAATCCAAATGTGACACACCTTTTATGCGACATTAACATGCGTGATAATGTCAAGTCAAAGCTGGGTGATTTGGGCATGCCGCAAGATGTCCGGACAAATATTTTGAATGACATATTTGGTAGGCAAGTAGGCGAAACGAAGGTCAAAAGACTGATTGACTCGGAATTTGAGGCGACGCACAGGGACATTATTGCAGAATAGGATCAACTTCAGCCATCCGACAAGATTGTCCAGTTTGTGAAATACTTCAACGACAAGAAGGTTAAGAGGATTCGCTCCTCAATGACAGCAGATGTGAGATCGCGATGTGGATTAGGATACCCACCAGCTCCATTTACGCAAAACGCTAATGAGTGCATGGATAAAGTATCAAAACAAAGGAGCGCCGGAGAGCCAGCAAGACTCACTGCTAAGGATTTTATCAGTAAGTTAAAAACATTAGTTGGACGACAAGATGAAGAAGCATTCTTAGCCATGCTTGGTCAGAGAGAGAAGACACAAGCACCAGGCTATGGATACACTGCACAGACACTTTTGCGCCAGATAAGTTGAGGAAACAAAGAAAAGCTCCTTGAAAATAAATCACAATTCCTTCACTGTAAACTTGTCATAAGTTTCTATAAATTGAAGAAATGGGTTCTATTATACATCAGGTAATTGTTTAGTTAATCTCTGTTTTCTGATTGCTGTATTTTCCATGAAATTTATAACTTCAGGTAAAATTGTACATGAGTCCAAGAGCAATCAGCTGTTTTGGTTCAATACTGTTAATTTCATATTTCTGGTGCAAGATTTAAACTCTTTGTCACAGTTACTTGTAAGAAATGAAAATGGAATTTGTTTATAAGTGTCTCAATCTATATAGTTCTATGTTCTGTACAAATACTTGATATACTGTCTGTGTAATACTAAAGCATGCAACCAAGTAAGAACAAAGGTTTTGATGTCATTATTTCATATCGGCTTTGTTCATATAAGTTGATACTGTTCTTATCCATTCCATCCATTTGAATAAAATGTTTCACTTTTGTGCATTGTGAATCATGACCGCAATTAAATGTCACAGGCTAAAGTATAAATAGATCAAGGAAGTTGCTAATACTTGCTTGCATCCATATTTGTCTGTCATTTATTTATCTGTGTACTTTGATTTGCCCTCACGGCACAATACTTTCATATGAATTGATATGGATCAGCTTGGGATGTACACAGTTTTCATCATGTCCGAAATCAAGACCTGCCGAATTTATGTGCGTGACCTATTTCCCCTAGAAATGAGTTTAAACTTCGTGACACGCTACGGCCGCTCCAGTCTGGAACGGATTACCTCACATACTCAAGAACTCACCCAAGTATATCATACCAACCCCCTTTTGAGTGACAAGAATTGCCGAAAAGACTTGAGAAAATGATTGAAATTGGTCTGTCCTCGCGACTGTCATTGTTGTGTCACGTGACGTCGCTTACGCATCAAGAAATAGATCGAGGGGCCCATGGGAAGTTTTCAGTGGCGCAAAATATGAAAATGCTTAATACTTTTTAAACAAATCGTTTAAAGGGTTTATTTAAGTGTTTTCATTATATAAAATATATTTTCATCCCAATTTTTGCATTATTTGAATTTGTCGGATGACTGTTAGAATTCCTACGTTATGATCAACATACGGAAACTTTGTCAGAGCTTCGGAAACCCGGCGGAAATTGCCGAGTCCCAGAATATAGTCCCCTCGGCACCGCCCGTCCCCACGGAAAGCTTGTTGGGTCCCCGAGTCTACAAAATCCGGCAAAAAGTAGTTCTGTCGGACAGCTTTCCTGTTTTCATATTAAAAGGAGGTGCGCGGTAGCTCTTGGCCACTTTTTGTCGAGAAATTCTAGAAAAGAAACAAAATATTAGAGACGTTTAGAAGCTGGAGGGCGGCACGGGGACTGATCTAGAGTATTTAGGCATAGGTATTTATGATTCTAAGTTCCTAGAATATTTCTAGGAATTTTCATTTTGCAGATTTCGATTTCTACCGATGAGGAAAAAGAAAACAACAACAAAAATGACAACAACAACTCTTAGAAAAATACCGAAGATCAAGATTGGGAATCGAACCAGGACTTGAAATAGAGCATCTTGATTCACCTCGGCAGATTAGAAAAGTCAGGCACAGGAGCTCAAGTGAACGAATTGACACCGTTACCGTCCTCGAGAGACAGCCTGTGGTCATGTCCAGAATTTAGATCAACTTTCATGCGTTCGTCCGTCTAGAAGGTCTCGCCAGAAAATGTCCACCATTTTTTAGACTATTTTTCTTCTCCTTATTTTTATTTCTGCTGCGCCGTGAACAGCGAGCCTTGGAGATATGGTCATGCTGTGAGAGGAAGTCAGTCCCAATTACGCAGATCATGTTCTACACTGTTCGAACTAGATCAGTACCACGCACCTACAACGCCTGTGAGCACATCAAGGTCTACCCTGTTTGCTCAAGCTCATTTTTCTATCATGTTCAGACCGTATAACGAGTACAAAATCCAGTTCTGTTCCGCTCACGGTGATCAGCCTGAGCCCGCTAGAACCTATAAGCGAATAACAGGAAACAAGTGCTATCTAGCCAGATTAGTCACCACATGCACAGGCCCGTGTGACACGTTTCTGAGCCGAGTCTACACCGTCCGCTATATAGACCGCGGACCGAGGCAATCAACGAGTTAGAACAGAACAGAATAGAACTACGCCCGAGTTACTGGCTCTCCTCACGGAATACGCGTTTAGCAGCAAATTAAAGACATCTTTGTTATAGAAAAGTTTACTTAACTGCTTGTTGGACCTAGACGTACTGGTCTGAGAAGTTTGGGCTTCGAATCGGTACATGAGCGTACCGAGAACTTAAGCTTATATGTGGCCAAATAGAGGTTTATTTGGTGAGTTCCGATGGCTCGAGAATAGCCAGAACTCGTGTTTTAGAACATACAGTTCCCCTTTACAGAACTTGTTCGTGATTGAAGTTGCGGGAATCACGTCCGATGCAGTCATGGTCCGCGTGTTAGTGACTAGCAGAGACATCCTTGCGTTCGTTGAGACTCTTGGTTAGAGTAACTGACGATGTAGAGCAATACTGTTAATTTCATATTTCTGGTGCAAGATTTAAACTCTTTGGCACAGTTACTTGTAAGCAATGAAAATGGAATTTGTTTATGTCTCAATCTATATAGTTCTGTGTTCTGTACAAATACTTGATATACTGTCTGTGTAATTCTAAAGCATGCAACCAAGTAAGAACAAATGCCTTGATGCCATTATTTCATATCGGCTTTGTTCATAGAAGTTGATACTGTTCTTATCCATTCCATCCATTTGAATAAAATGTTTCACTTTTGTGCATTGTGAAACATGACCGCAATTAAATGTCACAGGCTAAAGTATAAATATATCAAGGGAGTTGCTTATTTGTCTGTCATTTATAACATACATAAGGCGCCAACATAAAACAAAAAGAACCACCACAGAAGTATCGCCTTGGAACGAGCAGTAACACAAAGTTACTGGCGGGCTTAAACATTGTAAATACCAACAATGGGCTTGAGAGGCAAAACAAGGTCTTCAAATATAACTTTCTGGAACAACAGAAGAATGCCTCATTGTCTAGAATGGTCTCCATTTTGATAACCGAATATCTGCCATCAATGATGTTAAAGTAAGTCTTCTTTGCAATACTTTTGCTTCATTATAAGAATTAGGTCTACAGTCAAAATCAACAAACCAATTTGGACATCAGTTTCATTTCAATCTTTGTTGAATGACAACATGATTGTATTATTAATATGCAGTCAAGGAAATGATAGTAGTAACAAAAGTGAGACCAGCTGTGTGTGTAACTAGCCAGCTTCCTGGAGAGAAGCCCAGTGGTGTGGAAGATGCTCCAACACCTACATGATAATAAAATAATCTATGTTGATGATAATGATGATGATGATAATGATGATTTGAAGAAAGTCATGATAAGCAGATTCTTACACGTACATTTATTTCACTTGCTGAACATTATTTAAGATGACCAAGTGTATATTACAATAATAATCCTTTTTGATTTAATAAGTATTCGTATAACTAAGAGTTACACTTTCTTTAGAGGACATGAATATATTTTGCATGATGAGTTTGATGAAAAATTGTACATTAATATAAGTTTCACTGACAAGAAACTTCAACTGAGACAAAATGAAGAATATATAATAGAAATCAATCATGAGTGTTTATATAAATGTCAGTGTATAAATTGCGAGGCACACCTGTTAATCGACATCAGCAACAAACGAAAGAAGAAAACAACAACAGTCACTGATGAAAAGAGATGAACACTTAGACCTACAGGTGTAAGTGAAAACATTTATTGCCTAAAGCAGCCAAAGTCAGTCTATTTTTTGATTCAGTTTAACGTCCCTTTCAAGATTATTTCAGCTCATATGAGACAGGCCAATCAGTAGGTGGAGCGAAAACGGGAGAACCCCGAGAAAAACCACCTGACACACCCGCAAGCAGAACTTGGCTTGTATCACATATGGCCAGAGCGGGACTCGAACCCACACCAGACACAGCGGTGAGATGATCGAATGGTTAAGTGCGGTAATGAAATATCAGCGCTCTTAACCACTCGGCCCCGGGAGCCGCCCAAAGTCAGTCTAAGTGACTCACAAACTCAATGTCTAGTTTACGCAAAGGCATTCAGAAAATAATGAACTATTTTTTTTTAAGAAAAATCGGACATAACAGTTTATCAAAGGAATAAAAAATATCACCACAAATTCTTGCGACTCCTTGTGTATGGAAACCCTTAATTGAAACAGAAAAACATAAAGTTTCTGTGTTCGCAAAATATGCAATTCAATCCGCTGGTAGGAGACGTTATTTTTTTGTTACCTATAACTTTAAAGTTCTTTAAAATTGTACAAGTTATGACAGAAAATATACATTTTGTGTTTCTTTATGCATTTAGTATACTTGTCAATACTTTCAATATAAATAAATGTTCACAATTTGCATGGTCTGTCAAAGTTGCCAAGCATTTTTGAAAGGTGGTCATTAATAACTTTTCGAAACCCCAGTGGCCGAGTGGTTAAGAGCGCTGTGTCTAATGTTGGTTCGAGCCCTACATGGTGCGCATGTCAGACAAGCCAAGTTCTGCTTGTGGGTGTGCCAGGTGTTTTTTCTCGGGGTTTCCCCAGTTTTTGCCCCACCTTCTGATTGGCTCTTCTCATATCAACTAAAATAATCTTGAAAGGGATACAAAACTGAATAAAAAATACAAGTTAGTGTAAAAACATGCCTTGGGTCTTTCCCACATCTTCTGTAAAGACTAGGGATGGCAAAGACTAAGGATCGCATACTACTCGAATATTCGAATGCAAAAAAGCTATTCGATTTGTTTTTCTTTTTACGAACTTTTTTACGGATCTGATTTGATAATTGTCATAATTATAATAGTGTGATGTAACGTTGCTCATACTGGCATCAACTATCGTCACCTCATACAAATTGCAATTAAAGACCTACTTCTGAAGAAGCTAAAAGGGGTATTAATAATTAAAGATTGTAGTTTGCTTATAGCAAACTTTGATTCTGGTTAGGCATGCATAAATATTAACAACAAATATAAGAAAATAATATCTTATTTTGCCCTGAAATCAACATCATAAGACATTATAAACATAGTTTTTTTTATGCAAAAATACTGAAATTTATTTTTTTTTTCAAAGTTACTTTATTAGCCTTATATTGATATGTTCCCATGGTTGAAGTATATAATGACACGTATGATGTGAAGATTTTACATAAAATAACATTTTTCTAGTCAAAATCAAAATCAAGGGTGCAACATTTTATGAGCTGTGATTATTGAGCTTTGCAATGATTATGAGCTGTGATTATTGTTTCAGCCTTGCCATGAAAACGATCTGACTTGAAAGTCTCTAGCTAAATTTTAACTTACACTAGCTAGATCCTTTTAAATTTGAGCCATAAAAGTTAGTAGCCATTTTTTAACCTTTGGAGCTGTTTAGCATATTTCCTCATGTCAAAGTTCATTTTGATTTATAGCATGGAAATCTGTTTGACAGAAATGAGCCGTTATGTGAGAAAACCGAGCTGTAGGGTTTCCGACAATGTCCAACAAAAACCACCGGCTGAAGATAGTTAGAGGCTTGAAATTTTGTTGTTAGGTAGTAGAGAAATTGTATTGTCCAAGTAGGGAAAGCAAAAGTCGCTTATCAGCTTTTCAGCTATCTGCAACTTTGATTTCGCATATTTGAAAATATCTGAGATTTCTCGTGTCACTGCTCATATGACAAATGGATATGTGATTATTATTTGATTTTTGATACTTCTAAAAATAAATCATATAGAGTTTCAATTTGTTTGTAGCATGTAAATGCCATTGATAAAATGATTTGGCAAAACTATGAAAAATAATTGCATAGAGCTAACTGTATGTCCCCATGAAGAAAGTCACAGCTCGTTCTAAATCACAGCATGTTGTAAAATATGTTTTAAGTTGTTCAAAGATTTCATGAATGATACATGATGTAACTAAAGGAATCAAAGAAAGGAAAAAGAGAAGCAGATGTCATCAGATAAAATTGGAAAATACATTTATCAAAATACCAATTTTAATAAAAGATAATTACATCGAGTAGTTGTCAGGAGATTTAGCTAATTAAGGTTAATTAGAGACGACCAGCTAATTAGAATTATGCTAATAAAGGACACTGGACTGCCCCTAGTTTGGTTCTACTATTTTATTCTTATACGTTACGTTTACATGCTGTTCTTCCTCCAAAGCAAAATAGTATGTTATTTCTTCAATATATACATCATTGAAGACCAACAAGTATACTCACCTTTAGCCGTCTGCTCAAAATCACAATTGTGTCGACAAATCAACCAAAATGTACCGCTAGTTTATCTTCTCGCGGATGAGGCATGTGCTTTTATGAGCTTTTAACGTCTTCGTTGACCGCTTCTCAAACTTTTGCAAAGATGTGTTAAGATTAATTTGATGTTTTAAGGTGAATCTAGAGACTGCACTTCAAAAATGTACATTGCTGACCTAAATTTGTATATATTTTTTTTTCATTTTATGAAGAAAACAATGAAACACCTGACTATATTGACTTTAATCAACACAACTCCCGAACATATCGGCTTGAAGAATAGACCCCGTGAACGCGGAGGTTAAGTATCGGGAAGAAGAAAGAAACAACTCTTATTTCAATTTTATAGCTACATCACTTTTGTTTCATTTCTGCTACAATTGCAGTAGAGCACTTCTTCCTACAAACATACTCTTCTGCATGCAGCGTCGCTGCTGTCTCCCACAGGTTAGAAAAAGGTACAAGTAGGCAAAGATCAGGAAAAGGTGCAATCAGCAAAAGATTTCCACTCCAAAAACCCGAGGTGAGAAAAAACCAAACTAACAATCAGGTACCTATACAATGAAAACATTTCGTAAGCCGAATGAGCAGCTATTTTCCCAATAGGTGGCCAATCAGTTACCTTAACTTTACTAAAATATGAAAGCATACATAAGGCGCCAACAGCACAAAAATATTAAACACCAAGACATAAAACAAAACGAACCACCACAGAAGTATCGACTTGGAAAGATCAGAAACAAAAAGTTACTGGCGGGCTTAAATCGATTTCACACGGCCGTAACCTCACCCTCAGCTTCTGCAGTGGTTCATAACATTTATTTAGTTCTAGTCAATGAATCATGTGCGCGATAACGTGATGTAAATCATTCCTTGTTGTACAGATTTTCGCGATTGTACGTAGTATTTCACACATTTGGCTGCTTATACCGATTACAATTTTCGCCTGTGAGAAAGGTGTGCTGCATAATTCCTTTTTTAATCCTACTTTAGTGTCTCTAATAATGATAAATGCAGATTTGCACGAACAACGGGATGATGATTATATCTAATGGGCATAATCCAATTTCGTCTAAAGCCTAAATGTCTCTTACCTAGTTAGATTTAAGACAAAAGTCAAGCCATACCGAGTTAGAGGTGATAGTCGTCTTGCTTTTGATCAACAATCTATTATCAACAACATTTGAGTAATTTTCGTCCACTTATGGTCCCGGGTTTCTTTCGAATATAACACACTCTCCATATATACTCTGTTTACTCTTATGTTAATTCTATGTTGCAATGCGAAAGTTTAAATTAAACTATCACATATTGTTATTGCATATTCAAAAACTGTCAGAGGGGACAAAAAAGAAACTTGAGAAAAAACGTAAATATTTTCTAGAGAATACAGACAATCAGGAACCGAAGTTTTAATTTTACGACGAGGATATCGCATCTTCTGTTATTCAGGAAGTGTTAAGAAACATCAACGAAAAGGGGACAAAATATACGGAAAGCTATAAACAGAGAGCCGTAATAACAAGGCGCTTTCCGTATAAAATCGGGAGCTGACATCGACGAGCGCACAGACCTTTACGTTGCAAAACTTATCGTATGCAGAAAAGATCCAAACAAGGTTGTGACGGCGTTTCCGGTGAGACGTCTTCATTCTGAAACAGAAAAAGGATATTTGTGTTTTTTCAACCTATATGAGCCAACGCGCAAGAAAATCAACAAAATGCTTAGGTGAAAACAAAGAAGCGGATGCAGATCAGTTGTGCAGTAACTGCACAGCTGATCAGCGCCATTGTTTTTGCTACATGGATAGAGTAATCCCTCTTCTTCCTAAATCCGAAATTTCAAGCTTCTAGCCACCTTCAGTGACAGTACGGATCGGTCTGTGTCGGACCTAGTCCGAAACCCAAATTGTTGTTTTTTCTCATGCGATGGCTCATACATAAATGTAGACATCAAACTACACTTTCAAAGCGTTAAACTAAAACGTATGCAACATATTAGTATTTTATCAGTTGAAGTCCGTCTTGTGAAATATTGCAGTGTATTCTGTGTCTCCGATGCATGAAAAACATGAAACACCTGCAAGCGAGGACTTATCAATCTGTGAAATTGGTTTTTAAAATATATGTCTTTGTTTTTATTATTATTAGTAGTATTATGATGTCATGATGATGTCAATACATCAAGATTAATATTAAGCAAAAGTAAAAGAAAATCAAGATTATGAACTTTAAAAGATGTCAAAAACATCTGGCAATCTTGACCTCGCTCATCACAGGCAATGTTTATTGGCGGCGCCTTTTATGTGGCTTCCATAATCTAAGTTGCGGTGTCTGTCTTTGATCGTATTGTGTAACATGTCTGCGACCGCACGTGTTTGTCTCGAAAAGTTAAACATTTGTTCACTTGCCTTTCAAAATTCAATGGGTCAAGATGTGTTTTGAGTTAGTTATTGTCATTTTGCTACGGGTCGGAGTTATGGTCGGCGACGACGGGACAGTACCATAGCTGGTAAACGGTTGCCGGTTGTGCGAGAGGAAAGGCGGCGTCGTGCATTGCACGCTTAAACAGACGGTCGTTGTGATCGACGTCACAGACTGACCTGGGGAAGCAGTCATTGCCGGTCCAGAAACCTTGGTTACAGGGTATAAGGGCCGGGCATCGTATGTTGTCGTGCCAAAGACAACTCTATACATTTCGCAACGTATTAGGTTTGGTAGAGTCTGCAATCATGTTACAGACTTCAACGCTCGAAATAGATGTTTAACGGCAAAACTTCTCCAACAGGGCTATCGGTATCATAAACTTCGAAAAACCTTTCCTAAATTTTATCGTAGACACTATGAATTGATTTCCAAATATAATGTTGGGTTAAAAAAAAAAAGGTACAAGTAGGCAAAGATCAGGAAAAGGCGCAATCAGAAAATGATTCCCACTCCAAAAACCGAGGCGGGAAAAAACCAAACCAACAATACGCTTTAAAGACGCTTTTAAATGAGGGCCTTTCGGAACCAGAATTTTATGGTGACTTGTTTTACAAATTCAAGAAACTTATAGGAAGTAATGATTTTTCTTTTTCTTTTCAGTTTAGAATGTTATGAACCACTGCAGAAGCTGAGGGTGAGGTTACGGCCGTGTAAAATCGATTTAAACCCGCCAGTAACTTTTTGTTACTGATCGTTCCAAGTCGATACTTCTGTGGTGGTTCTTTTTGTTTTATGTCTTGGTGTTTAATATTTTTGTGCTGTTGGCGCCTTATGTATGTTTTCTTATTTTTAGTTTAGTTAAGGTAACTGATTGACCAGCTATAGGGAAAATAGCTGCTCATTCGGCTTACGAAATGTTTTCATGGTATAGGTACCTGATTGTTAGTTTGGTTTTGGTATAGGTATCTGATTGTTAGTTTGGTTTTTTCCCACCTAGGGTTTTTGGAGTGGGTATCTTTTGCTGATTGCGCCTTTTCCTGATCTTTGCCTACTTGTACCGTTTAATATATGCACCTCAACGCGACAAAATGTACCTTCGGACATTCTGACATTACTTAGAGAAAGCAGCAGAAAAGCGGAAAAATCATGTATTATATATTTTGGAAATGACACTGTGATTTACTGGGCGACCAAATGAATATGTTTAAAACATTTATTTTCTACATTTGGAGTTATCCGCCCTTGTTTTTGTCCATAATTTACTTATTTTTCTATATATATATCGCAAACAGGTAACCATAGCAACCGCACCATGTTAAAATGGACAAAATAATTTCACAAGATTGCCTGTAAAGATGATATGCTTCTATTTTAAAAATAGGTTCTGACAAATGTTCAGACATGTGAATGCTTACTCCGATATGGAGCAATCGTTGTATGCAGAAAGGTACAAGTAGGCAAAGATCAGGAAAAGGCGCAATCAGAAAAAGATTCCCACTCCAAAAACTGAGGTGGGAAAAAACCAAACTAACAACCCACACCATGAAACACACCGTAAGCCGAATGAGCAGCTATTTTCCCAATAGGTGGCCTTAGGTTACCTTAACAAAAACTATGCAAACACAAATAAGGCGCCAACAGCACAAATAATTTTTTAAAACACCGAGACATAAAACAAAAAGAAGAGACTGTGCAGAAATTTCAGATGATGAAACAAATGCATTGAGCATATAGATATATGATATAACAGAGATATGCTTAAAGTCCATTGCTTTGTTATAATTCCAGGGGCAGCATTACCTCTGTAAGCTGTGTACAGTGAAGCCCCACTTCTTCAGGACGAAGTCCAGAGGCATCTACAGGACCAGCACTGTGGCGTTGGCCACACATGTGTCGGCTGTGGATTCCTATTTGCTGCCAGTTTTATAAAGGGTCACTTATGAAGGCCCATAACCCGAAATTGTACAATATGGCCCACCTTTTCACTTTCAATGTTTTTACTGATTCCAAAGGATCTAACAATTATATTGTGGCAAGCCTGGGCGATTGATTGTTTATTGTCATGAGATTTCGCGACTTCGCAATACATTTTGAGCTGTAGATTCCAAAATCGCTTTCCATTTACATTCATGTTACTTATATCGATCGATCAACTTTAGTTCTTACTAATTAAACCAAATTCAGCGTTTATTTGCCGTTATTTTGGATGTTTGGGAATGAAATTATAAGTTTAATTGGTTTTGAAGTTTCTGCTCCTTCCGCGTTCGTCTGCGCATCTGTCTCGCGCATTCCGGATATTTTGACCGAAGTTCGGTATTTGGCGGTACCTGGGGTGCGGTACCGGAACCGGAATACCGATTCTGGACCGGACCTCAGGTACCGGAGCTGCTCTACTATATAAGGCGACCGTTGGAGCCGAACTTCGGTTGTGTCCTCAATCTCTCGTCAAAGAGCACGTTTCAACGCTTTTGTCATCCAAAAATGCAATAATACTTCTTCTACTCCTACCATAATAGTACCATTACAGTTTACATTGATATTGGTGAGAGTTAGTTACTATTTTAACCATTTTAAGACAGTTTCTCTAGTCTACTTATATAATTATCTCTTTAAGTCATTAGTTTCCGTGGGTCAAATCTTCATTCTTTCTCTCGGGTAGCCACACTAGTTCCCCTTGAGGTAGCCTACCAAGGCCTGTACCAATACCATTTAAGTAACTTCACCATTAGTTGAATAATAATTAAAGAATTGATTCGAGAGACTTTGTTCCTTGTGATTTATTCACCGGACTTATAGCAACCCCGGTCACTCAAGAACCCCAGAGCCTAGGGTTGTTACACTGGTGGCAGCGCGCTGGGATTCGTACAGCTTTCCAGTAGTTCCAGAAGTCGGCATATTTTTCCGGTGTTATACAACGCTACCATTTTGTTTGTGTATTCAATGGTGATGGTGCAGAGATAACAGCATTTTGTTCTACATACAAATTTGTCTTTGGAGATCAACATGTCTTACAGATAGATCAACACCAGCTATCCAGTTTTAGTCAGACTCTGGTCACTTAAACCAGCTCAGAAATGTATTCCAGAAGACTGACATACTGTGATATGTACCAAATTAAAATATTTCACATGGCTATCTATGAACGCAGATCTGGCTATCTATGAACACAGATTAGGCAATCCTGAACTGATAAAATTGTTCTAGATTTATTTTGTGATACCTTCATCAATAGATTTAGTAATCTGGCAACAATTTTCTTCTGGACTATATCAGCTCACCTATATTTATCATCATGTTGTACTGCGACGATTTGGTCATTTCACAAGAAGAAGTCATTATATCAGAAGAAGAAAGTTTTGTTGTATTTGTTTTAATATTGATCATTCTTCAACAATATACATCAGTTAGTACACAATAGATTTGACAATATAAATCAAATATCTTTAACAATTTTTGAATATAATTGTGTTTAATTTACTTGAAACTGAACTGATTTGTGTTTGACTGAAATATGGCATCAAACAAGGACCTAGATCCACAGACATCTAGCTCTTCACAGACTCCAAGATCAGGGTTGGGGACACAACCCCGCCAGTGCTACTCTGCTAGGGAACTGGGTACACCCAGCGGGGAGGTTATTTTTAATTTTAGTAGGCGTAATGAAGGACAGAATGAGGAAGACCAAGCCAACCTACCACTTGGCGGGAAATCATCCGGGGAGTCATCCGCCAGAGAGGCCTCACGGGGATTCGGAAAGTCTCCATGGAGTAACAGAATGGGCAGGTTATCGGATATGCTGGATTCTGTTGGATCCCTAAGAAATGAAATAGCTGGCCAGATGACTACTTTGAATAATGGATCAGAACATGAGATGTCTTGCTCTAGAGGTGATGGTGAGTACCAGCCTAGGTTTGATGAAGAAAGCGCTTCATCAATTAGAGAGCGGAGAATCGTTCGAGAGATATCCGGGCCACGTACCCTGACACTCGGTGAAGTAGAGGATTGCGAGAGGCCTGCTCAGATCCCTACAGCGAGAGGGGGAAGGGTCCACAATTTCACAGTTGAACAAGACTCAAACAACTGGGGTGATTTCTGGCAGCGGGATGCACCTGGTCCGGGAAGGAGCAAACCGGACAACGAGGCGCAAATGGATAGAAGTAGGAATTCTCAAAGCAGAGTAGGAATTGGTGGTCTCCCTTTGTACAGACCTAGGACTAATAATTTACCTTCTTCACAGCCACCCTTAAGAACTAGTCACAAGAAACCTGCCAATTATGATGGCACTACCAGTTTTCAGGATTATTTGGTTCAATTTGAAATGACCAGTGAATTAAACAAATGGGATGAGACTACAAAAGCTATGGAACTAGCTACAAGCTTAAGAGGGGCAGCTCAAAGCATTTTAGGTGATTTAAGGCCCGCCCAGTATAAAGATTACGAGTACCTAGTATCCGTCTTAACAGATAGGTTTGAGCCCTTAAACCAAACAGAATTATACAGAGCACAAATAAAGGGTAGATTACGAAAGAAATCTGAGACCGTTCAAGAACTTGCCCAAGATATCAAACGTCTAGTTAGGCGCGCATATCCCCAAGCAGCTATCGACTTACGCAATCAAATCGCAAGAGATTGTTTTATCGATGCTCTCAATGAGCATGAATTAGAATGGTTTGTGTATCAAGGTAAACCCAAAACAGTAGATGAAGCGACGCAGTTGGCGTTAGAGTATGAAGCTTTTCAGAGTGGTCGAAAAAGATCAGTAATGGTTAGGCAATGCTCTAAGGGAGATAACTCTGATACTGACCCATTGACAAAAATTACAGAGCAAATACAAAAACTGCAAACTGAGATGGAAAAGATTAAAGAAAAATCCAGTAAAGGCATAATTTGTCATTCTTGCGGGGAAAGGGGCCACAAAATGATCCGTTGTCCAAAGAACAATAATCAGCAAAACCACCCTTATAATCGTTACCATAACAACAACAACAGTAGTTATCAAAATAGGGGTAACAATAATCGGTACACCAATGGCAACAGAAACTCTAACAACCAGGGAAACTCCCAGTAGCTGATGCTGCGGGTCAAGTGTCAGCAGAATCCTCCCAACAACCAGACCCTGAAATTAATTTTAAGGCAAATGATGGTCTGTTTATACAATTAGAAATAGAAAATTTGTCGTTAAACTGTCTTCTTGACACGGGTAGTACGGTTACCATCATACATACACTTAAATTCCAGGCATTGTCAGAAAGGCTTCAACAGAAATTAGAACCGACTAAGTATGTCCTAAGAATGGCGGATGGTGCTCCAGTTCCTTGTGTAGGCCAAGCTTGTCTGCCCTTGAAAGTTGGAAATGAGGTCTTTCTCCAGTATGTATTGATTGCAGACATAGAAGCACCTTTTGTTTTAGGTTATGATTTCTTGTACCAAAACAACTGTCTTGTAGATGTACGCCAAGGTTTGTTCGTGTTTGAAGATCAGACTGTACAGTGTGTGCCCGAAAGCAACATGCCTTCTGTATTCCAAATTGCACTACAAGAGACAATTGAAATCCCAGCTCAAAGCGAAATGATAGCGTTTGGTAAATTTACAGGAGATAGACCCCACTTTTCCACAGCAATGATAGAGCCGTATGATCAAAGCCTTTCTGACAATGAGATTCTGCTGGCAAAAACTGTAATAGATACCAACTGCGCAGCCATTCCACTTCGCTTCGTAAATTTTAACAGTTTCCCGACTAAGATCTATAAAAACAAAATAGCTGCAGTTTGTGACATGGTCACTGTAGAATCAAACGGTCAAACTAATACAAATGACAATTCAAGAAATCTTTTCAGTATGAGCGTTCACGAACAAGAGGAGATGCCCTTGCCTGAGCATTTGCAAGTAATATACAACTCGAGTACAGAAAATTTATCACCAGAACAAGCCGAGTCAGTCAAAGGTTTATTACTAAAATATGCTCACATATTCTCTAAAACAAAGTCAGATTTAGGGAACTGCGATATTATACCGCATCGTATAAACACAGGATTGTCTCCCCCTATAAGGCTGCCACCGAGACGGGTACCTCTAGCCATCAAAGAAGCTGTAGAAACAGAAGTTCAGCATCTGATAGATACAAACTTAGTAACAAAAAGCAAAAGTGCATGGGCATTTCCTCTCGTACCTATCAAAAAGAAAGATGGTAGCATTAGAATATGCGTTGACTACCGGAAATTAAATGAAGTGACACTGCCAGATTCTTATCCGTTACCTAGGGTTCAAGATTGTCTAGATGCGCTCGAAGGTGCTAGCTGGTTTTCTGTATTAGATTGCACCTCAGGATTTTTCCAAATTGAGACCCACCCAAATGATAGGGATAAAACAGCTTTCATTTGTCACAAAGGTCTCTTTGAATTTAAAGTTCTTCCGATGGGGTTAATCAATAGTCCAGCGACGTACCAGAGAATCTTAGAAACTATCATGGCAGGAAAACAGTATGAAACATGCTTGATCTATTTGGACGACCTTATAGTCTACTCCAAAACATTTGACGAGCACTTGCAGAGACTAGATGAAGTTTTCGAAAGAATTAGCTTTGCGAACTTAAAATTCTCGCCGAAAAAATGTTTTCTTTTCAGTAGAGAGACAAAATTCTTGGGACATAGGGTTTCCGCCAATGGGGTATCGACTTGCGATGACAAAGTAGTTGCCGTAAAAGAATGGCCTATACCAACTTGCGTGAAAGATCTTAGGGCTTTCCTCGGCCTAGCCTCATACTACCGTCGTTTCATAAAGTCCTTTAGTACAATTGCTGCCCCTCTGAACAAACTAACTGAAAAAGGAGTCAATTTCCGATGGTCTTCGGAATGTCAAACAGCATTTGATTCTTTGAAATCAGCTTTAGTATCTGCCCCTATCTTAGGTTATCCTAATTCCCACGATACTCTGTACCTGGATTGTGATGCATCATCAGTGGGAATTGGAGCAGTTTTATCACAGGTACAGAATGGACAAGAGCGTGTAATCGCCTACTTCAGTAAAAGTTTGAACAAAACTCAGCGCCAATATTGTGTGACAAGGCGCGAATTACTAGCCATATTTGAGGCCGTAAAACATTTTCATTGTTATTTGTATGGTGTTCAATTTATAGTTAGAACAGACCATGGTGCTCTTTCATGGCTTATGAAGTTCAAAAATCCCAGTGGACAATTAGCCAGATGGCTGGAAGTGTTGAGTACATACAGGTTTACAATCGAACACAGGGCGGGCGTAAAACATGGAAATTGTGATTCGCTCTCAAGAGTTAATCGCCCTTGCTCTGCTTGTATACATTGTGAACGCCGTGAACAAGAGGAGAGAGAAGCACAATCAAATGATGTGGACAACTGCCGATGTAACCAGTCAAAATCAGAGAAAAGAGAGACTGGGTCAAACTCAGTGATTTTCAATGGTCAAAGGGAGAAAACTCCAACAAATTTGACTAAAAATGAAAGTGAGAATAAACTGTCTTTTGAAGCTGAGATGCCAATCTGCAATGACAGTAGGACTGACAATTGCGACGATAAGGGTTGGGATTCAATGGCCAAGAGTCCAAATCCTTATGGGAGCGAGAAGTCAGAAAATGAAAATGGACATGTTAATCATATTCAAGGACAAAAATGTTACAATATAAATTCAAGTGAAGTTGATGTGAATATGGAAAAATGGAAGGAAGCTCAGATTTTAGATTCAAGTATTTCAGTTCTGTACAAGGGGAAGCAACAAAATATGCGTCCTTCGTGGGAGGACATATCACATACGAACGAAGAGACGAAAACTTATTGGGCTCAGTGGTCTCGACTTGAGCTGCATAATGGTGTATTATGTCGAAAGTATTTTGATACCAAAACAGACACAACTTTCTTACAAATAGTACTACCTAAGAGCCTTCGTGATGAAATTTTAACAGAACTGCATGATCATGTGACTAGCGGACATTTAGGTACTATGAAAACTCTAGAAAAAGTGAAACGCCGTTTCTATTGGCATGACTATAAAGCATTCGTAGAAAGCTGGTGTAGAAAATGTCTGCTGTGTCAATCTAGGAGCCTCCCAAAACTTCGTCCTCGAGCACCAATGAAACAGAGTAGAACAGAAACACCCCTACAGCGAGTTAGTCTGGATCTATTAGGACCGTTTCCTGAAACAGAAAAGAACCATTACAAATATGTTTTATCAATTTGTGATCACTTTACTCGATGGATAGAGCTTTATCCGATGCGAGATATGGAAGCAAGCACTGTTGCTAGGATTTTTGTAGAAGAATTTGTGAGTCGACACGGCCTTGTGCGACAAATACTAACTGATCAAGGGAGACAATTTGAATCAAAACTTTTCCAGGAAATATGTCAACTTCTTGACATTGATAAAAAGCGTTCAACAAGTTTCCATCCTCAAACCAATGGAATTCAAGAGCGATTCAATAGAACCATTGAGGATATGCTTAGTAAATATGTGTCAGCAAATCAAAGAGATTGGGATAAGTATTTACCAATATTATTGCTGGCATACAGGTCCTCAATACATGAGAGTACTCATCAGACACCGTATATGATGATGTTTGGTCGTCACGCCCTCCTACCCGTGGATCTGGTCTGTCCTCAACCAAGTACTGAAAGGGAAATGACAAGTCATGAATATGTAGATGCTCTAAAAGAGCGACTTGAAAAAGTGTATAAATTAGCTCAATCTGAAATGGCGCAAGCTTGTGACAGACAGAAAAAGACCTACGATCATCGCATTTACGTCATACCATATTCAATTGGTGACCTAGTGTGGCTACGAAACCCAATGAAAACTAGAGGCAAATGTCCAAAACTTCAGCCCAGGTGGGAGGGTCCCTATAAGATACGTAGACAAATTTCAGACTTAGTTTTCGAAATTGAAAAGGTCAAAGGTTCCCGAGTTCAACGGAAGATCGTACACAGAAACAGGTTAAAACCTTGTATCCAGTAATCTTGTTCTGTGCCCGTATTCTCGTTGTTAATGAAACAGCTGGAAGTTGTATAGAGTACAGCTATTTAAGTCAAAGTTTAACAGCCTTGTGTATTTTTTTTTATTGTTGTAAGGAAAATGCACATAAAATGATGTCATGTCTGAGAATATCATTCACCTCGCAGACTGCAAACCACAAAAATATACTTACATGGTCTGTAGGGTGTAAAGAGCTCTAGTACGCCTTCAAAAGTCTACGTCTCACAACCAGTATCTGACCTGAGAATTCCTGAAAAAGAAATAGAAGCATATTGATAGAATATCATCACTGATTTAGTACTGACATGGTTTCTTATAAAATGCTTCAATATTTAATATTGTTTTCTTTCTGAAATTTTAATTTTGCGTATACTATTTAGAGTATACCTTCAGGCGTCAATTCAATAATGATACTGCACATATGATAAATTGGCGGCCATTTTGTCTCCATCTTTGCCGACATTAGCTGAGCTGCAATGCTACCACTGGCATAGTGAAACTTTAAACTGTCTCTGAAAACAAAGGGTGGATAATAAATACCATGCTCTATCCTATCATTTCAGATCACTATGGCAGACAACAGAGTTGTACGTAGATCGACTTTCCCGGAGGCTATTTCAACTCACACCTGTGAGCGTTGTGGTAGAATATTCAACGACCTCCGTGGTTTCAGACGACATCTTAGGGAAGTGCATGGGCCAAGAGTTCGGTGTAAATACTGTGGTGCTGATTTTTCCATACACAGGTCATATGACCTGCAAATTCATGAGTCCAAATGCCAACGTGACAACTACAGAGCCACTGGACGATTTCGTAAACAACGAGAGCAGAATTCCAGAGATGTAAGACCCAGAGACCATTATCAGGCAAATAGGCCGAGAGACCATGGTCAGCCTGCAAGACCCAGAATTGAAAGTCAAGGTCAAAAACAAACCCAACGCCCTGTTGACAATAGAACAGAGAATGAACCTACAAATACAGTTCAGCATGGTCAGCCTCTAAGACCCAGAATTGAAAGTCAAGGTCAAAATCAAACCAAACGCCCTGTTGTCAATAGAACAGAGAATCAATCTACAAACACAGTTCAGCCTCTAAGACCCAGAAATGAAAGTCAAGGTCAAAATCAAACCCAACACCCAGTTGTCAATAGAACCGAAAACCAACCTACAGTTCAGCATGTTCAGCCTCTTAGACCCAGAAATGAAAGTCAAGGTCAAAACCAAACCCAACACCCTGTTGTTAATAGAACAGTGAATCAACCTACAAGTACAGTCCAGTCAGCAGGACAGACTTCGTTGGTGACCCTGTTTGAGGATTTGCCAGCCTCTCCATACCTAAATGTAGATTTAAGTGGAAACCCATGTAGTCCGGAAATAAATTTAGGGCTTTATGATCAGTCTCATGAGACTATGAATCTCTTTACCGAGCTTGAGCTTGATTCATTTTTCAATACAAATGCAACATCTCATCAGCAGGAAACTGTTCCGTCCAGTACTATCGCATCAACAGTTCTTTCTAATAATGTTTGTAGTACTACATGTAGCACTTCTACTACATGTAGCAGTTCTGCTTCCACAAATGTGTCTAACATAAATGATCTTTTATCTAATAATTCGGGGCCTATCTCTTTATTCACTGCCGATGGAAAGCAAATTCTACTCCTACCTCAGGGATGGCAGGCAATTCAGACGAACGTACCGACAGAGACATCGCATACAGACACAAACGTACGGACAGACAAACCGGATACAGAGACAAACGTACAGAGAGAAATACTGCGTACAGAAATAAACGTACAGGCAGACACACCGCGTACAGAGACAACGCGTACAGAGACAAACGTACAGAGAGAAATACCGCGTACAGAAATAAACGTACAGGCAGACACACCGCGCAGAGACGAACGTACAGAGAGAGACAACGCGTACAGAAACAAACGTACGGACAGACACACCGCGCACAGAGACGAACGTACACAGAGAGGCAACGCGTACAGAGACAAATGTACCCACAGAGACAACGCGTACAGAAACAAACGTACGGACAGACACACCGCGCAGAGACGAACGTACAGAGAGAGACAACGTGTACAGAAACAAACGTACAGACAGACACACCGCGCACAGAGACGAACGTACAGAGAGAGACACCCCATACAGAGACAAACGTACAGAGAGAAATACTGCGTACAGAAATAAACGTACAGAGAGACACAACTCGTACAGAGACAATCGTACAGAGAGAGACAAACGTACCAACAGAGACATCGCGTACAGAACCAAACGTACGGACAGACACACCGTGTACAGAGACGACTACAAAGACTAAGACGGTACGACCATTTGAATTTATTCCAAAAGCTACAACAAGTCATCAAGAAATAGAGGAGCCTACAGGACCACCTACAGCTTGTTTATCATTATCTTCATCATCATCATCCTCCTCTTCATCATCTATTTCTTCTTCCTCGACAACCACTTCATCTTCTTCTTCTTCACCTAATACCCCATTAAAATTACCAAAAAGAGCAGCATCTCGCTCTCCAGTTTTGGAGCCTCACACTCCAGTATCAGAGCGGAAGAGGAGGAGATTACTGTATGAGCCAACTGGGAATATCAGTGAGGAGGACTATGTCGTTTATTCGCCCTCCATGCCCCCCTATTCACCAGAGCCACCTGAGTATGAGCCAACAAAGATTGACCAGAAGAAGCCGAAATTTCCACCAAAACCCCTACACATTCCACTAAATCCAGTAAAAGATCGTTATTCCTTCCTGGCTCATGATCCTAGAACTCTATTTGCCGGTGCACCATCTTCCTTTTTGCAATCTATGGAAGCTAGAATCATGTGCAGGGCCAGAAAGGAGGCTCTGCAGATTGGGGCACAGCCCGGGGATATCAAGTATTACATTGACGGGCACGTGATGACAAAAACGGAGACAGTAAAAAAAGACGACTTCTTCTACCGACTGACAACAACTGTTACCCCAATACCTACCTCGACAAGAATGGAACACTACACAGACTGATGAGGAGTTTGACTTTCCCCGCTGTTCCAAAGACTGTCAGGGCTGCGGCAGACGTTTTACCTGTCAATAATAGAAATTTCTAAATTAATTATACATCACTATCTTTGCTGTTACTCTATGAAAACATACCTGCATTTTACTGTCAAATCATTATACAAAAAGTATGAAATTAAGACCAAATAATGTTATAGAATTTTGGGTGTTTAAAATTAATGTCAGAATATTTATATTTTTTTCTTTCCAAAACTGTTTTCATTGATGAAGTGTTTCCTCTTGACTTGCCGTGTCTGGGATTTTTTTTAGTGTAAATGTCAAGATATTTTTGTATATTATCCTTAAAATAATCTGATACTTCAACCTCATTCCTAATATTATACTTCACCACATTCTGTCAAAGCTCCCTCAGCCTTCTAGCTCCTCTTCTACTACTGCTCCTCTTCAGGATTCTCTTCTTGTCTTCTTGTTTGAATCATTTTCCATCTTACATGTACTTCAGAGTATTTCAAGTAAAGATTTCTACCATAATTTGTCTACCTTTTACACACAAAGGAGATTTATGAAATATTGTTCTTTAAATAAATGGATTTTGACATTTATTATCAGACAAACTTAAAGAACATTTTAAAAGATAACATTCTAGTCATTGTATAGAAGTCTGTTTAGTAATGTTGTATTTTAGCTCCTGAGACTGATCATGACTGTTTTAGTGTTAAATATCTTAACATTATGATACATTCCATTGGATATTTACTGGGACTGTACATTTGTATTGAATTCTGTTTATAGGGTTGTTCAGATTATTATTAGGAAGGGGGCTCTAAATATTTGACTGTGAGGATGTGAATTTAATGTGCAGATTCTGAGTCTGAGTTTCTGTAGGGCACCATTATGTCAGTCTGTAGCTCAAGCTGATTCTAGTAAACATTTCATTGATTTCATAAGGAAGGAGAGTTAATAATTTTAAGACTATGGATTTGACGTTAATTCAAGTATTATAACGTTTAAATTAGCTGTATGTATGTACAGTGCCTGTAGTAAATATACATGGGCAAATGACTGTTATATGATTTTGTTTGCTAAACTATGTACATCAGATGTTTTGTTCAAGTTGCAACCAAATACTGTTGTATGTGATGCTGATGATCTCAAATTATCATTATTGTTATTATTGCTGTTGTTATTGGAGATATTGCTCAAATCTACTGCATGTGCCATATTAGTAATGACAAAATAATATTATTTCATTAGTTTATCATTATAAATATAGATATATATTTTTATGTGTTCCTCAAAGTTCTAGTCAGAATATTTCATAACATTCCATCAGATTCATCTCGTTTCAAAATTATTTCCATGACTTCTCATAGAGTAAGATTTTGCAATTTTTAAATGGCTTATTTTTCAATTAAATGATACAAGTCATAAATATTAAGTGATACATTTTTTTTTCTTATTTTCTAAACATTCGTCCATTTAAGAAGTTCAAAAGATCTCATTTTTATAAATTCATCAGCATCATTCATTTTTGTTTGTCATTGAAATATTTTATTGAAAAAAAAAAAAAAATAAAATAAAAAAAAAAAAAAAAGTTACTGACAATGCATTTTTGAGATCAAATGTTTTGTTGAGGAGTCTGGTTTTGTGCCTCAGATGCTGTGGCAGTTTAAGACATTATTGGAATGAAATTTTACCACAGTGAATGAAATTGCATTGCTAAATTGATTTATCAAGAATGCATGTCACTATGACTGAATGATAGTACTTTTAATATGAATGTTGGTTGCTGTGTTAACACATTGTATAATTCAAATACAGTTCAAGGGAGATAACTGGTGATTGTATATTGTATTGTATGCCTTTTTCAACAACTTTGTATGCCCTTGCTGGGCTCAAAATTGGTCAAATTAAGTCTTGTATTGTAAGTGTTGTAACTGATGTCATGCATATAGGATTCTCCTGAGTGGAAAATGTGTATGTGTATACTTTTGAAGATATTTTTTTTTCCCTTTTGATGTCAATAAAAAAAATGTCCATCTGATTATTAGCAAATTAAGTCAGATCAATCATAATTACATGCTGTATAATGAGTTGCATAAATCTAAAAGTTTTCTAGATATCAAGGATGATTATATATGTCTTGAATGTCCATCATATGATATATTCAGCATTCAGTCTAAATCAATATTACTGTATAGATCATCAGGATAGAAATAAGGTTGTATTTGTGTATGTTTTTAAAGATATGAATGTGCAGATCTATTTAACATTTAGATCTTTTCTTCAGATGTTTCCTTAAGAATTTCATAGTGTGTAAATGTCTGATTTTGATAAGTTAACTTTCTAACACAGCAACCAAACTACTTGTGTTCATATGTATTGAATTGAATGTAGAATTATGACTGTGTTTTGTGTTAATTCATAAATTTATTGTTTTGTGAAAGAGAACGGTTAAATGTCACAGATGTATTCCAAGATCTATTTCTTGGATAAATTTTATCCAAAACGATAAGGTAGAGTATGAATTTGGTATAATTAAGTTGATATGTGCAGGCTTGTAATTTTAACTTGTCTTTTTCAAAAAGATTGCTTAATATTACATTACAAGTGTGAAGGTGACATTATAGCCATTCCTCTCTTTCTTTTGCATGTATTTGGTACAGGTCTTGATTGTTTAATATAGTTGTTCTTCTAAACATGTATAATATTGACTTTATGTTGATCTATGATACATGGGAATATTGCTCCCTATTGCTCAAATATTGTTAATTCCATCTTGCTCAAGATGTATCTTTTGTGTCATATTTGAAGCAGTTGTGCCTTAACTATTGATGAATCTTGTAGTGTACATGTTGATAATTGATATAAAGAAATCTTAATTCAGTGTTCATATTCAAATCAATCTAAATCAAATATGGACTGTTCTTTAATGTGTGTTACAATTTAAAGTGTGATTTGCTTCGAATTATTTCAAAAATTGATTTTTTTATAATTTTCTGTGAAATGTCAGAGTTTAGATTGCGGAATGGTCCAGTGGTAGGATCTTGTGTTTCGAGCTGGTGGATCCTGTGTCCGAGTTTTAATCATAGTGTGTTTAGACGTGACCACGAGTAAGTCACATTCCCTGCTTATGACGCATTGCTCAGAAATTACTACATTTAGAAAGAAAAATAACATATAGGTACTCTTGAATATTTTTTCTATGTTAATAAAATATTTCTCAGTAAAAAAAAAAAAAAAAAAAAAAAAATGTCATTGTTGCATCGTATTGATACCTTATGTCATGTGGTATTTTATTTGAATATATGCATTATTGTTTTTAAGTTCGAGGACGAACTTGGGTTGAAGGGGGGGATAGTGTGGCAAGCCTGGGCGATTGATTGTTTATTGTCATGAGATTTCGCGACTTCGCAATACATTTTGAGCTGTAGATTCCAAAATCGCTTTCCATTTACATTCATGTTACTTATATCGATCGATCAACTTTAGTTCTTACTAATTAAACCAAATTCAGCGTTTATTTGCCGTTATTTTGGATGTTTGGGAATGAAATTATAAGTTTAATTGGTTTTGAAGTTTCTGCTCCTTCCGCGTTCGTCTGCGCATCTGTCTCGCGCATTCCGGATATTTTGACCGAAGTTCGGTATTTGGCGGTACCTGGGGTGCGGTACCGGAACCGGAATACCGATTCTGGACCGGACCTCAGGTACCGGAGCTGCTCTACTATATAAGGCGACCGTTGGAGCCGAACTTCGGTTGTGTCCTCAATCTCTCGTCAAAGAGCACGTTTCAACGCTTTTGTCATCCAAAAATGCAATAACACTTCTTCTACTCCTACCATAATAGTACCATTACAGTTTACATTGATATTGGTGAGAGTTAGTTACTATTTTAACCATTTTAAGACAGTTTCTCTAGTCTACTTATATAATTATCTCTTTAAGTCATTAGTTTCCGTGGGTCAAATCTTCATTCTTTCTCTCGGGTAGCCACACTAGTTCCCCTTGAGGTAGCCTACCAAGGCCTGTACCAATACCATTTAAGTAACTTCACCATTAGTTGAATAATAATTAAAGAATTGATTCGAGAGACTTTGTTCCTTGTGATTTATTCACCGGACTTATAGCAACCCCGGTCACTCAAGAACCCCAGAGCCTAGGGTTGTTACAATATTTTATTTGCTATTACTTCAGCTGGTGTTGTGCCGTGTGGCGGCCCTAAAAAGTCTCCCCGTACATCATCCAAAGTGCAGCTTATATTTTTCTTTTGATCCTTTTGGATAATATTTGGAGTATTTCAAATTTTTATACGTTAATAATCATCTTCTTAACAGTATTTTGATTTTTGGCCCTTTGATTAAGACTAAACTGGTGTTAATTCTTGATATTGCAGCAATAATATTTGGCTTTCGCTGCCAGTTTTATAAAGGGTCACTGATGAACGATCATTACCCGAAATTGTACAATATGGCCCACATTTTCAGTTTTAATGTTTTACTCATTCCAACGGATCTATAAATTATATTTTATTTCCTATTCAACAGAAGAAATCTGAATCACAAATGAAGGTTGTGAATCTCACCTTTGTCTTTACTATCAGGGGGACCGGGAAAAAGGGGGCACCCGCCAGAGAAATGCTAATGGATTTTATAAACTATAACAGGATTCACACTAGAGGTATGTTCGGAGTGAGGAAGACCTTCGGAGTGAGGAAGACGAGCCAGAGAGCCCTGTGAAGTCAGGTCCAAGGTTGTGGTTAAGGTTACAGAACCTATGAGGGAGCCGAACGTCCGAAAGGAAAGGAAACGGTTGCCAGCCCCAATACTCCCACCCCTGTTTGAATGTGCGGATGATGACATCTAACTTGAGGAGCTACCACGGAAAGTCCGGAGACTCTCAATCCTTGAGAAGGCTTTACAGTGCAGCCCAAGAACCTCCTCCTCAAGAAGTGATATGGAAAATGAAGGAAATGAAAAGACAGTACAGAATAGAATGGAGGAAAGTAGAACTGAAAAGACAAGTGAAATGAAAGAAACTGAAAAGAGTAAACAGGGACAGACAGTTGAAAAGAGGAAAGAAAAGGAACAAGTGCATGAAAAAGAGAAAGACAGAAAAGAAAAGACAAAGCAAAATGAGAAAGCAAACGTACCAATAAGTGGCACTGAGAAAAGCAGAAATGAAAAGTAAAAGCAAAATGAGAAATCAAAGGAACTGAAGAAAGAAAATGAGAAATTTAGAAAAGACAAGACAGTGGAAACAGGAAAGATGAGTGAGAATGATAAAAGAGAAAAGACAGTAGACAAAGAAAAGAAAACAGTTGAAAAAGTTAACTCAAATGAAACGAAAAATGAAAAGAAGGCAAATGTAACTAGTAAGAAGAAGAGAATATAGGGAAAATAACAATCATACAAAGAGGTGGTGGTGTTAAAATAACTATTTGGTATTTGTTTCAGGCTGACTTCAAGGTAACTTGAAAATGAAAAAAATGAAGTTGAAGTTATACCTGTTATACAACACATTTAAGTATGAATGCCTAGATGCAGCCATTACAGCAGCACTATGCCAGGATTGGGCATATTTTTGGACAATTTGATGTCCATTTTCCCCTGGTGCTAAACGAGTAAAAAAAGAGGGATCAACAGAATGCCAATGGATCACTTTATATAGAGGAATTGAAATCAAAGAACTGTGACCTCTGAATATCCATGAAGACATTTTCAAGGATATAGTCCAATTCATCCCTGGAAAATACACAATCAAAAATATGTGACAATCTGGTTATTTGTTCCTTTGAAAGTGGAAGCCTCTGTAACGGTATTCAAATTTGGAAAGAGATTTCATTTCATAGTGACGGCTATTGGTTCTTGACTGTTTGTGGGAAGAATGTAAACTTACAGACCATTCATACAAATAACACTTTTTTCTTTCCATAAAGAAAGCATCATAAGTGTATGCACTGCAGTAGAAAAGATTCAACTCTGTGAGGGGGTAGAGGTTACTAAAATGTTATTGTGAGCAGGTTACACACACTAGAACAGTTTCAATATTCCCCATCTGTGAAACCAGTAAGAACTCTCAGATCTGTAATTTGTGACAGGATTGTTGCCTTTGGCTTTAAACTATTAACATGTCAAACATGTAGAATAAATTATAGAAGAATGACTTTTAAGCAAACCAGTCAACAAGGAAAATAGTTATGAAAAGCAACAAGAGGATGAAAGCATGTTGACAAACAGTTAGTTGACCTCTTTCTGGAACAGTCTAAAAATATTGACAGGTGTCCAAGTGGAAGAAGATGGTCAAAACTTTCATAGGGACCTGTCTCCAGTTGTACAACAAAGTCCACATTGTTACCAGATGTTAATGGCTTCCAGAATATGAGATCTGCCGTCAACTTCTACACTGATCATGTATAAAAATAGATTGAAACAGGACGCTGGGTTTGATGACAATATTTTTGAATGTTTTTTTGATTGATTGATTGATTGATGTTTAACGACGCGTCAACCCTAATGGGTCATTAGCGTCTAACAATTGTAAAATGCATAATTTAGTTCAGAGAAAAAGCAAAAAATATGGTCAGAATTATCAAAGTTATAAATAATTATTCCGCTAGATGAAAGATACAGCGATTAAAATGAAATGATAGCAATGGAGAAAGGTATAAATATGTTTTAAGTTAAAAATTTATATTTTGTTAAAAAGGTTAGTTCGTTTTAAAAATGACAAAATGCGTTCAACAGATACATTTTTTAACAAATCTTTCAAACTGTTACTTTGAAAGCAGGAACGACGTACATCTATAAAATCATTGCTTTCAAGCAGAAAGTGCTTGACAGTTAATTGTGTGTCACATCCAATACATTAAGGTTTATCTTCTCGTTTAAGTAAATATGAATGTGTCAATCGTGTATGTCCAATTCGAAGACGAGAAAGAACAATCTCTTCCCGTCTCGAAAGTTTATGAATTAATCTTGGTCGTTTTACATGAGGTTCAATTTCTTTCAATTTATTGTCTTCTTCTCTGCTCCAAATTGATTGCCATTCATTAAAGACATACTCGTTGATAAAAAGTTTAAAATTGATAAAAGGAATTTTAAAATCTGTTTGTTCTAGGCTCAGTGATTCTTTTGCTTTCTTGTCGACTTGCTCGTTACCATATATTCATACATGACTGGGAACCCAGCAATACACAATAGTTTTAAATTCAGAAATGCTATGATGTTTCAGCAATATATTTTGTATTTGTTGGTTTTTGGACATTGTATGGTTTAGGGCCTGAAGGACTGATAGAGAATCAGAGAAAATAACGAATTTGTTGTACGAGTTACAGTCATTAATGAAGTCTAAAGCTAAGTCAATAGCCTTAGCTTCTGCTGTGAAAATTGAAGAACCATCAGGTAGACGTAAAGTTTTGCAAGCGTCTTTGGAATAAGTAGCACAGCCTACTTTGTTATCTTCCTTTGAACCATCAGTATAAATAAAATGATAATCAGAAAATTGTGACTGTAGTTGGTGGAAAGTTTCTTTGAGAAAATGTGGATTTGATTCTGATTTTTTCCCTGTGTGAAGTGCCAAATTTACTGTTGGCTTTCTAATGCACCATGGTGGAATTTCAGAAACCGAATGTTTTTCTATTTTATCTTGTTTGATTTTTGCTGTTGTTAAAAGTGGTGCTACTCGTAAACCAAAAGACCTGATAGCATTTGGTTTACTTTCATAACGCTGTAAGAGCTCGTCAGAAATATATGGTGGGAAAGTTACCTTATGTGCAGGATTAGAGGGGTTTGCTGCAAGTCTGATGGCATACTGAAGAGTAAGTTTTTCTCGACGCAAATATAGTGATGGTTCTTCTGTCTCGACATAGAGGCTCTCAACAGGTGACGTTCGAAAAGCCCTATTTTTGAATGGATGTTCATAGAAGCCAAAAGGAGGAATATTCCTGATGATGGAATGGTTGGCGGCATTATATTTGATGAAATGGCTGTTCAAAGTGATATACAATTTACCAAAAATGGGGATGTTGCTGAACTTGTGGGATTTACTGAAGCAGGGTAGGCAATCACGTGTTTTTTGTTATTTTTGTAAATTGCACGGACAAATGGCGAGTGAGAAGACGCTTTTGTGGTTGCTAAAGGTAAGCGCACATTTCTCAATCTTTTCTAAATTTTCTCCAAAGTGTTATACACCGTAAATGTTGAGAGCCTCTGCAGAAGCAGAGGGTGAGGTTAGGTTCCTGTAAAACCAGCTTAAGCCCACCAGTTATTTATAACTGACCGTTCCAAGGCGGAACTCCTGTTGAGGTTCACATCCTAGTCTCCATGTTTTAGTCATTTTGTGATAGAGTCATTGCTTTGTTGGTAGTTGACCAGTAATTTGAGATAGCTTAAAGAAACTACACTTCAGTCTTGAAGTCTACACTTCAGTCTTGAAGTAAGAACCCTTGAAATTTTGCGCCGGAATCTTTTTTTTTTTTTTTTTTTTTTTTTTTGATTCAGTTTAACATCCCTTTCAAGATTATGTGAGCTCAAATGAGACGGTGCCAATCAGTAGGTGGGGCGAAAACGGGAGAACCCCGAGAAAAACCACCTGACACACCCGCAAGCAGAACGTGGCTTGTCTCACATGTGGCCAGAACGGGCTCGAACCCACACCAGACACAGCGGTGAGATGATCGAATGGTTAAGTGTGGTAATGAAATATCAGCGCTCTTAACCACTCGGCCACGGGGGCCGCCGCACCGGAATCTGACAGACGCTTTACCATTGAGACGCCAGCCCCACTCCACTTTTGCCATTCCGTCAGCATCTTTTAAATCTTAGGCTAATCCTTCTGTAATATAACATTTGACCCCATATTATCATTTGTTTTGCAGATGATATAACAATAATGGATAAACGAAATAGAGACATCTTGAGGGAAGCATCACAAATTGGCAGTATATTCCAGATTTCTAACTGCACATCAAATTCAGTAGACTGTGACAGTCAGTTGGAGACTCTAATAACAGACTCTAAATCTGACCGCATTAAGTGTGAGTTAAAAAGCGAACTCAATTTACTGCGTGAACTGGAATGTTTGCAATACATGCCTGTAGAATTAGCCTATGGGGAGTACATAGGACAATTGCCACAAGAATGGCATCCAAATTACACAACTAGAAATATTGCCGTTAAAGTATTTATGGATTCAATACTAAATCCTAAACATGGCTTGCCTGTAGTAATTGTTACAGCATACAGTGGCGTAAGGTATATGATGCTGCTTGAAAATGCTGGATGCCAGCTAAAGGTCTAGCAGACAGTAAAAAGCCTCTCAAATCCATATCAGAATAACTTCCTGTGTTAAAGGAGTTGTTTGTGAATGCGCGAGAAAGAGCAATTGCTGTGACATTACTTGCTCTTGAAAATTCTGCAACATCCTTAAGACTTAACATTAATATTAGGGAAGATGTAATACTGAGGATTAAGGAAAAGGTTACAGAACTTTGTGAAATGTTAGATTCTGAAAAAATATTGCCAATACGTCGGCTAGAGAAAAATGGTCTAAGACAGTAAGTCAAGTGGAAGAACTTCTGCAAAAGGATGAGAAATATTTACTGGAAAATTCAGATAGTTTGCCAGAGTCTATAAGAGATGACCTGAAACAAAATATTGACAACAGAAAAAATAGAAGAGATAGACTGAAAGATGATGCATGGTCAAAGAAATATATGTCAAGAGTAGCAGCTACATAACTGAAAAGGTGGAAAAATAGTTTATTTTCACAAAAGGGAAAGGGTATGGGAAAGCATAAGATTGGTCGAGGTGCAGAAATGGCTGTTTACCAGGCTCTACAAGAGCAGCTAGTTGCACATAAATCAAGAACAGGTTCTCCACTGTTAGAGACAAGACTGCACAAAAGAGAAATGCGGCAGATTGCAAATAAGTGGTTAGCATCTAATGGTAAAAGGCTAATCGAATCCTATGAAACTGTACGGTCTTGGGGAAAGCCCAAAAACAAACGTTCTATCCAAAGCTCCCAACACCGTGGAAAAGGACTCTTTTCTCACAGAAAGGCTCAAAAGAAATATGCTGATGCTCATATAAATATTCATTATAACAAAGCACACATTAAACATTACACCCGTCTTCTCTTCAGTAATAAAACAAAAGAAAAGTACAGACAATATGCATTAAGAAGGTGCCTAGATGATAAGGCTTATCTGAGGTGTGGGATTTCAGAAGGTTTTTAAGGCCTAAGCACAAACCTGTTATGCTCATAGATGAACAACCAGAACTGCCATCATATGATTTCCCTGACAAAGCAGGCTATATAGCGCCTGGTGTGAATCTAATAATATCAGACATGGAAGAATTAGATAAAGCTGGTAAAGATGTGTATGCTACCAACAATGTAACTATATCAGTGACATGTAAACCAAAAATATGTTACAATAGTTCAAGCACAAATTAGGCTAATGACATGTATAGAGATAGATTAGAATTTCCAGAAGACCATGAAGTACCTAATACAGGACTAGAAACACTGTCAAGAAAGTCTAAGACAAAACTGGTGTTTTTAAAAGACAGTCTAACCCAGTTTACGATTATGAATATAAGGGAAGATTATGTCAGATGTGTTGATGGTGGAGAATTCTTAGAGAGGGAGAAAAGCAAAGACTGTCCATAATGATTGAAAGACTCTTGACAATGTGCAGTGATTTAAAAGATGAAGAAAGTGATTGTTGTCTCCAGGTATTGGTTGAAATCATTAAAAGATGCAGAACACTTGTAGAAGAAAGACAAACATGTGAATGTAAAATATCATCTGCTTCATTGTCCATAAAAGATTGCAGCCTGCTGTTCGAAAATCTGGGTCAGAGCGTTGTCAACTTGTTGGAGTTCATTAGTCCATTAATCCCTGAACATAAACCAATAGATATACATACAAACAACTGATGCTGGACCTGGTGTAGGGACTAGTGAAAAGCTAGTTAGATTACGAATGACTGAATCATTTATCATAAATGACTTGGATTTGCAAGCAAGATTTCACTATGCCCCCAGAGATTCCAAATCACACAAAGTGGAACAAGTTATGAGTGCTCTCAATGAAGCTGCTGTGGATGGCAGGTTTATACAAATCAATCAAAGAAGCCCATTGGAAACATATACTGAAGAAACCCTCTTGAAGATGACTCCAAAGCAATTTGATAGTTACCAAGAAAGAGAGAATATAAGGATTGGAAAAAGTTGTGCAGAAAAACTGTCAGCAAAGTATCAAGGGACAGCCTGTATGTTTACAAATGTTAATTCAAGAGTAGCAGATCAAAATTGTGTATATCAAACTTTCTTCTTTGATGAGAAATACATGCGGAAGTGCAGTTCCAGTTCAGCTAAAGCATTGAGTGGCTGTGCAGGCTGTCATTACTACCAATTTCTCTGTGATGAATTTGAAAGGCTGTATGTAAGATACAATAATGGTGTAGAGGGCATAAGAGACAATAACAATTTCAGATGCCCAAATTTAGTAGAAAGAGTTACTCCTATTCCAGATTACAGTTCTAAGGAATCGGATGGCAGTTGGCACTATTACAGGGAACGGCCAGTACCATTGCCTTCAGAAACAGCGGTAGAAACACCAGATTCCTTTTGTCCTATAGTAAGACTACAAAAATACATAGAATCAAAAGGAGAACCTGATATTGTTGTGAAGCAGCACAGTGGATCAGTTACTGTAAGAGACAGAAATGAGACATGGTCTAAAATTTCAGAAGGACTAGAAGACTTTATCGAAAGCTTCACTGGAATAGATCTCACTCAAGTTGTGGAAAAAGAAGCTGAGAAAATATACATCAGGCTATTAAAAAAAATCAAAGCAGTTGGCAAAGCTAAATTTAACAACTGAAGAACTATTTTCAATAACGACAAATAGGCTGAAAGTAAAAGTAACAAAAAGGAAACTTCCAGATGCATTGCCATGGAAAGGGACAATTCTGGCATCAAACACAGAAATGATTAATACATGTACTATTGACAACATGCTATTCGCATTTCATGTTCTTTAAACATACAGAGAAGATATAAAGGATTATATGAAGACAAGCCAGGACAAAATCCTACAACTTCTGTACGAGATTCATACTCTATTCTCTCAGTCGAAATTTGCTGAAGGTAAATTGAAGTGGGTTGTGTTGTTTCCTGATGCCAAACGCCAGAAGGAATGATGTATGTGGGGTGCAGAGGAGGATTTTTCATTTGGGAAGATTGATTGTCGCACTACATATACAAATTCATGCACAAGCCCAGACTGTAGCCAACCTGTCAAATTGATGACTTCAAGGACAATTTGTTTCAGGTATGTCTTCAGAATCCTAAAATATTAACAAATATTTACCCAGCAAAAGCTTGTGAATCTGATCAGCGCCTTTGTTTTGCAACTGATCTAGTGCAATTCCTCTAATTAATAATTTCAAAGTTTCCAGCCTCTAGCCATCTTCTGTGGCTGCACAGCCGGCTTTGTGTCTGACAAGGTAAAAAACAAACTGTTGGTTTGGTCATGCGGCGGCTCAATTATTATACCAAGATATTTAAGATTACAGAATGATTTGCTTTGGATTCTAACTTTTTTACTGTCAGATATATGGCAACTCAAAGCTCAAAATGGAAATAATATCTACAAGACTGGATATTAAAGCAAAATTAAATTACTATTAAACCATCATCACTTTACCATCCAGTTATGATACTAACAGTCTGGAGGAAGGAATCAAATCATGGTTTGGAAACCAGGACATGGAGCCAGTGAGCTGCAATGCACTGAAGAAAAACCAAGCTGATGGGTAAGCTAACTCATTTATTTGTATAACAAATTGTTGTATACACATTTAATATACATTACATGTGCCAAAGTTGATATCAAATATATTCAAAACATGTAAATAACAATCAATTACAAGACATCCATGATACTATTACAATGTACATGTTAGCAACTTGTAAGCAGTTAACAGAAACTGGAGCAATCAAAACCCACATCCATAAGGAAAAACATGAAATGACTAAAATTATAAATTGGCAAAACACAACAAGATTATGTGGTCAATCAAGTATAAACATTCAGTTGGTCATGGTTCAGTATGCATGATAAACTTTAAACTCATAAAGTTTAAACATAGAATTGACTTCTTTGGTATCTCATAGACGAATCTGATGGGTACCAGTTCATCCCATATATTAACTTAAATATAAAGTAGGTTTACTTATTTAAAAAGGATGAAATGAAATAACTATTGTTCTAAATCCATACTTTCTACCTAAAAAGCACAGCCTTATACTTTCAAAGATAATGATTATTGTCAAAGGACCTGTGTTGTTTTTTGTTTCAGGTATTCACTATTTGCAGTTACATATGGGAGTGGTGGGCACTTCAACTGCAGCATTTTGATTCAAGGGATATGGCATCTTTATGATGGTCTTAGAGAATACCACAGCTCAGGCACTGGCCTTCAGAAACAATAAAGACAGTGCCCATTACCAGGATTGACACTTATTTAAAGCTTGTATTAAAGCCTATACAAATATAGTGTTCTATGGTAATAAAAAAAAGTCAGTTTCAATGGTACTTGAAAAAAAAATAAATGGTTTTGAATGCTGACAGGAAAAAAAATCATGCTTCCCTTTGTCATTGAAAAAAAAATTCTAGTGTCAGGAGAAAAAACCCAGCCCCCCCCCCCCCCCCCAGGATATCAAATGGTCGGTCCCTTAATGGTATTTTCCCAATTTTAGGAAAAACAACGCTATTTTCCCAAATTGAGGGGTAAACGACGCTATTTTTCCCAATTGGTCCGGTACCAGATCTGTTCCAAAAAATGTGAAAAAATCACTGTTTGACTCCTGATGTTCTCCGATTTTCGCTATTTTCTTTACACGCGAATGCTTGTAATGGCCTCATTGTTTCGAACAATGTGCTCGAAGCGGAAGAGGGTAAAACGCAGCGCTGAGGCAAAAATGTCAGTAACTGAATAAAAGCCGGTATCCGTACAGAGTCGTTACGTTCCAAAGATAATTAAAAAATACAGACGCGCAACACGACAACCATGCGAAAAAAGGTAGCAGCTTGGCCTATATAACGACTTTGATTAAACACAGCGTTACAAACTGATTAAGTGATTAAACATGCCCCAATTGACTTTTGGTATGTAACATGGTCAGGCTTAATTGAATTGAAGCTTCACGTCCCAGTCAACAGCAATGGTCATGTCGGGGCGTTCCCTCCATTTTATGGGACTTTTATCCAACAGTAGGATGTCATGACACTCAAAATGTGCTTCTTTCGATATAACCACCCAGCCAATAAAGCTTAAATGTATTGATGGTTTGACTAGACCACTGTTCATGGACAGGCTCAGACGTTAACGATAAACAACAGACGAAAAATTATTATACAATTTAGAAACATACATACAAGTTTTAATCAATTATTTAGGACAGTGTACCGCGGCACACTGCCCAACCCAATAAATGATGCTCTGAAAAAGTTAAATCCACACACACACACACACACACACACACAAAAAAAAACGGGATCGTTGCCTATGAAAAAACAAAGGCGCAGATTAGCTTCGAAGTAGCTGCGATCAGCCTCGCAGTAACTGCGAAGCTTTACTGCGAAGCTGATCAGCGCATTTGTTTTCTATACGGTTAATACATTTCCTCTTCTTCCTAGACCCAAAATTCCAAGCATCTTCTGTGGCTGCACAGACAGCTTTGTGTTGAACCTGGTCGGAAACCCCGAAGACCGGTTTTCTCGTGTCGCGCCTCATTTAACATGTTTAATGAGTACAGCATAAAACATGTTTCCCCAAGGCTGTCTTCTATGTGATTACTTATTCACTATATATAAATGTTTTGTGATGTCTTCAATTATAAAACTTTCTAGAATAATCAAATGTCACACTTTTTCTATATTGTTTTCAGAAAATCGAACTTTTCTCAAATTTGTGAAACACAGTATCCTTAGAAAATATACATCTGAGAAGCAACTCGACGTTAGACAAATGCTATATTTTATCTCAGAAAACAATGTTCCAGATTCAAGGAAAATGCATCCTTCAACTAGTTTTGTCTATAAAATTCTTTCTAACCATGTGGTAAACTTCGGAACGAACTGCCTTAACACCCTTTAGTCTGCATATCTTCATTATTCATCAGAAAATCTCTGACGGCTGGGTAACTTTCCCTTTTCTTCCAGTTTGTTCTTCCGCTTAGATAACGTGGCAGTTTCGGCGTCTTTGCCGGAGAAGAGAACTTTGTATCAAGGTTACATGTAGCGGCCACTTGTTCGCGTGATTCCTCCACCCCGGGCTCATGGCTGTCTTGCGCCATTGTTGTATTCTCTGTGGCTTTATTCAGCTTTTTGTGGCTGCCTTCTCCGCTGTTGTGTTCCGTGTGGCTGTATTCTTCATCACTACTTTCTTCCTGGCTGTCTTCTGCTCCGTTGTTGTATCCTCCGTTGCTGTATTCATCTCGCTCGTGTTCTGTCTTAGCTGTTGTATTCTCTCTCGTAGTTGTCGTCTTCTCCGTTGCTGTACTGTTCCTGGTCGTCTTCTTCGTTGCTGCTTTCCTCAATACTGTCTTCAATGTGACCATATTCTTCCAGGCTGTCTTCTATGTGACCGTCTTCTTCCTGGCTGTCTTCCTCATTGATCTCTTCCTCGTTATTTTCGGCCCCTCGAACGAAAGTTTCGGCATCATAGCCGTAGTGAATGTACATCGCCCGCAGAACCTACCTTGGGCACTCTACCCAAGGAACATTCTAGACTGAAATGAAAGAAATATTTATAGCTGAGCACTTTAGATGTTGTATAAAATAAAAACACATGCTAAACGTCATGATCATGCTTATTTTTTATGTTGAAGGTATCACTGAATATCAGTTGCATTCAAGGATTTTAATCAGTGTGTAACGACTGACCGCTTAAACTAGAAATTTGTGCATGTTATTAAGATAAGTTTGTGTCATTCTTGTCAGTCTTTGATTGACCTTTTATAACACGCAAATACAGTGTACATGCAAAATGGTTCTAGCATCCGCCACATTTGTTTATTCATTCCATTTTAGTTCGCAAGAGGCTTTTCAATAAAAATCATCATTTATTTTATTTATACAATATTTAAAGAGGTGTACACTTTACGCTGATAAGCCATTCTACCACGTATTCTACCAAGTGGTGCTTTATAATATATACTAAAGGAATTAAAATACGCAACACATAACATTTCAATTTTTACGAATGTATTGGATGATTTGATAAAATTCTTTTATGAAATGACCTACTGACTGCCTTTTGCACATAATGAAATGAGAATACGCAATTTTATTGACAAAAATAATGACATAACTTCAAAAACTATTATAAAAAAAAAAACAAAAAAAAAACAAAAAAAAAAAAAAAAAAAACTGTGCCGTAAACGTCTGGGCGAAGGTGAAGATCCCAATTTTTTGCATGTCGGTTTCCATTCCACTCTTGTTGACTTCTTTTAGGACACGAAGCAACGAGTTCCAGGCATGAAACCACCTACTGTTCATATTTGAAAAACAAACACAGCTTTACTGAAAAGTTACTCTTGCCGACCACAAAGGCGTGGGTGCCGGAACCGGCGAAATCGGCCCTGTAAAACGCGGGAAAAGTCAAAGTCAATAACTACTATGTTTGTTGATGTTAATTATACATTCAAACATTCTAGTTTCAGAAACCGTTTGAATTTTCAGGCTGCGTCCATTGTTATGCATGTAGTGTGTCCTCAAAGTTACCTAGGTTAGGGCATTTTTGTGAATTTCCGCCGATTTTGGGCCATTTGGGACCTAAACAAACAGAGCGCATCGAGGTTACAACACCATTTTTTCACAGTCAAGTCCATTCATCGACAGAAACCAGTAGCCAAAATATAAATTTGTAACCTACATGCGCTCATAGTTAAAAAAACTCTGTATTTTTTCCGTCAATTTCAGCACGTGCAACGTTACGAACGGCGCGGAAAAATAACGCGCTAATAATCGACGTCATGCAATATTATAATTGACGTCAGACTTACGTTCACGCACCTTGCGCACTTGACGATAAGAAAGTATTTGATAGAAAGATAATGTTGGCCGTAGATACCTTTCAATGTCCATTGTCAGTGCGCCCATATAGCTGCTACACGTTCACCAATTTCGTAACTTTACTGCGTGGTTTACGCCTAGGTTACATTTGGCCTACGATTAGTAGATCGTACGATTAGTAGATCGTACGATGCCATTCTGTATTTTCGTGCGGTATCCTTATGGTGACCCTACGATTTCCCTACGATTCTACGGCTTCATACAATTTCCGTAGCCTCTACAATTTTGTTATAGTCTGCACTTTGACAATAATTTAAAATCGTACACCGGTATTCCGAAGACACGTCGTAGTGGCATAACGCGGGCGCCGTACGGAGATCTTGCGATGATCATGCGGTCATCGCACGTTTTTTGTATTATTATTTTGGACAAAATCGTACGATCGTCACTTAACGTGTGCGGAGACCATACAATTACCGTACGATCTGCGTGCGATTTTGTCTGAGAACATCGAGGAAAGCCAGAGCAAGAAATCGAAGGCATAAGATGCCCGTATGTATTGGTACCACAGATTTCGTAGCAAATGGTCACCTACGATGTCTAGATCAAACAATCGTACAGCGATCTGGGCATGTTACCTAGGCATAAACCATTGCATAGACACAATGTATTGGTACAGTGGTCGCATTGTTTATTGTCACCTCCATGTGACCAGCATTGTCCCTTTAAACTGTTTCATTGACGAACACGGAACCAAAATAACGTTGACCACGATATGTATTGGGATTATACCACGCTTCTAACCGAAAGTAACTTGAACTATGCAGGCGAAAATCAAACCTTATATTTACACGAAATAAACGAAACTATCCCGCTAAAACCACATAAATAAATAAAAAAAAAAGAAGAAGAAAAATCATCTGCGAATAAAAATGAATATACCATAAACATAAACAACGGTCGAAAGCTGTTCCGTTCCCTACTTCATGGTGTTAAGTTTGTATGTTTGAATTGATGCTTTACATCCCAGTCAACAGCAATGGTCATGTCGGGACGTTGCCATAATTTTATGGAACTTTTACCCAACATTAGGATGCCATGACACTCAAAATGTGCTTTATAAATACAACCACCCAACTATGCCAATAAGGCTTTATATGTATGGATGGTTTGACTAAACCACAATTTCTGGGCAGGCTCTGCCATACCAGTAATCTGACAGATGGTAGGTCAGTAGGTTAGACGCTTTGCCTAGAGGCACAAGCAGGCAATCTATTTCTAATAGGCCTCAATGGGCAGGGCCCCTGGTTGTTAAGGAAACGGTTTGAGATATGCTTGTGTGCGTACGTGTGATGGCTTGCTCTTGTATCGAAACCATCCATAAAACTACGCGTCATTTCAACTCAACTCAGCTTTATTTAAGTCTAGGTTACATATGTAACAGGAGCATATAACCAGAAACAAAATAAGCAAATGAAAGACGTAGTGACAAAACGGGGAAAGCATTTCAATTTTTCATTTCCTATCATAATGTAAGGGAAGCTACTCTTTCAGTACTTATGTGAATTCCAAATCAATTTATATAGTATTTGTAAGTCACTAAGAAAACTTGTCTATGCAATAAATAGATTATTATTATTTATTTTTTTTTTTCAGCTGTATAAATTGAAATTTTCTCCAGAAAAAAAGTATCTTTAATGTGTTAGCCCAAAACACAGACCGCGGGTACACATTAGAACCGACTCGGCGAGGCGGCCCTAACGAGTAACCACAATCCACGTTTCGGAGCGAAAATAAGAAAACTGTGAATATAAAAGTGGGGTATGATGGGGTGGTATACCCATGGACAAGTTTTCCTGATGTTAACGAGTACATCTCTGACAAATGGCAAACAATCTGGAACGGAGCGAAGTTTGATAAATTGAGGGAAGTCGAACCGATTGTTAAACGACCAAAAGCAATTCATAAACTTTCGAGACGAGAAGAAATCGTTCTTGCTCGTCTCCGAATTGGTCATACAAGAATAACACATTCCCACTTATTAAAGCGAGAAGATGAACCTAAATGCATTGGCTGTGATACACCATTCACAGTTAAACACTTTCTTTTAGAAAGCACTGACTTTGCAGCAGAGCGAATTTCTTGTTTTCAAGCTAATAACTTGAAAGAATTGTTCAAAGATGTACCCGTTGGAAAGATTTTATCATTTCTTAGACAAGTAAATCTGTTTTATAAAATATAATTTTTAAATCACCAATCTTATTATTTCATATATCGTTTCTTTACAACGACATTTATATCTTACTTAGTGTTACTTTTTAATACGAGTTCAATATATCTTAATGTTTTACCTTGTTAGACGCTAATGACCCATCAGGGTTGATGCGTCGTTAAACAACAAACAAACAAACAAACGAATAAGTAAAGAGTAGTTACGGAGGTTCTGGTAGAGTCTAGGTGAGTGAAGAGAAGAGAGGAAGAAGAAGGGGGTGGGGGTAGTGAAAATACAGTAAACATGACATTTTGATATAAGCTGATAACTCTACAGGTTTTCCAGTAAAGATTATTATCCTAATGGGGATAATGACAAACAGTATAGTCCCTAGCTGTCCAGAACGGTGTGTATACAACCTTGGCTAAGGTCCAGTTTATGACAATATATAAATTCGGTGAGTAAATTGAGAAAACATACAAATGCAAAGAAATTTGAAAATGTGTTTTGGAACTTTAAACGATTTGTTACTTTTATTAGTATGCGATCTAGAGCTATTTAGTGATGCGCAGTCATTATTAATTATTTGTCAACACGTCTGTCTCGTCAATTAGCGAGTCTAAATAACTGTCTGTGGGTCAAGCTCGTGCTACGCATGGTCGCGATTTCCGTCTGGCTGGAAGCATTGCAGCCTGTTGCAACTCATTAAAAAAATAATGAATAAATAAATAAATAAAAAGGATAGTAACTAGGTGGGGTGTTTAGTTAGTAAATTGCTCTTTTTGGTAGATCCCGAAGACAAGACTTTTGATGGGGACGGGGGGAAGGGGGGGGGATTATTCCGATGGTTGCCGCGTCACTGTACATGTCCGCGCAACAGAGCCTCTGTCACTATTTTAAAACGTGATGTACGAGAATCGCAGAAACCTGCTGAAACTTCAGAACGTTTAAACTAAACTCATAGTTTCCATTTTATTAATAAATTGTACGGGTGTGCATATGTACATGTATGAGAGGACCGCAAGTTCAACGGTAATCGGAAAACATTTCCGAAATTGATAGAAAATACATGCTACTTCTGTTCCGTGTCCCGGGCCATTTTAAGGGGGAGGGGTATCGTTCCGGGTGCTGGCGATCATCTCACGCCAACTGTAAGCATTTCACCAAAGTCTTGGTTATTGCGCCGAATAACAAATGAACCTTCGTAACGTCTATGACGTTAACATTTACACTATTCGTTACGTTGTTTTACGTCGCAAAAATGGACAGGGGTGTGTCTCTTTGTAAAAACAACGTCGCAAAAATGGACAGGGGTGTGTCTCTTTGTAATCCCGTAGCTCTAACAATTTAAGTGCAATTTCAATTAAAAAAGCATTTTTCTCCATCAAATTGATCCCCTTATCGCATATTAGAAAAAATTGCAATTCTGTAACAGGGCCGATTTTCCGGTTCCTGCACCTACGCCTTTGTTGTCACATCTGATGGTGCCTTAATCGAAAATTCAAACCTATTGTCACATTTTGTGGCTTTTCACCAGCTTGAAAACTATAATAAAGCAACTCTTTTTGTTATTGCTTTCACTGTGTTACCATGTTTAAATAACATTTTTACCCAAATAGACTGAAATGTCATGCTATTTGGATATGCCAAATCAGAATTATGAATTTATTGACAATAAATGTCTTACCGGCCTACTTAAAACTAGAACCAAAAAATGGCTGCGGAAAGAAGTGGTTTGTCAAATGACAACTAGAACACATCTCATGAGTTGAGAAAGGGCATTTATTGAATGCCTGTTTAGAAATACATGGGAAAAGAAATATACAATGGAAATGCAAACGAAAACGTAATGCCTTTAAAATATTCGGAATTGCACATTCATTTGACAAATCTGGGCGAACAAAAGCGCCATATTCAGTGTGAATCCGATCCCAAGGGACTGGGAAATTTTCGCGAAGAAGCCGGAAATTTTGGTCATAATGAGACCAAGCCAGCCCATGCTTGCGCTGTGCTAAATCTCGGATTATTTCGCAGTATTTCAGCAATTGTTGATTTTCACCGGGAAACTTCTCCGTATAAACAGCAATGTAACGCAGGAAAGCTGTAGTCCACAGCTCAATCGAAAAAATTTTCTTTGTCTTTGATTTCGGAACTAAACTGATATCAGCATTCGGACTGACTTCCAAAGAAAATTTCTGAAAATCAGGTTGAAGGTTTACTTTCGGCAGAAGAAGGCCAATGTCAATATAGCGTTTTTTCCAGATTTTTTTCTTAAGTTTAGTTGGTATCTGAGCACTTATAGGTGTACTTATTGGTTCCGCATATTGGTACGACAACGAATCAAGAGTTATACCTTTTTGGTTCATTTCTGGGTGAACAATATTACGAGCAAATGTATTGCCTAACTGCTGCATGTCGCTGTCTCCCGAATCAAAGTCCGAAGACTCAGATTGTGATGAACTGTCATCACCAAAAGTAATTTTCGCCACACGGTGTTTCTACTTCTTAGAAGGCGGTCGCTTGTCAGCTTCTGAATCAACCTCCGAATCTGGAGAACTACTGGAATTTTCTAGCCCGGATAGGTGATCCTGGTAACGAGTATCAAGTTTTCGTTTAGTAGATTTCCTTTTAGATTGCTTCCTGTTTTTTCCCGTTTCAGATTCAAGTGTTTTATTAGCATTCGTCTCTGTATTGGAAGACTTCTTAGATGACACCGATCTAGCACGGTGGCTTTTATTCTCAGTTTGTGTCATTGTAGCTTCTGTAGTCCGAGTTTTCGGTTTAGCATTCGTCCCTTTTAAATCTTTACGGGGCCTCGATTTCGCCCTATCACTGACTTTTCCGTTCCCTGTTTTCTTACGTTTATCCATCTGAAATAGATAAAACTTAAGACAGTATCAAGATAAATCACAACACAAACATAAAAGAGCCGATTTTATAGCAATAACGGTATACAATAAATAAATAAATAAATAAATAAATAAATGCATATAGAAGAATGAATATGCAACAACAATAAAGAACTATTAAATAGCTGTATTGACGTAAAGTAATGTTTACGTAAAACCGCCTAAAATGCTCCAAAAATGCCTCAAAAAGCAGAAGCGGGGAGCGGTTAAAGTAGGGCGGTAAACATAAGTAAAATGCCCAAAAATGCTCCAAAAACAATGCCTCAAACAACCAGAAGCGGGGAGCGGTAAACCGCCTAAAAAGCTCCAAAAATGCCTCAAAAAACAGAAGCGGGGAGCGGTTAAGGTATGGCGGTAAGCAAACGTAAAAAGCCCCAAAAATGCTCCCAAAAAGCCTCAAAAAGGCAGAAGCTGGGAGCGGATACAGTAGGGCGGTAGACAACTCAAATAGACGATTCCAAAAACATGGATCCGGAGTTATCCCGCTTAAAATCGCTGAAACGCGGCAAGAACAGGTATCAGATAAATAAACGTGTAAAAGCAATAAATTAATTACAGGCTCGGGAAAGTTAAAATACAGTAGATTAGAATGCTGCATTAAGGTGGTAAACGTTTATTTAAAAAATGAGCCAATATGAAATTACTGCCTGCCGAAATATAAACAAAAATAAAAACCACAACCCAATAACCTTGGCTGCTATGAAATAATGTTGCGTGTTGACCTATTTGTTTCCCAATAATCATGCCGCTCTGCGGTGATAAAACGGGAAAAAATATACTCAGTCTGTTATCGTGAATAAGTCACAAGAAAAACTGCTTGTATGCGAAAAAAGAACATGTGCACCCGAGAAAACACAAAAACTGTGCAATTTACCTTGAACTAAAATTGTTTCAATAAATGAACTGTCAAAGCTCGTAAGCTTTGAAAGAATCTAACGTTTCCAGAAAAAGTTAGGTGGGTCCCATCAGTATCAAACACCTTTTCCTGGGTACTTGGTTCCCAAAATCCTTTATGTCTCCATATACATGAATGATTAGGGTCTGCAAGATCCGATAAAGTACGATTGGCAGTATCGACCCGAGGGTTGTACCATGCAGGGTCAACGCGGTATCGGACAGGCCGAGTTGGTTTTAACCTGTGAAATATTTGCATCACTGCAACGAATTTCACATTATAACTAGAAACAAATTTATCAGCCAAATCAATGATCGACTTTGCAACACTTTCCGGTGTGCTGTTCATATCACACAAATCATTCGATCCGATCTGAAGGAGAACAATGCCTGGTTCGAAATCCTCCACATCTTCGAGTCTGTAGGTTTGTAATTTCTCAACATTGCCTCCCCGTAAAGAGGAATATTGTACCATGACTTGGCTCAATGGTAAATTTAATGAATATGAAAATTCCTCTTGGTGATCCTTCAAAAAAGTCTTGAAATTTGCAATAAAAGAATCGCCCATGATAAGAACTTTCAATCCCATGATGTTAAGCCCAAAACGGCTGTGTGTCCGGAGGACGGCCCACGACTATTATATTTTAGCAAAACGCCGTCAAAAGGCGCCATGATGGATTTTATTTCCGACAAGCCGTAGCGTTATGCAGCAATTATACACCTCCTCATGTTACAAAAAGAAACAAAATAAATATCAGACAAACAAACAAAATACGCAGCATCATATGAACGATATTTGAAGGATCAGAAAATAAAAGCAAACTATGAAATTCAAAAAGAAATTGCAATAAATTCAACTTTACCGTGAATGCTCCAGAGTTTGCTTGGAAAGTTCTATATTTAGGATATTACGTACTGTTATGAGAAATCCAAAAATGTGATTGGTTAAGATTACCTCAACAATTATAAATACACAAAGTATAAATGAATATCAAACAGTCCGCCGACATAAATTATTTTATGATACATAAAAATACTTATGTGCTATAAAGCCTAAACTACCTTAAGGTGCTGGCAAATCGTTGACCCAGGTAAGTGTTCTGGCTGCCCAGTCCGCCACTCGATTTCTGCTCAGGAAACCTAATAAGTCTTCCCACTTTTACTACCTGTTAACCCAAGCCTGCCCATCACTTTGATAGGCCATTCAGTGTCTGAAAAAAATCAATGATAGGATACAGCATGGTCAACAAGAGTCTAGACTTACTTATCATTGAAAGATAATCTAGTAAATGGCTTAAATTTCCCAAAATTGTATGCCGTATAATTCCACGTCAGTAAAATGGTGTAAAAGTGGTGTAATGGTTAGCACGTCTGCCCGGAATGCAGGAGGTCCGTGGTTCGGGATGTTACACCTCAATACGAACACAAACAACTTAAAAAAATAACTCTTTAACACTATTGAAACTAGAATTTAGTGTAAAGTTTTTTTGTTGACAGAATGTCATCCTGTAAAGTCACGGTCACGGTCAGATCTATGAAGAACATAGTCACGGTCAGATCACCACTGAAAAAAAAAAGAAACAACCGTTATCTGATTATCTTCAGGATAAGGGGTTTTTTATTTTCAAAAGCTTATCAACACTGACCATGTTATTGGATCTGTGACACTTCATATAAAACACATTACATGAGACATTCCATATGGTTTATTTAGTCCTTAATATACTTAACATGAAAAAGCTCTATGCGACCAGGGCATTGTTGTGCGAGCCTGTAAGAATGTGCCGGGTCTGTGCAGGTTTATCCAAATGTTTGACTATAATGACCATACTCTGCCTTTGACACACAAAGCAATAACTTCCTTTAATGAGTAGCTTTGAAAAGTATCTTACCTGGTTATATTTATAATTTGGATATCTGACATGTCGAACATGTCAGTTTCGACCTTTGGGGCCCTGTCTTCTGTGATGACTTCAGTCTGAAACAAAATAATTTTTTTTTTCTAGAATCAAGTTATCAAGAAATAAGCTACATGACGTCTTGACAGACAAATGTCTACCTCATCAATAATCAAACTTTTCCTCAGAAGGCAAATGCAAAATTTTAATGGCCATTAGAAATCAAACCCCAAGCTAATCGTGGGCAATGCTGAAGTCGGATATTTCAAGGCTATGATCCCCGCTGTCTCATGCCTCATGGGAAACGGGGAAGCTGTACACCATCCAAGCCTTTCAAATTCAATATATTTACCGCTGAAAACATTCGACGACACGTCAGCAGAGGACGCGTTACAACATGTAGAAAATGTCCTGAACAGTCACCAGAACCTGGAGTTGACGAATGATTTTTAAGTCGATGTTGGAACCATAGAATTGCCAAAAGGTGGTGCTGTTTTACCTATTCATTGTTTGACAGGACCTGAAGATGTCACACGTAATAAGACCAGTATTATCCAGATTAAAAACACTGACAATAACTGTTTAGCCAGATCAGTCGGTGTAGCATTCGCGTCAGCAAACACTGTGAGTCTCGCAGAATGGAAAGAATTGACAAAACATGATTGCGGACTGACTGTAGAAAACAAGTTTTGAAACACAAAAAATGTCCAATGTGGTTTAAGAAAACTATATCTCAACAGTCCAGTAGACAAAATCAGTTCGCAGTCATGCTTTGCAGAGAAGCAGGGTTACCCATGAACAAATTTTAACAATATGCGACATCTCGCGTTTTGAACCCTTGCAAGCTACCAGCATAGTGTTTTATTTCTTACATCAGCCTATTTAATGTGAACATCATATCATCCGCATACATCCAAATACTAATATTTCCACAGTCTTTGTGTGAGAGAGGCCTATGTTAAATATTTATAGAATTCTGTGAAGTGTATCACTTTATCTTTGTCCTTTAATTTAGTAGTGTTCACATAGTTATTCGATCTGATTACTAAACTGTTGACAGTTTGAACTGAGTGCTGAACAGTGGCTGGAGTCAAAGATTCAACGATGAGTAATGCTGCATGTAGTTCAACTTTAAATTAGTCCATTAGTAGTCACAGTTGGGATAGGGTAGGGTAAAATCGGGTCGTCGCGGACATGGGGCACGTCGGACATTTTTTAAAGCACAACAGTAACAAATGCGGTCAGTGCTATCCCATAAAAGGTAGAAGTGCCGAAATGTATGGGTATGCTTTTGTGATTCGGCGTACAACTTTTTGTTCAATCGATTACACACCGGTTGTTCACGCTTGATTTCAAGGCACCCTCGAGACAGGAGGAAAGTTTGCAAGACGCTCATTCACTATTGACAAAAATACCAACGGTATTGAATCGTTTTATGTATAAAAGTATACAATGACGATTATCCACCAATGTAAAAAAAACACAAAGAATTATGATACAAAATGACTAATACGATTAATTATTTGCGACTTTCAGTCGTCCGACTTTACACCAACGGTGAAATATTCCTTGAGTGCAAACTCGGTCATCCAATTCAATCGAATTTCATGCATGTGTCCAGACTGTTTTCTTTTTCTTTTTTTTCGTATGAAATAGAAAATTAATGAGAAAATTAATGATTCAAGTCATTGACAAGAAATCAAGAGCAAGCTGATTGTTTCCAGCAAAATGAACAGAAAGATGAAATTCCATGGAAGAAAAGCAGTTTAGTCTTATACATATAACTCAAAATATGTTTGCAATGTAAATGTGCATTTCACAAAATACAAATTCTTATGGGTTTTAGCTGAAATGGTAATACACGTATTCCAATTCACTGTAAGTGCTGTACATTTTTAAAAAGTTTTTTTATTGGGCTGATTCCAAATATTCAAGCACTTTTTTTGCTGATAACACAAACATTTAGCCATAACATTCCAAACCTTTCCGTTAGTTTTTTCTAAGGTAGGGGGTGACTGTTTCATTTTCATGTATCTAGTAATTGTTTTAAGGTAATCTCCATCATCCAAATCAACCATGGCTGGATTCCCAGGCGTCTGCTTCCGCATCAAATTCTAAGATTGTTATAGCCAATGACCACATGTCAGATTCTTCTGTTGCTTCACCATTCTCTAAAAGAAGTTCTGGAGCCATGTACACATTGCTGTGTTAATACTATAATGAACAGACTTAGTAAATTGCCATTTAAGGAGGACCATGAAAGCAGGTCAAACCAGTAAACAAAATATACAATTGAAGAAAATTTAAGCCAACACCAGAACCTGTGAAAACCATAAATATATCTAAAGTAGTGATTTTGGAATATAACTAAAACAACACCTGCCCTCAGCCCCTGATGTCATCTGGTGCCACTGTGATGGTTCCTAAAGGTCTGAGACGATTCCAATACAACCCCTATTACTTAGCATTGGTATATCATGTGCTAAGAGTGACCCACAACCAGTATACAGTTGTGTATAAAAATCTGGTATTTGAATTTCCCGACCAACATTCAGATAATACAGATAAGATATCGACTACATAGACATATTGTTATCACCTCAGTCATTTGAGTATAGTTTGTCAAAAATCATCAGTGTACAAGATGTCTTCTCTCAAAAAATTTCTGGATATCCTGAAAATGCTGTTAACTGGGCTATGGAAAAATTATCTACGGAAGAACGTTCCAATATTCAACAAACATTATCAAAACTGGAACAATTCTTAGGAGAGAAACCAAAGAAAACAACCACCAGTAGACGGCTTCCATCCAACGCGGAACTGTTTGAAAAGCATATTTTGTTGATAATCAAAGATGGAGTTAAAAAACTGGAAAAAGTGAGCATGTTTATGATGTGAATGTTAATTTCAACCTTAGAACTGATTTTAACACTATGTCATTGGAAGACCTTGCCGACGCTCAGAAAAAGGTTATAGAAATGGAAAAAGGCATTCAAATCATTGAATTTTTTTTATAGATTCTATAGGGGGTTGTTGTACGTTGCAGCTCACGACATGTGTGATGAAAACCAGTTCTTGCAGTGGATAGAAATGCAAAACGTCAGCAAAACTACGGTGTATCGCTATATGGCTTTCTGCACACTCATTATGCGATTCCCTCGACTAATTATCTGTGACCTGAATTTAGCCAACTTCTCAAGCATATAGAACGAATTATCTCCTTTATGGGTGGAGAAAGCAACAATAAACTGGCCCATCAGCTAGCAGAGCCAGTAGAATTTCGTGTGGGCGGTACAAGAATTGTCATCAATGCCAGCGACTCAGAAGTTCCACAAATTGCTGATATAACTTTCCAAACAGACTGGAAAAGTATTGACTCGTATGGGGATGTAGACTTATCAGGAATTACACCAATGTCAGCCCATGGTGCCACCAAAATTGTAGATGGGTCGATAGAACTATTAGAAAACTATATCACTAAGTTATAAATCATATCTGTTACAATGCGTCCTTATTATTAAACCTTTATAGAGATAATCTGTATATGTAAAACAGATACAACACTTGTATATTAGTATAATAAATAGATAACAATTTTGAAGTTAGACTTTAAGTGTTTGTAAGTGTTTGATTCAGAGTCAAACGCATGTGGCTACAAGGGGCTGAGGCTTGAAAAAAGATATATATCCAAAATTTTTTACATATTTGTTGTTCTCAGACTCTGAAGCTTTATTTGTGATATAATTTTTCATACATAATCATTATTTATTTATTTTTTTTTTTGCAAGTTTTATACATGAACACCTGTCCTCAGGGGCTGAGGGCAGGTGCTTATTTATATATATTCCAAAATCACTACTTTAGATATATGTACCATAGACCAGGACAGAGGAAAGGTCTTAATAAAGTCCATATACGGTATGTACATACATGTTCAAATAATCGAAACAACATGTCTTGCCGAAAACGCCGCATATCGGCAAGACCAACTTGTGTTATCAGCCCGACCGTCTAGCGGATAACCTCTAGCCTAAAAACACAGCGTTACAAAATAAGATACTAAATTTATATGCTTCAGAGTTGAGAACAATACCCGCTTACAAAAGCGTCCAACTCGACAACCCCTAAAAAAACATTTGATTCGCTTTATTATTCGTTTGTTTGCATTCAGTTTAGTAAAAAATGGACGATTTATCGGAATCTCGGCTTCATCAAAAACAAGTTGGCTGCTTTTAAAAAGCCGCCAATAGGTTACGCTTGGAAAGAGTGCGTTATTTGAAATGTGTCATATGCCTTCTGGGTTTGGAGAAGAAGATTTTTAAAGGTTTTTGCTATTTATAGTTATGGCGACCATCTTGGTCATTTATTTAAATTATTTACACAAAATTTGGTTCAACCTTCCCAAGAATGCTCCACATGGACTATGTCTTTGATTGGCCATACGGTTTCAGAGTAGAAGATATTTCAAATTGTTGACGGACTCCAGTCCATGGCCATACTATGAGCTCGCGTGATGAGTATTTGGCTCAGGTGAGCTAATAACCAAATATTATTAGCTATCTACAGGATTTGTTTCTTGGGAATGACAATATTGTGACATGTAGTCTTTAATTTATGTCTTAACCAGATAAATGGATTTATTGATTTGTTTGTTTGTGTAGAGGCTTTACTGGTCAACAATTTTTCAGTCATGTCAGGACGGAGCTACCGCTTCCTGGATTTAACCAGTGCTATGGGAAGTAAATGTGCCTTGCTCAAGGACACAACACAGTGCTGCCGGTCTGCAACTGTTTTGCCTACATACATTACATGACACCAATGGAAAATTTGATTAATACAGTAGAACTATTAATGCACATGACTGATTTATTGTATTGTTTAAATGGGAGGAAAGCAAAAACTGAAGACCGCAAGAATTGTTTTTCAAATTTTAATATAACAAAGTTAACTGTTTCTAAAAACTAATAAAATCTACTACAAAATTATTAACAACTTATAACTTACATATCAAAAATGGAGTATGGCAGTTACATAATCAAAACTTGAGTCATTGACTAGTTAGAGATTCACCACGAGGACCGAAGAACTAACTAAATGTTGTGAACCACTGCAGAAGCTGAGGGTGAGGTTAGGTACCTGTAAAACCGGTTTAAGCCCGCCAGTAACTTTGTGTTACTGATCGTTCCAAGTCGATACTTCTGTAGTGGTTCTTTTTGTTTTATGTCTTGGTGTTTAAAATTTTTTGTGCTGTTGGCGCCTTATGTATGTTTTCATATTTTTAGTTAAGTTAAGGTAACTGAGTGGCCGCCTATTGGGAAAATAGCTGCTCATTGGGCTTACGATATGTTTCATGGTATAAGTACCTGATTGTTAGTTTGGTTTTTTCCCGCCTCGGTTTTTGCGGTGGGAGTCTTTTTCTGATTGCGCCTTTTCCTGATCTTTGCCTACTTGTACCTTCCTGTAGATAATTATTATAGATAATTGTATCTTGCCAATAAACTCAAGTCTTTTTTGTAGAAATATGTTTAAATAGGTTTGTTAAAAATAATTTTCATAAAACAAAAATATTTTGGCATAAAATATGACAAATTCAACAATTATGAAAGGTTACTGCATAAAAGTAATATACTGTTCACAAAAATTAGGGGATATTGGGACTGAAAAAAATCTAGAAAATCATCTCTTCTATAAAGTTTGAATTATTTTAACATATGGGAGAAGAGTTTATTGTGTAATGTCTATCGCTTTATCTGAAACAGAAGTGTAGTATCTTGTAATTTATGGCACTTATTAATTCAATAGAAGGTTATAGGGGTGCAACATGAAATAATACAAAGCCTACAAAAATCAACATGTTTATTGGCTACTCTTTTCAACAGATGGTTGTGTAAGTTTTAAATTGTTGATTTTTTCAATATGAAACATTGAATCTGGAACAGATATGCAGAAGTCCAATTAAAAAAAAGTTAAAACTTTCTCCTAATTTGTTTGTACTTTGTTTGAAAAAGGATTCTGTAAATCAAGTTGTGAACATGGGTTTTGCAGGGTTCTAATGTTTTTAAAAGTCATACAATTTTTATATACCAATATGCCCTACTTTTTGTAAACAGTATATATTGCATTAAACACATATTCAAGCAGAATTATGTGATACATGTGAAATACAAGAAACTGTTTCAAAATAATACTGTTAAATTATTATTTGTTACTGGAAAATATAAAAGACAATGAATGAATGTTTTTGAGTTTATGTACATTTTCACATTGAGGAATATGTTATCATTAATATTAAATGTATGAGCAATGACAAAACTAATTGTACTACAAAACTACTCATTCATCTATAGTTTGCATCCTACTCAGCAGCTGTAATGATGTTGAAACATTGTCCGTATTTTATGTGGCTTCTACCAAATATTTGTGATAAGTTTTGACAGTAATAATATGGTTTGAATATAACCATCCTTGAAATAACTAAGCCTTGATATATATGCATGAATCGTAGGACTAAACGGCTTGTTATGTCAGAGTAGGCTGACCTTTTGAGTGATTAACTATTAATCAGGTGATAAGTCACTCAGCTATAAGCTTTGCTTGGAAGCAAAACAGACTTATTTCTTTTCCAGTCCACAAAGGTAAAATTTTGACTTAAAACTTTTAAATTGTAGAAAATGTTATCAAGAACAAACAATCATTGTGTATAGGCACCATCTATACATATTATGTTAACACAAGGCTAGAAAAAATACATACATAAACTACTTGACATTAGTACAAATGGAAATACAAATACATGTAGAAGACTAGAAAAAATTTAAGCAAAATTGTAACATATATATATTTACAAAATGAGTGACAGAAAGTTTTTCACCATATTTCAATTATTCTTAAAGAAAAATATTATAGTCAAGAATAGACTACGCAAGGCTGTAAAGATGCAAGAAATATGAATTTTTAAGAACAATTGTCCTGAGAATATTCACCTGGAATGTGGTTTTGGAAAGCAAGTCACTTTGCTCAATGGTAAGAAAATGACTTTGAACTTAAGTTTTCATTTACAGTGTATATCTTCAATTTGTTACCAAATAAGTTGTCAAATGAGTGATTGAAAGTTTTTCACCATATTTCAATTATTCTTAAAGAAAAAATATTATAGTCAAGAATAGACTACGCAAGGCTGTAAAGATGCAAGAAATATGAATTTTTAAGAACAATTGTCCTGAGAATATTCACCTGGAATGTGGTTTTGGAAAGCAAGTCACTTTGCTCAATGGTAAGAAAATGACTTTGAACTTAAGTTTTCATATACAGTGTATATCTTCAATTTGTTACCAAATAAGTTGTCAGTGAATACAATTTTGAGATCACAAGCTACGAAACTTGAAAAATTAATAATTTTAACCATATAACCAATTTTGGCTTTATTAAAAAAAAGTGACTGTTATGATTGGTTGGCTGAATGTTTTATGCCCGAATCAACAATTTTTCAGTCATGTTGAGACAGACTCATGGCTTCCTTGGTAGTCTACCAGTACTGTTTGATGAATGAATGTGTCTTTAATCAATGACACAAAGATGGCATCTGATAGGTCTTGAAGTCACGACGTATAGATTGGGAATCTGACTCTCTACCCAACCCCTGAGCCACGGCGGTTTCAATTGAAAATTATGAGTTGTAAGAAGTATGAAATTAACCAACTAGTTTTGGAAAAATTGTTTTACCACATTAGAATGGCTGCCAACTTAAGCATGTCATCTTTGTGATTAAGTATAGAAACTTGTGCCAAGGAAGTGTTACACATAATTGGGTTTTGATTGGCCAAGCGGTTTTAGAGGAGAAGGTATTTAACAGAAAGAAGCTAAATAGTAACAACACAGACTATGAAACATGCGAATACAATATGTATACCTTTATGAGACAAAAGCTGAGGTAAAATAGCAAAAAGGTGCAGTAATAACCAAATGATGATAATAAACAATGCAATGAAATAAATGAAAATAACAAATACATGTAAACATATTATATACATACTATAAGCAAAGAGGTATTGAGTTGCTTCATTCTTTCTTAATGTTATATAAAGCATGTGAACACTTGCTTCGGCACTATAAGTAGCATTATTTAAAACAAACTATTTGTCGAATCATTGCAATCAACAAATGCTTAAGTCAATAATCAGAAATAAAATGACAGTCACGGATATAATAATACCTTAATAGACTAATAGACCTAGTGTGCGCTTATTTACTAGTTGTCTGGAAAAGACCATACTGTGTTCTTATTGAGTATGTGCGCTTATTAGACCTAATATTTTATGTAAATTATGTAAAACCATGACTATCAAGCTCTTTTCCATGTTTCCATATATCCATACATTTTACTCAATAATACAGATTGGCTTGAACTCAAACAATAATGTTATAAAGAGATTGTGGTAGTTTCAGCTGTCATATAAACTCACAAATTAATGTCAAAACAGCAATTTTAACAAATAACAAGAACGCAAATGTCTTCTTTCATAACACACTGCAACATCAAAGCACCAATTGAATTGTTTAGTGAGTTCTTACCCACTGCAACATCAAAGCACCAATTGAATTGTTTAGTGAGTTCTTACCCACTGCAACATCAAAGCACCAATTGAATTGTTTAGTGAGTTCTTACCCACTGCAACATCAAAGCACCAATTTAATTGTTTAGTGAGTTCTTACCCATGTTGTTATGTACACAATATATGAACATAGTATTATCTTATCATAACGCCAAAATAAAATATATATGTGGTTCAGATTCCCATATCTATCCTATTTTTTGGCTACAACCTAAACATTTTAATAGGCATTTTCTGTGAGAAATATTTTAAAAGTGGCATTTGAAAAAGTTGAGATTTAGATTTTGTCTTGGTAACATATTGAAAAAAAATATGTTTGCTATACCTTATTTTCAAAATCACATATATATTTTATATTAGCCTTAACATTTTTATCCATCCATTTCACCGATGTTTGCACGCTTTTTGCTTTTCTTCATACAACTTACATTGTATCTAAATTGAAGAACCTTGCCTTTTTACCCTTAAATTAGTGACAGTGTTGTTCATCATTTCACTGTAAAAGGGTAGCCCACCTGTTTCGCTAATGAGCTGTACTATTTGCTTCTTCAATTCTTGTTCAGGTTCCCACACATTTAGCTCATGATCATATGCCAGGGTAAGTTTTTTAATGTGGTCTGTGAATAGGGTTACTATGTCCTCACTTGCACTTCCTTCTTTCTTAACTAAAAGTCTAATGACACATGCATCTGTTGATGCTACTTTCCCACATTTCTGGCATGTTGATGTGGTCTTTGTTTTACCACACCCTTTTGTGGCACATGCTTTATACGTAGTGAGGCTATTGATGCCAGTAACTATGACATTTGTCATCACATTCTCCCGTGTTGCGACTTCAGTATTCATTAAAGGCTCATCCTCACATTCGTATATAAATGTGTCTTCCGGCAGAATCTGAAATCAAATTAAAAAGTAAAAAGTGCATATCAAACAATTTAGCGAAATATTATGGCAATTTCTGCATTATGGCTGGATTCCAGCTTTAAAAATAAAAGCGTTGCAGGCAAGCATGATACCCGCCACAAGAAATCCATTCTGTACAAATGCACAGAATGTCACGCATATGGACATTCAGAATAAAATCAGAGAAATTAAACTCATTAAAAATGTACAAAAATAACTCAAAATTTTGCATTTTAAATTGAAAATAAAGTGACAGAGTCATTTTCACAAAACTCAAGGGCAATTACTCTGTTAAAGATTCACAAAATATGAAATATTATTATCCAAGTCTAGATCTTGTCAATGTGTGTCTAACTACAAACTTTTATCAAAATCCATACATTTGTTCAACAGATATTGAGCAAAATGCTATTTTCAACATCAATCAAGGGCCATAACTCTGTAGTTAAGAGAAATTTACTCCTCTGCAATCCAATAATGCTCCATCTCAATATTAATTCTTATGCAAAGTTTGAAGAAAATTGGCCTTAAGATGGTCAAGATATAAAGCGGAAACGGAATTTTAGTATAAATCAAGGGCCATAATTCTGTACTTTTTTGACGAAAATTACCCATCTACAATCCCAAACCAGTCCTTCCTGGTATCAACTCTTATACAAAGTTTGAAGAAAATTGCTCAAGATAGAGAGTGGAAACAAAATCACTGACGGACAGACGGATGGACAGACAGTCAAGCGCAAATTTTTAGCAGACAGTATTATACCCCGCCACTTTAAAAAGTGCAGACTATTATGTTATACTCTCTGCTAAAAATTTGCGCATGAGTGTCTGTCCATCCGTCCGTCTGTCCGTACATCAGCGATTTCGTTTCCGCTCTCTATCTTGAGCATTTTTAACCAATTTTCTTCAAACTTTGCAGTGACTTTTCTACTTTATTTTCAGTCTATAAAGTAAAGTTTTGAGTAATTTTTTGTATATGTTTGTGCTTTGATGAATAAGATACGTGTAAAGACAACTTCATTCATTTTTTCTGAACTTTCTAGCATGACTTATGTCCCTTATGTCCCTTGATTAATGTAACACTGCAATATTTCTTCATTTGAAATACATGTAATGGTGTTATTTCCTGAATTTAATTTCTCTGATTTTATTCTGAAATTCAATGGATATTCTGTGCATTTGTAACAAATAGATTTCTCCGCCGATTTCCCGTGGCGGGTAATAAAGGTTGCCTGCAGAGCTTTTATTTATAAAATCCCACACTTTTTAAAGTGGCGATGTATAATTAAGGAATGAAATTCGGATTTTAGCTTTCACTGGATGATGAAAAACATTAGGCTGTTTTAATGTCTGTGAAGCCCGAAGGGCTTCTCGGAGACCTTAAAACAGCTAATGTTTTTCATCATCCAGTGAAAGCTAAAATCTGAATTTCAATATTTATATTTACATTTTATATTATCAATCAAGTATCATATTTTTAATTGCGCATATCACCATTCATTTTCACGTTATTTGACATTAAATCCCATTTAACGTAATTTTGGAACAGCCAAAACGTCAAATTTTCGCGCCTAACGTCATGGCGATACGCGACCAACGTCACGACATCAAGAGTAAACAAACAACGTCACTGGATGGGTTTTGACGTCGCCCCACCCATAGGCGTGGCATCTAGATCACGTGACTTAATGTTTTTCATTGGGAAATGAAGAACATCAAGAAAGATACTTTTATCTAGAGCGATTGCAATAAAAATGTAAATATTAATTAATATTGGTAATTCAGGTATTCAGAACCCTTCTGACCTATGAACTCAGACTTTTATAATTACCTGTATTTTCAATATTCATTTTTGTAAGTTGAAAACCAGTCTATAATGCAAAAATAGTGAACAATAGCAAACCAGAATACCGATGGTCCTATAAATGCTCACAACATTTGGTATATGTACCAACTAGTACTACGCTGAGCAATGAATCTACATGTAAGAATACTTACCTAAAATCTGACCTTATAACCCTATTGGTCACTGCTGTAACTTTACATTTAAAAACATGTAATAAAAGCTAAATTAGTTTACTTGTTCTAATGTTTACAAGTTCATTAATACTGTAAAATTATAAAACTGATGCATTATACGACAAAAGTATAAATTTGAAAATTTTACCTCATGCTTGGAATCACTGGTTGTCTGCAGGAAGTCTTCCTTCCTGTATGTATGTTTGTTGATTGATGTTAGTCTAACAGACTGACCAGCTTGAATTGTACTGAGATTCTGCCAAAGGGCTATTCTGCATTTGGCTGTTTCGTCTCTGATTGTTGCTTGGACCAGAGGCAGTTCATTTCCTTTAACTGTTTTTATTTCCACAGGTGATGTCTGAAATTAGATTAAATTGCATTTTTAATATCAATATACTTATTTCTTAGAGAATAATTGGCTGCATGGTTTACAGTTAACATTGAACCTTACATGATGTGAAGAAAATAAGCTTGTGTTGTGTAAATTGTGGAAAATTATCCTCTTAACATCATATTTTTATGAACAGCTTCGCTATGTGCTTAACATTTGTCCTCTGGTTAGTTCTTTCTTACTAAATTACCATTTAAATGTTATGGGTAGGTTAAATACATATATATGGTCGCTCAGGTGTCAAAATGGCGTAACTCGGATTTTTTTACACGGCGGGAATGCAACCCATACGGCGCATGTTCTATCAAAAAAATTGTATAGCTAGGCCAATCAGAACTCATGATATTGCAATGTTTCACCAAGATACAATGTTTTGAGTATTGCTTTTCACCGAGATACGAGGTTTTGAGTGCTGATATAAGATATTTTAGCAGTAAAATGTCGTATCTTGGGGTCAAAAGCTACACGTGAACAGACTAAATTGAGTCAAAAAGTTGTATCTGCTAGATTTTTTTTTTACATTTCTCCATGATGCTTTGCACTTATCTATGAACGAAAAAACCCTGTAATGGGGATTTTTAAGACTTTTATTATGTCTGAATTTCGTTACAATTGGCCCATCCTAGTTGATTTTATTAAGTTTTTTCTCTCTCCTAAAAAGTTAGAAAATCCGAGTTACGACGTTTTGACACACGAGCGACAATATTTTATTTAGAATCTTTGTTTCACACTTTATTCTACAGGCTGAAATTTGAATCTGATTACAAAAATTTCTAGAAATAACTTATCACATGTTTTCATGCCAATAAACATATATTTATCAATACTTACATATATGATCTGACCTTTAACTGTAAGCATAGAATTTGGAGGACTGGCCAGCGCTGTGGCGATGGATGCTTCAGATGATGGCAGTACTGGTGCCTTTTCCTTGATGTTAACTGGTATAAACGGGGGCGGCACAATAGAGGCTGTTCCTTGTGCAGTTAACAGAAGCATGTTTTCCTTGTTTATCAAACTGTCCAACCTAAGTCCTAATCCCACAATAAAATCCTTGAATAATTTCCCTTGAAGACTTTTATCAGGCAAGCTGCTGTCTGGTCTGCAATGATCGCATTGAACCGATTTCTGGCAATTCCATTCGGTGATGTATACGATGTAACTTCTTTGTCCACTGCCAGGACCTGGACTGTAAGGGGGCCAGAAACTATTTCTGGCCCAAGCAGGATGTCTTGAAGTGAAGTCTGTAAAATAAGGGGTAATATAATATTTTTGAGAAGTTAAGAAGTATGTAAAATAAGTGGTAATGTAACATTTTTGAGAAGTGGAGGAAAATTATATTGGTTGGAATTTTTTCATACATAACCGCAAGCTTGAATGAAATTTGTATGAAGATGTTTGAAACAAACTAATATATATTTTATGGCTCGAGCAGAAGGTTTTCAAGTGACGTCTGTAAGATAAAAAGGTAATGTTATATTTCTGAGAAGTTAAGAAATATGATATTGGTTGAAATTTATATCATACATGAGTACAAGTTTGGAAATCATTTTCGTAAGTTACTAACCAATCAAAGTTGATATATTGTAGAAAGTTTCTAGTGTGCACTTAAAATCAACTGACCTGCTGGCATAAATGTCGGGGGGGGGGGGGGGGGGTATAATAGTGTACAAGTAAAGAACTAGGCTCATTAAGATTCATATTTGGCCTTAGATTTTTAGGAAATTCTAATTCTTTTCTGTGTTAATGTTTTCTCATACTGGATAACATTAGGCTAGGCTACATGAAAATATGCATAAAATACTATTGCAATGGTAGCTTGACAAATTCAGGTAAAATAGTGATTTTCATCATTTTTCCATTATTTTCCAACTTTAGATGGTTATTTAAGTAACGCACCATCTGTCAACCAACACAAACCTTTGCATTAAACATGATTATTTATACATGTAGCTTTACTTATGACCTAAGTTTGGTGTTAGTTGATGGGTGGTGCGAGATTCAAACTTTTATTCAAAGATTCAAATACAGGTGTTTGAGTAGATGTTTTGTCACTATGGCATATTGCCTTTATCATGTGTCATATGAGTGCTAATCAAAGAAAATATGGAACTTGAGTTATTCAGAAATTTTAAGGCCAAAAAAGCCTCTTATGGACTCTAGCCCTTTGTAATTTTGTATGCTAAGTGTACAGATTCTAGGCATTTCTTTGCATTCTGAAGAAGATTGTTAAAGGTCAAATTGTTAGCAAACAACAGAAGAGGATTGTTTTCTATAAGCCCAACTTACATGTATCTGCTTTACAGCATGAGTGACTTAAAACAAAGTTCTGAAGAATGTTTACTATAGAATTATGTAAAAACAATAAAATTAAACAGTCTTAATATTGCTAATTGTACAAAGCATGAAATAGTAATCTGCTTTTATATTATAATGTTCGTGTAATTTATTTATTCTTTTTTCTTTTTTTTTGCTTTACTTTTCAAAGCAACATATTCTTTCAAAACTTTTGGGTCTGGCTTAACTTTATCTGGGTCAAATGATAAGAGTGCTAGACCCTCAAGTGTTGTAACACGGCTCAATGCTACATATGACATTCCTTTGGTAAAAACATCTTTGCCTAAGGACATCACAGCACAATCCAAAGAAGTACCTTGCATTTTGTGAATAGTGCAGGCCCAGCTTGGACATAAAGGAAACTGAAATCTTGTTACAATTCTTCCTTAATAAAAAAATTGTCCCGTCCAATACTTGTTATGGCAATACTGTTATCAAATTGACTTTGTTGTAATAAGGGGCCAACTGTATGGTCATCAAACTTTACATATATACACTGCGGCCTGGATTTATCTTCTCCATAATGTATATGAGACACATAACCCATGGCACCATTTACCAAACCTTGACCAGTATTCAAATTTCTTAAAAGCATTACACGGGTTCCAACTGATATTTGTAAAGTTCTCGGCATTCCACCTGCATCACGGTCATCTTCTGGTATCAAATGTTCAGGTACATCACCATTTGGATTAATGTCATCACGAGAAAAGTAATGAATAGCTTCAATATTCACTAAATCATTTGCAGACAATAAATTCTGTTTTTTATTATTTTCAGCTGCCACCTTTTTACGAGTAGGATAAATGTGAACAGCATTAGAAAATTTTTCATCTTCAACTCCTTTTATCAGTCTGGTCTTCAATAATCTTTCATCTTCTTTTGTCAACAAACCAACCCTAGCACGATTAAGCAAATTTGTAAATGTTAAATCACCTTTCTGCCTCATATTTGTTTCAAGAAAAAAAGGTTGAAATAACTTCCAAAGTGTCTTTTCTTCAAAAGCATAAAATCCTTTACATGGCCTCAGTTGAAAAAAATCTCCAACTAAAATCATATTTAAACCTCCAAAATAATCATCATTGGATGTAATTGAACACAACCTTTTGTGAATGTAACGTAAATATTTGGCACTGACCATAGATATTTCGTCAATCAAGATTGTATGAACATTTTTGTATGCATCTCTGTAACGCTTTAATGTTTTTGCACTTAACTCTAAAAATTGATTAAAGCCCTTATGTTCTATTGGCAATGCAAATGCACTGTGTATTGTGCGGCCATTTATGTTTCTTGCTGCTACTCCGGTAGGAGCACATACTAGAACAGGTATACCAGATGTACTTGAACGAGCATAAAACCACTTGATTAGTGTACAAGTCAACTTACTTTTGCCTACTCCGGCCCCACCAGTTATTAGAATATGATATTGTTCTTTAGAGCAGAATTTAGATAAAATATAATCAAAAACTTGTTTCTGATCATGTGTTAGATCGGAGATATTCTTTACTAAGTCATCAGTTGAAATCCCATTAAGCAAGTGAGAAAGATGTGTAGTTTCAGAGCTGTCATTGAAAGCTACAGCATCACGTTCTTGCAGAAGATCATGCTCTAAACTTCTACAGTCATTCAAATTACTTTCCTCTATCGGGTTATAGTCATACAAATCTTCTGCTTCTCTTTCATAACCCACTTCAGCTGTATTGGGCATAATGAGACTTTGTAATTCAAGTTGAGAAAGTCTTACAAACCGAAGTACCGAAGTGCTTCTTCTAACTCATTTGAGATATCATAAGCTGTTAGCTGATTCATTTTAAGACTATGTGTCTGCATTCTTTCAATAAATGAATCTCTTGCACATGTAAAATCTGATAAAAATTCACTCTCGCATCTATGGGGGAAAAATAAAGTCAAGCAAGTATAATAATAATTTTCTGTATGCTTTGCTACTTTTGGCATACGAATGACAGCAGCTTTTGTACGCCTTCGCATAAAGATATTGAAGGGACTCTTTAACTAAATTCTTTCCATCGGACTACGCCCATGACCTGTTGAGGATTTTGGAGGATAACATTTCAAATACAAGGATGCAAACTCATATAAACTAATGTCCTCATGTGAATTGGGTCTTGCTCTGTAATAATCCAGTATATTACTTTTAAATATGTCTGTACTTGTGGGGTCAAGTTCAAGTCTTTCACTCTTTGGTTTCAGCATTCTGTAACGTTTTGCAGGAGGTCTAACATTGACATAAACAGTAGTGCGTGTTGACATTATTAACGGTAATTTGCTTATTCGATATGCAGCTTCCTGAGCTGAAAGTCGTCTTGTCTTCAATACACAGTTCCCAATTCTAAGTAACTGTGTTTTTAAGGGTACTGAGTCAGGGCTTCGTGAAAAAATTTCAATAACATCAGCCAAGGCTGCTCTTAAATCTTCAGGCTCTGCTTTACATAAATATGCGCACACATAATATGCTGCACTTTCTGCACAATTAATGAGTTGTATATCCATATTGGCTTTCCAGAATTTTAAAACTGTTGGATTATATGCATTAATATATTCATCACCAGGGTGGCGTTCAGTCTCATACCATTTTCCTTTCTGTTGTTCAGAGGAAACATCCACTATTGTTTTAAAACAAGTTTTGGAACACAATCGAAACGGAAAACCAAAGCGACAGCGGTTTTGCTTTTGGCAATATTTTGTGTGACGATGTGATTGATATTTTGCAACGACTGCTGCAAAAGAAGGATCATTTGGAATAGAAGTTTTCACAACAGAATTTACATAAGATAAAAGTTTATCTTTATTTGAGGTATCCTTAAAGCTAGGCACATCTTTAACCCAGAAAAAACAATGGAAATGTGCTGTTCCACGGTTTTGAAATTCTACTCTGATAAAATAGTCTTCAGTTTCCCCTAAAGGTTTCTCGCCATTAAGAAGAACAAACTTTAGTTAACCTTCTAATCGCCCGTGAATAACAATTGCTGTTAATAAAGAATCTTGTTGTACAAACCGAGCATTACTCTGAGCATTATTTTCTTGAAGAACATTCGCAATTTCTTTCCAATGCATAGTATCTGCAGATAAAGTCATAAATATTGTAGGAGGCCCTAAACTTCTTATCATTGCAAGTAAATCCAACAAACAATTTTTCCAATATGCCGCCGTCCCTCTAATGCTTTTCATAAACATATAAGAATTTGCTAATAAATCTGGATTTGTAGACAAGTCTTGTACATCAGCAGCTGTCAAGTTTGTTGGCAAACCTGTTGTTTTAGATATAGGTTTTCGTATACACATATGCATGTTAACCAAATTTAGTAAATATTCCTGTTCATAAGCATTTACTGCATTAAGTAAATATGAAATGTCTTGTCTCCAGCGTTTGTCAGATGAATACATTCTATAAAAGAAATAATCTTTTAAAGTCAACGTTCTGCGTCTTTCATTTTTGAAGCCATTAATGCCAGTGGTAAAAAGCCAAGGAAATGCCATTTCTTCCATGTGCATAGAATCAACTGCATTGCTGTAAATAAAAACAGGTGCTGTACAATGCCTTGGTAGGCTAAGTGAATCTGTTGAAGGTGCACTATAATTTGTTGCTATAACGCCAAATTGTTCAATGCCATCTTGTGCATGTATGTCAGAATCTTCAAGACAGTTGTTTGTTTCATTTTTATTGAAGTCAATTTCAATGTTACTGTAACATTTATTGTTCGCTTTTAACCATTTTAATGCATCCCACACTTTTTCGTTTCTTGCAGTGTATAAAGACTTCTTCCCTTCAGACTTTGCATTGTCAAAATGAACTTCAAAAATATTTGTTGTATCCAAAGGTCTAGGCAGTTTTGTTATTACATCATTGATATTAACAGGGAAATTTATCGACATGCCTTTTTCAGCGAATTGACCTCCAGGTAAAATAATAATTGTCATAAAGCTATGAATTTGTGATATAAGTCTTTTCTCCATCAATGTCAGCCCTGTAAGTTGATCAGGAATATCACCCGGAAATAAGTTATTTTGAACACTGTCACCTGGAGGAAGAACATCCATCTTCAAATTATACAAACACTTTGAACATAATGGGGTATCATTTTTAACATCAAAGACTTGTATGAAATCACTATCAGATTTCAAATGTTTAACCTGGTCAGAAAATAAAAATATGTTGCAAACTTTACAACTAGTATTTGGCTTTGCAGCCGTGAAGTTGGAAAATTCTTTGTAATTAAACAAACCCTCAGCAACATCTTCAATTTCATAATATGTACACACGACATCAACATATGCCCCCACATCTTGAGGTTCATACTCACAGTAAGTGAGTGGATGTTCTAAGTGGCTCATATTTAAATCTATAACAACATTTTCTAAACCTTTTCTTGATTTCCTTGATTTGCGTTTAACAGGTGGCTGCATTTCTTCATATTGTTTACAGTAAGAATGCTCAAATAACCTTTTTTCATTCTTGTTAACTCTTTTTTTCATTGAATCCTTTGGACATATACTATTAACAGGAAAAGAAAGTAAATCTTGGCCAGACTGCAAGCAGCTGATATCTTTATTTTGATTTTGATGAACTTTTTCAGTATTTTTCTTATTATTAAATGGTATTTCCATTACATCATTTACCAAATTCCTTGTTATCAATACTGGAGTAATATCAAATCTTCCTGTACGATAAAATGAATGAAGGTAAGTGATAAGTTCTTCATACGAAAAAAAAGATAACATAACAGCACTTCCTCCTTCTGCTACGTCACCATAACAATTCCTTTCATGAGAATCAACCAAAATGTATCTGTTAGAGTAAGTATTGACATAAATGGATACAGTTAAGCCATTTGCCGTAAACAAAAGATATGATGAATGCCTAGTTGCTCGCATTATTGCTTCATGCAAAGGTAAAAAACCAACATCCGGTTGAGCTTCCTGCAGACTAATGTCACCATAAAAACTATCAAGTTCATATCCAATGTGCCAAGAACCAGACAGTCTGCTATCATCTGACTGGATGTAACTTGGCAACTGGTCATGGCCAATGTACCCAGTCAAACCCAGTGAACTATACAGCTCTGTTCCAATGTCTATAATTGTATAAATATCTCCCGGGGAGTAATTATCCATCCCCGGGACTCTAGGATTTGTTGACAGAAACAAAAGAGCCACTAAAGCAACAGCAGTACACTGAACACCATTAAAAGGTGCATATACATTGGATGCCTGGTGATAATTCCCAAGAATGCTAAGCATTTTTTTTAATTCTTCCTTTCCTTAATGATTAAAAATAAAGTTGTAAATGTAGATCACTTTCTTCTTAAAACTATCTGTCTCTAGTCAATATAAGTGGTAGAAATAAACACTAGCCTGATAGTCTCAACACTAGCCAAGCAGTTTGTTGAGCTTGTAATTTATCTATGTCTATACCAATACAGGTGAATATAGTGGAAACTTTGACCAATAATTGTATACAGATATAATTGTTTTTGCTAGTGAAGAAGTATCATAAATTACTATAGACTGCAATATATAAGAATGTAACTAGCCACCTGCAATGAGGGTTCAATCAGCATCAGGCTAAAATATTGGGACATGCCACTTACCATTTCTGGATGAACTCTTAGTTGTTGGGTTCTCTTCAGAAGACAATAAGCACATAAACAAAAATAACAACTGAATTCACCACGATCAAAATGTACAAAAACCACATTGTGCACGCTTGTCACTGAAGTCTGAAACTGATTGTTTTTTTTTTTTTTTTTTTTTTTTCCTGCAGTCCTACTAATGTTCAATACACGACAACAATGATCGCTATAAGAAAGTATCCACAAGGAACATTAAACACAACTAAAATATGTAGAAAAACCATGATGCGCACTATAAGAAAGGTCTTTTTAATCTGACGAAAGTGTTGTGAAATTAAGTTTCGAGAATATAAAGAATCATCTAGAAAGTTCTTGACGTTTGGCGGGAATTTACGTAAAATTGTAAAACATCGACTAGATTAATAAGATTGGACTATATCATCATTCAATCGAATAGAATAGAATAGATAGATCAGCTGGCTAACCTGCACTCCACTTCCGATAACTCTTTCGTTCCGTTTGCAGATTAGCGTACGTAGGTATCTCTGCAATGTCGAACTGATTAAGATTTTTGTAATCGACAAATAATTTTATTATTTGATCATAGTTATGTTAAATTTTAAAACTTATTTGTAGCGGAAGCAAAAATATACAAGATTAAATGCACATTGATTAAAAATTCAATGTTACATAGAAGAAAATATCGAACTTTCGTTTTCACAGGGTTTTCAGAATTTCTATTTATAGACTCGCGTGATATTTTTCAAAGAAGACGGTATATTTACATAAATCTACGTACATTTTGCATTAATTTGTTTAATTTCCAATCCATTAATATTGAAAAAGATGTAATGTAGCGCGGTGTTTCGTGTGTTTGATATATTTTTTATCATTTCATTTTCGACTAATGATTGAATGTAAGCCGTTCCCGTCGGTGTGGAGAGGTCTAAAAAGCACCGACGGGAATATTCCGTCTATAGAATAGAATAAAATAAAACGCATTACATCTTATTTAAGAAATATATCAGCTCTAGCAGTTTATTATTGAGTAATAATTGACTTTTTGGATGTCAGATGTAAAGCAGATCAAATCACAAGGGTGTAGTCAAAAGTGGTGAGAATTTAGACATACTCGTACAGTCAATAAATTACAGACAGGAGCTCAGACTAGCTCCTTGACTGTTAAATATTCGGCACGTCTTTCATTCTGAATAAATTACATGAATGAATGAACCCAGTCATTGAACTTCCAGTGAAGGTTGAAACCCAAACAGTGAATTATATCTCAACAATTCACGCACAAAAGCTGATCTATTTCCATTCTAACACACAATTATGGACGAAAATACACTTGAAGCCTTCAGCGTACACATCACTAAATATTCATGAGAATTGGCCCCGCCTTTTATTGTGTTTGTTTTAAAAACTAGGATTGTACGCCGCTTCAGTTGTGGTAATTTTGAATATAAATTCTGGTACTGGGTCGTTTCGGGGCCGATTTTTCTTCGTGGACTCCTCTGAAGACCTATCCACATTAGAAAACATGCCTACTGGTAGTGTGTCGTTTCGAAGGGACATAGACAAAAATTGAGATGGAAAACATATAGATATTGTTCATTTAAATTAATTAGCTTGGATGGCCTTTCAAAATAAGGCATGTCTGGTGAATTTTGTATGTATAGTTATCGAGCTTCCTCTGTCAGGCAATAAACATGCAACTATTGTCAGTGCTTATGCACCCACAATGACCAATCCAGATGAGGTCAAGGACAAGTTCTATGATGACCTAGACAATGTTATTTCTGCAACACCCCGCACAGACAAGCTTATCCTTCTTGGCGACTTAAATGCCAGAGTGGGTACAGACCACCAGACCTGGGAAGGAATTATAGGTCCAGAAGGGGTTGGAAAGTGCAACAGCAATGGTCTCTTGCTTCTCAGGAAGTGTGCTGAACATGACCTTCTAATCACCAACACAGTCTTCCGTCTACCTAATAGGAACAAAACATCCTGGATGCATCCCCGTTCCAAACACTGGCATCTCATAGACTATGTCATAGTGCGGAGAACAGACAGGCAGGATGTTAAAGTGACAAAGACTATGTGTGGTGCAGACTGCTGGACAGATCATAGACTGGTTGTCAGCAAACCCAACCTAAGAATACAGCCTGCGAGGCGACCTCAAGGCAAGAAAGCTCCTAAGAGACTGGATGTCTCAAAGCTGAATAAAGACAGCATGAGACAAGATTTCTTAACAGACATTTGCAACCAACTGGATGCAATGAATCTCAGTTCAGAGGACCCCGAAGAAAACTGGACAGTTTTCCATAAAACAGTTCTTTCTTCAGCTGCAAGCACCTTAGACCATCCATCTCGCAAACATCAAGACTGGTTTGATGAGAATGATGACGAAATTCAGAGGCTTCTTGAAGAAAAGCACCGATTGCACAAGGCACATCAAGATGATACTAGCTCAGTATCAAAGAAAGCAGCCTACAGCAACATTTGTAAGACAGTCCAGACCAAGCTTAGGGACATGCAAGATTCCTGGATGAGGAAGAAAACAGAAGAAATTCAGTCTTTTGCGGATAGAAAGGACATGAAGAAATTTCATGATGCACTGAAAACCATTTATGGTCCAAAGAGTTCTGGAGCCACCACATTGCTCAGTGCAGATGGAAACACTCTTCTCACAGATAAAGAAGCTATCTTGGAAAGGTGGGCAGAACACTTCAATAGTGTGCTTAATCGACCATCAAGCATCAATGAGGATGCAATCGACAGACTTCCACAGATAGAGTGCAATGTTCTGTTAGATGAATTTCCTACCGTTACGGAAACAAGAAAAGCAGTTCAACAACTATCATCTGGCAAAGCCCCAGGTGCAGATGCAATTCCTGCCGAAGTTTACAAGGCTGGGGGCTACCCATGGCAGAGAAACTGACAGAGTTGTTTCACTGTATGTGGAGAAAGGAGGCTATCCCACAAGAATTTAAGGATGCATCCATAATCTACCTATACAAGCGGAAAGGAAATCCTCAAGTCTGTGACAATCACAGAGGCATCTCCCTCCTTTCAATTGCTGGGAAGATACTTGCAAAAATTCTGTTGAATCGTCTGAATGTTCATCTTGATCAGACGGGACTTATCCCAGAAAGTCAATGTGGATTCAGAAAAGACAGAGGGACAATAGACATGATATTCACAGCAAGACAGCTTCAGGAGAAATGCCAAGAACAGAATGTAGATATATACATGACGTTTGTTGACCTCACCAAAGCTTTTGACACTGTTAGTCGTGATGGACTCTGGAAAATCATGGCCAAGTTTGGCTGTCCACCCAGATTCATAGCAATGGTGCGACAGTTTCATGATGGCATGCAGGCACGTGTGCAAAATGATGGAGAGTTCTCTGAACCATTTGAAGTAACAAATGGGGTCAAACAAGGCTGTGTTCTGGCACCAACACTGTTCAGCATGATGTTTTCTGCCATGCTTATGGATGCTTTTCAGGACAGTGACACTGGTTTTCCAATCAGGTACCGTTTTGATGGCAACATATTCAACCTCAGAAGGTTGCAAGCCAAAACTAAGGTCCAGACTGATGTGCTAGATGAGCTCCTCTATGCTGATGATATGGATAAGAATGCCAGCACAGAGGCAAAAATGCAAAGAGCCATGGATCAAGTCTCACAGTCATGTGATAACTATGATCTCACAATCAGCACAAAAAGACAGAGGTTGTACACCAACCAGCGCCCGGAAAGCCATATAATGAACCAACCATCACTGTGAATGGGCAAAAACTGAAAGTTGTTGACAAGTTCACCTACCTGGGAAGCACTCTCTCCAGAGCAGTGCATATTGATGATGAGATCACTGCCAGAATTGCAAAGGCTAGTGTGGCATTCGGACGACTCCGTGCAAATGTCTGGGAGCGAAATGGAATCAAGCTTGACACCAAGCTGAAAGTCTACAAGGCTGTGGTACTGCCAACCCTCTTGTATGCATGTGAGACCTGGACAGTATACCAACGCCATGCAAAGAGACTTAACCATTTCCACTTAAGCTGTTTGAGAAAGTTGTTAAAAATCAAGTGGCAGGACAAGATTCCAGACACAGAGGTCCTGACGAAAGCAGGGGTGCAAAGCATGCATACAGTCTTAAAGCTAGCACAGCTAAGATGGACTGGCCATGTTATAAGAATGCCTGATGCGCGACTTCCAAAGAAAGTTTTCTATGGAGAACTACAGGAGGGAAAGCGCTCTCAAGGTGGCCAGAAGAAACGCTACAAAGACACCCTCAAAGCCTCTCTGAAGGATTTCGAAATACCAATGGGGTCCTGGGAACAGACTGCACAGGAGCGATCAAAGTGGCGAGGTCTCATCAACAAAGGAGCAGCTCTTTATGAAAAGAAGAGAATCTGTGAAGCTGAAAGAAAGCGAAGAGAGCGCAAAGCCAAAACAAATGTGTCACCATCAGACTCTATGACATTGACTTGCTCTACTTGCAACCGACAGTTTAGAGCCAGAATTGGCCTAGTCAGCCATCAAAGAACTCACCAACACACATCAGCACTATTCAAGAAATAATGATGGTCTTTCTCATTAGTGAGAGACGAACTATCATCGAGCTATATGACAAAATGCTAACATTGAAATCTATGGAAAACCTAATAGTGGAATGCAACCTTCAGTTGCTGCCATCTCGACACCATTGCACTAAAGAAATCTTGCCAGAAAATTAGACTGTTTCACTAAGGTCTACATGTATTTGTTACGTCTTTTGAACAAAAATGACGTTACGCCAGTCTTTAGCCGTAACTGACGTCACATTTGCATCTGGAATTGACGTCACAGCTCACGCGCTTACACATTGTGAATTGTTTTTCAATATAACACGTTTTAAAGCATTGGCTATATAGGCGTGGTGTGATAGAATACCAAATAACGGAATATTTTGGGGCCTGCTGAATGTATGTGTGTGGGGGGAGGTTGTGTGTGTATCTTTGTGGTTGAAAATAAGTCAAAAGTGGTGAGAACTTAGACACACAGTCAATAAATTACAGTCAGGAGCTCAGACTAGCTCTTTGACTGTTTTATTCGGCACGTCTTTCATTCTGAATGAATTACGTAAATGAATGAACTCCCTCATTGAACTTCCAGTGAAGGTTGAAAAGACGCTGGCTTTGACATAAACTTAAAATTTGAGCAACGTACTACATATAGGGTGAAACAATAGTATCGAGTCTGCATAGAAGATGTCAAAAAGTCCATAAAAGTTACTTAGCAACATAGTATAACCTAGGTAATACTGAGTTAATGCTGAGTACATCATCTCATTTGCATGTGTGACTTAAACATGAAAAAGCTGGACAATCAAGTGACAAATATAGTATTGTATATTTTGTACTAGTAAATCGGTCATAACTTTATTAAAGGTAGATGAAATTTCATCCGGTAAAGTGCACTTAACCAGAGATCTTATTGGTTGGCAATTTGTAAGTGCTGCCTATCCTTGTCATCATGGTCATACGCCGGAATGGGATGTGGGGCGAAACGACCGTCTTCGTTTATAAAATGATTTCAATACCATATTTACAATTTGCCACTTTAAAAATTTATTATTTTAGGGTTTTAAACTTTCAGGACTCTTTTCGTGAATCAACAGATATATAGCTATATATCTCTTTATATTTAAGTTAGATTTTTGTATATTAACAACAACAGTAAATAGAAATGCATCAAATGCGAAAATACGGAATACAGATCATGTGACTTTTCAAGTCAGCTGACCGTCCAGTGAACATTTCAATTCTAAACCTATACCTGTGGTTACGCGCCTAATGCGCGTAACCAATAAATTGTGGCTGAGAAAGTATATCTCCAATTTTATGTACACATGTTAAAGAATCTGCATAAAAAATCTCCCACATTTGTTACCGAGCAAAATCAGATAATTCATCAAGCAGTAGTTATGGTAATAAAATTTCACGGCAATATGGTAAATGCTTCATAGATACATGTAATAGCAGTAGTTATAAAATGGTGATGATCCAGTGGATCTAATTAGCATTTTAATTAGCTTCAGAAATAATTACACCCGGTGTCTCTAACATAATTTTGGAATCATCATAACAAATAATTATCATAGTAGACTTCCTGATAACATCTTGGCTTTTAATAATATTTTATAATATTTTGACGAATGGCCTCAGCAACCTTGCATCTTCTAACATGTTTTTACATGTTCAGACCTTTTGATCTAGTAACCTTTAATAACCGATATATTTAAGTGAGAATCATTATTTTTTGAAAGATATGTCACCAATTTTAGCTTTACATGAAATAATTTTATACACATTTTTTCCACGATATAAATTGAAAGCCGAGGCTTTGGAAGCCGCGAGGCATTTTGTCAAATGTTTTCAAGAAACAATGGCGCAGGAAGAGCTCAACAGAAACGATTTACTCTCCTTGCAATGGAATGTTGCCGGTGATAATATTAAATGCGAAATCAATTCTTTTGGAGTGATAAAATTAGAAAGAAAGAATGGTGAAATACATCTGATCATTCAAGACGCGAACAGTCGATTGAGAATGTCGAAAGACACCTTTAAATTGCTCTGCGAATATAAAGAAAGTATTTTGTATCTTAAGTTATCGCATTTTTGAGGCCAACGCTTTCGCACAACATCACAATGGATAGTGTTTGGCGCAGCAATGAATTACTTCACACGCATACATACGCTATTCCTAAAATGGTATATTATCTCGATCGAGTTTCGACGTTTCAAAACTGGCCTATTCAATTATATCAGAACAAGCATGCAATGGCTTCTGCCGGCTTTTATTATACTAATAACAGCGACATTGTAAAATGTTTTTCTTGCGGATTACAACTTTGTCAGTGGTTAAAATCCGACGACGTTTGGAAACAACATCGTAAATGGTCTCCATATTGTCACTATATATATATGGCTGGGAGTGCTCAATCAGTTGATGGTTGTTTGGCAGCATTCGTTTAGCATGGAAGTAAAATCAGAAGAACAACTTACCTACCAACTGTTCCTAGAGTCACATGTTCAATTTTTGTATGCCGAGGCTTTGCTTTGCGCCTTCAATGAGCATTTGTCGAAATGTTGCCAGCCTTCGTGTGAATGTAGTTTTTACGAGAATTTTGTTCGGTCGAATTATGGTATCATGCTGCAAACAATACGCGCGGGGGATATTTTGAACAAGTGGCAGTCTATTGCAAAACCATTAGACACATTACCAATGCAGTTTATAGCGACATTTGAGCTTAAACTATATAATGAAGAATGGTTGGCTACAATGTCAAAGGATAAGGATGGTCCTTTGCATGAAAAATACCTATAAACATTATTAAAATGCTTCATACTTTCCCGCGGCAACTACAGAGGTAAAAAATTTGCATTTAGATAGATTCATCAAACTCTAGTTTAAATGCTCATTCGGGCAATTTAACTTAAAAGCAGTCACTATTTTCACAGATACCTATCGTTTATCAAAGTTCATAACTACAAAAAGTTTAATTTTCGTGTCTGTAATTATAGATATCTATCTCAAAAGTGAAATTAAATTGATTTCATTGTGCAAAAAATTGCCTGAAACTTATAAAATGCCAGATAGACCCTACGACAGACATTATGTCACAATGGATTCTAGAGAGAAAGTTGCTCCGTTCATATTCTTTTTAGCACGTTGTCATTATTGTAATATTCCTTGTGTTATTAAATGTGGACATTGTTGTACCGCATTGATGTTTCCTGGGCGGAAGCACGATTGTCCTGATCCGGACGAGGGTTTTTTCGATGACAATGACTTTGATATTCAACTTTGCGAACGTTGTGATCAAGAATCAGAGTGTTTAAACAACTTTCCTAAAATCCAACCACACAAAATTACGCTTTAAAGAAAAAACACTATAATTCGGGTGTGGGTGGGGTGGCTGGCGAAATGGGACAGAGTTTTGAGAATGTCTGTCCAAGTCTGAGACATCGACCTCCACGCGGTGCTAGCCGGACAACGCTCGTATAAAGCGGCTAACGATGGCTGGGCGAATAAACATGCATACCTAGAACCTTGGTGCGAAACGTCTGCGATATTTCGTTCACGATCATTATCAAAGTAGTAGCATCGTTCACGAATTTAATTTTTGCATCAGCATTTCATTTAACGGATGTCATAACAATAGTCAGATTTGTCGGAAATAGAAAGGAGCCTGGAATACGAACGTGTGTGAAGATTCAGTCGATTGTTTTATTTTTCAAAGCTAAAATCGGTGTTATTGTAGCCTCTGTTACAGTCAAGGCATTTTCTCGTAGCGTTATAATGGATGCTCTGCAGTAAAAATATGCTCCATTTTTTTCATATCCGCCCATCCCTTTGATACTCATCCTGTAATTGGTAAATGCCGCCGGATGATTTTGCAGAGGTATATACACGTGATACAATATGGAACATTTCAGACTAAAGTTTCCTCGCGCTGCTCTTTCTTTTATCATCAACACAATTTGTACACGGGTGTAGGCTAATATGCAAGACCCATGGGAACAATGTATGGTCAAAATGCCAGGAAATCGTCCAAATTGTACAGTATACGTGCTCCCGGGCTCAAGCCGAGTGATTAAATTAGAACTTGATGTATTGAGTGCACCGGTGGACATAAGGAATTTTCAACATGTGAAGAGAATTTCCATCAAATTTCCCACCAAGGACCTCGGATGCCACTGGTCATTTCAAACCACAACATATTCATCAATAATGAACCCTGTGTAAGTAAAATGTGGACAGCAGATAGACCAGTAAAGAATTCACTTAAGACTTAAATCGAATTTTTTTTTGCCATAACAATGCCCTTACTCTGCTGTGATTAAATTACAATATTTTTTCGGTTCTCATAGAAGTCTCGAAATCTGGCCGGCATGTGACCTCTGTGTTATTTTTCTATAGAACTCTGCCAGTGGTAGGACAGAGAAGACCACCTATGGATCAGAAAACAATAGATCTCTGGACATTTCAATATGATAACCTCGGAATAGAGACCACCTGTATGCAAAGAACATTATGAATTGATTGAAACATATGTAATTGGTATGTTTTCAGAATGGACCAGCTACAACAGCCTCTGAACAAAAGTAGGCAACAGTGACCACGTCAACAGCTACTGCTCGAAGGCCGACAACAGTGACCCTCACAGCGGTATGCATATTTTTTCACACTTTGGGATGATTCGTTTTGATTTGTAAAGTGCTTAAGAGTAGGTGTATTTATTATTAAGAACATGCTATGGCTTTTCAGCTAGTTTTTAAGAGAGAGAAAAAATAGAACTCTGGGCATTCCAATATGATAACATTTGAATAACTACTACCTGCATGCAAAGACCATTATGAATTTATTGTAATACATGTATATGTGATTGGGATGTTTTCAGAATGGACCAGCTACAACAGCCTCTGAACAAAGGCAGGCAACAGAGCCACTGCTTGAAGGCCGGCAACAGTGAGCACTTCAACAACCACTGCTCAAAGGCCGGCAACAGTGAGCACTTCAACAGCCACAGCTCAAAGGCCGGCAACAGTGAGCACTTCAACAGCCACAGCTCGAAGGCCGGCAACAGTGATGGTCACAGCGGTATGCATAATTGTTTTACACTTTGAAAAGATCCACTTTTGCTTAAGAGTAGATATATACACATATGTTTATTATTAAGAACCTTTGAATAAAGACCGCCTATATGCAAAGACCATTATGAATTTATTGAAATATATGTAATTGGTATGTTTTCAGAATGGACCAGCTACAACAGCCTCTGCACAAACGCAGGCAACATCCACTGAGCTTAAAACTGCAGGTAGCAGGACGAGTATTTTTAAAATTTTGTTCATAATAATGACTGTTGAAATACAGTGCCAATCACTGTTATATTGTATCAATGCAAAATTATCAAAAGCAAGCGAAAATTCATCCCGCCTAAAACTTATCACTCACATTCAATATCTAAAGCCAAATTTGCACCAAGTAATTTATATCCTAACCCTTTGCATGCATTTCCACAAACCAGTTCTTCAGATATTTTTGATGATGGAAGTTATGAAAATCCTGTTTCATCAAAAAGATTAAGCCTAAATGATACTGATGATGATGATGATGATGTACTTTATGATTCAGTAAAAAAAGTATCGGTGAATATTGAGAAAGAAATTTATGCTTAATATTTTCGGGACTGTTTGTCAGCTCTGATGCAGGATTGTTGCCTTCAGTTTTCCGTATAGATTAAATAACAAATTCAGAGTAGTCTGGATGGTTTGTGATGCTGTTTTACGATATATACTTCAAATAATCGTTAAAATATTTTGAAATGCATCTACATGGACTTATCATAAGAGAATTTACCAAGAGAACAATATCAAATAGTCTGACAGGACTTATGTACATTTTTTTACTTTACCCATCTATATCACTTTCTTGCTTTCAGTGATTGGTACCACAGTGTCGGCAGGGGGCTGCGTAATAGTTATAATTCTTCTTGTGATATTTCATCACTTTAAATTAATACAAATCAAGAGGATCAACCTGAGGAATTTGATCATCGAACTTGCCTCTCCCAGCTCTCCAGCAGTCACAGAGACAAGTCTGATTTTCAGATCGTCTTCCGAACCACTCCTGATCTCCCCTGCACGGCAGACAATCCCCACACAACCCATGCCTTCCACCTCTGCAACAAGTCCAGTCACACCAAAACGAAAAACCTACTGTCCCAAAGGCAAAGGCTCCTATCCCAAGGCAGAAATTATTAAGGGAACAAATGGACCCATATAACCTGAGAAATAAAAAAATAGAAAGCAAACCAAATTTTAACTCACATTGCTGATAGAATACTAGGTTGTATGATTTGATCAGGTGAACGATACAGGACAGCTGGTTCTATAGTTTGAGAATGAGCAGGGCTGTACAAATTTTAGCTCACATTGCTGATAGTATACTAGGTTGTATGATTTGATCAGGTGAGCGATACAGGACAGCTGGTCCTATAGTTTGAGAATGAGCAGGGCTGTACAAATTTTAGCTCTTATTGCTGATAGTATACTAGGTTGTATGATTTGATCAGGTGAGCGATACAGGACAGCTGGTCCTATAGTTTGAGAATGAGCAGTTCTGTATTAATTTTAGCTCACAGTGCTGATAGTATACTAGGTTGTATGATTTGATCAGGTGAGCGATACAAGACAGCTGGTCCTATAGTTTGAGAATGAGCAGGGCTGTATTATTGAGAATGAGCAGGGCTGTATTAGTAAGGCTAACATTCTTTGATGGGATTTCTTTTCGTAGCTCTATGCACAGGGTGCAACGCAAGACATTTTTTATGGACATTTTTTTTTTTTTTTTTTTTTTTTTGAAATTCAGTTGGTCTGCTTTGTTGTTGCTATGCATGACCTTGTGCACGATGAAATCCTTTCTGAAATATGAGTGATGCCAAATTTGTTAACAGTTAACTTAGGTCATATATAGCCTCCAGATCGTACAATAGGTCATTTATAGCGTCAACAAAGCAAACCAATTGAATTCCAAAAATACGAAAAGAAAAATACCCACCAAATTATCTTTACGAATTTTTGTTGTGCATAATGGTGTTTTTACATGTTATTTTTGTATTCATTTTGTTCGTTTTATGTAGATTTACATCAAGCAAAAATGTGTCGTAGATGGTTGCACTTGCCAGGGCCACATCACAGCCGGTTGATCATATGAAGCTTGTGGAAAGGGTAACCTAAGACACATTTATGCTTGATGCCATTGAGAAATAACAAAGTTGAGATTTTCAATGAATACTATAATATAGGTAGAATTGTTTTAATAAAAGAAGAACAATATAATTTTACAGTTTAAAAAAGCAATATACATTTTGAGCTAAATTGGATATGAATAAGAGCAATTGGAACAATACAGCATAAACCTCTGTTTATCACTTTGATATTCTGTTGTTGATAAGTCAAAGAGTGAAAACTCCTGTCTTTGTGTATCAGATCCACGTCCAGAATTTTAGTCCTCTGAAACAAATAAAGAAATATAGTATAAGTACATATCTTTATTTGTCAAGAGACTTTGGAACTTTTGCTATGTCTTTAAAGATAATAAAATATAATTGTTAGATCCTTTGGAAGCAGTAAAAACATTCAAAGAGAGGTGGGCCATATTGTACAATTTCGGGTAATGAACCTTCATCAGTGACCCTTTATAAAACTGGCAGCGAAAGCCAGACATTCATGATTGCTGCAATTTCAAGAATTTTCACCAGTATAGTCTAATTCAAAGACTAAGAGTAGTTTTATATTAAGTTGTATTGTAGAATATCTTGCCAGGTCTATACATGAAAATTCTCTGAAAACTTTCATAATAATTGAAAGTTCATTGCATTGTTATGCCTTCAAGCAATTAAGGTGTGCCCAGTCAATTTAATGAAGCCATGAAAGTTATAAGGCTATGAAAATCAGTCATCATTAGCTATATTTAGTTTCCATTTAGGATTATGATCTTCATCGTGGTTCTGATTGCTCTCAATTACTATGTGAAAGCTTGAAATGATTATTCTCAAACTGATTCATCTACTAAACATGGACTTCGTGTGTCTACAATAGTTCTTTCTTTTGCGAAATGTTGAAAACTTTTAATCAGTCATTACATTATGTAAGATAGGTGGTATTATATACTTCTCATGAAACATCAACACTTTCTTTAACAAGAACTATTGACCACTGCTGTAGAAACAAGAATGCCATGTTTAGTATAGATATCAAGATCACACTTTTGCAGGCCGCATAGTCCCAACTGTCCGCGCACTTGGGCATAACATGGACAATGTGGAGTAACTTTCCATCTACAATTATCTTCATTATCTAAAAATTTCCTTTCAATGGTAGCCTCTTTAGGCATTTTGTCCTGACTTGCGTACGGGCACTTAACTTCAATCAGCTTGTCACAATGTTTTGTGCTACATTTGCACGTTACAACGCCATCCACACTGCATCCTACACATGGATATATTTCATGGAGAAGAATTCCTTGCTCCTTCTCATGAAATGAAATGTGATTCCGTTTAAATAGTCTTTTGTACAGGAGCCGCGCAAACGGTTCTTTCATTTGACCCCACTTCAATGGTTGAGGAAGGTGCCTTTCATCAAGGTTGCTCTCGCCTATTATTTTTTTCATGAACGAACTTGATGGGTCCTTACTTAAATCAATATAATGAACACCTTACCCAAAGTTTGATGCTGTCAACATGCCTTCCCTTATTAAATGCCACAGTTTGTTGCTGGACTGACCATCTGTTGCTTTCAAAACTTTGTTCACTTAATCACTTGTATAGCCTGGTGTCTGCTGAAACTCAGAACACGTCTTCATAACTCATTGTTTCTGAAATAGATTCAACGAAGTCTATGGCCTTCCCCATAATAGAAATATTTCTTATTGGTCAGTGTCTCCTATCACCCTGTCTTCTGAATCCAATATTATATCAAGGGCCTGGGCCCCGATAACGGTGGCACTTTACCTTACATCAAACATATATTTTGCAAAACAGACTACTAGTAGTCGGAAAGCAATGGAGCCGCGCAAGAATATTATCAAACATTTGTAACCATGGGAAACGTTCTAAATGTTTGTGGTCTTTCTTGAATCGACAGACCATCACCTTTCTTTCCACAATTCAAAGTCGTATTGTGATAGTTTTGCAAAGCTAAAAATAATCAAAGTGACTTTGCAACATATCGTCGCATCTATTATCATTATAATACATCGATTCAAGCCCAAAATGCATCGAAATCAACCATTCAAAAAACTGGAAATGACTGTCGAACCAAAGCTCCACTTTGATTGTAAATATCTCAGTGTGTGAAATTGCCACTATTGGCTCACCCATGTCATTTTAAAATTCAGGGTATCTGCTTTCCAACGATACCAAGGGTTCAGGGCCAGGCTCTGGGGACATTTTATGTTCCTCTGATCAGCGTCTTTATTGTTCACTTTCGCGATAGTTTGATGTCTCTAGTTTCTTGGTTTTTGTCAGGTCTGGTCGGAATCGTCCGTTAAGCATGCGATAATCATCCGTTTCCAACGTTACATGGCCGGTAGTTTGTCCAGTATGTGTCCGGTAGTCGTCCGTTTGCCACACTTTTCATAGTCACTCTAACTCTTACGAAAGAAGTATAAGGAATAAACTTTTCATACTTATTCTGTCTCTAACTTCTTCAGAAAGTGTATTTGTATCTTCAATACTGTCAACAGTCACTGGCTGTTCACCATCATTAGTCTCTCCGATTTCAACAGTATCTTCTGCGTTAACATCGCCATCAGTCCATCCATTAGTCGCTTGAGTTTCAACCGTCCCTGGCACACCACCTTCAGACCCTTGTATCACACCGGTCCCTCCATCATCAGACCTTCGTATTCCAAAAGTTATTTCTGGAAGTTCCTCATCGTCAGAGTGTTCCTGAAATTGCTTTTTTTCACTACATATTGGATTAATAGAATCTATGATGGGGTTATGACCTCGACAAGGAAATCTCGAGCGAGTTTCAGAGCGAGGCTCTGCCGAGCATAAGACATAAATAATCTGAAAAAGAGCTAGAGATTTCCTTGTCGAGGTCATAACCCCATCATTATTTTTCTCACCCAATTCCATACATAAATGTGCTAAATAATGTTTTCTTTCCATTTTCTCCTATATTGCGGCGCCATTTTCAAACAGGTATTCATGCTACTAGGAAAAGTCTGTGCATTCTGTTTAATTGCACAGAAGTCACGCCTTAACGAATGAAATTACGCACACGACTGCACGTGCATATTTTAAAAGCAACCAATTGGCTGAAGAGCCTCACATGGTACAAACTGTAGAATGATTGGCATTTTGAGACAGATGTAAAGTCCTAGGACTGAGACACAGGCCAAGACAGAAAAAACTCAGACAGTGATACAAGTAACAAAGGGATATTCTTGTCCAATGGGTGAGAAAGGGTTTGACAGGTCAGGGTAGTGTAAGGTGTTATAGTAGGTGCATAATTCAACATTCTTTAACAATATTTTTAAAAGATTGTACAACTAAATATGATGATCACATATTTGAGCTTCAATGGGACAAAACGTCCCTTATAGCATATGCCAAAGGCAAAGGTTCAGAAGAGCCTGCGCTCTTGCCAGAACCTTTGCTTTTCACTAAAGCAATCTTTGGAACAAGAGGAAACTTCAGTCTAAGAAAGCAAGTTCTAGCCCCACTACTCATATTAGGTGCGCACTTGAAGTTACACCACAAAACGTTTCGTTCCATGTATTCAGGGATATAGAAAGGATGCTTTTCTTTTATCACTTCCAACATTTCTTACCTGCAACATATAACATCAGGATAGCATGTCCGTGAAATCTATACCCCATTAAACCCCACTTTTATCTAGTAAAACGGGTGTACCTATTCTTCTTTTTTCTGCTCTAGAACATAGATTGTGGGTACTCATAAAAACCTAATGAGAACCCCCAAATCTATGATTTGAGCCCCCCCCCCCCCCAAAAAAAATAAAAAAATCCACTGAACATCGCGCATTTCATTCTTTAACCTGAAAAAATTGCTATTTTAGCATCAACTTTATTCATTAAAACAACAATGGTTTCTAAAATACATGTAGGTGTTTAGAATTTATCAAAGAAACAAAGTGGTTCGTTGGTCATCTACAACGAATTTTGTCAAAAAATCTTTATTGGTTTTAGAGTTATATAGAGGACTCAATTTAAGACCGATAAATTATCAAGGGAAATAACTAAAAAAAGGTATAACCCAGAGTTATGGTTCTTGTTCCTCCACGGCCGACCCCAAAGACAGGGACCTCTGCTATCCCTCCATGAGCATGAAGTGAGAATTAAAAGAATCAAACCGAACAGTTGTATTCATTATGTTTTTGCATAGAATAGAAACCAGAGGATCAATGGTCCTGTAAACGCTCACCTGAGATCTGCTGTACTGATTTCTCAAACATTCAAGGGCAGCTAACTCCGCAGTCCAGGGTCGAATCTGGCTCAAATTAAAACTAATCCAAGATGTTATTGTTATCCTTGTTACTTCCAAGAATGAAGAAGATCCGATCAAAACTGAAGGCGCTAGAGTGGCCACAACACAAAATTTTCAAACACTAAAGGGCAGCTAACTCCGCTGTGAGAGGTTGGATCTGGCCGAAATTCGAACTCATCGAAGATATGGATGTCCTTGTTACTTCCAAGAATAAAGAATATCCGAATAAAAATTTAGGCGCTAGAGAGGCAACAACACTTAAAATTGATTTTTAAAACACTCAAGGGCAGATAACTCTGCAGTCAGAGGTCAGATCTGGTCGGTATTTAACTCATCCGAGATACTGTAGTTATCCTTGTTACCTGCAAGAATGAAGAAGATCCACTGAAAAACAAAGATGCTAGAGTGGCCACAACGCAAAATATTGATTTTTCAAACGCTCAAGGGCAGCTAACTCCGCAGTCAGAGGTCGGATCTGGTCGAAATTCGAACTCATCGAAGATATGGATGTCCTTGTTACTTCCAAGAATAAAGAAGATCCGAATAAAAATAAAGGCTCTAGAGTGGCCACAACACTAAATATTGATTTTTCACACAGTAAAGGGCAGATAACCCAGCTGTCAAAGGTCGGATCTGGCCAAAATTCGAATTCATCCGAAATGTTATGGCTACCCTTGTTACTTCCAAGTATGAAGAAGATCTTTTCCAAATTGAAGGCGTAAGAGTGTTCACAACACTTAACAGCCATTTTCCAAACGCTCAAGGGCAGGTAACTCCAAAGTCCATGGCCGAATCTTGCTGAATTTCGACTAGTATGGTTGCCCTTGTTACCTGCAAGAATGAAGCAGATCTGATCAAAAATGAAAGCGCTGGAGTGTTAACATCTTTCCCATTGTAAGTCCAAACGCTCAAGGGCAGCTAACTCCGCAGTCCATGATCGAATCTACCCGAATTTCGAACCCATCCGATGTGATGGACTAAAAGTCAGCCATACAGAGTTTCTGTAGTTTCTGTACCCCTCGTCAGGGTATATACGATGTAAACCTAGATGCGCTATGATAAGCAGTCACCACGATCGAGACTGCTTGCTAGATATTTACCGCTATTTGTCAGGGAGTGTCAACAATTGATAAATTAAATTGATTGCGGTGAACTGTCTAGTCCCTTTAGACGGGTTCACTAGTTTTTAGTAAGCGCTTTATGTGACAAAACGCGTAATTGAGGGAGAGCAGTCGATCATGGGTACAATTTTCTTCAAATTCATAGTAAACACTGTGGAAAAGGTCATGAGGGACCTTTTCCAATAAACTTTCTTTCCCCCTTCCCAAGGATGCTCCATGTGAAGTTTGGCTTTGATTGGCCAGGCGGTTTCAGAGAAGATGTTTCAATTGCCGGATCATGGGTATACTATAAGCTCTCCATGGGCATAAGTTTTAAACACCGGACTGGGGTCTTGAAAACTCCTTTACAAAAGTCGGAGACTGGAAATATGGGTCTCAAAATAAGCAGACATGCCTCCTGCATAAAATAGGATACTTTGTTCCTTCCATTTGTCCCGGTTTGACTTGACCAGGGCTTGAAAATGACCATGGGGTCAACAAGATTTACTGACCAAAACATTCCCCAGTACGAAGCCGAAAACGATACTTCTTTAACTTTACCTTTCATGACAGTTGTAATTAGTGTCATTCATGCGTAGTACGAAACTCCTAGGAAGCCCTCATATACTTTAATCCTACAGGGAATCGTTTATATCACCGTTTTAAACTGAAAAAGCAGGTGCACTTCAATTCTATGCGATGTTGACGCCATTTTCGTTCCATCGTCTCAAATGCAATGGAAAGCGCTTGGCAGAAATAACCAGTCTAAGTTTGAGTAAAGCGACACCTAAATCCAAGGGGCGCAACTGCTGGAAGACGATCTTTTTTGTTCTTCTGTCTTTCCATCTCCAATCTTCAAAAACTGATTTGTAGGAAATATACGTTTATCTCATTTATTACATAATATAATATGAACTCGGCACATAAAATAGTTTTCTTCAATCGATTTTAACAAGAAAAATAATTTTTATTATATGGCAAGTGATGAAATATAGAGAAATATGTATTAAATATAACCAATATTTGAAAAAGTTATATTTTCACATGTGAAAATATAAAAAAGTTATATTTTCACATGTGAAAATATAAGATTTGGGAATACGCAAATTACGATTCCGCCGTTTCATTTCTAATTTATACATAACTAAATTTTATAATCTATGCTATTGTTGACGCAATGAACGTTCACACACAATAGCCGCCACGTAATGACGTGACGTAATGACGTCATTTAAGATTTTGACGTCATATGCTTTAGCGCGTAACGTTACAATGACTACATGCAATATAATAAAAAGAAAATTCAAGTTTTTGTCGTGAATATGAGTTTTATTTCATCTCGTGAAGTGAAAAATTATATATTTCATTCGTGCCTTCGGCACTCATGAAATATAAATTTTTTTCACTTCACTCAATGAAATAAAACTCATATTCACTCCAAAAACTTGAATATCCTCTATATATTGAGTTATAAAAAAGAGGCATTTGTGCATCAAGTAGAATGTTTACAGCGATCTGCCAGTCGCGTGACTAATTTGCATATCGCGTGATTAAGCAATCCGCCAAGACAGGGATAATACCATATGAACCTAGATGTGCTTTATTCGGTAAAAGTTTCCACATTTTTTTCAGCCTGGGCATAAAGACACTAGGAAATACAAATGGTTTCCATATTTTCGTCTCTATATAGGGAGGCACCATTCACGGGCTGAAAATGTGGAAACCTCAAAAGTCAGACGTCAAAATGATAAACAATCAGGTATCAAAAATGAATTTTGACGGCTGACCTGTCAGACTACTGTCTTGGCGGATTATAAGGTCGCTTAATCATTCGGTTGTGCGACTTGTAGAAGGTTTTTTAGACTGGTTCCTCTGCGGTACTGATCATCGTTACTGAGCCTTTGCAGTTGGTTGGGCTTCACCGTTATTAACTAAGTAATGGAAATTATCTCACTTGCAAATTCATGAAGTTTCATTAAAACATTAAAATAAAAAAAAAAGTTAAAAAGCAATTATCCCATAAACACTAATTTCTGGCCTAAACTATCATTGTGTCTCCTTGTTATTGTATCAGTTATTCCATTTGACAAACTTGTTGATGCCATGGGCCTAAACGAAAATCATCTCATTTGTATTTTGATGAATATTAATGAAAATGTCGAAAATCAGGAAAGGGAAAATAATTATATTGCCATTTGAAGGGTTTGGTTTGGGTTTTAGGATGTAATTTGAACCCTTATAACAAATGCTAAAGGTAACAAATGCTTAAGGGTGCCAGTCTGGTCAGAGGATCACTTTAATGCCCATCTGTGTCACCTAAAATTTGGTTGAGTCTTCGCCCTAGAAACATCATGGCATAGCTTAAGTATAATAAAACAAGAAAAATCAACAAAATTAACTGACCCGCCAAAACGCACGCGCTGACATACACATCTGGAATTTGACGTACCAGTTGGAATTTGACGAGCCGTATGTACGGTGTGGTGACGCAAATGCTCAAACGGCAAACTCGAATGAAAGGGGCTGTATGTGCTTGGTATATATCAGACCTGATCGGAAACAACATTGCTGGATTTCTCATGGGGTGGCTCAAATCAAGGTAACGTAACTTGCACGTGACAGTAATACTCATGCACTGAGTGTCAGTTCACCTGGTGTGGTATTGTCAGTTTGACCTTTCACAAGTAAAAAGAAGAAAGTGAAGTTAAGTAAAGAAGCAACAACGACGGCATATTATGAGCATATGGCAGATCCTCTGACAAGGAGGCCATTGTGGCCGACTAAAGAAAGGAATTTACTCATTTGACAGTTATTTTGTTTGAAGTGATATCGCAATTGAGGCTCTCCCAGAGACTTTGGGGGTTCAGGGAGAAGGGCTATTTATTTTCAGGGATTTGGGGAGAAGGGTAATTTATTTTCAGGGTTTGGGAGAAAGCATAACTTTTTGGGCTTTTTGTGGTTTTAGGGAGCAGGGGGCTGAGGAAAAAGGTCATTTTTTCTTTCAGTGAGCAGGGAGCAAAGACCCAACCTGTGTGTGTGTGGGGGGGGGGGCTCACAATTGTGGCATTTTTGTGCAGTCATTATTTCGATTTAGAATAATAAGGACTAACATTAAAATTGATATACTGATGTCATGCCACATTAGCATAATTGATAATTTTAAAATTTACATAGTTTCATAATTTTTGTTTCTATCTTGATATGAGTAAAATGTTGATGAAAGGCGTACATGTAAAATGACATAAACAATAGAAATTGCGATCATAGTTAGTTGCGGAACATGTGATTGGATTTGGTATGTTGATAAATGAATTGAGATATTTTTATGACAAATAGGGTAAGAACTGTGTATCATTTTTTGCAGGACCTAATTTATTTCCTGTGGTTTCTTGGTTAAGCCTTCATCACATCTACATCCAATAAATATGAGAAACTAAACCAGCTCTCGTGTTTCTAAAACCAACCAGCTACATATTGTGGCAATGTACAGTGGAACTCTTTATAAATCCTGCCAATTATGCCCCTGTGGCCAAAAATGGCCCCAACCCAGGGGTCAGTAGCTCCCATAAACTTACAATGTGAAAAACATGAAAAAAAATCTTCTTCTCCGAAACCACAAGGCCCTGAGCTTTCATATTTCGTATGAAGCAATGTATAATGGTCGTCTTTATAAACCCTGCCAATCATGCCCCTGGGGTCATAATTGGCCCCACCCCAAGGGTCACTTACGATGAGAAAAAACTCTTCTTCTCCGAAACCACATGGTCGAGATCTTTCATGTTTTCTGTATAGGAAATTAGGAATGTATAGTGATCCTCTTCATAAATCCTGCCAATCATGCCCCTGGGGAAAAATGGCCCCACCCCGGAGGTCATGAGCTCCCATAGCTTTCAATGGGAAAAACATAAATAATCGTCTTCTCCTAAACCACAAGGCCCAGAGCTCTCTTATTTTGTGTGTAACACTGTATAAAGGTCCTCTTTATATATCATGCCAACAATGCCCCAGGGGTCCATTCAGGCCACGCCAAAGGGGCATCATGGGAAAAAACAAAAAAAAAATTCCTTCAAAACCACAAGGTTAAGAGCTTTCAGGTTTGTGTGTAGCAATGTATAGTGGTCCACTTTATACATGCTGCCAACCGTGTCCCTGGGGTCAAAAATGATCCCACCCCAGGGTTCATTAGCTTTCATAGATTTACAATGGGAACAACATAAAAAATCTTCTCGGAAACTACAAGGCCTAGAGCTTTCATTTTTTGAATGTAGCAATGTGTAAAGGTCCTCTTTATAAATCTTGCCAATCATGCGCCTGGGATCTATACAGGCCACGCTCCAGGGGCAACACTATCTGTCATAGGCTTATAATGGAAATACATGAAAGCATCCAGACACTGGACTAAATATTTATGATTCTGAAAAAATGGACCCCGTACATGTATATTGCCATAATATTTAAGCATCTCAAAAAACACTTTGCCATTTAAAGACAAATTTTATTTGAAGCATTTATGGGAAGGGGAAACCAACATGTACATGAAAATCCAGGTCACAAGACCAAGATGGCCACCATGCTCATATATGGTAAAGCCCCCAGCTACTTTTCTATTGTCCAGTTACTGTACTTTTTTGCTCTTAGGTGAGTGATCATTGTCCTTGGGCTACTTGTTTTTCTTATTTTTGATTCAAAGCATAGATTGTGGGTTTTGTGTTAGAACTGCCTCGGCGAGGTAAGACCACTCCCGAAGTCTCATGTAAAATTATTGTGTTTCAGAATTGTACTCCAGAATCAGCCAAAATCACTCCAAAATCAAGGGCTAGGGCTAGGTATGTGTTATGTTGGCTATATTAAATATTTTTTTATTTTTTATTTATTTATTTATTTATTTGTTTTTTGTGTGTGTTTTATTCAGTTTAACGTTCCTTTCAAGATTGTTTCAGCTCATATGAGACGGGCCAAAACGGGAGAACCGCGAAAAAATAAAACCCTGACACACCCGCAAGCAGAACTTGGCTTGTCTCACACGTGGCCAGAGCGGAGCTCGAACCCAAACCAAACATATTCTTCACCTCTTCCACAATTCAAGTTAATCGGTTTCAAATGAAAGGCGTTTTCACTGATCAATGTATTTTCAAGATGTTTTTGCGCTGCTGGAGCCATGCATTGCTATTAATTTGTTTTATGCATGCATACATTGCCTTTCAAGGGCTATAACCTTTCCACCACATTTATTAAGTTCTGTAGGTACCTGTATTGCACTATATTATATACTGCCTCTGGTACTGCTATTAAGCTTCTGCTACATGAACAGCTACACTATGATATTGTCAGGGCTATTGGTGTCATTATTCTATCATTAAGTTCTCTCTGTTTTTTTTTTTCTGTAGGTACATTTTGGATCCTGTTTACAGTGACTATGGCAGCTATGGTGCTGCTCACAATTGTGAGCCGCCATAGCTGCTATATTGGTGGTGTGTTTGCAGTAGCATTGGTAAGTGTCATTATTCTATCATTAAGACTAAAGTATAAAGGTAGGCTCCTTTGGAAGCAGTAAAAAAACTCAAAGTGAAAAATTGGTCATACTGTACAGTTTCAAGAAGTAAGCCGCCTCTTGGGTAAACAAAAAATTTGGTTTCCAACCAAGTCCGACATAAACCAACTTGTACAGTCACAGAAAAGAGCTAGAATCTTGAAATTTCGGATTTAAGTAGAAGAGGAACTGTTCTATCCGAGTAGCGAAAACAAAGGCGCTGATCAGCTTCGCAGTTACTTTTCGCAAATGCAGATTGTTGGTTTTCCCATGTGGCGGCTCAAATGGATCCCCAAAAGCTAACTTGACCCAGTAGCTCAGCGTGGTCACTGGTTAGAGCATCCACTTTGGGAGTGGTATGTCATGGATTTGCAGCCCTGTTTGACTATACCAAAGGAGAAAATATTAGTATAAGTGGCTACATGTACCTTGCTTTAAGCCAATCGCCAATAAACCAGCGACACTCTACCATCAAACTACATGAATATACCTTTGGTAAACAATTTGTCTGACCGAAGCACTGAACGGAAAGCACGTATATGGCTAGCTATTGAAGCTAAATAAATATATATATTGTAGGATATGTAATATGAAACGACCAAAAGCTGCATTAATATTGTAACTACTTTTCGATTGTTGAAAGAGCAGCCATTATGCACCGGTCATTTGTATCCACGGCTCCTCTGGTAATAGCGGGCCGCTTAACTTTTCAGGTTTAAAAGCCCGGCACTGCGGGGTCATATTTGTGGTAGAATCCCTACTAAAAGCCCTGGCTCGCCGGAGGCTGACAATAATATGGAACAACAGCTGGTACTTATTCTAATGAAAGCATATGGGATAGGGGGCTTGAACTTGTCTTCTGTATGTGAATGTACAGGTACGTTTGTCAATTAAATAAGAACAAGAAATTTATTAAATGTTATAATACAGCTATAACTGTATTATCTAATTTGAATAAATGTGATGGTGGGAAAATAAAACCCCAGCACTGCCGGGATTCATCAGAGATTTAATCACGGCACTTTAGCCCCGCTGTGTCTCCGCTATCCCCGGCCCTAGGGGAGCCGGGGATACAAAAGACTGGTTCATTATGCATTTTGATTTTTCATTTTTAAAGTCCTGTAACGTTAAAGGCCCCGGCCCCACGGAGGCTGACAATAATGAGGAACAGCAATTGAGTTGTTCTTCAGATACAAATAGAATTTACCCTGTCCTAGATATTTTTCGGCCCAAATTGGATCCTGTTTTTTTTTTAATTCAAAAAATCTTACAGCCCTCCCCCCCCCCATTATGATAAAAATCAAATGGTCGTTTTCTTACGCAGATGAGTCTTTGTGCAGTCGATCTGCATCGCCAACAAAACACAGTCTGGATTTCTAGTCTAGTTGACATACTCCTGTTACATATACCTGTTTGTGCAACCTTAAAGCTGTGTTTGAAATAGAATGTTAATCAAACAGGTAAAAGTTAAACTCATAAACATCAACAACAAAACAAACAAACAAACAAAAATGAAAATAACCAATGCACAGCCCATGATAATCAGCACTTATACATGTATAACTGCAAAAATCTGGAACCAGTTACGTGCACAGACGCCATTATCGACTTAGAACATGTAGAGCGCTCTATTTGTTCTCGATTGACGCCAATATCCAGAACTATACATGTACACAGTTTTTGGACACTTTTACTATCTGAAATGGTAAACTGTGTGTAAGTCTTGTTTTATAAAGAACTAATGAAGCTACGAAATCAAAACCATAACGCAATAGCACCAGGGAGTTTCTTGTTTAAAAATTATCGCATGTGATTCGGAAGTGGATAGATGATTCGGAACTAGATAAATTGGTGGTCTGCTTCAAAGTCATCATGTGGCACACAGAATATTCACAATGAATCAAATTGAAGTTCATTATTAGAAGAAGGATTATACTTTCTAATGGTAAGGACGAACCTAATTTGCTCTGAGCAGTTATCTGGAAACCACTTCGAAAAAAAAAAGTGACCCGGAACTGGACAATTTACTGTAGTAATTAATTTGAATAAAAGCAGGCTTTTAAATAGATACTAAGCTATGTATATTCGAGCATGCGACTTTCAAATATTTCTAGTTATAGAGATATTTGGCAAAAACTATGGATGTTTTCTGAAAACGTGCCATTTTAAGACTTTCGTGCAATATTTTCGCCAATCCATGGATAAGCTGACCATGGCACCTGTATGTACAGATGCGTGGTTGTCCACACAAGACTGCCGATTATTATTTTCTTCTGAAACCGTTAGCTTAAGTATAATAAAACAAGAAAAATCAACAAAATTAACTGACCCGCCAAAACGCACGCGCTGACATACACATCTGGAATTTGACGTACCAGTTGGAATTTGACGAGCCGTATGTACGGTGTGGTGACGCAAATGCTCAAACGGCAAACTCGAATGAAAGGGGCTGTATGTGCTTGGTATATATCAGACCTGATCGGAAACAACATTGCTGGATTTCTCATGGGGTGGCTCAAATCAAGGTAACGTAACTTGCACGTGACAGTAATACTCATGCACTGAGTGTCAGTTCACCTGGTGTGGTATTGTCAGTTTGACCTTTCACAAGTAAAAAGAAGAAAGTAAAGTTAAGTAAAGAAGCAACAACGATGGCATATTATGAGCATATGGCAGATCCTCTGACAAGGAGGCCATTGTGGCCGACTAAAGAAAGGAATTTACTCATTTGACAGTTATTTTGTTTGAAGTGATATCGCAATTGAGGCTCTCCCAGAGACTTTGGGGGTTCAGGGAGAAGGGCTATTTATTTTCAGGGATTTGGGGAGAAGGGTAATTTATTTTCAGGGTTTGGGAGAAAGCATAACTTTTTGGGCTTTTTGTGGTTTTAGGGAGCAGGGGGCTGAGGAAAAACATTTATAGGATAGATAGAAGGGAGCTGAGGAGAAAGGTCATTTTTTCTTTCAGTGAGCAGGGAGCAAAGACCCAACCTGTGTGTGTGTGTGGGGGGGGGGGGGGGCTCACAATTGTGGTATTTTTGTGCAGTCATTATTTCGATTTAGAATAATAAGGACTAACATTAAAATTGATATACTGATGTCATGCCACATTAGCATAATTGATAATTTTAAAATTTACATAGTTTCATAATTTTTGTTTCTATCTTGATATGAGTAAAATGTTGATGAAAGGCGTACATGTAAAATGACATAAACAATAGAAATTGCGATCATAGTTAGTTGCGGAACATGTGATTAGATTTGGTATGTTGATAAATGAATTGAGATATTTTTATGACAAATAGGGTAAGAACTGTGTATCATTTTTTGCAGGACCTAATTTATTTCCTGTGGTTTCTTGGTTAAGCCTTCATCACATCTACATCCAATAAATATGAGAAACTAAACCAGCTCTCGTGTTTCTAAAACCAACCAGCTACATATTGTGGCAATGTACAGTGGAACTCTTTATAAATCCTGCCAATTATGCCCCTGTGGTCAAAAATGGCCCCAACCCAGGGGTCAGTAGCTCCCATAAACTTACAATGTGAAAAACATGAAAAAAAATCTTCTTCTCCGAAACCACAAGGCCCTGAGCTTTCATATTTCGTATGAAGCAATGTATAATGGTCGTCTTTATAAACCCTGCCAATCATGCCCCTGGGGTCATAATTGGCCCCACCCCAAGGGTCACTTACGATGAGAAAAAACTCTTCTTCTCCGAAACCACATGGTCGAGATCTTTCATGTTTTCTGTATAGGAAATTAGGAATGTATAGTGATCCTCTTCATAAATCCTGCCAATCATGCCCCTGGGGAAAAATGGCCCCATCCCGGAGGTCATGAGCTCCCATAGCTTTCAATGGGAAAAACATAAATAATCGTCTTCTCCTAAACCACAAGGCCCAGAGCTCTCTTATTTTGTGTGTAACACTGTATAAAGGTCCTCTTTATATATCATGCCAACAATGCCCCAGGGGTCCATTCAGGCCACGCCAAAGGGGCATCATGGGAAAAAACAAAAAAAAATTCCTTCAAAACCACAAGGTCAAGAGCTTTCAGGTTTGTGTGTAGCAATGTATAGTGGTCCACTTTATACATGCTGCCAACCGTGTCCCTGGGGTCAAAAATGATCCCACCCCAGGGTTCATTAGCTTTCATAGATTTACAATGGGAACAACATAAAAAATCTTCTCGGAAACTACAAGGCCTAGAGCTTTCATTTTTGAATATAGCAATGTGTAAAGGTCCTCTTTATAAATCTTGCCAATCATGCGCCTGGGATCTATACAGGCCACGCTCCAGGGGCAACACTATCTGTCATAGGCTTATAATGGAAATACATGAAAGCATCCAGACACTGGACTAAATATTTATGATTCTGAAAAAATGGACCCCGTACATGTATATTGCCATAATATTTAAGCATCTCAAAAAACACTTTGCCATTTAAAGACAAATTTTATTTGAAGCATTTATGGGAAGGGGAAACCAACATGTACATGAAAATCCAGGTCACAAGACCAAGATGGCCACCATGCTCATATATGGTAAAGCCCCCAGCTACTTTTCTATTGTCCAGTTACTGTACTTTTTTGCTCTTAGGTGAGTGATCATTGTCCTTGGGCTACTTGTTTTTCTTATTTTTGATTCAAAGCATAGATTGTGGGTTTTGTGTTAGAACTGCCTCGGCGAGGTAAGACCACTCCCGAAGTCTCATGTAAAATTATTGTGTTTCAGAATTGTACTCCAGAATCAGCCAAAATCACTCCAAAATCAAGGGCTAGGGCTAGGTATGTGTTATGTTGGCTATATTAAATATTTTTTTTATTTTTTATTTATTTATTTATTTATTTGTTTTTTGTGTGTGTTTTATTCAGTTTAACGTTCCTTTCAAGATTGTTTCAGCTCATATGAGACGGGCCAAAACGGGAGAACCGCGAAAAAATAAAACCCTGACACACCCGCAAGCAGAACTTGGCTTGTCTCACACGTGGCCAGAGCGGAGCTCGAACCCAAACCAAACATATTCTTCACCTCTTCCACAATTCAAGTTAATCGGTTTCAAATGAAAGGCGTTTTCACTGATCAATGTATTTTCAAGATGTTTTTGCGCTGCTGGAGCCATGCATTGCTATTAATTTGTTTTATGCATGCATACATTGCCTTTCAAGGGTTATAACCTTTCCACCACATTTATTATGTTCTGTAGGTACCTGTATTGCACTATATTATATACTGCCTCTGGTACTGCTATTAAGCTTCTGCTACATGAACAGCTACACTATGATATTGTCAGGGCTATTGGTGTCATTATTCTATCATTAAGTTCTCTCTGTTTTTTTTCTGTAGGTACATTTTGGATCCTGTTTACAGTGACTATGGCAGCTATGGTGCTGCTCACAATTGTTAGCCACCATAGCTGCTATATTGGTGGTGTGTTTGCAGTAGCATTGGTAAGTGTCATTATTCTATCATTAAGACTAAAGTATAAAGGTAGGCTCCTTTGGAAGCAGTAAAAAAATTCAAAGTGAAAAATTGGTCATACTGTACAGTTTCAAGAAGTAAGCCGCCTCTTGGGTAAACAAAAAATTTGGTTTGCAAACAAGTCCGACATAAACCAACTTGTACAGTCACAGAAAAGAGCTAGAATCTTGAAATTTCGGATTTAAGTAGAAGAGGAACTGTTCTATCCGAGTAGCGAAAACAAAGGCGCTGATCAGCTTCGCAGTTACTTTTCGCAAATGCAGATTGTTGGTTTTCCCATGTGGCGGCTCAAATGGATCCCCAAAAGCTAACTTGACCCAGTAGCTCAGCGTGGTCACTGGTTAGAGCATCCACTTTGGGAGTGGTATGTCATGGATTTGCAGCCCTGTTTGACTATACCAAAGGAGAAAATATTAGTATAAGTGGCTACATGTACCTTGCTTTAAGCCAATTGCCAATAAACCAGCGACACTCTACCATCAAACTACATGAATATACCTTTGGTAAACAATTTGTCTGACCGAAGCACTGAACGGAAAGCACGTATATGGCTAGCTATTGAAGCTACATAAATATATATATTGTAGGATATGTAATATGAAACGACCAAAAGCTGCATTAATATTGTAACTACTTTTCGATTGTTGAAAGAGCAGCCATTTTGCACCGGTCATTTGTATCCACGGCTCCTCTGGTAATAGCGGGCCGCTTAACTTTTCAGGTTTAAAAGCCCGGCACTGCGGGGTCATATTTGTGGTAGAATCCCTACTAAAAGCCCTGGCTCGCCGGAGGCTGACAATAATATGGAACAACAGCTGGTACTTATTCTAATGAAAGCATATGGGATAGGGGGCTTGAACTTGTCTCCTGTATGTGAATGTACAGGTACGTTTGTCAATTAAATAAGAACAAGAAATTTATTAAATGTTATAATACAGCTATAACTGTATTATCTAATTTGAATAAATGTGATGGTGGGAAAATAAAACCCCAGCACTGCCGGGATTCATCAGAGATTTAATCACGGCACTTTAGCCCCGCTGTGTCTCCGCTATCCCCGGCCCTAGGGGAGCCGGGGATACAAAAGACTGGTTCATTATGCATTTTGATTTTTCATTTTTAAAGTCCTGTAACGTTAAAGGCCCCGGCCCCACGGAGGCTGACAATAATGAGGAACAGCAATTGAGTTGTTCTTCAGATACAAATAGAATTTACCATGTCCTAGATATTTTTCGGCCCAAATTGGATCCTGTTTTTTTTTTTTTTAATTCAAAAAATCTTACAGCCCTCCCCCCCACCATGATAAAAATCAAATGGTCGTTTTCTTACGCAGATGAGTCTTTGTGCAGTCGATCTGCATCGCCAACAAAACACAGTCTGGATGTCTAGTCTAGTTGACATACTCCTGTTACATATACCTGTTTGTGCAACCTTAAAGCTGTGTTTGAAATAGAATGTTAATCAAACAGGTAAAAGTTAAACTCATAAACATCAACAACAAAACAAACAAACAAACAAAAATGAAAATAACCAATGCACAGCCCATGATAATCAGCACTTATACATGTATAACTGCAAAAATCTGGAACCAGTTACGTGCACAGACGCCATTATCGACTTAGAACATGTAGAGCGCTCTATTTGTTCTCGATTGACGCCAATATCCAGAACTATACATGTACACAGTTTTTGGACACTTTTACTATCTGAAATGGTAAACTGTGTGTAAGCCTTGTTTTATAAAGAACTAATGAAGCTACGAAATCAAAACCATAACGCAATAGCACCAGGGAGTTTCTTGTTTAAAAATTATCGCATGTGATTCGGAAGTGGATAGATGATTCGGAACTAGATAAATTGGTGGTCTGCTTCAAAGTCATCATGTGGCACACAGAATATTCACAATGAATCAAATTGAAGTTCATTATTAGAAGAAGGATTATACTTTCTAATGGTAAGGACGAAACCTAATTTGCTCTGAGCAGTTATCTGGAAACCACTTCGAAAAAAAAAAGTGACCCGGAACTGGACAATTTACTGTAGTAATTAATTTGAATAAAAGCAGGCTTTTAAATAGATACTAAGCTATGTATATTCGAGCATGCGACTTTCAAATATTTCTAGTTATAGAGATATTTGGCAAAAACTATGGATGTTTTCTGAAAACGTGCCATTTTAAGACTTTCGTGCAATATTTTCGCCAATCCATGGATAAGCTGACCATGGCACCTGTATGTACAGATGCGTGGTTGTCCACACAAGACTGCCGATTATTATTTTCTTCTGAAACCGTTAGCTTAAGTATAATAAAACAAGAAAAATCAACAAAATTAACTGACCCGCCAAAACGCACGCGCTGACATACACATCTGGAATTTGACGTACCAGTTGGAATTTGACGAGCCGCATGTACGGTGTGGTGACGCAAATGCTCAAACGGCAAACTCGAATGAAAGGGGCTGTATGTGCTTGGTATATATCAGACCTGATCGGAAACAACATTGCTGGATTTCTCATGGGGTGGCTCAAATCAAGGTAACGTAACTTGCACGTGACAGTAATACTCATGCACTGAGTGTCAGTTCACCTGGTGTGGTATTGTCAGTTTGACCTTTCACAAGTAAAAAGAAGAAAGTAAAGTTAAGTAAAGAAGCAACAACGATGGCATATTATGAGCATATGGCAGATCCTCTGACAAGGAGGCCATTGTGGCCGACTAAAGAAAGGAATTTACTCATTTGACAGTTATTTTGTTTGAAGTGATATCGCAATTGAGGCTCTCCCAGAGACTTTGGGGGTTCAGGGAGAAGGGCTATTTATTTTCAGGGATTTGGGGAGAAGGGTAATTTATTTTCAGGGTTTGGGAGAAAGCATAACTTTTTGGGCTTTTTGTGGTTTTAGGGGGCAGGGGGCTGAGGAAAAACATTTATAGGATAGATAGAAGGGAGCTGAGGAGAAAGGTCATTTTTTTCTTTCAGTGAGCAGGGAGCAAAGACCCAACCTGTGTGTGTGTGGGGGGGGGCTCACAATTGTGGCATTTTTGTGCAGTCATTATTTCGATTTAGAATAATAAGGACTAACATTAAAATTGATATACTGATGTCATGCCACATTAGCATAATTGATAATTTTAAAATTTACATAGTTTCATAATTTTTGTTTCTATCTTGATATGAGTAAAATGTTGATGAAAGGCGTACATGTAAAATGACATAAACAATAGAAATTGCGATCATAGTTAGTTGCGGAACATGTGATTAGATTTGGTATGTTGATAAATGAATTGAGATACTTTTATGACAAATAGGGTAAGAACTGTGTATCATTTTTTGCAGGACCTAATTTATTTCCTGTGGTTTCTTGGTTAAGCCTTCATCACATCTACATCCAATAAATATGAGAAACTAAACCAGCTCTTGTGTTTCTAAAACCAACCAGCTACATATTGTGGCAATGTACAGTGGAACTCTTTATAAATCCTGCCAATTATGCCCCTGTGGTCAAAAATGGCCCCAACCCAGGGGTCAGTAGCTCCCATAAACTTACAATGTGAAAAACATGAAAAAAAAATCTTCTCCGAAACCACAAGGCCCTGAGCTTTCATATTTCGTATGAAGCAATGTATAATGGTCGTCTTTATAAACCCTGCCAATCATGCCCCTGGGGTCATAATTGGCCCCACCCCAAGGGTCACTTACGATGAGAAAAAACTCTTCTTCTCCGAAACCACATGGTCGAGATCTTTCATGTTTTCTGTATAGGAAATTAGGAATGTATAGTGATCCTCTTCATAAATCCTGCCAATCATGCCCCTGGGGAAAAATGGCCCCACCCCGGAGGTCATGAGCTCCCATAGCTTTCAATGGGAAAAACATAAATAATCGTCTTCTCCTAAACCACAAGGCCCAGAGCTCTCTTATTTTGTGTGTAACACTGTATAAAGGTCCTCTTTATATATCATGCCAACAATGCCCCAGGGGTCCATTCAGGCCACGCCAAAGGGGCATCATGGGAAAAAACAAAAAAAAAATTCCTTCAAAACCACAAGGTCAAGAGCTTTCAGGTTTGTGTGTAGCAATGTATAGTGGTCCACTTTATACATGCTGCCAACCGTGTCCCTGGGGTCAAAAATGATCCCACCCCAGGGTTCATTAGCTTTCATAGATTTACAATGGGAACAACATAAAAAATCTTCTCGGAAACTACAAGGCCTAGAGCTTTCATTTTTGAATGTAGCAATGTGTAAAGGTCCTCTTTATAAATCTTGCCAATCATGCGCCTGGGATCTATACAGGCCACGCTCCAGGGGCAACACTATCTGTCATAGGCTTATAATGGAAATACATGAAAGCATCCAGACACTGGACTAAATATTTATGATTCTGAAAAAATGGACCCCGTACATGTATATTGCCATAATATTTAAGCATCTCAAAAAACACTTTGCCATTTAAAGACAAATTTTATTTGAAGCATTTATGGGAAGGGGAAACCAACATGTACATGAAAATCCAGGTCACAAGACCAAGATGGCCACCATGCTCATATATGGTAAAGCCCCCAGCTACTTTTCTATTGTCCAGTTACTGTACTTTTTTGCTCTTAGGTGAGTGATCATTGTCCTTGGGCTACTTGTTTTTCTTATTTTTTATTCAAAGCATAGATTGTGGGTTTTGTGTTAGAACTGCCTCGGCGAGGTAAGACCACTCCCGAAGTCTCATGTAAAATTATTGTGTTTCAGAATTGTACTCCAGAATCAGCCAAAATCACTCCAAAATCAAGGGCTAGGGCTAGGTATGTGTTATGTTGGCTATATTAAATATTTTTTTATTTTTTATTTATTTATTTATTTATTTGTTTTTTGTGTGTGTTTTATTCAGTTTAACGTTCCTTTCAAGATTGTTTCAGCTCATATGAGACGGGCCAAAACGGGAGAACCGCGAAAAAATAAAACCCTGACACACCCGCAAGCAGAACTTGGCTTGTCTCACACGTGGCCAGAGCGGAGCTCGAACCCAAACCAAACATATTCTTCACCTCTTCCACAATTCAAGTTAATCGGTTTCAAATGAAAGGCGTTTTCACTGATCAATGTATTTTCAAGATGTTTTTGCGCTGCTGGAGCCATGCATTGCTATTAATTTGTTTTATGCATGCATACATTGCCTTTCAAGGGCTATAACCTTTCCACCACATTTATTAAGTTCTGTAGGTACCTGTATTGCACTATATTATATACTGCCTCTGGTACTGCTATTAAGCTTCTGCTACATGAACAGCTACACTATGATATTGTCAGGGCTATTGGTGTCATTATTCTATCATTAAGTTCTCTCTGTTTTTTTTTTCTGTAGGTACATTTTGGATCCTGTTTACAGTGACTATGGCAGCTATGGTGCTGCTCACAATTGTGAGCCACCATAGCTGCTATATTGGTGGTGTGTTTGCAGTAGCATTGGTAAGTGTCATTATTCTATCATTAAGACTAAAGTATAAAGGTAGGCTCCTTTGGAAGCAGTAAAAAAACTCAAAGTGAAAAATTGGTCATACTGTACAGTTTCAAGAAGTAAGCCGCCTCTTGGGTAAACAAAAAATTTGGTTTCCAACCAAGTCCGACATAAACCAACTTGTACAGTTACAGAAAAGAGCTAGAATCTTGAAATTTCGGATTTAAGTAGAAGAGGAATTGTTCTATCCGAGTAGCGAAAACAAAGGCGCTGATCAGCTTCGCAGTTACTTTTCGCAAATGCAGATTGTTGGTTTTCCCATGTGGCGGCTCAAATGGATCCCCAAAAGCTAACTTGACCCAGTAGCTCAGCGTGGTCACTGGTTAGAGCATCCACTTTGGGAGTGGTATGTCATGGATTTGCAGCCCTGTTTGACTATACCAAAGGAGAAAATATTAGTATAAGTGGCTACATGTACCTTGCTTTAAGCCAATCGCCAATAAACCAGCGACACTCTACCATCAAACTACATGAATATACCTTTGGTAAACAATTTGTCTGACCGAAGCACTGAACGGAAAGCACGTATATGGCTAGCTATTGAAGCTACATAAATATATATATTGTAGGATATGTAATATGAAACGACCAAAAGCTGCATTAATATTGTAACTACTTTTCGATTGTTGAAAGAGCAGCCAGACGAAACTACATGTAGTTAAAAAAATAGTTTGTGACAATTATACAGGTATTTTTACCAATCATGCCCCTTGGGTTATAAACGGCCCCACCCCAAGGGTCACTTACAGGGGTCCATTCAGGCCACGCCCCAGGAGCATCATGAGAAAAAACATAAAAAAATTCCTTCAAAACCACAAGGCCCAGAACTTTCATGTTTGTGTGTAGCAATGTATGTTGGTCCTCTTTATACATGCTGCCAACCATTTCCCTGGGGTCAATAATGACCCCACTCCAGGGTTCATGAGCTCTCATAGATTTACAATGGGAAAAACATTTTTAAAAATCTTGTCAGAAACTACATGGCCTTTCCACCACATTTATTAAGATCTCTGTGTTTCTGTCTGTAGGTTACAGTATTGCAGTGGCTCTTACAGTGGCTGTAACAGTGGCTATGGTGGTTCTCACCATTGGGAGCTACCATAGCTACTATGGTATTCCAATAACAGGAAGTATGGTAAGTGCCATTATTCTATCATTAAGTTCTCTCTGTTTCTGTCTGTAGGTACCCGTATGATGAATATGGTGCTGCTCACAATTGTGAGCCACCATAGCTTCTATGTGGATTCTATGGTGGCACCAGTATTGGTAAGTGTCATTTTTCTATCATTAAGACTAAAGTATAATGGTACGCTCCTTTGAAAGAAGTAAAAACATTCCAAGTATGAAGTCAGTTATACTGTACAGTTTCAAGAAATGAGCAGCCCCGTGGGAAAACCAACAATGTGGTTTCCAACCAGGTCCGACTTAAACTGCCTGTACAGTCACAGAAAAGAGCTAGAATCTTGAAATTTCGGATTTAAGTAGAAGAAGAACTGTGCTATCCGAATAGCGAAAACAAAGGCGCTTCGCAGTTACTGATCTGCGCCTTTGTTTACGCCTATGCAGGTTATTAGTTTTCCCATGTGGCGGCTCAAATTATCCCCAAAAGCTAACTTGACCCAATAGCTCAGTGTGGTCACTGGCTAGAGCATCCACTTTGGGAGTGGCATGTCATGGATATGCAGCCCTGTTTGACTATACCAAAGGAGAAAATATTAGTATAAGTGGCTACATGTACCTTGCTTTAAGCCAATCGCCAATAAACCAGCGACACTCTACCATCAAACTTCATGAATATACCTTTGGTAAACAATTTGTCTGACCGAAGCACTGAATGGAAAGCACGTATATGGCATAACTATTGAAGCTACATAAATATATATATATATTGCAGGATATGTAATATGAAACGATCAAAAGCTGCATTAATATTGTAACTACTTTTCGATTGCTGAAAGAGCAGCCAGACGAAACTACGTGTAGTTAAAAAATGTTATTTTGTGACAACTGTATAGGTATTTTTTATAGTTGAGTACGCATAAAACCGAAAACTGAGCGAAGCAGAGATAGTTTTGCCACCATTCATCACGATAACATGTCCATGAAAATGTATACCATACTTAACCCCATTTTTATAGTAAAAATAGTGTTTACCAGGGATTTCAATATTTTTCTTATTTTTGCCCCAAAACATAGACTCAGTGGACCAGATATTAAATGAGGAGTATTTGATGATAAGGAGAATTTTGCTGATTTCATGAGCATGCACAACATAAGACATAGCAAAATTATCTTAAAATTATCATCAAATACTCCCCTTATCTGGTCCTCTATAGGTTTGAGTCCTCGTTAGAACCCTCACCAAGACGGTTCTAGTGTGTATTAAACTTAGTTAACAAGACTGTTGAAAAACTACCTTCAAGGTCAATATTGAATTTGAATACTGAACGTTTGATAATGTCCCAAACCCAAATGAGTGAGTTCCTTCCAGAAAACAAAAATCTTACAATATATACTGATGAAACAACTAAATTTGGGCAGAAATTTTCTGGATACCATGTATCTGATACAGAGGGAAATATGTATGTGTTAGGTCTGCGTGAACTAGTTTCAAAATCAGGTAAAGATACTCTATCATGTTTGAAGGAGATTTTGGCTGATATTGAAACTAGTGCCATACATTCAGATCTGGTAGCCAAAAAAATCCTGTACAACATTAGTGCAACTATGAGTGATAGAGCATCAACTAAGCATACATTCAATGCGTTATTAAAAGAGTTACGAACAACTGTGCTCCCAGAACTGCACACTAACTGGCATGACCTCACACAGGAAAATCAGAATGCAGTGAGTGAACTCCTTAATTTTTTCTGCGGACTACATAGTCTCGTGCATTTTGCAGAGGTCAGTAATAGAGAGATTTTGGAGGCAGAAAAGGGATTTTTCGAAGATCAGCCTCCCATTCATGATAAAAACTTTCTGAAGGCTAATGAATCAGGATCCTTGAGATTGGTAAGGACAGCCAGCAAAGCCTTGTCCAGAGGTGGGGACGAGAAATCAGGAAAGTATGGGGATTTTAGCATTTATGCTAAACAATTTCTGAAAGAAAATGGAATGTCATTTGTACCGTTGGTTGATTTTCATGGCAACAGGTTCAATATTACAACCAAACATTTCAGCTTTGGCTTCTGAGGCATATATTATGTATAGTGCAAATAAGACAGCTCAGTTGCTTGAAAGTAAGGATTCAAAAGAGAAAAAACTGTTGGTTGAAAAAGCCTGCAAGAATGCTAGCATTGTAAAAAAAACAATTCCAAGTGCGTAAAAATGAAATTGAAGCCAGGAAAAGGGAAGCTATTGAGGAATCCAGACGCCGAGCAGAAGATCTAGAGAAAAAGAGAATAGCCCGACTTCAAACTTACACTTTTACACTGATAAGATAATTTATTTTGGCTTATGGCAGAGTGAACATTCAGTATATGAAATGTTACAGGGGATATCTAAGAAATCAGAGAAAAAAGAGGCACTCAAAGCACAACTGAATTTCCGTAGATATGTATTGAAACAACAAACAGGTGATAAGGATATATATCTGTTTTCAAAAAATGGAAAAGACCTTAGTTTAGAAGACTTGACAATTAAAGTAAAACTACTTGTGAAACATGCCTTCACCATTCAGTCTGCAGACCCTGTAGATAAGGAACAAGATACGCCCATACTAGTCGGAAAACATGTAAGGCATAAGTTTCAAGCAGAAACAGGTTTCAGGTGGTGGCAAGGCAAAGTTATATCTCAGGTAAAATTATAGGCTTTTTACAGGGATAATTCTAGCTCGAAAGCATGCCCATACTATAAACAACTTTGTTTTTTCAGCTGTAAAAATGAAAATTTTCAGCTGATTTTTTTTCGTATTTTTGCTCAAAACAGAGACTGTGGGTACACGTTAGAACCATCTCACCGAGGCGGTTCTAACGAGTACCCACAATCTATGCTTTGGAGCAAAAGTAAGAAAAATAGTTGTACCCTAGCAAACCCCAGATTTTCGATATGAAAGTGGAGTTTAGTGGGGTAGAGATTTCACGGACATGTTATCCTGATGTGACTATAAAATATGAATCTTTGATGGAAAATTTGAGCGAAATCTTTCTCAAAATTTACAATTTAGTATAAGATTTTGCCTCCCATTTAGCAAATTTCAAGAGATAAACGTCAAAATACTAGCAAATCTCTCTAAATCTCCCAAGAAAATTAATTATCCATGCCTTTTTATACTTCACAATATAGACAAAGCATAAAGCCTAACATTTAAGTAGTCAGATCTGCCTTGTGTAATAACCACATGAAGTAAGATTATGTCTAGGAAAACAAGAATAAGAATCAAATTTATCAACCATATATGACTGAGTAGAAGCCTCTGTGGCCTAGTGGTTAAGCTACTGGCCTTGTAAACCAGGGGTCGTGAGTTCGATCACGGGCTTCTCCAGTCTTTCGGATGAGACTTAGCTGTTGAGTGGGAGGTAAAACCCCAAATCACCCAACCATATATGGCTGAAGAAACGATGAATGGGACATAAATTTGTTATATTTTCACCAGATAAAAGTTTATAACTTCCTATTAGTTTGTATTTAATTTCAAGAGATATGAGCTGTGACTCGAGAAAAGCGGTCTCGGGTTTCCGACCAAGGTTGTACAGCCACAGATGATGGCCAGAGGCATGGAATTTCTTACTTAAAAAGTAGAAAGATTGTAGTATCTGTGTAGTTTATGTTTAAGCTTCTGATATATTTAATGAATTTTATATAATTCACATTTTACTGATTTTTCAGGTGCCAGGATATCCCAACTGGTATAATATAATTTATGAGGGAGATACAGCCGTATATTCGTACCAGCTGCTACAGGACTGGAAAGAGGGTCTACTGGAGATAGTTGTTGTGTAACTTGGTATTTTGATAGTTAATGTGAGCCACTTCATGTGAAAACCAACATTTTGGTTTCCAACCAGGTTCGACACAAACCAGGCTATGCAGCTACAGAAGATGGCTAGAGGCAGAAAAAGTAGAGGAATTGTACTATCCTTGTAGAGAAAACAAGAAAACAAAGGTGCTAACAGAGCTCTTAGCAGTTAATATTAAGCTTAACTGCGAAGCGGATCTGGGCCTTAATTTTCTAATGTAGGATGTTGGTTTTCTCATGATGGGGCTAGCATAGCTATAGCAGAAGTAACATATGTCAACTCCAGTGAGATTTGGAGTCAGATATGGAACTCTTTTTGTGTCTGTATGTTTTTCCGTATAAGAAATGTACATGTGTTAGATTTTGTAATTAGTGTGCATTTGAGCCGTTTTGTGACTAAACCAACAACCTGGGTTTCTGACGAGGTCAGACACAAACCTGGCTGTGCAGAGACAAAGGATAGCTAGTGGCTTGAAATTTTGTATTTTTGGAAGAAGAGGGAATATTCTAACCATATAGCAAAAACGAAGGCACTGATCAGCTTCGTGGTTACCGCGAAGCTGATCTGTGCCTTTGATTTTTTTAACATTTGAGCCGCTTTGTAACAAAACCAACAATCTGGGTTTCCGACCAGGTCAGACACAGTGCTGTGCAGCCACAAAGGATAGCTAGTGGCTTGAAATTTTGTATTTTGGAAAGAAGAGGGAATAATCTGTGCGTATAGCAAAAACAAAGGCACAGATCAGCTTCACGGTTACCGCGAAGCTGATCTGTGCCTGTGATTTTATTAACATTTGAGCTGCTTTGTGACAAAACCAATAATCTGGGTTTCTGACCAGGTCATACACAGACTGAGCTGTGCAGCGACAAAGGATAGCTAGTGGCTTGAAATTTTGTATTTTGGAAAGAAGAGGGAATATTTTATTCGTATAGCTAAAACAAAGGCAAAGATCAGCTTCGCGGTTACCGCCAAGCTGATCTGTGCCTTTGATTTTATTAACACTTGTGCTGTTTTGTGACAAAACCTACATGGGATTCTGACCAGGTCAGACACAAACCAGGCTGTGTATTAACAAAGGATAGCTTTCCATCTAAGGAAGAGGGAATATTCTTTCCGTATAGCGAAAACAAAGGCACTGATCAGCTTCGTTGTAACCGCGAAGCTGATCTGTGCCTTTGATTTTATTGACATTTGAGCTGCTTTGTGACAAAACCAACAATCTGGGTTTCCGACCAGGTCAGACACAAACAGTGCTGTGCAGCCACAAAGGATAGCTAGTGGCGTGAAATTTTGTATTTTGGCAAGAAGAGGTAATACTCTATCCATATAGAGAAAACAAAGGCACTGATCAGCTTCGCGGTTACCACGAAGCTGATCTGTGCCTTTGATTACGCATATGCAGATTATTGGTTTTCCCATGAGGCGGCTCATTTATTTGTGCTGCATCATCAAAAAAAACTGTTTTGGCATATATAGTATTCTTTTAAAGGTTGTAATATGATGATTTATTGGGTATGCAACTGGTGAGGCCTCCCCAGGGGGGTCTTTGCTCCCTGCTCCCTGAAAGAAAAATGACCTTTCTCCCCAGCTCCCTAAAATGTCTTTCCTCCGCCCCCTGCTCCCTAAAACCCCAATTTCTCCCCATATCCCTGAAAATAAATGATCCTTCTCCCCAAATCCCTGAAAATATATAGCCATTCTCCCTGAATCCCCAAAACCCCTGGGAAGGCCTCACTGGTTGTATGTTAGTTCTAGATTTGTTATGAAATAAGTGAGAAAATGTTGACTCGGGTTTTGCAAATTTGTTCATATTTGACAAATTAAACTGCCATTTTTTTCTCCAAAACTAAAAATATATTTTGAACTGGGTGAGATTGACTTAAATATGTAATTTAATGCATATTCATATTGAATTTAGCATGTAAGTGGGTTGTATAGTGCTTATTTGTTTCACCAGTCAGAATTACGGTTTCGGTTCTATTTTTGGCATCAATTTTTCGCCACCCCAGTAGTCTTTGTTAAGGCATAACTTTGGAACCAGAAGAGATATCAACACAATTTAAACACCATTGTTCTTCTCATTTAATTACCTTTCATTTGATATATAACAATCAGCACTTTAGTCCAGAAAAAAAATCACCTAACATTGCTACTGAAATACATAGGGCAACATGGTGCAGAAACATTTATAGCCACACAATACGTGTCACTTGTAAATTCAACATTTGAAAACTAAGTAATTTAATTGATGAGTTTGTTGGGTTTTTTTTTTCACACCTGAGCGTTTTTGTGACGAGCCTGGGCTCCTATCATCGAATAAACAACGATACAAAATATCGGTTTGTTAAGACGTTCGCAAAATTAAGCCTTTAGTAAACACACCGCTACAAATCAAATTCACAGCGACATAATCTTGTTATCTATTACACAGGGAGCTAATTTGACCTACTATGCACCCCCGGACAATTTTTCATGGGTGCCAAATCGTTCATTGGGGCCACAGAAATACAAAGAATTATTGTCCTCAAAGAAAAAATCAATTGCACTTTGAAACAATGCATGGTTTCCATGGCAACCGGAAAAGCGATTCTTGAGCATGGGGGTGTACATAGAAAATTGACCATATCTCCATTGTTACTTATCCTAGACCACTGATATTGATCTCATTTTAAAGCTAAGATACAGCTCTTTCATCCTATAGTATGAAATGCAAATTTAAAAATGGCAGAAAAAGCGTTAAAAATCCATAAATAATCTAATTTCAGGCCCAAACTGTCATTCTGACACTTAGTTATTGAACCAGTAATAGTATATGACAAATTTATTGATGTTCTGGGCCTACATGAACATTTTCTCATTTGCATATTCATGAAAATTAATAAAAATGTCAAAATATGAGGAAAAACAAGGGGAAAACTAAATCCATTGCAAGGATTTGGATAGGTTATAAGGTCTATTTTGCATCCATTTAAAGACAGGGTTTTCATGCCGGGGGGTCTGGTTCCCAGCATCAAAGAGAACAGGTAGCCAGACAGTAGCAGTGGGCGTGGCTTACACCAGGTAAGCTGGCTACCTATAGGGATCATAAAACTGATAAGGATCACAGGTCATAATTGATTGTAGTAAACAACCACAATTCATTTACCAATAATACCATTATAGCTGCATAAGACAGGATTAGGAAACAAATTTAATAATAATCTAAAACATTTTTCTTTCTTTCTTTTTTTATTTATTTTATCTATTTATTTATTTATTTATTTTATTTTTTATGGGTCAGTTATTTTTAAACATTTAATAGTATATATAGTAAAATCCAGTTTTGTGCATGTTAAACAGAATCCCATATTTGTATTTATTTATCATTAAAATGTTAATTTATGATGATTTTTAATGCTTATGCATTTCAAGAATATAAGTTCCTATATTTTTTTTTCTATTTTGCTTCTCATAACCTTTATACACTACTGAAGTAAAATCAAATTTTGCACATGGTAAACAAAATCACTATTTTGTATTTCAAACGTTACTACATAATTATGTTTATTTATGATTTTTTAATATCCTTCCCTTTCAAGTATATAAGTTCATATTTCCACTTTAATTTTAATGTGTGACAGATAGAAATCACACTACTTATTTATTTATTTATTTATTTATTTATTTATTTATTTATTTATTTATTTATTTATTTATTTATTTATTCAAACAATGCTAGTAATTATTTGAAGAAAACCAAGAAATAAATTCTTCATGACAAGACAGTTTTGATTGTCTATTGTAACCAATTATGAAGTGTGCCTTCTGTTACATAATAAGAGATAATAAGGCTAGTTGCAGACAGGTAAGACCTGTCAATCATTTTGTGATGTCACAGTGGCCCTCAGTTGAAAACCAATCAGAATCACAGAATTGATGTTAACCCTTCAGCAGTCAGAGAAAGAATGGCACAGGTATACCTGTGAGGCCTTTTATACCCCAGCCCTGTCTTTAACCAATTTAACACTTATAATTTAACACTTATACGAATATCTTTGCGCCTACAATCTTTCTGTACAACAAAATCAATGTCATGGGAAGATACAGAATTAGAGAATCTGAGTAAAGAGCGTGTTTTCTAATTCATTTGTTCAAATGTTCAATACGTTCATTTAATTCAGCAGATGTCATCAACTTTATGTTTTTCCAAATGTTTTACTGATTTTAAAAGAAGTCTTTAAACGTTTTCTAAAAGAGGTATTTTTGGGATGGAAGCACAGTATGAACATGTATCGTTAACAAACGTTCCATAATCAGCTGTTCTTCTACATTGTCTATGTCTAAAAGTTCCCTCTATGTTACCATCTTTAAAATTTGGTTCACTATACCATAAATTATCAGAGCTTTCATAATTGTCATTCAAAATTATTTTGGGGTTTACTGTCCATTCGTTTTTGTTCCTTGATTGAAAGTTACACAGTCTGAATGATATCCCAAGCAAAGTTTGGGATTTCACAGCTTTCACCACTTAAACTAGGCCAGATCTGCATTGACAGGCTCCAGCAGTATTTCAACCGGAACATCCAAGATAAATTTAAATGTAATTGCCCCCAAATGCCAGACATTAACATTAACCTGAATGGCATCACCAAACTACTCAACAACTTACGACCCGACAAAGCAGCCGGCCCTGATGAAATCAAACCCATTGTACTTAGGGAATTGAGAGTAGAGATAGCCCCTGTCATCCAACTGATTTTCGAAAAATCCCTTGCCATTGGTGCACTCCCGTCTGACTGGACCAAAGCCAACGTACGTCCCATTTTCAAGAAAGGTGAGAAAAGTGACCCGTCCAATTATAGGCCCATCTCCTTGACATGCATACTGTGCAAGGTGATGGAGCATATAACATGGTTTTAGGCAGAAAAGGTCCTGTGAGACACAGTTACTCCAGTTAGTTGAAGCATATGATTTTAAACTTTACACTGTATGCTCATCATCAAGATGTTTAAACAAACAGCTTATAGATGGAGTTTGCCCAATCTGCCTGGCACGAAAAAAAAAAGAAAGCAAGAAAAATATCTAAGACTAATGTTAAGTCTCAGCAAACTTGGAGAACTTTCAAATCTCACTTTGTTTACTCCAGAATATAATGCCATTTGTTAAGCACTCAACCTGGACAATGAACTCTCTGTGAAAATCCTTTCTGGGCCAGAGTATTGGCTACAACATTAGAAAAAATGTTATCTGTAATGTAACTGTGAAAAAAAATGCAGTATTTATAGAAAACTTACTTTTTTGAAGTCGCCTAAACATCTCATACAGACAATAAGTTGACTTTTTCATTTCAGTAAGTTTTGTAGTAGTCCAGGTTTCAAGTTTTAGACATATAATGGCCTGTTTGAGAATGATGCAAGGGTTTGTAAAATGGTTGCAGAATAACTTTCGCGAGACTACATATTTCCTGCATTATTCTATGAAGCGTGTATATATGAAAAATATGAGGACGCTAATTTCACACAACCTTCCATGATAACACATATGTCTAATTTATCGGGTGTGATTTATACCACAGACTAGATATACAGATGTTTTTTTTTTTTTTTTTTTTTTTTTTTTTTTTTTTTTTTTTTTTGTTGTTGTTTCATTTTGAATCACACCATGATAATATGTGGCTAGTTGTTAATAATAATAATAATGATTTACATGTGTGTACATGAAAATTATGAGATTTCATACAATCGTCCATGATAACAAATTCTTCCAATTCGTCATTGTGTGACAGACCTTCACATTTTATACAGTTATGCCGAAGAGAAGACGTACATGTTCATACTAAGTACATGTACTTTGTTAAAGTGACCTAAACATTTCATTAAGACAATATTATTGTCTTTTTCATTTCTGTGTGTGTTTTATAGTACACTAGACTTCAAGAGGGCCTATCACACAGTGTTTGAACTATGACATGTGTTTTCTTCATATAGCTATGAATGGCCAGATGTTTGTGTTAGAAGATTTCTAGTCAAATTTGTTGTATGACTTACATAGGATGTCAAAAGTTTTGTGCTTTGTGGTTCACATTCATGAGACGGTTTATAGATTTTTTTACAATGACTTACGAGTGACTACATATTCCTGCGTCATACTTTTACATGTGTGTACATAAAAATTATGAGATTTCATACAATCGTCCATGATAACAAATTCTTCCAATTCGTCATTGTGTGACAGACCTTCACATTTTATACAGTTATGCCAATGAGTAGAGTACAATTTGTTTGTTATTGTTTCATTTTTGTAAATACCATGATAATATGTGGCTGATTGTTCATTCTAAGTACTTTGCCAAAGTGACCTAAAATTTTATAAAGACAATAAATTGTCTTTTTCATTTGTGAGAATATATTATAGTACACTAGGCTTGAAGTTTTAGAGGTATAAGGGCCTGACACAGTGTTTGAGCTATGTACTATGCTTGAAGTTTTAGAGGTATAAGGGCCTGACACAGTGTTTGAGCTATGACATGTTGTTTGTAAATGTAATTAAGAATTGCCAGATATGTGGCTGGTTGTATATATTAAGTACTTTGTTGAAGTGACCAAAACATTTCATAAAGACAAGAAATTGTCTTTTTCATTTCTGTTTGTGTTTCAAAGTACACTAGGTTTCAAGTTTAGAGCCTGTCACACAGTGTTTGAGCTATGTTATGTAGTTTGTTCATACAGCTATCAATGGCCAGTTTGTGTTAGGAGATTTTCAGTCAAATTTGTTGTATGACTTACATTTGATGTCATAAGTTTTGTGCTTTGTGGTTGACATTCATGAGACGGTTTATAGATTTTTTTCCAATGACTTTCGAGTGCCTAGATATTTCCTGCATCATACTTTTACATATGTGTACATGATAATTATAAGAACACCAATTTCATACAATCGTCCATGATAACAAATTCTTCCAATTCGTCATTGTGTGACAGACCTTCAGATTTTATACAGTTATGCCATAGAGTAGAGGTAGAATTTGTTTCTTATTGTTTCATTTTTGTAAACACCATGATAAAGTGGCTGATTGTTCATTCTAAGTACTTTGCTAAAGTGACTTAAAATTTTATAAAGACAATAAATTGTCTTTTTCATTTGTGAGTGTATATCATAGTACACTAGGCTTGAAGTTTTAGAGGTTTAAGGGCCTGACACAGTATTTGAACTATGACATGTTGTTTGTACAAACATACATGTGATATCTCCCTTTTTCGGAGGGATCTCCCTATTTAGGAGCAAATCTCCCTATTTAGAATTTCAGAATTTCCCTATATATTTTATACATCTCCCTTTTTGGAATTTCAGATCTCGCTACCAAAAATCAAGAATTTTCTTCTTTGTTTAATCATTCTCCCTATTTGGAAAGGCAAATCTCCCTATTTGGCTTCCCAGATGTATCACATGTATGTAACATATAGTTATGAATGGCCAGTTATGTGGCTGGTTGTTAATATTAAGTACTTTGTTGAAATGACCAAAACATTTCAGAAAGACAAGAAATAGTCGTTTTCATTTCTATGTGTGTTTCAAAGTACACTAGGTTTCAAGTTTTAGAGGTATTATGGTATAGGGGCCTGTCACACAGTGTTTGAGCTATGACATGTTGCTTGAACATATAGCTATGAATGGCCAGATGTCTGTATTAGAAGATTTTCAGTCAAATTTTTTATACTTACACATGATCTCATAAGTTTGCACACCACTAACAAGTTTTGTGATTTAATTTTGAGATTCATTAGACAGTCTGAAAGAGTGTTAAATAATGATTTACGAGTGACTGCATATTTCCTGCACTATACTATGAAGCATGTGTATATCATAAGTATGAGAAGCCAATTTTACACAACATTCCATGAAATACATTTTTCCAATTTGTCATTGTGTGACAGACCTTCAAATTTTAAATGTTATACCATACATTAGAAATTTTCGTTAGGCTCACAAGGTGAGCTTATAGGATGGCCATGATCCGGCGTCCGTCTGTCCGTCCGTCCGTTTGTCGTCGTCGTCCACACTTTTCAAAGATCTTCTTCTTTTAAATCACTTGGCCAATCAAAGCCAAATTTCATATGAAGCATTTATGGGAAGGGGGAACCAATGTGTTTATAAATAATCCAGGTCCCATGACCAAGATGGTTGCCACGCCCATATACGGTAAAAACCGTTAAAAAATCTTCTTCTCTGGAACCAGTGGACCGATTTCAACGAAACTTGGCATGAAGCATCTATGACTCAAGTACTACAATGTGTTTATAAATCATGCCCCTGAGATGACCTTGACCTATTTTACGGCAAGGTCAATTTTGGAAACATAGGCTTTTACATGGGGAAAAAGTGAAAACTATGGATTTTTGGAAAACTGTTGCAGCCTGAGACCTGAAAAGTGGTAGATACAAACAACTAATGGAGTAGATGAAGGTATGTGATTAATTTAGGTCAAGGTCATCTCTTGACCTTAGCCGGTCTGTCGTCCATACACACTATTCAAAGATCTTCTTCTCTGAAACCGCTTGGCCAACCAAAGATAAATTTTATATGAAGCATCTATAGGATGGGGTAACCAATGTATATATAAATAATCCAGGTCACATAACCAAGATGGCTACCATGACCATATATGGTAAAAACCCTTCAAAAATCTTCTCCAAAACCGGTGGACCGATTTCAATGAAACTTGGCATGAAGCATCGATGGCTCAAGTACAACAATGTATATATAAATCATGCCCCTGTGATGACCTTGACCTAGTTTATGGCAAGGCCATCATAAGTCGCCTATGCAGTTGAATGGTAACAAACACATTTATTTTTAATAATAAACAACAATATAAATTTCACTTTATATGTTTCAGCATTCTCAGACAGTTTGTTGTTGTAGTACACGTTTTGTAGTACATTCAAGTTTTACTACCAGCGATACATTGTTTTGTTTTAGCTATATCATATTATTGTAGATTTAGCATTGTTATGTTCTTATTAAAAAAAACTTTTATACCATTGTATTTATAAGTTTCATATTAATTCACAATTCATAAAATCCAGTTAATCCACATGCCGCATTCATGTATTTCTCTTTTCAACTCAGACATATACACTTTAAAAATAAAAATGTTAACTTGAACATTGAGTTACATGTACTTATTTATTGATTTTGAAATATGAGGTATAGAACACATTTACAAGGAAAAAACATACATATTACAGCATTTTCTTTCCACACAATTTAATTATGTTCATCTAAAAGTTATACAGACCATCTTCATTTAACAAGATTATTTACAAGTACATGTATTATAGTCCTCTTAGTATTTTAAAGATGACTATTATTTTTCGTAAATTGTCGTCTAAAATTCAATGCAAATTTAACGCATCTACAAATGATCCTTTATCATGTCTAGATTTGCAATAGTCTAGTTAATGTATAATCCATTTACTGTAAGGAATTAAGCAAGAGCTATTCAGTTTCACATTTTTAGTCATAAGAGTCAATTACAATTTAATTGACATCCTGTCAGCTAAAGCTCAGCAAGGTTATCATACCCAGCAAATTTTGAAGCTGTATTTCTACCTAGCAATAATAAACTATGTGGTTGTATTAAATGAAACTAATAAAGTTTTGTTCTTTCATGTAAAGTTTTGTGGTTAATACATATCCTTTGTATATTCCAACCACTGTGTAAACACAAATCAACATTTCAAGGTAGTATCTCAATGAGATGCAAATTACTGTCAACTACTTCAATACGCAATATTGTTTTGAGCTGTGACATGCCAGCAAATAAGAGCTTTGGCAAAACCAGTAAACAAGAAAGATCCCGAGCTTTCCCAATCTTTTGGATCAGACTTTATGACCATAGCTATTGAAAAGGAAGCACAATCCCAAGTCAAATGTATAGAAATTTCTGTATGAAATGCCATAAAAATGTACAAATGATGAAAAAAGGTCTGCCATTCTGGAAATTAATAGGGTACCGCATAATTTGAGCTGAAGCCTTGTCTTTTGAAGAAGTTAACTAGGTACTGGCACTGTTTTTGCGTTAACAATATATTTAGCTCACCCAGGAGTGATAAAAAGGTACAAGTAAACAATGATCAGGAAAAAGCGCAATCAGAAAGATTCCAACCCCCAAAGTCGAGGTGAGAAAAAACGTAACTGACACTTCGGTACATATACTTGAAAAACATATCGTAAGCCGAGTGAGCGGCTATTTTTCACTAGGCGGCCACTCAGTTACCCGAATTTAAGTAAAATTTAAAACGCAAATATAAGGTTCAAACAGCCAAAAGTAAGCTGTCCGACAATGAATATCCCTGGGCGCCGAATAACTTACTGAAAACCAAAGCAAACGAAAACCGCCGGTGGTCCAAGTAATAGACAAGAAGCTCCGGCTCCAAAGTTCACGATTAATCTATGACATTTGCAAGCTTTAGCTCATTGGGATGATTTTCATCCCTCTTTTTAGCTCACCTGAGCCGAAGGCTCACAGGTGAACTTATAATATATCCATGCTCCGGCGTCAGTCGTTCACAATTTCAAAGATCTTCTCCTCTGAGTGTTTGACCAATCAAAGCCAAAAATGTGGAGCATCCTTAGGAAGGAAGAATGAAAGTTTATATAAATGGTCCGGGTCACATGACCAAGATGGCCACCATGCCCATATATGGTAAAAACCATAAAAAATCTTTGGAACCGGTGGACCGATTTCAACGAAACTTGGTATGTAGCATCGGGGACGCTGGCCCATCATAGTTTATATAAATCATGACCTTGGGTTGACCTTAAACTATTTTACGGAAAAAAGTGAAAACATTCAATTTCTCAGGATGTTTTATAGCCTGTGACCTGAAAGTTGGTAGATACAGACTGCATGTTGAGCCAATGCAGTGTTGTAAGTATTAAAGGTCAAGGTCATTTCTTAACCTAAAGTCATTTACAAATTAAATGTAAAACTTAATTTTCTCAGCAATCGCTTTACCAATCAATGCCAAATTTTATACAAGTATGTAGTATCCTTGGGATAGGGGAACGAAGCTGTATATGAATGGTCAAGGTCGCATGACCAAGATGACCGCCGTAGCTATAAATAGCAAAAACCTTAAAAAAATCTTCTCCAGAACCAGAAAGCCTTTGATTTTAAAACTTGGCATGATGCTTCAGGGGAAAGAGCTCTACAAAGTTTATATAAATCATGACCCTGGGATGACTTTGACCTATTTTACAACAAGGTCTACAAGGCTTGCCCATGCATTTGAATGGGGAAAAATGTCAAAATGTCATTTGAATGGAAAAACTTTATGGAAATGGGTAAATGGACTGAAGATTTATGATTCTGAAAATAAATTGGACCCCAGAGGCATGTCTGTCCCCACCCCAAAGCAATATACATGTATACTACCATAATATTCAAAGATCTTCTCTGAAACCGCTTGGCCAATCAAAGCCATTCTTAGGAAGGGAGAATGAAAGTTTTATACAAATGATCAAGGTCACAAAACCAAGATGGCCGCTATGGCTATAAATAGCATAAACCTTTAAAAGTCTTCTTCTCCAGAACCAGAAGGCCTATGATTTTGAAACTTGGCATGAAGCATCAGACAATTGAGCTCTACAAAGTTTATATAAATCATGACCTTGGGATGACATTGATTTTATGATAAAATCAACTGAGGTGGCCTATGTATGTATCTCAATGAAGAAAAATAAGAAAATACCAATTAACAGCGAAAATCTAGGAATGAGCAAATAGACATTTATGTTTGAGAAAAACCATTTGTCCCAGAAGGATGCCTGTCCCTGCCCAGTGGCTATATACATGTATTTGATCACAATATTTAAACATCTCTGAAACCGTTTGCATAATCAAAGCAACACTTCACATGGAGATGGTATACAAAATCATATACATGTATTTAACAAAAATAACTCATGGCTATTAATAGCAAACACCTGTATAAAACCTTGCTCTCCAGAACCAGAGTGCCTATGATTTTGAAACTTGGCATGCAGCATCAGGAAATGGACCTTTAAATCAATGATGACCTCCATAACAGCCATCTTGGTCATGTCACCTAGATCTTGCATACAATTTATTTTCTCTTCGCAAGGAGACTCTTCAATAAACTTGATTTTGATTGGCCAGTGATTTCACAGAAAATATTTGATTACATTTTTCATATTAAAAATTGTCCATTTGCCTATTATCAAAATATTTTCTTCATTCAAGTATAACAGTATTTCATGTTCAATGCATAGCCAACCTATGTGATCCTCTCAGTATCATCATTCTTACAAACTCTAGAGTTTCATTCTCAATTGCTTTCATGGCGAGTTTCCAAATCAGAAGACTTCCATTTCTTTAAAAGATTTTTTGACAGATTTTGCTGTATGTAATAGTTTTTGGAAGCCAATCGCCCATTTAGCCAATTGATATTGGTCAATAAAACGAAGTTTATTTTTCCTTTGCAAGATCGAAAATCATACAGAATACGGAATAACTTTCATTGACCATGTAATTTCAAAGATGTTTGATTATCATGTAAATGTATAAAAAGCCCCTTTAGCAGCGACATACAATCACCAAATCAGGCCAAATTTCCTCAACATAAAACCAATGTCAATTACTTGACATACACCAGACTAGCCCAAAACTTGGCTTCTTCAAGAAGCCAACTTGTAATCTCTTTTCTTGGTCGCTTAAAATACTGACAGTCTCTTATTAGCTCTGAGATTCTTTTCTCCTTGACTAAATTCTAAATAGCAACCCACCCCACACCTGAGGTGATGATCAGAAATTGATCGACTCAGTATCAGAAGAAAAGTAGGTAGGACGACTTGTCTGCGCTGCACATACAGCTACCGGATTATAGTCATATTAAAGCAATCGATATTTGCTAAACTATAAATAGTGAGGCGTGAAAACAACAGCTGACGGCAGATGTAATTTTATTTGAAGCAAAACCGTCGATGAAAACATGATAAACCATCATTCGAGAAGTTAATCAGACTTTCTGGTGCTGAATCAACTCGATAGAAATGGTATTTATTAACTTTAAATTCTGTTTTTACCGAAAAGTACATGGAAAATTTTGCCGGCGATATTTCATTGGAATTTCCAAATAATGTCGGCTAAAAATAGGAGCAAACTGACATGGATCAATTTTAAGGCTTCAAGATTTAAAAATGTCTAAGAACATAATATTCTTGATGATTTAGCATTAAATGAATGACTGTTATTCATGAATGTCCAAGTTTTCATGGAAAATATACCTTCAGCCACTGAGGGCTCAACCTCAAGGCCTCCAGGAATGCCGGCTTTGACATAATGGATATGAGTCTCTCATCCTCGCCTGAAGGGGATTTGGGTGGGGGCCTCCTCCTGTCTTGGTGATTTCTTTTCTGTATGTTGAAAAGTCTGACTTGAGCCCTCTGGCCACATTTGACCACTTGGTTTTCACCTCAGAGATTGATCTGTGGGCCACTCCCAGCAGGTTTATTTCATTAGTAATGGCCTCCCAAACTTCTTTTTTCTTGCTGTTGGTGACTGTATTGCTCAACTTTGCTGATAGTACAGATTCATTTTCAGTGAACAGGGTTTTCAAGAGGGAAGTTTCATTTTTAGACCAGTTGGTCTGCCTGTTTCTTTTAGCATCAGCCATGTTGAATTTAGGAGCACTTGTAGGAAGAGTGATGCATTGTGTGAAGCAATTAGTTAAACTTTGTTGGAATTTCATTGTTAAATCATCTTGTTAACTTTAACGAAGTCGTTAGTTAACGAACTAAAAACTTTCTTACAACACTGTTAACCCATGTCGTTAACTAACGATATGTTAGCCTTTTAACGAATCGTTAGCCTAACGATATTGTTGTTTTAACGATGCATTGAACAACCGGGCCCAATAGTCAGACAAGTGGAGTAATTTGTAAAAAAACAGTGTTCCTTCCAATATGTTTAGCCATGTATTTCATCTTGTATACAAAGATCTAGAATAGAAATGCTTCGTATATATTAACATGGAACTACTACAGCACTACCAACTAATATATACAGGTTTCTTAAAATAACTGAAGAGTTTAGGAGGTATGCTACCAATGAAAAAGTACCCAAACCTTATTCTAACAATTCTTATTGCTTCCAAACAAACTTAATACTTGGTAGTGTGCATTTTCTCAAGATACAGACCTCTAAATGAGACATCTTAGCACAATGTTTAATATTAAATTTTGAAAAAACACATTTATTTGTTTTATCATATCTGAGCAGCACCTGCATGGGGAAACTAACAATCTGCATATGTGAAAACAAAGGTGCAGATCAGCCGGCAGTAACTGCACAGCTAATCATCACCTTTATTTTTGCTTCTGGGATAGTAAAATTTATTTTCTTCTTAAATCCAAAATTTCATGTCTCTATCTCCTGTGCCTTTACAGGCCGGTTTGTGTCAGGCCTGGTTGGAAACGAAAATTGTCTGTTTTCTCATGTTAAGGCTTATTTATGATGTGAAGGCTTATTTATGTTGTGAACATGAATACATCGATGTTTTTAAATGTCATTTTATTTTGCTGAAGCATTAGATTGGTAATTTTCAATTATGTCCAATGAAATTGAATCATGAGATTTGTCTTAGTCAACACATAGACAACTCCAAAGGCAGTCCCTGAGACCATTGCCTCACACATCACATCCTTCATCTTCTGGTAGCTGCATAGGTGGAGGGGTAGGGTGATGGATAAAGCACGTCGAGACTGCGGGGTACCTCTCCTCTGGCGGGAAATGGACGATAATGGTCTTGAAGAGTCCCCCAGGTGGAATGGATGAACATCCTGTCAAAAATCTCAGGATGTCCTTAACCGCCAGCTCACCACATTTTCCATCTGAAATTGAATAAGAAAGATATTAAGAGAGGTGACCACAGTTTCTGCAACAACCCTAAAACTCAGTTTTGTTTGTTTCAATTAATGTTTTACATCCCAGTCCGCAGCTATGTTCATTTCAGGACATTGCCTCCATTTTATGGGACTTACACAAAAGGATGTCATGGCACTCAAATGTGCTGTTTAAATATAACATCCAAGTAAAAATTTTAAGCTTATTTTTACGGATGGTTTGACTTGAAACCACTATCTGTAACTGTGTTTTAAGGTAATTGACTCAGTGGTTTCTGCAAAACTTTGATTAACATTTGCTAGGGCTGGTCTTAAATATGCAGGCTCTGCTTTGCACAAGTATGAACACACAGAATATGCTGCAATTTCCGTACAACTCTGCACGCTCTTCTGCTAGTCTTTGTATATTGTAAATACCACATGATATGCCAAACATATTCAAAAATTAGAATCCTTTGTCACGCAATCCATAAGCGTATGCTGCCAGTCCAATGCCACATTGCAGCATGGCACATTTTGATCATTGCTAAGTATTGCAATTACTGCTTGGATTTTCGATCGTGACTTACACAGCAGCGGATTCCACTTGGGTTCCAGACTGGTGCAAAATAGACGCACTTATTCATTTACCAATTTTTAAACGACTTCCAAAGCCTACTTTAAAGCTACAGTGTATAAATAATTACAATTCTTTAGTCTCAGGGTATATCGTTCATCTAAACCAATAATGAACACGATAAAAGGATAAAACACGTATATTTGAGGGTTCTACGGTGATCTCGACAGATGTGTCAATGACACCACTCACACCAGGCCCAAACAAGTTCAAAAATCTTCTTTCCTGAAACCAGTGGGCCGATTTCAAAGAAACTTTGCATGTAGCATTCAAATGTAGAGCACTAAAATTTATGTATAAGTCATGGCCCTGTGATGACCTTGACCTACTATAGAGAAAGGTCAACGTATGTTGCCTATACATTTGAATGGGGAAATACCATTGCTACTTTCATTTATTGAGCTGCATTCTTACAAGCTTTTATCAGAAGTTGTACACTTGCAGTAAAATTTTCCTAGACTTTTTGCATCATTGTCATGAAAATTGTGAAGAAACGTTGACAAAGGACACACATTTCCCAAATAAGTTTGGTAAAAGCAAATTTGCTTCTCCAGATCCAATTATTCCTTGGCCCTTTTGTGTTCAAAATTTCTATGATTTTCAATATTGCAATCTGAATAAATAATTGTTTGAAATTGTAGAACGAGTTAAGTTTCCATTCCATATCCTTAAGAATGCCAACGTTATTATATTTCAGAGTCACCATCAGCACCAAACATTGATGGCTATATGGCTAAGTAGGGATGAATAATGTTTACACATAAATTATCTCCATTACCCATCAAACTTAAACACATTTCATCAATCATAAATGATTTCTTTTTATGATTAGTTCGTCCTACCAGAGCATCTGACAATTCTTTATGTAGTAAATAAGCCTGTGTGCTGAACAGGGCTATTGTCCGTACTTCCACTAGTACATGTAAAATAATGACTTGCTCCTGAAATCCACGAAAGAATCCTGCAGTGGTGGATGAGGGCTCAGAACACCTTAACCAAAACTGACATGCTAACGACCAAGCTACCGCACCCAGTCTCACAAAATTTGAAGTAAATCCAAATGAGGACAGCTGGTCATGGAACTCTCACATGGCCACTCCATGCTTTAAAATTAAAATCTCGATGACTCTTAACCAGAGTCAAAGATCTTTTGATTTGTTGCTTTACGTCCCAGTAAACAATTTTTCAGTCATGTCAGGACGGAGCCCACTATTCCTGGGTATTACCAGTACTTTGGGAAGTAAATGTGTCTTGCTCAAGGACACAACACAAATGACCCAAGCAGGAATCGAACCCGCGACCTCCCGATCACGAGTCCGACCTTTGAAAAGATGAACGCTAGAGGCTTTGGTATACTAAAAGCTTGTTTGTGAGGATTTGGCTATGTTAATAAAGTGGATTCTTTGGGAGTTATATGTCCAAAGGTTGCAGATTGAATGGTAAACAGGGTAGACCATGATGTTAGCCTCGTTTTGAGAAAAGCTATCCTTTGTAGTTCTGTCCCGGTTACACTTAAAACAGAATACTCCGAGGCTCATCATCTTACATATTCAGGTTTGGAATCTACTCTTTGTTATTCTGTGTCTACAGTGAACAACAAAGCTGCTGATCAGGCTGGGTGAATCCTTTTTGGTCACATAGGTATAAAAGCAATGTTTTCAAGATAGGACTTGTATGATATAATTAGTGACCGAACAGGCCAAAAGATTCTCCTCTAAATGTCAAAGTATTTTCTTTATCAGAGACATGTGCTAGGTGTTCCCGAACAATCCTAAAGGTAGTTTAAGGTACATCAGTCATTAATCTTATGCGCACAAAATTTAAATAACCCAGGAAAATTTTACTAACCTTTATTTTTTTAATTCAAAACAATAACTGTTTTTAAATTTCAAAACAATAACTGAAACATTAGTAGCACAACCATTTTGTAAAGGTCTAACATTTTGCACACAACTGCAGTGTCCAAACTAGAGTTTGTCAATTGGACATTCTATGCACCTCAGCCAGTTTGCTTTATTATATACTATGCATTGTTTACTGGCTTAGCAGTCACATTTCTTACAATTTCATAAAACCATTCCAAAAATAGAATGACCATTCACCTTTGCAACAACTTAAAAAGAAAATATAACAAAGCCTGCAGGACTAGCAACTAAATTTTTTACCAATTTTATAATTTTTCACAATTGCTCTAAATGAGTCAGATTGTGAAGAGGCTGTGTCTGAATAAAAAAGATGTAGTTAGGATGGGAATTGTGAATTTAACACATCATGGCAACTTAAATGAGCGACATGTTTTATCAGACACCAGGAATAATAAAAGTCAAAATTATATTTAATTAAATATAATTTTGATGTTTATTATTCCTGATAAATGCATTCTTTATATGACCCAGCATATGCACTATTACATTTTGACTAGTAACAGGCAGTCATTTTAAACACCATTTTCAAATCTGCCAAAGATCCTTAAGAGGATGGACATTTTTGTTTTAGTTCTTGTACAAATCTTAGACCTTCTAATGCTATCTGCAAATATAATGATGAAACCAGACTGGTCAGTCATTTAAGACCCTCAATAAATGCAAGAGGTCCGAATTCACTAGCACACTAGGGAGCGCGGTGGCTCATGGCCTGGGCCAAACAGTTGTGTTTTTTAGCAAGACACATTTACTTCCCAAAGTACTGGTAATACCCAGGAATAGTGGGCTCCGTCCCGACATGACTGAAAAATTAACAATCTTTGCAATCTTAACCCGTTGCCTAAAGACCAAACACAATACAAGTACCTCAATTATATATCTAAATTTGAAGAATGACCATCTTACAATCAATCTTATGTGCTAGTTCAACTACATAATTTCACCAAATTAAAAATTCATCATCAGGATGTTTGAAAGCAGACATCAATACTCAGTCTGTAAGATTATAAAAAACAGAATAAAAAAAAGTTGTGTTGACTTTAGGTGTAGCTTTCTGTGAGACAGTCTTCTTTTCGACCAAGTCATAGATGACTGACCAGTGTGAAAAACAAGAGAACAAAAAAAAATCTGTTAGAAATAAAGTGACATATGATTTAGAATAAAAAATATGATACCTGAATCAGAACAATATTGAAACAATGACTAGAAAACTGCCATAAAACACACTTATTATCATTATGAACACTTTGTTTTCACGGCAACAAAAAAGAACAATGAATAATTATCAAATGTGTCTTACATGGTCTGATACTATTATAATGTGCTATTTATAGAAACTGATCACTAGAAATCCTTCAAGTAACATGTGTACCACAGGTCTGATCTGTGTCTGTGTACACTGCATAAAATAACAGTGTACATGTATGACCACAATCTTTAATATAAAATTTTGAATAGTCTGGTGCTGATCTGACTGATTTAAGTCGTACTAGTCACCCCATTACTTATTAAAGACAGGTTCTGTAATGACAACACTAATCTGACATCAGATTACTGCAAGATCTAGTATAAGCAAGTACATCAGTCACTTTCTGTTATAATCACTGGTTTGATATATGCATATATTAGGTGACAAAACAATCAAAATATTCACATAATCAAACAAAATCTATTGAAATACAATCAGGATTCAACAAATCCACAGCAATGGATTTTAAACACATTGCAGAAAACTAATAAAAACATTTCAATGAACAGTTATTCAACTTAAATTTACAAAGAAGAACTGAACTCAAATATTTCCATATTTCTCTTGTACAGATGGAACACCATATATTCTCCTTTATACTAAGTCACACTTTTTAGCATACTGCCTTGTTCTTGAACATCAACTTACAAATATGGTCTTGTTATCATTTTGCAGTCTCAAAGTCATAAAAATGTCACAAAAAAATTTGAAAATTGGATCAAAAATAAACATTTTATGCTCAAAAAGTAAGCTGGACTAGTACTTTTTCTTATAAAAATGCTATCAATACTTCCCCGGAATAAAATTCTATGTTTTTTAAACCAATACCAAATTTATACTCAACCATAATTAATTATATGAGGTCCAAACACTTGAATAAAGCCATCATAATTGCCAGAATTCTGATTTTATAGATTTTGATTTTTATTAGCTGCTTTGCACTTGCAATGAACCTGGTCAGAATCATAGTGTACTTAAAAGTTCTTTTTGGTAGCCAATTTTCAATTTTTGTGGCACGTTTTGAGACATTTGAAATGCAAAAGATAAGAAAATCATATTTGTAAGTGTGCAGTTAAGAAAATGTGATATGCGAAAATGAAGTTTCTAAAGGATGGTGTAAGCGGATTAATAAGCTGAAAGTCCTCTAAATCTCTTCCTCCGGCTGAGCTAGCGGAGCATATTCCATTCTGTAATCAATATAATCATCATCATCAAAAGTTAAAGTTTCTGCTGATGCTGAACTTCTTAGTGGATGAAGATCTGAAATAAAATGAAATAAAGAGAGAATTATACCCCTATCTGACACTGTCATATGCCCTGTTAATAAAGTAAAATTCCCAAACTCCAGTCTATATTACTTATACATCATTGAGATCTTGCAACAATATTGTTCACTTGTGCCTGTAGCCATGAGATGTAGGCATGAGACTTCAAGGATTTTCCAAGCATATACAGAAGAAGAGCACAGGGGCCAACTCTAAAAACTAGCAAAATGCCAAGATGCGAGGTTTGAGAATTGATTCTCCTGCTCAAGATTATTATGTATCAGCACTGGTTCAAGATTACAATGATGTAAAATTATAACAAGTAGCCCAAGGGCAACGATTGCTCACCTTTGGGTCAACAAGTACAGTCACTGGACAAAGTAATTGGGGTTTATACCATATATGGGTATGGTGGCCATGTTGGTCTTGTGACCTTGAAACCCTACTTACATCAGCAGAAAAGCTCTTGTCTGGATTGCGTATCCTCTTTTCTGCCATTTTGGTTCGCTTGAAAAAATCATTTAACAAGGTCAGGGTCCTATAATGACTGCCGGGATGGGGCCATATTTGACCCCAGGGGCAAGATTGGCAGGATTTGTGTAAGGCTCCACATGACAATGTTGTATATCAAATATACAAGCTTTGTGTCATGCTTTTGCAGAGAAAATTTTGTTCATATATTTCCATTATAAGTCTATGGTTAATAATGACATGCCTGGGGCGTGGCATGTATGGACCCCAAGGGCTACCGTTGGCAGCATTTATAAAGGAGAGTATTATACATTGGTCCACACAACATATAAAAGATCTGGGCCATATGGTTTCGGAGAAGATTTTTTTATGTTTTTCACATGATGCCCCCTGGTCAGGGCCCGTATGGACCCCAGGGGCATGGTTGGCAGGATTTATAGCACGATTTATAAAGAGGACCACTATACATTGCTACAAGCAAAATATGAAAGCTTTGGGCCTTGTGGTTTCGGAGAAGATTTTTTAAAGTTTTTCCAATGACGCCCCCGGGTCAGGGCCCCTATGGACCCCAGGGGCACGGTTTGCAGGATTTATAAAGAGGACCACTATAAATTGCAACAAACAAAATATGAAAGCGTTCGGCCTTGTGGTTTCAGAAAAGAAGATTTTTTTATGTTTTCCCCATTGTTAGTCTATGGGAGCAAAAGACCCCCGGGGTGGGGCCATTTTTGACCCCAGGGGCATGGTTGGCAGGATTTATAAAGAGGACCACTATATGTTGCTACATACAAAATATGAAAGCTCTGGGAATTGTGGTTTTGGAGAAGAAGATTTTTTTATGTTTTCCCCATTGTAAGTCTATGGGAGCAAATGACTCCCGGGGCGGGGCCATTTTTGACCCCAGGGGCATGGTAGGCAGGATTTATAAAGAGGACCACTATTTGTTGCTACACACAAAATATGAAAGCTCTGGGCCTTGTGGTTTCGGAGAAGATTTTTTATGCTTTTTCCATGACGCCCCCGGGTTGGGCCCGTATGGACCCCAGGGGCACGGTTGGCAGGATTTATGAAGAGGACCACTATACATTGCTACACACGGACGCGTTTTGAGACATTTGAAATGCACGCACGGACGGACGCCGGCTCGACTACTATACTATAAGCTCACCTTGTGAGCCTTCGGCTCAGGTGAGCTAAAAACCTGTTCTTCTGCTTCTTCAGCTAGGGCAGTTTACAGACTCAGTGTGGTCCATTACTAATTTACATAGTATGTAATACATTTAACTCCCAAACATTGTTCCCTTCTCTTTACGTTCCCTTTAATCAAAAAAAAAAAAAAAAAAAAAAAAAAAAAATAAAATAAAATAAATAAATAAATAAATAAATTAATTAATATTTAATAAATAAAACTTTTTCACCTGAAAACTGTCCCAAGGCTGTTCAGTCAGTTATTAAGTTTAAAAAAAAATGTGTCCTACAAAATAAGTGAATTAGATTTCCTGAGTAAAAGTTTCACCAAATGTCAGTTACTGCAGAAGTGCACTGTGTACTGGTTTGCATGTTTTGTGTTGCCATATGAAAGAGTGGTTTGACAGAGGCTTCTAATCAGGTAAGCTAAAAAGCTGAAGACTTGTTAAACAAGTGACAAATTTATTTCAAGTGATATCGAAAATTCTCGAAACTTAAAAAAAGGAAAATAGCAGATTGACAGAAATTACCATGGCTTGCTTTTTGAAATGTCCCTCAAAACATCTGTTAACCCTTTAACAACCTCAACTTTTTCTTTATGTCTTCTCTCATTGTTCTCTTCAATGGATTTTAGTGTTTCTGCCAGAAAGTCTTTCACATTATCAACAGCAGTTTGGCGGCTTTTAAATTTGTTCTGAACTTTTTTAGATTTCTTCTCTGAAATAACACCAAAATACTAGTATTATGACATGCCGTTTTACTATTTAGTGGAGAATCAATATAGTATATATGTATCTTATATACAAAATAAGATAACTGATATATTAAATAAGATATCTAAGATATACAAAATATCTGATGTACTAATTCAGATATATACAAGATATATAATGTATCAGATATCTAATATAGTTCCAGATATCTAATGTAGTACATGTATAAGCTATCTTATATACAAAATCATATTTGATATCTGATATAGCATATAAGATATATATAAGATATATATAAGATATATATATATATATATATATATATATATATATATATATATATATATATAGCATATGATGTCTTATTTGATATATAACATATATACTATATTAGATATCTAATAAAGTGAATAAGATATATATGTAAAATTACTGGGCAACCCCTTTTTAATGCTATATGTGGGATCCGTAGAACTGGACCGTGTTATAATGAAACCATGTCATAATGAGTAGCGTAATAAAGAGGTTGCCCTGTATATTAGATTATATCTTATACAGTATATATGATATTATATTAGATATCTTATACTATATAAGATATCTAATATGTTTTCATAAATAAGGTATCTAATATAATGATAAGCAGACTTCCCTGGTCTTGCAGATATTCAAATATATGTCAAATATCTTATTTATTGAGGTATATGAGATATCTTATATCCAATATGAGATATATTTTATCCTATATAAGATATTATATAAGATATCTAATATGTTATATTAGATACCTTAATTAAATAAGTATATTTAAATTAGATATAAAATGTTACATATATATATACAAGATATCATATCCTATATATTTTATAGATATCCTATATATCTTTTATAGGAGATAAGATATAGATCAACATTTCCTAATAAATACATGTTGTGAAACGGCTTGCCATATAGTAGTATTGTGTTTTGGCCTTCTGAGAAAGGAAAATCTGAGATCATTTGAAATTTGTATACAGTTACGCCGACACCGACATGAGTGCAATAGCTCTTCCTGTTCTTTCGTACAGGCCAGCTGATAAAATTGAATTGAGACTAACCATAAAATTTGGATGATTTTTCTATTTTAAATATAACTAGCCTTCCTTTACTTTAATTTGTGTGCTTTCTGCTCAAGTTAGCAGAAAACTACTAGAAAATAAGCTGAAAGCCAAACAGCTGCTGTTTAAGGATTGCACAGTCTGAAATGTCAGCCTACCTATTGGTAAATCACTCTTTTCGGAAGAATCAGAGTCGCCATCATCTGTACTTGGTGACGGGAGAACTGATGGTGACAGGGTAATGCCCCGTTTAGCTTTGGTTGATGATACCTGGGTTGTGGCTGAGGAGTTGGATGATTTGACAGCAGATGTGGATGGTCTGTCTAATGTTGGGGATGGCTTAGTACCTGGAAGCATACTAGAATTTTCACTGTCTAGTGTGCATACCGGTACTACATCAGGACAAGTGGAAAAAATATCTTCCACCTGCGGGTCAATTGGTACTCTCTGTCCACCTGATAAGCTATTCTTCATCTTGTCTCTCAACAGTTTATCTTGTATTGTTTTGATCTTCAGACGACATTTCTCTGCCGAAAAATGAGTTCCAGCAACTTCATTCACTTGTTGGGCAATCTTCGCCCACTTGTTCTTTACAACAGTTTTTCCATTATCAATCTTTTTGAATGTTTCCAGAAGCAATTTGGTGGTGCTCTCAGTCCATTTATCATTACTGTCACTTAATGGGGAAGACTCTGTTGTGTCTTTATTTGATAATTCTGCACCCCCTATCTCATTCACGTGGTTAATCAACATGGCCAAAACATCTGGATCTGAAAGCAAATAAAATCATTTTCAATCATTTCTATTACCAAGCAATCCCTATAACATAATGTCTTCCTCACATTAAAATATTCTCAGAGGCAAAAGAAAGCATACAGTTTTTGACTGCCAACAGATTTCTTAGTTTTCGTGAAGCAACCGAAATTTTGCACATGTTTTACATGTATATCAATAGCTTAGTGATGATGAATTACGGTTTGAAACAAACGAGTTGTCCTTCTCGGGCTTTGTGTCAATTTTCACGTCCATCTTTCTGGACTATCAATGGTTGCTGTAAATCAGTATTTGCTTCCCTCGTTGTTTACCAAAACAAACCACAAGCTAAAAGTTTCTGCCACATCATAGTGTGACTCTCTGTGGCTTGCAGAAATCTGACAGCATTTTATCAAAAATGAAATTAATCTTGAAATATGTGTAAAAAGTTGAACCAATGAACATTTGGAAATGAAATTTGATTAAATTGAAATGACAATGGCAAAATTAAGTAAAGTTAATGGAATGCATTAGCTACCGAACCAGCATATTGTGAATTAGACATAAAACTTTATGATTGTGTTTCTTGGTTTATTGCAGCAACTGTTGTTAAATCAATGAGATTTCGCTGAAAGTATGCGGTTTCAGCCAAATTCAGCAAACTTCTTGTTTTAATTTTCAAATATCACAATCATTGGTTTATTACAACATAAAAATTATACGCCTAGCTTTAAGTGAACATATTTTTCTTAAGACGCCTAAATCAATCTTCACGTGTCTACCCCGGTCAAGGAATTTTACCTTTCTTGTTCAATGTCCTCGGGTGTATTCTTGATTCTTGTTTTAATTTTCGAATATCGCAATCATTGGTTTATTACAACATAAAAGATATACATACGCCTAGCTTTAATCATTTTCACAAAATGCGCAAAAGAAATAGGGCAAGTAGGGTGTATACTTTCTTTTGCCTCTCAGTATATTTAAAGATAAGCTTAAAAATGCAAAATGTATAAACATTACTGCTTGTAAAATGTTAGAAATGAAGACAAAAACAAAAAATTCTACATCTAATGGAGTTCTGTCACAAATTATTTATCCAACGATAACATACTGTAAACATTGTTAAACAGTGCATGTTGTTACCATGAAGCTCTGTTACCATGAAGCTCTGTTACTATGTTACCACTCTGTTACCATGAAGCTTGATGCTCAATTGTTTTTAAATAAGTAGCTTCAGCCCTTGCAAGAGCGGCAATATCTTTCTCCAGAACAAAGGTATAGCTTTGACCATTAATGGAGACTGCTACTTCTGCCATAGCTTGACTTGCGCTAAAGAAAAAAATAAAAGCGCTATACATGTAACACCATTACTAAATGCAATAACAACCACTGCAGTCCTTCTTAGAAGCCTCCATGGCGTAGTGGTAAAGCCACTCGTAAACCAGGGGTTGTAGGTTCGATCCCGGGCTTCTCCAGTCTTTCGAAATAGACTTCCTGTCTCCATATGACCCTAGCTGTTGAGTGGGACGTTAAACACCAAACCAAGCCCCCCCCCCCCATACACACACCCCAAAAAGAAATAAATCAGGTTCTCAGGCCCTCCTTTGTCGATTTTGATTGCCTCTCACTGGTCTCTTCTTCTTGCTTCGATAAAAAAAGCACCCTGATCAGGTCAAGCTCAAAATTTATATATTATATAATGTTTTACTGACCTAAACACACACTGAATAAAAGGTGGTTTTATCGGTATCATAAACTTCGAAAAACATTTTCTAAATTTTATCGTAGACACTATGAATTGATTTCCAAATATAATGTTGGGTTAAAGACGCTTTTAAGTGAGGGCCTTTCGGAACCTGAATTTTATGGTGACTTGGTTTACAAATTTAAGAAACTTAAAGGAATTAATGATTTTTCTTTTCAGTTCAGAAAAATCATAACACGTTACAGACGTATAGGTTATAACTTAAATGTTATGGGACAGTCTGCATGCTTAGTTTTTAACCCAATCATGGTTGATAACTATGCTGCCTTCTTTAATTGCACGCCGGTAGGTCGGGCGTCAGACTCTATGATGGCCCCGACATAAAACTATTCATTTTAGTTGGTTGGGGCCGGAGCTTCTTGTCTGTTGCTTGGCCCACCGGGGTCCAACTGGTGTTTTTCTTTTGCTCCGGAGTTAGTACGTTATTCGGCGCCCAGGGATCTCCATCGTCGGGCAGCTTACTCAGTCTGTGAGTCCTGGTTTTTGATCCATCAGGATGTTTATCATGGTTTATTTGTTTGTTCTTGATGATTAATTGACTAGTTAGAGATTCATCACGAGGACCGAATAACTAACTAAATGTTATGAACCACTGCAGAAGCTGAGGGTGAGGTTATGGCCATGTAAAACCGGTTTAAGCCCGCCAGTAACTTTGTGTTACTGATCGTTCCAAGTCGATACTTCTGTGGTGGTTCTTTTTGTTTTATGTCTTGGTGTTTAAATTTTTTTTTTGTGCTGTTGGCGCCTTATGTATGTTTTCATATTTTTAGTTAAGTTAAGGTAACTGAGTGGCCACCTATTGGGAAAATAGCTGCTCATTCGGCTTACGATATGTTTCATGGTATAAGAACCTGATTGTTAGTTTGGTTTTTTCCCACCTCGGTTTTTGGAGTGGGAATCTTTTTCTGATTGCGCCTTTTCCTGATCTTTGCCTACTTGTACCTTACCATATCTGAATGTACGATACTGCATTTAAACTATAGTGTGTATTTGGCCTTGTGATAATTAAATTTTCGAGATTTTATGTGGCTGCATTATAGATAGACGAATTTGTTATTGTCAGAGTTTGGTACTAAATTTGTCGTAAAATATGCAACAAAAATTTTGAAAATCGGCCAGTAGATAAACCAGAGGACCAATGGTCCTGTAAACGCTCACCTGAGATCTGCTGCATATACCAATAAACATGTGTGAATATTATGGTATTTAACTCCAGTGCAGGGGCAGATAAAGCCCTTGGGCCATTTTCTTTTTTCAGAATCTTCAATATTCTGTCCATTTGCCAATTTCCTGCTGGCTTTTCCCTTCAAATGACATTTTAAAAGTTTTCCCAATTCAAACGCATAGGCAACCCATGTTGACCTTGCCATAAACTTGGTCAAGGTCATCACAGGGTCATGATTTATATATACATTGGAGTACTTTAGCCATCACTGCTTCATGCCAAGTTTCCTTGAAATCAGTCTATTGGTTTCAGAGAAGAAGATTTTTGATCGGTTTTTACCATATATGGGCATGGCGGCCATCTTTGTCATGTGACCTAGATTATTTATATACACATTGATTCCCCAATTCTATAGATGCTTCACATAAAATTTGGCTTTGATTGGCCAAGCGATTTCAGAGGAGAAGAGGTTTGAATATTATGGAAATATACATGTATATTGCCCCGGGGTGGGGGCACACGAGCCCCTGGGGTCCAATTTTTTTCAGAATCATTAATATTCAGTCCTACTTCCCATTTCCTGCAAGACTTTCACTTTAAATTACATTTTAAAAGTTTTCCCCATTCAAAAGCATTGGCGACCTATGTTGACCTTGCCGTAAAATAGGTCAAGGTCATCAAAAGGTCATGAATTATACAGTGGTGTTATGGCTAAAAACCCAAATTAGCCGTTTTAACGGCTAATTTGTTAACGGCTAATTGTAAAATTTCGCGGCGAAATTGTGTGTAAAATAAAAGTCAGCGCGGAATTTCGCCGCGAAATTCCGCCGCGAAATTCCAGATTTCGCGGCGAAATTTCGCGGCGGAACACGGCGAAAAAAGTATACCTGTCATTACGCATAAAATTCAATTGACCGGCGTTTCGCGGTATTTCGCGGCGAAAAAGACGACAGTCAAATTGTTTTTGTTGTTGTTTAAATATAATTTTAAATTGGATGTTTTTATTTCAGTATCAATATTTTGTTTGCGTCACAATTTTGTATAATTATCGTTTTAGTCCCGACAGTCACAACAGTTTTATTGTTTAAATTTCATTTTAATTTGTATGCATCTAGTACTACTTTTCAAGTCGTATAAATATTTTGTTTTCTTTTCAATTTTGTATAATTATCGTATTTTATTCGTGTCTTAACTAGTTTGAAGTTTCTGAGACCCTGATTATCCGCTTTGTGTTTCATGCTTCTTTTTCAGATTAATCAGACTTACCCCGATAATATTAGATCCTGTTATCTAGCTTAATTAACAGAAAAAACTCATAGCGACATAAGCAATTTTCATGGTATGATTGCCCACAGATTTGTTTGTTTGTATTGAGGCTGAACGTCCCAGTCACCAATTTTTAGTCATGTCTTGACAGAGCTACCGTTTCCTGGGTATTAAGTAGTACTGTGGGTAGTCAATGTGCCTTGCTCAAGGACACAACACGGTGTCACCAGTGCGGATCGAACTCAGGACCTCTCGATTCGGAGTCTGATGCACTACAACGCCACCGCGATCCCAACCCACATATTGATACAAGTCTTTAGATTCAACATGATGAAGCAATCGGCTTCAACTCTGTTTTGGACATTTAATCGCCTGTGGCTAATGACACTGCTCAAAGCATCAATGATTTTCGATTACGTCAAGTGGATTCCGTTTCGTTGAAATCAATTTAGTCTAAACGACATTTGGTCGCATATGACCTTCACCGGGTCCATACGATATTCGGTCGAATACGAGCAATACAGCAACATACATGTACAAAATTGTGTCGAAACTGTCGATTTTTGCTATCCGTTTTGAGTTAAACAGCGTGTTGTGTTCCTTCCAAAACCTACACGTACGGATGGCTTGGAACACGTACATGCATATCAAATGACAAAATCTCATTTTATACATGGCACAATACACTAGAAAAGGGAGGATACTGTGTTTAAAACAAAGTACTGACGTCAGTATATAAAGTTTTCAGTTTATCTTGGAACACATATATACAGTAAGGGCCGTGGCAATATGAGCGCATGCCGCATTAGATTAATTAGAACAAAGTTGAGCGCAGGAGCCTAGTAGTGGATTAAAGGAATTGACCGGAATCAAAATGTACTGTGTTCGATTCTTATATTCGTTGGGTTTCGTACTTGAGCAAAACTGGTATACATATATTACCCTGAAAGTGTTGTCACCATGGGACTGTTGACTGTTAAACTGATCTTCGCTAGTTGTACTTCTACAAGGCAAGTATAATGTATAAATAAATCGATATAATTGCGATTAGTCTTGTGCTGGCATTCATAGAGGGTGATCAGAGTGGTAACCAGCAAGCCCAAATGTCAATATGCCTCTTTTTGTTTTGTCGTTTTACATGGTTGAGCTCAAATTAAGTTATCGTAGTTCACATCTTAAACGCTATAAAGTGAAGCAATTGAGGAAAATTTACAAAAAAGAAAGCAAGGAATCTAACTATTAGCATTACCATTTAGACAATGTTTGTGCTACAACACAAGGCACAAAGTTAGATGGCCCCTGCCCATTGGGTCCTTAAGAAATATATAGGCTTCTTGTGCCTCCAGGCAAAACTTATACGCTATTGACTGATCATCTGATTACTGGTTTACCGCTCAGGTCTGTGCCTGCCTAGGAAAACTGGTTTCAAGTAACCATCCATACATATAAACAGTATTGGCTTAGAGGGATCGTTATATTTCAAACACTTGTTAGATATCATGACGTCCCATAAAATGGAGACAACGTCCTGACATGACCATTGCTGTTAATTACGACGTAACGCATCTATTCAAACAAAAAAAACAACAAAGTTAGATTCATTCAACGAGCTGGCGCATTACGTTATAAATATTTTCGTCTTTCCGTGATTTCGCTATCATACCACCTACGTAATACCAATGGAAAAGTCGCGTTATGCATGTTTTTCATTTCTATTCATGCATAATCATACATATTATTATGTGCACGTAAATAATGATCTATACATGGAACAGATGAATCATAGTGTGGTCATTAAATTAAAAATAAACAATTTTATGTTAACATTTACAGGTATTTCGCGGTGTTTCGCGGCGAAATAGGAAATTTTAACTTACCTGTTGTAAACGTTATAAAACTAATTTCGCCGCGAAACACCGCGAAATTTCACCGCGAAAATCGGATTTTCGCGGCGAAAAAATTAACCGATTAAACGTTTAAATTTTCCCTTGGCCGGTGAAATTTCGCGGTGGTTTCGCCGCGAAAAATCACAAGTGATCAGCGCGAACTGTGCAAAAGTGGGTTTTTAGCCATAACACCACTGTATATACTTTGTAGTGCTTGAGCCATCGATGCTTCATGCCAAGTTTTGTTGAAATCGGTCCACCGGTTCTGGAGAAGAAGATTTTTGATGGGTTTTTACCATATATGGGCATGGCGGCCATCTTGGTCATGTGACCTGGATTATTTATATACACATTGGTTCCCCCTTCCCATAGATACCTCATGTAAAATTTGGCTTTGATTGGCCAAGCGGTTTCAGAGAAGAAGATGTTTGAATATTATGATAATATACATGTATATTGCCCCGAGGTGGGGGCGGATGAGCCCCTGGTGCCCAATTTTTTTCAGAATCATTAATATTCAGTCCTACTGCTCATTTTCTGCAAGATTTTTCCTTTAAATGACAATTTAACAATTTTTCCCATTCAAATGCAAAGGCGACCTATGTTGACGTTGCCGTAAAATACGTCAAGGTCACCGCAAGGTCATGATTTATATACACATTGTAGTACTTGAGTCATCGATGCTTCATGCCAAGTTTGGTTGAAATCGGTCCAGTGGTTCCGGAGAAGAAGATTTTTGAAGGGTTTTTACCATATATGGGCATGGCGGCCATCTTGGTCATGTGACCTGGATTATTTATATACACATTGGTTCCCCCTTCCCATAGATGCTTCATGTAAAATTTGGCTTTGATTGGCCAAGCTGTTTCAGAGAAGAAGATCTTTGAAAATGGTGGACGACGGACGGACGGACGGACGGACGACGGAGCATGGGTATACTATAAGCTCACCTTGTGAGCCTGACGGCTCAGGTGAGCTAAAAAGTTATGCAAGAAATAATTTTTGAATAGGGATTTAACACTGACAGGGGAGACAATTTAGTGAGGCGAACTTTCAGGTCCGGTAACCCTGTTGAATTTATTTGGAAGTTTTTGTCTCTGAAATGTCATTTATGATGCCCAGTAGACATTCAAAACATTTATAAGGAAGTTTTCAGCTTTTTAAAATTTTCCGGGAAATTAATTACTTCCCTTTCTTGTTGTTTAACTATAGAAAAATCCCTATTAAAAGATGTTTTTGCTTGTAAAATCCTTATTTGTTGACCGTTTTTGAAAGTTTTTTGTTGCTCATATTGCGACAAACTAAGAATGATCATCCGATAATAAAAGTATGTGTCTTTTTCTAATTTAAGTGCAAATTCTTCGCGAAAATCCAGTTTCAAAACTTGAAAACCAGACTATAAAACAAACAGCCTAGACTGAAACTAAATTCAACAAAACTGAAACCCCTTATTTTGGCCTTATCCGATTTCCAGACATCACGCTTTTAAAAAAGCTATTTCTTGTTTGAACAATGACAAATTTAAAACAGTTTCAATAATCTATTTCAACAGCACAAAATTGGTCACATATGACTGAGCAGTAATAGTTATTTAGGCAATATTTTTACTCAATATGGCATCAATATGGAGTCGGGATTTCAACAAAATGCTGAAAATAAACTTCACAAATTTACCAGGCCATTTTTTGTTTCCCCGCTTCGCCGCTTCCACGCCTTGGTCAAAATTCGGCGAGAGCGGCGTACGCCGGTATTGCGCCAATTTGAGCCGCCGGTCACGTGACCTGACCCAATAAAATGCGCTCGCCGTTCGCCGGTCATGTGATCAAAATCAATCGAGTGTCTCGCCGGTTATGGGGAACAACCGGCGTACGCCCGGCGAGACCAAAAAAAAACACAGCCAATGTGTATTTTCCCGTTAAGTAATGTTTACATTTGCACAGAGCTCGAAGTAGACTTTATTGTTAAATTATAATCCTGATTTGTAGCGCTGTGTTATTTCTTTAAATTGAAATATCTGATTTTAACATTTGTTGTGCGCATGCAAACTGATCCATATCTGATGCTTGCATATGGCTAAATAAAATACATTCCCTTTCACTCTCGAGATTGCCGTTTGAGTATTTCCATTACACAAGAAAACCAGGCAATATCCTGTAATTGATGCCGCGGCCTTAATTAATTTCAAATATTTTATGAAAATTAAAATTGAAGGGAATTTTGTTGAAAAATGAAAGCAACTGACCTTGACATTGTAGGCCCTGGAAAATGCATTGTCAAAAATATCCTCAGTCTTTTGGCGGGAAATTAAGCCATTCTATTCATTCCGTCAGTGCGTGACTTTTGGCGGGAGTAAATGTCATTTTCTATTTATTCCGTCACTTGCTTTGAATTTCACAATGAATTCAGTTTTCAAACTTGATATCCAAATATATACAAATAAAGAATATGATAGAAATTTACATCACTTATTGCTCTTCAATTACTGCTGAAAATCATCGTCATCAGACCAGTTAGGATCCACAAAAGCATCCCTGGAGTACGGGTTACTTCTCCTTTGAAACGGATGTTTTCGCTTCGTGGTTTTTGTACGGGGACCGTCTCTTTTCTCCTCTACAAATCCCTGGGGATGGCAGACGTGTTCCTGTTGGCGGACGCGTCCTGTTTGCGCCGGCTGTGATGCTGTTCTAGCATTGGATGTAGACGGACGTTCGGTAATGGTCGTATCTCTGAGGGTCGTATCCAAGTCCGCTGCCTGGTTTGAGCTGATCAGAGTCCTGTCTGCTTCATCGTTGTCTTCACTTTCAGACATCGACTCAGCATCACTCATAGATGGCTCTACACTGTCTTGGACTGAACCCCCTGACCATGTGTCGAATACTGGAAATCTGTACTGGTACTCTGCTGGTTTTTCCAGTGTATAAACTGACTTCAACAGTTCGAAAAACTCTGAATAGATGTTTCCTTTGGCCTGGCTCCTCCACATTATCTCAGCCAAATGTCCCTCAAATTGCGTAATTTGTGTTCCAGCCATTTTCCGAAAATGCATCTTTGCATGCGTCCAAGCACCTTCAATTTTGTTAGTGTGCACAGAGACGAGCTGCCCAGTTTCAACATTTCTGTACACCTTTTTGAATGCGTATTTGTGTATGACGGTAAAATGCCTGTATCCCAGGTCATTTAAGTTACAATAAGCCGACCATCCATCACTATATATTGTGCTCCCAGGCTCGACATGCCGCTGTATGACAGAAATAAGCGTTACTTCTCTCCTATCGGCCACCGGGTATAGAATAACTTGGTTACTTCTCCTTTCTACCAATCCAAATATCCACACTTTCATTCCCTTATTTGGATTGCCGCGATGAAATTTCACCCTTCTTCCAAATAGCGACTCATCTATTTCTATCTCACCATGTAGTTTCAAATTTTTTATTGTCCTGACATAGTGTTCCAGAAATAGTTCTCTCATAAACGAACCCCAATCCACACCTGTAGAACCGTATGAAATGCCACTGAATTTTGAACACTGGAGTAAAGTACATTTATCGAGGTATGATTTCATGAAAACCATGATGTCCTGTATTTTCAAATTTGAACCTTCAAAGAAGGAGTATGCTTTGAGAGTCTTTCTATGGTCCCTGTTGTTTCGACATCTAAACAGCTTCCCACCCTCCAAGTTTGCGCTTGGTTTTAATGTCATAAAACCTCCGCACTTGCCTCCGTTGACGACAGTCTCGCATGTAAGTGTCACAGGCAGCAGACCATTCCTCTGTAACCAATCGTTAACTACTCCTTCATCACATCCGAAAAGGTAATAAAAATTCCAAGGATTTTCGAAATCTTGCACATGGACGGATCAGTTATACGCTCCCTGTAATTCCCGCCACTTCGCCTAGTCTCTTCATCAGCCTCTTGGGCAACCGACATTTTACAAGATGTTTTGACTACAGAAATTCTGACTCAACTGACAAAACAGACAACTAAACTTATCATTTTATTCTTTTGTGGATTCAACATGTTCCAGACTACACTATTTACATTTGCTGGTCTAATGGCAAGTATAATGACCTTAACAAGGGTCACTGCCGGTCAGTGCATCACTTTTGCAATAAACGGAATGCATCATAATTAATTGGTCTTTTTGATGAAGCGGTGCTTTATAGTCCTGTTATATGTGCCAGAAAATCAAATATTTTGCATTTTTAAGTATATTATTTTCAGAATGTTCCCCCAAAAGATACCAAGCCCCATTTTCTGATGAAATATCCCCCAAAGAAACCCTTTTCCGGGGGAAACTTCCCCCTTGCATGTATGGTATATTGACTGCTCTCGGTATATATATACTCCTGTTATATGTGCCACACAAGATAAAATCAAAATATTATTGTTGGTTCTTCAAAAATCTGTCCCATATTAGTAATCCTGTTATTTGTGCCGGCACATATTTCAGGAGTATATATACAAACTTGGAAAAGCTGGTCCTATATTAGTACTCCTATTATTTGTGCCGGCACAAATAACAGGAGTATATATATACGTACGAAAAGAAGAAAAATGGAAAATAATGACAAATATTTTTTTGCCACTCAAGGGGAAGATTTCCCCGGGAAAAGGGTTTCTTTGGGGGATAATTCATCAGAAAATGGGGCTTGGCATCTTTTGGGGGAACATTCTTTTAAAAAAATCGTACAATATTTGCTATTCTTATTATCCGGCACAAATAACAGGAGTATAAGGCGACGACGATCTTTCTCAAATAGATTTTCTCATCAGTTTCTTTTAACTGCATGCATTATCTAGCATGGCTCAGTCACTGAACGGACAATGAACTCATAAACTCAATGAATAACGATTTCACTGGTGGCTTGCATTTTCTTAGAAATGGCCAACAATGTAGCATGTAAAAGTAAAAATCGAATGATCTTTGAAAAATGGACAGATATCCAAGAAATTATTGGGCCAGCAAATAAATGGCCTGTCTTGGTTAGAAAACTGTTTTGGAAAGGGAATATACAACATTTCGATCGTCTGCTAGTAGCATCCTTTGTATATGTTAATGGGCTTAACCCTGTAATATTCTTGGAGTGGGCCAGACTGATTTCGTTGTGTAGAGATGAAACTGGATACAAACATTTCGAAGAGCTATTCAAGCTTTTTGATGACAGAAAATATAAACTGTATGCATTCCATGTTGGAAACAACAGATACGAATGGCTGGATGGAACTGTGAGATACTACACGCATGCATCACGGAGATAAACGGTAGGCAAGTTATTAATTAGACGGAATAAATAGAACCTTCAGATCGTGTTAATAGTTCTGTTTTAATTATGCATTTCCGGGGCCCGAAAAATGAATGGTCCGGACTGAATTAAAAAATCGTTATGAATCAATACTAAAATTAATATGTGCCACGGCTTCAATAATAGGATATGTTTTTCAGGTTGTCCACTAAGACACCTGGATTGATTAATACTCTTGAACCCAAAAACCTGTATCTCTCATATTTTGAGTTTGAGGTGACATCTGCTAAAGTTGGTTTGAATGTTTTTTTTAAGTAGTCCTCACCTTCCTGATGAAGGATCAAGTGGGCTGCTCTTGAAAATTTTTTGGCGCAATGGTCAAATTCATTGATGTATGGAGGTAGTGCACAAAAAGCTATAAATCCTATGAAAAATCTGCTGCAATGTAGTATATAAATTGGCTCTTTTTTCTAATTTATTAGTTACTTTCCAATGCATTGTATATTGTTTGTAAGCAAAAGTATAAAGTGCAGTCACATTTTACACTAAAAATCTCAAGATCTTTTAAAAGTATGGCATTATTTCACACAGAATTACCCCACCCACTTTGCATATAGTTGATTGTAACATGACACTTAGCATTTATCAGAATATTGTGATATTTTCTTTGAAATGAATTATAAATATATTGATGGAACATTATCATTCATAATATAGTCTGCAACCTCATTACAAAATACCTCGATATAACATAATGTTAGAAGAACTTGCTTAAGTGGGAGGTAAGTACTTTTGAAGCTACTCTGTCTAAAACTTTCCGAAGTATTACTCCCATTACAATGAAACTATAAATCATAAATTATGTTATTATATATCACAGGCAACAGTGCAGTGCCTTAGCAATACATGTAATTGGATGCCATTTGAAGCCTTATAGGTCTATTAGCAGCCGATTTACAGGTAATTTTGTGAGTCAATTCCTTATTGTTCTGTATTTTGCTCTTATTCTTATTTCTTAACATTATTGAAAGATAAAGTCGCGCCATTTATATATCTGAATATGGGCCAATAGAGCATTGTCTTAGCAATCTTATGATGCCATCTACATGTCTATAGAGCCATAAAAGGCCAAGATGCAGTAATTTTTGTAAGTATACCACTTTATTTTTTCCTCATTTTTCCTCTGATTAAGTTTTCATAAATATTTTTAAAAAAAATGAAATATCATGATTAATTCATTTGAACATATACAAATAGACAATTGTCTTGGATATCATTTTGCACCATTTTCAGCTCTTTATGTCCATCTGAGGCCATGGTAGAAGGACTTTTTTATGTACACCCAATTGTCGTTTCCGCGATTTTCCCAATATTTTACGCATTCATATAAATTATTAAAAGATTTAATCATATGGTTTATATATCTGAATACCAGCCAATATGCCTTAGTCGAAGCAATAATTTAACACCATTTTCAGCTATGTTGGGCCGCCAGAGGCCGAGATATACTCCTCAAATTTCTTTAAGTGATTATGTTTTCAATAATATTTTTGAAACTTGAAATTATATAATTAACTTATCTGAATACATACCAATAGATAATTGTCTAAACAATCATTTGATGCCATTTTCAGCTCTTCATAATCATTGGTTGACTAGAAATAAGAACTTCTGTAAGTATATCCCTTTATTTTTTCTGCATATTTCCTCCATCTTCTATGCCTTCATAAAACTATTACCGATTTGAGTCACTTTGATTTACATACAGTGGTGTTATGGCTAAAAACCCACTTTTGCACAGTTCGCGCTGATCACTTGTGATTTTTCGCGGCGAAACCACCGCGAAATTTCACCGGCCAAAAGAAAATTTAAACGTTTAATCGGTTAATTTTTTCGCCACGAAAATCCGATTTTCGCGGTGAAATTCCGCCGTGTTTCGCGGCGAAATTCGTTTTTTAACGTTTACAACAGGTAAGTTAAAATTTCCTATTTCGCCGCGAAACACGGCGAAATACTTGTAAATGTTAACATAAAATTAATAATTTCTAATTTAATGACCACACTATGATTCATCTGTTCCATGTGTAGATCGTTATTTACGTGCACATAATAATATGTACGATTATGCATGTATAAAAATGAAAAACGTGCATAACGCGACTTTTCCATTGGTATTAGGTAGGTGGTACGATAGCGAAATCACGGATAGACGAAAATATTTATAACGTAATGCGCCAGCTCGTTGAATCTAACTGTGTTGCTTTTTTGTTTGAATAGATGCTTTACGTCGTAATCAACAGCAATGGTCATGTCGGGACGCTGCCTCCATTTTATGGGACGTCATGATATCTAACAAGTGTTTGAAATATAACGATCCCTCTAAGCCAGTACTGTTTGTATGGATGGTTTTACTTGAAACCATTTTTCCGAGGCAGGCACAGACCTGAGCGGTAAACCAGTAATCAGATGATCTGTCAATAGCGTATAAGTTTTGCCTGGAGGCACAAGCAGCCTATATATTTCTTAAGGTCCCAGTGGGCAGGGGCCATCTAACTTTGTGCCTTGTTTTGTAGCACAAACTTTGTCTAAATGGTAATGCTAAATAAACAGTTAGATTCCTTGCTTTCTTTTTTTTATAAATTTTCCTCAATTGCTTCACTTTATAGCATTTAAGATGTGAACTACGATAACTTAATTTGAGCTCAACTATGTAAAACGACAAAACAAAAAGAAACATATTGACATTTGGGCTTGCTGGTTACCACTCTGATCACCCTCTATGAATGCCAGCACAAGACTAATCGCAATCATATCGATTTATACATTATACTTGCCTTGTAGAAGTACAACTAGCGAAGATCAGTTTAACAGTCAACAGTCCCATGGTGACAACACTTTCAGGGTAATATATGTATACCGGTTTTGTTCAAGTACGAAACCTAACGAATATAGGAATCGAACACAGGACATTTTGATTCCGGTCAATTCCTTTAATCCACCACTAGGCTTCTGCGCTCAACTTTGTTCTAATTAATCTAATGCGGCATGCGCTCATATTGCCACGGTGCGTACACGGCCTTTACTGTATATATATGTTCCAAAATAAACTGAAAACTTTATATACTGACGTCAGTACTTTGTTTTAAACATAGTATCCTCCCTTTTCTAGTGTATTGTGCCATGTATACAATGAGATTTTGTCATTTGATATGCATGTACGTGTTCCAAGCCATCCGTACGTGTGGGTTTTGGAAGGAACACAACTCAAAACGGATAGCAAAAATCGACAGTTTCGACACAATTTTGTACATGTATGTTGCTGTATTGCTCGTATTCGACCGAATATCGTATGGACCCGGTGAAGGTTGTATGCGACCAAATGTCGTTTAGACTAAATTGATTTCAACGAAACGGAATCCACTTGACGTAATCGAAAATCATTGATGCTTTGAGCAGTGTCATTAGCCACAGGCGGTTAAATGTCCAAAACAGAGCTGAAGCTTCATCATGTTGAATCCAAAGACTTGTATTAATATGTGTGTTGGGATCGCGGTGGCATAGTTGCATCAGACTCCGAATCGAGAGGTCCTGAGTTTGATCCGCACTGGCGACACCGTGTTGTGTCCTTGAGCAAGGCACATTGACTACCCACAGTACTACTTAATACCCAGGAAACGTTAGCTCCGTCCAGGCATGACTAAAAATTGGTGACTGGGACGTTCAGCCTCAATACAAACAAACAAATCTGTGTGCAATCATACCATGAAAATTGCTTATGTCGCTATGAGCTTTTTTCGGTTAATTAAGCTAGATACACAGATGTAACAGGGTCTAATATTATCAGGTAAGTCTGATTAATCTGAAAAAGAAGCATGAAAAAAAAAAAAAAAAAAAAAAAAAAAAAACAACACAAAGCCGATAATCAGGGTCTCAGAAACTTCAAAGTAGTTAAGACACGAATAAAATACGATAATTATACAAAATGGAAAGACAACAAAATATATATTCGACTTGAAAAGTAATCGATGCATACAAATTAAAATGAAATTTAAACAATAAAACTGTTGTGACTGTCGGGACTAAAACGATAATTATACAAAATTGTGACGCAAACAAAATATTGATACAACTTGAACTGAAATAAAAACATGCAATTTAAAATTATATTTAAACAAAAAAAAAATAGTGACTGTCGTCTTTTTCGCCGCGAAACACCGCCAAACGCCGGTCAATTGATTTTTATGCGTAATGACAGGTATACTTTGTTCGCCGTGTTCCGCCGCGAAATTTCGCCGCGAAATCTGGAATTTCGCGGCGGAATTTCGCAGCGAAATTCCGCGCTTTTACACACAATTTCGCCGCGAAATTTTACAATTAGCCGTTAACAAATTAGCCGTTAAAACGGGCTAATTTGGGTTTTTAGCCATAACACCACTTTATATGAATACAAACTTACAGAACAAAGTCAGAATAATCCTTTGACACCATTTTCAGCTATTCAGGCCCATCAGAGGCCAAGATATAAGATATTTTGTAAGTATACCCCTTTTATTTTTCCTCAATTTTTCTTTAATTATCTATGTTTTCAATGATATTTTTAAACTTTTAAACCATTTTGTTAATTCATCCGATTTCATGCCAAAAGATAATTGCCATAGCAATTATTTAACACCATTATCAGCTCTTTATGGCCATCTGAGGCCATGATATAAGGACGTTTGTGTGTATACTCCGACATCATTTCCGCGTTTTTTCTTATAATTTTTACGTATTTATAAAACCATTAATACATTTAATCGTATGGTTTATATATCTGAATACCAACCAACGTGCCTTGGTTAAAAGCAATCATTTAACACCATTTTCAGCCATTTTGGGCAACCTGAGGCCGAGATACAAGAACTTCAGTAAGTATACCTCTTAATTTTTACCTTAATTTTTCTTTAGTATTTATGATTTCAATTATATTTTGAAACTTAAAATCATATGATTAACTTATCTGATTACAAACCAATTAATAATTGTCTAAGCAATCAGTTGATGCCATTTTCAGCTCTTTGTAATCATTTTTTGATTTGAAACAAGAACATTTGTTTATTTTTTCCACATTTTTTCCTCCATCATCTATGCCTTCATAAAAATTATCACCACTTTGAGTCACATGATTTATATATATATGAATACAAGCTTATAGAACAACGTCAGAGCAATCATTTGGCACCATTTTTAGCTATCCAGGCCCGTAAGAGACCAAGATACAAAATATTTTGTGCATTTTCGCCTTTTACTTTTTCCACATTTTTCCAATATCTTTTATGCCTTCATAAAAATGATTACCATTTTGAGTCACATGATTTATGTATACGATATTAAGCTTATAGGTCAAAATCAAAGCAATTATTTGACACCATTTTCAGCTATTCAGGAACGTCAGATGCCAATATTACAAGTTTTTTTTTGTAAGTATACCCCTTTTATTTTTCCTCATTTTATCTTTGATTATCTGTGATTTCAATAGTAGTTTATAAACTTTAAATCATATGATTAATTAATCTGATTTCACTATGATACCAAAAACGATTATCTCAGCAATTAATAAATACCATTTTCAGCTCTTTTTGAGCATTGAAGGCCAAGAAACAAAAACCTTTCTATGTACATGTATACACCTTTTATTTTTCTGTATTGTTCTTCTATTTTCAATGAATTTATCAAAAATATTAATAATTTAAGGCATAAGATTTATTTGTCTGAATACCTGCCTATAGAACAAAGTTAAAGTACATAAGTATAGAACATCATTTTCAGCTTCTAAGGGCTGTCGATGGCAGAGATACAAGAACTTCTGTAGGTATACCTCTTTAATTTTTCCACTATTTTTCTAAGTGTTTGGTTTTTTTTTCATAGCTTTTTCTTGACACTTTAAGTCACATGACAATAAATCTGATCAGTGGTCATCTTTACATTGTTTCAACAATTTTTCGATACCATTTTCTGCCTTTCAGGACAGAAGCTGAAGTACAATATCTTTAGTAGATATAGCCCCTTATTTTTATAGACCACACTAAAATGCATCGATATGGACATGCCTATAATGTATTGAACATGGATTAATATCTTTGTGGTGTACGAATATTTAGTACTCATGATTTTGCCTTCCAAATGTTTCATTATAACTAGATCAAAATATAAATTGTTTTGTAGATATAAGAACTGATTTTGGCAAATTACGCGCTACAGACATACAGATGAACAGAACAAAACGGTCAGCTGTACATGCAAATACCCAAATAGGCACAAAGACAGAGTGTAATCTCGATCAATGATAGTGTTTCAAATAAAAGTATCTTAAAAGCAAAGCTATAGATCAATTTCAAAAATGCACATTGCTTGAAAGTGGGTGGGGTATTTTGGCATGACAAAAACCTACATTATAAAGGGTTTATAACACTTTATGACCTTAAAATAATTTTTGAAATGTCCGAAGTTATTCACATTCAAAGTGTTTGCACAAATATGAATTGTTTTACTAAACAAAAAAGCACAACGACCCCCTAAATGATGCAAAAGTCTTTTCAATGGAATTGCGTATTTTCCCATGGTACCTCGGATCATGGTGTGAGTTAATCTATCTGCCAAAAAATTTCCAGAGCAGCCCACCTAAACCATTTATGGGAATTTTAAAACTATTCAAAAATACATTCAAACCAACTATAGCAGGAGATGTCACCTCCTTCAAAAATTACCCTGGCTGGATTCTAGGGTATAATCTTCTTGCACTAAAGGAACGGTCATTATTTATCAGCGGGGGGGAGTGGAGGAATTTTTCTGATCTTTGTATTTTCTGATGTGACCCCCTATAAATTTTCATTTTTTTCATTTTGACTCCCCCTCCATTATGATAAATAGAATTTTGACCCCCCCCCCCAAACAAAAACACTTTCATATACAGCAATTTCATAGGTATTTAGACAGAAACCATGCATCATTCATTTGGTTTGTATATACTGAGGTTATATATAAATCATGCAGCATGCCTTTACCTCAAACGGTGTTGACACCTTGCATCATTTAACACAGCTTTCATGTACAGCAGCTCAAAGACAGAATCACAATATATTCCAATATTAAACAGAAAAAACACTACACATCCAGTACATTAACACTATGAACTTGAAACAATAATACAAGACTGTTCCATCCAATGAAAGGTACATTTGATATGAGGCGACATATTATATGAAACATGAGAGGACACCACATTTAATGTGCCAAATACAATTCATAGTCAAATAATAAGTATGTATTAATTTTCGATTTTATAATAAAAATATAACTGATCATCAGAAATGTCTCCCTCCTGTTCTTCACATGAACCACTTTTCTCTGAATCGCTGTTTTCACTGGATTCAATGTTTTCCACCTCATAAAATTTATCATATTCAACCCAATACTTATTTTCTACTAATTGCTCATAAGGTTATCCAAAATGAAACATTTTGCTACATTGTCAATCTGGAAGGCTGGGTTGACAAACTGGTCCCTGTACTTGTCTTGGACTAGGACTCAGTTGCTTACTATGTAAGCGAGCAGGGAAGCCATAATGGACAATGAAATTGTCAAAAAGTACCTTTGCAGTTGTTTTGGCTTCTTGATTTCTGGTTGGAAAGGCCTGAGCATACCTTGTGAAGTGATCTGTTATCACAAGAATATTTTCGAAGCCACCCTTAGACCTTTCCAACGACAGACAATCTATACACACTAATTCCATTGGCTGGGAACTGGTGATATTCACCAGTTCAGCACTTGGAGGTGGAATGGTCTTCCGCTTAATACACTTTTCGCAGTTCTTAACCTTGTTAAGAACATCTGACTCTAAACCAGGCCAGTAAAAGCGAGCACGTACCAAGGATAGTGTACGATCCCGGCCTTGATGACCAACGTCATCATGTAAATGCTGTAACACAATGCTACGATTCCTAATAGACTGAAGCAAAGTGTGTTCAGGAATTGCTTGACCATTTTTAGGCAACTTACTTCATAATTCCAAACCTCAAAAGTTACTTCACCCTTCTGTGGTTCTTGAGACCCACTAAATATAGGCAACTTTGGAAAGTTGTAATTCTGAGGAATGAAAGAAGTATTATGCAATTGTGACTCATTGAGTGCATTTTTGCATACTATGAAAAGGGGGTGGGGTACCTAAAGGATTACACATTGTAAATCTTGGTTTAGCACCACCATGAGGAGTTGATTCTCTCAAAGGACTTAACAAGCCTGCTAGGCGGGAAACTGGTGCAGGAGCACTTGGTGCAGGTGCACTTGGTGCAGGTGTACTTGGTAGTACACTTTTATGTGCTAGAGAGTAATTTATCATACTCTTCTCTAATGTGAACTTAATAATCAGTGTTCTCATTTACCTTCTTCACAGCCTCCTCCATTTCTTTGTCACCACTAACACTTGATGTATTTGCCTGATCTTTAGACATATTGGCACAAGTAGATTCACACTATACTGCTATATACACACAAAACAAAAAAAATCACAGAGACAAGTCAATAGCTAACTGCTGAATCAATCAAAAGAAATCATGTATGCTTCCACAACAATTAATCCCTGATAGCCTTCATATGCAAGCTAAGCACCTGGCTGGGCGGTTTCCCTACCTAATGTGCCGCTCACAGAATTCAACCACCAGAAAAGAAAAACTGCAAAACAACATGATTACTTACAATCAATAAATACCAATGAAACAATCTTTTTCATCCAGCAGTATGCTAATTCCTTGTTCGGGTGTAACCCATCTTTGTACAAACTGAAGGACAAACTAGACTTAGCTTCTTTTTTTTCCTTTCCTAAAATTTAGCAGATCATTTTTGAACTTGGGAGAAACAACACCCATTGATTCATTAACAAGTTTAATGCAATCATTGCACAGAGTGATTCTGTTGGTTAACTCTAAGTCACTGGACTTGAAAGCATCACAATTTCTATTACCTAAGTATTTATTGTATTCCTTAATTGAATAGAAAGGTATGTCCAGGAAAACAATTTTCACAGTAGGGAACTGAGACACAAAATTGACATATTTTACTATTTGATCTCTGAAATATCAAACTGCTTCAGCTTTTCAGAATTATTTCTCAAATCAATGAAATTTCTTTTAATCCTTATACCATGCTCATTTGTAAGCTGTTCAGATTTTTTCACAGTAAGATCACAGGTTCCTAACCAAACAAACACCACAACATGACCATACTTATTCACTTTCTTATACAAATTATGTCTCAACCAAAAGAACTGATCTAATAATCTCAATCCCCATCTACATTGGAACTCAATTGAATAACCAGTTTCTTCAATAATAGATGAAAATTCTCTGAGATAATTGCCTTTGCTATCTGATAACAATATTGATTTGTACTTTAATGGACCTTTGAAATTACTTGGCCTTCCATTGTACTTTTGAATTTTCTGTTAACTCATATTAAATCTAATGAAAGAAAATTTGAGCCTACCTTACTCAATCTTTACCATTTTCAAAGTATCTTCTTCACAAACACGGATGACTGAATCAGAATAGTTGTAAACTACATCTATAAAATTGAAAGTTATGATTGTATATGGGAATTTGTCAGGAAAACTATAAAATATAGGATTCCATACATTCATCAGCATTCATCGTCAAACATCCTGTGAAGTGTAAGTAAAGTGAATATGTGAAAATATATTGTATACACACATTCTACTACAGCACAAATAAACACCTTATTTTAATACCTATGCTGTAAAAATAAATAATAATTAATACATGTACAAACAACAACACAGAAACACAAAATGTCATAAAATGTTAAGGTAAAACAGTCCTAGTAGCTGTCGACATGACTTCATGTTATACCAGTTTCCTTGAAAGATACTGAAATCACTACACGATTGTAGTGTCAAATAAATTTAACGCGTTATGCAAGCTTGCAACACATATCGCATGACCGGTCTTAATATTGAAACAATGTCACCAAGAATTCTTAGTCCCATATATTATATAGACAAATAATGGTACAAAGTTCCATAATGATGACAATCAATGATGAACAGTGATACGGAAAGATATCACTAAGCACGTAGGAATACATCCTGACGATCGATACATGGCCAGAAGAACAGATATGACGGCTAGAGAGATTCCAACCAGGACACAGATGATGAAACAAGGGCTCTTCTCATCATATTGGGCGCCAAATGACACAGGTGTGGTAAACAGACGCTGAGCATCAGTCTTTGGGATTGATATTTTTATTTTCATCTTTAAATTGTGCCCTATAATAAAATATAATTCATAAATACCTAGACATTTTACAGTGGTGTTATGGCTAAAAACCCAAATTAGCCGTTTTCACGGCTAATTTGTTAAAGGCTAATTGTAAAATTTCGCGGCGAAATTGTGTGAAAAATAAAAGTCAGCGCGGAATTTCGCGGCGGAACACGGCGAAAAAGTATACCTGTCATTATGCATAAAAATCAATTGACCGGTGTTTCGCAAAAACATAGGCACTGATTAGCTGCGCAGCTGATATGTGCCTTTTTTCGCATATGCAAATCGTTGGTTTTCTCACACGGACGCTCATTTCTCTCTCTTATGTACATATATACATCTTCTTAATACACACACACATAGGAATACCTTATCACACTTAAGTAACAACAGTCATGGTAAAACTTTAGCGTTATAGCCAGCCCACAAGCTACCCTTGTAAGAAAATATAAAGTTGTAACTTAATTGAGCCGCCTCATGGGAAAACCAACAATTTGCAAATGCAAAAACAAGACGCAGATCAGCTTCGCGGTTTACCGCGAAGCTGATCAGCACCTTGGTTTTCGCTACTCGGATATTGCAATGGCTCTACTTCCGAAATACAAAATTTTAAGCCTGTTGCTATCTTCTGTCGCTGCACAGCCCGGTTTGTGTCGGACCTGGTTTGAAACCACATTGTTGGTTTTCTCATGAGGCAGCTCAAATATTGCGGTAACTTATAATGAAAGAATATGAATTTTTTGACACGGTTTTCAAAGAATGGTTACCTGGAGATTTTCTTGTGGTAAACAAAACACTGCAACTATTTAATATCTTTTTCTGAATGACCTTTTCAGCACACGTTAAGTACTACAGTTCATCACACTAGGGCTGTATAAACTTTGGGATTATAGCCAGCCCTATCTCTAATCCCTTTTTAAAAGTTCAATACTCTCCCAGCTTCCACCTGACCTTCTCCTTACTCCTGTGGACATTAACGCAGTTGTGGATGTGACATCTGGCACCTGAATAGGGTCCCTTCTCCTTGCCGCCCGCTTTCTCACACATCTCACAGAGATAATTGCTCCCACAGCAGTTACCGTCAGTCCAATGGTTATGATCACCAGAGTTCCATTGACACTCACGCCGGCAGTAAAAGCTGAAATTTAAGAAAAATATGCGCATATGATTACGCAACAAAATAACATAGGAGTGTATCATGACCAGCTGGGAACTTACACGTGTTGTCTGTATTAAGCTTAAAGCATGAGCTATTACTCTGGTACCTTGTGAATATGTCATATTTTTTCATCTTTCTTTCTTCTGTTTCATTTAAAATTACTTATTGTTTTACATATCATAGCCAAATTAAGACTATAGCTCCTTTATAAGGTTAATTGGCATGATCTTAAAACCTCTAGTTCTTGTTTCTACCTATACAAGCTTTTGTTTAGTTTAACAGAAATCACCACCTATAGAAACCTGTAACACCAATTTCATTTACTTTAAAGAGGAACAAGACTCATCTATATAAATACCATATATTGTGCTTACCTATTGTAAATGTTGTGACATCTCTGGTTGTGGTGGTGGTGTTTCCATTGGCCGTGGTTAAGAAGCTCGAGGTACTTGATGTACTGGTCGATGTGGTCGTGATATTCTCTTCTTCCATTCCAAATGGCACAGGCCACCAAGAGAAGGGCTGTCAAAAGAAAATTTGAGCATATTAAATAAAAATTTGAGCATATTAAATACAATGGTTCCAATTACATCTCATTATCAAACCAAAAATATACTAGAAAACAACACCATTGTGTATTTTATATAAAGCCCAGTTTGTGTTGGATCTGGTCAGAATCCACAACGTTGGCTATCTCCTGTCTGGAATCGATAACAAATTGTATGTTTGCTTGTTGTTTATGTTAAAAAGTAAATTTCAAGGCTCTAGCTATTCTCTGTGCCTGTACAGTCCGGTTTGTGTTGGATCTAGTTGGAAATCACAACATTGGTTGTCTTGTGTTACGTCTCAACAAACTGTATGTTCTCTTATTGGTTATGTGTAAAAGTAAATGGGTTTCAAATTGCCCTGAACATGAGAATAACATACCTTGGCTGTTGTTGTTGTTGCTGCTGCTGTCATTGGTTTTGCTGCACTGTTGGATGATGGTTCCTGAAAACAACACAAAAAAGGATAAGTAATTACACTTTGGTGAAAGTTGATTGCATACTTATTATTACGGTACTTACTTATCTACAAAGTTTCAAGCCTCTAGCTCTGAATCTGAATCTGAATAGTTTACTGGCTATTCCCTGTGCTGTGGCTGTACAGTCCAGTTTGTGTTGGATTTGGTCAGAATCCACAATGTTGGCTATCTTGTGTCACAGCTCAAGTACAAATTGCATGTTTGCTTGTTTAAGTGAATTTAAAGTCTGTAGCTAATCTCTGTGGCTGATATTATGGTTTGTAATTACCCCACCCAGTCTATAAGACGTGTCTCCGGTACATTACCTATTACTTGGTGATAAAACCCACTGACGGATGGACAAAAAGTTTACCTTATAAATCACTCGTAAATGCGTGTACGATTTATGAATTTATTTGTTGTAATATTCAATATCCATATCCAATTCTATCACGTGTTTAGTTTGAGGCGACGAAATTTCGATGCTTGAATACCTCCAATATGAAGAGCTTTTAAGCTGAAGTTCCGACAACTCTTGTGAAGTAAAAATTCAAGTAACACTTTTTCTAAAATATTTGGTAACACGGTAGTTGATTACTCATATCATTATACAAAATATGAAGCGTATTTGATAAATAAATAAATAGATAAATAAATAAATAAACAACAAATAAAGTAATAAATAAATAAAAATAAATAAATAAATATTTTGAAACCAAAAAAAAGATACACGGCTAAGATAAAAAGTATGTAAACTTACACATTCTTTCCCATTAAGGATCGCCACCTGGTTCGCATCAAATGATTCGCATCCGAGCGTTGTACGAGACAGCCGCGCTCGCTTAACTCAGCCGCGGAGTCCAGTGACAAGAATGTCACTGTCCGTCCACAGCTGGGCGCCGGGGCACCTCTCCACGGAAAGGAAGGCAGGCAGGCATCTTTTCCCCTTTGCAAACGAGTCGGCCCTCTTCTTCTGTGGCACACATCGTGCACGCATCCACCGCCTCCTCTCCACCGTCCCTCAAGACACCCGCGACTGTGTACAACGGATTACTGCTAAGTTCTGGTCCATGTGCTGTGTGTGTGATTTAGGGGGGCAGGGCGTTAAGTTGCTTAGGGGTGCATCGCTATTCAAGCCAGATGTGGAAAAATGCCCCACCCTATTAAACTCACAGTATTGGCATAACGACCAGGTCTGTTTTTCCCACGCAGGATGACGAACCTGGAAGCGTTTTTTCGCGCCTGCAACAACTACTGTCGCGTGTGTCGACTGACAAAGGACAATCATTTTTAAACATAGGTGTTCATAAGGAACACTTAGGTGGCGTAAGCGCTGCAAGAGATCAATATATTTAACGCCCGGTCTATTTCGGCACATATTCTTGCCAACGAAATTAGAAATTTAGAGTGCATGTTAAAGAACAACGGCGCTGATAAGCCAGGCCAAATTTGTGAGACTGGTACGTCGGAACAGAACACGGCCAGAAAATACACGTGTGAAATTTGCAAACGCTCGTTTTGCAATCGGTTCAACCTGAAACGTCATTTAAAAGCGTCAAGGTGTGGAAATGCGGAAACGCAAAAATGTGTGGACATTTGTAAACCAAGCAAGTGTGGATTTTGCGGAAAACTATTTTCGAATTCATGGAATCTAAAGAAACATTTACGGTATGGAAGATGCAAAAAAATAGAGTCAACATCAAAATGTAGCGGGGAAAAGGCGTGTATCTCGAAAGGCACTGATAGTTAAGACAGAAAATGAGAAAAGACGCTTCGTAAGGAAGGTACAGGCATTTTGTGAGGAAAAGGGTTCGAGACCATTTTAGGGGTAATCGGGTATGCTGAATCCAAAAACCAATGTTGGCAAGCTGAGAAATGGCTTCACCATCTAATTTGCATATTTCTAAGATGGTCGCCAAAATTAAGAAAAACATCAATTGCTGCAAATTGGTATATGTTTAGGATTCCAAACTGCTACAAAATAATAAAAATAATATTTTATAATGATTAGAAGGTCTTCAATGAATATAAAAAAATTCTCGAAAGTTAAAAGGCTGAGGTGGGGGTGCGGAGGGGCCAGGGGTGTGGGCTTTTCTTCTTGTACCTACAAAAGTGATCATATTTCCACCGTAACAAGTCCTAGTCCACTGCACCTGGTCTCATTGTAAAGCATAGATATAGTCTTTAGATCCTTTGGTAAGTTATGCAAACTATCTAATTTGCATATTCATGAATTTTAATGAAAACATTAAATGGCTGAAAATTGGTTTTAAAATCCATAAATAAACAAATTTCAGGCTGAATCTATCATAATGGCAACTTGCTATTGCACCAGTTATACCATTTATGACGAATATATTGATGTCATGGGTCAATATAAAACTCATCTCATTAACATATTCATGAATATTAATTGAAATGTCAAAAATAGGGGCGAAAACCAGGGAAACACTATTGCCGTTGAAGGTTTTTGGTGGATTATATGATCTTTGTTGCATTTTAGGACAAATTTTCATGGCTGCCAGTTTGGTCGGATGGGCCAATTTAATGCCATCAAAAGATGTCTTCAACAATGAACACATTCACATGATGTAAACATCACATTGTTTCCACAACCACCCCTAGTGTGATTCTATAGAACGGGAATAACTTAAAAAAATACCCATGTCCCACCAAAAGCATACTTTAGAATACTATGATTGGTCTGATAGTATTGCATTAACATAGCAATTTAACTTTCATAAATCATTGAATTTACATATATTCATGAATTTATGATAAGCGCGATGATTTTGATTTTGATATAGTAAATTTTCCGTTTTTGGATGGTGACGTTCCTCGTCGTGCTTCTTATGGTGTATACATTTCGCAACTTATTAGGTTTGCTAGAGTCTGCAATCATGTTACAGACTTCAACGCTCGAAATAAATCTTTAACGGCCAAACTTCTCCAACAGGGCTATCGGTATCATAAACTTCGAAAATCCTTTTCTAAATTTTATCGTAGACACTATGAATTGATTTCCAAATATAATGTTGGGTTAAAGACGCTTTTAAGTGAGGGTCTTTCGGAACCAGAATTTTATGGTGACTTGGTTTACAAATTTAAGAAACTTATAGGAAGTAATGATTTTTCTTTTCAGTTTAGAAAAATCATAACACGTTACAGACGTATAGGTTATAACTTGAATGTTATACGACAGTCTGCATGCTTAGTTTTTAACCCAATCACGGTTGATAACTATGCTGCCTTCTTTAATTGCACGCCGGTGGGTCTGGCGTCAGACTCTATGATGGCCCCGACTTAAAGCTATTCATTTTAGTTGGTTGGGGCCGGAGCTTCTTGTCTGTTGCTTGGCACACCAGGGTCCAACTGATGTTTTTCTTTAGCTCCGGAGTTAGTAAGTTATTTGGCGCCCAGGGATCTCCATCGTCGGGCAGCTTACTGAATCTGTGAGTCCTGGTTTTTTGATTCATCAGGATGTTTATCATGATTTATTTGTTTGTTCTTGATGATTCATTTACTAGTTAGAGATTCACCACGAGGACCGAAGAACTAACTAAATGTTATGAACCACTGCAGAAGCTGAGGGTGAGGTTACGGCCGTGTAAAATCGATTTAAACCCGCCAGTAACTTTGTGTTACTGATCGTTCCAAGTCGATACTTCTGTGGTGGTTCTTTTTGTTTTATGTCTTGGTGTTTAAAATATTTTTGTGCTGTTGGCGCCTTATGTATGTTTGCATATTTTTAGTTAAGGTAACTGAGTGGCCACCTATTGGGAAAATAGCTGCTCATTCGGCTTACGAAGTGTTTTCATGGTATAAGTGCCTGATTGTTAGTTTGGTTTTTTCCCACCTTGGTTTTTGGAGTGGGAGTATTTTTCTGATTGCGCCTTTTCCTGATCTTTGCCTACTTGTACTTTTTCAACCGTGTCATTCCGACCCAAATCACAACACTTTGCTGCACTATCACCATAATCACTACATTGATTTGTTGTTGTCTGGCACACAGAGCTGCACGTTTCAGACATCGCTGAATTTGAGAAAAATTGGCTTTCAAAATGAAGTGGATCACCGTAGTTTTCAGAATAAAGAGCATTGTATGCATTTTCTATTCCCCATGTTAAGTTTGCATATGTGTCAACCGCTCTTTCATTTTCAGACTTTGTTTCTGTTACTTGTGCGATAAATGCATGTGTTTTCAAGTATTCATCAGTCAGGTTATGAGTAGAAAGCGGGACTACGTGATCTTCAACAGTCTCTTGCGTCTCTGCATCGTCTGTACTTGTTCCATTAAAATGAATATTGTTCTCATGTGAGTAGTTCATCTCGAAATTATCTTCACCAGATGCTTGAATTAACGTTGCTCTGTCCAAAGACAGCACACTTTCCATTACTGTTTCACTGGTACAACTGTCTGAAATTATAGTAAGAGTATCAGGGGGATTTGATTCTTGGTCATCGTTTTGCGAACTAGTATCTCCTGTTTTTGCTTCTACTATGTCCTTCCCGGATAATACAAATCTACTTGGATGACATTTGAACACTTTGATTTGACTGTGCTTTGCGTGTCCATAAACAATAATACCGTCCTGTGTCTTCTCAAAACGAATATCATCCAGACTCCTTACAACCATCGTCTCACGCATTTCAGTCAGTACTGTTGATTTGGGTTTTGCCTTCTCTTTATTCCATATGTCTTTTTGAAGCTGTAAGATCGTCAGTGGTTCTTCTGCCCAGTTCCGCACACCAAAACGATGCCACTGACCGTCACTTGAAGTCGCTAGAACATGAAGCCCATTTTCCTCACACGCCGCAATAACATGTTGAGTCATTCTCTTAAAACATTCATTTGTCATACTTGATCCTTTAAGCGCATACACTATTGGATGAGCGTTGTTTAATTCAGAATGGTATTGTCTGTCAAGATCATTTGCTGTAAAAACAAATATTTCACTTGCTGTTGTGCGACACAGTCGATATATTTCAGTAAGCCATTTTTGAGCACGGTGTGCACATGACATCATGTCGTCAGACGTTACCTTGTCCCCGTTAAATAAAGCTTCTTCTACCGGTTTTATGTATGGTTCATGATCGCCATTTGCTTCTTCTGATTCATGCACTTGATAATTAGTTGCATTGCAAGATGGAAATTCGCCTAGAAGCTCAACATTGTTATCTTGAAACTCACTTATCATTTTTCTGAGCTGTTTGATATCATCTGGGAATTTTGACGGTCGCTTGGGGTTGTCAGAGCCATACACTGAACACAGAACTTTCCAGATCACGTCCCACAAGTTATCGTCGAACGTTACTTTCAATACAGTTGTTGATTGTTTTGTCCAACAACTGAACAGTAGCTCACTACAACCATAGCCTTTCATCTCGCACAGAACTTGTGGAATGTAATAATGAGGAATAGTATAATAAACGTCTACTGTGTAATCGTTGTGTGTTTTACATTTATTTTCATACATGGCTACTGGTGCAGAATCAGCATTCCTGCGAAAGCTACCGTCAGGACTGACAACCATAAACGAATTCTTGTCAGAATATGGCAAACAAACACAAAATACTGCAAAACAGGGAAGAGGGCTGGCAGAACCCTCCCACATAATGTCGCAACTCCATCTATTTCGTGTCGAGAGCCATATTCCATGTTCTTCTGCTGTTCTGTAAATTCGCCTTGTTTCTTCCCAAGGATAACATTATCCAAATGTGACTGTTGTTCCTTCAATTTACCCAAACCAACTGCTTTGTTACATGTACTGCCGGTAACTAAAGCGGTATTGCGCAGGGTATGCCAATTTTCCGATCTCTGTTTAACAAACCGTGACTCTGTAGATATAGTATTTTCTCGCAGCTGATGATAGTTTTGTTGTTTTTGTAAATCTACAACACCAGTTTCTGAATATGACTGACTCATGTCGTTCAAGGACGCGAGGATGTTGCACAGGCTGTCATTCAAATCGAGACCCGTTTTAACGCCCTGGTCAATGTCATACTTATTCACTTTCAGGCTGCTAATAGCTGGAGCGTATCTAGATGTTTTCCAGTTGCTATTTTCGACATCACCCATTTTGAAAAGTTTGTTAAGAACCTGATCAACCTTAAGTCGCGTCTCCCTTAAATCCTTCATTCTTTTGCTGATGATTGCAATAACACTCCTTAGTTTTTCTTGAAAGTATGGGGCATTCTCAAGGAAATCATGTTGATTATCTGCTTGTTCTGCAGAATCATAAACATCTGAAACAAGCTTCAGTTCTTCTTCGTATCGGGATTTCCTGGTACTTAGCGTTGGTGCTGGTTCAAATCCCCAGCAATCAATGTCTCCCATTTTATCCCCTTTTCCGCGTGCTATTTTCTTACCATCGATTCCGATCTTAATCGACTTTGTCCCGATATTTTCACTTATGACTTTGATATTGTCCAGGAACACTCCCGGGTGCAACGGAACCAATTTATCTTGATTCAATGTCTTTGTTGATGGCACTGCGAAATTGACCTTTGAGTTCTCGGGCAAACAATATCTTTCCTCTTTGTCTCCTGCAACAATCTGTCCACTGTTTTTCAGACCTTCCATAAACCTGAGAAATTTTCCATGGAAAAGCCGGTAGCCGACCTTCCAGAAATTTAAAGTTTCTTCCTGGAAGTATCTCATCTGTGATGTTTGAGAACTTGAAAACCACTGAACAACGTCCAAAAATAACAGGTAGCATATATTGTCAAGAGGGAATCGATTTGTAGCCACTAAGTTGCACCATTTCATATATAGATCAAGTTGACCACATTGTTTAAGTTTTTCTATAACAACTGGGATAATGTCATACAATTCAGAAATTGTATCATCTGATGTAATTTCTGGTTTATCAGTTGTGCTATAATGTTCTTCCAAACAGGTGTTTTGTTCTACAGTTTCTGGTTTTCTCGGAACAATATTCAATTCATTGTCACCTTTTACAGTTATATTATAAGATGAAGCAGTCGTGCCTGCATTAAATGTTTTGTCCTATATCCAAACTTTCCTGTTATTTCATTTAGTTCTAGTGATCGAAATTTAACGTCTTCGCTGCTGTGGGCTTGACATAGATGAGAAATTACATCTGGAAAAATATCGGCTCCTTCTTGGCAGTAGTAGCACACAAAGTTTCGCATTCTATGGCCTAAAACAGAAACAATTTTGTAATTTCGTAAAAAATTAATTTGGCATATACAACAACAACAACAACTACTACTACTCCTACTACTACTACTTCTCCTACTGCTACTACTACTACTTATTCTACTACTACTACTACTACTTCTTCTACTACTACTACTACTCCTCCTCCTCCTCCTACTACTACTACTACTACTGTGTTTGCTACTTTTACTTCTACTGCGGCAGAAGTAGCAGTAGTAGTACACTCAGTAGTAGTAGTAGTAGTAGTAGTAGAAGTGTATTAGTAGAAGTAGTAGTTGTAGATGTAGAAGTAGAATAGTAGTAGAATTTAGTAGTAGTAATAGTAGTAGTAGCAGTAGTGGTTGTGGTGGTTATTTGCGTGGCGGTAGAAGTGTTATATATAGTAGTAATAGTAGTCGTAATAGTAGTAGTAGCCGTTGTTGTTGTAGTAGTGGTAGTAGTGATTGTGGTGGTGACAGTGGTAGTGGTCGTACACTCCAAGAAGTAGTAGCATTAGTTTTTTTCCGAACACATGTACGCTCTCACATTTCCAAAGATGTTACAATCCATTTTATGACGTTTGGCTTTGATAGACTTAGTTGTTTATTAGTGAACAATATTTTCAAGAACATTTGAATTGATAACGCACGACCAACGGATAACAATAAGGTATGATAAAAACATTGTAACGGCTGCAGTGAACTTAAAACAGTGCTTAAGCAGAAGAAAAACAAGAAGATGAGTTTGTCTTAAAGAAGAAAACTAGTGTTGTTGCTGTTGCTGCTGCTGCAGAAGAAGAAGAAGAAGAATGAGAAGAAAATGAAGAGTAGTAGGGGATGTACTTCTGGTCTGAAAATACCAAATTCAGCATGTCACTTTTCTATGAGTCGTCTGATATCTGCATTCAACAACTCTTATCCTTGTTCTTAATAGTTTTGCTCAGTATTTCACCGTAATAAATATCTTTTAAGCGTAACTGCAATAATACAATAGCAAATATAAATTACCAGACGTTCTGAAGAAAAACCTCGTTTATTACAATATAAAGTATTCACAAGTAAACTGTGACAAACCATAACCTTTTAAACAGTTTCTTGTGTATCAGTTCTTTCAACATGAAAAATGTAAAACGAAGTCAATAAGCACGACTTACAACATGAAACCTTGTGTGTTTTGTCACTTAAACGGCTCATTTCAGGTTATTTTAGTTTTTCTTACATTTTGTTCGACGATTGCCATTAGCCGAGTTCAACGACTGCATTCCAATTTATCAAAAGGCGTTCCCGATTGCCATTTTGATTTTCCCCTTCATTGTTAATCCGTATATTGCTCGGCCAAACTTGCAAAGAGCGTAATGAAGCTTTGGTGATGTTTTGGACAGACATTCAAATGTGTTATGCACAAAATGAAATTTAAATGTTGTAATAAATAACTAGATACATGTAATAGACATTTTGATGCCGACTTTACCTTGTAAACATTACAAAAAAGAAGGTTCAAAGTGATGTCATGGCATTGATAAATTGAAATGAAAAACACCTATTGCACAGGGCATAGACTAATTCATTCAAGATTAGCTATGTGAAGTCAATTTGTATCATACAAAGGTTATTTATTGTAAAAAGATCAATTTAAATGACTTGCCAAACGCAGCTGGTCATAAAACTGTGCCGAGTTCAACGATTGTGTTCCGAGTTCGAAATTGCCGCTAATACGGTGTGAAAATTATAATCCGAATGTGTAGCGGTGTATTATTTGTATAAAGCAGAAGTGTCAAAATGACAATAACATTCCAGAAGGGTGGGGCTTGACCGGTGGAGAAATTGGACCGGGTTTATGCTATTATACACATATTTCTTTAATGCTGTGTAAACATTTGTTGTGCGCATGGAAAATGACTCGGAGATTATTCTGAATACCTGATGCAAGTGTGTAGGTAAGCTGCGCGATGAATGCACAATTGCTCAGCTCCTTTACTTTCACAGTAATCACCAGTATGTAGCCGTGGTTGTTCAGCCTGGTTTATCGGGACAATGTTAATTTCGAGCCCTATATGCTTTTGTTGTCCAGCTGTCGCTCCTCCCCTACAACCCACATTGTCACTGTTCTTCTCCTTCTGAGCATGCGCCATCATAAAAAGGAATTCACATAAATACTCCCAGCACGTGGATGGGCAACGACAGGCTGTGGCAAGCTGACCTTTTTCAGCATTACTCAAAAATACTTCCAGCCCTTTGGTGTCTGAGATCAAAAGTTTATTTAGAAGTTCCACTTCGTTTGCGTTCAAAGGACTAAATTGAGATATCTCTATATGTGTCAGTAACAAATAAAATATAAAAGTTTGATCCTTTGGAAGCAGTAAAACGTTCAAAGGGAGGTAAGTCTACTCTGGCTGATTTAGGAAGGCGGTCAAATACCGTTTCGGCCACACCTTAGAAGTGATCAGGTACAGGAGAGAGGACATATAAAGTTCAGCAATACCATCTGGAGCTGTCGCAGGTTCAATGCAAGACTCAAGATGATGTAAAAGCTTTGATTTGTCAGTTTTCAGCGGTTGCAATCGCTGAGGGCCAAGGGTATAAGATAGAGTAACCTTAAGATCTATATTGGGTACGGAGAGTACAACTAGCTGGCCAAAAATGTTGCGCTCATCTTTGATTTTGAGCTTTTTATCCTGTGTACTTTTAACCTTTTTGACGACACCAATCGCTTATGGGACAGGGCCAAGGGTATAAGATAGAGTAACCTTAAGATCTATATTGTGTACGGAGAGTACAACTAGCTGGCCAAAAATGTTGCGCTCATCTTTGATTTTTGGCTTTTTATCCTGTGTACTTTTAACCTTTTTGACGACACCAACAAAGGCAAATGTTTGTAATTTCAACCGTTTCAACGGATCATAAAATTGTACAATTTTATCAACAACTCTAGTCTATATGAATTCATTCATTGCACATTGTCCTCTCTCCTGTGCCTGTAATAAATCTTGAAGGACATCATCCGGTGCCCGTTTGCAAGGTGCAATACAGAGTAGCTTATTTCTATTTTCATCAGAGAATTGGTCTCTGAAATAACCTATTGCATCTGTTATTTGGCTAGTGGCGGTTTTGCTGCTTTTAATTTGTGCAGGCGGAACCACTTTGTGCACAATGAGGTCAATCGGAAATATATCCGCAAAAAAGGTGGGCTTCTACGAGTTTTGTACGGTAATGCTGGGTGACACACCAACGGTTATAAGCTGCATAATTCCGGCTACATCCACTGATGCTACCTTGTTATTTTGCATGCCTGTTGATCGTCTGCTCAATTATTATGTCCACATCATTTCGTGAAAGTGGAACAGACGACCGACGGACACTGATGCCATTGTTTCTCAATAAATCTGGCCCAGAATGGGTAGTGTTTAATGTGACGGAGACTCAAGGCAGGGTTCTTTTCGTCAAGATTTATTTGTGTACATACATAAAAACCCTATCAGGTAACTGGCACAGCATCAGCATGATCACTGCTTCAGATTTACTTCTGGCTTTGCCGAAAAATTGACCTTTTTCTTTCCGCCAGCAACAAAAATCAACATGTGGCATTTTCACTTCCGGCCAGGTGAAACCCTACGAGATACCGAAAAGCTACCCGAAAAGCTAATGTTATAAAAGCCGGTACTCAAAAATGTGACTGGACGTTTCGCTTTCTTACATACATCCCAACCACTTTTCGCTGGCCCCACTGCAAAAAATATAAATCACAAAAAATAATAATAAAAAAAAGAAAAAAAAAGAAAAATGACAATGATCAAAATTACAATCGTGGTCATGCCACCACTACATCCTCTTAGTGCATAGTTCAACTAAAAGTCTGTGAGCATGGCTAGGATCGGCCAAAGTTGTCTAAGTGTGAACATATTGAGCTTCCAACTCTTCATGATTTACTGATCAAGGCAACCTATTAAGGTTTGAATGTTTTCCTGCGGTCGTTCTGTCTGAACGTCTTAGCTGAGGTATATTTTCTTCCGAATTCTCAGTATTATCAATTTCAACTTTATCAACTTCAACTTTACTTTCAATATCATCAGTTATATCATTTTCCTGTTCAACACTGTTAACTTCATCATGACTTTAAATGTCTTCAGTTACTTCATTTTCCTGTTCAACACTGCTGATTTCATGACTTTCAATATCCTCAGTTACATCATTTTCCTGTTCAACAATAGGATATTTAAATTCAGTTCTTTCAAAACTTTTTGAATGACTTCACCATTGTCCTGGGTATATTCTGTTGTCATTACTGTTATTCGCGAATACAAGTTCAGCATCATAGTTAGGCCACTTGCACTTTTGCGTTGCAGTCAAAGTGCGAAGACGATCATTAAATGTTCTGTTGAGCCTCACGCACTGTCCATTACCTTGAGGGTGATAGTGAGTGGTGTGGCTTTTCACAATGCCATACATGTTACATGATTTACGTCCTTGATCTTTTGGGTACTCCATAGCGCACAAACCACTCCTTTACGAGAATGCGCGCAACAGTTTTTGCCAACTGATCCTTCGTTGGTACAGCTTGTGTAAACTTACTAAACACATCTGTCATCACTACGACATTTTCGTTTCCACAAGCAGGTTCTAAAAAAGTAAAGTCTATAACCAACACTTCCAGAGGGTTATGTGCGGTAATAGTTCCCATCTTTGTCGAACCCTTTTCCCAACCTTTGAAACACAACACCTCAAGCACTTGTTACAATAGTCTTCAATATCCTTTGCAAGACCTGCCCACTAACACCGTTTCCGAATTAATGCTAATGTCTTTCCCATCGAAGAATGCCCTAGCTTATCATGTGTCATTTCCAACACCTTATCCTTCACAAAGGGAGAAGCAGTTGCTCTACTTTAGTTTCATCCATCTGAATAACCCTGTACAAAACACCATCTTTCTCAATGAGCCTATCTATCTCACTTAGAATTTTCCTACCCCGCTTATCTTCCTTCCTAATCAGCCTTCTGGAAAACTTTCCAAGTGGCCACAGAGTTAGAACCCTCGAAAGAACTGGGTCAGCACGTAACTCTTTCAACGTATCAGCTGATACAGACGGTAACACGCCAATAGATAGAACTGTCAGATCCGATCGAGCCTGAACCTCTTCCAACCATATTGGGTCCACAGTTGCTTCAAACACATCTGCTATATCTCCTCTGGGATCACAGTTTCGAATGTTTCTACTTTCACTGAATGAACTTCTTCATCTCCTAGTTTTATCCGGAAAATTTTTGGTTCAACACCGTGATCTGTCATTCTGCTAAGAGCGTCAGTATTACTGTTCGTTTTACCAGATCTGTTTTTAATGTCAAAATCAAACACTGCTAAATCAAATAGCCATCTCACTTCAGTAGCCCCAAGTTTCGTTGTGCTTTGCACATAACTCAGCGGATTATTGTATGTAAACACAATGAATTTGGAACCTATCAGATAGCCTCTGAATTTCACGGTAACTGCCCAACGGAGAGCAAGAAGTTCAAGTTTCATGCTGCTAAAATTGTGCATATTCCTTTCATGCGGCCTTAATCATCTGCTAGCATAACTGATAACAACTCTTCCTTCTTCCTGAACCTGGGAGAGCACTGTTCTTTACCCTCGAAGCTAGCATCTATCTCTAAGATAAAGGGCTTAGAAAAATCAGGATACCCAAGAATCGGTGCATGTGTCAGCTTTAACTTCAGCTCCCTGAAAGCTTGCTCACAGTCTTCTGTCCAGCACTCCGGCCATTTAGATTTAACACAGGCAGAATGTTTCTTCTTACTTCCTCCATTCAGTAATCTATGCAATGGAGCTGCAATTGCCGCGAATTGTTTCACATACCTCAAGTCTCCCTATAATATCCAGCCTGGCTTTGTCAGCTAATTGATCTAAAATGAATAGACCAGCTTTGTCACCTTCTAGTGTTCGTGATGCAAGGTGAACCTTAACATCTCTAATCCACTCTTCAACAGATGGGTTTGATGCAGTAACAGGTTTACCCTTTAACCTATCAAGTCTTCTTGAAGGATTTACAATCACCTAAGACTCGGATGGTTTTGTAGTTATTGCCATAAATTTAGAAATTAAGTCTTCATTTTTAGCTCACCTGAGCCGAAGGCTCATAGGTGAGCTTATAGGATAGGCAGGCATCCGTCGTCCGTCCGTCCGTCGTCCGTCCACAATTTCAAAGAAGAATATTTCTGAAGCTAGTAGGCCGATCTTGATCAAATTTAATGTGAACCATAATTGGGTTGGGGGATTGATGGCATTAGGTTTTGGAGCAGATTGTATCAAAATTGTGGTTTCCATGGCAACAGATAGGTCCCATAGACTTACAATGGGAAAAACTAAAAAAATCTTCTTCTCTGAAAGCACTAGGCCCACAGCTTTGATATTTGGTATGTAAGAATGGCTAATGGTCCTCTACATAAATTGTGCCATTCATGCCCCTGGGGTCAAATTTGGCCACGCCCCGGGGGGTCGATAGTCTCCATAGACTTACTATGGGAAAAAAAATAAAAAATCTTCTTCTCTGAAACCACAGGGACCACAGCTTTGATATTTGGTATGTGGCAATGGCTAATGGTCCTCTACATAAATTGTGCCAGCCATGCCCCTGGGGTCAAATTTGGCCACGCCCCGGGGGGTCGATAGTCTATATAGACTTACTATGGGAAAAAAATTAAAAAATCTTCTTCTCTGAAACCACAGGGCCCACAGCTTTGATATTTGGTATGTGGCAATGGCTAATGGTCCTCTACATAAATTGTGCCAGCCATGCCCCTGGGGTCAAATTTGGCCACGCCCCGGGGGTGGATAGTCTCCATAGACTTACAATTGGAAAAACTAAAAAAATCTTCTTCTCTGAAACCACTAGGCCCACAGCTTTGATATTTGGTATGTAGCAATGGCTAATGGTCCTCTACATAAATTGTGCCATTCATGCCCCTGGGGTCAAATTTGGCCACGCCCCGGGGGTTGATAGTCTCCATAGACTTACTATGGGAAAAAAATTAAAAAATCTTCTTCTCTGAAACCACAGGGCCCACAGCTTTGATATTTTGTAGGTGGCAATAGCTAATGGTCCTCTACATAAATTGTGCCAATCATGCCCCTGGGGTCAAATTTGGCCACGCCCTGGGGGTCAATAGTCTCCATAGACCTACAATAGGAAAAAAACTAAAAAAATCTTCTTCTCTGAAACCACTAGGCCAACAGCTTTGATATTTGGTATGTAGCAATGGCTAATGGTCCTCTACATAAATTGTGCCATTCATGCCCCTGGGGTCAAATTTGGCCACGCCCCGGGGGTTGATAGTCTCCATAGACTTACTATGGGAAAAAAATTAAAAAATCTTCTTCTCTGAAACCACTAGGCCCACAGCTTTGATATTTTGTATGTGGCAATGGCTAATGGTCCTCTACATAAATTGTGCCAGCCATGCCCTTGGGGTCAAATTTGGCCATGCCCCGGGGGTCGATAGTCTCCGTAGACCTACAATAGGAAAAAAACTAAAAAAATCTTCTTCTCTGAAACCACTATGCCAACAGCTTTGATATTTGGTATGTAGCAATGGCTAATGGTCCTCTACATAAATTGTGCCATTCATGCCCCTTGGGTCAAATTTGGCCACGCCCCGAGGGTTGATAGTCTCCATAGACTTACTATGGGAAAAAAATCTTCTTCTCTGAAACCACAGGGCCCACAGCTTTGATATTTTGTATGTGGCAATGGCTTATGGTCCTCTACATAAATTGTACCAATCATGTCCCCGGGGTCAAATTTGGCCACGCCCCGGGGGTCGATAGTCTCCATAGACCTACAATAGGAAAAACTAAAAAAATCTTCTTCTCTGAAACCACTAGGCCCACAGCTTTGATATTTGGTATGTGGCAATGGCTAATGGTCCTCTACATAAATTGTGCCATTCATGCCCCTGGGGTCAAATTTGGCCAGGTCCCGGAGGTTGATAGTCTCAATAAACTTGCTATGGGAAAAAAATTAAAAAATCTTCTTCTCTGAAGCCACAGGGCACACAGCTTTGATATTTTGTATGTGGCAATGGCTAATGGTCCTCTACATAAATTGTGCCAGCCATGCCCTTGGGGTCAAATTTGGCCACGCCCCGGGGGGTCGATAGTCTATATAGACTTACAATGGGAAAAACTAAAAAAAAACTTCTTCTCTGAAACCAAAAGGCCCAGAGCTTCTATGTTTTGTATGTAGCAATGTTTGGTAGTCCCCATTATAAATTGTGCCAGTCATGCCCCTGGGTCAAATTTGGCCATGCCCCGGGGGTCAATAGTGTCCATGAATAGACTTTCATTGGTCGATTCTCAATTAATTTAAATCTTATGAGCTTACAATGTGATAATCTCTCAGGTGAGCTACAGGACCAATGGTCCTCTAGTTCCTTTCTAAATCTTCCCCTCATCTCTTCCTTTTCTAGCATTTGCGAACGTTGAAGCTTAGACCTCGCTAAGTGTTCAGACAGACTTGTAGCCTCATGATGTAATTTATCAACCTCACTGTTATCATGGTCCAGCTCTGACATTTACCTAGCAACTTCTGCTTCCAATGATTCTTTACTAGCCATGGTGACAAACTTAGTTGAACTATTTGACAAATAGACTGACCAACTATCAGTTATCAATCATGATACCCAATAGTGTACATACAATGATATGAACAAGTCTGTACATATATGTCATGGTATACACAGTAAATCATGAGAATCATATGATTGTTCAATGAAAAATCTGTAAAATATAGTCTCTGAAAGTCTTGACATGATGAAATTTTAACACAAATTACTGGAATCACTCTCAATGATTAGAGAAACTGTCCATGTCAGTAACCATCAATTAATTTTGGAGTTTCGTAAACAAAGAGGATAGATCAGAGGATTTAGAGAGAAGCTAAATGTAGCAGTAAGTCATTTATCTTGGTGGCTTTGATGAGAGTCAGAATTAGCCGCACAATGTCCATATAGCTCCGCCAGAACAGTTTTTCCGAGGTGACCATCTTGCACAGACTGTTTAAACTACTGATTACGAGCAAAGAAAGCACAAAATGCTTCATTTTACTTCATTGCGTGAATTGTGTCATGGGAGGGCTTCTAAGAAAAAGTCACAAGTAAGTCCAGTGTTCTGTGATAACCTTTCAGTTTCAGGAAGTGACTGCTCAAATTTCTGATTGAGTAATTTTTCTAATACCTCTAGCCTTACTTTATGTACACGCAGTGCTCTATTTAAATGTTTTCCAGACATGACTTTTAACGAATGAACCCCTGGCACATACACCTGCCTAAATCACAATTTCAGACCGTCCGCTCCCTTTCATCTTTTTCCCCTGGACCCCAAAGATCGTATATACTGTATGAAAAACACCCATCCTTACAATGACATGTTTGAAGTCTGGCTATTGCAATACAAGAGAATATGCCAACTTTAACTGGTTACATGCTTTTCTAAGAACAATTATATGCATTCTGGAAACGAGAAAGTAATGTTGATTTGGTCCATGGCTGAGCTCATATTTTGACATCCATTTTGAGCTGTGTAAATGAAGTATTCTTCCTTGCTTTATACTTATCTTGTGAGAAGCATGTTGTCAATAACTAGCCAATTCACAGTACTTTACTGATGGACACTTCTAGACAGCCATTTACTTTTTATTGATTTGTCTATAACTGAAAATTATGCAAAGGGTTCAATTACATCGGAACCGTCAACACATTTAATTTTTTTTCAATTTAGCATTATCAATTTTCAATGTGCTTGCACTTATATTGTGGCAAAATTTATTTGTTTTAATAAAATAAAAAAACAACATATTTTCAAACATAATTTTACTCGCCTAAAAATTCAAAACTTGGCAAAACAATGACACAGATGGCTCTTGTTAATGCAACAATGGTCATAAATCCAGTGATGGCGTTAGGCCATTTGTGTCATTTTTGAAAGGCTGTTTTACCTCCTTAAATGAAAACTTGGTGTATGTAGGGGAGGTTATCTAGTGGGAGAAGATGTTTTTAAATCGTAATGGGACTATCTATATTTTTATAAAAATGGACTAGGGTACCTTGGTGCACTGACCCCTTCAATTTTATTTCCTTAAACCAAAATTATTTCTCATTCAAAGATGGTTTAAGTTGTTCCTGGTCGAATTACTGCTGACATGCAGCCTCTGGATGTGATTCTCAAACTGAGTATTTCTCAATCCTCTTACACCTGCAGTAAAAACGCCACCAGATTGGTTTAATTTTTTGCATCGACTGCCGGAATAGAGAACCTTACGTCTAGGTAGTACCCAAATTTTGCATTTCCCATAATTTCTGACATTTGTCAAGGACTGCGTATAATCTTTTCGGCTGTGATGAGCACCATTTTCAGTAGCAATAATGGATGGCATTCTATGCCATGAAAATGAATACTGAAGAATCGGCAGTTATCTTTACAGAATATATCAAATATTGTCATGTGTTAATTGAATCTGATTTACTGATAACTTTTCATTGACGCTAAGTATATTTTGTTGCCAAATGGCACATGAAATGTGTGTTGTTGTTTTTTTTAAATTGAAATAATGATATTTTTAGAAAAGCAATATAAGGATTTTTACAAACCAGTGCCTCTGTCCTTTTAAACTTGCCCTTAAGAATTTAAACTTAAAAACAAATGAGAATTTTTACTTACTTCGCATATCCCTTTAATTACACTGTATATCATACAAATGTCAAACTGAGAATTCAGATAGAAACCACCAGAAACCATGATGGCTGCTTGACAAGTTTCATCTGATTAGCACAGGATTTTCAAAATTTCCTGATTTTTTCCTGATTTTCATAAATTTTTCAAATTCCCTGATTTTTTCCTGCAGGGAATTTCTTATCACAATTTTCCCTGTTTTCCAGAGTCCGTGGCCACACTGAACTGTATAGTAGTCGAGCCGGCGTCCGTCCGTGCGTTCACATTTTAAAACTTAAATAACTCTAAGACAACAAGGCCAATTGTGATCAAATTTTATCCGAAGCATCATTGAGGAGGGGGAAAGGTTGTTTAAGGTTCTAAGCAAAGTCGGAACAGTTATGACACAAGTACACATATGAAAATGCTACATAGAAGAGATTACAACTATGACCCATTGAACTTTGTAACAGTTACAGAAAATGAAAATTGTGCAGAGAAGATTGCTTTTTAATGCAGTAAATTGCTATTTCAGGATGTTGGTAACAGTAGAAGAAGCATTTAATATACAAGACGATTCAAATGTTAACCTCTCTGTTAAAGTATTGCAACTGCAGGAAGATACTAAAACATCAACCAAAAGCAAAGACTTTAGACTTGCAACCGTTGCTGACTCCTCTGGGTCTGCAACATTACGCATATTCAAAAAAGATTCACTGGATAAGTTCACTACCAACTATCTGATTTTCACCGTGAAGAGCTTGGCATCATTTTCTCAAAATGTAGATTGCATTGAAAAGCCCACAGCATGCAAAGTTCTTACTGAGAACAAAAGTATCAAAGAATTGCTGGAGACTGATATGAGAGGGAATGTCAAATGCAGGATCATTGAGATAACTACTTTTTGCCTTTGCTGACCTATTTAGGTATTGCGTTGGAAAAAAGATAATTTTAATTATTTATCTCAGAACATTGATTGTCAGAACATGTTAGAACCGCCTCGCCGATACAGTACTCACTACAACCTACAATTAATAACCAGCTGCTGCATTCAGTTCAAAGTAACAAATGCGTTTGTATCTGGGGGACCGGTAATTTCTTAAATAATGAAATCGATTTTAGAAGATGAACGTTTGAAGCTAATATGTGCCGTTTCAGCGTGTTCTGTTGAGCCTGTGTAGTTTGTGTAACTGCAGCAAGACTCTTCCTATGAAGATTCTATATATATAGTCCATAATATCTCCCTTTGAATTTTTTACTTCTTCCAAAGGAACAAACCATAATACTTGATCTACTTGTTTTTTAATTGTTAAAAGAACTGACAAACTGTGTTTAACCTTTCTGTGTGATACGCAATAGAAATTAGTGTATTGACATAATAAGTGAACTGGCACACTGTGTTTTGCATGTGTTTTACCTATCTATTTGTTTATAGTGTTTATTGATATTTGTATGTATATCTGAAGAAGTTTAGAATGCTTAGGTCAACTGATGGACGGTAAAATGATTTAGTCATTATTTATAAATGCATTTCAATGTAGGAGTTCAATTTGTCATCAATCATATTTCAAACTAGGTGTAATATGTCTTCTGTTCTGTCACCGTCACAAAAGTTTGATTTTAAGAATGTGCTTACAGCGGGAGAACAAGACTATTTCAAAAACACTTAAGTTGTGTAATATATGAAATCTTCTCTATCTTTATTTGCTGCAAACAGTACAACATTTAAAATTGGTATTAACTGATCTATATAATTGAGCTAGGGCGCTGCATTTCTTACAATTAACAGTTTCCATGGAAAGAACTATTAAATCTGTCATTTCCGTACACGATTGGGCGCCGGAGGAGGGAAGACGGCAAAAGAGAGCGTATCTATCTATCTATCTATCTATCTATCTATCTATCTAGTGGTTTTAGGAGTAGCATAACGCCTGGTACTCATTCAAACATTTAGTCCACCTAAATATTTGTGGGTTTTTATCAATAGCTGAGTAAATGGCTCTCTCTGTAAATATAATGATGCAGTATCTCTGTTATGTTTTACACCTACACAGTTTATCATGGAAAGTTTGCATGCATTGCTCAACACTTTCTTTAAGCAAATATCTGAGACTGTTTTGCCTATACAAGGAGGTTTATAAATATCGCCTGTTGCACTTTAACCACTGAATTTTCTTTACCATTGATCTTAACATCTTATTCATTCATTAGCGTTTATCACTTCTGAAATTTGGTTGGAAGAATGACATGGCATCCCTAATTGCCTGTTTTGTTCAAGAGAATGCTAGTTTCACCACTGTTTGGCATTATCTACACCCACAAAATAGCTTGCCCAGATATAAACATAGTTACAGGGGTCGGCACCGCACCTGTACTGTTCTTAGTCAAAACATTATCTTTAATCTGAATATCAGTGGGCACTGAAGACTATAAATAATATTCAAATGCAAGCCTAAGCATGCTAATCTTTTAGACTGCATTGCATACAATTTCGTAAAATGGAACATTTTGTGAAACAAACAATCTTAAACTTTATGGAGATGACCAAATCTTTGACTGATGCTAACATAGAAGCGAACAGGCGATTGCAAGACTCAGCAGCAAACAAAATTTTTAAATTAACTGACACCAAACAAAACTTGAGAGGACAGTTGCGAACAAGCGAGCAATTACGAGAAGCTTTGGCAGCTGATTTAGGTGATTTCAGGGCAGAATGTGAGGGAATTAGTGTTGAGAAACAGAATTTCTCCACTGAAAAGACAAATATTAAGGCTGCAAAACATGAATAAAGAGTTTGAATCGCAGACTCAACAGTTACAAAGCACTATTAATGAGCTACAGAACACAGTAAGTGAACTGCAGAATCAAATCAGCCAGCTGCAAGAGGAAGTCAATCAGACAAACAGAAGCTTCCTCAGGATCAGAAAGCCACTCACTGGTAAACGACAAGTAACCAGTGAGTCAACAGAGAATGAAGAATGCAGAATAGTCAAAGTTGTAAAAACCACACAACAGACTGAACAGTGAGGTGAGTAACTTGCTTTACTAGTTATCTTGTAGAGCATCTTGTCTTGTTAATTTATGTTTTGTTTGACTCTGATTTAATCATTTATCTTCAATATGGAATGGCTCAATTCAATATGAGTGAAGTAGACTACCCTGTTGAAAGTTGAAAAATTATAGTATATAGTAATTCTCTTTGGCTCCATGTTGCCAAATCGTAAGGGTCACTGACGAGACTTTAATAGTCGAAACCGCGGTATGGCACATTCCCTTTCTCATTAATGTGTTCACTGCTTTTAAAGGATCTCAGTTTTAATTTTATTCAAAGGGACGTAAAACTGAATGGAAAAGTAGGCAGAATGACAGACACCAGAGAATCGATACACTATAAGCTCACCTTGCCAGTCTGGTGGCTTAAATTTGTCAGTTTAGGTGAACTAAAACATGCTCACTGTAAGCCTCACCAAGGCCGTTTACCAATATTAAGTGTACATTCTTTAACCAGTAACTGTCAATTTTCTTTTTGATTCATCATAATAGTTGGATTGGAAATGTTTTGATTCTGAGGCACATGCCATTTCTTTATTTGGATGTTGTCATGAGTAGCGAACAACTAACTAAATGTTGTCAATCACTTTATAAGCTAAGGGCGAGGTTTGACCAGTAAAATCGATTTAAGCCCTCCAGTAATTTTATATTACTGACCCTTGAGTTGTAGGGTTAGATTTTGATTCTGATTGCACCAGTTCCTGAGCGTTGCTTATCATTACTTTTTTAGCTCACCTGAGCCGAAGGCTCATAGGTGAGCTTATAGTATACCCATGCTCCGGCGTCCGTCCGTCCGTCGTCCACAATTTCAAAGATCTTCTTCTCTGAAACCGCTGGGCCAATTGTTCTCATATTACACATACACCATCTACAGGTAGGGGGAAAGAATAATTGTGTTTTGTGTTTTGATCGGATAAGGACTCTGGTTGCTATGGCAACTTATGCTTCCCATAGACTTATAATGGAAAAAAGTGAAAATTGCCAGTTTTTGCTGTCTTGTTGGAGATATTTGAATTTAGTTTTTGCAGAAATGTTTATTGAGTAGTCCTCTACGTTTCGTGTGACTTTTGTCCTAATCCTTCATTTTGATTGGTTTCAGGGGCCCCATATAGGGCAAAATTTCGAAAAACGTTCAAAAATCTTCTTCTCAGAAACTGTCAAGGGGATGAAGCCTATACTTTGTATACATGTTCCTGACAGTGGCCTCTACATAATTTGTGTTTTTTATTCCAGGCGGATAAGAACTCTGGTTGCTATGGCAACTTAAGGTTTCCATAGACTTATAATGGGAAAAGTGGAAATCGGCTATTTTTCCGCTAAAATTGCAGACATTTGAATTTTGTTTTTGCAGAAATGTTTATTGAGTAGTGTTTGACGTTTCTTGCGAGTTTTGTCCTAATCCTTTATTTTGATTGGTTGCTGGGGCCCCATAAAGGGCAAAATTTTGAAAAAAAAAACATTCAAAAATCTTCTCCTCAGAAACTGTCAAGTGGATGAATCCTGTACTTTTTATGCATGTTCCTGACAGTGGCCTCTACATAATTTGTGTTTTTTTATTCCAGTCGGATAAGAACTCTGGTTGCTATGGTAACTAAGTTTCCATAGACTTATAATGGCAAAAGTGGAAATTAGCTATTTTTTGAAAAATATTGCAGCCCGAGATCTGAAAAGTGGTAGATGCAAACAACTAATGGATTAGATGAAGGTACAGTATGATTAATTTAGGTCAAGGTCATCTCTTGACCTTGGCCGGTCTGTCGTCCATACACACTTTTCAAAGATTTTTTTCTCTGAAACCACTTGGCCAATCAAAGCCAAATTTTATATGAAGCATCTATAGGAAGTGGGAACCAATGTATATATAAATAATCTAGGTCACATGACCAAGATGGCCGCCATGCCCATATACGGTAAAAACCCTTAAAATATCTTCTTCTCCAGAATCATTCAACGAAACTTTGCATGAAGTATGGATGACTCAAGTACTACAATGTATGTATAAAACATGACCCTGTGGTGACCTTGACTTATTTTATGGCAAGGTTGTCAATGCATTTGAATGGGGAAACCTTTTACAATGTCATTTTAAGTGAAATGGCAGTAGGACTGAAATTTAATGATTCTGAAAAAAAAATGGACCCCAGGGGCTCATCTGCTTTTAAAATGTTATTTGAAGGGGAAAATCAGCAGGAAATTGACAAATGGACAGAATATTGATTATTCTGAAAAAAGAAAATGGCCGTTAAATACCATAATATTCAAATATGTTTATTGGTATATGAAGCAGATCTCAGGTGAGCGTTTACAGGACCATTGGTCCTCTGGTCTTGTTTACCGACCGCTCCAGCTTCGTATATATGCATTCCTTCATTTGCATCATTCTGTGTAATTACAGTCTTTCCAAGCGCTATAATCCTACACCTATAATAAGTGTTCTTGAGAGATAATTAAGTAACAAGTTGTTTCATTTCTTTAAACTTTAATCTCAAGTTTATTTAAACTTAAATTAAAAGCAAAACAGAGCAAGAGATAAGGTGTGTGTTTCATAATGAGATGACAACTTCTTTTTCTATTAAGACCAACATGTATGTTGCCAGTACTGTAAGTTCTGGAAGGTTCTCGCTAATAAAGAGTTACAATAGGCTTTTATGACTGCAAGATTGCTGGCTTGTGATTCGGAAATAGAAATTCATCAACTAAAAGTCACGAAAATTTCCGAACATACAGTATTCATTACAATCACTTCGTCAAGATGAGTGTAATAAGGACCTATATCATATCTCTGAATTATCACCGATTACCTGCCTTATCTCTTGTTCTACTATTATAACACCAATGATTGACAGTTTGTAAAATCATCAAAACTCAACTTTGTGATCATTTAAAAATAATCAAAATATGTTCAAATATATGTATACAATCCCGCCCATGATTTAGACATTGGTAAATGACATACTGTATTCCATTTATCACACAGTGCGTTTAGTTTTTTTTTTTCAATGTTGCCTCTAAAATGCCCAATGTCATGTCTTCCTAATTAGCAAACATGTAAAACAAAACACATATGCATGTATATGCGCTTATTCACAGGTGATTCATAAAAGAAGTGGGTGTACCCTCATTTGAACACGTGTGCTAATTAGAACGAATATGGTAATCCCAATGTGGTTAATCTCAAATCTTATTGTCATAGTAGCACCCATGATTGTCAAAATTATCTTACTTAGCCATATGATCATTGTAAAATTAACAAAACATGTTGACATGATCAATGTTTGAAAATAACTAAAATATATATACATAATCACAGCAATGATTTAAACATTGGTTTAAGAGACATAATCCTAATTCTTTATCACAAATCTTACAAGCAGACATCAATAAATGCCCTAACGTAAATAATCATGGTATGCTTGATTATATGAAATATGACGAGTTTTAACAATGGTATGTTTTGATTATAATTATGAAAAGGTACAAGTAGGCAAAGATCAGGAAAAGGCGCAATCAGAAAAAGATTCCCACTCCAAAAACCGAGGTGGGAAAAAACCAAACTAACAATCAGGTACTTATACCATGAAACATTTCGTAAGCCGAATGAGCAGCTATTTTCCCAATAGGTGGCCACTCAGTTACCTTAACTTAACTAAAAATATGAAAACATACATAAGGCGCCAACAGCACAAAAAAATAAAAAACACCAAGACATAAAACAAAAAGAACCACTACAGAAGTATCGACTTGGAACGATCAGTAACACAAAGTTACTGGCGGGCTTAAACCGGTTTTACAGGTACCTAACCTCACCCTCAGCTTCTGTAGTGGTTCAGTGATAAACAAGAAATAAGAAATCATATTAAGAAAATACTAAACATAGATACCAACGTTTAACATGAATAACGGAAAGCAGAGTGAGCAGCTATTGAAGGTATTAGGTGGTCACAGTGCTAGCTTGGACAGAACAAGTAAATGCAGAGGGCTAAGTGAACAGCCATTATATTCGGGTGGTCACAAAGCCATGCAACATGAAACTCGTAATTGAAATAACTTTGATAAGTGTGAACCAGAACAGCAGTACCGCCTTGGTACGGTCAGTTATAAAATAACTGGGGGGCTTAAACCGGTTTTACAGGTACCTAACCTCACCCTCAGCTTCTGCAGTGGTTCACAACATTTAGTTAGTTCTTCGGTCCTCGTGGTGAATCTCTAACTAGTCAATGAATCATCAAGAACAAACAAATAAATCATGATAAACATCCCGATGAATCAAAAACCAGGACTCACAGATTGAGTAAGCTGCCCGACGATGGAGATCCCTGGGCGCCGAATAACCTACTAACTCCGGAGCAAAAGAAAAACACCAGTTGGACCCCGGTGGGCCAAGCAACAGACAAGAAGCTCCGGCCCCAACCAACTAAAATGAATAGCTTTAAGTCGGGGCCATCATAGAGTCTGACGCCCGACCTACCGGCGTGCAATTAAAGAAGGCAGCATAGCTATCAACCATGATTGGGTTAAAAACTAAGCATGCAGACTGTCGCATAACATTCAAGTTATAACCTATACGTCTGTAACGTGATATGATTTTTCCGAACTGAAGAGAAAAATCATTTATTCCTTTAAGTTTCTTTAATTTGTAAACCAAGTCACCATAAAATTCAGGTTCCGAAAGGCCCTCACTTAAAAGTGTCTTTAACCCAACATTATATTTGGAAATCAATTCATAGTGTCTACGATAAAATTTAGAAAAGGTTTTTCGAAGTTTATGATACCGATAGCCCTGTTGGAGAAGTTTTGCCGTTAAACATTTATTTCGAGCGTTGAAGTCTGTAACATGATTGCAGACTCTAGCAAACCTAATAAGTTGCGAAATGTATACACCATAAGAAGCACGACGAGGAACGTCACCATCCAAAAAAGGAAAATTTACTATATCAAAATCAAAGTCATCGCGCTTATCATAAATTTTAGAAGAAACAAATCCATTTGCAACAGAAAGATGTAGATCTAAAAAGGGGGCTTCGGTATCTGAGATATTAGCTTTGTTCAACTGAAGTTCAGGTGGATAAATTTGATTGACCATACCTTCAAAATAAGGGTTGTCAATGTTCAAAAGGTCATCGAGGTACCTAGATGTGGAATTAAAAGCCTCGATAACATCAGCTTGATTATCATGGTTAAGAGAATCCATGAAATCTCTTTCGTAGCAGTATAAAAATAAATCAGCTACGAGAGGTGCGCAATTTGTACCCATCGGAATTCCAACAATTTGTCTGTATAACTTGGTCCCAAATCTAATATAAATATTATCAAGGAGATAGGATAAGGCGTCGCACACATTCTGACATGACCAAAGGGTATACCGACTTTGGTCAGAGGAAGTGAAAAAAGCCTTTCTGTCATTACATGCCAAATAAAGTGAACCATAGTTTTTTAATGCCCTTTTGAAGGTCCACTCTATCAAATCCAGAAGTTTTTCTTTAATTAGATTATGTGGTAATGTTGTATACAGAGTAGAAAAATCATATGTGGACAAGCTTGTCGCACGGAACCCTCTACACTTCAATTTACTGAGCACCTCACCAGAATTTTTTATTGACCAAAACCAATTTTTATTTGAAGTTTCATACACTGTCTCACAGTATCTTATAACATGAGATTTGATAGCAGTAAGACAAGAAGTTAATAATTTAGAAAGTTCAGTGGTAGTACAAGAGCTAGAATTTGCAATAAATCTAGCTTTGTATGGTCTTTTGTGAAGCTTAGGTAACCAATACATCGTAGGAAGTTTGTCTTGGCCTTCATTGACACAAACAGAAAACTTAACAGGTAAATCGTTTAAGTGGGCATTTACTACAGACACCTCATCAGTATCTGTCTCCAGATAAGCCCTGGTACCATCAAGCTCCTGTTTTAAGGTGTTAACGTAGTGAAGTCTACAAACGACAACAACATTGTTTGCGGCTTTATCTGCCGGAACCAAGACATACTTTCTATGAAATTCTTGGATACCCTGCTTCAAATGCCTAAATGACGATTTGGGTTTAGGAGGTAAAAGATTAGTATTTTGTGAATAAAACTTAATACGTTTATCCACGATAGTGAAGATACTTCTTTTCCATTCTTTAAGAGCATTATCCTCAACACCCTCTCGTTTACACCATCGATTACCGAAATCATTTAATGCAGATGCAATCTCCTCTCTACATTTGTCGAAATTAAAGTAGGAAGGGAATCTATATTTCGGACCTTTAGAAACAATTTTGCGAATTCTAGAATCCGAAATTATTTTTAAATTTCCAGTAACTATATGTCCAGCTGGTTGATAAACATATTTTGAATCTTTACAATCTCAAGACTTAGGAGTATTAGCATGGATATCAAGATCAGAAACAAGTTTATTGAAATTAAAAATAGTATTTCTGATTGGTTTGTTGTATTTGTAACAAATAATAGGAGGTTCTGAATTTTGGAAGTAGGTAGGTATAGACTGTATCACTGATTTATCCTGGAATATGCTTGGTAAATCAATAAAGTCAATTCCTTTATTGATGAAAGGAATTTTAATAAAACTTCTAATGTGATTAGATTCGGAATCGATAAATGGACGAAGAGCATGCTGAGTATAACATCTTGTTAACAGTGCAGCGTCATACATTTGATGATTTCTATCGTAAAATCTATTAGCCTCTGTGTCCAGGGAACGTAATGCAGCAATAGGTAGAGAACTAAGATAAGACAGCATTGGATGTCGACCGTGAATCCTTAGTTTAACAGCTAAATCATTAAGGGAAATGTTCAATTTCAATGCAGCGCACCGTTTACGTTTGTCATTACCCCTTTTCCGTATACCATGAGAGCTAGATTTACGTTTACGAGACTCTGAAAGTGTAAGTACATCAAAATCGGGCATTTTGGAAATATTGCCTTCATGGTAAATGTTGTCGTTAAATCCCAGTGGAAAGGGTGTTTGCAGTAATTTTATCCATTTAAGTTCAGTTTCAAATCGTTTAATATTTTTGAATCTAACTGAAGAATTTTCATCATATGAGATTTTCTCCACTGGTTGAACTTTAACATCATTGGGAGAATGACCAGTGCGCTTAAAATGCTGGTACAGAAAGGTATCATTATTTTTGGGCTTTCTGATTCTACGATAGTGCTCACCAAATCGTTTTTGCAAAGTTCGACAAGTTTGTCCAACATATTGCATCCTACAATTGTTTGTATTTCAAGTAAGAACATATACAAGATCCATTGATTTTCAGTCTAAATCAGAATCATTAACCACTGAAAATGTCCTACCATTCACAGATGAAGTGATAGTAGTCTTAGAGCATAAATGATTGCAACAGTTGCACTTCTTGGCATTGCACTTAGAAATACTAGGGTACATTCCAGGTCTCTTGAACGGATTAATATATTTACGTAAAATTGGTGATTTGAGTGGAGATAACCTAATCTGAAGATTATTACGAAACATATTAGAATTAGAAGCTCCGTGTAGATTAACAGTAGATGCCGAAAATAAATTAAGAGGTGTCACCCTAACAGTAGGTAATAAATTTTGAAAATTGTTAGTTGAATGAGGAATCCGTACAGTAGACGCGGCATGCAACCTAAGGGGAGTTAATGTAATTCCTAATCTTTTTGTGATAGTCATAGTTGGGAGTATTGTGTTGATACTGCCAAAAGGAGCGCGACACTCATACCGGTTATAGAATAAATAATGCACTTAATCGTAATGCAAAATCTTTCGAATGAAAGAAAAAAGGTATAACCGAAACCCACATCTCAGGTCCATGTCTAATACAAGTCCATGGATAGAAACGTAAGAATCGCTTATACAACGAGATACGAGTGACGGTCAACTAATGACCTTCAATACGGTATCGAAGAGTTGTGGTAGTTAGAGATAGGAAAATACAAACTGATTGCAAGCAATCCATGAGGATTGGAAAAATAAGAGCATTAAATGGATGTACGGGGAGACTTTTTAGGGCCGCCACACGGCACAACCACAAGAACTCTGAAGTACATCTAGCTTTAATTAACCACAAAAGAGTTGTCTGACTAGTTCAAAAAATGTAAATCAAAATCCACATGCATGTGACTTAAATATGATTTATTCAGTATCAGACATCCTGTTTATGAAGTTGTTCTGTTTTTATCTCACGACTCAATGCAAATAATATGATCTTTATGATGCAACTTATATGAAATGTTAACATATGGGATTATCACTTATCTCATGGATTGTTTACTAGCAGGAATGGCTTAATGCAAATAATATTAATAGTTGCATCATGACAAAAGCTGCTTTGTGTGCATCAATTTTATATACATGTCTTTATGTTTCAGGTTTGATAACATGCCCTACATGCTATGACAAGGAAGAACAGTCCCTTTTTGTTGAAAACTTTAAGTACAGTACATTTGTGTTGAAAACTTAAAGAACAGTACATTTCTTTTGAAAATTTCAAGCACATTTATACATATTTCTGTAGAAACTTAAAGAACAGTAACTTTCCATTGAAAAGTCTGAGATAACTTATTCCATCTCTTTAGTATCATATTCACTGGCATCAAAATCTACACATCAAATAAAAAGAAAAAATGTTTGTTACCATTGCTTGGTATTAATCTACCAGACAGATGTATTATGCAATGTTGTATAAATAACTGAAGAAAAATAAAACATGAATTCAGTGATAACAAAATCTGGTTTGATTCCCACCCTCGCATACAATAGCAGACATTACTTCTTGTCCACATCTTAATAAAAGCTAAAAATGAGTTAGACTACACCAGGTCTTGTTTGAGCCTTTTGCCGCACGGTACATACAGTCAGATCTGTATAAATCTGTATATAGATCGATCTACACAGAAAGACACAATATATTAATGTATAAAGTAACAACTTTGACCTACAAATGTATAAAATCACAACCTTGATCTCACTCATAAATTTTTTATTCTTAGTTTCAAAGATATATTTATCTAATATGAGGCGCCTCATAAAAAACAACTGTCTTCTGGGTATCTGATAAGGTGTGACAAAACCAGTCTGCTCTGAGAGATTAAATAGAACCTTGTGCTTTTGTTGTTTACACAATCATAAAAACAGTTTTTTCATGAGGTGCCTCTTATAAACATTGAAATAAAAACAAACAAGAAAATAAAAACAAAACAAAACAAAAACACTTCAAATGTTTAAATGGAAAAAGCAAATGACAGTCAAAGGCATTTAATAGCCCTTCAGGATGCTCAAGGAAGGCAATAACCTTACATGCTCTCAATCAGTTCTTCACTGTTGTCAAAATAGAGCCATATGCAATTATATTTAATCCATTTCCAATGGAGAAAATCTTAAATCCTGAGGTTAAAGCTTTTCTCATACTCAGCTTAGCTCATAAATGTTAAAAAATGTCAAGAATTTGAAATTTTAACACTTATGAACTGGATAAATAACAGCTTACTCAATCTGTGAGTCCTGGTTTTTGATTCATCAGGATGTTGATCATGATTTATTTGTTTGTTCTTGATGATTCATTGACTAGTTAGAGATTCACCACGAGGACCGAATAACTAACTAAATGTTATGAACCACTGCAGAAGCTGAGGGTGAGGTTAGGTACCTGTAAAACCGGTTTAAGCCCGCCAGTAACTTTGTGTTACTGATCTTTCCATGTCGATACTTCTGTGGTGGTTCTTTTTGTTTTATGTCTTGGTGTTTAAAATTTTTTGTGCTGTTGGCGCCTTATGTATGTTTTCATATTTTAGTTAAGTTAAGGTAACTGAGTGGCCACCTCTTGGGAAAATAGCTGCTCATTCGGCTTACGATATGTTTCATGGTATAAGTACCTGATTGTTAGTTTGTTTTTTCCCACGGGTTTTTGGAGTGGGAATCTTTTTCTGATTTCGCCTTTTCCTGATCTTTGCCTACTTGTACCTTAATTGAATTCAAATGACAAGGGCTATTTTTGGTATTAATGAGCAGTTGTAATTTCATGCTGAGCTGAGCATGAGAAAAGCTTTATAACCTTGAAACCTAATTGCTCTTGATGAGACTACCTTTATGTGAAATTTGGTAAAAAAACAAAATCAAATCTACTTTAATCAAGGTCAGCCCCTGAGGACTGTAAAGCTTTTCTCGTGCTCAGATGAGCATGATCTTTATCCTGCTCATAAATGTTGAATAATGTCAACAATTTGAAATTTTAATACTTATGAACTGGATAAATAACTGCCTCAATTGAATCCAAATGACTTGGGCTATTTTTGGTATTACTGAGCAATTGAAATTTCATGCTCAGCTGAGCACAACCTTGAGTTATGAAACAACTTGGTTTTTATAAAACTCCATAATCAATGCCTCTTTGAGCTTGATCTAAGATTATATGGGACTTGGGCAGGTGTTGAAGTGCGAGCTAGTGGTGGTATTGAAGCACGTGCTAGAAGCCGTTGTGGGGTTGAATGCACCAAAGTGGGCCCCGAAAAGGAACGAGATAATTCTGTTGATTGTTCTGTTGATTGTTCTATGCTGCTCATTTCGATTTCAACATCATGGAACTTAATCTTCTTTAGTCTAATTATTCTGAGTTTGTGGCATATGATAAGTCCGATTATTAATACTAGAGGACCATTGGTCCTGTAGCTCACCTGAGAGATTATCACATTGTAAGCTCATGAGATTTAAATTAATTGAGAATCGACCAATGAAAGTCTATGCATGGACACTATTGACCCCCGGGGCATGGCCAAATTTGACCCAGGGGCATGACTGGCACAATTTATAATGGGGACTACCAAACACTGCTACATCCAAAAGATAGAAGCTCTGGGCCTTTTGGTTTCAGAGAAGAAGATTTTTGTTAGTTTTTCCCATTGTAAGTCTATGGAGACTATCTACCCCCGGGGCGTGGCCAAATTTGACCCCAGGGGCATGGCTGGCACAATTTATGTAGAGGACCATTAGCCATTGCCACATACAAAATATTAAAGCTGTGTGCCCTGTGGTTTCAGAGAAGAAGATTTTTGATTTTTTTTCCCATAGCAAGTCTATTGAGACTATCAACCTCCGGGGCCTGGCCAAATTTGACCCCAGGGGCATGAATGGCACAATTTATGTAGAGGACCATTAGCCATTGCTACATACCAAATATCAAAGCTGTGGGCCCTGTGGTTTCAGAGAAGAAGATTTTTTAATTTTTTTCCCATAGTAAGTCTATGGAGACTATCAACCCCCGGGGCGTGGCCAAATTTGACCCCAGGGGCATGAATGGCACAATTTATGTAGAGGACCATTAGCCATTGCTACATACCAAATATCAAAGCTGTGGGCCTAGTGGTTTCAGAGAAGAAGAATTTTTTAGTTTTTCCTATTGTAGGTCTATGGAGACTATCGACCCCCGGGGCGTGGCCAAATTTGACCCCGGGGCGTGGCCAAATTTGACCCCGGGGACATGATTGGCACAATTTATGTAGAGGACCATTAGCCATTGCCACATGCAAAATATCAAAGCTGTGGGCCCTGTGGTTTCAGAGAAGAAGATTTTTTAATTTTTTTCCGATAATAAGTCTATGGAGACTATCAACCATCGGGGCGTGGCCAAATTTGACCCCAGGGGCATGAATGGCACAATTTATGTAGAGGACCATTAGCCATTGCTACGTACCAAATATCAAAGCTGTTGGCCTAGTGGTTTCAGAGAAGAAGATTTTTTTAGTTTTTTTCCTATTGTAGATCTATGGAGACTATCGATCCCCGGGGCGTGGCCAAATTTGACCCCAGGGGCATGATTTGCACAATTTATGTAGAGGACCATTAGCCATTGCCACCTACAAAATATCAAAGCTGTGGGCCCTGTGGTTTCAGAGAAGAAGATTTTTTAATTTTTTCCCATAGTAAGTCTATGGAGACTATCATCCCCCGGGGCGTGGCCAAATTTGACCCCAGGGGCATGAATGGCTCAATTTATGTAGAGGACCATTAGCCATTGCTACATACCAAATATCAAAGCTGTTGGCCTATAGTGGTTTCAGAGAAGAAGATTTTTTTAGTTTTTTTTCCTATTGTAGGTCTATGGAGACTATCGACCCCCGGGGCCAAATTTGACCCCAGGGGCATGATTGGCACAATTTATGTAGAGGACCATTAGCCATTGCCACCTACAAAACATCAAAGCTGTGGGCCCTGTGGTTTCAGAGAAGAAGATTTTTTAATTTTTTCCCATAGTAAGTCTATGGAGACTATCAACCCCCGGGGCGTGGCCAAATTTGACCCCAGGGCCATGAATGGCACAATTTATGTAGAGGACCATTAGCCATTGCTACATACCAAATATCAAAGCTGTGAGCCTAGTGGTTTCAGAGAAGAAGATTTTTTTAGTTTTTTTCCAATTGTAAGTCTATGGAGACTATCGACCCCCGGGGCGTGGCCAAATTTGACCCCAGGGGCATGAATGGCACAATTTATGTAGAGGACCATAAGCCATTGCTACATACCAAATATCAAAGCTGTGGGCCTAGTGGTGGCCTAGAGAAGAAGATTTTTTTTTAGTTTTTCCCATTGTAAGTCTATGGGACCTATCTGTTGCCATGGAAACCACAATTTTGATTCAATCTGCTCCAAAACCTAATGCCATCAATCCCCCAACCCAATTATGGTTCACATTAAATTTGATCAAGATCGGCCTACTAGCTTCAGAAATATTCTTCTTTGAAATTGTGGACGGACGACGACGGACGACGACGGATGCCTGCCTATCCTATAAGCTCACCTGTGAGCCTTCGGCTCAGGTGAGCTAAAAAGGCTGAGTCCAGCTGTTAAGCTCGTTCCAATCACTGAATGCAAGACAAAGGATGGTTTATACAAGCAATAGCTTTCATTAAAGGTATACAAATTTAAAGCAATGCTAATGATTTGGATGTATACCTACTTCTCCGACCTATCTGATTTTATGTAATAAAACTGTATATATAATTATAGTTTTGTATTATCAGCAAACTTCATCGGCTCATAGAGTACATCTTCTTCCTCTGAGTTGAAAATAGAAAGGTACAAGTAGGCAAAGATCAGGAAAAGGCGCAATCAGAAAAAGATTCCCACTCCAAAAACCGTGGTGGGAAAAAACCAAACCAACAATCAGGTACTTATACCATGAAACATATCGTAAGCCGAATGAGCAGCTGTTTTCCCAATAGGTGGCCACTCAGTTACCTTAACTTAACTAAAAATATGAAAACATACATAAGGCGCCAACAGCACAAAAAATTTTTCAAACACCAAGACATAAAACGAAAAGAACCACCACAGAAGTATCGACTTGGAACGATCAGTAACACAAAGTTACTGGCGGGCTTAAACCGGTTTTACATGGCCATAACCTCACCCTCAGCTTCTGCAGTGGTTCATAACATTTAGTTAGTTATTCGGTCCTCGTGGTGAATCTCTAACTAGTCAATGAATCATCAAGAACAAACAAATAAATCATGATAAACATCCTGATGAATCAAAAACCAGGACTCACAGACTGAGTAAGCTGCCCGACGATGGAGATCCCTGGGCGCCGAATAACCTACTAACTCCGGAGCAAAAGAAAAACACCAGTTGGACCCCGGTGGGCCAAGCAACAGACAAGAAGCTCCGGCCCCAACCAACTAAAATGAATAGCTTTATGTCGGGGCCATCATAGAAATAGCTTTAAAGTTTCTATTAATAGGTTTCTCATAAACATCACTGTCATTAGAATGTTTTAAAACATAATCATCATTTAAAGCAATTTAATGTCATTAGAATGTTTTAAAACATAATCATCATTTAAAGCAATTTAAGGGTTGTTATGGATAATAACAGGTGCAAGTGAATGCATATCCATAGGTTCATGTGCATGTGAATGCATTTGCATAGGTTCGCAAGCATAACTTTTTGGTGGGATGTATTTTTGTTTCTTTCTGATTATGTAACACTGAATACCAATAATAAGAATACCAATAATAATTGTTAATGCTAGTGAAACAACACCAACTGTTATGAGCAAAATAATCAATACTTCTAACCGTGTACCTGCATTTTGCAATGGAACAATGTCTGTGTCACGCTCAGACTGAGGAGTAGTGGAACTGGTAGTCGAACTTCCCTGTGTCTCTTCAAGCACTGAGCTGGCTGTTGTTTTCTGGATCCCATGCTCAGACTGAGGAGTAGTGGAATTGATAGTGGCACTTCCCTGTGTCTCTTGAATCGCTGAGCTGGTTGTTGTTGACTGGATCCCATGCTCAGAGTGTGTGATAGTGAAATTGATAGTGGCACATCCCTGTGTCTCTTGAAGCGCTGAGCTGGCTGTTGTTGTCTGGATCCCATGCTCAGAGTGAGGGATAGTGAAATTGATAGTGGCACATCCCTGTGTCTCTTGAAGCGCTGAGCTGGCTGCTGTTGTCTGGATAGATTGTTGGATAGTGAAATTGATAGTGGCACATCCCTGTGTCTCTTGAAGCGCTGAGCTGGCTGTTGTTGACTGGATCCCATGCTCAGAGTGAGGGATAGTGAAATTGATAGTGGCACTTCCCTGTGTCTCTTGAAACGCTGAGCTGGCCGTTGTTGTCTGGATCTCATGCTCAGAGTCAGACCGAGGGGTAGTAGAACTGGTAGTTGAACTTCCCTGTGGTGTGTCACCTGTAGTCATGTCTACAGCAAGAAAAAAAAATATAAACCATCTCAAAGTACCCTAATAAATATAAAATAAAAAACATGTCAAAGTACCCTATCTGGTCGTCTCCTTGAAATTAGTAGGTTCCATTGGACTCCGAGTGGATATGGTTTTGCTGCTATCTGTAGTCATGACTATAAGAAGAAAAAAGAGAACTTGGCTTGTGCTTGTTTTGTTTGATTGATGATAGCATTACAGTTAACAGCTAAGGTCTTGCACAGACTGTCAGTTACCTACACACATTTTTCCAAGGCAAACTTAAGACCTTCTAAGCAGTTAACCAGTATCTAGTGTACATTTTTTCTTCAGTAACTGACATAGATTATATAAATATCAAACGCCATCATAGACTTTCTTAAGTTGAATTATATTTATAAATGTAGTCAAAACATGCACATTTATATGTAATTAAAAGCTGAAGGTGATAAGCTAATGATAATGCGCACAATAGTACTTGATATAAGCAGAAATATTGCAATTTTTTTACCTGCTGCTTTCGGACTTGTACCATCAGCCACAGCACTAGAGCTAGTGCTCGGTGTGATAGCACCTCCTCTGGTCTCATTTGTAGATACAATACGGTTGGTCTCATTTGTATATACAATTCGGTTGGTCAAGGTTGTAGATACAATTCCGTTGGTCAAGGTTGTAGATACAATTCCGTTGGTCAAGGTTGTAGATACAATTCCGTTGGTCAAGGTTGTAGATACAATTCCGTTGGTCAAGGTTGTGCTATCAGTCCTACCCTGAAGTCGGCTGAAGAGCCATCTTTATATTTACGACGAGAGAAACTTGCCCTACAGTACGCCATTAGAATTGCGGCTAATCCATCAAATCCAGTTCATAAGGTGTCTTTTCTGCCATATATTTCTGAAGAAGTCGTACAGCTATATGAAAGTAAACCAAAGGTTATCCGGTCCTTTGGTCTACGGGTTGCACCACTAAACATCCAAAAAGATAAAATAGAAGAACATTTTGTTTCAGAAATACAATCATGGTGCATTAGAAAACCAGAAGTTAATTTGACTCTACATTCAGGAAAAAAATCCGATACAAATCCACACCTTCTAAAAGAAAGTTTTCATCAACTACAATCTCAATTTATTGACTATCAATGTATTTATACTGATGGTTCAAAAGAAGAAAACAAAGTTGGTTGTGCTACTTTTACAAACGGCAATTGCAAAACGTTACGTTTACCTTATGGCTCTTCAATGTTCACAGCGGAAGCTAAAGCTATTGACTTAGCTTTAGACCATAAATGAATGTAACTCAAAGGACAAATTTATTATATTTTCTGACTCTATGTCTGTTCTACAGGCCTTAAACCATACATCATCCAAAAACACTCAAATACAAAATCTATTGATAAAACATCATACCATCTCAGAATTGAAAACAATTATTTATTGCTGGGTTCCTAGTCATATAGGTATATATTGAAATGAGAAAGTTGATAAGAACGCTAAAGAATCGTTAAATCTAGAAGAAACTGTTTTTAAAATTTCTTATGTCAATTTTGAACCTTTTATTAATGAGTACATCTCTGACAAATGGCAAACAATCTGGAACGGAGCGAAGTTTGATAAATTGAGGGAAGTTGAACCAACCGTTAAACGACCAAGAGTAATTATTAAACTTTCGAGACGAGAAGAAATCGTTCTCGCTCGTCTCCGAATTGGTCATACAAGAATAACACATTCCCACTTATTAAAGCGAGAAGATCAACCTAAGTGCATTGGCTGTGATATTCCATTTACAGTTAAACACTTTCTTTTAGAATGCACTGACTTTGCAGCAGTAGTCCAGTTGCCAAACATGAATTTGGCCTGTGACCTGGAAATGTGTGCCGAATAAAATGTTTTAATGGCTTTTACTTCTTGTTACCTTTCAGATGAAGAATCCGAGTGATGCCACCTTGGCATCATTGAGCATTTTGAAATATTAAAAAATTCAAAATGGCCGTCAAATGGCGGAAAATAGTGCAAAAAATCAACATAATACATGTATGTGAAGCAAAAAGCTCACTTCTCTTATTGTCCTTACTGTCTTCTTCTGGTTCATCAGACCATGCCAGTTCAAAAACGGCATCATGGATTGTTTGAAAAAGTAAAAAATCAAGATGGCGTCCAAGATTGTTGGCATAAACAAGAAAACAGCATACCAGAGTTGCACATACTCAATGTTTTGTGTTTAAAATGCTCATTTTATTTTCTCAGGGATTTTTTCTGCTATTTTGGGAAGGGGCCCTAGGGCCTTTCTGATTGGGAAAAATAGTGAGATATACCCAGGATTTTGGAAATTTTCAAAGATGATGATAATTCCCAATTTGACATAGTTAATTAAGGTTAATCATTTTAAATCAAAGTTAAACATCATTTCAAAGAGCAGAATTTGATTTTCACAATGTTTAGCAACTGTTGAGAATTATTTTGGCTGTGATTGGGAATTTTTTTCTCCAAATTGGGAAAAAATAGCCTAATTTCCATTGGGAATGGGGCCTTATTTCGGCCCCTGGAACACTTGAAAAAAAATCCCTGTTTCTTATTAACAAAAACACCATAATTTAGTTTTGTTTATTTTTTTACGCTCCAGTCCTATAGAGAACTTGATGTTTAATAAACTGTCTTAACTGTCTTGTTTTTGAATTTACTTTATTTTGTTAGCAGTTCAAGTTCGAGTTTAGTTCTGGCCCAACATCATAACAATGATGCAAGATCGTTGTCAACTAAACGTCTTAATCTTAGTATAAGGGAAATGGTCTCTGATTCAAAAAGCTTATCTAAATGTTTATTTGTTAAGTGTTAAGTAAGCAGAATAAACAGAGGGATGCACATCAACATCATTTAATGAAATATAGAATAGGCATTTTATTCTAAAACTGAGATTAGGTATTCGCCTGTGTCATTACCATTGTAACAATTAGCAAAATCATCAGCTAAATTGTTCAACTATTGCAACAATTGATTCTATAATTCAATTGCATTTGCAAAACGCTGTACAGACTACTTGATTTATGGAAGCGACTGTATTTTGATGATGTGCATGGTTGTTCAGAAGCATACCCACAGCAAATCATTCTACTTGAAGTATACTATCTGTTGCTGGAGCCACACTGTCGGCTGTTGTAATTGGCGCAAGCGCCCAGAACCCTTCAACATTATTTCGACCACCTGACTTAAGTTGTATATTAGACCACGCACCCTTGACCGAGCGTGGATTATCAAATGGATGTCTGGACATGTGTTGGTTTCATATTGTTTTGGTAAACGACTATGTATATGGTGATTATATGCATTAAGCTTGGGAGCGTTTGTTAGCCTTTGCTTACCAGTTTTACATTCTACCATATATTTTACAGAAATAATTCTTCGTTGCTGCGAGAACATCATCCAAATGCGACGATATAATCTGGTAAAGGCTTACTCAGTTTAAGCTTGTCAGGTATGAAACCCTTTGACATTGATTTCAAACTGGACTGCAAGAAGGAAGCAGACTACGGTCTGATGTGTTACCACTTAACCCAATATTTAGCGTCCTTCAAATGGTCCATCCCCTTTCGCATTAATGCTTTCTCTGCTCTTAAAGGGACTTGGTTTTACTTTTTATTCTGTTTGGTTTACATTGATAGTAGATATTTAATCTTGAACAATACATTGACGTTCGTGTATAACGCTAATGGTTCGCAATCATCTCACTTCTTTCCACTGTTACACTATGTCTGACCTGAACATCGTTAGCGTTAGGTCCGAACACGATCAGCGAGTATACTTTTAACCAGTCTGTGATATAACAAGTCCTTCTTCAATGTGAGATGGTCAAAGTTGCATGCACAATCATGAAACACATACCTAAATCAACAGTGGTTTTAAAGCTGTCATCTGCTGAGAAGATCGAATAGTGTTGAGAAAATGCTAGTGCTTGATGTCTTACGCGAGAAGTTTTGGTTATGTTTTCATGCTACAGTCAAAGTAACAATGGGTCGTCCACAGAATAGCACATCCAATCGGTGATGACTGTATCAGACCAGCGCAGCGTATGTGGATTTCGCAACTAGTACATTTCCAAACACATTGTGTGTTCGTAATCCTCTTGTACCCGCTGTCCCACAAGCACTTACGTTTTAACATTCAATACACCAATTATGCCAAAGAAAATAAAAGCAGCATACATATCTGTGAACGTAACAGGCAAAAACTATGTGCAAATTGTGGAGAAGACAAACACTGCAGTGATGATCGCAACTGTGATAAAACAGCAAAGTGCGTCAACTGCAGTGGCCCACACCCCACTTTTTCACGCGACTGTCCGACTTGGCACAAAGAAAAGGAGATCCTTAAAATCAAATATACCAGAAATCTTTCATTCTTCGAAGCGCGCAAAATCGTTGAGCAGCAATCGTCGACAGCAAGCAGAAACTATGCCAGCATCATAAGAAGTGCTGGCACACAAATCAAACTTGTAGATGCCATGACACAGACTGATGAAACATACGACGTTCAAATTAAAACACACCAAAATCCAGGAGGCGATGCCCCTTCTGGTACCAACCAGACTGCAGGAGGTAAAGCATCCCCTGCACAAGCAGGAGGCAAACCTCCTCCTGCTCAAAACCCTCCGTCCAACAAAACTGCAGGAGGTAAACCTCCAACTGGAGGTAAACCTCCAACGGCAGGAGGAAAGCCTCCTGCACTAGCTTTCCTCCTGCACCACCAAAGCCTCTCTCACCAAAGGATAGAAGGAAGCTTCTGTCCGAGAGAGTACCGAAAGGGGCTGATGACCCCGTAAGAACTGACAATTACTATGACTGCCTTGAAGAAACTAGCATGGAGGCAGATGTCACTCCTCCTAGTCCTCGCAAAGTGCATCTTCCAAGAATTCCAAATACTTAGTTTCCAGTCTTTTACATTTAAGAAGGGTCAATTTTTTAATTCTCTGTAAGTTATTTAATGGACAAAAGTAAACAAAGAATTACAAATATGGATGAATTCACCCCTTACACAACAGATTTATATGCATTTATTCCAAGAGGGGTAGGTGTCTACGGCGCACGTCAAAAACACTGTTTTGAAATTCATCAAGATCAAATTCAACAGTTCCTGTAATTGCGAGTTGAGGTGATATTACACAATTCTAACTATCAGTTACATGAGTAATTATGTAAGATAAGTTTTTGAAAGTTTGAAATAATTTCCACCATCAGCGTTGATTTTATAGAAATTTTCTTAAACCTACTGCAATTATTTTATTGGAAAATAGTGACGTAATGTAAGTTTTGCGGCGCAAAATTAGACCTTCCCCAAGCTTTTCTTTCCGGTTAAGTATTTTTAACAAATATTATTTATAAAATCAACCTTCTATTGTGTCATTAATAATCCTGTGATGATTCTGTATGCATTTTTTCTTTAAATATTCTAAATGATCGTTTCTGGTTGTCATTTAAAACAAGCGGCATCTTTTTGTTTTATTTCAGTCTAAAATAAAATTAGTGTTTCCTCATATAAATGAAACTGATCATGCGATTTTTTCTACTTATCATTTATAACTCAAATTATTGACTATAATTTTAACTAAGAAGACTAAATCAATGCTTAGATGACAATATTCATCACCATTACAGCTCTAATAAAGAGACTGCACACAAAACATACAACCACCCCTCCACAAAAAGGTAGCAAAATGATTTTCAACGTGCTCCGTAAACGCCGATACACCATCATATAAATCTCCTTAACTTTTTCAATTTGTAAGCGATTGAACTAATATTTTCACAGATTGCTCAGTATAAATGTAGTTTATAAGCCTAAACATATCTTTAAATTTCAACGAACCGTTCACGAAATATCAGACATCTTTATGATTTCCCGGGACAGACCTCGTATACAGTGGAATTGTCGAGGCATAAAACCACGTTATGAAGAATTACTATTACTATTAGGTCTACTAGGACCTTCTGTTTTCTGTCTACAAGAAACTTTTCTGAAAACTGACGACAACTTTACTTTCAAAGGCTTTAATGTTTACAATCACATCCACCTTGATTGTGCCAGAGCTTCTGGTGGAAGCTCTATTCTAGTTAAGTCTTCCTTACCTCAACGTGAAATTAAGTTGAAAACAAATTTACAAGCTAAAGCTGTTTCTGTTACTATTGACAAATTTAAGTTGAAAACAAATTTACAAGCTAAAGCTGTTTCTGTTACTCTTGACAAAGAGATTACTTTCTGTTCTGTCTATATCCCGCCTTCCTTCGAACTAAGATCTGAACATCTTAACTCTTTAATTAAGCAACTCCCTTCTCCCTTTATGATATTAGGTGACTTCAATGGTCACAATTTACTTTGGGGTAGTAACGATCATGACCCCAGAGGAGAGTTAATCGAGGAATTCATCACACAGAATGACATCTGCTTAATGAATGATAAATCTAAAACTTATCTTGATTCTGGAAAAGGTACTTTTTCGTCTATTGATCTCTCACTTTTTCATCCCTCTCTCTATCTTGACTATAATTGGTCTGTATGTGAAGACCAACAAGGGTCTGATCACTTTCCGATAATAATTGAAAGCATTCAGTATCATAATCCTAAATGGAAACTAAATAAAGCTAATTGGGATTTATTTCATACTTTATGTGATGAATCCCTTACTAACACTCCTCTCTCAGAATCTTCTGATCCCAGAATCTTCTGATCCTATAGCAACTTTTACTTCTTCTTTAATAAGTATATCTGAAAAATGCATTCCAAAAACCTCGACAAACCCAAAGAAAAGTAACCCATGGTACAATGACGATTGTAAAGAAGCTATCAAGCAACGAAAACAAACGCTATCTAAGTTCTGCAAGTTTCCAACTAATGAAAATTTAAATACTTATAGGAATTCTAGAGCAAAGGCCCGTCAGACAATTAAATCAGGCAAACGTAAATCATGGCGAACATATGTGTCAAAATTAAATTACAAAACGCCAACCAAAAAGGTCTGGGATATGGTTAGGAAAATATCAGGTAAAACAAAAACTGCTACTTATCAACATCTTAATACAAATTTTAACAACGGATCTGAATTGGCATCAACAAAAGCAAGATATAGCAGACACTTTGGCATCACAATTTTGTTCAAATTCATCAACAAACCATTACTCAAAGGACTTTCAAAAATACAAGAAAGAACAGGAAAAAATTAAATTAAATTTCAAGTCATCTAATAATGAAGAATATAATACACCATTTAATTTAGATGAACTGAAGGATGCTATCGGTAAAGCCCATGATACAGCAACAGGTCCCGACGAAGTTCACTATCAAATGCTTAAACATCTTCCTCCTAGCTCACTTCAAGCTCTATTAGAAAAATATTCAATGATATGTGGGAAACTGGGAAGTTTCACGAAAGTTGGGAACTAGCCACAGTTATACCAGTTCTTAAACACAGAACCTAACAATTACAGACCAATAGCACTTACAAGTTGTCTTTGTAAAACCCTAGAGAGAATGATTAATGTTATACTTGTCTGGTACTTAGAAAGTAACAATCTTATTTCACCTGTTCAGTCGGGCTTCCGATCTGAACGATGTACCAATGGCAATTTTGTAAGACTGGAAACATTCATACGAGATGCATTTGTTGCTAAAGAGCATGTGGTGGCCGTGTTTTTCGATTGGAAAAAGCTTATGATACCACTTGGAGGTATGGCATTCTACGAGATCTCCATGATCTCGGAATTAGAAGCAGATTAGCTACATTTATAGAAAGTTTCCTTGCGGATCGATGGATCCAGGTTCGAGTTGGATCGACTTTATCCGAACAATTTGATCAGGCACAGGGTGTCCCACAAGGGAGCATTCTGTCTACAACATTATTCAATATCAAGATCAACAGCATAATGGACTGTTTGGATCCTAAAACAGATGGATCATTGTATGTAGATGACTTTTGCATGTGCTATAGATCGAAAAGTATGAGAACTATTGAAAGATACTTACAGCAGTGTATAAATAGAATAGAAAAGTGGGCTTCGCATAATGGTTTTAAATTTTCCAAGTCGAAAACACAATGTGTACATTTCTGTCAGCTACGGAAAGTACATGATGATCCTGAACTTTACTTATATGGATCTCTTATTCCAATGGTTGAAGATTTTAAATTTCTAGGAGTTCTATTTGATCGAAAGCTTTCCTTTATACCGCATATCAAGTATTTAAAGGCAAAATGTCTAAAAGCATTAAACTTACTAAAGGTTTTATCGCATACCGACTGGGGTGCTGACCGCACTGTCCTTCTGCAGCTATATCGGTCAATTATTCGGTCGAAGTTGGATTACGGATCCATTGTGTATGGATCAGCTAGAAAATCATACCTGAGTATGCTTGATACAGTTCACCACCAAGGACTAAGACTAGTTCTTGGGGCTTTTCGAACGTCACCTGTTGAGAGACACTATGTTGAGGCAGAAGAACCATCACTATATTTGCGTCGAGAAAAACTTACTCTTCAGTATGCCATCAGACTTGCAGCAAACCCCTCTAATCCTTCACATAAGGTAACTTTCCCACCATATATTTCTGACGAGCTCTTACAGCTTTATATTTACATTTTTCTAAAACCTCCTTAGATGAACCATTAGATGTTCATCTGTGTTCATACTTCCATGAACAACATTGTGTCACGCGACGTGACGTAATCCAAACTTGACGTCAAAAACATGAATCTCGCCAATCTGATTGGACGTTGTAAACGTCGACGCCGTTCCGCTGTTTGAACACACACTGTGTGTAGATTCTCTGTTTGCTGGTAAATGTGACCGCCTTGGTGATTTTTCAACAAGCGATAGAGAGAAATGAATGTAAATATAAGCAATGAGTTTAATTTTTCTGTTGTTCATGGAGCTATGAACCGCAGTGGGTCGCTAGCAAAGCTTACATGAACCCCTTTGGGGTTCATTCACTTTGCACGCGACCCAATGCGGTTCATAGCTCCATGAACACCAGAAAAATGAAATTCATTTCTTAAATGAAAGTAAACCAAATGCTATCAGGTCTTTTGGTTTACGAGTAGCACCACTTTTAACATCAGCAAAAATCAAACAAGATAAAACAGAAAAACATTCGGTTTCTGAAATGCCACCATGGTGCATTAGAAAGCCAACAGTAAATTTGACACTTCATACAGGGAAAAAATCAGAATCAAATCCACACTTTCTCAAAGAAAATTTCCACCAACTACAGTCACAATTTTCTGATTATCATTTTATTTATACTGATGGTTCAAAGGAAGATAACAAAGTAGGCTGTGCTACTTATTCCAAAGACGCTTGCAAAACTTTACGTCTACCTGATGGTTCTTCAATTTTCACAGCAGAAGCTAAGGCTATTGACATAGCTTTAGACTGCATTAATGATTGTAACTCGTACAACAAATTCGTTATTTTCTCTGATTCTCTATCAGTCCTTCAGGCCCTAAACCGTACAATGTCCAAAAACCAACAAATACAAAATATATTGCTGAAACATCATATCATTTCTGAATTTAAAACTATTGTGTATTGCTGGGTTCCCAGTCATGTAGATATATATGGTAACGAGCATGTCGACAAGATAGCAAAAGAATCATTGAGCCTAGAACAAACAGATTTTAAAATTCCTTTTATCAATTTTAAACCTTTTATCAACGAGTATGTCTTTAATGAATGGCAATCAATTTGGAGCAGAGCAGATGACAATAAATTGAAAGAAATCGAACCTCGTGTAAAACGACCAAGATTAATTCATAAACTTTCGAGACGGGAAGAGATTGTTCTTTCTCGTCTTCGACTTGGTCATACACGATTGACACATTCATATTTACTTAAACGAGAAGATAAACCTCAATGTATTGGATGTGACACACAATTAACTGTCAAGCACTTTCTGCTTGAATGCATTGATTTTATAGATGTACGTCGTTCCTGCTTTCAAAGTAACAGTTTGAAAGATTTGTTCAAAAATGTATCTGTTGAACGCATTTTGTCATTTTTGAAACGAACTAACCTTTTTAACAAACTATAATGTTTTAACACAAATCATGTTTATACCTTTCTCCATTTCTATCATTTCATTTTAATCAATGTATCTTTCATCTAGCGGAATAATTATTTATAACTTTGATAATTCTTAAGGATCTCAGTTTTAATTTTATTTATCATATATTTTGCTTTTTCTCTGAACTAAATTATGCATTTTACAATTGTTAGACGCTAATGACCCATTAGGGTTGACGCGTCGTTAAACATCAATCAATCAATGAAACCATATGAATCTTTGATTTGCTATAAAAACGTTGAAAATTTCCATCTCCGATCTAAAACTCGCATAAGCACAATGAGAAATCAACCTCACTATATAAGGAAACATGTCTTTGGATTGGCAGCAAAGGGAGAGCATGTCTCCAGCCTGTTTTTAATAGCAATCATGCTAGAGAACATTTCTCCATGTTTTGCATTGCGGCCGAATAGTTCAGCGGCAAAGAAAAACGGTAGACGAGCCTTAAAGGCTAGAAAATTCGTTGGATGGCCGGTAGGCTATGATAATGCCAAATTATGTTACGGTTGCGAGGTGATCTTCTTCGAAGACACTCGTTTGTGTGAACAGGCCATAATAACATCGTTTCCTGTTTATTAAATGTGTTATAAATGCGGCAAGACAAAAGTCAGCGGGAGCTGATCAAACCAATTATTAGATATTCCATATTTAGCCTGAGGTTTCAATGTACCTGCAAGCATAAGGTGCTGGCATGCATGCTGAAACTCGCTGAACTGTTCCAGTCTAAGGTTTCAATGTGTCAGCGTACGTGGACACAGTGAAACTTCCTGAACTGGTACACCTTCAGCTTTCAATGCTTGCCACGACCGCAAAAGGTACACACAGGTGCAGTGAAACTAGCAAGAGCACTGATTAGCCGAAAGTTCATTAACCCAATGTTTAGGGTGAACCAAGCTCATCAAAGGTGTCCACAGACCAGTGAAACAAACACGAACATTACTAGCCCGCAGGTTCATAAGCCAATGTCTAAACATGCAGTTCATATCAGTTCACAGAGCATCAGTTCTCATCAGTTCATATTGCCGCCATACCAATTTAAATCTCACTGTAGATACTACTTTTAACATCCCGGTAAACTATTTTCAGTCACATTGCAACTTGGTCACTACTTCTTTGGTATTTACGAATACTTTAAGTAGCTGAAATGGTCTTGTTTAACAATGCTAGTCATCTACCACTGAGTCAGTGCACTCTGCTAAAGTGCAGAATGCAACTTGAAATATATATACATAATGCAATCTATCTTCCCGTGCCCATTTGAATTTTAATTAGTCGCAATCATCGCTGATTAAAATTGTTAATAAACAGCTGAGGAAAGTCATATCGGTGTCTGAGTTTAAATTGTAAACAAAAGATGGAATAACCTATTCGTTTCAGCATCGGATACACTAAAACCTTACAATAAAAACACATGAAGAGGACTTGAACGTGTCTTTAAATATAAACTATAATATCGAATTATTTTTGTAGGGAAGTTAGAAACCTGTAGTTATATAATTATAATGTTCTGAGACTGATTATCTATCATAATCTGTAATTTTAAAATATAATTTATATCGTGAATGACGAATGTAGAACAGATGAGGGAGGCAGGTTTTTTATTTTATTTTTCAAAATCAAATGAGGCCACATTTTTTTTTTTTTTTTTTTTTGACAAAACGGTCAATACCAAGTATACACTACTACAAATTAGCACATTTGAACCATGTATGAAGGAATCTATGAACAAATTATGTTGATGGTTTTATTTTGAACAGCTTTTGAACACTTCTGGCCAAAAAGTTTTTTGTTAAAATCAGTTAAACACATGAAATAATATTTAAATTTCAAAATTGCGATCCGCATAAAACGAATGAGGCCACATTTTTTATTTGAGCCAGTAAAAAAAACAGATGAGGGACAGTTAAAACAGATGAGGGAGGGGCCTGAGAAACATTTTTTTTGCCTAATAGTTTTTTCAATAGTCTTTTATTGACATGTTTATTAAAATATATCAGATTTTGTATGTGTCCAACTGGAAAGGAGATAATTATAATTGTATATTATGTTGCAATGTAATTAAGATATAAATCGTCTTAGGCGGATTCACCTTAATCAAAAGATAAAGTTTAAGAGTGTAAAATCTATTTCTTTAATAGAAATCTACAAAAGAAAATACACTTCGTGTTTGTATATGATCTAGGGCGTTGGTCACAACATTCCGCTAGATAGCTGAAGTATATAAAATCAGAAAATCATTTTGTAGCGCTGTGTTTAAATTAATGGTTCATAGTGCGTCACCCTCATTACTGACTATTCTGAAACCTCCATTAGAAAATATATATTCTCTTCGTCAAATGCTTAGCATAAATATATGTCTAAAATGAAGGAAACATGTCTGGTAAAAACTTACCTCAGTGAATAAAAATGTTGATGCAATCGCCCCTATTCGATGCCATGGTAAATGGAAATAACCAGTGCTTTTTGGATTCAAAATCGACAGTTATTTAGATACTGAATGGCAAAAGAAAAGGCTACTGTTTTGAAAGTGCGATTTTCTACATTTTTAAAACCTTCTTAAAAAGCACTCAAATTCAACATTATAATACGAAACTTAGTAAAATCTTTAGTCCACAGACAAAATAATGATGTATCTATCTATCTTCTGATACTGAGTCGATCAATTTCTGATCATCACCTCAGGTGTGGGGTGGGTGGCTAAATTTAGAATTTAGTCAAGGGAAAATTAAACATTTGGGGTGGACCATTAAAACTATTTACAAGATATAGATGAGAGGCATACTAAAACGCATGCCTCTGGGCCAATGATTTAAATAGAAGCCTTAAATTCCTCAATGGTCTTAGATAGGACCACTGAAGAAGGGAGACTATTCCAAACCGGAATAGTTAGGAATTTTTCAGGGCATCACTATAGGCAAATGGTCTTGTGTATTGTGATTCATGTGATGCCCGAGTATGCCTTAGATTGGGTGCCGGGGTCAGGTATTTGTCTTTATCAAGAGACACTGTACCGGAGTGTATCTTGTAGAAGAAGGTTAAGGAGGACCGCTCCCTGCGAGACTCCAGGGATGGCCACTCAAGTTCGTCTAGCATTTCACCGACGCTACTGGTGTTCCTCCATCGCCTGCAGGTCCACCGGGCAGCAGTCCTCTGCACCTTCTCCACCATCTCAATCTGAGTTTCATGATAGGAATGCCAAATAGGAGCTGCATACTCAAGTTGAGGCCGAACCAATGTTTTGTATGCAACTTCCTTAGTATGCCTAGGTGCCAGTGCCAAATTGCGCCGAAGAAAACCCAAAGTCTTAGTTGCCTTGCATGTAATTTCAGAAATGTGTTGACCCCAATCAAGATCATCTGTGATAGTTAAACCGAGGTATTTAGCGGACTAAACCTGTTCTAATGTTTGCTGATGCAGTGTGTAATTGAAATCTATATGCCTGCTTGGATGTAGCCGCGTCACCCTCATTGAATGACATTTGCTAACATTGAATTTCATTTGCCAATCCATTTCCCATTTGGCCAAGCTATTCAGGTCATCTTGTAAAATTTGACAATCCAATGGTGACTTGACATTTCTGTATAAAACACAATCATCAGCAAATAGCCGAACAGATGACCTGATGTTGTCAGGAAGATCATTAATGAAAATAAGAAATAGGACCGGTCCTAAGACCGATCCTTGTGGGACACCAGAAAGAACCGGGACTGGGTCTGAGGCACGGCCATCTAATACCACTTTTTGAGAGCGCTCAGAGAGCCACGAGTCGATCCACTTATGTGTAGATCCTCTAATCCCGTAGAAGTCAAGTTTGTATAATAACCTTTTATGTGGGACCTTGTCAAAGGCCTTAGCGAATGTGGTATAGACAGAATTATCCTGTCATTTGAGATGTAGACAGAATTATCCTGTCATTTGAGATGTAGACATTGGCGACAAACTTATTTTCAATATTTTTAACATTGCAATTTTGCTATACATTCTATACATTTTTGTTATTTCCAAAAATGTCAGAGTTTGACTTTCAGCTCTCATTTTTTGTATGTAACAGGTTGTTCCAACATACGCTTCCTTGATCTGGGTGTGAATTTTGTACAGACGTGCCATATGGGGTGCAGAATTCAGATTTTAGAAATACGGCTTATTACCAAAATAATGCATATTGTAGCACATAAATTTTTTCAATAATACTTTGCTACGACATGCTTCCTTTCTGAATCCGTGAATTGCGAATCTGTTTTATGTTTTTGAAATATTTTGCGGGCATTCAACTTTTGCACTTTAAAACTAGAATATGCTAAACTTTTGTCGAGGTGTATATAAAAAAAACACTATGATGGGCCTGTGAACGGGTGCTTGACGAGGAGTGCCTTCTGAGGAGGAGATTGCCACAACAACGACATCGGAGGTTTCCGGCGGATGACGGAGATTCCCGAGTGACGACCACGTGCAAACCCTGAAAGACATTCATTCGATTCCTAGCTCTACAACTGAACAGACGTCCTCGAGACTCTACAGACAACTGGAGCCTGGGAGATATACTTTATGGTAAGTTGCGGCTTATCAAATGACGACGAGGATGAAGAATTGGTGCGGGTGTATTAAATTTCTATAGTTTCACGGCCGCTCTACTTTCATTTTCGAAGTACTTGCCCATTTCCGGTCGAGGTGCCACGTGTAAAATGTCTGATTAAAATTCTGAATTTTATTGCTTCCGCCGTCTTTTGGAGTACTGTTCGTAAGTAGTTTTAAGAAACATTTACATTTTCACATTTTTCCGAAGCTATTTTATCATTTTATGTACGCTCGGCGGAAGTTCAAAAAAGTGGAAACCCCCATTGAAAAGTAGAACATTCCATTTCCGTTAAAAACAAAACAAAACCACGTGTCGAACTGTCAAAATTTGTGTAAAGTAAACAGGTTAGTTTTGTACTCGGTAACTTTCCAACGCCAAAAATTTAGTTTTTCTTGATAATTTCATTTTCAACAGGGAGAGGAAACACGTGTTTGGCACACATTAAAAAGGCACCATATAGCTTCATTTGCAGTGATTTCTATTTTCATTTTCAGGTTAATCACTGTGTATATTAGCTCAAATAAAAATTGAAAAAAAAAATATTTGTGTACTTTCAATGCACCCCTTGTCCCAGACCTTGTATTTTATTGTTTGATATATGTGCCCTAATGTGATTTATTGTGACATCTTATTTTGTCATATTTTCGCGTCGCTTTGACCTGTAGCGCCGCGACTCCCCTTGGCCTTGATATAGTTGTATGTTGAATTGTATTTTGACATGATTCCCCCACTTTAATGTGTCATGACCCAATAGTTTTGCGTCGCTTTGCCGTACGTAGTACTACAGCATTTTAGCGCCGCGTTTGATAGTTGAAATTTGTATATTGCATGGTATGTTTCATTGCATGTTTGCATGTTGATGTTTTGCACTGCATGATATTTGTATGTTGAATTCTTGCATTGCATTACTATTTTTGTTCACTGTTTTTCATCAAAGTCACATCCAGCATGAATGTTTTTGAAGCCACACAGTCTTTCCAGTCAATGATAGATGGCATTTCTACTACTACAGATCAGTATGTTTCTAAAGACCTTTTTCAAACATGCATGGCATCATTTGCAAACAGCTTCATTCAATTATCCCAAAATGTCAATCAGTTATCTTGGAGCTTTAGATCTGGAATACAGACCCTTTCAGACAATATGAGCCATCTTGATGCAGCTACCCAATCCTTGCAAACCAACAATGTAACATTGGCTGACAGGTTAGACTCGAACAACTCAAAAATCTTTAACAATCTCAAACACCTGTCAGACAGGGTTGAACAAACAGATATAAATAATAAACAAAACTTCAAATCACTTTCAGGTAGATTTAACAAGTTGGAAGAGAGCAGTGTTAGTATCCAAGGCAACATTAAAAATATTTCACACAAATTAAACATTGCTGAATCTAAATTCTCAGTTTCAGATAAAATTACTGAAGAATTGACTGATAAGGTTTCAGAAGTTTGTGAAAGTGTGGATGGATTGAAGGAATGTTCTTCCACATTAATGTCAGACTACCAACACCAACAAGCTTGTATTGAAAGTTTGATAAATGATGTTGCAGTGTTGCAGCAGAAATCCACCCAGCTGATCTTACATTCAACTCCTCAGCCCTCCCCAGGGTTTCCACACAGAACCATTTCAAATACACCATTTGTCCCACCAAAAACACCTCCTGGGTTTGAAACTGTTTTCACACCACTTCACAGTGCAATGGACCTATCATCACATCTTGACACTATGAAAACCGATGTAATTTCACCGGTCACTAGTGTTAAGGATACTGACTTGGGCCCAGTAACACAGGTGTCTCAAACTGACAAGGATGGAAATGCAGATTTACGGCACATGTCTGCAGGTCTTTCCAGGTCAATCACAGTGAGTCCGTCTGACCCATTATCTTGTGAAATTTCTCAGGACTGCACTTCCTCAGAGCAATCTAGCAATACAGCTCGTATCAGTTCCTACAGTATGTCAGTCCTTTGAAAGTCATTGTGACAGTGGAATTGTGTCCCTATTGGACCAGACCTCTTGGCTGTCTTTCACTGTCCAAACCCTTGTCAGCTTATCCGATAAGACCAGTTGTGATACAAATCATACTCTTACTCCAAAGCCACCTGTATCAATGTCTTTTCAAATTAAACCAGAGGAAGAGTGTAGTAGAGAAATTAATACTTCTTCATCTCAGTCTGCAATCATCAACTCTACTGAGAGCAGTGGCAAATATGTCACACACAAACTTACCCATGACCTGAATTCACACAGTCCATCAAATACCACACCATCTGTGACATCAGAGCCCACAGCTGAAATATGTAGGGAGCCAAGCAAAGCCATGACAAACAATGCTCCTCACAAATGTTTCAATCAAACTGCTGTTTCTCCCATGAAATTGTTTGATGAGGTGATGCAACCAGAAGGCCACAAAGAGTATGACAAACTGCATCCAGTCAGAAGACCTTGGCAGTTGTTATATAACACACTTAGGTGGCTCAAACCATTCAAGTAGGAAATTTACAGAGCCACAATTCATTCATTCATTTAATCTCATTACATAAAAATACATAAATAAAAATGAAAAAAAATAAATAAATAAATAAAAAAAAGAAATAAATAAATGTAAATAATCAGCATCTAATCACCAATCAAATACATTTCACCTTTGACATATCAGAACATTTTTCTCATGTCATTAACTCTTTTCATGCCATATACTACCTAAATGGTTCTAATGACAGAAGTACCATGTTATAATTAAGTGTTAATTTTCAGTTGAAATTTAAGCATGTAATATTTGGACATCAAGTAAATTATTTACTAATTTTGAACTAGAATTAATGTCAGTCTTTCAGTTTGTTTTACTTTCCTTTGGACACATTAAGTTACCTTTTTTGTGACTTTGGATAGAAAGTCACAGATTTCCAAATGTGTAAACTTGTGAATTAAAACATTGTTTACATAAATACACAGCAATCCAGCCCTTTTATTATTAGATACACATACATTTTCAGCTGCATGCTCACAACTAGTTGTGAAACCATAGGGCAAACTACATGTATAAATAATCAATAGAAATATGGCATTCTGAAATGTTCACTCTTTTATAATTTTCTGTAAATGCCTAAAACTTCAAATGTATAAAGACATGAACTCCTTGGGTTTGTACTGGACATTATAAATCATTTCCCATACTCATGAATTATACATCATTTCTACATGTTCATCAAATCACCAGACATTATTTCTAAAAACTGTATTCTTTGTGGAAAAAAGAAGAAAAAAATGCACTCCATTTTTCTATTGTGCGTTAATGCTGACTACATTAGATTAACACATTTTTCAACATTATTTCAACAATTTTATTATGGCACATTGGTACTATTTTACCATATTGAGCCAATATATGCACATGACATGGTACATGCCAAAATTGGTTCACTTTTGATTTTATAGAAAACTGAACCTTCTGTTTGGAGGTGGGTAAAATTAAAAACTTCAATTCAAGTGTTAGAATATTTAAGCTTATTCTGACCTGTAGAAATGTAATAATTTGAAGAATCTTTGAATCCATATACATGTATGTGCTACATTTCACTAAATCTGAGCTTCAATTAAACAAAATAAAGTTACAGTTTATCTAGCAAATGTAATCCCCTTGTACTAAGATAGTCACATGTTAGATAATTTGATTTAGGTATTTGCATATCATTTAAAATATTAAGTCAAACATTAACTTTGTTGCCATGACAACATAGATCATAATTTTTGTCTTGGTTGGGTCTACACCAGGTCCGCCAAATCATTCATTATCTAAAATATGAAGTGAGTGTTGTTGATATCCACAGCTAGCTCTTTGAAACTGCATGGGTGTTGACAACCCTGGCATCATGAAAATTCACACATCCATGCTATCATTCATTTGTTTGATGTGAGTGTTGTTGATACCCACAGCTAGCTCTTTGAAACTGCATGGGTATTGACAGCCCTGGCATTATAATTCACATATCCAATCATTCATCATTTATTTGGTGAGTGTTGTTGGTGCTCAGTGCTAGCTCCTTGTAGCTGCATGAGTGTGTGACAGCTCTGACATCATAAAATAAAAAAAAAAGAAGTTTCATTCGATCATCATTTCATTTGATGTGAGTTTTGTTGGTGCTCATTGCTAGCTCTTTGTAACTGCATGAGTACTGGCAGCCCTGGCATCATGGGATTTCATATATCATTATTGTATGTCTTGTTGGTAGGAGTACCTCTGGAACTCTTTGACTAGTCCCTTGGATTGTCAGATCTCCAGTCTGGTGCTGCTATCAATAATTCATGAGAATGGTCTCTGGAATATAAGTGAATGAAACTGCATGTTGGTTTGTATTAATTTATTATAAATCAACATGTAGTATAGAGCAGTGTACCCTGGGTCCTGTCAGGCAGCGATTCTGCATGGTATCTGCGGATCCAGTGTACATGTTAGATGTTTTACTTTCATACCAGAGTTTGTAAATAGTTGTAGATAGAAATATTTGTGTGCATATATTTAAGGTTCAATTTTGAACCTTTCCACTGCATACTTGCCCTGTCTAAACATCCCAGGATTTAGTACATTTTGAACTTTAAATAACATATTTGCATGAAAAAAAAACATCACAGAGCTCATTGTCAGATCTGGAGACCTATAGCCTTGAAGAAAATGATTTGAAGACTTCAGACTCTCTTTGTCTCTTCTAATTTAATAAGCTACTCATTCAAAACCTGTTTTCTAAATTGCTGTATGTTATACTTAGTTTCAGGAGAGGCTACAGAACTAGTAAGTATAATACAAAATAAATTTATTTTAATTAGTTTCCTGAGTATCCAGGTATCACAAGATGTGTATGCTAAAATTAAAGCATGTACATGTAGTTCTATATAGATTCTAAAAATTGTAAAAAGGGAAGAATGGTTAACAATGAAAAACAAATTCTATGAATATGTATATGTGTCCATACATTTACATGAAAACAAGGCTAATATTAATTAAAAAGAATTATTATGTTTAATTCATTGTTTTGGAGATTTGAGCATTGAACATACATTAAGTTGCAAAACACTCTAACATAAACTTGGACACTATTTACTGTTTACTTTCTTGTATGTTATGTTATAATAATATCCTGTCAGGCTGGTACATTTAAGGTGCCAGAGTGATATTTTATCATGCTAGTGCATAACAAAGATATGCCATGTGTGATATTTGTTTTTGTATCATGAGGTCCTGCTGAGCTGGTATGGTTATTTATGATTTTTATATTGTGTTGATATTTTGATGAGTTTTACAGTTGCCAATCAGACCAGAATAGCAGGATGCTGTGATGTGCATATTCTTATAGCTTCATTTACCTTTTCTATTATTGTTTGCATTCTAAAGGAATCAAAATACATGTACATAAAATTGTAGACAAGTAAAATGCTATAGAGATTTCAGAAAGTTAAAAGTAAAAATCAAGATGCAGAAATTGCTTGTCTCTTATTCAGTTTGTAAAGCATACACATTGCAGTGATGTTTGGAAACTGTTTTCTCTTTGGTTTTCTTTAGTTCATTTTAAGTTGATTTTATTTAGCTATTTTCATATTTTCCCTTTAGTTGAAGATTTTATTTGATCATCAAGCTGGTCAAGTATCCAGAGCTCACACTGACTCATGAAACACCTCATCAACAGTTAACTAGTTGACAGCAAGTTTGCAGTGGTTATGTGACATACTATTAGATGTTACATGTAACTTGTCTTGGACTACTAAAGTAAGTAGTTTTGTTATATTTTCAATTGTTCTTGCTGCCTGAGTTTGTGCAGATCATCCATACTGAAAACATATGTGTATATTGTTTAAACATTTGCATAGAAGTGAGTATAGTTCAAGATGAGGAGTTTAATTATAGCTTTAACAACATGTGCTTAACGTTGTAATTAAGGTCAAAACATTAAATTCAGAATATCATACATTGAATGATAAAAAATATCCTAACTAAGTGTCTAAATGCACTCATCTTGGGCTGTACAGTAAAGTCTACATGTATTTTCCAATCACTTATTACTAGATGTAACCTATGACTCCTGTTCCAACATGACTAAATTTTTTGGCACAAATATTAAGCATTTCTCAACAAAACAATGGTATATTAGCTACAATGTACATCTACACAGTGTAACAGTGTAACACTAATGTTTACTACAGTAATAACATAGATGTCATTATTTGTTGAGTAATAGAAAGAATGTAGCACATTAATTAATGCGATGCACTAAGTATGTGCAATTTCTTGTATCTGTAAATAGATGTATTGTTGTTGTCTGCAGGTAGCAAGCACACCTGGTAATGTATGTACATATTCACTTCAGTTGCACATTCTGTCTTCCTAGATCGCTCAAAGAAAAGCAAGCGTTTCATTAAATATCTGATCAGAATGATCCTCAAATATACGTGCAATGCAATTCCAGTTCTAAATAGCCAGAAGTTCAATAACCTCTGTAATGCATCATGATTCACTAGTATTAGATTATCTGTTACAAATCCAGTCTCAGTTTTTGCATGCATATGAACACTTCAAAAGCAATCATAGTTGTAATCAAAAGCAGGTCTAGTCATCAGCCGTTCATAAATTTAGTACATTATTGTTGATTTTCTTAAAAAATAAAACGGGGAGAATGATGGGCCTGTGAACGGGTGCTTGACGAGGAGTGCCTTCTGAGGAGGAGATTGCCACAACAACGACATCGGAGGTTTCCGGCGGATGACGGAGATTTCCGAGTGACGACCACGTGCAAACCCTGAAAGACATTCATTCGATTCCTAGCTCTACAACTGAACAGACGTCCTCGAGACTCTACGGACAACTGGAGCCTGGGAGATATACTTTATGGTAAGTTGCGGCTTATCAACTATATGACATTGGCTAGTATAATTCATGAAGAAAAAAAAAAGCCAATTAAGGTATAGACCCAAATTAATTTTGTATATACCATAATTCAAAATTCGAATTCAAAATTCGAATTGTGGTGTATGCCCAAATGAATCATGGTATATACCAAAATTCGATTTTTCTTTCTCTACATGTATATTTTCTCTGCAAATCTACATGTACATGTTCAGTACTTTAAATCGTTCTTACCTGTACTTATTTTATGTCTACAACATTCCCGGCCTCGAGTTTAAGTAGACTGTAGGAACTATATTTGGCCTTGTGGCCTGCCGTATAGTAGCTCATAACTCCCGCATGTTTTCTGGGTCTGTCCTCTTCGGTGATTGCAACCTCCATCTCTTGTTGTTGTTCCCGCCAAACGTTGACTATTGTATATAAGCGATCGACCGGTAACATACTGATATTTTTGCAGCTATATTTGCAAAATTTAGAGCCCTCAATACAGTTCAGGGCTTTAGATAAGCCTGCGTACCGCGTAAATTACGAAAATATTTGGTCGGATACGCATTTTTTGAGCGCATGGGTACAGGCTATACTACGATAATAGGGCCTATAGGCATAGAAATGACTTTGGCCTTAATTAATGACTTACCTTCATTGACGCTATTAGTTGTCTGCATCTAGCAACTTGCAGGTTTCAGGCTGCAACAGTTTCCAAAATATCCATTGTTTTCGCCTTTTCCCATGTAAAAGCCTGTTTCCCAATTAACCTTGCCGTAAAATAGGTCAAGGTCATCATAGAGTCATCATTTCAACAAACTGATGGGCTGGAGTCCCAAATGCTACCTACCAAGTTTCTCTAGAATCGGCAAGCCGGTTCTGGAGAAGATATTTGAGTGTTTTTTACCATATTTGGGCATGACGGTCATCTTGGTCATGTGACCCAGCTTTTGCGATAAAACTTTCGTTCCCCCTACCCATAGACACTCAACATAAAATTTCACTTTGATTGGCAAAGCAGTTACAGAGAAGAAGATCTTTGAAAAGTGTGCATGGACGACAGACAGGCCAAGGTCAAGAGATGACCTTGACCTAAATTAATCGCACTCATTCATCTACTCCATTAGTTGTTTGCATCTACCACTTTTCAGGCCTTAGGTTGCAACAGTTTTCAAAAAATCTATAGTTACACTTTTCCCATGTAAAAGCCTATGTTTCCAAAATTGACATTGCCGTAATATAGTTCAAGGTCATTCTATGGTCATCATTTGATCAAACTATGATTGGTTGAAGTCCCCGATGCTACATACCAAGTTTCATGAAAATCGACCTGCCGGTTCTGGAGAAGAAAATTTTTGAGTGGTTTTTACCATATATGGGCGTGACGGCCATCTTGGTCATGTGACCTGAAGTTCACGATCAAACTTTCGTTTCCCCTACCCATGGATGCTCCAGTTTCAGAGAAGATCTTTGTAAAGTGTGTATTGACAACAGACTGGCCAAGGTCAAGAGATGACCTTGACCTAAATTAATCACATACCTTCTTCTACTTCATTAGTTGTTTGCATCTACCACTTTTCAAGCCTCAGGCTGCAATAGTTTTCATAAATTCCATAGTTTTCACTTTTTCCCAGGTAAAAGCCTTTGTTTCAAAATTTGACTTTGCCGTACAATGGGTCAAGGTCATCCCAGGGTCATCATTTTATCAAACTATACTGAGCCAAACATATAACGCAACACGGTTATGGCATGTTTGCCGCACTTAAATGTAACGTAAGACGTTCTATCCGACATATGATGGTCAGCAATTACCAATGAAAAAAAATGTTTACAAAGGTTTGGGATTTCTGGGAATGGGTCACTGAGCTCGAACCTGATTGGTCAAAACGGTTATTTTGGTGGCATCCGCCACTTGAGAGATTCTGGAAGTCAGTTTTTACAAAGATTGATTCTTCATGGATCGCCCAGTGAGATTCGATGAGGTAATTGCAATATGGCTTCCATTTGTACCCAAAATTTCAAATCAAAGTTTGCATTATTGAAATTGAACGTTTACTTCTGCGCATTCCATTGAACACAAAAGAAAATGGAATTAGTGAAAATTTCTAACGGCGAATGTTTTTAACGAAATCTCAGTGAAAACATGTTCATTCCTTCATGCAGCATTGTTAGAAAACACAATAGCGTCCGTGTTGAGTCAGGAACGTCTGTAACAGATGTTAAAATGGGAGTAAACTTGAATGTTTGGAAGTAAAAATGAGTCTTTTACTCTGCTTAAAATTGAGCAAAATTGATCTTTAGACAGTAAAATTATTCACTGTCTAAAATTGGGCAGGGGTAACTCTTAAAACCGACATTAATTTCTAGGGTACGAATACACGTCACATGTCGCATACTGGAAAATCACAATGCATTTCATTTTTTGCCAAGACCCTACCTCTGAAAAATGATTAATTGCTTGAGACGCATAACACAGAATGTTACAAACGAGATCTTATGAGATGTGTCGATTGTCTGGCAATCTTATTCAGTGGAGGAAAAGTTCATTTGATACTGTTCTTGGGTATAACAATAAAAATAAACCACTGTTGCGTTATAAGTTTGGCTCAGTATATGATGGGCTTGGTCCCAGATGCTACATACCAAGATTCATGGAAATCGGCCCACCAGTTCTGGAGAAGAATATTTTTGATTGTTTTTTTACCATATATGGGCGTGGCGGCCATCTTGGTCATGTGACCTGGATTTTGCGATCAAACTTTCATCACCCCTACCCATGGATGCTCCACATAAAATTGGCCAAGCGGTTTCGGAGAAGAAAATCTTTGAAAAGTGTGTATGTACGACAGACTGGCCAAGGTCAAGCGACCTAAATTGTCGGCCCCCGTGGCCGAGTGGTTAAGGTCGCTGACTTCAGTGCGCTTGATCATTCGTTCATCTCACCGCTGTGGTTTCGCGCCTCGCTCAGGGCAGAATTCACATGTGGGACAAGCCAAGTTCTGCTTGCGGATGTGTCGGGTGGTTTTTTCCCCCGGGTACTACGGTTTTCGCCCCACCGACCGATTGACCCGTCTCATATGAGCTGACATAATATTGAAAGGGACGTAAAACTGTATTTAAAAAAAACTAAATTAATAAAATACCTTCATCTACTCCATGAGTTGTTTTCATCCACCACTTTTCAGGCCTCATGCTGCAATAGTTTTCAAAAAAATCTTAGTTTTCACTTTTTCCCATGTAAAAGCCTATGTTTCCAAATTTGACCTTCCAATAAAATAGGTCAGGGTCATCCAAGGGTCATCATTTTATCAAACTATGATTGGTTGAAGTCCCAGATGCTACATACCAAGTTTCGTGAAAATTGGCCTGCCGGTTCTGGAGAAGAAGATTTTTGAAGTGTTTTTACCATATATGAGCGTGGCGGCCATCTTGGTCATGTGACCCGGATCTCACGATCAAACTTCAGTCCCCCCTACCCATGGATGCTCCACATAAAATTTCAGTTTGGTTGGCCAAGCGGTTTCAGAGAAGATCTTTGAAATTGTGGACGACGGACGGACGGACGCTGGATCATGGCCATCCTATAAGCTCACCTTGTGAGCCAAAGAACACGTACGTTGCATCAAGGCAATGAACTAATTGACGTACCTTGCTTCCCAAACCAGCCAAACTACGTGTGTTAACAGCATAATGTGCAAAAGTCTGCTTGAGTTCATGATCGTCTTTTTGTGGTATGAAACAAGGGATGATTCCGGTATTTACCGAAACTTTGATATTTGGATTCGAATAATCAGCAAACATAATCAATTTTCGTGTTTCTGGGACAAAGAAAGGGAGATCCTTAAAATCAAATATACCAGAAATCTTCCATTCTTCGAAGCGCGCAAAATCGTTGAGCAGCAATCGTCGACTGCAAGCAGAAACTATGCCAGCATCATAAGAAGTGCTGACACACAAGTCAAACTTGTAGACGCCATGACACAGACTGATGAAACGTACGACGTTCAAATTAAAACACATAAAAATCCAGGAGGCGATGACCCTTCTGGTACCAACCAGACTGCAGGAGGTAAAGCATCCCCTGCTCAAGCAGGAGGCAAACCTCCTCCTGCTCAAAACCCTCCGTCCAACAAATCTGCAGGAGGTAAACCTCCAACTGAAGGTAAACCTCCAACGGCAGGAGAAAAGCCTCCTGCACCACCAAAGCCTCTCTCACCAAAGGATAGAAGGAAGCTTCAGTCCGAGAGAGTACCGAAAGGGGTTGATAACCCCGTAAGAACTGACGATTACTATGACTGCCTTGAAGGAACTAGCATGGAGGCAGATGTTACTCCATCTAGTCCTCGCAAAGTGCATCTTCCAAGAATTCCAAATACTTAGTTTCCAGTCTTTTACATTTAACAAAGGTCAATTTCTTAATTCTCTGTAAATTATTTAATGGACAAAAGTAAACAAAGAATTATACTGTAGAATTGTCGAGGCATTAAACCACGTTATGAAGAATTACTGTTACTATTAAGTCTACTAGGACCTTCTGTTTTCTGTCTTTTTTCCTCTCAGATACTCACTGATTGACTACAGCTTCATCTGTGGTACATCCCTGAGCCCTGTGTATGTTTTGGCTTTTGCTGGCCGTAGAGGATACTGGAATCTTTGAACTTGCACTTGTTCTTTATGCCCTGCTGACAACTGCATTGACATGGGATGAATTTGCTACAGATGCAGCGGTTAGCCTAAACATGGATTTGATACTTCTGTAGTAATACAACAGTTCGTCAGTGTTGGCTTGTTGGAAAATCCCTATTTATTGTTGTTACGTGTACTCAAAACACCTTCATATAAGGTGAATAGCTTCTCCGGTTTCTGACGTAGATACCTCTGGACAACGTGTTTTTCTCAACATTTCTGGATTTATGAATACCCCAAGAAGAATTTGAATTTCAATAGATATAACTAAAGGCCACTCTCTAATGATACCGAAGAGTATCAAAAAGCTTAAATCGGGCGATCTGCTACTTGAAGTCGAAAAGAAGAAACATATCGAAAACCTGCTACGGACCAAGAAATTATTTGACCTTGACGTCAACATTTCTCTGCACAAAACTCTCAATTGTTCAAAGGGTGTCATTCGTTGCGAGGACTTAGGTCCTTGCACTGACGTTGAAATCCTAGATCATTTGAGAAGTCAAGGAGTTCAAGACATTCGTAACATTCAAGTTCGCAGAAACGGTGTCCTTAAACGTACAAGCACTTACGTTTTAACATTCAATACACCAATTATGCCAAAGAAAATAAAAGCAGCATACATATCTGTGAATGTGGAGGTATACGTACCAAATGCTCTACGATGTTACCATTGTCAGGTTTTCGGCCATCACGAAAGCAGATGTAACAGGCAAAAAGTATGTGCAAATTGTGGAGAAGACAAACACTGCAGTGATGATCGCAAATGTGATAAAACAGCAAAGTGCGTCAACTGCAGTGGCCCACACCCCACTTTTTCACGCGACTGTCCGACTTGGCACAAAGAAAAGGAGATCCTTAAAATCAAATATACCAGAAATCTTTCATTCTTCGAAGCGCGCAAAATCGTTGAGCAGCAATCGTCGACTGCAAGCAGAAACTATGCCAGCATCATTAGAAGTGCTGGCACACAAGTCAAACTTGTAGATGCCATGACACAGACTGATGAAACATACGACGTTCAAATTAAAACACATCAAAATCCAGGAGGCGATGCCCCTTCTGGTACCAAGCAGACTGCAGGAGGTAAAGCATCCCCTGCACAAGCAGGAGGCAAACCTCCTCCTGCTCAAAACCCTCCGTCCAACAAAACTGCAGGAGGTAAACCTCCAACTGGAGGTAAACCTTCAACGGCAGGAGGAAAGCCTCCTGCACCACCAAAGCCTCTCTCACCAAAGGATAGAAGGAAGCTTCTGTCCGAGAGAGTACCGAAAGGGGCTGATGACCCCGTAAGAACTGACAATTACTATGACTGCCTTGAAGAAACTAGCATGGAGGCAGATGTCACTCCTCCTAGTCCTCGCAAAGTGCATCTTCCAAGAATTCCAAATACTTAGTTTCCAGTCTTTTACATTTAAGAAGGGTTAATTTCTTAATTCTCTGTAAATTATTTAATGGACAAAAGTAAACAAAGAATTATACAGTGGAATTGTCGAGGCATAAAACCACGTTATGAAGAATTACTATTACTTTTAAGTCTACTAGGACCTTCTGTTTTCTGTCTACAAGAAACTTTTCTGAAAACTGACGACAACTTTACTTTCAAAGGCTTTTAATGTTTACAATCACATCCACTGTGATTGTGCCAGAGCTTCTGGTGAAAGCTCTATTCTAGTTAAGTCTTCCTTACCTCAACGTGAAATTAAGTTGAAAACAAATTTACAAGCTAAAGCTGTTTCTGTTACTCTTGACAAAGAGATTACTTTCTGTTCTGTCTATATCCCGCCTTCCTTCGAACTAAGATCTGAACATCTTAACTCTTCACATAAGCAACTCCCTTCTCCCTTTATGGTATTAGGTGACTTCAATGGTCACAATTTACTTTGGGGTAGTAACGATAATGACCCCAGAGGAGAGTTAATCGAGGAATTTATCACACAGAATGACATCTGCTTAATGAATGATAAATCTTAAACTTATCTTGATTCTGGAAAAGGTACTTTTTCGTCTATTGATCTCTCACTCTTTCATCCCTCTCTCTATCTTGACTATAATTGGTCTGTATGTGAAGACCAACATGGGTCTGATCACTTTCCGATAATAATTGAAAGCATTCAGAATCACGATGAAGATCATAATCCTAAATGGAAACTAAATAAAGCTAATTGGGATTTATTTCATACTTTATGTGATGAATCCCTTACTAACACTTCTCTCTCAGAATCTTCTGATCCTATAGCAACTTTTACTTCTTCTTTAATAAGTATATCTGAAAAATGCATTCCAAAAACCTCGACAAACCCAAAGAAAAGTAACCCATGGTACAATGACGATTGTAAAGAAGCTATCAAACAACGAAAACAAACACTATCTAGGTTCTGCAAGTTTCCAACTAATGAAAATTTAAATACTTATAGGAATTCTAGAGCAAAAGCCCGTCGGACAATTAAATCAGCAAAACGTAAATCATGGCGAACATATGTTTCAAAATTAAATTACAAAACGCCAACCAAAAAGGTCTGGGATATGGTTAGGAAAATATCAGGTAAAACAAAACCTGCTACTTATCAACATCTTAATACAAATTTTAACAACGGATCTGAATTGGCATCAACAAAGCAAGATATAGCAGACACTTTAGCATCACAATTTTGTTCAAATTCATCAACAAGCCATTTAATACTCAAAGGAGTTTCAAAAATACAAGAAAGAACAGGAAAAAGTTAAATTAAATTTCAAGTCATCTAATAATGAAGAATATAATACACCATTTAATTTAGATGAACTGAAGGATGCTATCAGTAAAGCCCATGATACAGCAACAGGTCCCGACGAAGTTCACTATCAAATGCTTAAACATCTTCCTCCTAGCTCACTTCAAGCTCTATTAGAAATATTCAATGATATGTGGGAAACTGGGAAGTTTCCCGAAAGTTGGGAACTAGCCACAGTTATACCAGTTCCTAAACCAGGAAAAGACCACACTGAACCTAACAATTACAGACCAATAGCGCTTACAAGTTGTCTTTGTAAAACCTTAGAGAGAATGATTAATGTTAGACTTGTCTGGTACTTAGAAAGTAACAATCATATTTCACCTGTTCAGTCGGGCTTCCGATCTGAACGATGTACCAATGACAATTTGGTAAGACTGGAAACATTCATACGAGATGCATTTGTTGCTAAAGAGCATGTGGTGGCCGTGTTTTTCGACTTGGAAAAGGCTTATGATACCACTTGGAGGTATGGCATTCTACGAGATCTCCATGATCTCGGAATTAGAGGCAGATTAGCTACATTTATAGAAAGTTTCCTTGCGGATCGATGGATCCAGGTTCAAGTTGGATCGACTTTATCCGAACAATTTGATCAGGCACAGGGTGTCTACAACATTATTCAATATCAAGATCAACAGCATAATGGACTGTTTGGATCCTAAAACAGATGGATCATTGTATGTAGATGACTTTTGCATGTGCTATAGATCGAAAAGTATGAGAACTATTGAAAGACACTTACAGCAGTGTATAAATAGAATAGAAAAGTGGGCTTCGTGTAATGGTTTTAAATTTTCCAAGTCGAAAACACAATGTGTACATTTCTGTCAGCTACGGAAAGTACATGATGATCCTGAACTTTACTTATATGGATCTCTTATTCCAGTGGTTGAAGATTTTAAATTTGTAGGAGTTCTATTTGATCGAAAGCTTTCCTTCATACCGCATATCAAGTATTTAAAGGCAAAATGTCTAAAAGCATTAAACTTACTAAAGGTTTTATCGCATACCGACTGGGGTGCTGACCGCACTGTCCTTCTGCAGCTATATCGGTCAATTATTCGGTCGAAGTTGGATTACGGATCCATTGTGTATGGATCAGCTAGAAAAACATACCTGAGTATGCTTGATACAGTTCACCACCAAGGACTAAGACTAGCTCTTGGGGCTTTTCGAACGTCACCTGTTGAGAGCCTCTATGTTGAAGCAGAAGAACCATCACTATATTTGCGTCGAGAAAAAACTTACTCTTCAGTATGCCATCAGACTTGCAGCAAACCCCTCTAATCCTGCACATAAGATAACTTTCCCACCATATATTTCTGACGAGCTCTTACAGCTTTATGAAAGTAAACCAAATGCTATCAGTGGTTTACGAGTAGCACCACTTTTAACATCAGCAAAAATCAAACAAGATAAAATAGAAAAACATTCGGTTTCTGAAATTCCACCATGGTGCATTAGAAAGCCAACAGTAAATTTGACACTTCATACAGAGAAAAAATCAGAATCAAATCGACACTTTCTCAAAGAAAATTTCCACCAACTACAGTCGCAATTTCGTGATTATCATTTTATATATACTGATGGTTCAAAGGAAGATAACAAAGTAAGCTGTGCTACTTATTCCAAAGACGCTTGCAAAACTTTACGTCTACCTGATGGTTCTTCAATTTTCACAACAGAAGCTAAGGCTATTGACTTAGCTTTAGACTTCATTAATGATTGTAACTCGTACAACAAATTCGTTATTTTCTCTGATTCTCTATCAGTCCTTCAGGCCCTAAACCGTACAATGTCCAAAAACCAACAAATACAAAATATATTGCTGAAACATCATAGCATTTCTGAATTTAAAACTATTGTGTATTGCTGGGTTCCCAGTCATGTAGGAATATTTGGTAACGAGCAAGTCGACAAGAAGCAAAAGAATCACTGAGCCTAGAACAAACAGATTTTAAAATTCCTTTTATCAGTTTTAAACCTTTTATCAACGAGTATGTCTTTAATGAATGGCAATCAATTTGGAGCAGAGCAGATGACAATAAATTGAAAGAAATTGAACCTCATGTAAAACGACAAAGATTAATTCATAAACTTTCGAGACGGGAAGAGATTGTTCTTTCTCGTCTTCGAATTGGTCATACACGATTGACACATTCATATTTACTTAAACGAGAAGATAAACCTCAATGTATTGGATGTGACACACAATTAAATGTCAAGCACTTTCTGCTTGAATGCATTGATTTTATAGATGTACGTCGTTCCTGCTTTCAGAGTAACAGTTTGAAAGATTTGTTCAAAAATGTATCTGTTGAACGCATTTTGTCATTTTTAAAACGAACTAACCTTTTTAACAAAATATAAATTTTTAACTTAAATCATATTTATACCTTTCTCCATTTCTATCATTTCATTTTAATCACTGTATCTTTCATCTAGCGGAATAATTATTTATAATTTTGATAATTCTTACCATATTTTTTGCTTTTTCTCTGCACTAAATTATGCATTTTACAATTGTTAGACGCTAATTGCGATCTCCCTGGGAGATCGCATATATAGTTGATCAAGATCAGAACGTGGGGCTTAATCGACCACCGACTTCCGACTTCCGTCGTACTTGATTGGACGAGGCAGTTTCGATTGGGTCACACCAAATAGCGCATGTCGGCTCGGGTATAAAAGCTCACGTTGAACCGAGCTGTCATCTCGGTTTATAATTATGTGGTCATACAGTGAAATTAGTGCTGAGAGATCGCAAGCGTTTTGGAAACGCTTAAACTTGTGACCCATTAGGGTTGACGCGTCGTTAAACATCAATCAATCAATAGGAAGGAAGATGATACATTGAAACTGCAGAGAGATATTGATCGGTTATGAAGTTGTGCAAGTAAATGTGGTATGAGATTTCAACCTGTCAAATGCAAATGATGCAGCTGACAAATAAGCGCATTAGTAAAATCAAGGCTACTTATACCCTTGAGGGCACAGTCCTGGAAAGTATCAAATATCTTGGTGTAACTATTACAAATGATTTGAAATGGAACACTCATATCACCAATGTATTTACTAAGGCAAATAGTACTCTTGTTTACTTGAGAAGAAATCGGTATTCATGTCCCCTAAGTGTCAAGGAAGCAGCTTATAAAGAACCGGTACTGGAATACGGTAGCTCTGTTTTGGATCCTCACACTCAGTGTCTCCATGAAGAAATAGAAAAGGTTCTTAACCGTGCTGCAAGGTTTGTGACCGGAAATTATGTTTTTGAAACCGGGAGTATGACTGACATTTTGGGACAACTTAAATGGGAATCTCTTAAGAAAAGGAGGAAGGACAGTATACTAATATTGTTATACAAAGGTCTGAAAGGTAAAGCCAGAATACCAATGGATGACCTTATCCACAAGAATAGGCGTTGCAGAAATCAACACTCTTTGTCATTTCAGATACCCCCAGTTAGTAAAGATGCCTACAAATATTGTTTCTTTCCCCAGACTATCAGGGACTGGAATAACCTCCCTGAATCACTGTTTTCCTCTGCTGAAATGTCAGATGATTGTGTGTCCAAATTCGAATCTCTTGTGAGAGCCAGTGACTAATTTTCCCCCAAGCGCACCCCCTGGTGAGGTATTGTCATTTTGGCGTTTCACCAGTAAACTATTCTAATTTTGACCAGTTGTCAATCACAACCCTCTATGTATATTGCTATTTCATCAAACGAAAATCCATCATTCAAAGCTTATTACATTACGAAAACGCGCCTATAATAACTATACAGTAACTTTTTCAGCTGTAAAAATATGAAATTTTCAGTTGAAAATTTCGATATATTTTCTTATTTTTGCTCAAACCATAGATTGTGGCTACACGGTAGAACCACCTCGGCGAGGCAGTTCTAACGAGTACCCACAATCTAAGTTTTTGAGCAAAATAAGAAAAATAGATATGACTATGTTAACCCCATTTTCACTATATAAAAGTGGAGTTTAATTTTCACGGACATGCTATCCTGATGTACCGACAGGGTGTTCCTGTCGATGTTCAGTCACAATAGAGTGAACGAGAAAACGAAGTGTAGCGCAGTGCAAGTTGGCCAGCTGATATAAGGTTAACACATCAAGGAGTGTTTATTCTTCAAATGAGGGTGTGGGTGCACCAGAACTGCATATGAGCCGGTATTTTTCTTCAAAGCGACAATATGAGTCCAGTATGATTTTGACTCGACGTGGAAATTGATTTTTCTTCTCAGTGCGACCATCTTCAGTGAAAATAGTCTTTGTTCAAGTATCTTCGTAAAATTCCGATCTGTCTACAACGTTAGCCACTAAAATTTGTCTGGTGTCATCAAATGCAGCCATGTCAAAATCCATCTGTAGACAAAGGCAGCCGTTTTGCAAGTACCTGTCATCTTTGAAGGCATCCAGTTTTTTTACATTGTCGAACTGGGGATTCAGATTTGGCAGAAATGTAGTTAAATGATAGAAGTTTTATTGTATATAAGTAAATTCAGCAAAAAAACAACAGAAAGACGCCAGCCCTGAGCAGGTAACCAATTTTCGTGACTTTTTTTGTGAAAACGCTGTAACGATGACCAAGTTTGGCCTTAATAGTGACAGGTATATATTCATCATGCGTCTGTAAACTCTTTAGACATCTACAAGTTAAATTACCAGTCACAGAACACCAGAGGATTTCTCTGAGAATGTTTAAAAATCAAAAAAAAAATCACCCACCTACTTAATGAACCAAACAATTCGTCTGTCGTCAATGTTAATAATCTATGATCGAAGGCGCCGGTTGTACGGTGTGATATAAGCCTTAGAAAATGTCTGAGGGTCTCCATCCTTTAAATATATATGTGTATGTTAGTATTATTTAAAAAGAAAAAAAATGAAAGCAAATCAAGAAAGAAAAAACCTGAGTATGATTGAAAATTTATTGAAAGCTAGAAAGCATTAACTGATATGTATATACATATAGGAATTGACAAAACAAACAAACAAAATATGCATATAAGCCTTAGAAAAGGTCTGAGTAAAATAAGTCCTGATTATGAAGAGGTTAAAGATTTCGAGTCCTGGAATTGTTCATTTCACAGAGGTTTTTGGGCCCGTACCGGACCCGGATTAGAATAGGCCGGTCGCTGCCTCATGCGGAACCGTAAAACCCGGTCAAAAGAGGTGCCACCTGTTTGCCGTGGGTGGATACCCGTAAGCAGGAGAAGAGGATCCTGGAGGTTGAGGGACAGGCCAGAGATCTTCACCTGTCCCAACACGCCTCTTTGGCCTCGAATTCGGTGTAAACGGGAGGCCGTGGAGGCTCGACACGGTCAATCGGCTGCCATGCCTTGCCCTGAGATCTCTTCTTCCTTCTAACTTTCTCAGTATCGAATGATACGCAACCGTGTTCCAAATTTCTTCATTTAATCATCCTTTTCCCTATATCTCAGAAGGCGGTGGTTTAAGGGTCAATCGACGGGCTTGTTTTTCGGTATTTCTGGGTTCCTTGGGTCTAGGCAGAGAGGCAGGGTGGGTACAACGTCTGAATGTTATTTCGGTTTTCTTTATTAGACATCTGACTTGATATTCAGTTGTTGTTTAAAGCTTGGGTAGTCTGAAGTACTTTGGAATCTTGCACGGCGAGTATGACGGGTATGTAGCTTTGGCGCTGGAAACTGGAGAGCCGTTTCCGTATAGTGTCCCCTTGTAGGGTTCCAAGGAGGGTAAAGCGCATAGCCGTCGAGACTTAAAACTGAAAATATGGCTTCCTCAAATAACAAACGACAAAAACCGGATTCCGACGATGATATAGACGCTTCGACACTGTTTAGAGCACAGGAAACTTTTCCAAAGTTTCTACTCATTGAATCAACTATTAAAGAAACACCAGTCACGTCACTGTCACCATTTGTGATTGAAAATCAGATAGAAAGCATGATAGGTACGCCAAAGTCCGTCAAGAAATTAAAAAAATGGAATGTTGCTTGTTGAAACAACACGAAAAATGCAAACGGACATCTTATTAAAGACAAAAAATTCTTTTACCTATCAGTAGAAGTGAAACCGCACAAATCTTTGAATTCTTCGAAAGGCATCATCAGAGACAGAAATCAGAAAAGAACATCCTGGAATATTTAGAAAATCAAGGTGTAACGGCAGTTAAACGTGTTACCGTTAAAAAAGGACATATAGCCATCAACACCACTAATACTTCGCTTCTTACTTTCAACTCAGTCGTCCCACCAAAAGCAGTCAAAAGTTTCTATCAAATTGTACCTGTTGACATTAACATACCTAACCCTTTGAGATGTTTTAACTGTCAGAAGTTTGGACACCACGAAGATAAGTGCCCAGTTGACATCGGGTCAGTCTGTGAAAGATGTGGCATGGGTGACCATGACCATCATACAAATCATTGCAAAAACCCGATCAAATGTGTCAACTGTGGCAGAGGACATCTATCTAGGTCTAATGAATGCGGAACATGGAAGAAAGAAAAAGAAATAATGCGCCTAAAGGTAACACAGAACTTAACCTATCTTGAAGCCAGGAAACAAATTGAACAGAAGCCTGAATTCAGTTTTTCACAAGTAGTTAAATCTTTTGCTGCAAAGCCAGAGACGAAAACAACTGCCACACAATATAGTGACGAAGACTGCAAAATCACTGAGAGCTCAAAAGTCCTGATTGCTAGATGTTATGTAATGACCACGCAGTGACCACTGCCCGGGTGGCTTGGGTATCAATGAATAACTAAGTCATGCGTGTCCAGATACTATGTTCCTTTAATGTGTCTCATTTAAGCACCGCAGGCCATTCAGTCCCATGCCATCATTTATTCCCTCACTGACAAGACTTTAGTTACATGCTAGACAACGTTAATACAAACTCTGACACACAACTCCACCCTCTCAGATCCTCGCCTACCCTTTTATACGCTCGCCCAAAGACCTATTTTTAACTCTGAAACTGCGAAGTTGTTTAGTAATCTTATGACGACAATTGAATGACGTAGTTGTTTGTTTGCTACCCGTACCTTATCTAATTTATTGGAATTTACCTGTCAGCATTGTCTAGAATACGTCACACCAAAGAGTAAACAACACAATTAACCTCTTTAATTCTGGGAAAACCAAGCTAATAAATCTATATACCTATCCACCCATCTCTCGTTATCACTACTACGTCAGAGCCACAAGTACGTCATCTAAAGAGTAAACAAAGCAATTGTCCTGATTCCAAAAGTACATGCTCATTTAACGAAAAAGTATCAAAGTGTTATAAAAAGCCAATGATCAGGAAATTCAATTGGCTAACATGCATTACGGAACACTGCTCCCATACCAAAGGATATTTTATGAGATTCTTATTAAATAAAATATCATTACGTCCCTCAACCCATCAAAATTAATATAGTTTGAATTTACAACTTTAACAATTTATAAACTTAAATGACAATTTTTAAATTACATGGTATGAATTTCCAAAATAGTAACACAACCAACCCTGCGGTGCACATATAAGTAATATTCCATGCACAATGTACTAACTGAGTCCACTAAAATACCTAGTGTCACTACATACATATGATCTATTTCCATATGATTTCTTATGTCGTCGAATCTTTATGTTAATATCGTCATCAACTTGTCACTGCACATTATAAATGTCAACTTAAGGCACTGGAAATCAGCCTCGTCCCAGTCATAATCACTCTCGCTCCTGGTTTTAGATTGTCCAAAATGTTGTTTGTGACAGGCGGTGGAGCTGGCACCCAACGAAAACTCGGGCTGCCTCCCTGTCCAAACAAACACCAGCCCCTCTATTTAGCGTAAACGGGCCGGTGTGTAATAGTTCCCATACCGCTCTCCGATCCTGTACCCGAAATAAAGGTAATTTGTTCAGGATCACCTGGGCCCCCATCTGCTCGTCGAAGGACCTAATTCAGTTCCACTTTGCCACAACGATTTGTGCCTCAGTGAGTTTTTCCACCGGTGGCGGCACGTCCCTACAACCAGGACATGAATAAGTGCCCTTAGTTGCCTGGATAGCATAATAACACTCCATGCACACCATGGTGCTACACACGCAATGTTTTAACACAAAGAAGTCATTCCTATCCAAGCAAATATCGCACTCCGTGTCCCAATCTTCCTGGAACTGTTCTTCCATCGTGAACTCAAGGCTTGAAAAATACCACTTTATTGTTTGAAGGTTTTGGAAGTTTTGAAAACTCTGGAGGTTTGCATACTTTTTGTGCGGTTCCATTTTCATTAGCACCTTTTGATCTGATTGTTTATGACCTGATATGAATTAATTATTTTGGCTAATCTTTTCCAATTATCCAATTAGTTCTCACACCTGGATTTTTATGGTTTAATTTTTCTCCTGAATTTTCGTTGATTTATGGCTTGTAAGGTTTCGACCAAAATTGTTGCATCTTATACAGTGGTCGGTTCCTGAGAATATTGTCCAATAATTCCGTGTCTTTCTGTCCATGGTGTCAGTGCAGTCCAGTGCGGTGAACATGTTCAACTACAAGTTTATAAAATTTCCATATATGTACACGACGACACACTTTCACTTGCATGTTTCAAATGGATTTGTTTCTTCTAAAATTTATGATAAGCGCGATGACTTTGATTTTGATATAGTAAATTTTCCTTTTTTGGATGGTGACGTTCCTCGTCGTGCTTCTTATGGTGTATACATTTCGCAACTTATTAGGTTTGCTAGAGTCTGCAATCATGTTACAGACTTCAACGCTCGAAATAAATGTTTAACGGCAAAACTTCTCCAACAGGGCTATCGGTATCATAAACTTCGAAAAACATTTTCTAAATTTTATCGTAGACACTATGAATTGATTTCCAAATATAATGTTGGGTTAAAGACGCTTTTAAGTGAGGGCCTTTCGGAACCTGAATTTTATGGTGACTTGGTTTACAAATTTAAGAAACTTAAAGGAATTAATGATTTTTCTTTTCAGTTCAGAAAAAGCATAACACGTTACAGACGTATAGGTTATAACTTGAATGTTATGCGACAGTCTGCATGCTTAGTTTTTAACCCAATCATGGTTGATAACTATGCTGCCTTCTTTAATTGCACGCCGGTGGGTCGGGCGTCAGACTCTATGATGGTCCCGACATAAAGCTATTCATTTTAGTTGGTTGGGGCCGGAGCTTCTTGTCTGTTGCTTGGCCCACCGGGGTCCAACTGGTGTTTTTCTTTTGCTCCGGAGTTAGTAGGTTATTCGGCGCCCAGGGATCTCCATCGTCGGGCAGCTTACTCAGTCTGTGAGTCCTGGTTTTTGATTCATCAGGATGTTTATCATGATTTATTTGTTTGTTCTTGATGATTCATTGACTAGTTAGAGATTCACCACGAGGACCGAATAACTAACTAAATGTTATGAACCACTGCAGAAGCTGAGGGTGAGGTTATTGCCATGTAAAACCGGTTTAAGCCCGCCAGTAACTTTGTGTTACTGATCGTTCCAAGTCGATACTTCTGTGGTGGTTCTTTTTGTTTTATGTCTTGGTGTGTAAAAATTTTTTTGTGCTGTTGGCGCCTTATGTATGTTTCCATATTTTTAGTTAAGTTAGGGTAACTGAGTGGCCACCTATTGGGAAAATAGCTGCTCATTCGGCTTACGATATGTTTCATGATATAAGTACCTGATTGTTAGTTTGGTTTTTTCCCACCTCGGTTTTTGGAGTGGGAATCTTTTTCTGATTGCGCCTTTTCCTGATCTTTGCCTACTTGTACTTTCTATAAATATCCACATATAACTATTTACAGTTTTGCACTCGTGAACCCAAGGGATACTGTTAGAATAGTGTCATTTCAGTTTGTCATCCTTGGTAGGCCAGGATACAACTGTCGCACAACAGCGTCTACGTTAAACCCTGTCTCCGGTGGGGCAGATTCAGCCCTGCCCTGAAGTATAGTCGCTTCATCCGTTTCCTTGGAATAGGACACCGAAGTTGATTGGTCACGTGGCTCGTCCTCATCTACCTTATCTCCGCCGCCACAGATCATGGCTAACCGTCCGAGGCAACTAGGTGTTTCAGATTTAAGGGCTTTCTTTTGTTTACGATACCTGAGGTATAGGAACACCCCACCCCCTATCAGAAGGCAAATCATACTGTCAATGACAAGATATGCCCAAAGCGGCCAGGAATTGTCAGCAACTTCTATATTGCGCATGCCCCGTAATTTAAAGATTACCACAAGTGACAAGAGAATAAGGAGATGCATCGCTGTACTACTTAAGTCTGTCCCCTGCAATGAAACAGACACCCTTAATTAAGCTTAAACCCCTCTATATAACATTAAATATTACATTTCATTATTTACAAAAATATAACCAATTGAAGCCACTTCAATTAATTAGATCATTCCGGCGATAGCACTTAACAAGGTTTTGAGCTTTACACTCTGGTCCTTCTTGGACCTTGAAGACTTTTTAGACTTAAATATTTTCGCCCCTGTTACTTGTGATGCACATTTTTGCACTTCGTCAATAAGCATTGAATCAGAAATGTCATAATCAATGGTAGCCTCCGATTCTGCATCACTTGCAGATTGCATTTCTTCCGATGCATAGGCCTGCTCATCTTGTTCGCGTAGTTCGCGTGCACGGATGCGTTTCGCTAATTCCATTTTTGGAATTTCATTTTCAGAATCCGAATCCTCCCTTTCATGTTGGGCTCTACGCACCATTTTCTGTTGGGCATTTTCGGGTTCAGATTCATCTTCAGATGAATTGTCATCTGATGCTGGTGGTACAACATATGCAGCCTTGCGACGTGGTTGACCTAATTCGGTCGCAGGAATCTGCCAGTCATCAATTTTTGCTAACAGAATGTCATTGGCATGAGATTCAACTGTCTTGCCATCCAACTGATTACGTAATACGTAGGTCACTGGAGATTTCTGTTCTATAATCCGATAGAATGGCCGCCAGCGGCTTTCTATCTTTGTCCGGACATGTTTCTTATAGAACGCAGGGTCTCCAACCTTATACGTAATGTCTTTTCGTTTCTTGTTAGCATATTTGGCTTGCTTACGCTGCTGTTTTCTCAGCCGACCGTGGACCAGCATAAATGCCTTATGCTGTTCCTGTAGTGCAACCTGATGCATATCTTCACCTTGATATTTAAGCCTAGGCTTCAACAAGTTGTCAAGTGGTAGGACAACGTCACGTCCATACAGAAGATAGTATGGAGTGTACCCAGTAGCTTCACTAACATTGAACCGGATAGCTGCAAGCACTTGGTTCAAATGTAAGTCCCAGGTATCTTGTCCATCTTGAAGCCTTTTAGCCAACACATCATGTAAACTCCTGTGAAACCTCTCCACTTTTGAATTGCTACTTGGGTGATAGAACGAAGTGGTAACATGATGGATGTTCAGAGTCTGTAACGTTTCTTTGACGACCCTGTTAACATTTTCAGACCCATTATCTGTGACCAGCTCCAGACAGCACCCAAAACGTGGATAAATTTCCTCAATTATCAAATGAGCAACCGTCTCGGCTGTTTTATCAGGTACAGCAAATGCTTCGGGCCACCCACTGTACCAGTCAACAAACGCAATGATATATTTATTGCCTGACAACGTTTTATTGTACGGTCCAGACAAGTCCATGCTCAATTTCGCCATGGGATAAGGTGGTATATCCGCATTTTGTAGCAAAGGCTTTACATTTTGTCCAGATCTAGCTTGACAGTCAACGCATTTCGAGACATACTCATATAGCTCTTGAAACAGGTTTGGCCAGAAATATTTCTGTCGTATGGCATCATATGTCTTTTGAACACCCATGTGACCATTGTCATCATGGTACTGATGCACAACCATCTGTCTCAAATGGGTAGGTATGAACAATCGAAGAGTAGGATTGTCATCTGGATCAGACAAGTAATACAAAATGTCATTGTCAATCAGATACCTACGTTTAACAGCTTTGGTCGGTTCACCGTGTTTCAAGACCTTTTTAAGCCCCATGATTTCCTCATCTTTAGCCTGTTCCCCTGTCATGTCCAGACCTATAAGGTCAGTCTCTGGGATTTCGGGTCTTTCTTTTTCAAACGCAGTACAACCAGCAAAATGCTTTGGATTGATTTCATTTGAATTTATAGCCCCTACCTCAAATGCGTTGTCATTTATATCTAGTTCAAATGATTCTGGCTCAGCCTCTATGTCTGTCGTGTCAGGTTTTCTTGACAACAAGTCTGCACACGTGTTCTCAGTACCTGGTATGTACTCAATGGTACAGTCATACCCTGCCATTCCCAAGGCCCATAGTTGAATTTTCTTGTTCTGCATAGGTGATTCCAACAAATATTTTAACGGCTTATGATCAGTTTTGATGACAAACTTCGCGTTGTGAAGATAATAATCCAGCTTTTGCAAGGAAAAGTGGATAGCAAAGGCCTCTTTTTCTATGGTGGACCACTTACATTGGGTCTTACTTAACTTATGAGAAAGGTAGTAGATAGGTTTTTCATTCTTGACATTTGGCAGAAATTGTTCTGCGTCATCAGACTGTTGAGTCAAACAAGCCCCTATACAGGAATTGCTAGCATCTGTGTACAGCGTATAAGGCTTATTTGGGTCAGGGTAGGCCAACAAAGGTACCACTGTGAGACTTTGTTTCAAGTAGTCGAAGCTGCCTTGACATTCGTCTGTCCATCTGAACCTGGCAAATTTACGAGTTAATGCAATGACTGGTTCTGCAATTTCTGAAAAGTTGGGTATGAACCTACGGTAATATGAGCACATGCCAATGAAGGAACGAACTTCACGGACACATGTGGGTGTAGGGAGTGATCTGATAGCCTCCACCTTCTTTGGGTCAGGACTGATTCCATTACCATTGATAATGAACCCTAAGTATTGAGTCTCAAGTTGCAAGAAAGAACATTTCTTTAGTTTAAGCTTCAGACCATGTTGTCGCAGTCTTTCAAAGACTGTCTCAAGGTGTAACATGTGTTGTTCCAAAGTTTCACTGTAAATCAATATGTCATCAAGATAGGCAGTAGCAAAGTGGCCAAGACCTTGAAGGACAATGGACATTAGTTCTTGGAAAATTGCCGGTGCACAGCAAAGGCCAAAGGGCATTACATTGAACTCAAAGAGCCCTCTGTGACAAGCAAATGCAGTCTTTTCCTTATCAGCCTCATCCATGAGAACCTGCCAATAACCGGATTTCAAATCTAAAGAGGTAAAGTACTTAGCCTTTCCAAGTAGAGCTAGGATGCCATCAATCAAAGGAAGAGGGTAAGAATTAGCTTTTGTAATCTGGTTTAGTTTTCGAAAGTCAACATAAAATCTTTTCGACCCATCCTTTTTATCCACTATAACTACTGGGAAACTCCAAGGAGATTTTGACCTACGAATAACATTGGCATCCATCATTTCGTCCACTGCCTTATCTATGACCTCCCGATTATGAATGGGGGTCCTGTAAGGTCTCAACTTAATAGGAGGGTTATCACCAGTATCTATTTTCATTTTGACTGTGTCAGTATGTCCTAGTTCAGAGTCTTTGGCAGCAAATAAATCTTGGTGTTTTTGAAGGAAACCTAATATGGTTGATTTATGGTCTTGTGGGACATCAACTTCAGCTGTCCAGTCCTTTTGTTCTGTCCTATCTATCTGTCTTTTAACACTGTCCAAGCTATTGACCTGTGTTTGAGTGATAAGCTCGACTTTTGCTATGACACTTCCTTTTGACATGCGTATTGTGCGGTTTGTGTTGTTAACGACCATAACTGGCAACACACGGTTCTTTGCTAATTTTGCTACTGAATTCGATACCATGAGGCCTGGTTCATTACTAATAAATTTTGTTTCAGTGGCTGTGACAGAGTATATCTGAGAACTGGGAAACCCTGTGCTGTCTTTCAGTTTTCCCATACAGACTGTAGCTGTCTGAGGTTTTAGGACTACAGTTGATTTTGCCCGAACTAAAGAAGCAATATGTATATCTTCTTCAAGAGGTACAGTAGAGCTACCTACACGGAGAAATCCTAAGTCGAAGTACAACCTAACACCGTTTTGTACCAGCCAGTCCCTGCCTAGAATGAAATTTCTATTTATGGAAGGTGACACATAAAACGAATGTGTAATTTCGGTATCCCCGATTTTAAAAGTGAGGGCAACATACCCATCAACTTTTAAACACCCGCCATTAACTGACTGTAACCTTGCATTTTTCTTAACCATAGTTGGCTTCTTTTTAAGGGCCTGATAAACACGCCTATGGATCAAAGACACTTCGGCTCCGGAGTCTACCAAAGATCTATATTTGTTTTTACCTATCTGAATTAAGCATGAATTTGGACTCCCTGTTAAGGCTATGTTAAAATTTGGAATGTCTTTAAAATTTCTTCTCCTCCTTCCGTGGGCTTCAACACGTAAGGAGGGTCCTAGTTTTCCTGATTTGTCTGATTTTCCCTAGGCCGGGGACTATTTCTGCCCCTGCCCAGATCAGCTTGCCTTTTCCTACACTCCCTTTTAAAATGCCCCTTCTTATTGCAATACCAGCACAGCATTTCCTTTTTCCTGTCATTTTCCATTGGTGCACTTGCATTGACCACCGCGTGGACCTGGCGTTTGGACCTACAATCCCTACTTGTGTGCCCTATCTTGTGGCACTTAAAACAGCGCTGGGCAGGTCTGTAATGGTCGACCTCCATGCTATTGTCATCAGGGACACGCTGACTACGCGTACGTAAGTTGAAGCGTTTGCGCAAGTTCTGTTCATTGGTGGCAGCAGTTACGGCCGCCTCCAAGGTATTTGGGTTCTCTCTAAGGACTTTAAGCTTCAAAGATTCTTCAGCAAGCCCATCAACAAAAGTATCAATTAACTGTCGCTGTACAGGCTGACCTTGTTGGTGTCCGTCGTCAAAAGCATCTTCAGCAAGGGCAAGAAGACGTTCTGCATAGACCTGCACGGTCTCACCAAATTTCTGTCGGACTTTTCTAAGTAGTAAAAAGGCATGTTGGGCATCAGTTACCTCTGAAAACCTATTTGCCAATTCTGTTTTCATTTGATCCCATGTAGCCCCTGGGACACCCTCAGAATATCTTTTAATGAAGTCACTGACCGGGCCCCTACTTGACTGATAAGCCACCCTTTTTACCCTGGAGTCATCCAGTTCCATGAGCACGGCATATTTTTCTATGGACTTAACCCATTCCTTGAACTTCTTAGCATCCCCCTCAAATGGACTAATTATTTGATTAACACCTTGGGCCCCTAAAGCTGTAGAGACATTTCCCATTTCTACTGCTAAATTTTGAAACACCTGTCCCACATCAGGACCAGCCATTTTCCGAAGGTTTAAGAGATAAAACAGACTAAACTTACCACACCAAGGTGTCCTTTAACATCCAAGTTTTAATCGAGGAAGAAGCACAAAGTTCACAATATAGTAAAGTCCATCCTGGTCACGGCACCAGAAATAAGTCCAGTGGTGTTATGTAATGACCACGCAGTGACCACTGCCCGGGTGGCTTGGGTATCAATGAATAACTAAGTCATGCGTGTCCAGATACTATGTTCCTTTAATGTGTCTCATTTAAGCACCGCAGGCCATTCAGTCCCATGCCATCATTTATTTCCTCACTGACAAGACTTTAGTTACATGCTAGACAACGTTAATACAAACTCTGACACACAACTCCACCCTCTCAGATCCTCGCCTACCCTTTTATACGCTCGCCCAAAGACCTATTTTTAACTCTGAAACTGCGAAGTTGTTTAGTAATCTTATGACGACAATTGAATGACGTAGTTGTTTGTTTGCTACCCGTACCTTATCTAATTTATTGGAATTTACCTGTCAGCATTGTCTAGAATACGTCACACCAAATTCTGGGAAAACCAAACTAATAAATCTATATACCTATCCACCCATCTCTCGTTATCACTACTACGTCAGAGCCACAAGTACGTCATCCAAAGAGTAAACAAAGCAATTGTCCTAATTCCAAAAGTACATGCTCATTTAACGAAAAAGTATCAAAGTGTTATAAAAAGGCAATGATCAGGAAATTCAATTGGCTAACATGCATTACGGAACATAGGAGTTATAAGTGGGGGTCTAAAAGACGCCATCAGTAAAGCCCATGATACAGCAACAGGCCCAGACGAAGTTCACTATCAAATGTTAAAACATCTTCCACCAAAATCACTTCAAGCTCTCTTAGATATTTTTAATGATATGTGGGAAACTGGAAAGTTTCCCGAAAGTTGGGAACTAGCCACTATAATACCAATTCTGCAGAAGCTGAGGGTGAGGTTACGGCCATGTAAAATCGATTTAAACCCGCCAGTAACTTTGTGTTACTGATCGTTCCAAGTCGATACTTCTGTGGTGGTTCTTTTTGTTTTATGTCTTGGTGTTTAAAATATTTTTGTGCTGTTGGCGCCTTATGTATGTTTTCATATTTTTAGTTAAGGTAACTGAGTGGCCACATATTGGGAAAATAGCTGCTCATTCGGCTTACGAAATGTTTTCATGGTATAAGTACCTGATTGTTAGTTTGGTTTTTTGCCACCTCGGTTTTTGGAGTGGGAATCTTTTTCTGATTGCGCCTTTTCCTGATCTTTGCCCACGTGTGTCCCGTGCCGGACCCGGGTTAGAATTGGCCGGTCGCCCCCCCCCCCCCCCCCCTCTTGCGGAACCGTAAGACCCGGTCGAATAGAGGAGCGGCTCGTTTGCCGTGAGCTGCGACCCGTGTCGTTTGGATGAAGGGATCCTGGTGATTGAGTGTGTCGGCTGTGCTGACGGACATTGTCGGCATGCAACACATCACTTTGACCCTGATTTCGACTAGCCGGGGGCCATGCGGGCTCGGGTATGGTCAATCAGCTTTGTCGCGCCAAGCCTTAGGAACACCTTTTTCTTTCTCTTCTTGTCTTTTTAGTATCGTCCCTGATACCTACCATATGCCCATCAACGTCTTTTTTCTGTCTTTATCATTCCTAGAAGGCGGCGGCTCAACGGGTCAATCGTGTAGGCATCAAGCTTGTGCGAGTATATCTCTGTGTATCTCTAACACTTTTGAGTAGGAAAGCCACTCATTTTAAGTGTTCCCTTGTAGGGCTCCAAGGAAGGCGGAGAGCATTCGAGATGAATCATTAATCCATTTAATTATGGGTGTTCCAGAAAATCAATCGTCACAGAACTCAAACAAACGCCAAAGGTCTGAAGAGTCAGATGGATCTTCGGATTCTGATACTCGACAGCCTACTGCACAAGTAACGTCACAATCAGCTTTAAACGTACCGCGCTTCTTAGTCGTTCAGTCGGCAGACTCATCGAGAAAAGTTTCAGATCTATCCCCTTTCGTGATTGAAAAATGCATCGTATCATTAGCAGGTCAACCGAAGAGTATCAAAAAGCTTAAATCGGGCGATCTGCTACTTGAAGTCGAAAAGAAGAAACATATCGAGAACCTGCTACGGACCAAGAAATTATTTGACCTTGACGTCAACATTTCTCTGCACAAAACTCTCAATTGTTCAAAGGGTGTCATTCGTTGCGAGGACTTAGGTCCTTGCACTGACGTTGAAATCCTAGATCATTTGAGAAGTCAAGGAGTTCAAGACATTCGTAAAATTCAAGTTCGCAGAAACGGTGTCCTTAAACGTACAAGCACTTACGTTTTAACATTCAATACACCAATTATGCCAAAGAAAATAAAAGCAGCATACATATCTGTGAACGTGGAGGTATACTAACCAAATCCTCTACGATGTTACCATTGTCAGGTTTTCGGCCATCACGAAAGCAGATGTAACAGGCAAAAACTATGTGCAAATTGTGGAGAAGACAAACACTGCAGTGATGATCGCAACTGTGATAAAACAGCAAAGTGCGTCAACTGCAGTGGACCACACCCCACTTTTTCATGCGACTGTCCGACTTGGCACAAAGAAAAGGAGATCCTTAAAATCAAATATACCAGAAATCTTTCATTCTTCGAAGCGCGCAAAATCGTTGAGCAGCAATCGTCGACTGCAAGCAGAAACTATGCCAGCATCATAAGAAGTGCTGGCACACAAGTCAAACTTGTAGATGCCATGACACAGACTGATGAAACATACGACGTTCAAATTAAAACACACCAAAATCCAGGAGGCGATGCCCCTTCTGGTACGAACCAGACTGCAGGAGGTATAGCATCCCCTGCACAAGCAGGAGGCAAACCTCCTCCTGCTCAAAACCCTCCGTCCAACAAAACTGCAGGAGGTAAACCTCCAACGGCAGGAGGAAAGCCTCCTGCACCACCAAAGCCTCTCTCACCAAAGGATAGAAGGAAGCTTCTGTCCGAGAGACTGATGACCCCGTAAGAACTGACAATTACTATGACTGCCTTGAAGAAAATAGCATGGAGGCGGATGTCACTCCTCCTAGTCCTCGCAAAGTGCATCTTCCAAGAATTCCAAATACTTAGTTTCCATTTTTTTTACATTTAAGAAGGGTCAATTTTTTTAATTCTCTGTAAATTATTTAATGGACAAAAGTAAACAAAGAATTAAACAGTGGAATTGTCGAGGTATAAAACCACGTTATGAAGAATTACTATTACTATTAAGTCTACTAGGACCTTCTGTTTTCTGTCTACAAGAAACTTTTCTGAAAACTGACGACAACTTTACTTTGAAAGGCTTTAATGTTTACAATCACATCCACTGTGATTGTGCCAGAGCTTCTGGTGGAAGCTCTATTCTAGTTAAGTCTTCCTTTCCTCAACGTGAAATTAAGTTGAAAACAAATTTACAAGCTGAAGCTGTTTCTGTTACTCTTGACAAAGAGATTACTTTCTGTTCTGTCTATATCCCGCCTTCCTTTGAACTAAGATCTGAACATCTTAACTCTTTACTTAAGCAACTCCCTTCTCCCTTTATGATATTACGTGACTTCAATGTATCTGTTGAACGCATTTTGTCATTTTTAAAACGAACTAACCTTTTTAACAAACCATAAATTTTTAACACAAATCATATTTATACCTTTCTCCATTCTATCATTTCATTTTAATCAATGTATCTTTCATCTAGCGGAATAATTATTTATAACTTTGATAATTCTTACCATATATTTTGCTTTTTCTCTGAACTAAATTATGCATTTTACAATTGTTAGACGCTAATGACCCATTAGGGTTGACGCGTCGTTAAACATCAATCAATCAATCAATCAATTTGCCTACTTGTACCTTCCTAAACCTGGAAAAGACCATGCAGAACCTAACAGCTATAGACCGATAGCACTAACAAGTTGTCTTTGCAAAACCATAGAGAGAATGATAAATGTAAGACTTGTATGGTACTTAGAAAGTAATAACCTAATATCTCCTGTTCAGTCGGGCTTCCGTTCTGAACGAAGTACCAACGACAATTTAGTAAGACTGAAAACCTTTATTCGTGATGCCTTTGTTGCAAAGGAGCATGTTGTTGCTGTGTTTTTCGACTTGGAAAAAGCTTATGATACCACCTGGAGATATGGTATAATGCGAGATCTACATGATCTCGGAATACGTGGCAGATTAGCTACATTTATTGAAAATTTCCTTGCGGATCGCTGAATCCATGTTCGTGTTGGATCTTCTTTATCCGAAAAGTTTGATCAAGCACAGGGTGTTCCACAAGGGAGCATCTTGTCTACAACTTTGTTCAATATTAAGATAAATAGCATAATGAACTGTCTGGATCCTAAAACAGATGGATCCTTATATGTAGATGATTTCTGTATGTGTTACAGGTCAAAAAGCATGAGAACCATCGAAAGACACTTACAACAGTGCATTAACAGAATAGAAAACTGGGCCTCACATAATGGTTTCAAATTGTCCAAGTTGAAAAAAACAATGTGTGCATTTCTGTCAATTACGGAAAGTACACAACGATCCTGAACTTTATTTATATGGGTCTCTTATTCGAGTAGTTGATTTTAAATTTCTTGGAGTAGTTCTTTTTGATCGTAAACTTTCTTTCATACCACAAATCAAGTACTTAAAGGCCAAGTGCCTAAAAGCATTTAACTTACTGAAAGTATTATCACACACAGACTGGGGTGCTGATCGCACTGTCCTGCTCCAGCTATACCCTTCCCTCATTCGTTCAAAATTAGATTATGGATCCATTGTATATGGATCGGCAAGACAATCATATATCAGTTCTCTTGACACAGTACACCATCAAGGCCTAAGATTAGCTCTGGGTGCTTTTCGAACATCACCTGTACAAAGCCTCTATGTTAAGGCTGAAGAGCCATCTCTATATTTACGACGAGAGAAACTTGCCCTACAGTACGCCATTAGAATTGCGGCTAATCCATCAAATCCAGTTCATAAGGTGTCTTTTCCGCCATATATTTCTGAAAAAGTCAAACAGCTTTATGAAAGTAAACCAAAGGTTATCCGGTCCTTTGGTTTACGAGTTGCACCACTTTTAGAATCAGCAAACATCCAAAAAGATAAAATAGAGGAACATTTTGTTTCCGAAATAACACCATGGTGCATTAGAAAACCAGAAGTTAATCTGTCTCTACATACAGGGAAAAATCCGAATCAAATCCACACCTTGTAAAAGAAAGTTTCGATCAACTTCACTCTCAATTTCTCGACTATCAGTGTATTTATACTGATGGTTCAAAAGACGAAAACAAAGTTGGTTGTGCTACTTTTACAAACGGCACTTGCAAAACGTTACGTTTACCTGATGGCTCTTCAATTTTCACAGCAGAAGCTAAAGCTATAGACTTAGCTTTAGATTTCATAAATGAATGTAACTCAAAGGACAAATTCATTATTTTTTCTGACTCTATGTCAGTATTACAGGCCTTAAACCATACATCATACAAAAACCCTCAAATACAAAAACTATTAATAAAACATCATACCATCTCAGAAGTGAAAACAATTATTTATTGCTGGGTTCCCAGTCATATAGGTATATATGGAAACGAGAAAGTTGATAAGAACGCCAAAGAATCGTTAAATCTAGATGAAACTGTTTTCAAAATTCCTCATATAAATTTTAAACCTTTTATTAACGAATACATCTCTGACAAATGGCAAACAATCTGGAACGGAGCGAATTTTGATAAATTGAGGGAAGTTGAACCGATCATTAAACGACCAAAAGTAATTCATAAACTTTCGAGACGAGGAGAAATCGTTATTGCTCGTCTCCGAATTCGTCATACAAGAATAACACATTCCCACTTATTAAAACGAGAAGATCAACCTAAATGCATTGGCTGTGATACACCTTTTACAGTTAAACACTTTCTTTTAGAATGCACTGACTTTGCAGCAGAGCGAATTTCCTGTTTTCAAGCTAATAACTTGAGAGAATTGTTTAAAGATGTACCCGTTGGAAACATTTTATCATTTCTTAGACAAGTAAATCAGGGTCCTACACCCTGTCATTTAATGACAGGCATAGAAGTGTTTCCAGAGGATTTCGACTTGGACAAAATTTCAGATGAAGACTGTCGGACAGCTTTGCAGTAGGTAGATTGAAGTACAGTTGAGTAATCTTACTCTACAACAGGGATTTTAAGATTTCGCCTGTGTGTGAAGTGCAAAAACCAAAGAAAATGGGAACTGCTCATTACATTGCTACCCACAGGGTAAAATTTTGATCAGATCTAATCGACTCTAGTAAAGCCATTAATCTCTCTGGTGTTTATTTAATTGTTCATCTCTGACAAAAAAGCAGTTAGTAGTGGAGACAGAAAAAATTAGATCCAGATGTTAGAATGACTTTTGAAACTCAGAAAATAAAGACTAGCCAATCTTGTAGATTTTGCATGTTTTATTCTAAAATACTTGACAACATGCCCTCGCATGCTATGATAATGCAAACAACTTTTTTTCAGTAACTTAGATATGTTATTAAATGTGTACTATCAAACGCAGGAAAGTATTACATTACACAGTTTCATCAAAATTTCCCTTACCCTTATCATCTATTAGACATTTTAATTTCATGTATTCCAGAAAACTTGTGAGATTGGCTTTGCTTAAAGAAGAGCTTAACTCCTGATCATCATCTACTTTCCACTTATCTGAATAAATATATTTGCTGTTTATCTACATTGAAAAAAAATAAGAAAATGGAATGCAATCTGCCACTGAATCAAGAATGTATAAGTCACATCATTTACAACTCTACTTATGCATCTTTAACTAAAACTTAAAGAATAAGATAATCTATCCCGCCATGCAGTCTAACGTCAGTGATATTACTGTTTAGATAATAATACATGTAATGTAAATGAATCAAAGATTTCAGGTTAGTTTCTTGCATTTTGACATACATGTAATTATGTAGCTGTGCAGCCGGAAAAAAAAATGTCTGACAGACTTAATACATAGTCTCTTGCACTCAGCTTTAGTTAATTTACCGACCTGCAGGAAAAGGTCTGCAATAAGATAAATGTATGTTATCAAACAGATGTATCGGATTAGGTAATAAGCCATTATTAACATTAACTCATGTACATGCACATCATAGAGAAGCACAATAGCCGAATGGTTAGCCTGTTGGACATCGGATGTAAATGTCAGGAGTTCAATCCCCACGGACTGAAGGTTGTTTCCTTCTGCAAGCACATGCATTCCCAATATCGATTCACAGGATGCACAGTCTCAATATGACTGAAAAATCGTAAACAGGAACTTTACATGTAAACCTTAAATCAAATCAAATAAATAAAACATAAAGTACCGCTTCACAATAAAAAGTGACAGGCTGAATTTTGTATAAATTAAATTGTCTTTGGTACGAGGATGATCCAATAATGATTGAGACTTTTCTCTAATTTTATAAACCCTATTGACTGGCTCAAGTTTACTACTTTCGTTTACAAGATACACATCTTATCTCTCTTCGTAGCATGTTTCATCAAACTTGGTAGATAACTTTGGTTGCTATGGTTATTTAAGAACTCCTCGTGCAGCACCTGTGGCCACCATCTGCTTTTTGAACAAACATAGCCTACAGATATCTGGCTATGTCACAAAATTTTGAAATGGTTTCTTATCATAATTGAGAATCGCCTGTGTTAACATTCATCACCGAGATATTTTGCTTTGGTCAAATCGAGTCTTGCGCTCGTGATCGAGAGGTGGTTGCCTAGCAACCATTTTACTTTATCAATTATAGCTAATAGCAATTTCAAAATTCTATAGTTGCTAGGCAACATAAAAAGAAAAGGTCAAGTGTCACTTTGGTAATGCATTTGCAACATTTACCCCATAAATTATCAGTTTAAGGTCAAAAACAATTTGTTTTGTCATGTATACACAGGATATATGAGATTCCCCCCCTACCCCCAAAATCATTGAATTTTTTCGCAAACGAAAACCATCTTGTCTCGCAAAAACACTTAGCCTACTTTATATTTATTTATGATATTTGCAGAGCATAAAGCTAATAACGATAACTACAAATAACAATAATCCATGATTGGATTTTTTTCACCAGTTGCCATGGCAACCCATTTTATGTGCATAAATGCTATGTGGCCAAAGACCTTTGGCTCGCATTCTCCCGTTGCTAAGCAACACAAGGTAGTTGTCTATATGGGATTATAACCATGTGGCATTAACTATACTTTGCCACTAGAACATAAGGCACCGTAAGGATAACTTGTTATTATAACCTTTTGGCATTAACCATACTTTGCCACTATAACATTAGGCACAGTAAGCATATCTTGTTATTATAACTGCTCTGCCATTTATATAGTTTTATATGGATGACATCAAAGGTAGTTAAGAAATAAAATAAAATGCATTTATAAGCTTGAATAACACTGTATGACATCAGGGTATGTATAAAATACAGTATGCGCATATATTTAGTGCCGTTTGAGCATTTCATACTTTACAGCTTATGGAGAATATGAACGTTGCCTTAAATGAATGGGCACAGGTCTAACTAGAAAAAAGCGATACACAAAAAGCCTCCCTCTCATTAAGCGCTACAACCATGACAATAGCGCATTCATATGAAATTTGTACCTAAGGTCACTTATTGTCATATATCTCAAATAGACCATATCACATCGGCCTGCGATTTTTCATGTTGAAATATACAAATTATCGCATACTGCTATTTGTTATCACTTTTATTCATGTTGTTCGACTGTTAAACTAAATGGGAAAATGCTTTGATATTTTTTAACTGTCATCTACAAAGAATGTCATCCGCAAGCTCCTGCAAATATCTTCGGTACGAGTGCGTGTACACACAAGCAATCAAAGGTAACGTATCGCACTACAATAAAACCAAATACCAGACACATGCAAAATACATATCATTATCTCGCAAATTTGGACGAAATCCGCTCTTTCAATGGTCTATATCACATTCTATAGATCTATGGTGAACAGTGAATCTATATGGTGTAATAATATCTTTAAAGATTTTTTTTTCCTGAAGTAGCTGAATACGTCCTTATATATGATTTATGGACTGGTACAAGTAGGCAAAGATCAGGTAAAGGCGCAATCAGAAAAAGATTCCCACTCCAAAAACCGAGGCGGGAAAAAACCAAACTTACAATAAGGTACTTATACCATGAAAACATTTCGTAAGCCGAATGAGCAGCTATTTTTCCAATTGGTGGCCACTCAGTTACCTAAACTTAACTAAAATTATGAAAACACCAAGACATAAAACGAAAGAACCAACACATAAGTATCGACTTGGAATGATCAGTTATATAATGTGCACTCTAACGGGTACTAGCGATTTTTCGGAAAAAACAAATCAGTCTATTCCCCTGCTAACCCTTCGACCTGTAATTTGGAGATGCAATCGGTGTCGCCCGAACTTAGACACGTAACCGACTCTTTGGCTAAAATACAGTTGTATGCTAAATATAGACATAAGGCTTGCTGCTCAACTGACATCAATTATGAGTAATTTGTAAGGTCGTCAATCGCAGACCGGTCACACAGGTTTATGATAATGAACTTACACGCAGGATATGATTCACCGACAAAACGATCATGCGCCGATCATCGGCAATCATCTGCTTGATACATACTTTTTTTTGCTTGATACATACTTGCTTGACATAACTGGGAATCACTGTTGAAGTGGAGCGTCTTGTCGCATCGACACTTGCCCCCTTAACATTCAAAGTTGGAATCAGTACAGGGGTTCGTTGCATTACATGCTGCTCCGAAATCTATAAAATACAATTAACTGACAAATTACAATTAAATTACAAATTAAATTACAATTGACACAGACTGATGAAACCTACGACGTTCAAATTAAAACACACCAAAATCCAGGAGGCGATGCCCCTTCTGGTACCAACCAGACTGCAGGAGGTAAAGCATCACCTGCACAAGCAGGAGGCAAACCTCCTCCTGCTCAAAAGCCTCCGTCCAACAAAACTGCAGGAGGTAAACCTCCAACTGGAGGTAAACCTCCAACGGCAGGAGGAAAGCCTCCTGCACCACCAAAGCCTCTCTCACCAAAGGATAGAAGGAAGCTTCTGTCCGAGAGAGTACCAAAAGGGGCTGATGACCCCGTAAGAACTGACAATTACTATGACTGCCTTGAAGAAACTAGCATGGAGGCAGATGTCACTCCTCCTAGTCCTCGCAAAGTGCATCTTCCAAGAATTTCAAATACATAGTTTCCAGTCTTTTACATTTAAGAAGGGTCAATGTTTAATTCTCTGTAAATCATTTAATGGACAAAAGTAAACAAAGAATTATACAGTGGAATTGTCGAGGCATAAAACCACGTTATGAAGAATTACTATTACTATTAAGTCTACTAGGACCTTCTGTTTTCTGTCTACAAGAAACTTTTCTGAAAACTGACGACAACTTTACTTTCAAAGGCTTTAATGTTTACAATCACATCCACTGTGATTGTGCCAGAGCTTCTGGTGGAAGCTCTATTCTAGTTAAGTCTTCCTTACCTCAACGTGAAATTAAGTTGAAAACAAATTTACAAGCTAAAGCTGTTTCTGTTACTCTTGACAAAGAGATTACTTTCTGTTCTGTCTATATCCCGCTTTCCTTCGAACTAAGATCTGAACATCTTAACTCTTTACTTAAGCAACTCCCTTCTCCCTTTATGATATTAGGTGACTTCAATGGTCACAATTTACTTTGGGGTAGTAACGATAATGACCCCAGAGGAGAGTTAATCGAGGAATTTATCACACAGAATGACATCTGCTTAATGAATGATAAATCTAAAACTTATCTTGATTCTGGAAAAGGTACTTTTTCGTCTATTGATCTCTCACTCTGTCATCCCTCTATCTTGGCTATAATTGGTCTGTATGTGAAGACCAACACGGGTCTGATCACTTTCCGATAATAATTGAAAGCATTCAGAATCACGATGAAGATCATAATCCTAAATGGAAACTAAATAAAGCTAATTGGGATTTATTTCATACTTTATGTGATGAATCCCTTACTAACACTTCTCTCTCAGAATCTTCTGATCCTATAGCAACATTTACTTCTTCTTTAATAAGTATATCTGAAAAATGCATTCCAAAAACCTCGACAAACCAAAAGAAAAGTAACCCATGGTACAATGACGATTGTAAAGAAGCTATCAAACAGCGAAAAAAAACACTATCTAGGTTCTGCAAGTTTCCAACTAATTAAAATTTAAATACTTATAGGAATTCTAGAGCAAAGGCCCGTCGGACAATTAAATCAGCCAAACGTAAATCATGGCGAACATCTGTGTCAAAATTAAATTACAAAACGCCAACCAAAAAGGTCTGGGATATGGTTAGGAAAATATTTGTTTGTTTGTTGTTTAACGACGCATCAACCCTGATGGGTCATTAGCGTCTAACAAGGTAAAACGTTAAAATATATTGAACTCGTATTAAAAAGTAACACTAAGTAAGATATAAATGTCGTTGTAAAGAAACGCTATATGAAATAGAAAGATTGGTGATTTAAAAATTATATTTTATAAAACAGATTTACTTGTCTAAGAAATGATAAAATCTTTCCAACGATTACATCTTTGAACAATTCTTTCAAGTTATTAGCTTGAAAATAAGAAATTCGCTCTGCTGCAAAGTCATTGATTGATTGATGTTTAATGACGCGTCAACCCTAATGGGTCATTAGCGTCTAACAATTGTAAAATGCATAATTTAGTTCAGAGAAAAAGCAAAAAATATGGTAAGAATTATCAAAGTTATAAATAATTATTCCGCTAGATGAAAGATACAGTGATTAAAATGAAATGATAGAAATGGAGAAAGGTATAAATATGATTTAAGTTAAAAATTCATATTTTGTTAAAAAGGTTAGTTCGTTTTAAAAATGACAAAATGCGTTCAACAGATACATTTTTGAACAAATCTTTCAAACTGTTACTTTGAAAGCAGGAACGACGTATATCTATAAAATCAATGCATTCAAGCAGAAAGTGCTTGACAGTTAATTGTGTGTCACATCCAATACATTGAGGTTTATCTTCTCGTTTAAGTAAATATGAATGTGTCAATCGTGTATGTCCAATTCGAAGACGAGAAAGAACAATCTCTTCCCGTCTCGAAAGTTTATGACTTAATCTTGGTCGTTTTACATGAGGTTCAATTTCTTTTAATTTATTGTCATCTGCTCTGCCCCAAATTGATTGCCATTAATTAAAAACATACTCGTTGATTAAAGGTTTAAAATTGATAAAAGGAATTTTAAAAAGGTACAAGTAGGCAAAGATCAGGAAAAGGCGCAATCAGAAAAAGATTCCCACTCCAAAAACCGAGGTGGGAAAAAACCAAACTAACAATCAGGTACTTATACCATGAAACATATCGTAAGCCGAATGAGCAGCTATTTTCCCAATAGGTGGCCACTCAGTTACCTTAACTTAACTAAAAATATGAAAACATACATAAGGCGCCAACAGCACAAAAAATGTTATACACCAAGACATAAAACAAAAAGAACCACCACAGAAGTATCGACTTGGAACGATCAGTAACACAAAGTTACTGGCGGGCTTAAACCGGTTTTACATGGCCATAACCTCACCCTCAGCTTCTGCAGTGGTTCATAACATTTAGTTAGTTATTTGGTCCTCGTGGTGAATCTCTAACTAGTCAATGAATCATCAAGAACAAACAAATAAATCATGATAAACATCCTGATGAATCAAAAACCAGGACTCACAGACTGAGTAAGCTGCCTGACGATGGAGATCCCTGGGCGTCGAATAACCTACTAACTCCGGAGCAAAAGAAAAACACCAGTTGGACCCCGGTGGGCCAAGCAACAGACAAGAAGCTCCGGCCCCAACCAACTAAAATGAATAGCTTTATGTCGGGGCCATCATAGAGTCTGACGCCCGACCCACCGGCGTGCAATTAAAGAAGGCAGCATAGTTATCAACCATGATTGGGTTAAAAACTAAGCATGCAGACTGTCGCATAACATTTAAGTTATAACCTACACGTCTGTAACGTGTTATGATTTTTCTGAACTGAAAAGAAAAATCATTAATTCCTTTAAGTTTCTTAAATTTGTAAACCAAGTCACCATAAAATTCAGGTTCCGAAAGGCCCTCACTTAAAAGCGTCTTTAACCCAACATTATATTTGGAAATCAATTCATAGTGTCTACGATAAAATTTAGAAAATGTTTTTCGAAGTTTATGATACCGATAGCCCTGTTGGAGAAGTTTTGCCGTTAAACATTTATTTCGAGCGTTGAAGTCTGCAACATGATTGCAGACTCTAGCAAACCTAATAAGTTGCGAAATGTATACACCATAAGAAGCACGACGAGGAACGTCACCATCCAAAAACGGAAAATTTACTATATCAAAATCAAAGTCATCGCGCTTATCATAAATTTTAGAAGAAACCAATCCATTTGCAACAGAAAGATGTAGATCTAAAAAGGGGGCTTCAGTATCTGTGATATTGGCTTTGTTCAACTGAAGTTCAGGTGGATAAATTTGATTGACCATACCTTCAAAATAAGGGTTGTCAATGTTCAAAAGGTCATCGAGGTACCTAGATGTGGAATTAAAAGCCTCGATAACATCAGCTTGATTATCATGGTTAAGAGAATCCATGAAATCTCTTTCGTAGCAGTATAAAAATAAATCAGCTACGAGAGGTGCGCAATTTGTACCCATCGGAATTCCAACAATTTGTCTGTACAACTTGGTCCCAAATCTAATATAAATATTATCAAGGAGATAGGATAAGGCATCGCATACATTCTGACATGACCAAAGTGTATACCGAGTTTGGTCAGAGGAAGTGAAAAAAGCCTTTCTGTCATTACATGCCAAATAAAGTGAACCATAGTTTTTTAATGCCCTTTTGAAGGTCCACTCTATCAAATCCAGAAGTTTTTCTTTTATTAGATTATGTGGTAATGTTGTATACAGAGTAGAAAAATCATATGTGGACAAGCTTGTCGCACGGAACCCTCTACACTTCAATTTACTGAGCACCTCACCAGAATTTTTAATTGACCAAAACCAATTTTTATTTGAAGTTTCATACACTGTCTCACAGTATCTTATAACATGAGATTTGATAGCAGTAAGACAGGAAGTTAATAATTTAGAAAGTTCAGTGGTAGTACAAGAGCTAGAATTTGCAATAAATCTAGCTTTGTATGGTCTTTTGTGAAGCTTAGGTAACCAATACATCGTAGGAAGTTTGTCTTGGCCTTCATTGACACAAACAGAAAACTTAACAGGTAAATCGTTTAAGTGGGCATTAACTACAGACACCTCATCAGTATCTGTCTCCAGATAAGCCATGGTACCATCAAGCTCCTGTTTTAAGGTGTTAACGTAGTGAAGCCTACAAACGACAACAACATTGTTTGCGGCTTTATCTGCCGGAACCAAGACATACTTTCTATGAAATTCTTGGATACCCTGCTTCAAATGCCTAAATGACGATTTGGGTTTAGGAGGTAAAAGATTAGTATTTTGTGAATAAAACTTAATACGTTTATCCACGATAGTGATGATACTTCTTTTCCATTCTTTAAGAGCATTATCCTCAACACCCTCTCGTTTACACCATCGATTACCGAAATCATTTAATGCAGATGAAATCTCCTCTCTACATTTGTCGAAATTAATGTAGGAAGGGAATCTATATTTCGGACCTTTAGAAACAATTTTGCGAATTCTAGAATCCGAAATTATTTTTAAATTTCCAGTAACAATATGTCCAGCGGGTTGATAAACATATTTTGAATCTTTACAATCTCAAGACTTAGGAGTATTAGCATGGATATCAAGATCAGAAACAAGTTTATTGAAATTAAAAATTGTTTGTTCTAGGCTCAGTGATTCTTTTGCTTTCTTGTCGACTTGCTCGTTACCATATATTCCTACATGACTGGGAACCCAGCAATACACAATAGTTTTAAATTCAGAAATGCTATGATGTTTCAGCAATATATTTCGTATTTGTTGGTTTTTGGACATTGTATGGTTTAGGGCCTGAAGGACTGATAGAGAATCAGAGAAAATAACGAATTTGTTGTACGAGTTACAGTCATTAATGAAGTATAAAGCTAAGTCAATAGCCTTAGCTTCTGCTGTGAAAATTGAAGAACCATCAGGTAGACGTAAAGTTTTGCAAGCGTCTTTGGAATAAGTAGCACAGCCTACTTTGTTATCTTCCTTTGAACCATCAGTATAAATAAAATGATAATCAGACTGTAGTTGGTGGAAATTTTCTTTAAGAAAGTGTGGATTTGATTCTGATTTTTTCCCTGTGTGAAGTGTCAAATTTACTGTTGGCTTTCTAATGCACCATGGTGGAATTTCAGAAACCGAATGTTTTTCTATTTTATCTTGTTTGATTTTTGCTGATGTTAAAAGTGGTGATACTCGTAAACCAAAAGACCTGATAGCATTTGGTTTACTTTGATAACGCTGTATGAGCTCGTCAGAAATATATGGTGGGAAAGTTACCTTATGTGCAGGATTAGAGGGGTTTGCTGCAAGTCTGATGGCATACTGAAGAGTAAGTTTTTCTCGACGCAAATATAGTGATGGTTCTTCTGCCTCAACATAGAGGCTTTCAACAGGTGACGTTCGAAAAGCCCCAAGAGCTAGTCTTAGTCCTTGGTGGTGAACTGTATCAAGCATACTCAGGTATGATTTTCTAGCTGATCCATACACAATGGATCCGTAATCCAACTTCGACCGAATAATTGACCGATATAGCTGCAGAAGGACAGTGCGGTCAGCACCCCAGTCGGTATGCGATAAAACCTTTAGTAAGTTTAATGCTTTTAGACATTTTGCCTTTAAATACTTGATATGCGGTATAAAGGAAAGCTTTCGATCAAATAGAACTCCTAGAAATTTAAAATCTTCAACCACTGGAATAAGAGATCCATATAAGTAAAGTTCAGGATCATCATGTACTTTCGGTAGCTGACAGAAATGTACACATTGTGTTTTCGACTTGGAAAATTTAAAACCATTATGCGAAGCCCACTTTTCTATTCTATTTATACACTGCTGTAAGTGTCTTTCAATAGTTCTCATACTTTTCGATCTATAGCACATGCAAAAGTCATCTACATACAATGATCCATCTGTTTTAGGATCCAAACAGTCCATTATGCTGTTGATCTTGATATTGAATAATGTTGTAGACAGAATGCTCCCTTGTGGGACACCCTGTGCCTGATCAAATTGTTCGGATAAAGTCGATCCAACTCGAACCTGGATCCATCGATCCGCAAGGAAACTTTCTATAAATGTAGCTAATCTGCCTCTAATTCCGAGATCATGGAGATCTCGTAGAATGCCATACCTCCAAGTAATATCATAAGCTTTTTCCAAGTCGAAAAACACGGCCACCACATGCTCTTTAGCAACAAATGCATCTCGTATGAATGTTTCCAGTCTTACCATATTGTCATTGGTACATCGTTCAGATCGGAAGCCCGACTGAACAGGTGAAATAAGATTGTTACTTTCTAAGTACCAGACAAGTCTAACATTAATCATTCTCTCTAAAGTTTTACAAAGACAACTTGTAAGTGCTATTGGTCTGTAATTGTTAGGTTCTGTGTGGTCTTTTCCTGGTTTAGGAACTGGTATAACTGTGGCTAGTTCCCAACTTTCGGGAAACTTCCCAGTTTCCCACATATCATTGAATATTTCTAATAGAGCTTGAAGTGAGCTAGGAGGAAGATGTTTAAGCATTTGATAGTGAACTTCGTCGGGACCTGTTGCTGTATCATGGGCTTTACTGATAGCATCCTTCAGTTCATCTAAATTAAATGGTGTATTATATTCTTCATTATTAGATGACTTGAAATTTACTTTAATTTTTTCCTGTTCTTTCTTGTATTTTTGAAAGTCCTTTGAGTAATGGCTTGTTGATGAATTTGAACAAAATTGTGATGCCAAAGTGTCTGCTATATCTTGCTTTGTTGATGCTAATTCAGATCCGTTGTTAAAATTTGTATTAAGATGTTGATAAGTAGCAGTTCTGGTTTTACCTGATATTTTCCTAACCATATCCCAGACCTTTTTGGTTGGCGTTTTGTAATTTAATTTTGACACATATGTTCGCCATGATTTACGTTTGGCTGATTTAATTGTCCGACGGGCCTTTGCTCTAGAATTCCTATAAGTATTTAAATTTTCATTAGTTGGAAACTTGCAGAACCTAGATAGTGTTTGTTTTCGTTGCTTGATAGCTTCTTTACAATCGTCATTGTACCATGGGTTACTTTTCTTTGGGGTTGTCGAGGTTTTTGGAATGCATTTTTCAGATATACTTATTAAAGAAGAAGTAAAAGTTGCTATAGGATCAGAAGATTCTGAGAGAGAAGTGTTAGTAAGGGATTCATCACATAAAGTATGAAATAAATCCCAATTAGCTTTATTTAGTTTCCATTTAGGATTATGATCTTCATCGTGATTCTGAATGCTTTCAATTATTATCGGAAAGTGATCAGACCCGTGTTGGTCTTCACATACAGACCAATTATAGTCAAGATAGAGAGAGGGATGAAAGAGTGAGAGATCAATAGACGAAAAAGTACCTTTTCCAGAATCACGATAAGTTTTAGATTTATCATTCATTAAGCAGATGTCATTCTGTGTGATAAATTCCTCGATTAACTCTCCTCTGGGGTCATTATCGTTACTACCCCAAAGTAAATTGTGACCATTGAAGTCACCTAATATCATAAAGGGAGAAGGGAGTTGCTTAAGTAAAGAGTTGAGATGTTCAGATCTTAGTTCGAAGGAAGGCGGGATGTAGACAGAACAGAAAGTAATCTCTTTGTCAAGAGTAACAGAAACAGCTTTAGCTTGTAAATTTGTTTTCAACTTAATTTCACGTTGAGGTAAGGAAGACTTAACTAGAATAGAGCTTCCACCAGAAGCTCTGGCACAATCACAGTGGATGTGATTGTAAACATTAAAGCCTTTGAAAGTAAAGTTGTCGTCAGTTTTCAGAAAAGTTTCTTGTAGACAGAAAACAGAAGGTCCTAGTAGACTTAATAGTAATAGTAATTCTTCATAACGTGGTTTTATGCCTCGACAATTCCACTGTATAATTCTTTGTTTACTTTTGTCCATTAAATAATTTACAGAGAATTAAATAATTGACCCTTCTTAAATGTAAAAGACTGGACACTAAGTATTTGGAATTCTTGGAAGATGCACTTTGCGAGGACTAGGAGGAGTGACATCTGCCTCCATGCTAGTTTCTTCAAGGCAGTCATAGTAATTGTCAGTTCTTACGGGGTCATCAGCCCCTTTCGGTACTCTCTCGGACAGAAGCTTCCTTCTATCCTTTGGTGAGAGAGGCTTTGGTGGTGCAGGAGGCTTTCCTCCTGCCGTTGGAGGTTTACCTCCAGTTGGAGGTTTACCTCCTGCAGTTTTGTTGGACGGAGGGTTTTGAGCAGGAGGAGGTTTGCCTCCTGCCTGTGCATGGGATGCTTTACCTCCTGCAGTCATCGCCTCCTGGATTTTGGTGTGTTTTAATTTGAACGTCGTATGTTTCATCAGTCTGTGTCATGGCATCTACAAGTTTGACTTGTGTGCCAGCACTTCTTATGATGCTGGCATAGTTTCTGCTTGCAGTCGACGATTGCTGCTCAACGATTTTGCGCGCTTCGAAGAATGAAAGATTTCTGGTATATTTGATTTTAAGGATCTCCTTTTCTTTGTGCCAAGTCGGACAGTCGCGTGAAAAAGTGGGGTGTGGGCCACTGCAGTTGACGCACTTTGCTGTTTTATCACAGTTGCGATCATCACTGCAGTGTTTGTCTTCTCCACAATTTGCACATAGTTTTTGCCTGTTACATCTGCTTTCGTGATGGCCGAAAACCTGACAATGGTAACATCGTAGAGGATTTGGTACGTATACCTCTACGTTCACAGATATGTATGCTGCTTTTATTTTCTTTGGCATAATTGGTGTATTGAATGTTAAAACGTAAGTGCTTGTACGTTTAAGGACACCGTTTCTGCGAACTTGAATGTTACGAATGTCTTGAACTCCTTGACTTCTCAAATGATCTAGGATTTCAACGTCAGTGCAAGGACCTAAGTCCTCGCAACGAATGACACCCTTTGAACAATTGAGAGTTTTGTGCAGAGAAATGTTGACGTCAAGGTCAAATAATTTCTTAGTCCGTAGCAGGTTTTCGATATGTTTCTTCTTTTCGACTTCAAGTAGCAGATCGCCCGATTTAAGCTTTTTGATACTCTTCGGTTGACCTGCTAATGATACGATGCATTTCTCAATCACGAAAGGGGATAGATCTGAAACTTTTCTCGATGAGTCTGCCGACTGAACGACTAAGAAGCGCGGTACGTTTAAAGCTGATTGTGACGTTACTTGTGCAGTAGGCTGTCGAGTATCAGAATCCGAAGATCCATGTGACTCTTCAGACCTTTGGCGTTTGTTTGAGTTTTGTGACGATTGATTTTCTGGAACACCCATAATTAAATGGATAAATGATTCATCTCGAATGCTCTCCGCCCTCCTTGGAGCCCTACAAGGGAACACTTAAAATGAGTGGCTTTCCTACTCAAAAGTGTTAGAGATACACAGAGATATACTCGCAAACTTGATGCCTACACGATTGACCCGTTGAGCCGCCGCCTTCTAGGAATGATAAAGACAAAAAAGACGTTGATGGGCATATGGTAGGTATCAGGGACGATACTAAAAAGACAAGAAGAGAAAGAAAAAGGTGTTCCTAGGGCTTGGCGCGACAAAGCCGATTGACCATACCCGAGCCCGCATGGCCTCCCGTCTAGTCGAAATCAGGGCCAAAGTGATGTGTTGCATGCCGACCATGTCCGTCAGCACAGCCGACACACTTAATCACCAGGATCCCTTCATCCAAACGACACGGGTCGCAGCTCACGGCAAACGAGCCGCTCCTCTATTCGACCGGGTCTTACGGTTCCGCAAGAGAGGGGCGACCGGCCAATTCTAACCCGGGTCCGGCACGGGACCTGCAAAGTCAGTGCATTCTAAAAGAAAGTGTTTAACTGTGAATGGTGTGTATCACAGCCAATGCATTTAGGTTCATCTTCTCGCTTTAATAAGTGGGAATGTGTTATTCTTCTATGACCAATTCGGAGACGAGCAAGAACGATTTCTTCTCGTCTCGAAAGTTTATGAATTGCTTTTGGTCGTTTAACGATCGGTTCGACTTCCCTCAATTTATCAAACTTCGCTCCGTTCCAGATTGTTTGCCATTTGTCAGAGATGTACTCGTTAATAAAAGGTTTAAAATTGACATAAGGAATTTTAAAAACGGTTTCTTCTTGATTTAACGATACTTTAGCGTTCTTATCAACTTTCTCATTTCCATATATACCTATATGACTGGGAACCCAGCAATAGATAATTGTTTTCAATTCCGAGATGGTATGATGTTTTATAAATAGTTTTTGTATTTGAGGGTTTTTGGATGATGTATGGTTTAAGGCCTGTAGAACTGACATAGAGTCAGAAAAAAATAATAAATTTGTCCTTTAAGTTACTTTCATTTATGAAGTCTAAAGCTAAGTCTATAGCTTTAGCTTCCGCTGTGAAAATTGAAGAGCCATCAGGTAAACGTAATGTTTTGCAATTGCCGTTTGTAAAAGTAGCACAACCAACTTTGTTTTCTTCTTTTGAACCATCAGTATAAATACATTGATAGTCAATAAATTGAGAGTGTAGTTGATGAAAACTTTCTTTTAGAAGGTGTGGATTTGAGTCGGATTTTTTCCCTGTATGTAGAGTCAAATTAACTTCTGGTTTTCTAATGCACCATGATGGTATTTCGGAAACAAAATGTTCTTCTATTTTATCTTTTTGGATGTTTGCTGATTCTAAAAGTGGTGCAACCCGTAGACCAAAGGACTGGATAGCCTTTGGTTTACTTTCGTAAAGCTGTACAACTTCTTCAGAAATATATGGCGGAAAAGACACCTTATGAACTGGATTTGATGGATTAGCAGCAATTCTAATGGCGTACTGTAGGGCAAGTTTCTCTCGTCGTAAATATAGAGATGGCTCTTCAGCCTCAACATAGAGGCTGTGTACAGGTGATGTTCGAAACGCACCCAGAGCTAATCTTAGGCCTTGATGATGCACTGTGTCAAGAGAACTGATATATGATGGTCTTGCCGATCCATATACGATGGATCCATATTCTAATTTTGAACGAATGAGGGAACGGTATAGCTGGAGAAGGACAGTGCGATCAGCACCCCAGTCTGTGTGTGATAATACTTTCAGTAAGTTCAATGATTTCAGGCATTTGGCTTTTAAGTACTTGATATGTGGAATGAAAGAAAGTTTACGATCAAAAAGAACTCCAAGAAATTTAAAATCTTCAACTACTGTAATAAGAGAACCATATAAATAAAGTTCGGGATCGTTGTGTACTTTCCGTAGTTGACAGAAATGTACACATTGAGTTTTCGACTTGGAAAATTTGAAACCATTATGTGAGGCCCAGTTTTCTATTCTGTTAATGCACTGCTGTGTGCCTTACGATAGTTCTCATACTTTTTGACCTGTAACACATACGGAAATCATCTACATATAATGACCCATCTGTTTTAGGATCCAAGCAATCCATTATGCTATTTATCTTAATATTGAACAATGTCGTAGACAAGATGCTCCCTTGTGGGACACCCTGTGCTTGGTCGAACGTTTCGGATAAAGTCGATCCAACACGAACCTGGATCCAACGATCCGCAAGGAAATTTTCGATAAATGTAGCTAATCTGCCTCGTATATTTATTAAATAAGAGGTGAAATCAGTTATAGGATCAGAAGAATTAGAGAGAAAAGTATCAGTAAGGGACTCATGACATAAAGTATGAAATAAATGACAGAGTGAAAGATCAAGGGATGAGAAAGTGCCTTTACCAGAATCTAGATAAGTGTTAGATTTATCATTCATCAAACAAATGTCGTTTTTCGTTTAATTCTCCTCTGGGATCATTGTCATTACAACCCCAAAGAACATTATGACCATTGAAGTCACCTACCAACATATAGGGTGAAGGAAGCTGTTGAAGTAAAGAAGTAAGTTGTTCAGATTTTAAAAGATAAGAGGGAGGGATATAGACTGAGCAGAAAGTTATCTCTTTCTCGAGTGTAACAGAAACAGCTACCGCTTGTAGATCCGTTTTCAGTTCAATTTGACGTTGTGGTAATGTTGAATGGACAAGTAAAGAGCTTCCACCAGATGCTCTTAAGACAATCCAAGTGAATGTGATTGTAAACATTAAAGCCTTTCAAAGTAAACGTGTCATTAGGTTTGAGGAAAGTTTCTTGAAGACAGAAAACAGAAGGTCTAAATAGTGACAAAAGAAGTAGTAGTTCTTCAAAACGTGGTTTTACACCTCGACAGTTCCATTGTACTATTTTATATTTGATACCCATTAAATAATTTAGAGAGGAGATTTAAATGCGTGACCTTTTGTTTAAATGTAGACTGGAAACTTCTACTTTGGAGCTGTGATTGGTGACCGAGGACGATTGCCACGGGAACCAGGGCGCGAGGCAACCTCGTCCATCTCCGGGACATGTGCTTATAGGTTTAAAGTAGAAATTTTAGCATGATGTCATTGTTTGAATATTCATTGACCATTTGGATATTTTCTGTCTTTTTCCCTTTCTCCAAAAGAAAGAAAATAGGCAATTTTCAATCCAATGGCATCCATCGTAATAATGTGCCAGGATGAAAAATTTGCATATCAGGTTAAAAATTGATCGATCTATAAATACCCATCAAGATATTTAAAGAAAGCCAATCAGATGTAAAATAACAAACCATTGAAAACGTCACCTCGAGCCAAGCAAAGTGAAAGTCAATGGCGGCCATGTTCACCTCCAAAAAATGGGTCATGTTCCACTGACCAAAATATACATAAAATCTATAAATTGAAATTATTTCAATGACTAATTTGTAAGTTTAAACATTTTTCTTTCATTTGGTATCAATTTATTTTTATTTCGATTTCATTTATATGAAAAAATAATGCTTTGAAAAATTGTCATTTTACATTGTGCCAGAAGGCATTATCGGAAAATGTCAAACCGCCGACCTGATACCCAATGATCTAAGAAATGTTACCACAGGTTGTAGTAATTTCACGAAGTAAAAAGGGCTGCAGTTATGGTCAAATGGAAGAACCGACAACGTATAGTACTTTGATTTAAATTTAAATCCAAGAAGAGTCTGATGATCTTTATGCAAAGGCACTTAAAAAATCCATTCTGTATATCTGCCGTTACCATGTAATCATTGAGTTGGACCACTTTTATGACTGTATTTATGTCTTCATATTTGATTTTAGGTGCATTCGAGAAACTATTAACATGTCTAAGGTCAGTAACAAGCCTTTACTTTCCATTCTTTTTTGGTACACGAGATTGGTGAAAAACATTTGGGTTTTCGTCTGAAAGATTTATGCACCCTAATAATAATAGGTTTGATAGTTCAGAATTCAAAAATGATTCTTCCTTTGGAGAAAAAGTTTTATTGGCAATTTCAATATGCCTTATGATGCGTTGTAATTCATGCATGATTTGTGAAAGCTGATCAGTATCGTTGTCTCCTCCTGTTGCTCCGTAATTCTGTGGTCTGTCGCCGTTATGAGCTGTGAATTCTTTTTCAGAATTATCGCCGGTGTACGGCATGGCCTCTTCGTGGAAGTGCAATTAAGAAAGACAAACATCTGCGCATGCGCACCGATAACTATTGACTTAATATTCGTGAAACTACGAATCGGAGTCGTTTTAATACTGGTAACAACGTCAAACTGACGTTCCAGTGGGGTGGGGCTATGAGACCGTCTTTATGCACATATTTCTTTAATGCTGTGTTAACATTTGTTGTGCGCATGTGTAACAGGGAGTGTTACTTAGGGTTCTCAAGGCCATGATAGATGGAACAACACCAGAAAAGCTTCAAGATGCTTTTAATGAGCGATGGTCAATTCTGGTCAATCTATAAGATATAGAAAATATATATCTCAATAAACAATAATGAGATATAGTAAAGAAAAACTTTACTATAAACTACAAACAAAGATGGCGAAGTGCAATGAAGCGGTTACTATCAAATTAATGAAAAAATATCAAATACATTTCCAATACACATCGCTAAAATACACAATGTGACGTCATAAGCACTTACACAGGTGAATGTTTGAACAATGAAAATACATTCTAACGGGCAATAAAACACGTATCTCATTATTTTAATGAAGAAAACTACACAATCGTTCATAAACTATTAGAAAAAGGTACAAGTAGGCAAAGACCAGGAAAAGGGGCAATCAGAAAAAAGGTTCCCACTCTAAAAACCTAGGTGGGAAAAAAACTAACAATAAGGTACTTATACCATGAAAACCTTTCGTAAGCCGAATGAGCAGCTATTTTCCTAATAGGCCTAACCTTAACTAAAAATATTATAACACACATAAGGCGCCAACAGTACAAAAAAACTTCTAAACACCAAGGCTTAAAACAAAAAACCACCACAAAAGTATCGCCTTTGAACGATCAGTTATACATAATTTATGGCGGGCTTAAACCGGTTTTACAGGTACCTAACCTCACCCTCAGCTTCTGTAGTGGTTCAAAACATTTAGTTAGTGTGTGTTGTTTGTATCATAAAAGTACTACAGAAAGAGTAAATTATTACCTTTTTATAAGGACATTTGGTTCAGAAAAAGCGTATTTATTGACTTGGCGAATAACTGTCACAGGAATGAAATCGCACGATTAGCTTAGAGATACACCACAGAGAAATGGATAGAGTCCTCAATAAAGATTAGGTTTGTGAATTTTGTAAACGACCCCTACCTTTAGTCTTACTTAATTTACTGATAGTCGTTTGATTGAAAAATGTTTGCATGAAATGGTAGAAAAATGATTTGTCTTAAATGTGGTATAAACCAGATTTCCATTGTGTACTTGTTTTACGGATTTTTACCCCCCAAAGTAAGTGTCGGGTTTCTTTTGTCGGTCAGTATAGATTAATTGCAACTACATGTAATATTTCGAGTTATTATTTAGGCAGTTGCACTCCAATAGGCTCTTTTTTTATTAAAAATGTTAATTTCATAACTATAAGCCAGTCACATATGAAATTCGAGAGCTGTAAGTAATATAAGCTTTCAAATATATTTCAACAAAATGAAGCACACAAACAAGAACGAGTTTCTTTAATTATAAATGGAAATGCATGTATTGATAAGAATTTGCGTACAAAAAAAAATCTCATTAATTGTATGGCTTGAAGAGGCTATATATTGTTTTGCTAGCATAATGATTCACATTATTATATCATGTGCATATTTAGTTAACTGTACCACAAAGGTTATTAACTGGCCAAGGACTTTGGCGACGACAATGCTTTCATAGTGTACAAATTCTTCTGCAGTTTGAAGCACTGGATCGACAATGGCAGTTTGGATCTAAAGAGAGAAAAGATGTAATTTGACCAAAATCAACGACACAATGCTGATACTGTCCTACTAGAAAACACACCCACTACCAGATCAAATCACAATGACCAAAATATGCATACCAACCTATGCAAATATATTGCAAATATATTGCAAATATTACCCCATCATACTCACGCAAATATAATACATAAATATATTTGTATGCAGTCTGCACATAAGTTAGCAAACACGAATATTATATTCATATTTGGCACCTGCAAACGTGGTCTCATTTTTGTATTTGCCAGGTGTTTGCCTATGTTTGGAAGATAAAGCATATCTCATTTCTGCAGCCATTACATAGATATGCAAATCTAATTCAAGAATAATATGCGCACATGTTGACATGATACTGGATTGAGATTGGCATACTTATATTTTTCTTTTATTTGCTGCATGTACCATTCATGTTGAAAAAAAAAATATTTGAAATCGATTTACTGTACAATTTGAATCACATTAAACAAATCATTTAAACTGATTGCATATGCATGGCAAATTCTTGATTTGATTTACATTTGCATGGCGTATACAAAATGACTGCTCACGTTTATATTTGCATTAGTTGGTAAAATGCTACATTTATATTAATATCCACACACGAAGTAAAGGTTGACATGAACGGGAAATAGCATGCTATGCAAATATTTGGTAAACTTTTAAAGTAAACAATAAAATTTGATATATATATTTACGTACTGCACGAAAAGGGTTTGTATCTTATATTGCATTTAACATATGCAAAGGTCGCTCACAATTACGTAAATGCGGCAAGCTAAATTTGCGCCACCATCCGTATACTTGTGTAAACACAGTCTTTTTCCATAGGCAAATGTAATGCGCATGAACTTCAAATGAAGTCAAATATGAAGCAAGCTTAAGTAAATCTGGCATTTCAGTACGTTTGCAAAACTTTTACTATGGTGCCTAAATCGGCTTTTTCTTGCAGTGTGTTTTGGAAATGATTTGCAATGATACTTATAATGCAATGTTTAACAAACCAATATAAAGTATGTAAATCTCATAACAACCTCAGAACAATCTCAGAACAACCCCAGTTGTTCTGAACCACTCTTTAGTTTCAAAACCACTTGTCGTTTGGAAATTGATTTTGATATAGTAAACTTTCCGTTTTTGGATGGTGACGTTCCTCGCCGTGCTTCTTATGGCGTATACATTTCACTTATTAGGTTTGCTAGAGTCTGCAAGCATGTTGTGGACTTCAATGCACGAAATAAATGTTTGACAGCCAAACTTCTTCAGCAGGGCTATCGGTATCATAAAATTCGAAAAACCTTTTCTAAATTTTATTGCAGACACCATGAACTGATTTCCAAATTTAATGTTGGGCTAAAGACCCATTTACGCGAGGGCCTTTCAGAACCAGAATTTTATGGTGACTTGGTTTACATATTGAAGAAACTTATTGGAAGGAATGATTTTTCTTTTCAATTCAGAAAATCATTACGCGTTACAGACGTATAGGATATAACTTAAATGTTATGCGACAGTCTGCATGCTTAGTTTTTAACCCAATCACGGTTGATAACTATGCTGCCTTCTTTAATTGCACGCCGATGGGTCGGGCGTCAGACTCTTTGATGACTCATTTTAGTTGGTTGGGGCCGGAGCTTCATGTCTGTTGCTTGGCCCACCGGGGTTCAACTGGTGATTTGCTTTTGCTTCGATGTTAGTAAGTTATTGGGCGCCAAGGGATCTCCGTCGGGCAGCTTACTCAATCTGTGAGTCCTCGTTTTTGATTCATCATGGAATTAATCATGATTTATTTGTTTCTCCATGATGATTCATTGACTAGTTAGAGATTCACTACGAGGACCGAACAACTAAGTAACTAAATGTTATGAACCACTGAAGAAGCTGAGGGTGAGGTTACGATCCTGTAAAACCGTTTTGAGCTCGCCAGTAATTTTATATTACTGATCGTTCCAATGCGATACTTCTGTGATGGTTCTTATTGTTTTATGCCTTGGTGTTTAATTTTTTGTGCTGTTGGCGCCTCATGTGTGTTATCATATTTTAGTTAAGTTTAGGTAGCTGAGTAGCCACCTATTGGGAAATAGCCGCTCATTCGGCTTACGAAATGTATTCCTGGTCTTAGTACCTTATTGTTAGTTGTTTTTTTTTCCTGCCTCGGCATTTGGAGTGGGAATCTTTTTCTGATTGCGCCTTTTCCTGATCGTTGTCTACTTTTACTTTTTTGTTCTGAATCTTAATATGCCTATGGTTTGTTAGCGCAATGCTAGACAAAAGCTTTTTCATTTGCTCTTAGTTCGATACTAATAAGCAAATTTACCTCTTGTCAATTTTTCTCTTTAATTCTTTTAATTTCTTCTCGATCAGACGACTTTGAGACATCTTACGATTGTGTCATCTCTTCATTGCATGGCTTCATTTTATACCACTGGACGAGTCCATTTTAATCCTTAGGATAATCATCTTTTAGTAGCTAATTAATTGATTCTTAAAGTTTAATATCAATTGAACTTGCCTGATGAAGACTAATATTATCCTAATATTCAAAGATTCGATGGCATGCTTTTAACAGTAATATTTTTGGTTTTATTAATTATTTTATAAAAGTGAATTCATGAGATTCACCTTCGACCAAAAATGTCCTGTTCTGGACTACTTTCAGGCCCTTAGCTCTTTCCCACTTTGGGACATCGGCCGGGTACCAGCAATTTATTAAAAGTACAACTAGGCAAAGATCAGGAAAAGGTGCAACCAGAAAAAGACTCCCACTCCAAAAACCAAGGTGGGAAAAAACCAAACTAACAACCAGGTACCTATACCATGAAAACATTTCGTAAGCCGAATGAGCAGCTATTTTCCCAATACCCGTAGGTGGCCACTCAGTTACCTTAACTTAACTAAAAATATGCAAACATACATAAGGCGCCAACAGCACAAAAATATTTTAAACACCAAGACATAAAACAAAAAGAACCACCACAGAAGTATCGACTTGGAACGATCAGTAACACAAAGTTACTGGCGGGTTTAAATCGATTTTACACGGCCGTAACCTCACCCTCAGCTTCTGCAGTGGTTCATAACATTTAGTTAGTTCTTCGGTCCTCGTGGTGAATCTCTAACTAGTAAATGAATCATCAAGAACAAACAAATAAATCATGATAAACATCCTGATGAATCAAAAACCAGGACTCACAGATTCAGTAAGCTGCCCGACGATGGAGATCCCTGGGCGCCAAATAACTTACTAACTCCGGAGCTAAAGAAAAACATCAGTTGGACCCCGGTGGGCCAAGCAACAGACAAGAAGCTCCGGCCCCAACCAACTAAAATGAATAGCTTTAAGTCGGGGTCATCATAGAGTCTGACGCCCGACCCACCGGCGTGCAATTAAAGAAGGCAGCATAGTTATCAACCGTGATTGGGTTAAAAACTAAGCATGCAGACTGTCGCATAACATTCAAGTTGCAACCTATACGTCTGTAACGTGTTATGATTTTTATAAACTGAAAAGAGAAATCATTACTTCCTATAAGTTTCTTAAATTTGTAAACCAAGTCACCATAAAATTCTGGTTCCGAAAGACCCTCACTTAAAAGCGTCTTTAACCCAACATTATATTTGGAAATCAATTCATAGTGTCTACGATAAAATTTAGAAAAGGTTTTTCGAAGTTTATGATACCGATAGCCCTGTTGGAGAAGTTTGGCCGTTAAAGATTTATTTCGAGCGTTGAAGTCTGTAACATGATTGCAGACTCTAGCAAACCTAATAAGTTGCGAAATGTATACACCATAAGAAGCACGACGAGGAACGTCACCATCCAAAAACGGAAAATTTACTATAATATCAAAATCAAAGTCATCGCGCTTATCATAAATTTTAGAAGAAACAAATCCATTTGCAACAGAAAGATGTAGATCTAAAAAGGGGGTTTCGGTATCCGAGATATTGGCTTTGTTCAACTGTAGTTCAGATGGATAAATTTGATTGACCATACCTTCAAAATAAGGATTGTCAATGTTCAAAAGGTCATCGAGGTACCTAGAAGTGGAATTAAAAGCCTCGATAACATCAGCTTGATTATCATGGTTAAGAGAATCCATGAAATCTCTTTCGTAGCAGTAGAAAAATAAATCAGCTACGAGAGGTGCGCAATTTGTACCCATCAGAATTCCAACAATTTGTCTGTATAACTTGGTCCCAAATCTAATATAAATATTATCCAGGAGATAGGATAAGGCGTCGCACACATTCTGACATGACCAAAGTGTATACCGACTTTGGTCAGAGGAAGTGAAAAAAGCCTTTCTGTCATTACATGCCAAATAAAGTGAGCCATAGTTTTTTTAATGCCCTTTTGAAGGTCCACTCTATCAAATCCAGAAGTTTTTCTTTAATTAGATTATGTGGTAAAGTTGTATACAGAGTAGAAAAATCATATGTGGACAAGCTCGTCGCACGGAACCCTCTACACTTCAATTTATTGAGCACCTCACCAGAAATTTTTTATTGACCAAAACCAATTTTTATTTTAAGTTTCATACACTGTCTCACAGTATCTTCTTTCTTCTGGTGAAAATTATTTTACACGGAGAGGTAGGGAATCGACGATAATTATGCATCTTATCGGATAATATAAGGCTTGTGGTGACATATTTTAGTAGTAAGATATTAACCTCAAAAGGGATACGTTATTTTCATAAAGGTAGTGGCCGGATTTTGTCAGATTCTAACGATTTTTCGATTGTTTACTTTTAACAAGTGCTCACTTTAGACAAGAAGCCTTATTTCAGTCATTACAATACCTGATGCAAGTGTGTAAGTAAGCTGCGCAATGCATGCACAATTGCCCAGCTCGTTTACTTTCACAGTAATCACCAGTGTGTAGCCATGGTTGTTCAGCCTGGTTTATCGGGACAATGTAGATTTTGATCCCTATATATTTTTGCAGGGCGCTGTCCAGCTGTCGCTCCACCTCCAACAACCCACTTTTCCACTGTTCTTCCCCACCGGAGCATGCGCCATCCATAAAAGTAGTTCACATAAATACTCCCAGCACTCGGACCAAACACTTGGAGGGGCAAGACAGGCTGGGACAAGCTGACCGTTTTCGGCATTACTTAAAATCCTTTCCAGTCCTTTGATGTTTTGGTCTTCGGATCTGAGATCAAAAGTTTTTCAGAAGTTCCTCTTCGTTTGCGTTCTAAGGACTTAATTGAGATATCATATGTGTCAGTGGCTAATTCTACTCTGGCTGATTAAGGAAGGTGGTCAAATACCGTTTCGGTCACACCTTGAAATTGATCAGGTACAGGAGAAGACATATAACGTTCAGCAATATCATTATGCTTCGCTTGCTGGAGCCATCACAGGTTCAATGCAAGACTCAAGATGATGTAAAAGATTTGATTTGTCTGTTTTGGCAGGCATGCAACCAGCCGTTGTTATCGCTTATGGAACAGGACCAAGGGGATAAGATAGAGTAACCTGAAGATCTTTATAGTGTACGCAGAGTACAACTGGCTTGCCAAAAATGTTGCGCTCAGCCTTGTTTTTGAGCATTTTATCCTGTGTACTTTTAACCTTTTTGACGCCACCAACAAAGGCAAATGTTTTTAATTTCAACCGTTTCAACGGATCATGAAATGGTACATTTTTATCAACAACTCTAGTCTATATGAACTCAATCATTGCACTTTGTCCTCTCTCCTGTGCCTGTAATAAATCTTGAAGGACATCACGCGATGCCTGTTTGCCAGATGCAATACAGAGTAGCTCAATTTTATTGTCAACAGAGAATTAATCTCTGAAATTAACTATTCCATCTGTTATTTGGCTAGTGGCTGTTTCGCTGCTTTTGATTTGTGCAGGTGGAAACACATTGTGCACACTGAGCTCATTTGGAAATATGTCCACCAAAAAAGGTTGGCTTCTACGAGTTTTGTACGGTAATGCTGGGTGACACACCAACGGTAATAAGCTGCATAATTCCGGCTAAATCCACTGACTGCTCAATTATTATGTCCACATCATTTCGTGAAAGTGGAACAGACGACCTACGGACACTGATGCCATTGTTTCTCAATAAGTCTTCTGCTCATGGATGGGTAGTGTTTAAGTTTAAGATTATCAGTATGTAGACTGGAAAATACCGATCATAATCGGTGTGTCCATTAGCAAAGAGGATAGGACAAAGCCTATAGAGAGAAGCTAAATGCAGCAGCAAGTCATTCATCTTTGTGGCTTTGATGAGTCAGAATTAGCCGCACAATGTCCATATAGCTCAGCCAGAACTGAGCAGTTTTTCCAAGTTGACCATCTCGCACAGACTGTTTAAACTAACGAGCAACGAAAGCACAAAGTGCTTCATTTTACTTCATCTCGTGAAGTGTGTCATGTGAGGGCTTCTTAGAACAAGTCACAAGCAAGTCCATATTGTTCTGACATAACTTTTCAGTCTCAGGAAGTGACTGCCCAAATTTCTGAATGAGTAATCTTTTTAATTCCTCCAGCATTACATTATGTACACGTAGTGCTCTATTTAAATGTTTTCCAGATATTACTTTATCCAATGAACATATACTTACCTTAATCACAATTTCAGACAGTTTGCTCCTTTTCATCTTTTTTCCCAGGACACCAAATATCGTATATATTGTATGAAAAACGCCCATCCTTACAATGACATTTTTTTCAGTCTGGATATACAAGAGAATATGCCAATTTTAGCTGGTTACATGCTTTTCCAATAATAATTGTGTGCATTCTGGAAACGAGAAAATAATGTTGATTTGGTCTATGGCTGAGGTCATACTTTGAGATCCATTTTGAGCTGTGTAAATGATGTTTTCTTCCTTGCTTTATACTTATCTAGTGAGATTATGTTGTCAATAACTAGACAATACTCAGTACTTTACTGATGGACACTTCTAGACAGCCATTTCCTTTTTATTGATTTCTCTATAACTGAAAATTATGCAAAGGGTCTAACTCAATCGGAACCGGCAACACATTATTTAATTTTTCTCCAATTTAACATCAATTTTTAATGTGCTTGCACTTTTATTGTGACAAGTTTCATTTGTTTTAATAAAAATAAAAAAATCATATTGTCAAACATAATTTTACTCACATAAAAATTAAAATTATGGCAAAACCTTGACACAGATAGCTCTTGTTAATGCAACAAAGATCCTTAATCCAGTGATGGCGTTAGGTCCTCTTGTCATTTTTGAAAGGCTGTTTTTACCTCCTTAAATTAAAACCTGGTCTATGTAGGGAAGATAATCTAGTGGGAGATGTTTTTAGATATTAAAGGGACTATCTCGTTTTTTTTTTTTTTTTTTGTTTTTTTTTTGTTGTTTATTTTTTTTATAAAAAATGGACTCCAGTACCTTGTTGCACTGACCCCTGCAATTTTATTTCTTTAAAATTATTTCTCATTCAAAGATGGTCTTTGTTGTTCCTGGTCGAATTACTGCTGACAAGCAGCCTCTCGATGTGATTCTAAAACTAAGTATTTCTCAATGTAAAGCCAAAAAACTTTTTTTCTCAGCTGATGATTTATGGGATAGAATAAAAGAGAAAATCTTGATAGATACATGATAGAGTTTCAGATTTCAGGTATAAAATAAAGAACTACGAACAAGAGCAAAGGGAAAGTAATTTTTGTAGGGTCAAAAAAATTAAAGTTTAGTTGACATCAGTAGAGAAAACTTAACCAGAAAAAATCGTTTAACTTACATATTGAAGTATTAAAAAAAAACAGCTATGCTAGATAATTATTTTTGAAGACAATTAAATTTTTATCATTTTTTAGAATACAGAATGCATTTATATGAGCCGCCTCATGGGAAAACCAACACTCTGCCTGGGCGAAAACAAAGGCGCTGATCAGCGTCGCAAAACGAATGCGCAGATCAGCTTCGCAGTAACTGCCTCTGTTTTTCGCTACGCGAAAAGTACAATTTATCTTCTTCTTAAATCCGAAATTTCAAGCTTCTAGCTGCACAGCCCGGTTTGTGTCCTACCTGTTCGGAAACCACATTGTTGGCTTTCAAACGAGGCAGCTCTTATTTTAGTATAAAAAGGTAAAGTAGGCAAAGATCAGGAAAAGACGCAATCAGAAAAAGATTCCCACTCAAAAAACCGAGATAGGATAAAAAAAAAACAAAAAACTAAAGATCAGGTACTTATACCATGAAGACATATCGTTAGCCGAATGAGCAGCTATTTTCCCAATAGGTGGCCACTCAGTTACCTTGACTTAACTAAAAATATGAAAACATACATAAGGCGCAAACAGCACAAAAAATTTAAACATCAAGACATAAAACAAAAAGAACCACCACAGAAGTATCGCCTTGGAATGATCAGTAACAAGTTACTGGCGTGCTTCAACCGGTTTTATATGGCCATAATCTCACCCTCGGTTTCTGCAGTGGTTCATAACATTTAGGTTATAACATTTAAACTGAAATCCTTATGTGTCAGCTGAGAAAATCAGCTACTGGCATTCTAACTCAAACATCATGCTATCAACTCTAAAAAATCAATTGACTCTAACGTCTCCCGACTTCTTGATCGACGGTTTCTCAAAGTGTCTTGCACCTCTTCTGTGCTGGATGTCACTATTGGTACTAGCACAGGCCTTGGAATGTTCCTACTCGTCTGAATTCTTTTCTCGACAACTCTAACAGTCATAATGACACCAGCCGAACACAACACCAGGCCAATTGTACAAAGCTACAATTTTCCATACATAGGCCAGCAGTCACAGCTAAAAAGATGAATAATGATTTTGTTAATTTCACAATAGTCTGAACAAAGTTAATATAATTGATTATGCTGTGCATTCGTATTTTCGCTCATCTACATTTTTGACCCAAATACACCATAGTGCTAGGTAGCACCTCTACAATAATACAATATACAGTAAAGATGAAAATTGTTACAGAGTTACTGACTGGGCAATGTGATGTGTAAAAGGTGGAAAATAGTGTTTTTATGCATATTTCAAGATCATTTTCACTACATAAATGAAACTACAATATTTTTCCCGCTCAACTTACAAATGAACAAAAGTGTTGTGTCCCTCATTTTTGTACTGCTTGTTGTTGAGTGGTTGTTGGTGGTGATGGTTGCGTTCAATGAGGTTTTGTTCAAAATGTCCTCCTCCTCTTCTGGCAGTGGCAAGGGGAATCGGGGTAACCGGTACTTCTGAAAGAAGAATTGTAGAAGAAAAAAATATAAATATCAAATGAAATGTTAAAAGAAGTGGCCATCTTGTACACAACATCTTTAATTTTTGTTGAAGTCAGTCAGATAGCTATCTTGCTGGGAAAAAGCTAGTCATTTAGGTTTTCATGTACAATTATTTGGTGGTTATGCCTTTCTTCCACCGGGTGTCATCACTTCACAAAATTCTAGCAAATGTAAACTCAAATGCTTAACGTTTTTTTTTCTAAAAAGGTACAAGTAGGCAATGATCAGGAAATTGCGCAATCACCTTATATACCAGGGTCCGCAGATTCGATCCCGGGCTTCTACAGTCCGTCGGATGGGACTATAAACCGAGGTCCCGTGTCAATATGACGTTAAACCCAAATCAACCAACCATCAACTAACAAAATGAATGTTAAAAAGATGTAACCACTAGTACCATTTTTGTGATGAATCGCCCATTAGCTGGAAAATTGAAGTGACATTAAATTGTAAAGATCTGTTAATGTTTGCTCGCTCAATATGAATTAACTTCTTCTGCTTACAAGAGCCAAAATAAAATAAAAAAAAAAAAAAAAAAAAAAAAACAACGTTGCTGTAGAAGTTTCCGTGGTGCAGTGGTTATGGCACGCACCTTCTAAACCAGGGGTCACAGGTTCGACCCCGGGCTTCTCCAGTCCGTCGGATAGGACTATTAACCGAGGTCGCGGCTCCATATGACCTTAGCTGTTGGTTGGACGTGAAACCCCAATCAACCAACCAACGAGCAACACAAGCGAAAAGAAAACTCGAATGAGAAAACACACATTTCATCAATTGACCACAATGGCCTCCTTTTCAACATGTGGACTGGATACTGGTGTGCCATGGTATGCATGTATGTTCGTAGTGTTCCAAAGAAGAATGTTTCTCACGGTGAAGTGACTGTATTTTTTCTCTCAGGCCGACTTCGATTTGGACTATGGTAAGGACTAAGGACTATGGTAGCTACCATTGTTGTTCGATTCGTACTATAGTAAAGCTCTTCTGTATTGGAGATAAAAATGACCATTACCAAGATATAAGATACAAGAAGCTTTATTTAAAGTCGACTTTCAAATTTAACTACTACTACTACTACAACAGAATAACATTAGTCATAATAACATTAGTCATAGGCAAGTTTGTCGGCAAACACAAATTATATCTGTACATCTATACATGGTAATTACGAGCATCACAGTTAAGGGAAATACCACAGCATGCAAACAGCATGCAACAAGGTCTGTAAATAATAAACTTTACTATTCCATCTAAATCAAGAAATCAAGGTTTTTTTTTTTTTTTTTTTTTTTTTTTTTTTTTTTTTTGCTTCCGTTATCTGTGACAAAGTTCACAATATATACAAATAAGATAGTAGTGGTGGAGGTGGATGTGTCAGTGGTTGTATACCCTGGACTTGACACCTGAGGTCAACTTAGGTGGCCTAAGCATTTGAATGGGGAAAATTGTTATAATGTCATTTGAAGGGCAAAACTTGCAGTAAATTTGCAAATGCATGACTAAAATGATTTACTAAAGAAATTGGCGGCCCCCGTGGCCGAGTGGTTAAGAGCGCTGATATTTCATTACCGCACTTAACCATTCAATCATCTCACCGCTGTGTCTGGTGTGGGTTCGAGCCCCGCTCTGGCCACATGTGAGACAAGCCAGGTTCTGCTGTCGGGTGTGCCAGGTGGTTTTTCTCGGGGTTCTTCCGTTTTCGCCCCACCTACTGATTGGCCCGTCTCATATGAGCTGAAATAATCTTGAAAAGGGACGTTAAACTGAATCAAAAAAATATATTAAAGAAATTGACTCCAAAGGTTGTCCTGATCCTGCCCTGGGGTTAAATACATGTATATTACCATTCTAGTGTTATATATAATTGATTCAATAATATTGATTCTTTTAAAAGCTATTACTTATAATTTATATATATATAATCAAAGGGGAGTAACCCAATTAATTAATATATATTTCTTTTTATGTTTCTACAATTTATTATCTAGAACTTTGTAGAAGAATGTCATTGATTATTTTTATCACTGTTATATAATTTAGAAGGATAGAAAATTCTATGAGCACTTTGTGGATAATTCCAGATGAAAATGGAGTGAGTGTTTTTTTTTTTTACCATAAGTTAAAAATATATTTGGACTATGTATACTGAGATCTCGAAGGGTCTAGTGGACTCTCGTTTAGTCTTGATGGTCGTTGCGGCCTTGAATTCTCTCTGGAGAATTCTAAATTCTCTTTGGAGAATTTAAAAGAACTTTCGTTTAGTTCGTTTCTTTTCTAGAGAAAAGTTTATTATATCATTCTCTAGAAACCTGGAGAATTTCCTTAGATGTATAAATATAGGTCCCAATTCAGTCGTAGGTATTCAGAAATTTGAAGTGATTTAAAGTATATAATTTTGGTTGTTTCACTAGTGTTTTGGATTAGAATAAAAGTGTGGATTAAAATATACATGTGCTCATATTCTGGTTACTGGATTGTGGACTTACATTTGAGGGACAAGGACTTATTTGACATTAACTTTGTAAGTTATTTATTTATTTATTTACTTATCTGTTTGTTTGTTTGTATGTATTTGCAGCATTTATTTGTTTGATTAAATATTGTTAAGTTTAAATTACTTGGTTGTTTTTCGCTGTACCTGTCTAGTTACGCGAGGTCGTAACAGATTTTGGGGGCTCTGAGCCGGGATTGAACATTTTGTGCACCTATTTTATTCTGAATTTGAAAAGATATTTATTGTTTGTCATATCAGCAAAAAGCAACCATGTTATTCAAACTTGAAGATTTCATTGCTGCGCCTTCTCAAGAGCTGTTAAACTTGGCCAAAAAGAGTGATCTTTTAGACATTGCTAGTCATTATAGCATACCTGATGTCAAAACATCTATGTTAAAACGTGAAATTAAGAATGTTATCATTCAGTTTCTTGTTGATGAGGAATTTTTTGAACCCTCAGCTACATCTCTAATTATGGTCTCACAAACCGACATACAGTTGAAAGAGTTAGAATTAAAAAGGCATCTTGAACTGGAAAAATTAAGATTAGAATTTGAAGAAAAAAGAAGGGCAGATAAGGAAGAAAGGGAAGAAAGAATGCAAAAAGAAAAGTTAGAGCTTGAAAAACAAAAGTTAGCATTTGAAGAAAGGGAAAGAGAAAAACAAAGAGAGTTAGAAGAAAGGCTTGCAAAGGAAAAAATAGATATGGAAGAAAGGGAAAAGGCAAAGCAAAGGGAAATGGAAGAACGAGAGAAGGAAAAACACAGAGAAATGTTAGAAAGAGTAGAACTTGAAAAAGAGAAAATGCATTATGAGATAAAAATGAAAGAGCTTGAATTAAGCAGTAAATCAATGCCTCCTGTGTCTTTTGATCCTAGTAAAGTATTTGATGTTACAAAACATATCAGGCTCGTTCCTCCATTTCAAGAAAAAGAGGTAGATAAGTATTTTTTACATTTTGAGAAGGTAGCAGAAAATTTGAAATGGCCAAAAGAGCATTGGACCTTGCTTCTACAGAGTGTTGTTATTGGTAAAGCTCGAGAAATTTACACTCAGCTTCCACTTGATCAAAGTTCAAATTATGACACAGTCAAAAATCTGATTCTTAAGGCTTATGAGTTAGTACCTGAAGCTTATAGGCAGAAATTCAGAAATTGTAGGAAAGAACATGACCAAACCCATGTAGAATTTGCTAGAACTAAGGAGCAATTATTTGATAGGTGGTGTTCTTCAAAGGATGTAAAGTCTGATCATGCAAAATTAAGACAGCTCATGCTTGTTGAAGAGTTCAAACGATGCATACACTCTGATGTCAAATCTTTTCTTGACGAAAGGGAAGTAGAAACTTTAGATGTAGCAGCACGATTAGCTGATGATTATGCTTTGACTCATAAGGTGTCTTTTGTAAATAAGCCTTACAAGAAACCTTTTAACCCTCAATTTAAACCTAATACACCTCAGTCAAAACCATTTAACCCTCAACAGAGAAATAATTCTCCTCAACCTAATCCACAACCACAAGCTGGACTAACAGCTGATAGTTCCAGTCCTTCACATAATCCTAAAAATAAAGATACTAGTGAAAACAAAGGTCAAAGATCCTCATACTCACCCCGGCTGTTTTGCAATTATTGTAAAGGTGACGGTCACGTCATTTCTGAATGTGAAACTTTGAAAAGAAGAAAAGAGAGACAAAATCAAAATAATTCTAGACCAACAGGTCTTACTTCTTTAAGGTCAAAACCACAGTCGATTATTCAGGATGAAAATCCTATTTTGGCCAAAACGTCTGCGACTGATTGTATTATGGAGATTTATGAACCATTCTTATCAGAAGGTTTTGTGTCACTTACTAGTGATTCTGCCCAGTCTACCCCTATTAAAATCTTACGAGATACCGGAGCTTCTCAGTCTCTTATTTTAGCAGATACCCTGCCTTTTTCCGAGAAGACTTCAACTGGGACAAGTGTCCTTATTCAGGGAGTAGAGTGTGGATTTGTTAATGTACCGCTCCATAACATTTATTTGTCTTCAGACTTAGTTTCTGGTCCTGTGGCTGTAGGTATTAGGCCTTCTTTACCTTTTAAAGGTGTTCACTTGCTATTAGGCAATGACTTAGCCGGAGATAAGGTTGTGGTAAACCCACTTTTGACCAATACACCTTGTGAGAATCAATTGCCTGATCCCATTGAGCAGGAAATTCCTGATCTTTACCCTTCATGTGCCGTTACAAGGGCTATGGCAAAGAAAGTCAAATTGAATGATGGGAAACAGGATATTGACTTAACTGACACTTTTATAGGTCAGTCTTTTCATGATGAGATTTCAAAATCTCTTTCTCCAAGTCAAACTGACTTCAACAATCAAAGGTCAGACAATGACCTTTCACCTTCAATTTTTGACCAAGGTCACGACCAAATGTCAAGGTCACAACTTTGTCAAGAACAGCACAGTGATCCTGAAATCTCGCCTTTATTTGAAAGGGCTTTAGATGAAAATGAAATTTCTCAGGTTCCTGTTTGTTTTTATGTCAAAAATGACATCTTAATGAGAAAATGGCGTCCTCCTGATGTTTCAGCGGAAGACGAATGGACCATAAATCACCAAATTGTGGTTCCTAAGGCTTATCGTCCTGAAATCTTAAACTTGGCCCATGAAACTCCCATGTCAGGTCATTTAGGGATAAATAAGACTTATCATAAAATTCTCAAGCATTTCTACTGGCCAGGATTAAAATCTGATGTTTCCCAACATTGCAAATCCTGTCACACTTGTCAAATGGTAGGAAAACCTAATCAGACTATTCCAAAAGCTAATTTACAGCCTATTCCTGCATTTGATGAACCATTTAGTAGGATTATCATTGACTGTGTAGGTCCGTTACCCAAGACTAAATCAGGTTGCCAATATCTCTTGACTATAATGTGTGCTTCAACACGTTTTCCTGAAGCAATTCCACTCAGGAATATCAAGACGAAAACAATAGTTAAGGCCCTTGTGAAGTTTTTTACACTTGTAGGTCTTCCAATATCAGTCCAATCAGATCAGGGTTCCAATTTTATGTCAGGAACATTTCAGCAAGTAATGCATGAACTTGGCATTAAACAATACAAGTCATCAGCTTATCATCCTGAAAGTCAAGGTGCTTTGGAAAGATTCCATCAAACTTTGAAGAACATGATCAGATCTTACTGTTTTGACACCGAAAAAGATTGGGATGAAGGCATACATTTGCTATTATTTGCTGTCAGAGAGTCAGTACAAGAGTCTCTTGGGTTCAGTCCGTTTGAACTTGTTTTCGGACACACTGTTCGTGGACCTTTAAAACTTATGAAAGAGAAGTTTCTTTCAAGTAATGACAGTCCTTTGAACTTACTTCAGTATGTGTCTGACTTCAAAACTAGATTGACAAAAGCTTGGGAAGTTGCTCGGTCCAATCTTAAGTCAGCTCAGAGCAAAATGAAGTTGCATTTTGATGAAAATGCTCAGAACAGAAATTTTGACCCTGGAGACAAGGTGATTGCTCTTTTGCCCATTCCTGGCAGGCCATTACAAGCTAGATATTATGGTCCATATACTGTTGAGAAAAGGTTAAGTGATGTAAATTACATTGTTAACACTCCTGGGAGGCGCAAGCAAAAACAATTATGTCATATTAACATGCTTAAAAAGTACATTGATAGGGATAGTGATAATGATAGTTCAGTTATTTCCTCAGTAAGCATAGTTAATTCTGTCCCTCATGAACAAAATCAGACAGACTTTGAAGAAATGAACTCTGTGAACTGTGAACCATTATCCTCAAAACTCCAGAATTCTGACATTCTGCATGACCTCGATCAGAAACTGTCACATCTAGATCCGGACAAGAAACATGAACTAAAACAATTAATTCTTGAATATGAGCACTTATTTCCGGACATTCCATCCAGAACCGATAAAATCTACCATGATGTAGACATTATTGAAGGAGCAAAACCGGTGAAACAACATCCGTATAGACTTCATCCTGAAAGACAACAATATCTCAGGAAAGAAGTTAAGTATTTGCTGGACAATGACTTTATAGAACCTAGTCAAAGTGAATGGAGTTCTCCTTGTATACTTGTGCCAAAATCTGATGGGACATTTCGAATGTGCACAGACTATAGAAAAGTAAATTCTGTCACAAAAACTGACACATTTCCCATACCAAGAATTGATGACTGCATCAACAACATTGGTCACGCCAAATATGTGACAAAATTCCATCTATTGAAAAGGTTTTGGCAGATTCCATTTATAGACAGTCCAAAGGAGATTTTAGAATTTGTTACTACAGAAAGACAATTTCGAAATAAACTGAAAGCGCTGAAATGTTGCTTGGTTCGCTTGGTTAATAGTTTGATTTTCGGTCTGGATGGGTGTAAAGCTTACATCGACGATGCCATCATCTACAGTGAAGAGTGGAAACAACACCTGGAGATCATCAGAGAATTCTTCAAAAGACTCAGTGATGCTAAACTGACAATAAACTTACTGAAAAGTGAATTTTGCCATGCTAATTTGACATTTCTAGGACATATTGTTGGACAAGGTCAGGTCAGACCTGTAGAAGCCAAAGTTGAGGCTATATCAGATTTTCCTGTACCTACAGGAAAACGGCAACTGATGCGCTTTTTGGGTATGGCTGGATATTACAGGGAGTTCTGTAATTATGTTTCAGTTTTAGCTGAGCCTTTGACAAAATTACTTTATGATAAGAAGGTCAGGTATGTTTGGAATAAGGCTTGTCAGAGTTTTGTTCGATTTGGGCCATACTTAAAAGTGTTTCAGCTCTATTTACACTGTTAATCTGAAAAATAGACTCCATCTGAGTATTAGCTAGAGCATAAGTCTCATGTTGCAAGAGCACAATCTTGACATTAGACACATAAAAGGTAGAGATAATATAATTCCAGACACCCTTTCAAGAGCTTGACAGTTTTGCCTTGTATGTTTGCATATGAGTATTGCAAAAGAAAGTTTTATTTCACAAAACTTTCTTTTCGTTGAAGAGGGGAAGTGTTATATATAATTGATTCAATAATATTGATTCTTTTAAAAGCTATTACTTATAATTTATATATATATACTCAAAGGGGAGTAACCCAATTAATTAATATATATTTCTTTTTATGTTTCTACAATTTATTATCTAGAACTTTGTAGAAGAATGTCATTGATTATTTTTATCACTGTTATATAATTTAGAAGGATAGAAAATTCTATGAGCACTTTGTGGATAATTCCAGATGAAAATGGAGTGAGTGTTTTTTTTTACCATAAGTTAAAAATATATTTGGACTATGTATACTGAGATCTCGAAGGGTCTAGTGGACTCTCGTTTAGTCTTGATGGTCGTTGCGGCCTTGAATTCTCTCTGGAGAATTCTAAATTCTCTTTGGAGAATTTAAAAGAACTTTCGTTTAGTTCGTTTCTTTTCTAGAGAAAAGTTTATTATATCATTCTCTAGAAACCTGGAGAATTTCCTTAGATGTATAAATATAGGTCCCAATTCAGTCGTAGGTATTCAGAAATTTGAAGTGATTTAAAGTATATAATTTTGGTTGTTTCACTAGTGTTTTGGATTAGAATAAAAGTGTGGATTAAAATATACATGTGCTCATATTCTGGTTACTGGATTGTGGACTTACATTTGAGGGACAAGGACTTATTTGACATTAACTTTGTAAGTTATTTATTTATTTATTTACTTATCTGTTTGTTTGTTTGTATGTATTTGCAGCATTTATTTGTTTGATTAAATATTGTTAAGTTTAAATTACTTGGTTGTTTTTCGCTGTACCTGTCTAGTTACGCGAGGTCGTAACACTAGTCAAACAAGTGTATTGGTATATATCTCAGGTCTCAGGTGAGCGTTTACAGGACCATTTGTTCTCTGGTTTGGAAATATAATAGATAAAAATATTAATAGCAATGAGAACAGGTAATGACGAGGGTAAAACAGCTAAATAATACCCTTTCAGTTTTTCGACCAAGTTCAATTTTTGCATTTTTTATTCTCGCACCCCCGTGATCGCCTTTATTTCAAAAAGAAGGAAAATAAAATATATCAAAGGTAAAAGTACGCAGCGATCAGGAAATTGCGTAATCAGAAGGAAAATCTCACATAAACCGAGGGGTGGGAAAAAACTAAAATCACACTTAGGTTCTTCTACCAAGAAACCATATAGTAAGCCGAATGAGCAGCTGTTCCCCCAATAGGCGGCCACTCAGTTTGCAAAAAAGTTCGACTCCAAAGCACAAAACAATTAGAACCACAATAAAAGAGTCGCCTTGAAACGATCAGTAATATAAAATTACGGGGGGGGGGGGGGGGGCTTAAACTGGTTTCACAAGGCCCTTACCTCGCCCGATAAAGACTGGAGATGTTCGGGGTCCAACCTGCGACCTTGGTTTACAAGGCGAGCGACAATCACTGTACCACTTAGACTTCTATGAATTATGGTATCATGTAACGGACAATTGCACTTAATCATAGTAGTAGTAAATCATTTAAATGCGCCATTAACTTGGGGAACAAAGACTAGCTTGGGATCTACTCAACTTTCGAATAAAAGAAGTTCAAACATAAATCAACCAGATCTCAGTTTGCTTATTAAATTACTGTTGTCCATTTACTAGCCAGTTTTAACATCCTGTATTTTGGTTATTCCTTGTGTTTTCTTTGATATGTCTTCTGTAAGCAAACTGGTATCTGAATTAATGACCACACATTTCACAAATGTTGGTGTGGTCGGTATGTTAGGACAGATTGAGCATTCATATGTTTTTTCTACTCAACTGTTTTTCTGTCCACAATTTTCACGGTGCTCCTCGCGTGTGTGCGCATATGCATACGTCTTGTCGCATGTTAATGACCTATTAGGGTTGACGTTAAACATCAATCAATCTAACATTACATATGGTTAGTTTCATATTAATATACATGCAGTCCTCCGTATCTACTCATCGTATCTTATTGCATCCGCCCGTGAAGGTCAAGAAATGTTATAAGTCCGCAGATAGCTGCGTTTATTTATAAAAACAACAACAACAACAAACTATCCGTATGTAACGTAAATCTTGGTGTGACCGCAGCCTTAGAGAAAATACCTTATCAAACTGATATACCTTGTTGGAATTGACGTTTATTTCTTGATTTGGCAGCTCCCAAATAGTTTCACTCTAGGGTACAATGTACACCTCCCACAATTCTAATCATTGTCTGTGCACATGTCCTTTTTTCGAACATTGGTCAGTATTTTTAGAATGCTACCGGTCGGAAGATAATGGGTATATTGAAAGCATTCCCTCGCTAGTCTGGTGATTGAGTCAGCAAACGCGTGCAAAAGAGGCACATGAATACTGACGTCACGCAATTAGAATATGCACAAACTTTGGAATATCTGACGATGCTTCAAACATGCCCTGCCTTCAAACACATTTACAAGCTAAAGCTGTTCTTTTTGCTCATGACAAAGAGATTACTTTCTGTTTTTTTTTATTCAGTTGAACGTCCCTTTCAAGATTATTTCAGCTCATATGAGACAGACATATGGGGCGAAAACGGGAGAACCCCGAAGAAAACCACCTGACACACCCGCAAGCAGAACTTGGCTTGTCTCACATGTGGCCAAAGCGGGGCTCGAACCCACAGCAGACACAGCGGTGAGATGATCGAATGGTTAAGTGCGCTCTTAACCACTCGGCCACGGGGGGCGCCTACATTCGAACTCAGATCTGAACAGCTTAACTCTTTAATGAAACAACTCTCTACTTTTACAACATGGAAACTTCGGGAATGTCCATGGCTGCCGCACGAATATGTCGCTGAGGGCGAGAGTACCCATCGTCCGAGCTTTCTTCCGTTGTTCTCGTCGGTTCGAATTTGTATGGCTGGATGCCAGATTCCTCGTTGATTTCGAGGTCAGAAAGTTGTTCTTAATTACTGTCGTATTCAACGTCCATCGTGTTTTTAATGTAGGATAATGATACCGCGTCCTTTCTATGTTTCGTGTTACTCGTCTGTATCGATGTGTTTCATGTTACAATTTCCTCATAGTACCACCCAGGAAGCTTCACTGCCATTATTACCTAAAACAGCCTCTTTTTAGCTCGAAGAACCAGAAGGCCTATGATTCTTAAAAGTTCCATGAATTATAAGGATTCTGGGAGGCGTTTCACTAACGATCGTAAGTTCAAAATTATCGTAAGATCGATCTAACGACCAAACTTGCGTTTCACTAGACTTGATTTTAGCTACGATATTCTTAAATCCAATCGTAAGTCTAGGGCAAGTTATAGGCTATCGTAATTCTGAGATATTTCGCAAGTGTCATGGCGGCCGTTCAGGCATTTCGTCGGTTCTGGCTAGAAATCCTTTATTTACACACGTAAGCGGGACTAAAGGGGTAGGAATCGACGTTTGTTTTTTCGCCATTGTCCAGATTCATTCAAAATTTCAATACTTACATCGTAACTTTCCCCGCGCAAGTCAAGACGCTCAGTTTTAATTTTAACTTATATGGAATGAGTGAAAATACTAAAAACACGCACCTGCCAAGTAATTAAGATAAGAAATCCATGAACTACGTTTCTTTAATTCCTTTTTTCGCATTTCATCGTGTTTGTTGATATTCTTCATCAGAGTTATTTTTGCTTTAGAACCATATCCGGGTTATATTGGATCTGAAATTGGGTGTAGGCCAGGCCTGTGTTTGCCCCCTCCTGTTGGTATTACAAATGGTAAAATCCATAAAAAACATATGAGCCGCCTCGTGGGAAAACCAACAATGTGGTTTCCGAACAGGTCTGACATAAACCGACTGTGCAGCTAAAGAAGCAGGCTAGAAGCATGGAGTTAAGTGGTGGAGGAATTGTACTATCCGAGTAGCGAAAACAAAGGCGCTGTTCAGCTTCACAGTTACTGCGAAGCTGATCTGCGCCTTTGTTTTCGCATATGCAGTTTGTTGGTTTTCCCATGAGACGGCTCTATACATTATGATTAATACAGGATGGCATCATGCTCAAGTTTTCTCAGAAGAAGGAGGCGAATAATCAAAATGTGCATATTTACTAATATTTCATAAGGAGTTAAGTTTAATGATGTGCATAAAGTGAGGTGAGGGCATTTGAAGAAATTTCCAAAGCCCTCAAAGCTTTAAATGTTCAGCTGCTGACTCCTAGGTTTGAATATCAATAAAAATGATTTGATAACTGGTTATCACCATTTAGATTATAATCTATCTTATATTGATAATTGGTGACGAACCTGTCGGCAACTGAAGTCCTGTCAGCAACTGAAGTGCTGGGGCCTTGAGGGCATCAGAAATGTCTTCCAAAGCCTTCACCTTCCTCGCCTCCTGCCCAGCCTGCACTTTTTGAACAGCAAACGTTTCCTTCATAACAAGGAATTTCTCCTTCTCCACCTGGAGGTAGGCATCACGTGGATCTGACAAATTTATATTTATCTGTTAATTTTAAATATTTGTGGCTTCAAACCAAGACAGATTAAATTATTCTAAATCTAACACATTCTATAGAATTACTTTTAAAAACACACAGTTCAATAAATAAATGTCACAAAAAGTCAACGAGAAATAAACTTACTCGGGTGCATTTAAAAACGTCCATGCAAAACACAAAAAAAAGTTTTTCTAGTTGTCCAAATGGAATTTTTCACTAGAAAAAGTTTCATATCTTTTCTTATTTTGGCTCAAAACATTAATTGTAGGGACACATTTGAACCGCCTCGCCGAGCGGCCGAGGCGGTTCTAACGAGACGGTCGAGTACCGACAATTTATGTTTTGGAGCAAACATATGAAAATAGGCATACCCCTGCAACCCCAGTTTTGCTATAAGTGGGGTACATATATTAGGGTGTATACATTTCACGGACATGCTTTCCTGATGATTATGTACTGTATATCCATACTACATACATATCCTAATTATTTCAATTTACAGAATGAATTCTGAAAAGTCAAGAGAACTCAGGCTAACTAACACAATGACTTTTATAATCACCATTTGATCAAGGCTTAAGTACATGTCCTGTTGATGGAACATAAAATATATATCATAAATTAACTGAAGTAAAATATAATTATCTTATTTAGCACTATCCCACAATGAAGCCAAGGGGTGATTTTCAATCAAATGCTGAGATGTAAAAGGGTCATTAGAGTGCATTTATAGGTAAATGATTTAAATAGACTTAACTAACTCCATTCACAGTAACTTTCATGTCAAATGTATTACTAATATATGTACCTCTTCTTCTCAATCCTCTAAAGGCTCTGGTGGTGGGCCACTACCAGTCTACTTCCTGTTGGAACGATTTCTTCTTTCTTTTTTATAATTAAGGACTTTGAGTCTGATTTTTTTCTGATCCCTTCTGCCGTTCTCTGACAGTTACTGCTTGCATTTACTCTGGAATACATGCATGTGTATATAATGAAAACATTTGAAGCCCTGTGACACTGTATATCTTTTCAATCAAGTCCATTGTACACTGAGGTTTCCAGTCGAAGCCAATTTGAGGATATTGTTCATGGACTCGGCGTTATTATTTGTCCAATTGCGTTTTCCGCCGTCTTTTCTGCATGATTCGAAAACGTGCTGCTGCCCTCAATTGAAGGTGAATGAACCATTAACTCAATATAGTCTGCACGACTGGTATACACTGTTGAATTCATGGCTATCTCGACTGTAGTTCTCATTCGTAGTTAGGAGCGAGCTTCTCATATCCTGTCAGAGCGACCGACTGCGTTGAACAGGCAGTTCTCGTCTCCTGTCGTCTTCGCCAGAGCACCAATTGACTGTAGTCAACATTTCTCTAGTATGTACTAAGCGTTCATATCAACTTCGACGAACTCACCAGGAATGCTTGAACTGCCATAGAGGTCAGACGGTGGCATTCTTTTCGCCTTATGTTTCGCTGCGACTTTCAGATCATCAACGCCATGAGAAGCACTCCACTGACAAAGAAAAAAATACACATTTCGAATCATAATTATGTATGATATAAATCCCGTTTTATAAACGTCAAGAAGGCGCTGAAAATTCTAAGCTTTTGTTTCGACCACGTTTCACGGGTACATGCACAATGATATTTTTTGTTCACGAAATAATGTCAGGCATTTAACCAAGACAGCCGTTCATGTTTGATTCCGTTTTTACTAAATGTGAGTTACCAAATCGTACAGAAAACTTATTTAATAACATTAAAAACAAACTAAATATTGCAAGTTAATTTGCGTTTCCAGTCAGACTTTTGTCCAATTACAGAAATAATGTTTTTGTTTATGCTCGAAACATCTTCATAGCCTTAATTGCATGCCGTGTATCATTGAACTTGGATAATATTTAACATCGTTCTTAACTGGATAATAAAAATAAAAACTGAGATCCTTTAAGAGCAGTGAACACATTAATGAGAAAGGGGGGAGAAGCCCTAAAATGTTTTTCTTGAAAAGAAAAAAGAAGTGTTTGGGGTCGTATATTTGCCTTTGTAATACTCGCCTGATTTTTTTACGCTGACGGTCGAAGCAAACCTTATCCTTTTTTCTTTTTTTTAAAAAAAAGTCCCGTCTTGTCAGGATTTCGGTATCCTAACATAGATATCTTTTACACCCGCTTGCCGCAAATCGACAGTAAGAACAAGGATCCTGTCGAAAACCTGTCGCGGTGAACTTGTCAGATCGTTGCCGCCGACGTTTATGAAAACGACATCAGGTTTTAATTCTTTATATTTACATTTTAAAACCTCCTTAGATGAACCATTAGATGTTCATCTGTGATCATACATCAATGAGCAACATCATTTCACGCGACGTCACACTTGACGTAAGAAAACAATGCTCTCGCCAATCTGATAGGACGTTGTAAACGTCGAATTAAGCCGTTCCGCTGTTTGTATAAACATTGTGTTTAAATTATCTATCTGCTCGTAAATACATAATGATCGCCTTGATTTTTCAACAAGCGATTGAGAAAAATGAATATAAATTCAAGAAATGAGTTCTATTTTTCTGATATTCATGGAGCTATGAACGACAGTGGTCGCTAGCAAAGCTTACATGAAGCCCGAAGGGGTTCATTCACTTTGCACGCGACCAACTGCGGTTCATAGCTCCATGAACATAGGAAAAATGGCGAATACAACTAAAAATTGGACAATATGCTGGTAAAGATCAAATTTTAGTGATTGTTCCACGACGAATGTACAGATATATATCTAAATAGATATATATATATATCTAAAAACTAAATAGCAACTGATGTCTGTGCCAGTATTTCGTTGTGTTAGTGCCTGGCATTACCGATTTGAAGGGAAGGAAAAGCTTGTTACGCATTTAATCATTAAAATATGAAGGACATATTTCAAGATACGTTTGAAAACCTCTACCGGCTCAAGTTATGTTATTAATTTTCCCTGTTAAGCGTTTAGAATGACTTTAACGAGGAAAAAGCAAATTAAAGTATACAGAATGCTGCAAAATCGTCTTCATGAACAGGAATATCATGCATGTGAACTATTGTATTACACGTATTGCATAGACAGTTTGTATTATTTTATATCAAACATTTTCACTGCAAACACACCAATTTGAGTCAGCACCTATTACTAGACATTTTTCACTTTTGAACGTAAATTTTGCTGGCGCGTGCGGTTACGCCTTTCTATGTGATGGGCGACGACTCATGAGGGCATATTTGATACGAAGGCGAGGGGCAATGTGGAGAATTACTTGGTCAAAAATAGCAATAGCACAACGGAGATGAATTAAATAAGACAGGCAAACAATGAAATAGTCCATTGTCCAAGATGTCTAGCTCAGTAGGTAGCGTGTAAAGAATAAAACCCGAAGGTCCTGGGTTCGAGGCCTGGTGGGACAAAACTTTTTTTTTTCTTATCTTTATTTCTTCCTTTTTTCGCCTTTGTGACAAAATTGCTGTGAAAATGCAAAAGAAAATAAGAGAAAAAGCAAAAAAAAAAAAAAAAAAAAAAAAAAAAAAAAAAAAAAAAAAAAACCGCAAGAATCACCATTTAATACTAAAATCGTAAATTTGTGGATTAAAGTGTCCGCATGTATATGATTTTCTCTTGTTGATTTTTTTACGATTGAAGCCTGAAGCTCGATCGTAAATTTCGACAGAAGAGCGGATCCGCGACCGATCCTTCTTTCAACATTTATTTCCTGAGGGCGGGTACAGATAATGTGGCTAGGATAAGTTGATCGCCTCTAATGATTTAAAAATTACGCAAGCAGCGTTCTTAATCACTCGATCATCTCACCGCTGTGCCTGGTGTTGGTTCGAGCCCCACACTGGCCACATGTGAGACAAACCAAGTACTGCTTGCGGGTGCCAGGTTTTTTTCTTATGGTACTCCCGTTTTTTACCACCTACTGATTGGTGCGTCTCATATGAGCTGAAATAATCTTGAAAGTGACGTATATCTGAATTAAATAAAAGCGCTGCAGGCATGCATGATACCCCGCCACGCAAATTTAATTTAGCAAAAATGTTTGTCAATAAATTCTCAAGATAAAGAGCAGAACAAAATTTTGTCATAAATGAAGGACCATAACTCTGTAAACATTGATAAAATTTACCCATCTTCAATCCCAAACCACTACTTCCTGATTTAAACTTTTATACAAAGTTTGAAGAAAATTGGTTGATAAATGCACAAAACAGAGGCAGTAAACGAAATTTTAATGTAAATCATGGGCCATAACTCTGTACATATTTAACGAAATTTATTCATTTTCAATCCCAAACCACTCCTTCCTGATATGAACTCCTATACAAGGTTTGAAGAAAATCGGTCAATAAATGCTCAAGATAGAGTCCGGAAACAAAATTTTTACGTAAATCAAGGGCCATAACTCTGTACTTATTTGACAAAATTTACCCATCTTCAATCCCAAATCACTCCTTCCTGATATGAACTCCTTTACAAAGTTTGAAGAAAATCGGTCAATAAATGCTCAAGATAGAGCCCGGAAACAAAAATGTAACGTAAATCAAGGGCCATAACTCTGTAAATATTTGACGAAATTTACCCATCTTCAATCCCAGACCACTCCTTCCTGGTATAAACTCCTATACAAAGTTTGAAGAAAATCGGTCAATAAATACTCGAGATAGAGCCCGGAAACGAAATTTTAACGTAAATCAAGGGCCATAACTCTGTACTTATTTGACAAAATTTACCCATCTTCAATCCCAAACCACTCCTTCCTGATATGAACTCCTATACAAAGTTTGAAGAAAATCGGTCAATGAATGCTCAAGATAGAGCCCGGAAACGAAACGCTGACGGACGGACGGACGGACAGACAGACGGACGGACGGACAGACGGACGGACGGACACTCGAACGCAAATTTTTTTTGGAGGGTATAACATAATACCCCGCACTTTTTAAGTGGCGGGGTATAAAAACACAAGACACTAAATCAAATAGTATAGTGTACATGTTCAGATATATGTGTATTTATTAGATGTAAAAACTACAGTTTCACGTGCTGTCTCGTGAGCGAACATAATTAATTCTGATATGTATATACGTGTATTTTAAAACAGATTATCAGCTTGATGAGGCTTATTTTGTCGATGTTTCGGTTTGAGTCCATTCGACAGTCATCTGCATGCAATACGAAGTGCGATGGAGGCAATATCCGACATGTACTCGTAGCTACATTCTGCCAAGCCACACAACTAATTTTGTTTATTGCAGACCTCCAACAGTATTTCAGCCATACCAAGTGCGATGGTTACGATGTAGGAAATTAATGTGGCAAGAGATAAGCTTTCGTTCTGATCCTCATTTATTCTGTGTGATAGTATGCGTGCTCTTTACCTGGTGGAATTCAAATAAATATAATTAAAGTTAAACTAATACAAAAATACTTTCATAAGTTTCTAGAGTGTTTCCATAGAGGACTCCATGTCGTAGTGGTTCATTCAGTCGCCTCGTAAAACCGCGGGATCGCGCGTTCAATCCAACGCGTAACTTCGTATTTCGGTCGAGACCAAGGTCCAGTATATTAATAGTTGCTATTTGCACGTGAGACCTCGAAAATTCCTCGTTATATGGTTTACATTTAGCATGCATGCATGATGGAATATAAATGTATTTTTTTTTCTGACACGTGCGAGTAACATCGGAGAAGTTTTGCTATCTGTTACAATACAATCGGGGCTCAGAATTACAGTGCTTTCTTAAAGCGTACGCTCACTTTTGTTCTCTTAGATTATTGTCATGGTGTATTGTCCCTTTTAACAGAATGGACGCTGGCCTTGTTGGGAAAGAGCTAGTTGTCCTGTTTTTCATGCGTATTGTTGAATTGTTTGTGATGTGTTGCGCCGTCATGTCTCTCCCGCCTGGTGTCTATGTTAGGTTGTGAAATTTAATTGTATCGATTCCTTCTGTTGTTACTTAATTACAGATAAGGGTCTGATTGTCCTAATTTCTGAGCAGATTCGTTTTCTATACAATTTTCGCCCAGTTCAAGAGTTCATATGAGACGGGTAAATCAGTAACAGGGGGAAAAGGGGAGAACCCTGAGAAAACGACTTGGCACACCCACAAGCATGACTTGGTGTGTGTCACCTGTGATTGTAGACTGATCAATTGGGCAGCAACATACGGCGAAGTGATTGGTTGTTGCCAAAGCGATATTGCTTGTTTCAATCAATTTACTTCATTTTATCATATGTTGTGTGATGTTGCATCAATATTTTCTGTAAGGACTTTTGTTGTATCGCAGGCATTTACCATGGTGCTGGCAGGATCAGTTATCAAGCCACATTGTTGCTTGGCAAGCCGACAGCAGTTGGTGTTAAAGGTACGTGTTCTTTCGTCCTTTTAAACCAGATATCGCAGGTTTGATCCCGGGCTTCTTAAGTCTGTCGGATGAGACTATAAACTGAGGTCTCGTTTCCATATGACCTTTGCTGTTGGATTAATGCACCAGTCATTTGTATCCCCGGCTCCCCCGGGGCCGGGGATAGCGGGGACATAGCGGGGCTTAAGTGCCAGGCTTTAACCTATGATGCGTCCCGGCAGTGCCGGGGATTTGCCGGGGTTATGATTTCCCGCCAATACACGGTCACATTAATTCAAATTAGATATTAATGGTATTTTTAACATTTAATTATTTTATGCCATTTATTTAATTTGAAAATGCACCTTAACATTCCCATGCACAGATTAAAGCCCTTCTTTCATGTTTCAGTTTCATCAGAACAACTCTCAGCTGTTGTTCCACATTATTGTCAGCCTCTGGGGAGCCGGGGCTTTTAGCAGGGATTTTACCACAAATCTTGCCCGGCGGTGCCGGGCTTTTACCCGGGCTTTAAAAAATGAAAAGTTAAAAGCCCCGCCATTCCCCAGCCCCGGGGGAGCCGGGGGTACAAATGACTGGTGCATAACGTTAAACCTAAAATCAACATACCGGTTAAATTTATTATTTACGTAAATTCAGATTAAGAAGCTTGTGTGCATTTATGCTCGCCCGATTCCGGACGCAAAGATTGGCCCGTATGAGTAAGGTTCAGAATGATCAAGGTGTTGTACATGTAGCTCTGTCGTCAGCATGTGTAATGCACTAGTCATTTGCAACCACGGCCCCTATGGGGCCGGGGATAGTGGGGGCATAGCGGGGCTAAAGTACGGGGATTTTACCTTCAGGGTGTCCCGGCAGTGCCGTGGTATGGCCGGGCTTTTGATTCCCGCCAAAACAGCGGGGGAAATAGCTGGGCGTTTTGTATGGGTGGCGATGATCCGGTGTTTCTTCTACATCTGTCAACATTTTCAAACATCAGGTTTTGTGTTAAAGATGTCATTACCAATATGGATATTAACCTGAAGATATTTTTTCTACAGAAATTCTCCTCCAGTAGTGCTCGTTGTCATTGTCTTCATTTGGTTACCATAGCAATAAAAAGTCTGAATTTTCAAAAAAAAAAAAAAAAAAAAAAAAAAAAAAAAAAAAAAAAAAAAAAGCCTGCAAAACGTTTTAGTACAACTCTAAACTGAAGTTTGTCATGCTGACATGCCTCTTGCAGGGATTTTATTGAAAAGAAGTCCCCAGGGGCTTTTTGCAGGGATTTTACCGAAAAGAAGTCCCCGCAGTGCAGGGCTTATACCTGGGCTTTGCAAATGGAAAAGTCAATATCCCCGCTATTTCCCGGCCCCGAGGGAGACGTGGTTGCAAATGACTGGTGCATAATACATGTGCACTAAAATGCTGCCTTATATCATGACGCTAGCATTACAAAACCTTAATAAGTAATATATGTAGTATTTTTTTTTAATTTTCAGTTCAACATTTTCAGTTCAACATTTTTATATTTTCTTATTTGGCTCAAAACAAAGACTGTGGGTACACGATAGAACCGCCTCGGTGTTCTAACGAGTACTCACAATATGTGTTTTCAGATGCATGGGCAACCGAAGTTGACCTTGTCGTAAAATAGGTCAATGTCATCCCTGGGTCATGATTTAGGTCAAAATTAAACTGTGTAGATGCTTAATGCCAAGTTTCAAAATCAAAGGCCCACTGGTTCTGAAGAAGAAACTTTTTTTTTTTGCTGTTTATAGCCATTGCGGCCATTTTGGTCAAGTTGCCTTGACCATTTGTACAAACTTTTGTACCCCTTCCATGACGTTTGGCTTTGATCGGTCATGCAGTTGCAGACATGTTTGAATATTTTGGTCATATGCATGTATATAGCCCTTGGGCCGAAGATGACACCCTCTGGGGACTAAATGTTTTCATAAACATAAATCTTCTGTCCATTTGCATACTCAAAGCAAATTTCACCCATTTAATTACATTTAACTAATTTACCCCATTTAAATGCAACCTAAGTTGACCTTGTCGTAAAATAGGTCAAGGTCACCCAAACGACATGATTTATACAAACTTTGTAGAACTCTATTGCCTGATGCTTCATATCAAGTTTCAAAATCATAGGCCTTCTGGTTCTAGAGAAAAACATGTTTTAAAAGGTTTTTGCTATCTATAGCCATGGCGGCCATCTTGCTCTTGTGACCTGGACCATTTATGCAAACTTTCGTTCCCCCTTCCTAAGAATGCTCCGCAAGAAGTTTAACTGATTTGCCAATCGGTTTCAGAGAAGAATATCATGGAAATTGTTGACGGACGACGACGGACGGACGGCGGGGCATGGCCATCCTATAGGCTCGGCATTTGAGTTCAAGGGCTCATGTGAGCTAAAAATAGGTATACCCCTGTTTACCCCATGTCACGGAATATGTTATCCTGATGTGGATAACCGACCATGCTCGATATGACTTGAAATGTTTCAAAATGTTGTAAGGCGTAGAATCAAACAATGCACATAAAATTAAAGATCAAATAAATGTTTCAAATGTAATCTTGCCATGTACATGTATACATATATAAAGTTTTCTGTGCGTTCACGACAAACACGTGAAAATGTAGCTAAACAGAACCAATGTACGTATATACAGGTGCCAGTCTGTAAAAAGTCACATGGCGATAACAAATAGTTGATATCGGTTTTTCCCTCCAACAGTTATGGTCATATGAAGACGGGTTCGCGGTTTATAGTGTCACCATAAAGGCATGAGTAGCTCAGAATCGAACAAGCGACCCCTTGTTATACACACGAGTGTCTAAAATAATCCAATTATGTATTGGAAGCTGTTACAATGGTGGCATTTTATTCGCGCCAAGCATTTGTAAAGCCGACTAGCATGTATTTTTAATGACTATCTTTAATGACAAACATAAAAATTGATATATATGATGCGATTTTGTAAACATGTCGTGTCAAAGGTCACTTCTGGTTCTTTGTTCCATTAGAATTAGACAGTTAAACGGAAAGACAACAATCATCATTGTTACCATTGCATATGATTGTTTACGATTTATATATTAAATGGCTTTATGGATTTCTTTTTTGCATTTTACCAATGCATATAGGTTTTAATTATTTTCTTTTTCATTTGTTTTCTAACCAAAAAATGTCAAAGATGCGACAAAAATTATAAATAGGTCCGACCAAGACTCGAATCCAGGCCCTTAGGCGTTTCGTTCACGCGCTCAACCTCTTGAGCTAACGAGCCAAATGTCCTTATCAATGTCTAATATTAACTACGTATTTATTCTCGCCATGTGATTTTACGAGGCAACTGTCTGAGTCACTGCGAGATGAAGTCTTCTACGGAACGTGCATTCGTGTGTCAGTGTGTGTTTGTGAGTGTCAGTGTGAGTGTGTATGCGCGCGTAAAATTCAGAATATTGTAGTCCTGTTTTAGGGTTAAGCAAGGTTCGCAGCACGTAAAGAAAAAAAAATGAAAAAAAAAAAAAAAAAAAAAACTTGATGTTTCTCAGTTTTATAAACATTTATTTTCTTGAAAATAAATTGTGTTAGTTTGAAGTTTATTTATATTTATTTGAATTCAATCAGACAAACAGCACGCATACTACAATAGAATAAATGAGGAACAGAAAGAAAGCATATGGTTTGCAAAAATCTTCTCAAAAATCGTAATTATCGCACTCGATATGGCTGAAATACTGCTGAAGGTCTACAAAACCTCAAATTATTTGTATGGCTATGCATAATGTAGCTAGGATATCGCTCTTATGACAAGTCATGCAGATGACTGTTGAATAGACTCAAAACGAAACAACAAATAAACCCCATCACGCTTTCGGGTATCTGTTTGAAATACATGTATAATTGTGTTCGCTCACGAGACAGCACGTGAAACCGTAGTTTTTATACCTGATAAATATGCATGTATATGCATCTGTACATGTACACTATACTATTTCAGTTAGTGCCTTACGGCCGCGAAAAACATTTTAAGTCATTCAGGGTGGCTAACTTATCCTAGCCACACGATTCCTGTACAAGCCCTATAAATATTTCTGTGTCTCCAAAAAACAAATATTGACGTGAGGAACGCTTGAAGATCAGCTCTTCTACCAAAAAATACGATCGAGCTCCCGATTTCAATAGGTTAAAATTCAACAAGAGTAAAACATATATGTGGGCTACCGTCTAACACTTCAGTTCCTTTACAATTTAAGTATTTAATGCACTAGGGCATTTCCTGATTTTTGTATTAGCCAATAAATATAATAAGCTGATAATATATATTTTTATTTTTAAGCTTTATTCAAAGTTTATAAGTTTATTGTCACAGGGGAGAAAAATAAAGAAAAGAAAAAAAGTGGTCCGATCGGGACTCGAACCCAGACCCTTTGGTTTTGAAGTATATCACGCTACCTACTGAGCTACATAGCTAGACGTTCTAGACTGTTGCATGTTTCCCCTGTTTTATCTAATTCGTTGGTAGTTTTGACTGAGTAATTGTTCATATCACCCCTCGTCTTCGTCTCAAATATACCCTCACGAGTCGTTCCCCATCACAAAGAAAGTCGTAACCGCACGCGCCAGCATAACTTACGTTCAAAAGTGAAAAATGTCTAATAGAGGACGCGAGAATGTGACAATGAAAACTTCAGCTTAAAACTATTAACAAAAATAAATAAAAAAAAATAATACATGTGTTTTATCATAATTAATTTGATATCATTCTAATGATTAAATTTGTAACCGAAATGTTGACACAGCTTTTAACCACATATGCATAGAATGCTGTGGCCAGAGGCAACGACATTGTCAACAGACCTCACACAATGTTAAAATCATCTGCGCGCTGTATTGCTTTCCGTTAATATGGACGTAATGAGCGAAAATCTAAAAATATCCGCGCGACTGACCCACATTTTCATCCTGTACAATGCAATCCCAACATGTGTTTTGGGGTAGGGAATAAAAATCATGATTATAAAGAAAAGTTTTTGGAAATCCTTTGGGATGTCTAACTAATAAAATAGCATTGAGAAAATTATAATATCTGTCTTCGAATAAGAATATTTTACTCGGAAACAAGAGCTGCAAAAGTTTCACTGTTTGTTTACCTTTTGTTGGTCATCTGATGCAAAACCGGAAGGACGTGAATCGGATTTCTTTTCTTAACCGCGGTTACGCATTTAAAGGTTTGTTAGCCGTGATTTAGTAGTACCTTACTAAGCTTTTAAGTATCTGGTCTGGTGTGAAAACCTGTAGTCATTTGCAGTTGCAGAAGAAATTAGTAATAAAGAGTTAGCTTCTTATAGTTTATAAATAGTTAATTTTAGTTACTTCCCTTGGCATGCTTAAAAGAAGTATCTCTAAATTTAATGTTATATTTCTGATTACAAAAACATTCTATTCGTGAAAATTATTTAAAACACAACACATTCACTTCAGATAGGCAATTTACCATTAATGAGTTTGAAAAAGGAGAGAAGGCAAAAACATGCACAATATGGCCTCCCATTTCAATATGATTAAGTAAAGGCATATATTTACACTTTTACACCTTCAGTATGTTACAATTGTTACACCGAAGTCCAATGTTACGGTTGTTATATACTTTATGACTGCCAGTTCTACTGGCGAAATACTCTTGGCTGTTTCAAATGTGTATATCCATCATATATACTCAACAAAAAAGTTAAGGAAAATGTGTTTGAGGGTCTGTAACACAAGAACTGTTATATTTCATGAAATGTAAACTCCATATCATTATGAAATGTCTTTTTATCTATCAAATGAGGGTTTAATTAAGATGATGGCACTTATAGAAGCTTCAAAAATCAATGTCAAAGTTGACTGGTCACACCTCCATGTTTCACAAATTTGCCATATTGTTCGAGTATCAATTGTTACTGGAGCTTTTTCGCACAATAACCATGTCTCCATTGACACATTTTCTCGTGAACAGCTGTACAGTGCACAGAGGTGAGCAGACCTGTTGTAAAGCATTTTCAGCACCATTACCATTGTTGGTACCAGGAGGACAATGTCAGATGAAATTGCCCCGGTATCACTCAAGATTACCTACGTCAGAACAATGTTGAGGTCAAGGACTAGGAGCTGGACTAGGCAACCCACCCACAGACATGATTCCAGCTGAACAAGTGTTACACATTCTGGGACAGCTTGATATGGTCTGGTGTGGAATTCTGGCACCAAAAACTCTACAGGCTCTTGCTGTGGCGCTTCAGGAGATAAGGATGCTGATTTCTCAGCACCAAATTCGGAATATTGTTGGTCAGATCAAAGAATTGTCGGTTGGCTGTTGTGCTTTGCAGCCTGATATTCCCATCTAGAAAATGATGCTGATGCAAAAAAGCAGGATGACATGTCTCAACATCTTGTCTTGAGCACAGATCTGTTGTCATGAGAAAACTTGTCTTCAAAGTATATGCTTTTAAGGCAAAAGTCTACATTGACACTTTTTACTCAAACCAAACAATATTGCAATTTTGTGAAAACTGGATTGACGACTAGCCAACTTTGACACTGTTTTTCCCAGCCACTGCCGATGCTACAAGTTCAAATGAGGCCTCATTGGAAAGATGAAAAGACACTTTATAACATGCTAAAGTTTGAATTTCTAACTTTGTTCTAGATTTTTTGCAATAGGCACTTGGACACATTTTCCTTAACTTTTTTTGTTGAGTATATTAATTTAGGGGTCATTTCTTTGACCTCAATATGCAAATTAAGACAGCGAAAACGCGTTTGAAACCATTTTACAAATTTTGCAGGTGCAGTCTTATCAATAATCTTATGAAGACAATCGTATGATTCAGTGGGACCGGCACTTCAATCATAATAACTTCTAGGGAGCAGAATATCAGCAGGCAGCTCCATACATCTCATTTAGCTATGTGTCTAGAAAATATTGTCTTAACTGTCCAAAAGCAAGCCAAAAACAGACAAAAGCTAAAGATAGTGCAGCAGTGCATTAAAGTAAGTGAGCCACGTCATGAGAAAAACAACAATTAGCATAGGTGAAAACAAAGCCACAGATCAGCTGTGCAGTAACTGCACAGCTGATCAGCACCTCTGTTTTTGCTACTCGGACAGAACAATTCCTCTCCTACTTATAGCCAAAATTTCAAGCCTCTAGCCTGCTTCTGACTGTACAGGCCGATTTGTGTCGCACCTGGTTGGAAACACCCGAGACCGGTTGTAAAAATTAAAATATTTCAATAGAATTTTTCTATATTATTTTTATTTTTGCTCAAAAATTGATTGTAGGTACCTACAATCCGTTTTGGATCAAAAATAAGAAATTAGGTATACCCCGTTTTATTTTCTACAAGTGGGCTTTATGGGAGTATTTATTTCATGGACATGTTTTCCTAATGTGAACTGATTCTTAATTGTATCACGTCAGGATTGGGGCACTGTAAAATCAACAATTCAGCCCTCCAGTAAGTTCTGTACTGACTGTTTCAAGATGGTTATGCAGTAGCTCAATGGCTACTTGGCACAAAAACAGTGTAACTAACCAGTACCATAAATGACACATATTCGCATTTACACTGCTTTTGCGCCAAGGTGACGGTTTGATCTTTTTACTTCCTCTTGAGCTGTTGTGCATGCTTTGTTGATTGTGGATGCTATCTTTGTAGAAGCTAACCAGATGGATTATGTTGTGGGAAAGAGCTAGTCATCTTCCTTTTCTTCCTATCATCAGGAAAACATGTCGGTGAAATGTATACCCTCTTAAACCCCACTTTTATAAAGAAAAACTGGGGTTTGCAGGGGTATACCTATTTTTCTGATTTTCTATCCAAAACATACATTATGGGTACTCGATAGAATCGCCTCGGCGTGGTGATTCTAGCGTGCACCCACAATGTTTGTTTTGAGCGAAATTGTTTAAAAATATCAATATTTTTCCTATGAAAAAAATCTCTGTATATTGTATGGGCAAGTTTTCATAATGTTATGTTTTCTGGTAGTGTCCTGTGATAACCATTTTATTTCCTACCTGGTGCCTGGGTTGGGATTTTAACTCATTTTTAGAGAATGGACTTACCATTTGCCAAATGGAATGGATTTTTATTTTTTTCCTCCAGTTTTCGATGGAATTCCTCCAAGCAAACAGAATAGCCCTAGATTGGATGCCACGGTCTGCGGCATCACATCTGGGGCTCTACTGTTTGCCTATGTCCCATAAAACCAGAGGACCAATGGTCCTGTAAACGCTCACCTGAGATCTGCTGTATATACAAATGTTATAGAAAATAGTCCCAGTATAGGGGCAGGTGAAGCCCTTGGGCCATTATTTTTTCAGAATAATCAATATACTGTCTATACATTCCCTTCAAATGACATTTTAACAGTTTACCCATTCAAATACATAGGCAACCCATGTTGATCTTGCCTTAAAATAGGTCAAAGTCATCACAGGGTCATGATTTATACATAAATTGTAGTACTTGAGTCATTGATGCTTCATGCCAAGTTTCTTCAAAATCGGACCACCGGTTCCTGAGAAGAAGATTTTTTAAGGGTTTATACCATATATGGGCATGGCGGCCATCTTGGTCATGTGACCTTGATTATTTATATATACATTGATTCCCCCATTCTATAGATGCTTCACATGAAATTTGGCTTTGATTGGCCAAGCAGTTTCAGAAGAGAAGATGTTTGAATATTATGGTCTATTATGGTCATATACATGTATAATGTCCCGGGGCTGGGGCAAATGAGCCCCTGGGGTCCAATTTTTTTCAGAATCATTAATATTCAGTCCTTCTGCCCATTTCCTGCAAGACTTTCACTTGAAATGACATTTTAAAAGTTTTCCCCATTCAAGTGCATTGGCGACCTATGTTAACCTTGCTGTAAAATAGGTCAAGGTCATCCAAAGGTCATAATTTATATACACATTGTAGTACTTCAATCCCCGATGGTTCATGCCAAGTTTTGTTGAAATTGGTCTATTTGTTCAGGAGAAAAAGAATTTTAAACAGTTTTTACCATATATGGGCATGGCGGCCATCTTGGTCATGTGACCTGGATTATTTATAAACACATTGATTCCCCCTTCCCATAGATGCTTCCTATAAAATTTGGCTTTGATTGGCCAAGTGGTTTTAGAGAAGAAGATCTTTGAATATTTTTGTAATATACATGTATATTGCCCAAGGGTAGGGGCAGACCAACCCCTGGGGTCCAAATTTTTTTCAGAATTATCTACCTTCAGTCCATTTGCCCATTTCCTGCAAGATTTGCCTTTCAAATGACATTTTAACAATTTTCCCCATTCAAATGCATGGGCGACCTATTTTGACCTTGCCGTAAAATAGGTCAAGGTCATCCAAAGGTCATAATTTATAAACATATTGTAGTACTCTAGTCCCCAATGCTTCAAGCCAAGTTTCGTTGAAATCGGTCCAGTGGTTCCGGAGAAGAAGAATTTTGAAGGGTTTTTACCATATATGGGCATGGCAGCCATCTTGGTCATGTGACCTGGATTATTTATAAACACATTGATTCCCCCTTCCCATAGATGCTTCCTATAAAATTTGGCTTTGATTGGCCAAGTGGTTTCAGAGAAGATGATCTTTGAATATTTTTGTAATAAACATGTATATTGCCCCGCGGTGGGGGCAGACCAACCCCTGGGGTCCAATTTTTTTCAGAATTACCTACCTTCAGTCCATTTGCCCATTTCCTGCAAGATTTGCCTTTCAAATGACATTTTAACAATTTTCCCCATTCAAATGCATGGGCGACCTATGTTGACCTTGCCGTAAAATAGGTCAAGGTCATCCAAAGGTCATAATTTATAATCACATTGTAGTACTCTAGTCCCCGATGCTTCATGCCAAGTTTCGTTGAAATCGGTCCAGTGGTTCCTGAGAAGAAGAATTTTGAAGGGTTTTTACCATATATGGGCATGGTGGCCATCTTGGTCATGTGACCTGGATTATTTATAAACACATTGGTTCCCCCTTCCTATAGATGCTTCATATAAAATTTGGCTTTGATTGGCCAAGCGGTTTCAGAGAAGAAGATCTTTGAAAATGGTGGACAACAGACGGACGGACGGACGACGGACGGACGCCGGATCATGGCCATCCTATAAGCTCACCTTGTGAGCCTAACGGCTCAGGTGAGCTAAAAATGACATTTACTTTCACATTTACTACTAGACAGTATTGAAGCAACCGACATAACGAATACCTTACTGTAAGCATAGAAGCATTGATTTTCTATACCGAAGAATTTTCGAGTTTAAGGGTTAAACATTGATAATTTCAGGTCTATTGCTGTACGATTTCCATTCATGGGATATTAGGAAATATCATGCAAAAAAAAACTGATTTTTATTTTGATAAAAAATGAGAATTTTTTGTCGTCTTAAATAATGTAAATCGGGAAGCAAATCGGGAAAGATTTGCTCTGCGCATGCGCACACTTTTGAACCTCCAAATCACCAAGAAACAATTTCAGATGCTCCCTAATTAAAATTCATGAAAAAGAAATAAAATTCAACAACACACAAGCTCGTAATTAAAACCATCAAAATCCCTGTATGTTTAATTGAAAGGGGGATAATTTCAATTTTATTCATTTTATTTCTTCAACATGTGGGTTATCGGGGATTTATAGTGGAGTTAAATCGTACCATTATTTTAATGCTTGCGCTTGCACACTGTGTGGTTTACTACTTTCAGCATGCCCATGGTCGGCATTGTAAATACTCATCAAAATGAAAATTGGTTTATTGCATTCGGATGCCTGATGCAGAAGTAGACCAGAGGACCAATGGTCCTGTAAACGCTCACCTGAGATCTGCTGCATATACCCATAAACATGTTTGAATATTATCGTATTTAACTCCAGTGCAGGGGCAGATGAAGCCCTTGGGGCATTTTCTTTTTTTAGAATCTTCAATATTCTGTCCATTTGCCAATTTCCTGCTGGCCTTTCCCTTCAAATGACATTTTAACAGTTTTCCCAATGCATAGGCAACCCATGTTGGCCTTGCCATAAACTTGGTCAAGGTCATCACAGGGTCATGATTTATATATACATTGGAGTACTTTAGCCATCAATGCTTCACGCCAAGTTTCCTTGAAATCAGTCTATTGGTTTCAGAGAAGAAGATTTTTGATGGGTTTTTACCATATATGGGCATGGTGGCCATCTTTGTCATGTGACCTAGATTATTTATATATACATTGATTCCCCCACTCTATAGATGCTTCACATAAAATTTGGCTTTGATTGGCCAAGCGGTTTCAGAGGAGAAGACGTTTGAATATTATGGCAATATACATGTATATTCCGGGGTGGGGGCACATGAGCCCCTGGGGTCCATTTGTTTTTCAGAATCATTAATATTCAGTCCTACTTCCCATTTCCTGCAACACTTTCACTTTAAATGACATTTTGAAGTTTTCCCTATTCAAATGCATTGGTGACCTATGTTGACCTTGCCGTAAAATAGCTCAAGGTCATCACAGGGTCAGGATTTATATATACATTGTAGTGCTTGAGCCATCGATGCTTCATGCCAAGTTTTGTTGAAATCGGTCCATCGGTTCTGGAGAAGAAGATTTTTGAAGGGTTTTTACCATGTATGGGCATGGCGGCCATCTTGGTCATGTGACCTGGATTTCTTATATACACATTGGTTCCCCCTTCCTATTGATGCTTCACATAAAATTTGGCTTTGATTGGCCAAGCGGTTTCAGAGGAGATGATGTTTGAATATTATGGTAATGTACAGGTATATTGCCCCGGGGTGGGGGCACATGAGCCCCTGGGATCAAATTTTTTTCAGAATCATCAATATTCAGTCCTACTACCCATTTCCTGCAAGATTTTCACTTGAAATGACATTTTAAAATTTTTCCCCATTCAAACGCATTGGCGACCTATGTTGACCTTGCCTTTGAATAGGTCAAGACCATCACAGGGTCACCATTTATATATACATTGTAGTGCTTGAGCCATCGATGCTTCATGCCAAGTTTGGTTGAAATCGGTCCACTGGTTCTGGAGAAGAAGATTTTTGAAGGGTTTTTACCATATATGGGCATGGCGGCCATCTTGGTCATGTGACCTGGATTTCTCATATACACATTGGTTCCCCCTTCCTATTGATGCTTCACATAAAATTTGGCTTTCATTAGCCAAGCGGTTTCAGAGGAGATGATGTTTGAATATTATGGTAATGTACAGGTATATTGCCCCGGGGTGGGGGCACATGAGCCCCTGGGGTCAAATTTTTTTCAGAATCATCAATATTCAGTCCTACTGCTCATTTCCTGCAAGATTTTCACTTGAAATGACATTTTAAAATTTTTCCCCATTCAAACGCATTGGCAACCTATGTTGTCCTTGCCATAAAATAGGTCAAGGTCATCACAGGGTCACGATTTATATACACATTGTAGTGCTTGAGCCATCGATGCTTCATGCCAAGTTTGGTTGAAATCGGTCCACTGGTTCTGGAGAAGAAGATTTTTGAAGGGTTTTTACCATATATGGGCATGGCGGCCATCTTGGTCATGTGACCTGGATTTCTTATATACACATTGGTTCCCCCTTCCTATTGATGCTTCACATAAAATTTGGCTTTGATTGGCCAAGCGGTTTCAGAGGAGATGATGTTTGAATATTATGGTAATGTACAGGTATATTGCCCCGGGGTGGGGGCACATGAGCCCCTGGGGTCAAATTTATTTCAGAATCATCAATATTCAGTCCTACTGCTCATTTCCTGCAAGATTTTCACTTGAAATGACATTTTAAAATTTTTCCCCATTCAAACGCATTGGTGACCTATGTTGACCTTGCCGTAAAATAGGTCAAGGTCATCACAGGGTCACAATTTATATACACATTGTAGTGCTTGAGCCATCGATGCTTCATGCCAAGTTTGGTTGAAATCGGTCCACTGGTTCCGGAGAAGAAGATTTTTGAAGGGTTTTTACCATATATGGGCATGGCGGCCATCTTGGTCATGTGACCTGGATTATTTATATATACATTGGTTCCCCCTTCCCATAGATGCTTCATGTAAAATTTGGCTTTGATTGGCCAAGCTGTTTCAGAGAAGAAGATCTTTGAAAATGGTGGACGAGGGACGACGGACGGACGACGGACGGACGGACGCCGGATCATGGCCATCCTATAAGCTCACCTTGTGAGCCTGACGGCTCAGGTGAGCTAAAAATGCAATGATTTCTGATTGTATCATAGTTTGCACAATATTTAGTGGAATATGATTGTTGTGTTTCTTTTTTTTTTGTTCAGTATATATATATATATATATAGTTAGCAAGAAATTTATAAGTTCTGCCCTTGCATTTTTACAGGCAGGCAAACTCAACATGGCCCGAGGCCTGAAATTTTGGATATAAAAGTACAGAAATTGTATATCTTTTTTGTAAAAAAAAAAGAGTCACAGATCAGCGCACAGTTGATCTACTACTTCGTTCTCGTATAATTATATAACCATTGGACAAATAGTGTCCAAAACATGACAATAAATCTGTGGTAGCACTATGGATAAAATGGCACTATTCTGTATCAAGTTGTTTCTTCACAATTCTCCCATCTGAAAAATACATTAAGAATGCCATTAAAATCATTTGTAACTACACCTTAACCTCTTTATAACACTTGTTGCGGTCCAAAACATTTTCCGTGTTAGCTATCCAATCCGTGTTATAACAAAGAGTAAAATATATAGATATATAGCAGCAATAGATCATTTGGGGTCCATGAATGGTCCGTGTTATATCCAAAACCGTGCTGAAATGAACCGTGTTATAAAGAGGTCCAGGTGTAATACTGTTCATTGATGATCACCTGTATTCTAATGTTTTTTTTTCAAGTACAAAGTTGATTGATCTGCTTTGTTATGCATTGACATTATGCTATTTGAACCATGAAACCTAAGGTAGTCAGGGATCACCTATTTTCCATCAAAAATGCTGTCAGTTGTGGAAGGTTTTTCAATCCAAAACTTGCTCCGAACTAGATAGTTATTAGTAAAACCACCCAAGTGTTAGAGAAAAGGTTGTTTGGAGGGAAAATCCATCCAACATGAAACTGTTAAAATAAGGCTTTTTCCATCCAAAATGTCACATTTTTGGTTTGACTGGTTTTCCACCCGGTCTAGACTGTTATATTAAGGTAGCGCTTACCAAATCCTCTGAATCCTCTTCCTCTGGTTCTTCCTGTTTCTGAGTTGCCTCCCCTGCACTGAACTCTTTCACCTTCTCTTCCAACACACCACCATCCTCACTCTCCAGCTTAGAGATCAAACTTAGGTTACCTAGAAACAATAAATTTTTGTTTGATGATATCGGATAGATACCTTGTTGGGAAAGAGCTAGTCATCCAAGCTCTTCATGCATAATGTTAAATGAGCCGCGATGCAGGAAAAACAGTCTTTGGGAGTTCCGACCATCTCAGACATAAACCGGCCTGTACAGTCACAGAAGCAAGCTAGAAGCTTGAAATTTTCGATTTAAGAAGAAGAGAACTTGTACTATCATGTAGCGAAAACAAATGCACTGATCAGCATCGCAGTTATTGCGAAGCTGATCTGCACCTTTGTTTTTGTATAGGCAGTGGCTATTTTGCCGGACCCGGCAAAATAGCCCCGAGGAGCTATTTTGCCGGACCAGACAAAATAGTCACAGGGCTATTTTGCCGGACCCGGCAAAATAGCTACAATGTACATATAGGCTATTTTGCCGGACCAAAAACTTTAGTAAAATTTTTATGATATATATATATTTTTTTTTTTTTTGTTCAATCTACATTTTTATTTTATTTGTCTATTTATTTGAAATATTTATATGCTTTTAAGATAAAAATACTTCTTGCAATGCAGATGAGTTGTGCGAAACATGTAAATATCTCCATGTTCTTTTGTTTTATTATTTATTACTCCCATTATAAGGCATCTTTTAAGAAGTACATGTAACGCAAATCAAGGCAAATGAAAAGCACTAGACTGGAATAGAAAAATCTCTGAAGGCACACAAAGGAATATGCTTGTCTAATGGTTGAAAAATTTCAGTCCCTGATAGTCTGTGGAATGAAATTGCTTTTGTAAGCTTCTTTTTGCAATGCCAATGAGTGTTGATTTCTACAATGCATATTCTTTGGGATAAGGTCATCTGTATATATTCTGGCTTTAATGTACTAGTCATTTGTAACCACGGTCCCCCACCCCCACTGCCGGGGAAATGAGTGGGACTTTGACCGAAGTTTTGCCACAGTCATGTGGGGGAAATACCTGAGGTTTGCTTTAACCAAAAAGGGCTGTGAAATGAAAAGATAGCAGGCCGTGATAATAGCAGCGGCTGTACCATTAATCACTGGGTTCCCGCTGGGTGGGGCTTTGAGCAGGAAATTTGCTGAACTAAAAGTCAAAGTCCCTGCTATTCCCCGGGGATGTGGGGGCTGCTGGTTACAAGTGCATAACCTTGAGAGCTTTTTATAACAATTTTTCTCCATTTCTTAATGTGTCCCAGAATGCCAGTCATGCTCCCATTTGTACCTGAATAAAGTCTTATATTAACATTTTCATTATGTGTATTTTTATCTTAAAAACAAAATATATCTCAAATAAATCGATAAATAAAATAAATATTAAATAAAAAATAAAAAAATATATAATAAAAATTTTACTAAGTTTTTGGTCCGGCAAAATAGCCTATATGTACATTGTAGCTATTTTACCGGGTCCGGCAAAATAGCCTAGTAACTATTTTGCCTTATTTTGCCGGGTCCGGCAAAATAGCTCCTAGGGGCTATTTTGCCGGGTCCGGCAAAATAGCCACTGCCTTTTGTATAGGCAAAAATCCAGTCAGAGTCTTCTCAAGATGCGGCTCAAATCTTTGGTGTTTTGTATTGTCATTTCTTTCCCGCCTGGTGTCTTTCTTTCAGTTCTTGCATCTACTATTCTTACTTTGATGTAGAAGAATACAAACAGTTAAAATTTGAAAGCTTTTCTTTCGGAACATATAAACAGAAAAACAAGGCAAAGTGCCCAGGTTGATAACAGATTAAATTAGTTGCTGGTAGGAACAGCCTGAGCCTGGAATGCTTGTATATTTGCCTATTTTAGGCACTGCACATCAAATTCTGAATTAGTAATGCACCAGTCATTCCTAACCACTGCTCTCCCACCTACAGGGAAGAACCGGAATTATGACTTTAAGCTTTCAGTGCCCTGCTATAAGTCCCACCCCCAGGGGCAAACTGGAGGTCAAAACTTTGCACTTTGCCTCGCCCTTCGCAATAGAAAATCTCCCTGGGGTAAGGATCCTAATATCAAAAACCCCGTCATTTCCCTGCACTGCAGGGACATTTGACAAGTAATTGCTCCACACTTTAGCCCAGCTATCCTCTAGGCAGTGGTTACAATATCCTCCAGGCAGTGGTTACAAATGACTGGAGCATAATAAAATAATGCTGCTCATGTATTTACCTGCACACAACTGGTCAAAGAAATCTCTCCTGGCTTTTGAGATGAGCTTCTCCTTGAACTCCTTAAGGAAGGTGTTATAGAGGAACACACCAGATTTCTGGAAAAGAAAAAAACAAACAAAAATTTTTGCAAGAAAAAAACAACAACAATTTTTGCACAAAAAAAACAGAGGACCAATGGTCCTGTAAACGCTCACCTGAGATCTGCTTCATATACCAATAAACATATTTGAATATTATGGTATTTAACAGATGAAGCCCTTGGGCCATTTTCTTTTTTCAGAATAATCAATATTCTGTCCATTTGTCAATTTCCTGCTGATTTTCCCCTTCAAATAACATTTTAAAAGCAGATGAGCCCCTGGGGTCCATTTTTTTTTTCAGAATCATTAAATTTCAGTCCTACTGCCCTTTCACTTAAAATGACATTGTAAAAGGTTTCCCCATTCAAATGCATTGACGACCTTGCCATAAAATAAGTCAAGGTCACCACAGGGTCATATTTTATACATACATTGTAGTACTTGAGTCATCCATACTTCATGCAAAGTTTCGTTGAAATCGGTTCACCAGTTCTGGAGAAGAAGATATTTTATGGGTTTTTACCGTATATGGGCATGGCGGCCATCTTGGTCATGTGACCTAGATTATTTATATATACATTGGTTCCCACTTCCTATAGATGCTTCATATAAAATTTGGCTTTGATTGGCCAAGTGGTTTCAGAGAAAAAAATCTTTGAAAAGTGTGTATGGACGACAGACCGGCCAAGGTCAAGAGATGACCTTGACCTAAATTAATCATATACCTTCATCTAATCCATTAGTTGTTTCCATCTACCACTTTTCAGATCTCAGGCTGCAATATTTTTCAAAAAATAGCTAATTTCCACTTTTCCCATTATATGTTTATGGAAACTTAAAGTTACCATAGCAACCAGAGTTCTTATCCGACTGGAATAAAAAACACAAATTATGTAGAGGCTACTGTCAGGAACATGCATAAAAAGTACAGGATTCATCCACTTGACAGTTTCTGAGGAGAAGATTTTTGAATGTTTTTTTTTAAATTTTGCCCTTTATGGGGCCCCAGCAACCAATCAAAATAAAGGATTAGGACAAAACTCGCAAGAAACGTCAAACACTACTCAATAAACATTTCTGCAAAAACAAAATTCAAATGTCTGCAATTTTAGCGGAAAAATAGCCGATTTCCACTTTTCCCATTATAAGTCTATGGAAACTTTAAGTTGCCATAGCAACCAGAGTTCTTATCCGCCTGGAATAAAAAACACAAATTGTGTAGAGGCCACTGTCAGGAACATGTATACAAAGTATAGGCTTCATCCCCTTGACAGTTTCTGAGAAGAAGATTTTTGAATGTTTTTCGAAATTTTGCCCTATATGGGGCCCCTGCAACCAATCAAAATGAAGGATTAGGACAAAAGTCACATGAAACGTAGAGGACTACTCAATAAACATTTCTGCAAAAACAAAATTCAAATATCTCCAACAAGACAGCAAAAACTGGCAATTTTCACTTTTTTCCATTATAAGTATATGGGAAGCATAAGTTGCCATAGCAACCAGAGTCATCCGATCAAAACAAAAAACACAATTATTCTTTCCCCATGCCTGTAGATGGTGTATGTGTAATATGAGAACAATTGGCCCAGCGGTTTCAGAGAAGAAGATCTTTGAAATTGTGGACGACGACGGACGGACGACGGACGGACGACGGACGGACGCCGGAGCATGGGTATACTATAAGCTCACCTATGAGCCTTCGGCTCAGGTGAGCTAAAAATTGCAAGAAAAGTGCCTTTATGGTCCAAGGGAGGTAATTCTTGCTACTGGCTTTTGAGATGAGCGCCTCCTTGAACTCTTTCAGGAAGCTGTTATATAGGGACACACCTGATTTCTGGGAAAGAAAAGACATAGTATAAGATCAGGAAATCCTATGCACTTGAGAATGTCACGCGACATCTGATTGGATAACATCCAAAAATTGAAACAGTATACTCTGCAATAAACCTTGAGGAAAACCAAAGGTCATGAGCAATGTTGTGGTAATATGTCGCTCGTGACACTCATATTTCATGAAAAATAAGTAATTTTCGATGTTTATAATTAATAAGTACTTTACAATAGGGAAAACAATCATCAAACTTTTCATTTGGGGCGTTATATGGTCGAATATATGGTTTGAAATCATGTTTTATGGCTCCGATAACTTATTGCTGTAGAACAGTATTTCTGAGCGTATCTCCAACGATATACCTCCCCAAATGAAAAATTTGAATACAGTTATCCCTTAATTCAAATCAGATAAGATCACATCAGGAAAACATGTCCCTGTAATGTATACCCCCTTGAACCCCACTTTTATATAGCAAAACTGGGGTATGCAGGGGTATACCTATTTTTCTTATTTTTGCTCCAAAACATAGATTGTGGGTACTCGTTAGAACCGCCTCGGCGAGGCGGTTCTAATGTGTACCCACAATCTATGTTTTGAGCAAAAATAAGAAAAATATCAGAATTTTTCTATGGAAAATTTTCATTTTTGACAACTTTAAAAATCACTGTATATTGCATGGGCGTGTTTTCGTAATGATCAGCAACTTTTCATACATACAAAGACTGTAAATGACTATTGTAAGTTTGGAAATATTTGGGTGAACTTAATTTTTGCTAACAGCCTAACACCCGGTAATTTTTACTAACACTTGGTAATACCTTATCTTGCTAATTCAAGGTTCTTGCTAATTACAAAATTACTTCAAGATTTAAAGACTGCACATGGCCTCGCTCACAAATTCTAGAAGTCGCCAATATCTAAAACCAGAGGACCAATGATCCTGTAAACGCTCACCTGAGTCTGCTGCATATACCAATAAACATGTTTGAATATTATGGTATTTAACCCCAGTGCAGGGGCAGATGAAGCCCTTGGGCCGTTTTCTTTTTTCAGAATAATCAATATTCTGTCCATTTGCCAATTTCTTGCTGGCTTTTCCCTTCAAATGACATTTTAACGTTTTTCCCATTCAAATGTATGGGCAACCCATGTTGACCTTGCCATAAACTTGGTCAAGGTCATCACAGGGTCATGATTTATATATACATTGTAGTACTATAGCCATGGATGCTTCACGCCAAGTTTCATTGAAGTCAATCTATTGGTTTCAGAGAAGAAGATATTTGAAGGGTTTTTACCATATATGGGCATGGCGGCCATCTTGGTCATGTGACCTAGATTATTAATATATACATTGGTTCCCCCATCCTATAGATGCTTTACACAAAATTTGGCTTCAATTGGCCGAGTGGTTTTAGAGAAGATGTTTGAATATTATGGTAATATACATGTATATTGCCCTGGGGTGTGGGCATATGAGCCCTTAGGTCCATTTTTTTTCAGAATCATTAATATTTAGTCCTACTACCCATTTCCTGCAAGATTTTCACCTCAAATGACTTTTTAAAAGTTTTCCCCATTCCAATGCATTGGCGACCTATGTTGACCTTGTCCTAAAATAGGTCAAGATCACCACAGGGTCATATTTTATATACACATTGTAGTACTTCAGCCATTGGTGCTTTATGCCAAGTTTCTTTGAAATCCGTCCACCAGATTCGGAGAAGAAGATTTTTGAAGGGTTTTTACCTTATATGGGCATGGCAGCCATCTTGGTCATGTGAACTAGTTAATTTATATATACATTAATTCCCTCATTCCATAGATGCTTCACATAAAATTTGGCTTTGATTCACCAAGCGGTTTCAGAGGAGAAGATGTTTGAATACTATGGTAATATACATGTATATTGCCCCGGGGTGGAGGCAGATGAGCCCCTGGGGTCCATTTTTTTCAGAATCATTAATATTCAGTCCTACTGCCCATTTCCTGCAAGACTTTCACTTTAAATGACATTTTAAAAGTTTTCCCTATTCAAATGCATTGGCGACCTATGTTGACCTTGCCATAAAAAAGGTCAAGGTCATCACAGGGTCATGATTTATATATACATTGTAGTACTTGAGCCATCGATGCTTCATGCCAAGTTTCTTTGAAATCGATCCACCGGTTCTGGAGAAGAAGATTTTTGAAGGGTTTTTACCATATATGGGCATTGCGGCCATCTTGGTCATGTGACCTGGATTATTTATATACATATTGATTACCCCTTCCTATTGATGCTTCACATAAAATTTGGCTTTGATTGGCCAAGCGGTTTCAGAGGGGATGATGTTTGAATATTATGGTAATATACATGTATATTGCCCCGGGGTGGGGGCATATGAGCCCCTGGGGTCCAATTTTTTTCAGAATCATTAATATTCAGTCCTACTGCCCATTTCCCGCAAGAATTTCACTTTAAATGACATTTTAAAAGATTTCCCCATTCAAATGCATTGGTGACCTATGTTGACCTTGCCGTAAAATAGGTCAAGGTCATCACAGGGTCATGATTTATATATTATATAAACATTGTAGTGCTTGAGCCATCAATGCTTCATGCCAAGTTTCGTTGAAATCAGTCCATCGGTTCTGGAGAGGAAGATTTTTGAAGGGTTTTTACCATATATGGGCATGTCGGCCATCTTGGTCATGTGACCTGGATTTCTTATATACACATTGGTTCCCCCTTCCTATAGATGCTTCATATAAAATTTGGCTTTGGTTGGCCAAGCGGTTTCAGAGAAGAAGATCTTTGAATTGTGGACGGACGGACGGACGACGGACGGATGGACACCGGATCATGGCCATCCTATAAGCTCACCTTGTGAGCCTAACGGCTCAGAAACTCACAATTTTTTTCCGAATTAACAGTTGCCTTGAAAGGTGGGAAGGGTGTGTCAGCAAGCTAGCTTGAACATTTCCTGGAAGCCTACTACAATTACTACCATCGTTAAAGCAATCATATTTTGTCCCCAATACCTCAAATAAACAAGTTTCAATATTTTTGTTTCTGTCTTCCAAACAACAGAGCAAAGTTTTGTGTCATACTTTATGTCACAAACCATACATGAGCTGCATCATGAGATTTTTTTCCTATGCTAAATCAAAGATGCAGATCAGCTGTGCAGTATGCAGCGGTGCCTTTGCCTAGGGTTCGTGGATAATACAATTCCTCTTCTTCCTGAATCCAAAATTTCAAACTTTAAGCCTTCTCCATATAATCTTGTCAGAAACCCCAAACTCAGCTTTCTAGTGACACAGCTGTAATGGCACTTCAGCTGTGATGCAAGAAGTCTTTGGGGTTTCAAACCAGGTGCGACACAAATCGGTTGTACAGTCACAGAAGCAGGATAGAGGCTTGCAATTTTGGCTATAAGTAGAAGAGGAATAGTACTATCCGAGTAGCGAAAACAATGGCGCAGTTACTGCACAGCTGATCTGCTCCTCTGTTTCCGCATATGCGAAAATCCAGTTTTCTCATGACAAAGCTCACTTACTTTAATGCACTGTTCCCGCAGACATTTGAGACAATCCATAGCCTTCTCATAGAACTGGTCCCCGAATGAATCTGTCACTATCTGTTCTATCCTCTTCTTCATTTGATTGCAGGCTTTAAAATTACAAAGCAAATATTACATTTTTGGATTGTGGGTCTTATGGCAGTGTTGTTAGTTTGTTAAAAATTAGTAACACATACATGTAACCATTAAGGAACCAATATAATTTGGGCAGGATTACCTTGAATAGTGAAATGGGAAAAAGTTGGGTGATGGTTAAAGCTTTGTTTTATGGAATATTCTTCTTTACTGCTTGTGTTAACTGAAATAAACCATCTTGGTTTTTAAACTGTCGTTATTTCTTAGAGTTTGTCACTTTTGATCTACTTCTTTTAACATTAATCATTTTGCATTAACCACACAGAAAGCTCATGGAAGTAATATATGCAGTCTAGAAGGCCTCGTTGATGGTGTTAGTTGGTCAAAGATGGTGGAGGAAACCAGAAAACCCTGGGAAAACCACTGACTTTGAATGCCTTGGCCAAGATTTGAACCCGGATGGCAGAAGTTACAAACATGTTATCCACTATGCTATCTAGGCCCTAATCTACATAACTGCTGACTTCCAAACATTTAACTACTTTTAATGATTCACTGGTATAGCTGATCTATATCTTAAATGAGCTGCAAAGCAGGAGAATTGGTCATCAGTGTCTTCGACCAGGTCTGACACAAACCCTTCTGTGCAGTCACAGAGGAGTGCTAGAAGTGTGGAATTTGGTATTTAACAAGAGGGATTGTACTTTCTTTGGAGAAAACAAACATTCTGATCAGCTGTGCAATAACTGCACTGCCAATCTGCACCTTTGTTTTGACATAGGCAAAAATCCATTTTTTTTTTATTTTTCTGATGACGCTGTTCAAACATCTATCCGCAATTTTTTACCTTCTTCAAATTTGTCTTCATCCTTTCTACCAATAATTTCTAGGAAATCTTCTATAGGCGATGCTGAACCAACCTAAAGAAGGATAAAGAAATGAGCCGCCCCATGGGAAAACCAACAATCTGCATAGGCGAAAACAAAGGCGCAGATCAGCTTCGCGGTAACCGCGAAGCTGATCAGCGCCTTTGTTTTCGCTACTCGGATAGTACAATTCCTCCGCTACTTAACTCGCTTCTAGCCTGCTTCTATAGCTGTACAGGCCGGTTTGTGTCGGACCTGTTCTTAAACCACATTGTTGGTTTTCCCATGAGACGGCTCAAATTATTATATACATCTTCTGATATTATGAAACATACTACCCACCATTACTTATTTCTTTCATATTTTTGCTGATTTCATCAGGTCTTGTTGGCGACTAATGTTCACCTTGACTTAATAATTAATAAAGACAAAAACCCTTATCAGAGGGTACATGAATGTGATCAAACATGATTTTGTCATTCATCAGCATTCATGAGGTCTCTTAGTGTTGAAAACCTAGAGCTGAGACCTCGCTTTTCAAAACTCCCCTTGAGACCTAGCAAATGTTAATGGAAAATCATGTTTGATCCCTCTATCAGCATACATATACCTCATAATTTTAGACAAAGTCAGATCTTTTATGCCGCTATCAAGACTTAAATATTGTGAATTTCAATCATTATTGTTGGCTGATATCATTTGACAGAGTTCTACTGTAAGTTTGAAAATGTTCACAAGAATTTAGTTTTGCCAAAGGAATTAATTTTTTCACCAACAAAGAGTTATTATGAGCAAAATAGACTGAAAATGGACTCACTTAAAAATTTTGGAACTTGCCTATAATTTGATAGTTTACATTTCAAATACGTACCAATGCAATATACAGAGATTTCTTGCACACCAGATAGAGAAATCCACTGTTTTACCCCATGTGAGAAATTCTTATCTCACCCTCGTTATCTCACCCCAGGCTCACCCTGTGTTCAAGTATTCTTTCTTTAAAATTGGTTGTATAGGACGTCACATAATTTTGTCGCTAAGCATACACGTCACAATGACGTCAAAGTGTTTTAACTCAAAATGGCGGCCACTGCGATTGTAGCATTTTTCTAGGTAAATAATATAACCAGAGGACCAATGGTCCTGTAAACGCTCACCTGAGTCTGCTGCGTATACCAATAAGCATGTTTGAATATTATGGTATTTAACCCCAGTGCAGGGGCAGATGAAGCCCTTGGACCGTTTTCTTTTTTCAGAATAATCAATATTCTGTCCATTTGCCAATTTCTTGCTGGCTTTTCCCTTCATATGACATTTTAACAGTTTTTCCCAACCCATGTTGACCTTGGCATAAACTTGGTCAAGGTCATCACAGGGTCATGATTTATATATACATTGTAGTACTATAGCCATGGATGCTTCACACCAAGTTTCATTGAAGTCAATCGATTGGTTTCAGAGAAGAAGATATTTGAAGGGTTTTTAACATATATGGGCATGGCGGCCATCTTGGTCATGTGACCTAGATTATTAATATACACATTGGTTCCACCATCCTATAGATGCTTCACATAAAATGTGGCTTCAATTGGCCAAGTGGTTTTAGAGGAGAAGATGGTAATATACATGTATATTGCCCCGGGGTGGGGCCATATGAGTCCTTAGGTCCATTTTTTTTTTTCAGAATCATTAATATTTAGTCCTACTACCCATTTCCTGCAAGATTTTCACCTCAAATGACTTTTTAAAAGTTTTCCCCATTCCAATGCATTGGCGACCTATGTTGACCTTGTCCTAAAATAGGTAAAGGTCACCACAGGGTCATGATTTATATACACATTGTAGTACTTCAGCCAAGTTTCTTTGAAATCGGTCCACCAGATTCGGAGAAGAAGATTTTTGAAGGGTTTTTACCTTATATGGGCATGGCAGCCATTTGGTCATGTGAACTAGATAATTTATATATACATTAATTCCCCCATTCCATAGATGCTTCACATAAAATTTGGCTTTGATTCGCCAAGCGGTTTCAGAGGAGAAGATGTTTGAATATTATGGTAATATACATGTATATTGCCCCGGGGTGGGGGCAGATGAGCCCCTGGGGTCCAATTTTTTTCAGAATCATTAATGCTCAGTCCTACTGCCCATTTCCTGCAAGACTTTCACTTTAAATGACATTTTAAAAGTTTTCCCTATTCAAATGCATTGGCGACCTATGTTGACCTTGCCGTAAAATAGGTCAAGGTCATCACAGGGTCATGATTTATATATACATTGTAGTGCTTGAGCCATCAATGCTTCATGCCAAGTTTTGTTGAAATCAGTCCACCGGTTCTGGAGAAGAAGATTTTTGAAGGGTTTTTACCATATATGGGCATGGCGGCCATCTTGGTCATGTGACCTGGATTTCTAATATACAACTTGGTTCCCCCATCCTATAGATGCTTCATATAAAATTTGGCTTTGGTTGGCCAAGCGGTTTCAGAGAAGAAAATCTTTGAAATTGTGAACGGATGACGGACAGATGGACGACGGACGGACGGACGCCGGATCATGGCCATCCTATAAGCTCACCTTGTGAGCCTAACGGCTCAGGTGAGCTAAAAATCAAGCTTTGCCTCATTATGGCGTGCAAGAAAAAGAATCCATCATTCGTGTAAGGTTTGGATAGACAAATCTGTCCCTCGGGTCACAGTTTGGCATCACTCAGTGAGCCTCGTGATTCCAAAATGTGACCCTCGGATTAGATTTGTCTATCCATACCTGACACTCATGTAAGATTCTTAAATTCTACCACAGCAAAATTTCATTCCAATTTTTGTTTGATATTTTCAATACTTTTGCTAAAAACATTGATTGTGAGTACACGTTAGAACTGCCTGATGAGGCCTTCCTAACAAGTACCCACAATGTATGTTTTGGATCAGAAGAAAAAATTGTATACCCCTGATACCCCATCTTCCCTATAAAGAAGTCGGGTTTAAGGGGATAAGTATTTCACAGACATGCTATCCTGTTGATATAAAGAAAATTAGGAACATTTCCAAATTTTCCAAAGTAACAAATATACCATGTACCTTAGTGACTTTAGCCTTCGCCAGATCTTTCATGCTCGTCCAGACTATCATCAACTTTAACTTTCTTGGCTGCAGACTCACCCCCTTATGTCATAAAAAAATAGTGTTTTTGATAAGCTAAATACAAGGCCACCAAGCACCCCCTGATATCAAGCCCAAGAAGTAATGGACACAAACCTCCGTGACCTTAGCGAGATCTTTCATGCCCCCATCAAGACTGTCATCAATTTTAACTTTCTTGGCTGAGGGTTCTCCTGCTCCTTCATCACTGGAAAACAACAAGAGCTAAGATATGAGGCACATTGTGAGAAATCTGGATTTTTGCCAATGCGAAAACAAAATGCGCAGATCAGCTTCGCAGTAACTGCAAAGCTGATGCAAAGCTGATCAGCGCCTTTTTTTTTCACTACACTGATAGTACAATTTCTCTTCTTCTTCTTAAATCCAAAATTTCAAGCTTCTAGCCTGCTTCTGTGACTGTACAGGTCTATTTGTGCCAGACATGGTCGGAAACCCCGAAGACCAATTTTCTCCCATCGTGGCTCATATGAGAAAGTAGATTTGTGTCATCTTGGACCAAGCCTGAGGTTTTAAAACTTTTTTTCATGCTCAACCCTGAGCATGAAGTTTAAAAAGCTCACTGAAGTAGCCCAAATTTATTGACATTTCATGAATAGATTACCTAAGCCAGTAATCTATCCTGCTCATAAATGTTAAAATGACAGCAATAGTTGGCATTTTTATATTTATAAGCAGGATAAGTTTACATCTAAGCTTTGTTGAGCATGAAAAAAGATTATAAACTCAGGGCCTGGCCTGACCAGGTACAGGGCTATACAAAACATGAAATTTTGTATTTACAAAAGAAGATGGCTAAAGGCTTGAAATTTCGGATTTACAATGTATGACTCCACAATGTAGCACAAACAAAAGTGTTGAGAAACAATGGAGCTATCATGTTCAGTCAATATGTCCCCTTATATGATTAATGTAAATCAAACAAGAATTGGCAATAAGCAAGGCTTATAAGTAACCCCCTCAAAGTAAAAGTCAGTCAAAAATAAGAGCTGGCGCAAAACAGCACGCTCGACTGCTTCTGACCTTTGTCAAACATAAGGCCAAACCCGACCTGTTACCCAAAGCATTATGCTCATACATCTCTTTGCCTTGATGCAATAAGGCAAAATCACTGAACCATGAAAGTTAACTATAACTACCTAAGATTTAAAAGTCTCACTCATATTGTGAAAGAAGTGTGTTCATGTACCAAATGTACCAAGGCAAAATCACTGAACCGTGAAATAAGGTCACACTGACCTATAAGTACTTCAGGGTCAAAGGTCTAGTCATACTTACTCATAGTGTGAAAGAAATATGATCATATATACTGGGTGTTGAGATATAAAGCAAAATCACTGAACCATGAAATTAGGTCATAGTGACATATAAGTATGTTTGGAATAAAGGTCTGGTCATACTCATTCATAATCAGAAAGAATTATGAAAAAATACCAACTGTGTGTCAAGATATAAGACAAAGTCACTGAACCATGAAATTAGGTCACATTGACCTAGGAATACTTAACGGTCAAAGGTTTTGTCATATGCAAACATATCGTGAAAGAAGTATGTTCATATACCAATCGAGTGCTGAGATAAAAGGGAAAATCACTGAACCGTGAAATTAGGTCATAATGACCTATGACTACTTTAGGTCAAAGGTCTTGTCATATGCGAACATAGTGTGAAAGAAGTTTGGTCATATACCAATTGAGTGCCGAGATAAAAGGCAATATCACTGAACCATGAAATTAGGTCATAGTGACCTATAGGTATGTTTGAGTTAAAGGTCTGGTCATACTCATTCATAATTTGAAAGAAGTAAGAAAAAATACCAACATAGTGTCGATATATAATGCAAAATGATATATAATGCAAAATCACTGAACCATGAAATTAGGTCACAGTGACCTAGGAATACTTCAGGGTCAAAGGTCTTGTCATACGCAAACATATCCTGAAAACAGTTTGTTCATAAACCACTTGAGTGCTGAGATATAAGGCAAAATTACTGAACCGTGAAATTAGGTCACAGTGACCTATAAGCATATTGGAGTCAAAGGTCTGGTCATGCACACTCATAATCTGAAAAAAGTACAAAAATATTCTGATTGAGTGTCAAGATATAAGGCAAAATCACTAAACCGTGAAATTAGGTCACAGTGACCTATATATTGGGGTATATTGGGGTCAAAGGCCTGGTCATACTCACTCATAATCTGAAAGAAGTGAAAAAATATATTAATTGAGTGTCAAGATATAAGGCAAAATCACTGAACCATGGAAAGTTACCATCATGACACACAAGTCAGTGTCGCAAAGTCAAAACATCTTCCTAAGTTGTTTCTATTAAGAAATAAAAAGAAAAAAAAATCAGAGAGTTCTAGATTTTGACCTCTAGCCCAGCCCCCTGACTCTGACCCAGAGGTCCAACCGATGTCATGGAACCTAAAGTGTATGAAGTATGAATGCTTTATGACAAGTTGTTGTCAAGATATGGACTCCTTGTAAAAGTTACACAACAGTACATCTATTTTTTACAGTGTTCTAGTTTTTAACCTCTAGCCCCACCCCACCAGGCAAGGACCCAGAGATCCGATGCCATAAAATGAAACTAAACCCTACAGGGTACCTATGGTCCGAGTATGAAAGACCCCTGATAAAAGGTTTTCAAGATATAAACTTCTAGAATACTGTATCACAGAAAAGCCATTATTAATGGTGTTCTAGATTTTAACCTCTAGCCCCACCCCCTGGCATGGAACCAGGAAGCCAATGCCATTGAATGAAAGCCAACCCTACAGGGTGTCAATGGCCCAAGTATCAATGCTTTCTGATGAGTGGTTGTCAAGATATAGACTTCTAGAAAACTTTAACACAAGAATTGCCATTTTTGAAGGTGTTCTAGATTTTAACCTCAAGCCCCACCGCCTGACCTGGACCCAGGGGCCCGATGCCATGGAATGAAAGCTAACCCTATAGGGTATCTATGGTTCAAGTATGAATGCTTTTTGATGAGTGGTTGTCAAGATATGGACTTCTAAAAAACTTTAACGCAAGTGTGACGCTCACGCGCACGTGGAGGACCGGGGTGACTGCAATAGCTCTATGCACTTTGTGCAGTCGAGCTAATAAAAAGCAACAACTGATTTTTAGCTGTTTATGATGCAAACTAAAAATGAGCCACTTTGTGGGAAATCCAACAATGTGGTTTCTGAACAGGTCTGACACAAACCGGACTGTTGAAAATATACACAAAAATTGTCTAAGTTCACAAAGCTGCCATTTCTTCAAAAAATATTTTTTCACAATAAAACTTCTAACATGTCTATCTAACATGTCTTTATTGTGAAGGTAAAGTATCAGATCTCTTCATCAAAAGCTGTGGTTGATCGGCTCTTTTCTGCACACCTTAGAATAAATGTTGAAAACTTGCACAAAAAATTGTCTAAGTTCAAACAGCTGTTATTTTGTCCAAAATATTGTTTTCAAAATAATGTTTCTTCATGCACATGTCCGGTGTGTCTGTATTGTGAAGGCACAGTATAAAATAACTCCAGCAAAAACTGTCATAGGAGTTGATCGGCACGTATAAGCACTACCATAGCAAATGCTCATAAAAATTGTCTATGTTGTCTAAGTTCAAACAGCTGCAATTTTGTCAAAAATATTTTATTCAAAATAATATTTCTTTATGCACATGCCAAATGTGTCTGTATTGGGAAGTGGCTCCAGCAGAAACTGTGGTAGGAGTTGATTGGCCCATATAGGCACTACCATGGAACCCATTTTGCAAACAAAGCACAAAAAGTGTCTAAGTTCACAAAGCTGCAAATTTGTAAAAAGTTATTTTTCCAAAATAATATTTCTTCATGCACATGTCCGGTGTGTCTGTATTGTGGTGGCAAAGTATCAAATGGCTCCAGCAAAAACTGTGGTAGGAGTTGATTGGCCTGTATAGGCATTACCATGGAACCCATGTTGAAAACAATGCACAAACATTGTCTAAGTTCACAAAGCTGCAAATTTGTTAAAACTTATTTTTCAAAAATAATATTTCTTCATGCACATGACCAGTGTGTCTGTATTGTGGTGGCAAAGTATGAAATGGCTCCTGCAAAAACTGTGGTAGGAGTTGATCGGCCCGTATAGCCACTACCATACATGTAATAGTATATGCTCATGAAAAAGTGTATATGATCTCTTGTTGTAATTTTGTCAAAAATTATTTTTTCACTATCAAATTACTTCATGCAATTGTCAAACATGTCTTCATTGTATTTGTAAAGTTTCAGAGTTATTCATGTAAAATTGTGGTAGGAGTTGATCGGCCCATGAAGACACTATACAAAGTTATGCAATATAAACACAGCCATTAAGAATTACGAAGGGAAATAACTCTCACAGAAATGGCCCCTAGCCCTTATGTTTTATCACAATATTTGCCCCATCAATATGTATGTGTGTGTGCAAGGTTTGATGAAATTCCGGCCAAGGGGCTTCAAGATATTAAGGAAACAGTGTTACAGACGGACGGACGTGAAAACAGTATGCCCCCCTTAAAACTTCTTTTTTGCGGGGGTATAATAATGAGGCAATAACTGTATAAACAAGTGCCTACCTGGAACAATCTTTGATACTGTGAGTTAAATGTCAACTTGGATTTCACAGCTTCATTGTCCTAACTTACAATGGACATAAACTCAAAGGTAAAAGTGAAAATAGGGGAGGGGCTGGGAGGCAGAAGGGACCAAGGGGGCAGGGGGCTAAAGCGCTGTAACATACCTGGAACAACCTTTAATTATGCGGGCTGAATGTCAACTTTGGCTTCATATGTGATTCAATGCCATCAATGCCCCTTAACTCAATAAATAGTAGTACCAGTGAAAAAAGTATTTTGTTTGTTTGAATAGATACTAAACGCCCCAGTCAACAGCTAATGGTCATGTAGGGACGTTGTCTTCATTTTATGGGACTTTTACCCAGAATCAGGACGTCATGACATCCAAAAGGTGATTCAAATATAACCACTCTACTAAACCAACAAGGCTTATATGTATGGATGTTTTGACATGAACCACTTTTACTGGACAGGATCAGACCGAGTGGTTCACAAGTAATTAGATGGTCAGTCAGTAGTGAAGAAGCTTTGCCTTGAGGCACAAGTTTCTTTAGGCCCCAATGGGCAGGGGCTAGGAGAGAGATGAGCATGACGTGTGTGTGGTGGTGGTGGGGGGTGGGGGGTGGCTGTTAAGTTGTCACTTACCTGGAAGAGTCTTTGATAATGTGGGTTAAATGTCAACTTGGGTTTCAGTGCTTCAATACCCTCACCTGCTTCATCCCTGTAACATAAGAAGTAAAAATCAGGTCTCATGTTTATAAAAAAAATTTCATGCTCAACTCAACTGAGACACAAAATTTATCCTGCTCATGAATGTTAAAATACCAACAACTGTTGGCATTTTAACATTTATGAGCAGGATAAATAAATTATTACTAGTTATTGAGTTTTGAACCCAAATATTCCACTAACTGACTATTTCAACTTTTATGAGCAGTTGAAATTTCATGCTCAGCTGAGCTGAGCTTGAAAAAAGTTTTATAACGTGGGGGCCAGGAACGGTTAAGCAGAGGAAAACATAAGGCTTTTTTTTCATCATGTTCTGACTCTTTCTTTAAATAGTTTGTATAGTTTACTACATCACTTACAAAGACAAAACAGCAGACGTTGATACACAGTGACACAGATAGACAGACACAGACAGACAGACAGACAGACGGATGGACAGACAGACAGACAGATGAATTGCCATAAGAGAGACTGAAAGAGATAGAGACAGACGCCTACTGTGAAGCAGCACTGAGATCCATGGTATCTATCAAACTATCCACAACTGCTAACTGCTCATCTGAAAATACATGTGAATCATCAAAATAATCTGATTGCTTAAAACCTTATTGCAAGATTTATACAGCACCATTCCTCTCATTCATTTTTCATTTTTTTTTTATTTTTTTTTTAAATCAGTGCAGATTTATTCGTAGAAAGTTAGCTAGTATAGCTGTGCTATCATATGTAGTTGTGGGTATTGAAACTTATATATTAACTTAGCCTCAATTTCATCTGCAGCCTTTTGTAAGAGGGGTTAAGCATGGCTCACTTTCATCAAGCAAATTTTGTCCGACAAGTAGGAACTTCCTAAGTCATATCTAACATTATATTCATGTCGCATTGCCCTAAACGCTGTGATGAAAGGGAACTAACAAGGTTGCCACGCTCAGACAGAAACAAATTTCCATGACATTTCCCTGACAGAATTTCAAATTTCCCTGACATAACGTATTGGCGCTTGGTCTCTAATGGCAGCTAAACGAGACAGTTCTTAAATTTGAGAAAGTCATTAATTACTACAACACATCCATTAGAATATAATTCAACATGAAATATACTTCTGGATACCATCTGGTTTGTGACTGCACCAAAAGCATGATGAAATGATGAATTCACTCAGTATGTGGACTTGATTCTGGTATTTTCCAAATTCTCTGATGATTCCCAGACATTTACTTAAAGTTTCTAATTTCCCTGACCGTTTGCAAAATTCCCTGACAATTCCCTGATCTTGGAAAATATTTCCCTGACTTTTCCTCAGTGCGTGGCAACCATGACTTATTTTTTTCTTTCCTTACCTGATGGTTGTTGGGTTTTCCTCTTTGATCGGTAATGATCCAAATGTGAACTGTCGGATATCTTCTGAGTATGGTAACTCAAACCAATATAAACACTGAAATTAAAGAAATTAATGCTTTTTTTCAATTAAACTGTACTTTTTATTAAGACATGTCACAAAGCCTAATGAAAAAGTAAGTTCAAATAAAACTTCCCCTTACAAATGATACTGTAACTTAAGAGCGAAAACTAGTGACTGATACTGAATTTTCAGAGATCAGTTTTGTGTTTGATGGAAAAACACAGCCATAATGCCTTTTTATATCAGTGAACTGTTTGGGTCAGTGGGTTGACGGTGAACCTGCTATGGCCCTGTGGGAAAGTTAGCTACAAATTAGCAACTGGTCTTACAATTTATTTAACCCATATTCTCCCATCATTATCAACTGGGGAGTCCAGTTTCATTTTTTGGGGTGTTAGGAGTGTTTTTTACTTTTTTTTTTTATCTCATTTTCGATGAAATTCTTTTGTGCAAACAGAATAGCCCCAGATGGGACGCCGTGTTCTGAGATCACATCTGGGGCTATGCTGTTTGCCTATGTCCCATAAAAAGGACACCAGGCTTACATGTAAATGAGTTAACTGGGATACACTATGATACATTGTAAGGCATCTATGGTTAAACTAGGAGTGAGTAAGCATGGCTCAAATGGCATAATATCTCCAAGATAGGGACTACAACAGAGTAAAGTTTTCACTGTTAGAACACTATATTTTTAGGGAAAGCGGCCAGTTCATGAAGGACATACAGTACAACCTCATTATAATGCTATCATTGAGCTCCATAGAAGCTAACCATGTTCTAAATGAAACTGTGTTATAATGAGGTTACTTACTACAGACATATAGCAAAATACTTAATTTAGGAGTCATGACATGGCAGTGTTATAATGAACACTGCACTGTAATGAGATGTGTTATAATGAGGTTGAAATGTGGAACCTGGCAGAGATAGTCAGCATGCCATGAATTAAATGAGCCTGTACTTGAGAAAACCAACAATTCGGGTTTCCGACCAGGTCCGACACAAACTGCCCTGTACAGTCACAGAAGCAAGCTAGAAGCAAGAGGAATTGTACTATCCATGTAGCGACGGTTCGGTTCGGTTCGGCGACACGGACACAGAATTTTGAAAGAGAAGTTTTTTTTCTATTATTTTTCGAATTTCCCATTGTTTTTGTTTGTAAAACTTCCCGACTTTAGGTCAAGAAGTTTGGGACCTGCAATTTCTCATTGTTGGTCGCTGTTTTCCCCCAAATTAAGTGTCTAAGCATCGATTTTCTTAGTCGTGCGATTCGCGCCAAAACGATTCGTACTTTACTTGAAAATTTCTTTTCTTGAAACTTTTTGGCCTGAGAGCTGACAAGCTTTTGGACCAGAATTTGTTCAAGCTTCATTGACAGTGACATTGAACGGCTCTAGCAGGGTGCAACGATCTGTCATAAAATTTAAAGAATCTGAATAGTTTTTCTGGTTTGACCTTCCCCCACCCACTTTTTTTCATATAGTGATTGAAGGTCTTTTTGTTTAATCATTTGAATTGGAACTCATGGCTTCAGGTTTTGTCGGTCCAACTGTGGGGCGGTTGACTTGTCGGGGTGGAAAAGAGCTGGTATGTTGTTTCCATACACCGAAGTCTTGTCCGCTGCTCCTCAGGTTGGCTTTGTTGTTGGTTTTCGGGCTCTGTGTTTGGAAGTGGACAGCATCAGGAGATATTTTAGATGCGAACCAGGACTGTAGTATAGGATTTGGTAAATCAGTTGGTGGAATTGCTCAGAGCTTGGCTCTCACAAGGAAAATTGGTAACCGAAGAGGCTCCGAAGGATTACGCAGTTTCAATCCTTCAAAGGGAACAAACTTGTTGATTCTTATTATTTTGGCTGGAGATATAGAAATGAACCCAGGCCCCAGGTTCCAGTGCCGCACGTGCAAGAAGTATTGTAAGGCGGCCGAGAAAGCAGTTAAATGTGAAGATTGCGAGAAACGCTTCCATGCGTCTTGCGTAAATCTTGGTTCCGTTGAGTTACAAAAGATTGAGTCGGGTAATGATTCTTGGTATTGTTCAAACTGCAAAGCTGAGTGCAGCCTATGCAGTGGTGCTGTTTTGAATTCCCATAAGGCTGTCCAGTGTGACAAATGTGAAATGTGGGTGCACAATAACTGTTCTTTTATGTCAGACTCGGAGTATGAAACGATGCAAAACTCAAACTGTACATGGATTTGCCCAAAATGTGACTTTTTCAATTTCTCAGACTCTTTTTTCAATGAACAGTTTAACTTGGAAAGTGAAAATAGGTTTGACCTACTTGCAAGAGGTCATGAAAACAAGTCCACTGAAACCTTGAATAGCAAAAACAGTTTTATTAGTGGTCTGAAATTTTCCAGTATCAACATAAACAGTATAAGAGGAAAAAAACTTGAGTTGTTGGCCTTCATTGATTTTCATCAATCGCAGATTTTGGCGATTCAGGAAACAAAAATTGACAATTCCATATTAACGTCTGAATTATTTCCGGAATCTTTTCCATACAGCGTGTACAGAAAGGATAGAACCTTACATGGTGGTGGTGTTATGCTTCTTGTACACAAGGACATCCCACACATGCCCCTCACAGAATTGGACAATGACTCAGAGTCAGTTTGGGTCAAACTTTTTGTAAATAAGAAAACTCACTTTGTGGCTAGCTGGTATCGACCACCTGTCGATGGTCATTTACCAGTATCGGACAATGGAAATGACTTATTGAATTCACTGGAAAAGTTTGACAATTTATTTAGAGAACAGCTTGACAAAATCAAAAATATTAATAAAGGCAACAAACCCCCCTTAATTCATGTTTTAGGTGATTTTAACTTTAGAGATATTGTATGGCCGGACAGACTCAGCAAATCTGGGTCATCATTGAGTCAGACGGAGGGTCAGATTTTGATAGATATCATGAATGACCATGGTTTGGAACAATTAGTCAATTTCCCCACCAGAGAAAGAAATACTTTGGACTTAATTTTGACCTCTCTTCCTGGTCAGTTTGTAGACATTCATTCCCCGGATAAGCTCAGTGATCATGACATTGTTTCTGGCACATTGAAAATTGCTATCCCCCCTATAAAGAAACCTAGGAGAAAAGTGTATCGTTATCAGAAAGGTGATTATGAATCTATGAGAGCAGAAACACTTAAATTTGCAAAGGAAAGATACTTCAACGGTTACTCAGATACTCGGTCGGTCCAGGAAAATTTCAATCTCATTACATCGTTTATTCAGGAATCGGCAGATAAACATATCCCCTCAAAAACTAGTCGCTCAGTTTCCTCTGTCCCTTGGATAACACCTGAAATAAGAAGGAAGATTCGCAGAAAAAATGCAACTCATGCAAAAGCTAAAAAGACTGGTAGTGCAAAATTTAGATCTAAATTTGAATCTTTACGGAAAGAGATCAAAGCTGATATCAGGAAGCAGCATGATCTTTATGTGAACAACTTGGTAGGAGATGTTAAGGCTAATCCTAGAGATTTTTACAGGTACATAAACAGTCAGAAAAAAGATACCCAAGGTATTCCCCCGTTGAAAAAGAGAAATGGAAGTGGAATAGCTCAATCTGAATTTGAGAAGGCGGAAGAATTTAATGGTCAGTTCTCGGATGTTTTCACTAAAAGTGAATACAAACAGGTCCCTCTTATGGATAGATCTGCCCCATTCATGCATGATATTGTGGTCACAAAGGAAGGGGTGACCAAACTTCTCAAAGGTCTAAACCCGTCTAAAGCCTTAGGGCCTGATGAGCTTCATCCCAGAGTCCTAAAGGAACTGGCTATGGAATTAGGGCCGGTATTCGCCCATCTCTTCCAGCAGTCAATTGATACAGGTGAAATTCCTAAAGAATGGTCTCTTGCTAATATTTGCCCCCTGTTTAAGAAGGGTGACAGGTCACTTGCCCGCAATTACCGCCCTGTTTCTTTGACATGCATTCCTTGTAAGCTTCTTGAACATATTGTATGCTCAAATATTATGGCCCATCTTGATGAACATGAACTCCTGTCGGACAGGCAACACGCATTTAGGAAATGGCATAGCTGTGAAACTCAGTTGACTACAGTGATAAATGACTGGGCCAAAATCTTAGACAAAAAAGGCCAGGTCGACACTTTTATACTCGATTTTGAAAAGGCTTTCGATACTCCTCCCCATGAACTCCTTAAAAGCAAATTGTTCAGCTATGGAATAGGTGGAACAACATTGAATTGGATAAATGCTTTCCTTTGTTTCAGACAACAAAGGGTAGTGGTTAATGGTATTAAATCGGATTGGGCTCCAGTTGTGTCGGGTGTCCCTCAGGGCACCGTTCTCGGCCCCTTGCTGTTTTCCTTATATATAAATGACATCTCAGCAGACATCGAGTCTGAAATAAGACTCTTTGCTGATGATTGTGTTTGCTATCGTGAAATCAAGAATGAAGAGGATACATTGAAACTTCAAAGAGACATTGATCGCCTAGGCAGTTGGGCTAGAAAATGGGGAATGAGATTTCAACCCGTCAAATGCAACATGATGCAGCTGACAAATAAACGGTCTAGTAAGATACAGGCTAACTACACCCTTGAGGGCACTTTACTGGAAAACGTTGAAAGCATAAAATACCTGGGTGTAACTATCACAAATGATTTGAAATGGAATACTCATATTTCCAATGTTTGTACAAAGGCTAACAGAACTCTCGGATTCTTGAGGAGAAATTTGTATTCTTGTCCCCCAGATGTGAAAGAAGCAGCTTATAAAGGACTGGTGCGGCCGGTCTTGGAATATGGAAGCTCAGTTTGGGACCCTCACACTCATGGCCTCCAGGAAGAACTGGAAAAGGTCCAAAATCGTGCGGCAAGGTTTGTGACGGGAAATTATGTTTTTGAAACTGGGAGCATGACTGGCATTTTAGGTCAACTGAAATGGGAATCTCTTAAGAAAAGGAGGAAGGATAGTAGACTTATATTGCTATACAAAGGTCTAAAGGGTAAAGCCAGAATACCCACAGATGACCTTATCCCAAAGAATAGGCGTTGTAGAAATCAACACTCTTTGGCTTTTCAGATACCTTCAGCTAGCAAAGAAGCGTACAAAAGTAGTTTCTTTCCACAGACTATCAGGGACTGGAATGACCTCCCTGATTCACTTGTCTCCTCTGCTGAAATGTCTGATGACTGTGTGTCCAAGTTCGCTTCACTCGTGCGTTCAAGGAACTAATTTCCCCCCCATCCGAACCCCCTGGTGAAATAATGTCATTTGGCGTGTCACCAGTAAACTATTCAGATTCAGATTCAGATTCAGCGAAAACAAAGGCGCTGATCAGCTTCGCCGTTACTGAGAAGCTGATCTGCGCCTTTGTTTTTTCGCCCAAGCATTTTGTTGGTTTTCTCACGCACAGGCTCAAATAATAGCAAACACACATGTGTTTGCTTTAAGGCTATACATGATATAGGATAAACTTACATAGCGTGAAATTCAAATTGCACTTGTAAAGTTTTAGAACGGCCATTTTTGTTGACAGTACGGGCTCTTCAGAAACAAGTAATTTCATTGGTTGATAACAGATATCGTGTATCAGATAAGATTCATACCAAGTCAATTCGACCCGTTCTCACTCTATGCTTCACTCTTCCTACATACCGCACCAAAGTCAACTCGTACCCAAGTCAACGCGTACCCAAGTAAATTCGTAATAATAATCTCTATTTAAAGTCGCATACATATATAAACAATCAACATAAGCTCTGTAGAGCTTTTAATTGCGACTAACTAAGAACATATGATACATATTGAGCTGTGGAAATGTGACTTGCTCAGTGGAAATGTGACTTGCTCAAGGCCACAACAGACGACGCCCCTGACGAGGATCGAACCATGGATCCCTCGGCCCAAAATCCGATGTGCTACCAACTGCGCCAGTCCGCTCCACATTGTACACAGGTAAAAGTGCACCCATGTCACACCTTAGTCAAGTCGCCTCCAAGTCAACTCGTACCTAAGTCATCTACAAGCACCAAAATCAACTCTTACACAAGATTACTATTACCCAAGATTCGCACCCAAGTCAACTCGCACCCAAATAAATTCGCAACCAAGTCAACTCGCACCCAAGTAGTCAACTCCCATCCACGTCAGCTCAAACCCAAGTCAGCTCGCTCTACGACATTTTTTTTTTGTTTTTAGGAGCTATGGAGCAAGAATCTAATTGAAAAGAATTTGGAAAGCTGGGGGGGGGGGGGGGAGGGGGTTCAATATACCTTCCTACCTCCCTTCCAACACTACCTGCCTTCCTACCTACCTCCCTCCAACAGTACCCATCTTCCTTCCCTCTTTCGCTCCCTACACTACCTCCTTCTCTCCCTACCTGTCTATCACACTACCCACTTACCAGGGGTGTCCAAATCATTTTCTTTTGTAGCAAAATTTAAAACCCTTGTAGCAAAACTTCAAAATAAAAATTGACCATTTTGACCCCCCCCCCCCCCCCCAAAAGGGATGGCTGAGATCAGCTGCACTTTGACTTTTGCAGCCCCGCCCCCCCCCCCCCAACACTAATTGTAACATTTTAGCTCACCTGAGCCGAAGGCTCACAGGTGAGCTTATAGTATACCCATGCTCCGGCGTCCGTCCGTCGTCCACAATTTCAAAAATCTTCTCCTCTGAAACCGCTTGGCCAATCAAAGCCAAACTTCATGTGGAGCATCCTTAGGAAGGGGGAACGAAAGTTTATATAAATGGTCCAGGTCACATGACCAAGATGGCCGCCATGGCTATAAATAGCAAAAACCTTTAAAAATCTTCTTCTCCAGAACCAGTGGGCCGATTTCCACGAAACTTGGTATGTAGCATCAGGGACGTGGGCCCATCATAGTTTATATAAATCATGACCTTGGGATGACCTTGACCTATATTACGGCAAGGTCAACTTAGGTGGCCAATGCATTTGAATGGGAAAAAATGGTAAAATGCTATTTAATGGGTAAAACTTACTGGGAATAGGCAAATGGACAGAAGATAAATATTAATGGAAAATTTTAGCCCCTGGGGGGTTGTCTGCCCCTGCCCCGGGGCTATATACATGTATATTTCCATAATAATGAAACATCTTCTCCCCTCAAACCACTTGGCCAATCAAAGCCAAACTTCATATGGAGCATCCTTGGGAAGGGGGAAAGAAAGTTTATATAAATGGTCAAGGTCACATGACCAAGATGGCTGCCATGGCTATAAATAGAAAAAAAAACTTTAAAAATCTTCTTCTCCAGAACCAGAAGGCCGATGATTTTGTAACTTGGTGTGAAGCATCAGTGACTGGAGCTCTACAAAGTTTATATAAATCATGACCCTTGGATGACCTTGACCTATTTTACACAAGGTCAACATAGGTTGCTCATGCATTTGAATGGGCAAAAGTGTTAAAATGTCATAAATTTGTAGGGAAAACTTGCAGGAAATGGGCAAATGTACTTAAGATTGATGATTCTGAAAAAAATTTGGACTGCCCCCACCCCGGGGCAATAAACATGTATATTACAGTGATATTCAAAGATCTTCGTCTCTGAAACCGCTTGGCCAATCAAAGCCAACTTTTATGAGGAGCATTGTTTGGAAGTGGGAATGAAAGTATATATAAATGGTCAAGGTCACATGACCAAGATGGCAGCCATGGCTAAAAATAGCAAAAACCTTTAAAAATCTTTTTCTCCAGAACAAGAAGGCCTATGATTTTGAAACTTGGCATGAAGCATCAGGCAATGGAGCTCTACAATGTTTATATAAATCCTGACCCTTGGATGACCTTGACCTATTTTACGGCAAGGTCAACTAAGGTCGCCCATGCATTTGAATGGGGGAAATTGTTAAAATGTCATTTGAAGGGCAAAACTTGCAGTAAATTGGCAAATGGACTGCAGTTTCATGTTTTCAAAAAGAAACTGACTCCAGGCCGTCCAGGGGTTGTTCTGCCCCGGCCCTGGGGTTATACATGTATACATGTATATTACTATCTAGTCAAACAAGTTTATTGATATATATCTCAGGTCTCAGGTGAGCGTTTACAGGACCATTGGTCCTCTGGTTTCCAAAAGCTGTTACTTACTATCTACTGTCCATATATATATTGCATTGAGTTGCTTCTCTTGTAGTAATTTATTTTATATTTTTGCCATTTTCGTTATTTGCTTACAAACTTTTAATAATATGCTTAAAACGAACAACGTACTGTTTGTCATAAATTAAAATTGAATCATTCTATCATAATATTTAATACATGTAGCAATATGAATTTTCTAAAAAAAAATAATAATTTCCAAAACGCAAGTTTATAAATTTCACCATGCAAATATAGAAAAACTTGTGTGCATGGTTAACAAGTACAGCGAATATGTAACCAGAGGACCAATGGTCCTGTAAACGCTCACCTGAGATCAGCTGCATATACCAATAAACATGTTTGAATATTATGGTATTTAACTCCAGTGCAGGGGCAGATAAGCCCTTGGGCCATTTTCTTTTTTCAGAATCTTCAATATTCTGTCCATTTGCCAATTTCCTGTTGGCTTTTTCCTTCAAATGACATTTTAACAGTTTTCCCAATTCAGATGCACAGGCAACCCATGTTGACCTTGCCATAAACTTGGTCAAGGTCATCACAGGGTCATGATTTATATATACATTTGAGTACTTTAGCCATCGATGCCTCACGCCAAGTTTCCTTGAAATCAGTCTATTGGTTTCAGAGAAGATGATTTTTGATGGGTTTTTACCATATATGGGCATGGCGGCCATCTTGGTCATGTGACCTAGATTATTTATATACACATTGATTCCCCCATTCTATAGATGCTTCACTTAAAATTTGGCTTTGTTTGGCCAAGCGGTTTCAGAGGAGAAGACGTTTGAATATTATGGAAATATACATGTTTATTATATGGCAAGTGATGAAATATAGAGAAATATGTATTAAATATAACCAATATTTGAAAAAGTTATATTTTCACATGTGAAAATATAAAAAAGTTATATTTTCACATGTTAAAATATAAGATTTTGGAATACGCAAATTACGATTCCACCGTTTCATTTCTAATTTATACATAACTAAATTTTATAATCTATGCTATTGTTGACGCAATGAACGTTCACACACAATAGCGACGTAATGACGTGACGTAATGACGTCATTTAAGATTTTGACGTCATATGCTTTAGCGCGCAACGTTACAATGACTACATGCAATATAATAAAAAGAAAATTCAAGTTTTTGTCGTGAATATGAGTTTTATTTCATCTCGTGAAGTGAAAAATTATATATTTCATTCGTGCCTTCGGCACTCATGAAATATAAAAATTTTTCACTTCACTCAATGAAATAAAACTCATATTCACTCCAAAAACTTGAATATCCTCTATATATTGCCCCGGGGTGGGGGCACATGAGCCCCTGGGGTCCAATTTTTTTCAGAATCATTAATATCCAGTCCTACTGCCCATTTCCTGCAAGACTTTCACTTTAAATGACATTTTAAAAGTTTTCCCCATTCAAATGCATTGGTGACCTACGTTGACCTTCCCGTAAAATAGGTCAAGGTCATCACAGGGTCATGATTTATATACACATTGTAGTGCTTGAGCCATCGATGCTTCGTGCCAAGTTTCGTTGAAATCGGTCAACCGGTTCTGGAGAAGAAGATTTTTGAACGGTTTTTACCATATATGGGCATGGCGGCCATCTTGGTCATGTGACCTGGATTTTTTATATACATATTTGTTACCCCTTCCTATTGATGCTTCACATAAAATTTCGCTTTGATTGGCCAAGCGGTTTCAGAGGAGAAGATGTTTGAATATTATGGAGATATACATGTATATTGCCCCGGGGTGGGGGCGGATGAGCCCCTGGTGCCCAATTTTTTTCAGAATCATTAATATTCAGTCCTACTGCTCATTTTCTGCAAGATTTTTCCTTTAAATGACAATTTAACAATTTTTGCCATTCAAATGCATTCGCGACCTATGTTGACCTTGCCGTAAAATAGGTCAAGGTCATCATAGGGTCATGATTTATATATACATTGTAGTGCTTGAGCCATTAATGCTTCATGCCAGGTTTGGTTGAAATCGGTCCAGTGGTTCCGGAGAAGAAGATTTTTGAAGGGTTTTTACCATATATGGGCATGGCGGCCATCTTGGTCATGTGACCTAGATTATTTATATACACATTGGTTCCCCCTTCCCATAGATGCTTCATGTAAAATTTTGCTTTGATTGGCCAAGCGGTTTCAGAGGAGAAGATCTTTGAAAAGTGTGGACGACGGACGGACGGACGACGGACGACGGACGGACGGACGGACGGACGACGGAGCATGGGTATACTATAAGCTCACCTTGTGAGCCTGACGGCTCAGGTGAGCTAATAAACCAGGGGATCGCAGATCAAAAACAAAAAAATCAACAACAACAAAAATCAACCTCCCATACTCCTGAGACAACAATCCCACAAAAAACAACCTCCTGCAGTACTGGCCTCGAGGTTATAAAACTTTTTTCAAGCTCAGCTCAGCTGAGCATGAATTTTCAACTGCTCATAAATGTTAAAATAGTCAAAAATTGTGGTAAATTCAGGTCCAAAACTCAAAAACTAGTAATTTATCCTGCTCATAAATGTTAAAATGCCAACAATTGTTGGCATTTTAACATTTATGAGCAGGATAAATTTTCATCTCAGCTGAGTTGAGCATGAAAAAAGTTTTATAACCTCAGGACCTGGTCTCGCCCAGAAAAAAAAGAATTATTTGCTCTATTTAAAAAAGTAAAGAAAGAATTAAAGAATCACTAGTGAGTTTGACATAAAACATGTATGATGGTACATGTTTAACCTAAAACTGAATGGCAAAAAAAACCAGAGGACCAATGGTCCTGTAAACGCTCACCTGAGTCTGCTGCATATACCAATAAACATGTTTGAATATTATGGTATTTAACCCCAGTGCAGGGGCAGATGAAGCCCTTGGGCCGTTTTCTTTTTTCAGACTAATCAATATTCTGTCCATGGATGCTTCACGCCAAGTGAAATCATTAAAATCAATCGATTGGTTTCAGAGAAGAAGATATTTGAAGGGTTTTTACCATATATGGGCATGGTGGCCATCTTGGTCATGTGACTTAGATTATTAATATACACATTGGTTCCCCCCGTTTTCCCCATTCCAATGCATTGGCGACCTATGTTGACCTTGTCGTAAAATAGGTCAAGGTCACCACAGGGTCATGATTTATATATACATTGTAGTACTTCAGCCATTGGTGCTTCATACCAAGTTTCTTTGAAATCGGTCCTCAAAATTCGGAGAAGAAGATTTTTGAAGGGTTTTTACCATATATGGGCATGGCAGCCATCTTGGTTAAATGTGAACTAGATAATTTATATATACATTAATTCCCCCATTCCATAGATGCTTCACATAAAATTTGGCCCAATTTTTTTCATGCCAAGTTTCTTTGAAATCGATCCACCTGTTCTGGAGAAGATTTTTGAAGGGTTTTTACCATATATGGGCATCGCGGCCATCTTGGTCATGTGACCTGGATTATTTATATACACATTGATTACCCCTTCCTATTGATGCTTCACATAAAATTTGGCTTTGATTGGCCAAGCGGTTTCAGAGGAGATGATGTTTGAATATTATGGTAATGTACATGTATATTGCCCCGGGGTGGGGGCATATGAGCCCCTGGGGTCCAAATTTTTTTTCAGAATCATTAATATTCAGTCCTACTGCCCATTTCCTGCAAGACTTTCACTTTAAATGACTTTAAATGACATTTTAAAAATTTTCCCCATTCAAATGCATTGGCGACCTATGTTGACCTTGCCGTAAAATAAGTCAAGGTCATCACAGGGTCATGATTTATATATACATTGTAGTGCTTGAGCCATCGATGCTTCATGCCAAGTTTCTTTGAAATCGATCCACCTGTTCTGGAGAAGAAGATTTTTGAAGGGTTTTTACCATATATGGGCATCGCGGCCATCTTGGTCATGTGACCTGGATTATTTAAATACAGATTGATAACCCCTTCCTATTGATGCTTCACATAAAATTTGGCTTTGATTGGCCATGCGGTTTCAGAGGAGATGATGTTTGAATATTATGGTAATATACATGTATATTGCCCCGGGGTGGGGGCATATGAGCCCCTGGGGTCCAATTTTTTTCAGAATCATTAATATTCAGTCCTACTGCCCATTTCCTGCAAGACTTTCACTTTAAATGACTTTAAATGACATTTTAAAAGTTTTCCCCGTTCAAATGCATTGGCGACCTATGTTGACCTTGCCGTAAAATAAGTCAAGGTCATCACAGGGTCATGATTTATATACACATTGTAGTGCTTGAGCCATCAATGCTTCATGCCAAGTTTCGTTGAAATCAGTCCACCGGCTCTGGAGAAGAAGATTTTTGAAGGGTTTTTACCATATATGGGCATGGCGGCCATCTTGGTCATGTGACCTGGATTTCTTATATATACATTGGTTCCCCCTTCCTATAGATGCTTCATATAAAATTTGGCTTTGGTTGGTCAAGCGGTTTCAGAGAAGAAGATCTTTGAAATTGTGGACGGACGGACGGACGGACGGACGGACGCCGGACGGACGCCGGATCATGGCCATCCTATAAGCTCACCTTGTGAGCCTAACGGCTCAGGTGAGCTAAAAAAAAAAAAAAAAGAAAAAAATGCACCACAGGCCTATGAACCAGCAAGTCTCTGTATGAACGCTCTCTTTCAATTCCCGCCAAAATGTCATTTTCTGTTTGTTCCCGCCAAAAGCTGCGTTGTGTAGTCAAAATGCTGATCTGACGTCATTTGTAGAAATACGTCCATATCATTGGACAAGGCCAACTCTTGAATTTTGAACTGGAATAAATTAGTGTTCGATGTCAGTTTCTGTAACGTCGGCATAAATGATATGTGTGCGACTCATCCCGGAAACGGCCCCACACGAGTGATAGTGGTGAAACGATTCATCGCGGTGCATCGAAAACCGAGTTCTCTGACGTCGGTTCGATTCACGATTCACACTCGAGGTAGTTCGGTTCGGTTCGTTCGCATGATTTCCAGGTGGTTGTATTAAACATTTTAACATGTTTAATAAGCTTTTCCAGTGGACTGATTCTCGGCGGACATGAATGTTTATGTGCGACGTCACAAAAACGCCACCTTACGCGCGTAGTGAATTATTGTTTATTTGCAAACGTTGACTTTTCCATTAGGTTCAAAGGGAAAGACGATAACGTCGTGTTTGAATTTTTTAATAAGCTTATTACATATATGTATTAAATCGATACCAATACTACGCGTGATTTGATATGTGTCTGTCGAAGTGTCAGATCGGTGTCTCTCCGTTTTGTGATGTGTTTAGCCCTGAAATTGTCATTAAATCCTATTCATTTCGTCAGTGATAAGGCGCTGGTTGGGGTCAACAAATCTCGAATGCGTTATAGGCAAGTCGCGTGTGGTGCTAATTAACCAAGTCCGAACAGGTTGCTCGCCGTTTCTGTAGTTCCGTAAGTCGAAATTCTAGCTTCATGTAGTTCAACAGTTACTGTAGTTGACAATGAAATTCCTCAAAATTCAGGTGCAACCCGCTATAATGGTTAGGAGAATTTGTGCTGTTTGACCGTACCGCTTTGAAAACTCATACGCGCGTTAAGTTTTGTAGTGACTTTCAGAAAAATCGATCGGCCAATGAGCGCTCGTGTTGAATGCAGGCCGCGCTTAGTAATTGGCTGTCCACATATTTGATTGACAGGTGAATTACTGGATCTGTGTTTACGTTTTCATCAACACGTGGTTAAGTGATGATTGATAATTGGGGTTGTGTACATGTTTGACCGATATCACGTCAGCGTATTGTTTGGCGTGCATGAGTAATTGATGGTGATTATCTGATAAGGAATAAAAGGACAATTATGTAACGGTTAGAAAACGTTGTTTATGATCTCGTTTACGGTCTGATGATAATCCCCTGAAGAGATGCTGTGTATCGCTTTTTTTGGCCTATCGTAAGAAAACAATGGGTGTCATTCATCCTTGCCGGCAATGAATTGTGTCACCTTATAATTATTCAAAATGACAATTATCATTTGTTCAACATTGTGATAAAGGTTTTGCGACATGTCACACCAGTTTTTCGATGTGTATAGGTAACACTAGCAACATGATTTAATCAATACCATTTGAAACGAAAGCGTAGTGTGGATGTTAATGTTTCGAATTCCCGAACGAATCGTATCGAAAATAATCGAATCGAAGTGTTTGTAATCGAAATCGAACCGAATCGAGGCTCATCTGAATCGTTTCAGCCCTAACGAGTGAACATGATAAACAAACAGCTGAAAAATGAATCTGTTAAAAAAGAAGACACAGAATCTTGTGGAGAAAACTTGGTTGTTTTAAAGTTAAATGTGTGTTTCATCAAATAGTGAAGTGTCGGTGAGCATCTCCTTGACATTGTATAACGATGGTTGTATGTGAAACAATCAATGTGTAAAAACGGCATATTCTCCCCACCTTGTTTTAGGGATGGACACGAGGCTGAGAGTACATTTGGAATGGTGACAAGACGTTTTGCTCCATGGAGATTGTACAAATCAGCTGATTGTGCTAGTGTAATGAACACAGTGCGTCGTCTTTCAGATCAGGACATTTACTGGAGGCCCCCTGTATAGGGACAATCATACCCTGTGCAGATTAAAAATCAATACACAGATTCTTTCCTCCTGCATGCAGGCTCATCCTGCAAACACACTCTAGAGGAGTGTATCGTACAATTCGTTCCCTGTCACCTGTGCATAACACTCAATAAATCAGGGTGTCTGAATCTGAATCTGAATAGTTTACTGGTGACACGCCAAATGATATTATTTCACCAGGGGTTTGGATGGGGGAGAAATTAGTCCCTTGAAGGCACGAGTGAAGCGAACTTGGACACACAATCATCTGACATTTCAGCAGTAGAAAACAGAGAGTCAGGGAGGTCATTCCAGTCCCTGCTAGTCTGGGGAAAGAAACTACATTTATAGGCCTCTATACTAGCAGATGGAAGCTGAAATTTTATGCCTTGGAGTGGCTATTTCTACAACGCATAGTCTTTGGGATAAGGTCATCTGTAGGTATTCTGGCTTTACCCTTCAGACCTTTGTATAGTAATATAAGTCGATTATCCATCCTCCTTTTCTTGAGAGATTCCCATTTGAGTTGTTCAAGAATGCCAGTCATACTACCTTCCTCGAAAGTATAATTTCTAGTTACAAATCTAGCGGCACGATTCTGTACCTTCTCCAATTCCTCCTGGAGGCATTTAGTATGAGGATCCCAAACAGAACTTCCATATTCCAGGACTGGGGGCACCAGTCCTTTATAAGCTGCTTCTTTAACATCTTGGGGGCAAGAAAATAAGTTTCTCCTCAAGAATCCAAGAGTTCTGTTGGCTTTAGTACAGATATATTGATAATGGGTATTCCACTTGAGGTCATTTGTAATTGTTACACCTAGATATTTAATGCTATCAACATTTTCCAATACCATTCCCTCGAGGGTGTACGAGGCCTCAATTTTATCTATCTCCTTATTTGTCAGCTGCATCATGTTGCATTTGACAGGTTGAAATCTCATGCCCCATTTTCGGGCCCAGCTCCCTAAAAGGTCAATGTCTTTCTGAAGTTTCAATGTATCTTCTACTGTTCTAATTTCACGGTAACAAACACAGTCATCAGCAAAAAGCCTGAGAGTCAATGCCAACGGGTATGTCATTTATGTACAAGGAGAACAACAATGGACCGAGAATGGTGCCCTGAGGGACACCAGACACAACAGGGGCCCAGTCAGATTTAACACCATTAACTACTTCCCTTTGCTGCCTGAAGCACAAAAAAGCATTTATCCATTCCAATGTATTTCCATCTATACCATAACTAAACAATTTGATTTTAAGAAGTTCATGTGGAGGGGTGTCAAAAGCTTTTTCAAAGTCCAAAATAAAAGTGTCAACCTGACCCTTTTTGTCCAATATTTTTGGCCAATCATTTATTACTGTAATCAAGTGAGTTTCACAACTATGCCATTTCCTGAATGCATGCTGTTTGTCCGACAAAAGATTATACTGGTCAAAGGTCTAAAGGGTAAAGCCAGAATACCCACAGATGACCTTATCCCAAAGAATAGGCGCTGTAGAAATCAACACTCTTTCGCTTTTCAGATACCTTCAGCTAGCAAAGAAGCGTACAAAAGTAGTTTCTTTCCACAGACTATCAGGGACTGGAATGACCTCCTTGGTTCACTTATCTCCTCTGCTGAAATGTCTGATGACTGTGTGTCCAAGTTCGCTTCACTCGTGCGTTCAAGGGACTAATTTTTCCCCGGTGCGTTCCTTTACCAGAATGGACCGGAATGGACCTGATTACCGGAATCATGGACTACCGGAATGGACATTTATATGTGTCATTGAGTATTTTTCTTTTGGGTCCTAGTACAGATTTGCCTAGAATGTACACAGACAGTGCTTAGTTCGAGAATGATGTAGTTTAAGTACAGTTTGTGTTCTGTACGATGGGGTGGCCTAGATCAGGACTTACATATGCTTATTCAACGTCACGGTGCCAGCACATTTTACTCATTTCTACTTTTATTCACCCCTGCTTTTGCTGTAGAACATTCACTGGTGATTTCAATATAAATTAATCATAGAAACCTCTGAGCAGTGGTCCCATGCCGGACCCCACCACTGGTCTATCTCAACCACCCTGGGAAGTCAATTTTGCTATACTAAGATGAAATTTATTTTATACAAACTATTTATATGACTAAAGAAGTACATTTTACGCAGATAAAATACATTTCAAGCACCCAAAGCCAGAGCCAAAGGCAAAAGTCCTTTCACCGCTATGGGTGAAATTACAGTTGACCCCAATGGGGTCATTAAACTGTTGAATAATTTGAATATACATAAGGCGCCTGGGCCAGATGGCCTGAGTGCTAGGGTGTTGAAGGAATGTAGTTCTGAAATTGCTCCTGTACTGACCTATATCTTCAATGAGTCGCTTGCTCAGGGTGCTGTACCAGACGATTGGCAACAGGCAAATGTAGCCCCGGTATTTAAGAAAGGTGAGAAATACGATGCAGCTAATTATCGACCGGTGTCGCTTACTTGTATCTGTTGCAAAACTCTAGAGCATATAATAGTCAGCAACATAAACAAACACTTGGCTCTTGAAAACATTCTTGCTGACTGTCAGCATGGGTTCCGAAGTCAAAGGTCTTGCGAAACCCAGTTAGTTCAGTTTTATCATGATTTGGTTAGTAATCTGGACCGAGCAGTGGGTCGTGGCCACAGGCAGACGGATGTGATTGTCATGGATTTCGCTAAGGCCTTTGACAAGGTCCCACATAAAAGGTTATTATACAAACTTGACTTCTACGGGATTAGAGGATCTACACATAAGTGGATCGACTCGTGGCTCTCTGAGCGCTCTCAAAAAGTGGTATTAGATGGCTGTGCCTCAGACCCAGTCCCGGTTCTTTCTGGTGTCCCTCAAGGATCGGTCTTAGGACCGGTCCTATTTCTTATTTTCATTAATGATCTTCCTGACAACATCATGTCATCTGTTCGGCTATTTGCTGATGATTGTGTTTTATACAGAAATGTCAAGTCACCATTGGATTGTCAAATTTTACAAGATGACCTGAATAGCTTGGCCAAATGGGAAATGGATTGGCAAATGAAATTCAATGTTAGCAAATGTCATTCAATGAGGGTGACGCGGCTACATCCAAGCAGGCATATAGATTTCAATTACACACTGCATCAGCAAACATTAGAACAGGTTCAGTCCGCTTAATACCTCGGTTTAACTATCACAGATGATCTTGATTGGGGTCAACACATTTCTGAAATTACATGCAAGGCAACTAAGACTTTGGGTTTTCTTCGGCGCAATTTGGCACTGGCACCTAGGCATACTAAGGAAGTTGCATACAAAACATTGGTTCGGCCTCAACTTGAGTATGCAGCTCCTATTAGTATTTGGCATACCTATCATGAAACTCAGATTGAGAAGGTGGAGAAGGTGCAGAGGACTGCTGCCCGGTGGACCTGCAGGCAATGGAGGAACACCAGTAGCGTCGGTGAAATGCTAGACGAACTTGAGTGGCCATCCCTGGAGTCTCGCAGGGAGCGGTCCTCCTTAACCTTCTTCTACAAGGTACACTCTGGTACAGTGTCTCTTGATAAAGACAAATACCTGACCCCGGCACCCAATCTAAGGCATACTCGGGCATCACATGAATCACAATACACAAGACCATTTGCCTATATATAGTGATGCCCTGAAAAATTCCTTTTTCCCCAGAACTATTCCGGTTTGGAATAGTCTCCCTTCTTCAGTGGTCCTATCTAAGACCATTGAGGAATTTAAGGCTTCTATTTAAATCATTAGTCCAGAGGCATGCGTTTTAGTATGCCTCTCATCTATATCTTGTAAATAGTTTTAATGGTCCACCCCAAATGTTTTATTTTCCCTTGACTAAATTCTAAATTTAGCCACCCACCCCACACCGGAGGTGATGATTAGAAATTGATCGACTCAGTATCAGAAGATAGATAGAGCATAATGTCCATTCCGGTAGTCCATTCCGGTAAAGGAATGCACCCATTTTTCCCCCATCTGAACTCCCTGGTGAAATAATGTCATTTGGCGTGTCACCAGTAAACTGACAGACAGTCTGATCTATACCTTGACGATACCTTGACGATCGTTTCTGGGCTATGAGGGAAGGAGATACCTCCTTTTTAAGCCCACTTCTTGTAGAAATCATTCTGTCACTGTGTCTTGGTATTTTCTTAACTACTTTGATTCACATCTTACATGTACAGGTTTTCGTTTTGCAAATTTTTTTCACTGGTAGGAATATGTCATATGGTAGACATATTACTGATCAATATTCGTACACAACTTCATGGTTCCAATGTTGGTCAATTCTTGTTTTGAAGGCATTCACGTCTTTCGCTGCTACAACTCGTTCAGGCAATGAATTCCAATCATTTATAACTCTTTGTGAAAAGTGTTGTTGTCTAGTTGTTGTTCTACAGCGCGGTTTTTCTAATTTGAGACTATGACCACGGGTTGATGATTGTTTACAGAATTTGAAAAATCTTTCCGTTGGTATATCTTCTAGACCTTTCACTATCTTAAATGTCTGAATCATGTCACCCCTTCTTCTCCTATGAGCTAGACTAGGCAATTTCAACCTTTTCAATCTTTCTATATAAGTCAAATCTTTCAATTCAGGTACTAGTTTTGTGGCACGTTTCTGTACTTTCTCAACACTTTCAATGTCTTTTCTTAGAAATGGATGCCAGATTGCATTACCGTATTCAACAACAGGTCTGATAAGGGCCTTGTAGAGAAGAATAAATGATTCTTTTTCAATATAATCAAAAGTTCTAACTATGAGAGATAAAACACTGTTGGCTTTATTGACTTTTTCAGCTATATGGCCACTAAACTTCAAATCTTGTTGAAAAGTCACACCTAAATCTTTCTCCTCACTAGCTGTTTCTATATCCTCAAAGTTCAAAGTATACTGGTAACCTTCATTGTTTCTACCATAATGAATAGTCTTGCATTTTTTCACATTGAATCTCAATTGCCATATTTCCGCCCAAGTGAATAAGGCATCTAAATCTTGTTGTATAATATCACAGTTACTGTCTTTGTTGTAGAGTTTCGTATCGTCAGCAAATATTTTGACGATGCTGCTGACGATCTCTGGAAGGTCGTTGATATACAGAATAAACAAGATTGGCCCCAGGACGCTGCCCTGGGGAGCTCCGCTCAGAACATCCTTCCATGAAGACGACTCACCGTTTATTGATACATACTGTCTACGGCCGGTTAAAAAGTTTCTTATCCACGATAAAACTGATCCTCTAATGCCGAAGGCTGAAACTTTCTGTAGCAAACGTTCATGAGCTACAGAATCAAAAGCCTTGGCAAAATCCAAGTATATAGTGTCCCAACTTTCATCATCCTCAATGTACTGTGACCAATCTTCCATTACATCAATCAACTGTAGTATACACGAACGCCCCGAACGAAAACCAAATTGAGCTTCAGAGATATGCTTGTTTCTGACTAAGTGTTCAAGTATTTGAGCCCTAATAATTGTTTCTAAACACTTACAAACAATGGAGGTCAGGCTTACGGGCCTGTAATTCCCTGGATCACACTTCTGTCCTTTCTTAAACAAAGGCGTTACACGTGCGTCTTTCCAAACTTTAGGTAATGTTCCTGATGTAAGAGATTCTTGGAAAATGCGAGCCAGAGGCACAGAGAACACTCTTGACATTGTTTTTAGCAATAATGGGTTAATTTCATCTGGCCCCATGGATTTTCCCGGGTTTAAACCTTTTAAAACCTTCTCTACTAGTTCAGCACTGATAGTTATATTGTCCAAAGGCTTATCAAACTGTTTATCGTCAATAGTTGGTATTTCATCCTGATTTTCCCGGGTAAATACACTCGCAAAAAAGTCATTCAACACTTCTGCTTTATCTTGATCTGTATTTGTCATTGAAGAGTCATCTTTCTTAAGATTAGTCACTGAACTATGGGATTTCACTTTACTTCTCACATATTTCCAGAACTTTTTACTCTCTGTTTTAGCTTTTCCAGCAATTTTTCTTTCAAAGTTCCTCTTTGCTGTGCGTACAACTTCATTTGCCTGATTTCTTATTCTCTTATACCTTTCAAAGTCACATCGCCGTTTTGTTGCAACATACTGAGACCATGCATGTCGTTTTTGTTTTATACTATTCAGAGAGTCAGCTGTCATCCACTGAGGTTTGGGTTTACATCCCTTCTTTGGAGTATATTTTGGTACATATTTTTCAACACTTTCATGGTATTTCTGCGCAAAACAGTTCCACATATTGTCAATGTTCAGTCCTTCAAATCTCTCTTCCCAATTTTCACTTTCCCAATCTGCAGTAAATGCTGCAAAGTCACAGTTACTATATTTTACTCTTGGTTTCCCTGTATAATGCTCACTGAAAGAGCATAAATAGTCAAATTTAATGAGAACATGATCACTTACTCCTAATGATGTTAAGATAGTAATATTTTCAATGTCATTTTCATCCTTTGTAAATACCAAGTCTAATATATGTGGATTTTGATTTTCTCTGATTCTTGTGAAGTCACTTATATGTTGAAACAAGAAATTATCTCTAATACATTCTATAAAGTATAATGGGAATTAGGAGAAAAAAAAAAAGCTATCAGATGTGGAAACAATGAAAAATATCAAACGTTATATCTAAAATAAACTGCTTCAAATGACTGAATCGAGGTTAAATCAGTAAAATCAGTCAAAATATAATTTTTGATTGTTTTCAGCACCTTGTTTGCCGCCATTTTTCTTGGGGTCAATGGATCTAGTAGCACGCTTTCTAGTCAACTCGTACCCGAGTCAACTCGTACCCAAGTCAACTCGTACCCATTTTGGTCAACTCGTACCTACTTTTTGGTCAACTCGTACGGCCCAAGTCAACTCGTACCTATTTTGGTCAACTCGTACCCTTTTTGGTCAACTCGTACCCAGTTTGGTCAACTCGTACCTGGTGTTATAGATAGATAGATAGATAGATAGATAGATAGATAGATAGATAGATAGATAGATAGATAGACAGACAGACAGACAGATAGATAGATAGATAGATAGATAGATAGATAGATAGATAGATAGATAGATAGATAGATAGATAGATAGATAGATAGATAGATAGATAGATAGATAGATAGATAGATCGACGGACGGACTGTCGGACGGACGGACGAATAGATAGATAGATAGATAGATAGATAGATAGATAGATAGATAGATAGATAGATAGATAGATAGATAGATAGATAGATAGATAGATAGATAGATGGACGGACGGACGGACGGACGGACGGACGGACGGACGGACGGACGAATAGATAGATAGATAGATAGATAGATAGATAGATAGATAGATAGATAGATAGATAGATAGATAGATGTTTTAAAGTTACTTTAAAGAACTTGTGTGTAAAACAGATACAAATAATGATTGGCACTCATACGCGATTAGTTTTGGTGTGAAAAATAAATGATTTAATCAAAGATTAATTAATTCGTTTAATTGTCGGTGAGCGGCGGTCTTTTTCTTTGGGAACAAAGTTTAATGACATGCAGGAATTTTAAAGGTAATTATCTTTTGTGGAATTTTCTCTTTTAGTTGCCGACTACTAGGTATATAAGTTGTTTCATTTTTTTAGCGTCATTCACTTTTGAATTCTTGCCTTGAACATGTCTGATTTATGTATTGCATGTGGTAAGGGTGTGGGGAAACGCCAGCACGGAGTTACCTGCGATGTGTGTGATCGGTGGCAACATCGGGTTTGTGGGACAAGTAAGTGTTATTTTATTCCATTTTACTTAATTAAGTTTGAAATATCTTTAAAACTATAATTTCTGGTATCTCGCTGATATATACGTGATGTTTGCGAACAATGAAATTGTGTTTAATGGAACACTACGTCCATGTTAGCAAATTACAGTCATTTCTTCCAAATTTTTATTTTCTTCTAAAAACATTCCTGTATATTGCATGGGCATGGCCAAGTTTTCGTAATTGAAAAATATTTATTTATTTATTTATTTATTTATTTATTTATTTATTTATTTATTTATATTGCAATGGCATGGGCAAGTTTTCGTAATTGGAAAAATATTTCTTTCTTTCTATTCTTTCTTTCTTTCTCTCTTTCTGTACATGTATATTGCAATGGCATGGGCAAGTTTTCGTAATTGGAAAAATATTTATTTATTTATTTATTTATTTTCTTCCTTTCTGTATATTGCAATGGCATGGACAAGAATTGTAATTGGAATCTTATTTCTTTCTTTCTTTTTTGTTTGTTTCTTTCTTTCTTTCAATCTGTATTTAACTAAAATGATGTAAAAGATAATACCATTATGTTTTTGTTAATTAAATCAACTCGTGTCAAACGATGTAAAATATAATCCCTTTTATGTTATTGTTGATTAGATAAACACGTGTCAAAGGTAATAAGCAAGTTTGCACAAACGTTATTTGATTTAAAATCATTTAAAGCAATTCCATACTTAATTTGAAATATAGAAATATGTTCTTGTTTTTGCTATTTGCGGACTTTGTATTAAAATTTTTCAGGGATAACTAGAGACCAGTACTTTTCGGCACTTCGGGGCGGTGAAGAACTGAAGTTTGTGTGCGAGCCTTGTGTGCAGCGTATTCCTCCCAGAGACAACGACGGTATAGAAGTAAGTGGTACGCTTTTCTAAGGATAGCCGTGCACGTGCAAACATGAATTCATATATAAATGATAACCAGACCATCATCATCAACAATAATAATTAAAATAATCATGCACCAAGAAAACATGTCCGTGAAATATATATCCCCTTGAACCCCACATTTTTATAGGATTGCAGGGGTATACCTAATTTTTTTTTTTTTTTTTTTTTTTTTTTTTTTTTTTTTTTTTTTTTTTTTTTTTTATCCAAACCGTACATTGTTGATACTCGTTAGAACCGCCTCGTGTACCCGCAATGTATGTTTTGAGCGAGAATAATAATGATAATGATAATAATAATAATAATAAAAATTTCCCATGTTTTTTTTCTTCTTCTTCTTGCATGGGCAAACACATTATCTATTTACAGGAAGCCGCCGAAGCACTGTTGGAGGAAGCAGCTGACATCGATGAGTCTGCCGACATAGAGGACAGTCAACCAACATTCCAGGTAAGTCTGTTGATTTTTGTCCACTAGCAGATTAATATCAGCAGCTGTAAACGGAGTCTGACTTACTTCACAATGGGCGAAAAACATTTATACTGATCAAGTCTAAGTGCAGATACCAAAATTTTTGTGACTCTTTTAAATTATAGCATCTCTTTATATTTAAATTTTTACATGCAATGTAATTCTGGATTTCGTTTTAGTTGTCGCTTTCTTCGACCTCTCCCGACCGTACCGCCAGCTTCGATTTGGGTAACCTCTCCAGTGATGTTAGTGATGTTACTTCGACAGTTACACGTGGCGAAGTTAGCACCGACGTGGTAAGTGCATGTATGCATATAATATTCACGGTTATGTGACATTTTGTGTTTGTTAGGTATGTACTCGTATGCACGTTCATTACATACTGTTCGGTCCATATTATACATTTTGCTGTCAAATAGAAGAATTTATAATCCTGAAGCCTATCTGGACATTTTCGTCATGTAGATGATTGTACTATAATATTTCATGTTTATTCCGTGTAACTTCATAAAATATCATAACCTCAATTTTAAGTGGTTTTACACTGTTTGATGCAGCTTACCCAGACCTGTTTATAACTACGTTTTTTGCGTAGTTTCTACGCATTTGGGCTTTAAAATACGCTCTACGGATCGCTAGGTCAAAACTACGCATCTCGCGAAATTCCGATTTTTCGGTCATTTTTTGTCTGTTTTGGTCCATTACCCGGACATTCGTCTATTCTATTCTCAGCTAAGGGAAGTAACTCGATATTTAATCTCGATCATTTAGGCGCAAAATTGTTGGAGTAGAGGCTCGATAAACAGATTAGCAAGCGTCTGGTGGAAAATATTGCACTTTTCTCGTGAATTCTCGCACTGATTTTAGCCTCCATTTTTAGATGATAGATTTTTAGAAAAATCTTTATATTTTTGTGGAAATGTCGAAAAGAAAGAATGAAAATGAACTTGAAGAACATGAAAAACCCTCAACTAAAAGGCAGAGATTCAAAAGTGGTCCGGCTAATCAGAAACAAGACATTATTCTGGAAAAAAAAAAAAAAAAAAAAAAAAAAAAAAAAAAAAAAAAAAACAACACTCAAAGGGCTCAAAAGTGCCTATTACCAGAGTCGAGTCTAGTCAACAAAACTTGAAAAGTGGATCTATAATATAAATGACCATGCTTCTCCTGGCCATGATTTCATAACAAGCAAGTCGAGGTCTAAACATGGTGATACGATCATGCAGGTCATTGAACATATATATTTATTGTACATTTTTATAGTTTTTATCATTTTTCTTTTTATCTTTATGATGAATTTTTAATCAAGTTTAATGCCTAATCTGATTTTATGCTGATTTTATGTATATTAAATTGTGTACAGTTTTTTGTTTGTTTTAGCCTTTCGTTTACGGCAATCGAAGCTGTTTGACGCATCCTATGATGGACTACACTTAAGTACCCAAAACTACACATATCCTCATTAATGACTACACATGCCATGTTTTGAATGTAAACAGGTCTGCTTACCTATATTTTAGGAATCCAGTGATGAAGAAGACGAAGAAGATACCAGCCGTATTCCCGACGTGTCCATCAGGGTCGAGGCATCGTTCGAAGAACCCAGAGAAGTCTTAGAAGAGTAAGTCTAGTCTTTAACTCTTCAAGAAATGCATACTTTCTGAATATTTTATTTACAATGTAATATATATTTATATATTTTTTGGAAACGAGAATCGTCCACGTTCTGATGACAACTATCGACAATAACCTGATTATGTTACATTGCCTATAATTACACCGTGTGTGTGTGTGTGTGTGTGTGTGTGTGTGTGTGTGTGTGTGTGTGTGTGTGTGTGTGACATTAAATTCTTATCATATTGTTTTCAGATCCCTTGATCCAGGAGAGTCCTTCACTGAAGATGGGCCTATCACATACGAGGTGTTACCGGGGGCTTCACAGCGTGGGAAAGATCTGCTTGCCGACAGCATTGGTTACACCTACAACGTGAAGGTATTATACATTGTATAACTGCTCAATGTCTGTACTTGTAATATGTTTGTAACTGGCTGATTCGTGTATACTTGTCAAATGTTCAAAGTATATATAGATTGGTTTAATACTAGTTAAAAAATGTCATGGTCATGTCAAATAAACATGTTCTTATTAGGATCGAAACAAGAAGAAATGGGAGATTGATTGCATTGTCAAATACAAAATGCCCTATATATTGGCTTTATGCTATAACACTTGTCAAATAAACATGTTTTTTATTAGGATCGTAACAAGAAGTCTACGGTTTGGTGGTGTAGCGTCCGTAACAACTCTACCAGGTGTCCAGCGCGGGTACGACAGACCGGCAGCAGTTTCCATGCTGGAGGGGAAGACCATAACCATGCGCCTGTTCCTTCGAAGAAGTCAAGAATCATCATCATCCAAGAGGTACGCCATTTTCATTACGTATTTCTTAATGATTAAACGCTCGTTTGCAACGATTTGAACGCTTAAACTACATCATAAACTGGTATTGTTGTCGTTGTAGTTTCAACTGTTTATCTATTGTTTCCCTTCCTAATATGCTCTTATTCGAACGATATTTTGTTACCTTAATTTTCAGTTATGTTGAAAAGTAAAGTGCACACTGTGCGCTAATTAGAACGAATACGATATATTTATGCATACTATGAACATGTATTTTCAGTCGTCTCAGCAGGCTTCCCAGCAGCTGTTTACCGCAGCTAGTGGCATTGTAGAGAATGTTGCCAGCCAGGTGATCGTCCCAACGGAGGTTGAACAGCCAAACATCGACTATATAGTGCGCGTGGTCAACCGTAAGAGACAGAGGCTTCGTCCAGAAGACCCACGCGACCTGGACTTTGAGGTAATTCAATACGATATCATCCGCATCAAATGTTATATTCTAGCTCCTTCAAAAAGGCATGTTATTAAGATGTTGCATCCATCGCTCACAGTTCGTTAATTCCAACATTTTATCGCATTGTATTTCGTTTGGTTGGTCGATTGTCTTAGTTGCAAACTACGCCGTGCTCATAGTTCGTTAATTCCAACATTTTATTGAATAGTTTACACATCTTATTTAACAATTTATAAACTTAGATTTTATTTATTTCAGGTAAATGAGGAGTTCATACCAGACGGGTTTTACAGGGGTGACGTCAGAGTCGATGGTAGAAGGCACCTGCTGTTTGCTACAGACGACCAGCTGCGCCTTCTGAAGTCAGCCAAGAGGTGGTATCTGGATGGCACCTTTAAGGTTACCAGTAGCACAGTAATCGTGTTAGCTGTATCCGTGCATCTGTGTGGCCCACCTCAGAGAGGACCATTGTGTCAGCTCATTTTGAAAGGTAAGCATAAACAAATGGGCCACAACGTGAGAAATTGTGCCTTCGGACATTTATTTGAGTATTAGAAAAACAAAGATACGCTGAATGTATGATGTTTCTAGAGTCTGTTACTCTTTATTTGACCCGATTTTTTTCACTTATTTTGTGAGTTATGACCAATTTACTATTTGAACCCTACACACGTCGTTGTCCTGGAAAATGACGTCAAAGTTGCGTAATGCATTTCTGTATGTAAGTAGAGCTTACAAAACTCGATGCATTTGCTTAAAACTGTTTAAGCACTGGTCAGGACCTATTGCTAAGATTGAAGCGTACAATCCTTACAAACAAACTGACGTAATTATTCTGTCTATTTTTATGATGATACGGTTGCTATGGTAACCGTTTAACGATACATATAGGGAAATTATGTGTATTATGGGCTAAAACAAGCGCAGATAACTCAAAATAAATATGTTTTAAAACTCATTTATTTGGTAGCCCAGTGTTCTAAGATTACAAATGCAGTGCTATTTCTATAACGCATTTTACATCATTTTTCCGGTTTTTGCTGCTTTCTACTAGAAATGTCAGAATGTCCGAAGGTACATTTTGTCGCGTTGAGGTTCAAATATGACTCAAACAATAAACATCTACTTTTACCTTCAGAGATTAAATACATACACTGTATATATTTTACCGGTCCCGATAGCGTAATGGTTAGAGCGTTCGCTTCGGAAGCGGGAGGTGCGGGTTCTAATCCGGGCCGCGTCATACCAAAGACGTTAAAAATGGTACCAGTGGCTACCTTGCTCGGCGCTCAGCATTAATAAGGCAAGCACTGGCTTCTCTTCTCTCAAAAAGATAACTTCAATGATGGTAGCTCCATGTAATACTCTGTTTATGAGGTGTTTGGAGTACTTGGCAGATTCAGATTCAGATTTTGATGTTATTCATATAAAAGCTTAGAGGTTATCTAGAACATTCACATTGGGAGTGGTAGACTCTACTGTCTGTTCACCATGTTCCAGAAACTAGCTGCATTTTTCAAAATCTCACCTTTCTGAAAGACCTCAAGAAAAATATTACCAGTGAGAAAAGTGAGATTTTGAAAACTGCAGTTTCTGAAAGATTGTGTACAGACAGTAGGTCGTGTTTTCGAGCCCCATCTGAATATACATGTATGTTGAAAGTGTTGAAATGGTACTGACAGTGGCCAAGCAGTGCCAGGTCCAAGGGAAGAGGTCTAGATGGCACATGTCCCACCCCTCGAACGAACCACCGCTTATATCTTGCTCTTATATTGTATTTTTTTAATTATGTCTGTGTCAAAAGGTGGACTATACAACTAATCAGTTCCACGAGGGCTTAATATGAACACCTTTAATCTTGTTATCGAAAAAGGTTTTCACACCTTAATTGATTGAATCAAATTAACAAGCTTCCACACAATTCAGATCCCAGCTCTTATACACGCAGGGATTATTTTGGGGAGAGATTGTGAGAGATTTACTCATATTTTTTTTTTTGCCAAAAATCTCATTGAAATTAGCTAAATGATCTGTATCTGTATCTGTTGAATACTGGAAATGGACTCATTTGCTGAGCATAAATTATCCAGGGGTGTGTGCGCAGATGTTACTTAGTCGCGCGAGATTGATCTTTTGAAGTTTTCAACTGTATCACAGTCTATAACACTTTGTGGCAAATTATTCCAATCTATGATAGTTCTTGGGAAAAATGAGTTTTTATAAATGTCTGAATTTGAACTTTCAACTTTCAGTTGTTTACTGTGCCTGTTTCTTGATGTTCTGTTGTTGTATCTGATATGTTGATCGGCAGGGATAGCTACCAGGTCGTTGACGATCTTGAAGAGGAGTGTGAGGCGTTGTTCTCTTCTCCTTTCGTGTAGAGGTTTCCAACCAAGCTCGTCCATCATTGATGTTACGCTGCTTGTCTGTTTGTAATCACTAAACATAAATCGTGCTGCTCTACGTTGTATATTTTCAATCCGAGTAATATCTTTATTAAGGTGAGGGTCCCAAACAGTGGATGAGTAGTCTAGCACAGAACGAACTAATGAGATGTATGCAGTTTCTTTGAAACTTTTATCACAGTTTTTTAGGTTCCTTCGAAAGAAGCCGAGTGTAGAGTTAGCTTTGTTACAGATTTTATTAATGTGAGTAGCCCATTTCAGATCTTCACTTAATATAACTTCGAGATATGGATTATTAGTCACTTTTTCAAGAATATGGTTGTACAAAGTATATATGTATGTTAAAGGTTTTTGGCTTCTGTGAATCGACATGAGATAACATTTTGTCGCATTAAACCGCATTCTCCATAAACTTGCCCATTCTTCAAATAGGAAAATCTCGCCAATTTCGGTTGAAAATGCGATTTTCTCTCATGCTATAACCCCTGTACATGTATTACTGATACTGAGTCGATAAACCTCAGGTGTAGGGTGGGTGGCTAAATTTAGAATTTAGTAAAGATTTATCATTTGGGGTAGGCCATCAAAACTATTTACAAGTAATTGATCAGAGGCATGCCTCTGGGCCTATAATTTAAATAAAAGCCTTAACTTCTTCAATGGTCTTTGTTTAGACTTTTTGGGCGAGTCAAAATGGAGGGTACACTTTCTGAGCAAGTCAAATTGGGGATACACTTTTGGAGCAAGTCAAAATGTGGACACATTTTGAGCAAGTCAAAAATTGGGAACATTTTTTTAGTATAATCAAAATGAGGGCACACGTTTTGAGTAAGTGAAATGTGCGTGTGTGTGTGTGTGGGGGGGGGGGGGCACACTTAATGAGCAAGTCATAATGTAAGGGTCGTATACTTACTTCCGTATACTCAGTAATAGCAGTTTGGGACACATACAAAACGTCAAATTCCAAAATAAAAGTGTGATTATTTTCATTTAATGTCAAGGGGGCACAAAGACCCACATTTCTTTCAGACCATGATCAGGAAGTTCAAGTACAGCTTATGCCTCAGCATTTCGAATGGCTCGCATTTTAGAAACGTATGCATGCAATGCTTTTGTCTTTATGGTGTTCCCTTAATTTGAAAATTAGCAGGTTTTGTTTCAAAGGTAAATTCCTCAGTGACGCCCTGGACAGGGAGTCTCAGTATCCTGTATCCTGTTTACTGGTAAAACGTCAAACTGACAATACCACACCAGGGGGATGGGGCTTGACCGGAGGCGATTAGTCCAGAGCTCTCACAAGAGAAGTAAATTAAGACACACAATCATCTGCATTTTATGTACAAAATTGTTAATATTATGCATGCCGTGATATTCCTCGTATTCTGTATGATCTCTCCATATTTTTTCACTGTACGGACTGTATTCCTTTTTACTGCATGCTGTGTTATTTGCTACATTTTCAGATGTGGTTTAAATAAAAGCCCTACTTGGCTTACCTTGCATGCTGTAAATTTTCGACAAAATTAATGTATATGTAGATGTATGTTATGTATATATTTCTTGGTAAACTGCATGTGATATAACACTTTTTCATAGATGTATTAATCTTCTCTTGTACAGCTGCTTTTACATGACAATTATGTTATTCTTACATTTGTTATGTCGGAAAATAGCTCATGTAGCTAATTTTTTCTGCTATCCAAAAATCGACGGTAAATAAAGTTTCTTGTATCTCGTATCTGGTGATCAGAGAATCAGGTTCATTCCAATCTCTAATAGTCTGGTGGTAAAACTATGTAAACAGGCATTTGTACTACGCCTATTTTTGGGGATAAGGCCATCCGTTTTTTTTTTTGTTTTTTTTTTTTTTTTGCTCTCCCTTTCAGACTCCCTTGGAAATAAGCAAATTTCAAATTCGAGACTTTGTGAATCGAGTAAGTGTTGGGTATATAGCGCAGTAAACCACGCTTGGTGGATGAGCATGCTTTTCCACCCGTGGGGTTTGCTGTGGCTTTTTTCAGCCGTACGTTACATTTGGTGGCAGCGGTGGGATAATGACAACTGCCAGACCGGGGTTGCCTTACTCATGTCGTCCCCAGTCCAAGACTCGGGACGAGTCTTCTCGGAGGGGGAAGTAATGTGACGGGATAGCCTCCCTTGGAAATAAGCAAATTTCAAACTCGAGACTTTGTGAAATCGAGTAAGTGTTGGGTATATAGCGCAGTAAACCATCCTTGGTGGATGAGCATGCTTTTCCACCGACGGGGTTTGCTGTGGCTTTGTTCGGCCGTACGTTACATTTGTAAAGCAATATAATTCTATTATTCTTCCTTCTTCTCTGCAGGGATTCCCATTTTAGTTATTAGCTCACCTGAGCCGAAGGCTCACAGGTGAGCTTATAGTATACCCATGCTCCGTCGTCCGTCCGTCGTCGGTCGTTCACAATTTCAAAGATCTTCTCCTCTGAAACCGCTTGGCCAATCAAAGCCAAACTTCATGTGGAGCATCCTTAGGGAGTGGGAACGAAAGTTTATATAAATAGTCTAGGTCACGTGACCAAGATGGCCACCATGGCTATAAATAGCAAATACCTTTAAAAATCTTCTTCTCCAGAACCAGTGGGCCGATTTCCACGAAACTTGGTATGTAGCATCGGGGACTTGGACCCATCATAGTTTATATAAATCATGACCCTAGGATGACCTTGACCTATTTTACGGCAAGGTCAACTTAGGTCGCCAATGCATATGAATGGGAAAAAATGGTAAAATGCTATTTAATGGGTAAAACTTACTGGGAATAGGCAAATGGACAGAAGATTAATGTTAATGGAAAATTTTAGCCCCTGGGGGGTTGTCTGCCCCTGTCCCGGGGATATATACATGTATATTTCCATAATAATAAAACATCTTCTCCCCTGAAACCGCTTGGCCAATCAAAGCCAAACTTCATATGGAGCATCCTTGGGAAGAGGGAAAGAAAGTTTATATAAATGGTCAAGGTCACATGACCAAGATGGCCGCCATAGCTATAAATAGAAAAAAAACCTTTAAAAATCTTCTTCTCCAAAACCAGAAGGCCAATGATTTTGAAACTTGGTGTGAAGCATCAGTGACTGGAGCTCTACAAAGTTTATATAAATCATGACCCTGGGATGACCTTGACCTATTTTACGGCAAGGTCAACATAGGCCGCTCATGCATTTGAATGGGAAAAACTGTTAAAATGTCATTTGTAGGGAAAAACTTGCAGGAAATGGGCAAATGGACTTAAGATTGATGATTCTGAAAAAATTTGGACCCCAGGGGTCTGTCTGCCCCCACCCCCGGGGCGATATACATGTATATTACAGTGATATTCAAAGATCTTCTTTTCAGAAACCGCTCGGCCAATCAAAGCCAAACTTTATGAGGAGCATTGTTAGGAAGTGGGAATGAAAGCATGTATAAATGGTCATGGTCACATGACCAAGATGGCTGCCATGGCTATAAATAGCAAAAACCTTTAAAGATCTTCTTCTCCAGAACCAGAAGGCCTATGATTTTGAAACTTGGCATGAAGCATCAGGCAATGGAGCTCTACAAAGTTTATATAAATCGTGACACTTGGATGACCTTGACCTATTTTACGGCAAGGTCAACATAGGTCGCCCATGCATTTTAATGGGGAAAATTGTTTAAATGTCATTTGAAGGGCAAAATTTGCAGTAAATTGGCAAATGGACTGAGGTTTTATGTTTTCAAAAAGAAATTGACTCCAGGGGTTGCTCTGACCAGGCCCTGGGGTTATATACATGTACATTACCATTCTAGTCAAACAAGTTTATTGGTATATATCTCGGGGTTTCAGGTGAGCGTTTACAGGACCATTGGTCCTCTGGTTTAAGGATGTCAGTCATACTACCTTTTTCATATGTATAATTCCTAGTTACAAAACTAGCTGCAGGCTTTTGCGTTTTCTCCAAATCGTCTATTAGAGCTTCATAATGAGGGTCCCAAACTGAGCTACCATATTCGCTCGTTATAGTAAGAATAAATATGTGAGTGCACCCCCTCCCCCCCCCCCCCCCCCACCGTTCACAGACCCTCTGGACCAGGCCTTGCTTAGATATTTTTGAGGCTTTAATCCCCAATAACAAATTACTTTTTTCTTACTTCTTCTTCATACTAACACTATCATACTTTTTAGCCTTACTAAACTTATTTTAACTTTCTTCTATCAACCTTTTCTTTGACGCGCGCGCCTGCACATAATCTTCGCGAGAGGGTACTGCAGTATATATGGAAAGAAAGAAAGAAAGATTTGGTACTAAATACTTAGATAGATTTGGATCGAAGTGACCCATTACCAAATTTTGCTCGAAACTAGACTCACTAGACCCTCAAACATTCAAGCAAATGAACTGCAGCTTAGTCTAGACCTACATGTATTTGTGTGAATCTCACAGTATATTTATTAACTACTTTCCCATTTACACTACTGACTAAATCACGTTGTATTGTTTACATACAAACATAAATAATCGGTGACACACACTGCAATTGTGACAGAAGTTGAGGTTAGATATTAGAGTTTTCTCTTATAGCGTGCACTCTTCTGAAAAATAGATGGGTGTATGCCATGCAGAAATTGAACTTTTATTGAAAGAAAGTAACATAAGAAATCCAAGTTATTTCGTTCTCGCAAACACTTCAATGTTATTGTGCTGGAAGCACTATATGTTCATGTGGCGGAAGTGTTTGCGAAAACGAAATAACCTGGATTTTTTTATGTTACTTTCGTTCAATAAATATTCAATTTCTGCATGACCTGCACCCATCTATCAGTCAGTAGAGTAAATGGTTTATGAGAAAACTCGAATTTTTCATCTCAACTTCGGATGGAATGTATTGTGCGTCACTCATTCCACACCACGTTATTATTGCTGTGATTTATATCAGAATATGCATTGAAGCATTGGCAAGAACTTATCGTTTAGATAGTTGTATATCAGTCTTACAATTAATTTGTCGAAACTATTTTGTCCATTAACGTGACTGTGTGGTTGCTATGAAACGTTGTCGATGGATATAGGAGTAGAATGGGCTAAAACAAGGGCAGATAATTCCAACTATTGAAAATAAATGCGCTTGAAAATTGTTTAATCGGTACCCCAGTGTTCAAATATTACAAATTTCGTATAATTTCTAAAACATATATTTTATCATTTTCCGGTTTTGTCCAGTTTTCTGCGATTAACGTCAGAGTGTCCGAATATATTTTGTCGCGATTGGGTTCAATTATTAGCTGGTTTGGTTTGGTAAAATTTCATTATTTTTCCCTAAAGGGCTTCTAGAAGCATGAAACCTATTTCGACAATGATTCCTCAAAAGTTTCCAAGAATGTCAAATAAATTTAAACCAAATTATGTACTATGAAAATCGTCTTTTTTATTATGTAAAATTCTGTCTAGAATTGCACCAGTGACAGCATGAAACCTAGTTCATTTTTCGCATTTTTTGCACGCGCATAGCTCAGAATCAGAATCAGGACATGATAGTTTACTGGTAAAACGTCAAACTGACAATACCACACCAGGGAGTGGGACTTGACCAGAGGGGATTAGTCCAGAGTTCTCACAAGAGAAGTAATTTTAGACACACAATCATCTGCATTATGCATGCCGTGATATTCCTCGTATTCTGTATTGTCTCTCTATATTTGTTCACTGTACGAACTGTATTCCCTTTTACTGCATGTTGTGATATTTGCTGCATTTTCAGATGTTGTTTATTTCTGTTGTCGAAATTAAAACCCTACTGGGCTTACCTTGCATGTTGTAAATTTTCGACAAAATTAATGTATATATGTCTATGTATGTCTTGGTAAACTGCATGTGATATAACCCTTTTCATAAATGTATTAATCTTCTCTTCTACAGCTGATTTTACATGTTATTCTTACATTTGTTATGTTGGAACATAGCTCATGTAGCTAATGTAGAACCAGTGAGTTCATTCTAATTTCTAAAAGTCGGGGGGAGGGGGTGGGGCTATGTAAACAGGCATTTGTACTTGCTGAAGGTCTCTGAAATGCCAAGTACATGTAATGTTGATTCCTACATCGCCTATTTTGGGGGATAAAGTCATCCGTGTCTTTTTTTTTTTTTTTTTTTTTTGCTCTCCCTTTTAGACATGTGTATAAAAACAATTTACAATTCTATTATCCTTCCTTCTCTGCAGGGACTCCATTTTAGTTTTTTAAGGATGTCTTTCATACTACCGATTTCATATGTATAATTCCTAGTTACAAAACTAGCTGCAGGCTTTTGCACTTTCTCCAAATCGTCTATTAGACCTCCATAATGAGGGTCAAAAACTGAGCTACCATATTCGCTTGTTATAGTAAGAATACCAGAGGACCAATGGTCCTGTAAACGCTCACCTGAGATCTGACATATATACACCAATAAACTTATTTAACTTTAAACGCATATACATGTATATAGCCACAGGGCAGGGTCAGAACCCTGGGGATTAATTTCTTTTTCAAATTCGTAAATATTCTGTCCACTTGACCATTTCCTTGAAGTTTTCCCTGTCATTTTAACAGTTTTCTGCATTTGTGACCTATGTTGACCTTGCTGTAAAATTTGTCTAGGTCATCACGGGATTATGATTTAAACAAACATTATAGTACTCTATTCTTAATTGCTACATATCAATTTTCGCTGCAATAGGTTCAGCAGTTCCTACAAACAAGATTTTTGAAGGGTTTTTACCATATATGAGCATGGCGGCCATCTTGGTCATGTGACCTGGTTTATTTATAATCACATTGATTCTCCCTTCATGCAGATGCTTCCTATAAAATTTGACTGATTGGTCATGTTTTAGAGAAGAAGATCTTTGAAAATAATAGTTATATACATGTATAATGCCCCAGGTCATGGGCAGACCCACCCCTTGGTTCAAAAAAATCTTTTCAGAATCTTAAATCTTCAGTTCATTTACCCATCTCCTGCAAGTTTTGCCCTTCAAATCCCATTTCAACAATTTTCCCCATTCAAATGCATAGGTGACCTATGTTGACCTTGCCCGAAAATAGGTCAAGGTCATCCCAGGATCATGATTTATAAAAAGTTAGTGGAGCTCCATTGCTTGATGTTTAATTCATACCAAGTTTCAACATCATAGGCCTTCTGGTTCTAGAGAAGATTTTTTAAAGGTTTTTGCTATTTATAGCCATGGTGGCCATCTTGGGCATGTGATCTTGACCATTTATACAAACTTTCATTCCTCTTTCCTAACGATGCTCCAAATAAAGTTTGGCTGTTATTGGTCAAGCAGTTTCAGAGAAAATGTTTGAATATTTTGGTCAAATACATGTATATAGCCTCGGGACAGGGACAGACAATCCCTGGGTACATTTTTTTTCCTTTTACGTAAATATCCTGTCTGTTTGCCCATTTTCTGCAAGTTTTGAACTCCAAATCACATTTTAACAACTTTCTCCATTCAAATGCATGGGCGACCTATGTTGACATTGTCGTAAAATAGGTCAAGGTGATTGGATTCATGTGCGGATCCAGAGGGGGGAGGGACCGGGTGTCCATACCTCCCCCCCCCCCCCCCCCCCCTGGAATTTGAAAATTGTACCTAAAAAAGGTAATTTCGGGATTTTTAGTGGGTTGGACCCCACCCTCGCCTGTGACCAAAAATTACCATTTTCGTTGGACCCCCTCTCATGAAAATTTCTGGATCCGCGCATGTCCAAGGGTCACGATTTATACAAATATTTGTAGAGCTTCATTGCCTGATGCTTCATGCCAAGTTTCAAAATCATAGGCCTCCAGGTTCTTGAGAAGAAGATTTTAATTTTTTTTTTTTTTTTTTTTTTTTTTTCTCTTTTTTTTTTTTTTTTTTTTGCTTTTCATAGTCATGCATGGTGGCCATCATGGTCATGTGACGTAGACCATTTAAAACAAACTTTCGTTCCCCCTTCCTAAAGATGCTCCATATGAAGTTTGGCTTTGACTGGCCCAGTGGTTTCAGAGGAGAAGACGTTTGAACATTGTGGACTACAACGACAACGACGGAGTAAAAGCTTCGGCCCAGGTGAGATAAAAATGAGAGTGCCTTTTGGTCGAAGTGACCCGTTACCAAATTTGCAGTTGCAGTTATACAAAGTTATGACGGAGTTAGCTGCACATAAATGGTGTTGTTTTTGGCCAAATGGAAAACTTCTATAAAATTCTACACTGTAATGAAAATGCTTCACAAGAAGATCTAAAAGCAAAATATCAAGAACTCATATTGCAATACCATCCGGATAAATCCTATTCACAAGATGACACCACAGATATGTTTGTGAAAATCAACAAAGCGTGGAAAATTCTTGGTGATTCAAAACTACGGGAACAATTTGATTTGAGGTGGAATGAACGTTGTCTTGCCAATTCATGGCCCATTCAAGAAAATGTAGGCATTTCGGATTTTATTTTGTTGCAGAGTGATACAGGGGAACAGACCGAGGGAAATGAGGATTTTGACATGTATAGCTACAACTGCAGATGTGGTGGCCAGTTTTTGTTGTCATCAACTGACATTCAACTGAAGTTTGATATTGTCTGCTGTGATTCATGCTCATTGGCGATACAAGTGATTTATGATAATGAAGATGGAACATGAATATTTATTTGAAGCATGGCTGTGATTGTATTTTTGAATGTATCTTTTTACAAGCATGTACTGCAGTGGGAACTGAACTGCTGATTATTGGATATGATGGCTAAAAGGCCAGCTATTTATTTGTGCAATAATGAACCAGCTTCAAGCCTTGATGACTATCAACTGGACCAACTGCTTATAAGGATTTTGAAAATTGGATAAAATGTTGGATTCTTCCTGTACATTACTGTTTGGGCTTTCCAACAAGTTGGTGTCAGGATGATAATGTTGGAGTTTAAAACTCCAAATGTAGAGTTAGGAGAACACTGCTGGATAGAGGAAATGTTCAACTTACCTTGTAGACTGTGCTCTTAAAGATTGTTCTATAATCATGTGTAAAAGTAATTCTAATAAAATTGTTTGTTTTGTAATTACAACTTGTGTAAGTACTTTTCTTCTTTACTCCAAATGCACTTGTATATCTAGAAATATAAAAGCTTTTGTAACCTCATGCAAATTAGAACCCCCTTGCAGATGCAGCACTAACAAGTATCAACAATCAAAGCAATAATAAGAAAAAGAAAGATATATATGTAAAATAAGGTTTCTGAAATATATCTAAAATACTTTCTGAAATATATCTAAAATACACCTGTTCTCAGTGGCTGAGAGCAGGTGTATTTTAGATATATTTCAGAAAGTATTTTAGATATATTTCAGAAACCTTATTTTACATATATATCTATGGTATACCCGGCGCACGTCATCGTTAATTTCGTAACGTCGTTGACGTTTTTAATCATTTTGAAGGAAATTCCCGCTCAGCAAATATGGCCATCTATTCAACATGTACATTAGACAAAAATAGTTTTACTATCTTGTGCTTCGGCCTTAGTAAATTTCTCATCAGTATCCAATACTCGAACCCAATCTCAATTTCATGTTGCTTTAAAAATCGCCTGAAGTCAGCCGTCTGCATGCGATCGGCTCATTACGCATTAACATCAGCAGCGTCGCGCTTTATTTTTGTGTCTTTTTCCTTTTTCTGGTATGTTATTTTATCGTCAGAATCACAACGAGGCTATTTGTACACAAATGATTGATTCATTGAATGTTCCTGTTTTGTCTACATTTAGTTATTTTTGCGCTAAACATGGCATTTTCAAAGATCCCGGCAATTTTAGAAATCCAACAGATTTAAGCCACGGTCTGCCGACGACGTTTTTAACGTTAAATGCAGTGGAAAAGCCCACACATTACATTGATATTTCAAAAATGCTCACTCCAAATCATTTCAAACTTCTGCATAACATTCTCGTAACTTTATGTTTCTACGGGGCTTATTTTGGCGTAATTCGCATGCACATTTTACATTTTATCGAGACATATATGAAAAAGTACATTTCCAAAAATTCGCGTGCGCCGCCTATGCGTCACCATGGTTTTAAAATAGCACGGCGTGTTTACGATACTTGCAAAATCTGTAATTATTTTACCTTATCTCGATAAGCAGATGTTCTGATGTATCGTGATATAATTTGTTCTTAAATTGAACTACCCATGTTGAAGTGACAGCAAATGTCAACGTTATTTTGGATCTTCCCTCGTACATGTATGAAGCAGTTATTTATTTTTTTACAAAAAAGGAACCCACCAATAATCACGATACATGTTCTAACTTAATTGTTAGAAATCCAGTCTTCCATACAAACCAGACAGTTTGCAGTCTCGGCTTGACATTTGAAATATGAGCCTGTGCGTGAGAAAACCAACAACTTGGGTTTCTGACCATGTCCAACACAAACCGGCCTGTACAGTCAGAGGCTGGAACTTTTTGATTTAGAAAGTAGAGGAATTGTACTATCCGTGTAGCGAAACCAAAGGCGCTGATCAGCTTCCCAGCAGGAAAATTGTTTCTTTATACGCTAAAACAAATGACCAATTGTGCAGTAACTACACTGCTAAGGAGTGCGTAGTACACATGTCCAAATAGCCATATTCTATGGCTGCAAAGCTTGGTTTGTATCTGATCGGAACAAAGATTTTCCCAGCCATAACGCGGCTTGATTTTACGAGTGTTTTTTGTATGTTTTTTTTTTCGCAATAAATTAATTCATCACTTATCTCAAGTTCAAGTTTTATTACTTGAAATAGTAATGTTCTGTGAGAAAACAAAAACGAAACAAGACCATTACGAAAACTTGTCCATGCAATAAACATATAATTATTTTCTGAGCTTTAAAAATTGAAAGTTTTCAGCTGAAAAAAAAAGAAGATATGTTTCTTATTTTTGCTCAAAACATAGATTGTGGGTACACGTTAGAAACCCCAGTTTTTCTATATAAAAAAGTGGTGTTCAACATTGCATAGACATGTTTTCCTGATTAGTTGTTTTTTATGCTAAAACAAATAACCAGTTATGCAGTAACTGCGCTGCTAAGAAGTGCATTTTTTTCGTCGAGTAGTACACATTTCCGAAATTTCAAGCCTCTAGCCATATTCTGTGGCTGCACGGCCTTGTTTGTATCAAACCGCATATCTGAAAGGAAGACAGATTTTGTCATAACGTGGCTTGAGTTTACTAGTTTTTGAAACCGACTCATCTTTGCATGTTGTTTGTCCCGCAATAAATCCATAATTTTTCTCAAGTTTTATAACTTGAATTAAACAAAAACGAAATAAGACGACAATTTAAATGGTGTTGAATCAGTACAGTGACTGAAAATCAGTAGTCAAAACGAAAGTAATCTAGTGGAGCGAGCATCTGTTGCGCAGTTCTTGTGCTACTGGCTTTCGGCGGGTGAACCAGAAAGGATCGATGTCTTGCTACTAAAACTTGCCAATGCAATATACAGAGATTTTTTTCAGCTGTAAAAATGAACATTTCATAGGAAATTTTTTCGATATTTTTAATATTTTTGCTCAAAACATTGAGGCGGTTCTAACTAGTTCCAACAATCTATGTTTTGGATCAAAAATAAGAAAAATAGGTATACCCCTGCATATCCCAGATTTTACTATACCAGAGGACCATTGGTCCTGAGAACGCTCACCTGAAGCCTGATCTTGGAGTATTAAGTCATAATGAAATGACCTTGACCTTGAATACTCACAGACCTTTATTGACTCCATAAGTTGTCTGCATCTGCAAAGTTTCAGGTCTCAGGCTGCAATAGTTTCCAAACCCAGTGATTTCTGAGAAAACCATAATTTTAATTTTGATATTTAAATGACCTTGGGCCAAGGTCAAGACATGACCTTGGCCTTCATTAATTACTTACCTTCACTGACTCCATTAGTTGTCTGCATCTAGCAACTTTCAGGTCTCAGGCTGCAACAGTTTGTTTTCGCCTTTTCCCATGTGAAAGCCTATGTTTCCAAAATTGACCTTGCCGTAAAATAGGTCAAGGTCATCATATGGTCATCATTTCAACATACTATGATGGGCTGGAGTCCCAAATGCTACATACCAAGTTTCATGAAAATTGGCCTGCCGGTTCTGGAGAAGAAGATTTTTGAAAGGTTTTTACCATATATGGGCGTGGCGGCCATCTTTGTCATGTGACCTGGATTTCGCGATCAAACTTTCGTCTCCCCTACCCATGGATGCTCCACATAAAATTTCACTTTGATTTGCCAAGCAGTTTCAGAGAAGATCTTTGAAAAGTGTGTATGGACAACAGACTGGCCAAGGTCAAGAGATGACCTTGACCTATATTAATCACATACCTTCATCTACTCCATTAGTTGTTTGCATCTACCACTTTTCAGGCCTCAGGCTGCAATAGTTTTCAAAAAATCCATAGTTTTCACTTCTTCCTATGTAAAATCCTATGTTTCCAAATTTGACCTTGCCGTAAAATAGGTCAAGGTCATCCAAGGGTCATCATTTTATCAAACTATAATGGGCTGAGGTCCCCAATGCTACATACAAAGTTTCGTGGAAATCGGCCCACTGGTTCTGGAGAAGAAGATTTTTTAGTGGTTTAAACCATATATGGGCGTGGCGGACATCTTGGTCATGTGACCTAGATTTTGCGATCAAACTTTCGTCTCCCCTACCCATGGATGCTCCACATAAAATTTCACTTTGATTGGCCAAGCAGTTTCAGAGAAGATGATCTTTGAAAAGTGTGTATGGACAACAGACTGGCCAAGGTCAAGAGATGACCTTGACCTATATTAATCACATACCTTCATCTACTCCATTAGTTGTTTGCATCTACCACTTTTCAGGCCTCAGGCTGCAATAGTTTTCAAAAAATCCATAGTTTTCACTTTTTCCTATGTAAAAGCCTATGTTTCCAAATTTGACCTTGCCGTAAAATAGGTCAAGGTCATCCAAGGGTCATCATTTTATCAAACTATGATCGGCTGAGGTCCTCAATGCTACATACCAAGTTTCGTGGAAATCGGCCAGCCGGTTCTGGAGAAGAAGATTTTTGAGTGTTTTTTACCATATATGGGCGTGGCGGCCGTCTTGGTCATGTGACCTGGATTTCGCGATCAAACTTTCGTCTCCCCTACCCATGGATGCTCCACATAAAATTTCACTTTGATTGGCCATGCAGTTTCAGAGAAGATCTTTGTAAAGTGTGTATGGACAACAGACTGGCCAAGGTCAAGAGATGACCTTGACCTATATTAATCACATACCTTCATCTACTCCATTAGTTGTTTGCATCTACCACTTTTCAGGCCTCAGGCTGCAATAGTTTTCAAAAAATCCATAGTTTTCACTTTTTCCTATGTAAAAGCCTATGTTTCCAAATTTGACCTTGCCGTAAAATAGGTCAAGGTCAACCAAGGGTCATCATTTTGTCAAACTATGATGGGCTGAGGTCCTTGATGCTACGTACCAAGTTTCATGGAAATCGGCCCACCGGTTCTGGAGAAGAAGATTTTTGAAAGGTTTTTACCATATATGGGCGTGGCGGCCATCTTGGTTATGTGACCTGGATTTCGCGATCAAACTTTCGTCTCCCCTACCCATGGATGCTCCACATAAAATTTCACTTTGATTGGCCAAGCAGTTTCAGAGAAGATGATCTTTGAAAAGTGTGTATGGACAACAGACTGGCCAAGGTCAAGAGATGACCTTGACCTATATTAATCACACACCTTCATCTACTCCATTAGTTGTTTGCATCTACCACTTTTCAGGCCTCAGGCTGCAATAGTTTTCAAAAAATCCATAGTTTTCACTTTTTCCCATGTAAAAGCCTATGTTTCCAAATTTGACTTTGTCGTAAAATAGGTCAAGGTCATCCAAGGGTCATCATTTTATCAAACTATGATGGGCTGAAGTCCCCAATGCTACATACCAAGTTACGTGTAAATCGGCCCACCGGTTCTGGAGAAGAAGATTTTTGAGTGGTTTTTACCATATATGGGCGTGGCGGCCATCTTGGTCATGTGACCTAGATTTCGCGATCAAACTTGAAATGCCACTACCCAAGGAGGCTCCACATAAAATTTCAACTAGATCAGCCGAGCGGTTTCAGAGAAGAAGATCTTTGAAATTGTGGACGACGGACGGACGACGGACGGACGGACGCCGGATCATGGCCATCCTATTAGCTCACCTTGTGAGCCTTCGGCTCAGGTGAGCTAAAAAAAGGGGGTTATAAGGGGGTATACATTTTACGGACATGTTATCCTGATATTCGTACGAAAACCACGCAGTTAGAATACTTGTCACATGAATATGAAATGCTACTTGGAAACCATGGGAAACGCAAATTAAGCGTAATTTGGTATTTCCCGCTATTGCGCCAGAATTAGACCAGGGAATTACGTAGCCAGGCTGGCATATATTCACAACTTTAAACGAATCAAAGAAGAAGTATTGTTTATTGCAACCCGTACCACGATCAGTCTGCAGGTTGGTGAGTAATTGTGAGTTTTCATATTTTGTAATGGAAATATTCAAATAGGCATATTTTAGGGCAGGCGAAGGATGTATATGTATAGATCTACCTCAGCCAGTTGTATGCTATCTTGTAAATGTTATGCACCAGTCATTTGTATCTCCGGCTCCCCTACGGCCGGGGAATAGCGGGGCTTTTAACCTTTCAATTTTTAAAGCCCTGGTAAAAGCCCGCCACTGCGGGGCCAAATTTGTAGTAAAATCCCTGCTAAAAGCCCCGGCTCCCCGGAGGCTGACAATAATGTGGAACAACAGCTGGTAGTTGTTCTGATGAAACTGAAATATGAGAGGGGTTTTAATTTATGCATGTAAACGCACAGATACATTTGCAAATTAAATAAGGACCGTAAAAGTAATCGAATGTTAAAAATACAACTTATATTTAATATAGGGATCAAACATGATTTTCCATTCGCTAGGTCCCGAGGGGAGTGTTGAAAACCGAGGGCGGAGCCCGAGGTTTTAAACACTCCCCGTGGGACCTCGCGAATGTTAATGAATGACAAAATCATTTTTGATCGCTATTATTGCATAAATTCTGCAGAAACGAAAGAAATAAGGTTCAGAAGCGAAAGAAATATGGTGCACTATATTTTACGGCCTCATCACATTTTCATACGCGTTACAGCTTTCGTTTTTATGCTCGTTCCGGGCGGACTTCAGTTTCTCATTACTAGCACGTGCTTTGCGTGCCGCCCGGTAACGAGCATAAGTAAAAGCCATGTATTAACAGCACGTGCGCGCGTGAAATGCATGGCATAAACGGCTGTTAATATCGTGTGAATCGGGTATTTATGCAATAATTTGAATTGTTATGACACTATATTGGTGGGAAATTAAAACCTTGCCACATCCCCGGCACTGCCGGGACTCATCAGAAGTTTAAACCTGGCACTTTAGCCCCGCTGAGTCCCGGCTATCACCGGCCCTAGGGGGACCGGGATAACAAATGACTGGTGCATTATTTTCTAGCATGGTGTCTGGGTTGAGATTTTAAATTTGAGTGATCCCAAGGCCATTGAACTGCGTCCTATTTTAAGCTAAACCGCGTATGCTGCATGTATGCATACGCAACATCAAAGGCGCTCTATTTTACGGGTTCTTCTCGCATTCCAATCGGCATCAGTAGTTCTCATGTCTGCCCGGCTTGGCTGAAAATGTATTGACTGAGACGTAAAGCCGTAGGCAAACCAACCCAAAATATATTGAGCCGTCGCGTGTGAAAACCATCAGTATGGGGCTCCGACCAGGTCTGACACAAACTAACCTTTACAGTCACAGAAGCATGCTAGAAGCTTGAAATTTAGAAAGAAGATGAATTGTACTATCCGCGTAGTGAAAACAAAGGCGCTGATCAGCTTCGCAAAAACTGCGTAGCTGATCTGCGCCTTTGTTTTCGCATATGCAGATTGCTGGTTTTCTTATGCTGAGCCTCATATGTTACTACGCATTTCGTGTACCTTTCATTATGTTTTTGAGTTTCTTTCTTTTACCTTTTAAAATTAAATATATTATCTTACTTTTAGATGAAGAAACGGTGCTTTTGTGAGCTTTGAACCGAAGAGACGCACAAAGACGTACGTCTACTGCTGTTTGAAACATATTAGAGCGAAACGAACTAGTTTAAGTACACTCCAGAAAGTTAATCATTGGAAGTCGAAATCGAAAGTGGCAAAATGTAAATCGAAAGCAAAAATGAAATGAAAAAAAAAAAAAAAAAAAAAAAAATAGATATACACCAGGAACTAAATAAAAGAGAAGGAAACAAAATGTGTGAAAATAACATGCAAAGCTAACGAGAAATCTAGTCAAGGAGTTGAACTATTTGAACTCTGCCTTGTATAAACAATAGAAACAAAAGTAAAGTAAAATGGATACGAAAAAAATAATCGCACTGTTAATGTCATTGATATTAGTTTTGAACCTTCTTCACATTGCCGACGCAAGAAAGAAGAGAAAATGCAAGTTGAGAATACGTCAGGGCAATCCCGTGTGCGTTGACAAAAGGGTCAAGGTGAACAAAAATTGGGCCAAGGTCATGATGAACAATATGAAGGTCAAGAAGGGAAAATGGAGGAAAGGAAAACGATTGAGATTATGTGCCAGTGATGGTGGAACTTGTCAACTGCGGACAAGAAAGAATGGAAAATACAGATGTAGATGTGTGCCGGTTGGGACTATTGACCTTTAAATGTCTCTACATCACGAAAACATGTCTGTGCAATGTATACCCCCTTGAACCCCACTTTTATATACATGTATATTAAACCTGAGGTCAAAAAGCTTCTTTATCTTTATCTATAAAGGGAAAATGGAGGAAAGGGAAGAGATTGAGGTTATGTGCCCGTGATGGAGGAACTTGTAAACTGCAGACAAGAAAGAATGGAAAATACAGATGTAGATGTGTGCCGGTTGGGTCTATTGACCTCTAAATGTCTCTATTTTCATGTTATGTATTTATTTATTTCTTATTTTTATTTATTTATTTATTTATTTATTTTAATATCTACAATTCTATTATTTTTGATAAATATTTGTTTTATCATTAAACATGTTGAGCCGCCTCGTGGGAAGACCAACAATGTGGTTTCCGAACAGGTCTGACACAAATCGGGCTGTACAGTCACAGAAAAGAGCAAGAAGCTTGAAATTTCTGAAGTAGAAGAGGAACTGTACTATCCGAGGAGCGAAAACAAAGTCGCAGTTACTGCGAAGCTGACCTGCGTCTTTGTTTTCGCAAATGCAGATTGATGGTTTTCTCATGAGGCGGCTCATGTTCATACGACTGCATTAGTCACGTGATCAAACATAGCGCATTAATTTCGAATAGGGCGTTTATGCCTAGGTTACATTTGGCCTACGATTAGCTTGCGATGATAGCACCCTGCCAAATTGTGCATTTTCGCACAGTCTCTACTGCACACGGTGAACCTACGCTGTCCTTACGATTCAATGGCTTCCTGTGATCATTTTGTAATAGTCTGTACTTTTACATTCTTTTTTTTTTTCAGTAAAAAAATCGTAAGCTCGTAGCCAGTAGGCACGTCGTGCGGGCGCCATACAGAGACCCTACGATTCATACGGCCATCGTAGGGAGACCGCAAGGACTCAGTGAGAAATCAAAGGGTCTCCTCACGGACATCACACGGGCTCCGTACGATTTCCTCTTATTGTGTGCGGATACCCTACGATTCTGGTACGATTGTCCTACGATTTCCCTACGATCTCCATACGATTTCCCTACGATATCCGTACGGTTCTAACTCAGAACCTCGACGAGAGCCGGAGGCCCCCGTGGCCGAGCGGTTTAGAGCGCTGTTTCTTAATCACTCGATTATCTCACCGCTGTGTCTGGTGTGGGTTCGAGCCCCGCAAGCCACATGAGACAAGCCAAGTTCTGCTTGCGGGTGTGCCAGGTGGTTTTTCTCGGGGTTCTCCCTTTTTCGCCCCACCTTCTGATTGGCCGTCTAATATGAGCTGAAATAATCTTGAAAGGGACGTTAAAAATTCGACGAAAGCCACGATTACCTACCGTATCTAAATCATCGCACGGAAATCCGCAGACCGAAAAATCGTACGCTGATCGGGGCAAATGTAGCACTACTTATTTATTTATTCAGTCTTTTCTTTCTGATCTTTTTTTTTTTTTTTTTTTTTTTTTTACAAAATGACGAGCTAAACTTAAACAGCAGTCACACAGTAGCGTATAACCCAAACGCGCGCCGGGTGTATGAAAAATCTCAACACGCTGAAGACTTTGGACGTATAAAAATTAATTTGTTCCTTTAACTCGCTTTAGCAGTCACACATTAGCGCGTGACTGGGGCGAGTGTGCCGGACGTATAAAAAGTCTCAAAGTTTTGGAGTACGGTTGTGATACGTCCGAGACACGCTAAGCACGCACTACAGGCGCGCATCGAACGTTCATCGCGCGTTTCATACACGCTTGGGGGACGCTACTGAAGCAACAGCTAATAAAATCGGAAAGCGCATGGACGTGCTTCAAACGCGCGCCAAACGCGTTCAGAGCGTATTCAACGCGCCTGTAGCGATTGTGGAGCTTATTCGGGACGTATAAGTTACACGCCCGGGACACGCCGAGGTTTAAGAAAATTTTTAAGCATGCTTAATTTTTTTTAGCCCAAACGCGCGCGAAACGCGTAGAGACTTTTAGCGACGTACAGCGATGCGCGCCGGACGTACACCAAGCGTACCCAACGCGCTTGTAGCGAGTTTTGGACTTGTTTCCGACGTGCGTCTGGCGTATGTGGAATTTTGCTCTTTTTTTTCAACACGCCCGGCGCGCGGTTCACTTATACGCTACAGTGTGACTGCTGTTTTATGCATGTGAACACCTAAAGTGTGTGTTTATAAATATTAAAACACAACGACAGTGGAGCCGGTCTTGGGGGTTTCCGACCACGTCCGACACAAACCGGTCTGTGCAGCTACAAACGATGGCCAGAAGCTTGAAATTTCGGATTTAAAAAGAAGAGGAATTGTACTATCCGTGTAGCGAAAACAAAGACGCTGATCAGCTGTTTATAGTTACTGCACAGCTGATCTTCGTCTTTGTTTTCGCATACGTATAAATCCGGCTTTCATATGATTCATCTGGACCTATATGGTTCTCCCTTAAGCCGTTGCATGTTCAAAGCGTATGAAATTACTTTTGTTTTTCTTTAAATTTAGCTAATTACGTGTGTACGTCTCGTTAAAAGTTGTCTATTCGCTCGTCTTTCATACCAATATACTTGCCTGTAGGACACTGCTCATCGACAGTTTTCTGTTTTATATATTTATATAGTTTTGTGCATGTTATCTATTTGTCTTGTTTTATTATCTTACTGCTGCCATTTTACATTAATACAAATATTTGCTTTACGAAAATGCGTTTCTCTTCCATTGCTATTCAAGATCGTCACGTCGTCAATAAATGAGCCTGTGCGTGAGAAAACCAAAAATCTGGGTTCCGAACAGGTCCTACTCAAACCGGGCTGTACAGTCACGGAAGATGGTTAGAGAGGCTTGAAATTTTGGATTTAGAAAGAAGAGGAATAACGTACGCTGCCCTAAAGTCGTCACCTTGGCGCATTTCAGCTACTGCCACGGGCTACACACAAAGGCTAGCTAAGAATGCATTTTGGCAGAGGGAAGCTTAACTATTTACCTAGTATGTCAATTAAAGAAATATATTGTAAACTATACGCAAATAATGAAAAAAAGACCGATTTAGAGCAGAGGGGTATGACTGACGACTTTAGGACCACCAGGACCTAAAGTCGTCAGTGACCAGGCCCTAAGGTCGTCAGCAGTATTAAGTGGTACTAGAGTGTCTTTTCGCTACCAATAAATACCGCTTGTGACCATAAAAGCATGATTGTGTGATTGTGCAAATGAACTTTATGAATCGGTTATTTGATCTTGAAGGACCAACAAAGGGTCTGATCGGCCGTGGTTCTTGTCCAATGGACGTACTGTGCTGATCTTAGCATTGATTAGTAACTTTGCGTGTAATTGGGTGGTACGGAGGTGGTGTTGATAGTCACAGGTGTGCACTTAATGTCTCTGTAGCTATGTAGGTATATTGAGCTGGTCCTAGAGTTGTCACGATAGTCTTAGACCCGTCATTTTTGTACTTTTAATGGCATCAAGTACCTCGGTGCGGAGGTGTTTGGGAGTTATTTGTGGTACCTGTGAAGTGTTTTAAACCCTCAACAATAATGATAGTGGCCGTTTGGAATTTGCCTTAGTTCTCATGCGCTTAGAAGTGATGTGTTGGTATTATTAAAAGATCACAAATAGCAGAGGGGGTGGTCCTATATTGGCGGACTGAAGTTCTGCTAAACGGTGCAGGTAATTTTGCCTGACTACCAAATGAAAGCATGAGTGAGGGAGAAGTTGTCTAAAGACTAGTGAATGCATGAGTGGTGAAATTAGTGGAACACTGGAATTACTAAATGCATGCGTGGCAATGAACGTGGTTATGTTATGAGAACGCACTGATTGGTCGAAAACGTTGGTAGTCTTATGGCATATAGAAGCGATTGGTGGGTTGTCTTGGTGGTCCTAAAATATATTGACCGTTTTAAATAGTCAGCGAAAATTGTGGTTTTGTTGAAGATTGTTACATAGGCTGATGGTGGTAGTGGACCTTGTGATGTACCATAGTCCTGAAAGACACTTCTGTAGCCACCTTTGAAGCTCAGGGGTTTAACATATGTAGTTTGGTGATCCAAGTGGTGTGTCATCTACGTTCGAACAAATTTACAATAGTGGTCGTATCTCATTAGTGAATGGTAAACAGTGTTCTGCGCCCATGGGTGTACTGTGCGGTTGTATGGGGGTGTCGGTCGACCCTAAGGTGTGCTGAAAGTTTGCTTTATCAGTGGTCCAGGCGAGTCTTAGCATGGAGGAAGACAAATATGAAGGAGGGGGATAGGAGATAGAGAATTGAAAACGGAATCAAATAACCACTTTTTCATGAAGACCTAAGGTCGTCAGGCATGACCTAAAGTCGTCATCTCACTTTTCAACCAGTTATTTATATGTTTACATGCTTTATCGATGAAAGGGAAGCATTTATTGGTAGATCGGTATCTTCTGGGCATGTCTAAATGTACAAGTCATTAAGAGGCAGGCGTAGCTCAAGGGAATTTCCATTCGCCGGATCGATATGAAAAGCATATTCAGCTCTCGACAGACTTTCAATTTTGTGCAAAATTGGGTACCCCTGTTTCAACGTCTACTACAAAGAAACCGGTTATTTAGAGGTTGTGAATTAATAATTATACAGTAGAGGAGATATTTTCCATTAAAAGCATGCCCCTTCTGAAAATTTTCGATGACAAAGACGGAAATAGTGGGGGTCAAAAGAAAAGTGACGACCTTAGGACCATGACGACTATAGGGCAGCGTACGTTACTTTATTGTTGCACAGTACTATCCGTGTACCGAAAACAAAGGCGCTGATCAGATTCGCGGTTACCAATTCTAATGCACAGGGGACCCCAATTTCCTGCAAGTTTTTCCCTTCAAATGATATTTTAACAATCTTACCCTTTCTAATGCATAGGGGACCCATGTTGACCTTGCCGTAAAATATACCAAGGTCATCACAGGGTCATGACTTATGTTTACGTTGTAGTACATGTCAAGCTTTGTTGAAACAAGTCCACTGGTCCCTCTGTCTTGAGTCATCGGTGCTTCATGTCAAGTTTCGTTGCCATTGGTTAAGAAGATGTTTGAATGCTTTTTACCATTTATGGGCATGGTGGCCATCTTGGTCATGTGACTTAGATTATTTATGTACACATTACATAAAATTTGGCTTTGATTGACCGAACGGTTTCAGAGAGAGGAGAAGATGGTTGAATATTCTAGTAATATACATGTATATTGCCCCGGCCCGGGATGTGAGTATATTAGCCCCTGGGGTCCAATTGTTTTTCAGAATCATTAATATTCAGTCCTACTGCCCATTTCCTGCAAGATTTTCACTTAACATGACTTTTAAACAGTCTTACCCATTCAAATGCATAGGGGACTCATGTTGACCTGGCCGTAAAATAGGCCAAGGACATCACAGAGCCAATATTTATATACATTGTAGTACATGTACTTTAGCCATTGATGATTCATGCCAAGTTTCGTTGAACTCGGTCGTCCGGTTCTTGAGATTTTTGAAGGGATTTTATAGGCATGGCGGCCATCTTGGTCATGCGACCTGGTTTATTAATATATACATTGGTTCCCCCATCCTATAGCTACTTCATATAAAATTTGGTTTTGAATGGCCAAGCGGTTTCAGAGGGGAAGTTATTTGAATATTATTCACAGTGAAAACCAATGTATATCACAACTTGATAAAATTGGTATTTTCACTGATATGAAATTTCACTGATATCAAATCTCACTGATATCAAAAGTCACTAGTGACTGATATCAGCCAATATCTTCACTGTAGATTTTGGATTACTTCTGACGTTTCCATTTGCTTGACGTCATTAAATGTGTCTCACTTCAGGAATTAAAACGCCTATAATTCCGTTATTTATGAACGAAAACATAAAGTGTGGTTATTCATGTTCTTAGTTAGAACGTAAGGAACAATGTGATACCAAAATTATTTGTGTTTTCAAAAATTTTTGGTTTTTGCATTTTCACCGCCTGCCTTGTGAATTGGAAAATGCCTGTGTATTGTATAAAATAAAAAGAAAATATGCTTTTTTCGGTGAATACCAAATATATTTAATCTCGTGAAATGAAAACAAAAAGTTTCACTCGTGCTGCGCACTCGTGAAAATTCTGATGTTTTCAACTCACTCGATGAAATATATTTGGTATTCACCTCAAAAAAGCAAATATCCTCTATATATTGTCCCGGGGTGGGAGCATATGAGCCCCTGGGGTCCAATTATTTTCAGAATCATTCATATTCATTCCTACTGCCCATTTCCTGCAAGATGTCCACTTTTAAACAGTCTTCCCCATTCAAATGTATTTGAGACCTTTGATGACCTTGCCGTAAAATAGGTCTAGGTCATCACAGTGTCACGATTTATATATACATTGTAGTACTGAGTCAGACACTTCGGCACCACTACCAGTTACCTAGTCAAATCGGCCCTAGTCATTTCGGACCAAGTTACTTCGGACCCTAGATGCTTCGGCACCACTATCATATCGGCCCCACTTTTATTTCGGCACCTAGTCTATTCGGCACCACATTTTTTCGCCACAGTAGATTCAGTCATATTATTATTTATTATCAGTCTTTTTGCTATCGCTTGCGGTTGTACAGTCCGGTTTGGGTCTAACACTTATTCATTAGATGGAACAAAAACTCAACAGTAACACCAGAAAACAATTTGCGTTTAATCTTTATTTTACTTTATTTTTATTTAATTAAACAAGTATCAAAATTGTATACAAAACATAACTGAAGTGGTTAGACTGCATCTGTGCATTGACGATTCAATGCAATATATTATGTTTCTCACACAATTACATATACATATGTTTGTAATTATATTTGGGCCAAAGTTTGTAATATGAGCAGCGTCATGAGAAAACCGGGTTTTTATATATGAAAAAACAAAGGCGCAGGTCAGCTTCGCAGTAACTGCGAAACCGATTAGCGTCTTTGTTTCCATACATGGATAAAACAATTTCTCCTCTACTTAAACCCAAAATTTCAATGCTCTTGCCTGCTGCAGTGACTGCACAGGCAGGTTTGTATGAGACCTTGTCGGAAACCCCAAAGACCGATTTTGTCACGTCACGGCTGATATGATAGGTTTTTCATCAGGGCCTATATTTAAGTATACATTTTTAAAGTCCTTCTTCAGTGTCTATAATATGTCACATCATACTTAGTCGTGCGGCGCGTTGATGTGCCCAACTTCTCGCATGAACTCTGACGTCTTCATACTTCTCCCAGAGTTCTTAAGTCTGCCATGTATATGCTTGTAGGCTTTCCTCTGCTGACGTGAGACGGCCTGCTCATCCACGAGCTGCACCTGGATGTCCACACATCTCGCCTCTTTCCTCAGTAGGGGCACCAGGAGGTAGACGCGCAGCTTTCCCATTCAGTCGACGATGCCAGCCTGAAATTAATAAAGTACACATATAGCACACTGAAAGCAAAGCAAGAAAAGAAAGCAAAAACGAAACAAAGAAAGGCGTGTGTTTATCATTTAATACATGTAAAATGTTTCAGTATGTTGAAAACTTGTTTTCTGTGATGTAATGTTTATCCCCAGTATGCATGATAGTGAGACTACAATGGCTACCAACGGACGAAGATTACCACATGTCTGTTCCTTCTTTTTCTTTGTTGCTTTTGTTGTGGTGTATATACGAATGCAGCGTTTCGATTATTTGATTTGTTATGTATTGAAAAACAAATGAGCCGCCGCATGGGAAAACCAACAATCTGCAAAACAAAGGCATAAATCAGTTTCGCAGTAACTGCGAAGCTGATCAGCGCCTTTCTTTTCGCTACATAAATAGTACAAATCAATCCAAAATGTCCAGCCTCTAACCATCTTCTGTGACTGTACAGGCTGGTTTGTGTCGAACTTGCTCGGAAACTACACTGTTGGTTTTTACCACAAGACGGCTCAAATTATACCTTCGACATCATTGTTTATGCGGTCGGACTGCTGGTAGACAGACCAATGCCGGTGGCTCCAGTGGGGGTTGTTCATCCACGTGGTGTCTAGGTAACCCATCAGTTAGTGGTTGTTCAAACCTTCGTTAGCCCTCGATTTGTTAACTATATATCAACTTCGAAAGCAAATGCACTGTTATTTTTTGTTGATAAAATGTAAGAATCCTTTGCACTGCAAAGGATTCTCACATTTTATTAACAATAAATAACAGAGTATTGGTAATATTCAGGTATGAAATTCTAACGAATCGTTAACTAACGATGTCGTTAATTTTGAACAACTGGGCCCTGGTTTTCTTGCGTCCTGCACCATCTGGTCGAAGGCACCCTCGATGCGACTAGACGGTAGAAAAGGCAGCGCCAACACTTACCGGATGAACACGTGCAGCCCCTGACGCTCCTGTTACATGTATGTTGTCTTCAGACCTTCATCATCACCGCCCGTCCCCAATGGAACACACACCCACGGATGTCGCAGTCGGGGTAGACCTCTTTCACAGCTTCCTAGGCCGCAAAAACAGAAAATCTGAAGCATGAGTGGTTTTTGGACAGTGATGTTGTATTCTAATTCTGTATTCTGATTTTGCTTATAGATATGAGCCGCCCCATGGGAAAACCAACAATCTGCATAGGCGAAAACAAAGGCGCAGATCAGCTTCGCAGTAACTGCAAAGCTGATCAGCGCCTTTGTTTTCGCTACTCGGATTGTACAATTCCTCTTCTTCTGAACTCCAAAATTTCAAGCTTCTAGCCTGCTTCTGTAACTGTACAGGCCGGTTTGTGTTAGACCTGTTCGGAAACCACATGACTGTTTTTTTTTCCACGAGTCGGCTCATATGTTCGGATTGCATACAGTCGGGTCGCAGTCGCCTTGTTTACTTCTAAAATTCTAACTTCTAACCTAAGGACTGTCAGTTCTATAAGTCCAGTCGTATTCATTTGGTAAAAATGTATTTGTACAATTTTTACAAACTATGATTCCGAAACCATTCAAACTTTTCAAATTAGATTACGAAGATTGATTGATTGATATTATGAGAATGCTTACCCGGCTCAAAGTCCATAACGAAGTCCTCAGCACAGCAACGCCGTCACAAATGGTCTCATTCAGTTGCCGGAACACCTGTTAGAAAGGAACACATTGGTTTAGTTAAAATATCCATTTTTATAAAAAGTAACTTTAATGTGGTCAGTGGTCGTGTACTTAAATTATTAGCGAGATAAAACGATGCTTAACATGTTTTAAGGACTTGGAAAAAAATCACGTAATTTGAAAATCACGTAACATTTAAGCTTGGCCTTAATTTTATACGTTGATTTTAAATACATCTTACTGCTATATAGTCAATCTTCCGTCGTTTGGACATCATCACGAAGGCGAGTGGAATCTGTTTTAGACAGTCTTGCTTCTGGACAAACGTGTGAAAGGAGAATAGCTGGACGAACGGACCTCGGATCACCTTGAATGTACCATCAAGATACCACCGCTTCGCACGCTGCAACACACGAAGCTGGGCCTCCGTAACAAACATGATGTGTCGTTCTTCACCAACCCGGGTATAACCAATCAGGAAATCATCACAGCCTAGTAACTCTGTGTCTATCTAAAAAAAAAACAAAAAACACAAACCCTTAAGTCCAATTCGCATGCGCAAAAAATACACGCGTGTAAATATACTCCTGTGTGTAAATATACCCCGGTGTGCAAATCAACCTGTGAGTAAATTTAAATTGCGTTCGCATGGCTGTATCATCAGGAGTATTTTTGTATGTAAATTTATAATTTCTAAATTAAAACCTGTTCCTTTAAGTTTTATGTATTCGCAAAGCAAGAAGAGGCTGCTTCAATGTGTCCTTCTAGACTTTGGCAGCAGAGGAGAATCATGTAATGGTCAGGCATAATCATAGCTGTTACACAGTTCCCTTTTATCATCCTTTCACAAGGAATTACTGTTAAAATGCTCGAAGAATCTCTCCAAGAATGATGGAGAAATAGTGTGGCTGTTTGCACTAAATATCATCTAAAATGTGATGAATGGCAATAAACTCTTATTAGCAACAATGTTCCACAGATTCAGCAACTGTCATATAATCAGTTACTGTTGATTTTGAGTGAGCATGGACATATCGTCAAATAGCAGTAGTAGTAAAAAGTGGCAGTTTTTCGTCATGCCGGGCTGAACGGACTTAATCCAAGATTCCATCACAAGGACGAAGGTGAGGTGCTCCTGGGCTGCAAATCGTGGCGGTGACAGCAAAATGCAAATCGCGCTGTTCGCCTGTGCCCAACGTATACTGATAATGCAAGTCAAGCCGGTAAAATGGAAGGAGCACTTCTTTTTAGAATTTTGAGCGCCATGGTCGAAAAGTGAGCATAAAAGTAGATAGGAAATCGGTGCCAATTCGGCTGCAAATCGTTGATTTCGCTATCTTACTCGAGAGCAAATGTAGGTCAAATGATATATCCAGTCATGTTGCTCTCTATTAGGGCCGCACTTAATGGATATGCTAGACCGGTGAAATGACCTAGTTTGGAACTGCACATGATTAAACAGCTACGGACGCTGCAATCCATGTGGACAGGTGGTATCGGACGTGCGCTTGCGGCTGAGCGATGAGTTTCTGTGAGGAGGAGCAGGAGTGGTATCTGTGATGCAAGCCGGAGAAACCTTAATATAAGCGGGCTGGACGTTTTACCAGTAGAGACGGGGGTGCATTGTCCTTCTAGTGGCTGATGATAGGATGTTCTTATTGGAAAAGGTCCCTCAGGACCACAGTGTTTACTTTGAATATGAAGAAAATTGTACCCATGATCGACTGCTCTCCCTCAATTACGCGTTTTGTGACATAAAGCGCTTACTAAAAACTAGTGAACCCGTCTATAGAGACTAGACAGTTCACCGCAATCAATTTAATTTATCAATTGTTGACACTCCCCGTCAAATAGCGGTAAATATCTAGCAAGCAGTCTCGATCGTGGCGACTGCTTATCATAGCGCACCTAGTTTTACATCATTTATATCCTGACGAGGGGTACAGAAACTATAGAAACTCTATATGGCTGACTTTTAGTCCATCACACCACACTATGGGTCTGTTTCTGGTAGTGTGGCTGCAGGTCAAAATTTTGAACTCTGTCACAAATTGACTGCTCTGTAAAATGGTTTTCTACAAATCGACATATTGATTGTAATCGTGTTCCCTTTAGTATTTGACTACAGTCACAATTTTCTGATTATCATTTTATTTATACTGATGGTTCAAAGGAAGATAACAAAGTAGGCTGTGCTACTTATTCCAAAGACGCTTGCAAAACTTTACGTCTACCTGATGGTTCTTCAATTTTCACAGCAGAAGCTAAGGCTATTGACTTAGCTTTAGACTTCATTAATAATTGTAACTCGTACAACAAATTCATTATTTTCTCTGATTCTCTATCAGTTCTTCAGGCCCTAAACCATACAATGTCAAAAAACCAACAAATACAAAATATATTGCTGAAACATCATAGCATTTCTGAATTTAAAACTATTGTGTATTGCTGGGTTCCCAGTCATGTAGGAATATATGGTAACGAGCAAGTCGACAAGAAAGCAAAAGAATCACTGAGCCTAGACCAGATTTTAAAATTCTTTTTATCAATTTTAAACCTTTTATCAACGAGTATGTCTTTAAAGAATGGCAATCAATTTGGAGCAGAGCAGATGACAATAAATTGAAAGAAATTGAACCTCATGTTAAACGACCAAGATTAATTCATAAACTTTCGAGACGGGAAGAGACTGTTCTTTCTCGTCTTCGAATTGGTCATACACGATTGACACATTCATATTTACTTAAACGAGAAGATAAACCTCAATGTATTGGATGTGACACACAATTAACTGTCAAGCACTTTCTGCTTGAATGCATTGATTTTATAGATGTACGTCGTTCCTGCTTTCAAAGTAACAGTTTGAAAGATTTGTTCAAAAATGTATCTGTTGAACGCATTTTGTCATTTTTAAAACGAGCTAACCTTTTTAACAAAATATAAATTTTTAACACAAATCATATTTATACCTTTCTCCATTTCTATCATTTCATTTTAATCACTGTATCTTTCATCTAGCGGAATAATATTTATAACTTTGATAATTCTCACCATATGTTTTGCTTTTTCTCTGAACTAAATTATGCATTTTACAATTGTTAGACGCTAATGACCCACTAGGGTTGACGCGTCGTTAAACATCAATCAATCAATCAATCAATCAATCAATCAAACCTTTAGTATTTGCTTTGATTCAATAACACAAAAAGTTTTGGTCATTGCCTTGAGCAACAGATACACACACTGGTCAAGCTTCGTTACAAGAATCGACATTCATGTATAGGAAACGAAACTGAAATGTATGAGAATCGAATTTAATGACGAACCAGAGAATCAACAACACTGAAATCTAGAGCAAAGGCAATCTCTTATAACAAACGGCTGCTGACCTTTTCATTGGTTTCTTTTTAAAGAAGCCAACTTGTATAATATAGGGGCTGAACATCCGTATCATCTTTATTTTGAATTTTGATACCCGCGGCCTAAAGAGTTCGAAATATGTCATGGTACAGAGTGGAGTTACCAAAGCAGTTTTATGAAGTTGCTGTACCATATATATGTTTTTGGTTTGTGAAAGGGTTTTTTTTGGTTTTTTTGGTTGTGGATTGGGTTGGTCGCGACATTCCTTAGGGTAGTTCCAATCAGGGGACATTGTGAGTTATCGTAATCCAATCTATGTCGTAGTTCGTAACCAATCGTGTGTAAAAAAAAATAATAATAATTACTAATGTCATTATTATATATTGACATTGACCATGGTTTGGGTGGGCCTATCTGAAAAGCAAAGAGCTGAAAACATATTAAGACAGCATTATACAATATATCTACCCCATAACCATTGGTCGGAGATAGCAAGGGTCCCAGTTTAGTAACAGCCATTCCTTTGCATGCTTTAACCAGACGGAATTACTATCCCAGGCCGTTGGCATGGGAAGAAAGTACAAGATTAAGGTGATTACATGGTACATGGTATGTGTGGGCCAATATATACATAGTCAGATGGAGAGAGTAAGGTTGAAAGGATGAAGTAAAGTGCTGTGCCCTTAATATCTTCTCCTTCTTCTTACATCCAGGTGACGTGATATTTTTGAATCTTATTAGTTTTTTTGTGGGTATGATGTTTTTGAAAGAAAAAAATGGTGATAAGGTTTCTGATATATACACTCACATGGTTTACATAGGTAACAAATTATCTCCCATACGTTCTCTATCATACATATCTATATACTCACATACAAGCATACTATCGTACAGCCTTAATGTCCTTACCATGGAGTCCGGAAGTGCCCAACAGAGAGAACAGCCCAGCCTTCGTACGAACACCGCGGGGCCAGTGCGTTAGTAAAAGGCAGCCAGTATCCAATCGACGTACCGCAGTACGTAAAAAAACAAAACGAAGGTAGGTTGTGTCCGTACGACTGCCGAGTTCTTCCCGCCGGCGCACCGCACTCCCTTTCTCCCCTCCCAGAGTCCATAACCCTTTATATATACAGCCCAGGGCCTTCCCACCCTTTACTCTGGGATTGCCCTGTTTTAACAGAAAAGAGTAAAAACTAAAACAAACAAACAAACGTACTCTGTGGTACCAGGGAGCGAATATCCTGGTACTGGCAATGCATACCACATTGCAGCCAGTACCAAGTCGGTCCGTAGACACCTCCTACTCCCCAGAATGGCTATACAATAGGTAGGCAAAAGCAAATGGATAGGAAAATAAAGACCGAGGGGAAAATAAAGATGTATATTATGATATGAAATAATATTTATATAAGTGTTGCATCTTGTACATGTAACTATGTAACTTGTGCGCAAAAAAAAAAAAAAAAAAAAAAAAAAAAAAAAAAAAAAAAGGGAATAACACTTCCGCAGCGAAGCGGGGGGGGGGGGGGGGTGCACGTATTGTCAATCCCGCGCTCCGAGGTGACACCAGACTCATTTAAGAGAAGCCGCCCCCCAGCCCCGCGTTATCGATGCAGCGTGCACTGGTATTCCCTCCTCCACTTACGGAGTGAGATTCATGTATAAACCGGAGCTATACCGTGGTGCAATGGTATATCATCTGTACTTGGCGATACGGGTCTCTAATCAGCCTCTGTGCGAACCTATATCTATCCTAGCCAGATCCTCACAGTTTAGGTTGAGAGAGCGGTTAAAACCACTAACTCGAAGTGTTAAAGATACAATACATAATGGCAGGTGGTACAGCATAATAGAGCGGGCTAAGTATGTAACTGAAGAAAAATAAATGATGATGACCTAATACCTTATGTGAAATGGTAAAAAATGGCCCTGGGCGTCTGCTTATACAAAATAATCGTATCACGCACGACTAAAGCAGAGAACTGTTAATGTGAAAACCTAACATGAAATAGAAGGATTGGCCTGCAAAGATTGCCCTCTTCTACATTCATACATCTGTATCTCTGTATCCCATATAACCTTAGATGCGCGACATGTATTCTGTGTCCTTAATGTACTGAAAAACGGCACCTCTGATAATTTCTGAGTGAGCATGACTGGGATTAAGAAGTGTTTAAACTGTTATCTCCCCTATATCTGAAATGTTATCCTTAATACTGTTGAACATGACTATCCTATGGTCTATGTGCATGTGACATCTAAGGAAATAGTGGTCTGTATCCTCTATTTCATCACAGTGTGGGCACATAGGGTCCATTTCGCTATGTGTCTGGGTCTTAAATCTTAAGCCATTACGCCCTAATCTGAGTCTAGTGTATACCCTGTCTAATTGCCTTTCATCACTATATTGGATTAATTTCGTAGGTAAATTATTGTCTAAATCCCATCTGAACCCATGCTTATGCTCACTCCATTTCTTTGCCCATTGATCCTTAATAACCCTCTTAATACGACTATATGCCTCAGTTTTGCTCATTTTAATGTTGAGTTCCCTCCCATGTGTTGACCCAGTTTTCGCTGCTTCATCGGCTAGGTCGTTCCCTACTATGTTACAGTAAGATGGACACCAGTCCATATTTAAGATTACATTCTCCCTGACTATTGCATCGACAAGTATGTTGACCTGAAGAATTAGGTCAGGCCTCGAGTTGCTGTTCCCCGATTTTAATGCCCTAATCGAACTGTAGGAATCTGTCAGTATTACAACCTTATCTGGTTTATTTTCCTTAACCCATTTTAAAGCTTCAATGATAGCTACGAGTTCTGCCGAAAAGATGGAGAGCCCCCCCCCCCCTAACTTAAAACTCCTGGTAATTTTAAGTTCTGGAATTACAAATGCGCACCCTACTATTCTCTTATCAGTGTCTTTACTGCCGTCTGTGAATATGTGGAGATGACATATCGTCAAACCAGCGATTGCAAATAAATACCTTAGCGACACAACTACTCGGTCTGGATTGGTCGGTCGATACTATGCAGTATATCTATGTCACGCCCACCTGTCACTCTCGGGTGTATTTTTAGCTCGACTGCACGAAGTGCATAGAGCTATTGCAGTCACCCCGATCGTCCACGTTCCCGTTCCCGTGCGTGTGCGCGTCACACTTGCGTTAAGGTTTTCTAGAAGTCCATATCTTGACAACCACTCATCAGAAAGCATTCATACTTGGACCATAGATACCCTGTAGGGTTAGCTTTCATTCCATGGCATTGGGCCCCTGGGTCCAGGCCACGGGGTGGGGCTGGAGGTTAAAATATAGAACACCTTCAAAAATGGCAATTCTTGTGTTAAAGTTTTCTAGAAGTCCTTATCTTGACAACCACTCATCAGAAAGCATTGATACTTGGGCCATTGACACCCTGTAGGGTCGGCTTTCATTCCATGGCATCAGATCCCTGGGTCCATGCCAGGGGGTGGGGCTAGAGATTAAAATCTAGAACACCATTAATAATAATGGCTTTTCTGTGATATAGTATTCTAGAAGTCTATATCTTGAAAACTTTTTATCAGAGGGCTTTCATACTCGAACCATAGGTACCCTGTAGGGTTGAGTTTCATTTCATGGCATCGGATCTCTGGGTCTATGCCTGGGGGTTGGGCTGGAGGTTAAAAACTAGAACACTGTAAAAATAGATTTACTGCTGTGTAACTTTTACAAGGAGGCATATCTTGACAACAACTTATCATAAAGCATTCATACTTCATACACTTTAGGTTCCATGACATCGGACCTCTGGGTCGGAGTCAGGGGGGCGGGGCTAGAGGTCAAAATCTAGAACTCCCCAATTTTTTTTCTTTTTATTTCTTAATAGAAACAACTTAGAAAGATGGTTGGTCATTCATCTTTTGACTTTGTGACACTGACGTGTGTCATGACAGTAAGGGTCGGTTGACCTACTTTCCATGGTTCAGCGATTTTGCCTCATATCTTGACACTCAATTAGTATATTTTCATACTTTTTCAGATTATGAGTGAGTATGACCAGACCTTTGACCCCAATATACTTATAGGTCACTGTGACCTAATTTCACGGTTCAGTGATTTTGCCTTATATCTCGGTACTCAAATGGTTTATGAACAAACTTCTTTCAAAGTATGTTTGCGTATGACAAGACCTTTGACCCTGAAGTAGTCCTAGGTCACTGTGACCTAATTTCACGGTTCAGCGATTTTGCCTTATATCTTGACACTCATTTAGTATATTTTCATACTTATTTCAGATTATGAGCGAGTATGACCAGACCTTTGACCCCAATACCCTTATAGGTCACTGTGACCAAATTTCACGGTTCAGTGACTTTGCCTTATATCTCGGCACTCAAGTGGTTTATGAACAAACTTCTTTCACACTATGTTTGCGTATGACAAGACCTTTGACCCTAAAGTATTCCTGGGTCACTGTGACCTAATTTGAACATATGAACATACTTCCTTCACGAGTATGACAAGACCTTTGACCATAAAGTATTCCTGGGTCACTGTGACCTAATTTCATGGTTCAGTGATTTTGCCTTATATCTCGACACTCAGTTGGTATTTTTTCATACTTCTTTCTGATTATGAATGAGTATGACCAGACCTTTAACCCAAACATACTTATAGGCCACTATGACCTAATTTCATGGTTCATTGATTTTGCTTTATATCTCAACACTGAATAGGTATATGATCATATTACTTTCACATTATGAGTAAGTATCACTAGACCTTTGACCCTGAAATACTTATAGGTCAGTGTGACCTTATTTCACGGTTCAGTGATTTTGCCTTGTGTCTTGGCACTCAGTTGGTATATGAACACACTTCTTTCACAATATGAGTGAGACCTTTAAAGCTTAGGTAGTTATAGTTAACTTTCATGGTTCAGTGATTTTGCCTTATTGCATCAAGGCAAAAAGATGTATGAGCATAATGCTTTGGGTTACTGGTCGGGTTTGGCCTCATGTTTGACAAAGGTCAGAAGCAGTCGAGCACGCTGTCCTGCGACAGCTCTTATTATGGTATGCGGTAATTGAATCTGGTTAATATTTTAAGGCGAAGTTTAATACTATCACAAAGACGATCGATATTTGTGGAGGTCATATTTTAATACAAACAAAATAATTATAAATGTCGATTTTGTGCATAATCTGGATCATTTTAATTCACGTTTTTACAACTCTTCAAGGACTCAAGGTCAATTCATACATATCAAGCATTGATGAAATCTTCACTGCTATGATATGAATATGTATGAAAAATGCATACTCATATAAGTATTTATATTGTGTTAGAAGACAATTGGAAGGAAGTGGAATGGTATCTCCCACTCCAAAAATCCTAGTACTGGTCTCGCCCAGGAAAGGGGTAGCCCCTATGTGCCATTGGTGCCCGGTTGCCTTAAAAAAAAAAAAAAAAAAAAAAAAACTGTCGTAACCCAACATCGGATTTTTTTTATTCAGTTTTACTTCCCTTTCAAGATTATTTCAGCTCATATGAGACGGGCCAATCAGTAGGTTGGCGAAAACGGGAGAACGGGAGAACCCCGAGAAAAAACCACCAGTTGTGCACACCCGCAAGCAAAACTTGGCTTGTCTCACATGTGGCCTGAGTGCGGGGCTCGAACCCACACCAGACACAGCGGTGATTAAGAAACATCGACTTAATTATACTTGCCCCAGAATGGAAAAGTAGACCTATGTTTTGAACATTATTGCAAGATTAGATGTTTCGAAAGAAACCCACATCGACCTGTTAAATGCCCACGCCAGAAAAATTCAAGGCTGCGACGCAAGGAAGATCGTTTGTATTTGCAGAGTTTTAAATGCAAAATACGTTTGAGGATTTTAAGTTAACAATCAAAAATAAACGTTAAATTTTGACAGACGCTGACCGACTTACAGGTAGGTACATGTACTTATTTTTTTTACTTTGATCCTCGCCCCAGTTATGTTTGATGCAGTAACGACTATAATATAATCTCTGTTGCATCCGTTAACTTTTCTGTTTGGGCTAACAATCGTCTTTCAAGTAAAGATCAAAGTTGGTAATAATTATATAGTATAACTTGTAATCCTATTTTATTTGCCATGATATCATCACGGCCATTTTATCTTGTAAACATCTTGAAATCCGAAACTGTAATTTAGCGGGGAGAAAACTCAAGCTGACCTTTAGTCAACAAACATAATTATGTACCATGTAAAATGTTGTAGATTTACTTATTTCCATAAAACTAAATTTTCATGTTCGTTTTCGTTGCGATTTTTGTACGAAATTTAAAAGAACGCACAGAAGACTGGCAAGATGTGTTTACGGACGACTTCGCTAGACGTGTGGAATATAACGAAACACCGATGGGAATATCCCGTCTACAGTTTCCTCTGCCTCGCAAATATGTTAAGCTATAACAATAAGCATTTAATTAAACGTTGTTAAATATTGTTTCAGCGGCCCCCGTGGCCGAGTGGTTAAGAACGCTGATATTACATTACCGCACTTAACTATTCGATCATCTCACCGCTTTGTCTGGTGTGGGTTCGAGCCCCGCTCTGGCCACAAGTGAGACAAGCCAAGTTCTGCTTGCGGGTGTGTCAGGTGGTTTTTCTCGGGGTTCTCCCGTTTTCGCCCCACCTACTGATTGGCACCGTCTCATATGAGCTGAAATAATCTTGAAAGGGACGTTAAAAATAAATATTGTTTCTCAGACTTTTGAGATGTTTAGCCAAGACAATCCACAACACAAACCATCACTCATGTAGATATATACGAAGGGCGTTCAAAAAGTTCGCGGAAAAGTGCCATTATATTCTTATTTTGTAAATCAGCTGAATTAAACTATTACAGAGATATAGACAAACATGATTTGTACTTATACAACAAATTTTGCTGCTCTGGCATGAATACAATATTAACAGTGGTTGCTATGGAAACCGTACATCACGATTACCGGCCCACTTTTGTTCATTTTTGCAAAAAGTCGATGTTTAATGATGACGTTGCATTTGATAGTTTACCGTGCTTTTTTCACCAAACTTTGTATGAGCAAAGTTCAATATGTTTGCGGTGAGCACATGACGTCATATAAGTCTGTGACGTCATTTGGGCGTAAAGCGGCCATATTGTTTAGTGGGTATGCCTAAACTGCGAAGGGAACGACGGTATACGATAAATTTTGTGTTTTGGAACGGACTATAAAAGAAAGAAACACTGCTAAGAGCAGAAAGCGCATATGGCGACAAGGAAATTAAGAACACGGCAATCAACAAGTAGTATGCATGCTTTCTACACGACTAGAAAAGCGTCCATGTCGACTCGCACAGCGTAACGTCAAATAACGTCATACTGTCGAAAATGATCGTCGTGATAGAAAAGAGTAGAATTCGTGAAATACACAACATATCGAATTGTAGTTTCGGCACAATTCACCGCATTATACACACAGAACTGACAATAAGACGCCCGTATGCCAGGTAGATTCCAAGAATGCTTAAGAGCTAGCCAACAACGGCATGAATGCGTATAGCATGACGTTGTTATAGCGTTGGGCCGGTTTTACTGTTGTTACCTTAGAAACGCACGTGATTTAATGCTTAATTTCCATCCGATTTTATTCAAATTTTGTGCATATGTTAACTATATGTTAATTTACAACATGCACAGAGAACATAAATTTATTATGACAATTACACACTTGGCAGCACTTTTCCTCGAACTTTTTGAACCCCCCTCGTAGATGGTGTTTTTCACGTTTCAATTGTTCTATGTATAGCAAATCAAGTTCCTTTAGTTTTGAATCAACGGCTCCACCATGAGGCCTATGCCTAACGCTGCCAGTTTCACAATAACGGCTCCAAATATTTTTCATACACGTTTTTGATAACTTCAGCTGAGAGGCTACGCTAGAAAGAACACCTCTTGGAATATATTGGGAGTCAGTATTTCCACCAGCTTCTAAAATTAGTGTAATAGCTAAAGAGCGTAAGTCATCACCCACCGGTTGACCACTTATGAAACTCCTGTTTCGTTTGCTCAGACGATGTTTTTCATCCAGGTCCATTTCTTATGCTGATATTCCAGAATTTATTAAGACTGAATTTATTCACGTGTGAAGTCAAAGGAAAACTCAAATATTGTATGTCTCGAGTTGAGTTGAAAAGAAAATTATGGTAAAAAGGTTGCAGGTCATTGGGCGGGACTAAAGCCTCGCAGAAAAATGATTGTAATAAATTATCGAGAACTATTGATGTTGAAATCATTTAAGCATGGCGTCCTTTTTATGGGACATAGGCAAACAGCATAGCCCCAGATGTGACGCCGCAAAACGCGGCGTCCCAGCTGGGACTATTCTGTTTGCATAAAGAAATTTCTTTGAAAGAGATGAAAATTAAAAATCACTCCAAGCGCCCCTAAAATGATAGTGAACTCACCCAAATGGCAATGATGGGAAAATCCATTCGTTAGACATGGGTTAACTCTTTATGTTAAACAAACGTGTATGATGGGAAAATCCATTCGTCAGACATGGTTTAACTCTTTATGTTAAACAAACGTAACGATCAGCTGTTAAAGAAATGATCCAAACATGACAGAAAATTTTGCTGTATCCACGGGGATTAATACAAACTAGCTACCTACAATGTGAAGATAGCAGACTGCGGGAGAAAAAAACGTGTATCTGTACATTTCTGTCCCCGTAGTGTGTGGATTGCCGGACAAAAGCCAAATGCACCACATTGTCCACAATGTCCCGCGGCTATTTGGGTGGAGGGGTGGGGAATGGTTACAAATCGATTAAATATCATAGGTGGTTTAGAAGTTTCGATTGGTAGAAACCCCTTGGAACCGAGCATGCTACGCGACGGTGCTCATATTTCAAATATTACATGTTTCAGTTTCATGCGCGGATCCAGATGGGGGACCGGGGGTCCGAACCCCCCCCTGGAATTTAAAATTTTAAACTGTTTGGCGTCAATGTATTTGGTATATGTGTGTTGAACGTCCCATATGCTGTCAGCGAACAAGTCTGACCGTTTCTACATTTTTATTTCAATTAATTTTGTTCTGTTCTGATACGCGCAGACCTCCATGTGACCTTGATGAGAAATGAAGCAAAAGTGTGATGAAACAACCAACGACCAAAGGCAAAAATCTACGTTTTTATTTTATTTTTTAAGTGATGGTGTTCCTCCGACCTTTTTCAGGCTCAGTCCTTCTACATGTGACCTCAACTTGTTCTCCTTATCGGAAGTGAAGCGAAGTGCTGAAGTGTAGCAGAGTGCAGGTTAGCCAGCTGATCAACAAACAGTCATGCATTCAGTTTACAATGATTCACAGCAATGTCGTATTCAAAATGTACATGTGTATTGTTTGTTTGTTTTACGTAACGGGCACGTTCGACTGCTATTTAAATACCGTGTCAGGACGATCCCACAAAGAAATTGAATAATGCTTAAAAAGAAGACTGAAAACCCATGCCATGACAGTGCCTGTAATGAAAGCACTCCAATTCAATAATAAAACACAACTAACAGTGACTGAAGGAGTAAAACTGAAATGTGTTCTGTCAAAAAGTAGAAATGTAAAAGATGTTGTTAAGTCTTTAATGGCTATTCCTAATGTGAGGCAGGCCATCATTGATGACATCAGTGAGGAGTTGGGCAATGCGAAACAAAAAGAAAGGCTTTGCGTCTGTCTTAATGAAAAAGGACAGTACTAAGTTACAGTCGGTCAGCCTCGGCTCCATTGTTTCAGAGATGAAAACTCAATTTCCCGTGATCCTCCAAATTTTACAGAGCATTATGATACCGTGCAAAAAAGAGACGATGACTCAGTGAGAGCTAGTCTCATCCCAAGTCTTGCACTCATATATGGGATAGTTCTGCAGAGTAGATGCCACGAGCTTAGCCTAATGCAGAGATGGATTTCCTTGGTTCTTGCTGATAACATATGTGACCAAGCAGTAAGATATATATGCAGTTGTCTGTTACATGTACAGTGGGTATGTTTGTATTAGATGAACTGGGCGTGCACTGGATATTGTTTTCATTCTCTGGCGAGCTAATGCTTTGAGCTGCATTTGATGCTTACTTAATTTCGTCTATGTTTTGTGACCTGTCAGCTGACACGTGTTCTTCAGCATCCTCATAAGTACTTTCATATATTTGTGAACTATTCGTTTGTACCCTGAGATGCATTTATCCAGTTTTCAGGTGGATTACGACCTTCATAAGGCTTTATATCATCCACATTAACGTTTATAATGGCTGATTTGTCATATTTCTGGATTGAGTATGTCAGATCTGTAAATTTATGGAGTCCGACCAGAAGATACGGTTCAGTCCAGCCTTGACCAATTTTTGGACCATCTGTCGGTGGATAGAATCTCCATATCCAGTTACCTACACCATAATTTCGAGGTTTTAGCCCACGATCATAGTATGCTTTTTTATGTTTTGAAGTTCGTGGGGAATATTAGCTCTGATTGGCTGTCAGTAGCTGTCGTTTGCTCAAACTGAAAATAACGAAGGGAAGCTTCTTTAAAAGTACGTCTTTATTTGTAGCTGGTCATCCGCAGAGTGAAGACCAAGCCAGCACCTACTTCCCTCGCGCTATTTTCCGGTGGGTCACATGACCTCAATTAACACGTCACTGACCAATGAGAAAGTTTGTTACAAAAAGGTGCGAATGCCGCAGCCGCTACTCCTGAGTGATTTTGGTCAGTGCGCATGCGTAATTGTCATCTGCTAACATAAGGTAACTCAATTATGACACTGTGCAGCTAATTCTCAAACTATTGTTCTCATCTGCCACCCTAAGTCCCTTGAGCTTATCAATTACCTGAGACCGCTTTCATCTGAATTCTGTTCAATTTTGAGGACAAAAATGTGTGAAACTTAATTTGGCGATGAGAATTAAGTACCAAATGTCAGCAGATCTATGAATGTACATGAAAATAATGTTGAAAATTCAAAACTATATTTCAGTTTTTATTTAATAAAATTTTTATAAATGAATATTTTGCAAAACCCTTAATATTTTCCTACTTTTCTATTTGAGACCAACATTTTGATACTAAATTCAATATATGATGTTGCAATGAAGAAAATTTGGATTTAACACATTTTACTATCAAAATTTATAAATTTTACCGAAAATATAAACAAAATGCAATTTCTGATTAGAAAGATTTATTCTATAAAGTCAGAGAATCATTTCGATATATAGATCATAGCTTTTATTTTCAATATTTTTCAAATGTTGACTTTGTATCCGAAAATTGTGTTATAGTTGTATAGTATGTCTTGAGCAGTTATCGCTTCTAAATGTTAAATGCTTGGACGTGACTTGCCAAAGATTACATCATTTAAATTTTGTTAAATTTAATTCATTAATAATTTTGTTTTAAAAATGAAATTATTATGTAAAATGCTCCAAAGTTACATAATAAAAATAGCAACAATGCCTCTCTTCTACAAAAACTTTGGACTCCAAAGTTACAAAAAAATGAAAAATAGTCACACAATATGAAAAAGATAAATATGCAAAACACTACAAATAATACATTCTTACTATAAAGACAATGCTTATTTCAGATAAATGAGAAAACAACATTTAAATTGTTACAAAACATTCTTCAAAATTTCTATACATGAGGATATACATCAATGTTTTAAGAGTGTGTATCATGTACTAAATGACAACATAGACAACAAAATCACAAAATTCCTTGGTTACAGAAAGTTCATATTTGATTTTCCTTGTAAGCGCTTTCTAATAAGGCGAAACTGCCCAACATCTGTACCATGATAAATGTAAAACCAAATTGCTTCAATCAATTTGTTTTAGAAATCCACTATGTGCTACATGCATATGTACAAAGAATGGCTTATTCAGCATTTTCTTGAGCTTATAAGCATGAATAAAAGAAAGGTCAAATGTTTCAGGCACCAACATGTTCTGTCCATTTTGCTTGTTGGTAACTGCAAAATTTGGCCAACTTATGTTCATCTGGGGTGCGAACTTGTTCCCTATTACAAGAAGACTACCAATTGTGCTTGGTAGCTGGAATTTACATTCGGCTGGACACAAAGGCAATCTTATCACAGGCATTAACAGACATTCATCTTGCGAGGCTATTTCTACATATAGCCAAGGCGCATCATATTTGATTCATCTATGCAGTTTAGCTAAAATGGCAATAATCAATATCAAAATCAATGTAGTAAGCAAAAATATTGCATGGTTCCAACTAAGAGTCAGATTGAAATAAGTTTGAGAGTCTGATGTATCAGTACTTTGGACTTGTTTATAAATGAAAGACGGTAATGTTGACATAGTATCTGCTAACTGCATTTGTTGCAACAACAACAATATCATAGACAATTTTCGAAGTCTGAAGTACATCCAAGTTATTGCTAAAACAGATCCAATAGTCAGAGTAGTTGATATGAATATTAAAATTGCATTTATGTCAGGCCAACTTGTGTTTAAGCTTAATTCACCCTCTAAAAGAGGTTCAGATAATGTTTTGAAAATGGTTTCATCATTTTTAGCTTTATCAGCCATTCGTTTTAGACTCAAATGAGTTTTTATGTCATCAGCCAATATATTATTCATCTTATGTTTGTAGATTTTAAAAACTGGCGTTGATATGTTTATTGGTCTGAGGAAAGCAGTATCAGCATAAATGTGCTTAATTACTAATGAATCAAAGAACTGTTGTAAAAGAGCTAAATTCAGTGGATGTAACTTGGTTACATTTTGAGTTTCATTCTGACAAGCAGTTAATCTGGGCTGCAAGAAAAATTGACTTGTGGTAACCGAGCACATACATGGGAATTTCATTATGCAATAATCACAACCACTAACCATTCTCTGTTCGTTTCCACACTCTAAGGACAAAACAGGTGTTCTATATAATAAAATGGTACTTGGGTTTATTTCAATTACTTTTGGCGTTATTTAATTATGTACAAACCTAAAGTCACAATAAGAATTAACAGTTACTTTGTTGTTTGCGAATAACCCATACTCACAAGATGGTGTTGTCGCTGGAGTTAATGCTTTATTTAGAGTGCAATAGGTTGGGTTCCTCCCAGTACAGGAAGAGAATTCCTCCTGTGATAAAGTTGATTGATTGATTGATTGATGTTTAACGACGCGTCAACCCTAATGGGTCATCAGTACAGGAAGAGAATTCCTCCTGTGATAAAGTGGCATAATATTCATTGTCATGTGAAATGATCAAAAATTTTGGGAGATTTAGCAAATGTGTCCCATGTTCTGAAGTTTCATTTATTGGAACAGGCATTGAGATTATGCGATAAACTGTCAGTGGATGTTGTTGATAGGAAACAGGGAATTTTACAGTAACATAAATGTTGCTATTGTTTCTTGTGTATAAAAAATTAGCAGATGTATAAATTTCCTGTACCGTTTTGCCTATTAAATGAAACCCTTGATATTTCTGATTTAACAGTCTTTGGATGTCATGAAGTGTTGCAGCTATTACTTCAGGTTGGATGAGCAATGGAGAGAGTTTACCATTAACCAAGTCAAGCAATCCCAATTTCATTTCCTCAATTTCATTATTTAACCTGTTAGCATGCTCAAGGTGTGTTATTAGACGGGTATTCATGCGCAAAAAAAAATTCTTTTAAATTGCTTGCAACGGTTTCTACTTTTGATTGAATATAATCAATTGCCATTTCATTTTCATGAATTCCTGCCATAAGATTATCCATTCTTTTGTTGGACGCCTTAATATAAGAACTAAAATGAGTTCCGTGTTGTGATAAGATTTCTGATAAACCTTCAGTCCGCCGAGTTAGAGCATTAATATGCTTTGCTAAGATTTCGATATCTTTTTCGTCCGCAAGCCCAAAAATAGATTTCGATAAAGTGCCAATGAATGGCAGCAACGAGCGTGCGCTTCTAGACTTATGAATCTTTGTTTCTGGTATCAATTTCCTAATAGTATTGACCGTATTATTGATGCGAAGAGCTGTTTCTGTTCTGATTACCATGACTTGCAAAAATGCCTGATTTATAAGAAAGCATGTCTCATTATCTCTATGACAAGAACCAACATTAGGAGAGCCAAGTCTCCTAGGGATTGGAATTTGGAATGTATGAAGCCATTCTTCTTGAGCCATGAACATATCAACTTCTGGTTTGAAAACTATGCCATAATTAAGTCTTGTACTATCTTTTTTGCTTCACCCTGGTTCATCTGGCAAATAAGCAGGAAGAAGGTCAATAGGATCAGCCACAAGCCTCTCAGTTGTCCAGGTAACACTAAAATAATAATAAAAAAATATGTCGGAAAGCCGTTGACAGGGTACCACTGTCTAGCACTATTAAACAATAAAGAGGAAGCTAACCTCCACTTTATTAAGGTTTGGCCTCCTTCATAAGAAAACTTTTTGACATTCAGACATGAATTGAAAAATACCAAAATTAAAATCTCTGGCAACTGAAAGACTGTTTCGATCCCACATCACCCCAATTATCTTTCCAGATTTTTGCCTGTTATTTGACCTTGGAACTCAGGGTTTTAAATATTTTGACATTGATGTTTAATTCGTGAAATATCTATATCCTGGCTTACGTTTCCTTCTGCCCTGTTTGGCACGGCGTATGTGAAACTCTCTCTTTGGTTTCTCCGTTATGAACTCTTCTGGTTCCCATGTATCACTGTAATTTCCTTTCCAGTGTACTAAATAGTGTTTCTTACCTCTGATGTACTTTATTTTGAGAAGACTTTCCACTTCATAGTATGTGTCGTCTGACTGACTCGAAGGTGGATTGGCTTTTGTTTTACCTTGTGCAGTGTTATCTGCATCAGGCTGATTTTGCTCTTTCGCTTGGTTCTCTGTTGTATTGTCGCTACCAGCAGTAGTTGGATGTTCATTCTGGGGAATGCTTACCTCTTGTTCGTCAGTTTCTTCTTCCTCATTCACATCTGGTAGGTCCCTCATGATATATGGGTCTTTGTAATGAATCAATCGGGACGCGTTAATTGGGGATTTTATTGCTTTGTGGTTTGAACAGCGCCTCAGCATGTAAGTGTAATTAGGTCCAACTTTTGTGATGTAAAAGGGACCTTCAAATCTGTCAAACAGTTTGGGAGAGAGACCAGTTGGCACTTTAGAACACCTAAGCAAAACTCTGTCATGAAGATCAAAAGTAGGTTCTTTTGATTTCTTATCGAAACGCTCTTTCGATTTTGCCTGAGAATCTTTTACGTTGGACAAGGCGATTTCTTTCGCAATCTTCAAACGTTCGAGAAGTTCATCAAAGTGAGCTTTTGCATCTGGGGACTAGCGAAGTATCAACTGGGAGGTTCATTTCCTTCCCAAATACCATATGAAATGGTGATAAGCCTGTGGACTCAGTGGTAGGGGACATTCTAAATGCCATCATGACGCTTGGCAAATATTGCGGCCAATTTGTTTGTTCTTTGTTACAGTACATTCTGAGTGTTTGCGCTAAAGTGCTGTTCATACGCTCGCAGGTCGAATTTGTTTGTGGGTGGTAAGAGGATGAATGATGACGAGTGATGTCAAACATTTCGCATAAAGCACTTACCAGTTTTGACATGAAGTTGGCACCACGGTCGCTAACAAGACAGGATGGTGCTCCATAACGGGTGATAATTTCATTGTACAAAACTGTTGCTACCTGCTTTGCATCTTGTGTTTCCAGTGGAAAGCTTTCACACCATCTGGAGAAACTGCCTACAACTAGCAGTATGTACTGATTACCATTTACCTTTGGCAGGGGGCCTAAAATATCCATGTGCCATCTACTGAAGACATCTTCAACTGGCATGGGTGTCAATGGGGGTGGCTGTCTTTTTCTGTCAGTTTTCATTCTCTGACAGAGATCACAGGTTGGTACATAATTGATTATTATCTGGTACATACCTGGGAAGAAGTATCTCTCTCGTATGGCGGCGAATGTCTTTTGAATTCCAAGATGACCACCTCCAGCATGTGAATCATGAAAGGACTTCAATACATCTGGTCTACATGGACCGGGTAAAGCAAGTTGTCTGACTAACCTTTGTGAAGCTGGTAAACCTTTTACCCTTGGCTGATAGAAATGATATAAGTGACCGTCAAGAAGAGCATATTGGCTTGACTCTACAACAACATTATGTGCAAGCTTCTCATCCTCTGGCAAAGTCTTGGATGCAAGATATTCATAGATATATTTGAAATCTTGACACTCTTTTTGTAATTCAGGGATCGACTTACCTGTGTCTGTTTTCGGAATGGTATTTTCGTCTGTTATGTCTGCACTTGACACTTGTGGTATTGACCCATATGTAAATTCTACCTGAATATATTCCTTGTTTTGATCGGACTGCGCAGCACTTCCATGCGACAGCAGAGATTCATTTGCACAGACCTGAATCGAAGCCTTACCTGTATTTAATTGATCATCATATGGCCTCCTTGATAAAGCATCGGCATTCCTGTGAACCCTACCTGGTTTGTAAATAATGTCAAAGTCATACCCCTGTAGTTCCAATGCCCATCTACCTAGTCTAGAAGATGTGTCTTTCACTGAATTTAGCCACTTTAATGCTTGGTGATCTGTTATAACCGTAAAATTTTTAGTGAGGTACTCTTTGTATGCTTTGATACCATCAACTACAGCCAGACATTCTTGCTCTGACACCGTGAATTTGCGTTCATCAGGTTTTAGAGACCTTCCCCCATATGCCACTACCATTTCCTTACCATCTGGGCCTTTTGACCTAAAATATAGCCTTAAGCAGTACCACTTGCATCAGTCGACAAAATAAATGGTGCATTCATATCAGGGTATTTCAGCATTGGAGCAGTTACTAAAGCATTTTTAAGTGCTTGGAATGATTCTTCACATTCTTTGGTCCAATTAAATTTTACATCTTTCTGTAAAAGTTGATTTAATGGTGTTGCAAGTTTGGAGAAGTTCTCGACAAACCTTCTGTAGTAATTACAGAGGCCGAGGAAGCTACGAACCTCCGTTTGAGATTTAGGCGTTGGGTACTGACTTACCTTTTCAGTCTTCTTCTCATCCACAAAGACACCATCTTTGGTGATAATATGACCGAGATACAGGACTTTTTCAACAGCAAAATGACACTTATCTGCTTTTAGAGTGAGTCCAGCTCCTTTCAGCTTTTCTAACACCAATTCCAGATGCTGCAAATGTTCTTGGAAAGAATTGCTAAAAACCAGTATGTCATCTATATAACAGAGAACATGTTTCCAATTAAGCTGCTGTAAAACGGACCCCATAACCATCTGAAACGTCATAGGGGCGTTTTTTAAACCGAAGGGCATTCTAGTCCACTCATACACACCATCGTGTGTTATGAATGCTGCCTTGTGTCGGGTATCAGGGTCCATCGGGATTTGCCAAAACCCAGAGGCTAAGTCTAAAGTCGAGAAGATGGTCGCACGTGCTTGCCCAATTGTGTCAAATACACACTCAAGGCGGGGCAATGGGTGTGAAATTGACATAGTTATCTTGTTCAGTTTACGGTAGTCTACAGCAAACCTGAATGTGTTATCTTTCTTTCTGACAAGCACCACTGGACTATTCCAGACTGAGAATGATGGTTCTATAATACCATCTTTGAGCATTTCATTAACCAACTTTTGAGTTTCATCTCTTATATGTGGAGCTTGTCTATAGAAAGGAAGATGCACAGGTGGTGCATTGGGATCTGTTTCAATTCTGTGTTGGTAGAGATCTGTCCTGCCCAAATTCTGAAGGGAGGTTGAGAAAACATCTTCATTTCTCTTCAGAAATTGGAGAAGTTCCGATCTCTCACCAGGTGAAAGGCTTTCATTGGAAACATTGAACTCAATATTACTGCTAGTATTTTCTGACCTACCTCCTGATGCAGCACCAACTGTTGTACCCTGTGGCTGTGACTGGCTATCTAAAGACTGTATATTGTTAACATCAATGTCACTAACATTTGCAACCACTGTATGTCCCGGAATATTTATATCAGATTCGGTCAGATTCAATATACTCATTGGCACCTTTCCTCGCTTAACAGTCACAAGACACTTCGCACCTGCTAAATGGGTGAGGACCCAGAAAAATGGTTTTTATATTTTGAACGATACTGCCAGTATCACAATCTCAACGCAGATAGGGCGGCATTAGCTATGCCATTTCACTTGAAAGGTGTAGCTAAGATATGGTTTGATAGTTTGCAGGCAGGGACTCAAGCTTCGTTAAGACTGTTAAGAGAGGCTTTTATAGCTAGATTCAAATCAACCAATAACGTTGACATTTCTGTTCTATCACTGACACAAAATACAGACGAAACTGTAGAGGAATATTTTAGTAGGTTTATAGACAATGTGTCAGGCAAAGACTTGCCGGAAAACATCCAAATTTCTATAATGACAAAGGGCTTCTGCCTCAGCTAGTAACTCTTGTGATGCCACAAAATCCACAAACTTTAGAGGATTTGAGACATGCCATGGTATTGGCAGAGCAGACACAAAAGGCTACTCAACCAAAGCCTGCTATAGCAAGTGTGGACCAAACCCTGACAGAGGAAATCCGGTGCCTAAGGAACCAGCTGTCGGAGGTGTTGGCGATAAGTGGACCTAGACAACCCCAACAGCCACAACCGACATACCAGAACTATCGACCAAACAACTACAACCAGGGACAGGGACGACAGACATATCAGGGCCCCCAGAGGGAGTACCATGCACCACAACAACAACAGGACAGTTGGAAATGCTCATTTTGTGGAGGTAAGCGCTATCACATAAGGTCTAATTGTCCAGCATCAAACCAAATTTGTAGATATTGCAATAAGAAGGGCCACTTTATGAGAGAATGTAGAGCAACAAGGCGTTCTAATAATAGGGTTTAGGGACTCGCGCCTGTCTGCAAGTCCTAAAGACATGTGGATGGGCACAAAGGCAATGGCAATAATCAGCCTGCATCAAGTCACTCTGAAACAAAATCCACTTTATCTGATAAACCTTCTGTAAGCTTGGTTTCTTCCCTTCAAGAGAATACAATCCTTGTGACCATAGGGGATAAGAAAATTTGGATTTAACACATTTTACTATCAAAATTTATAAATTTTACCGAAAATATAAACAAAATGCAATTTCTGATTAGAAAGATTTATTCTATAAAGTCAGAGAATCATTTCGATATATAGATCATAGCTTTTATTTTCAATATTTTTCAAATGTTGACTTTGTATCCGAAAATTGTGTTATAGTTGTATAGTATGTCTTGAGCAGTTATCGCTTCTAAATGTTAAATGCTTGGACGTGACTTGCCAAAGATTACATCATTTAAATTTTGTTAAATTTAATTCATTAATAATTTTGTTTTAAAAATGAAATTATTATGTAAAATGCTCCAAAGTTACATAATAAAAATAGCCACACAACACTTTCTGTCTTGTGATTGCAACTCCTAAATGTTTGAATGTGAATTCATGAGTAAGTTGCATCGCAGCTTTTACCCACTTAATGTATTGTATTGGACATACTTCCTCTAAAGTATTAGGCGGTGGTCCTACCATAAGATCAAGGAGGCATAAAATTTCTCTCTGGAGAAACAATAAGTTTGGTGTACAACCGGTGCTTTTATGTTCTGATGCACGGTATGCCATGAGTGTACCTACGGTATGCAAGTGATCATCCCAATCTTTAGGATTTTCTGAACAAAAGTGTCTAAGATACTGTATGCGTGTACGGTTAAACCTCTCTTCTAATCCGTCTGCATTCGGTCGGTACGGTGCTGTCCGCGTTTGTTGTATTCCTAACTTTTGACAAAGCAACTGAGACTGAAATTCTCGACCTTGGTCCGTGTGGATTTACCCTGGGCAACCGAATTTCGTACAGAACTCAACAACAACTTTGTTTGCAACGGTCTGAGCGGTGTGATCAGGCACAGCCCATGCCTCAACCCTTTTTGAGAAGTAATTACCGAGTACCATAATGTATTCATATCCGTTTTCTGTCAACGGCAATGGCCCAAAAATATCTAAAAAATATATCTATTGCTCCGCAGCACATGATTTCATTGACACGAAACTGGTGAAGTTATGACTTTCCTCTTCCTGGACCAGGCTTTATACGTGCACAAGTGTCAAAATGAGCAGTCATTCTTTACACTTGAATTTCTGTACCAATGTTACTTTTTAGACTAGGTCACTCTCTTGTATTGAACTTGTATTTCAAGAATCGCAAAACAATATGAGCATGGGAAAACCAACAATATATGCGAAAAAAGAAATGACTTCACATTCGCATATTTGTCTTATCTTGTGTCGTAAACTTTCTTCTTTTATTAATATATATATATATATATTCAAAACATAATTGTACATATGATCTTGTTGCCTGAATAAATCTTATCTTATGGCCGCCGTCCGTAGGTAATAAAAAGAACCGAAAATGATAGGGTCGCCTATGGCGGTAAATGAAAGGCCGCTACATAGCGTCATTGACGTCAAAGGTTTATAGATGCTAAAATCGGCGTACAGAATCGGAAGACCGCGGTGGTGTAATGGTTAGCGCGTCTGCCCGGAATGCAGGAGGTCCGTGGTTCGATTCCCGGTCGCGCCACGACCGACTTTTGTACGCTAATTGTGTGTGTGTGTGTGTGTGTAAATACTCATTTACTAATCATTAAGAGCACACTTGCATGATTAATAACAACTTTGGCTTAATCAAATAGTGGAATGAAATGCCAGCACCTATGTCCACTTAACGCAGATTGAAATGTATGATCTTCAGACCTATGGATAGCCCATAAAGCCATAAGGCTTATTTCCAATGGGGTCCATTGGAAGCAGCTCCATGGAAACCGCCGGCTCCAGATAAAGGTCGATTGACGACGGTGAGGGTTCAAAGGAAACGTAAGTTTAAATAAATCTTTTTGCATTTTGTTTTCATTCACAACTTTTGAAATAACTAGTCTAAATTTACAGCTAGCGTTTTATCAGTCATTTTTCAATCAGAACCCCTCCAAAACTATTGAATTGCCGGATTATTGAATTTACCCTATCCGATTTCATGACTGGCACTTACTAGATCAACGCAGAATTAAAAAGAATGCAGATCTCCGAGAATATGCAGATACTGAAATGTTAATAGAAAATGCCGCTCTTTAAGAGCGTATTGAGGAACTCGACTTCCTTTTAAACCTTCATGCAAAACACACAAGCACAAAATAAATCAGATTAATACCATGAATACCCATAATAATAATATACTTTTTTATGTGTAGGATAAGTGGTAAGGTTAAAATTAAAAAAGGATATCCGGTATCTGGTAACATGGCAGAGATAATTACTGCCTACAAAATTGATATTTCTCTGGACGTGGCTTCCATTCATCCCACGCCAGTATGTCAATCGTGCCGGATGATGTTGTAAAGGTTTAGGCGCGAAATATCTGACGGCCTCACATTTGGGGTTAAATTAACACCACTGTTTCCTTTTTAAGATCATGTAACGAAACCAAACGTACAGGCAGTCCTCCAAAACGGAAAGGCAAAGCACATTTTGTTTGTGATATAGGTGAAGACAATGACACCACATGTACCGCAAGTGAGGCCGGTTCTCCCAGTGCTTCTCACCTCCAAAATAATCAGCCGGGCCCCTCAAGTTCATCCAAGTCAAGTTCTTGGATTTTACATTCAGCGTATCTTTGTTTTTCTAATACTCAAACAATTGCCCAAAGTCACGATTTCTCACGTTGTGGCCCATATGTGGTCTTATTAATGCACAGCTGTCAGCAACCTTGTTTAAGCTACATTTTACAATTCCTATGTTTTCAAGGTCTGAAATTGGTAGCCTTTTGTTTTTTGACTGCACTTCTGTCCATGTTGTTGAGAGCCTGATTTGAAAGTTTACTCGTGACACAGCTCGTACATACTACTCTATTAATAACGAAGTTAATACACTTAATAGTTAAATATAAGTATCACATCTTAACTCTTGTACTTTAAAACATGACAAGTGAACAATGTGGAAATTACTGAGCCATCACATAGTGTTTGTGTAATGATTGATGTGGTTCATTTTCAAAATCCAAAGAAAGTAGAAAAACAACCCAGATTGCCACAGAGAAAACAACACAGAATGCCAAAGAGAAAACAACACAGAATGTGATAGAGATTACCAATCAAGCACAGACGAAAAGAGTGAATCCTGAGCCTGAGACAGCTAGCTCTGTGACAAGAAATACAGAAAGAAAATGACAGGTAAAACATTTATCATGAAGTTGAACCTTCCTTTAAATGAAAGGAAGGAAATCCTTACTCTTGTCAAATATAAATGTTAAAATAACTTGGCAGAATTCACAATTACTATGGAGATGTAAGGTTATGCTCAGTTTGATAGGATAACCATTTACGGTAATTCCTGGAGTTATGATTTTAAGAAGCATATGTTTTATTTATAAAAATATCTTGAATGTTTTATTAGGACTGACATTTTCAATTATAAAAATGCGGAAGAATGCTGTACCAAACAAATTCAGTATGTATCAATATAAAAAAAATAGATTGTGTAAATCCATAACAAACCTCAGATTGGGCTAAAATTATGCCTTTTGAGTACTACTTTTTAAAAATATGTTACAGATATCACATAGTGCTGAGCTGTCACGATTGTACTCAACACTTTTTAAAATTTGCTGTTTTCAGAAAATAACATATGAACAGCGTGAAAAGATCGAAGCCATTTGGAAGGATGCAGATGGCCTAAAAGACTGGTATCTAGCAAAGAACACAGAATTTTTTGGAAATGGTAAGCCATCAAAACAAAAGAAGTTAAGTTATACAATAATTAGCTCACCTGAGCCGAAAGCTCACAAAGTGGGCTTATAGGATGACCATGCTCCGTCGTCTGTCATCATCTATCACCCCTTAACTTCATGTCAAGCATCGTTTGTTCACTATCAAATACTTAAACATCTTCCTCCTAACTCACTTTAAGCACTATTTGATATATGTAATGATATGTGGGAAACTGTAAAGTTTCCTGAAAGTTGGGAGCTAGCCACAGTTATACCAATTCCTAAACCATTAAAAGACCACGCAGAACCTTACAATTACAGACCGATAGCACTTACAAGTTGTCTTTGTAAAACTTTAGAAAGAATGATTAATTTTAGACTAAGTCTGGTACTTAGAAATTAACAACCTTATTTCTCCTGTTCAGTCAGGCTTTCTGGGTTGTTTTAATGTAACTGCTAATGGTTTTCATCATCCAGCGAAAGCTAAAATTTCTATTTTAGCTTCATTAAATTTTGAAACAGCTGAAACATCAATCTTTTTTTTACCAAAGTGGTGGCCTAGATCATATTTGTTAATGTCTTCATCAGGAAATGTAAAACATCGAAAATAACACTTTAAGTTCGTTGCAATGATAATGTAGATTTTTCTTTTTCCAAACACCTTTTTTTTGTGGAGATTTAATGATACTAGATTACTATCTGCTGGTCATTAGATAGATAGTTTAAATTTGTGACCTTAATTCTGCTTATATTTTCAGATTAGATGTCTGACATTTTATGAGGCGACTATCCGTTGGTTGTTCCACAGATGCCCACCCTCTCTATGGGGATTGCATGGCCCAGTGAATCTTCAAGTGGGACGAAGAGGATGCCTACCTGCTAAAGACAGCCAAGCGAGCAGAACTTCTCAGAGAGTACATCCCAAACCCAACTGAGACAGATTTCATCCGGTCTATCAAGAAACACGAATTGTCCCTGTACTGTAGACGGATGACGCGGGGAACATCTGATCATGGACCCCATCGAAGCCATGGAAGATGCTAAGTGCCTGGATATTCTGGGGGTTCCTCCGTTTGACGGTGCAAAGATGAGAGACGTCTGGTCTGAACAAAGCCATCATGTTACCTGCCTACAAGATCCTGCAGATGTCCAGCTCTACACCAAGATCAGGACTCCAGTTACAAAACTAAAGGTAAGAATCTTGAAGAAAGCTGTATTTGTGACACCGACATTTCTTTACAATTTTCTTAAGACAAAGTATGGCTTCAATATGCAATTACAAATGGCGGATTCAGATAGTCTTTTTCTGCTGTAAAACAGATCACATTTTGGAAGGCATGCCAGAAAATGCACATTTGTTTGACACAAGTTAGTTATCAAATACGAGTTCCGTCTATAGCATATTAAACAAAAAAGTCTTTGGTAAAATGAAAGACGAAACCAAAGGTGTTCTCATATCAAAATTTGTTGGGCTGGGAAGTAAAATGTATTTGGTGACAAAGAAGAAAAAGAGCAAAGGGCATCCAAACAGTAACAGTTAAAAAAGACCTTACTTTTGACAAGTACAAAAACGCACTAATTGATGAAATTAAGCAAGAATCAAATATGACAATGATACGGAGTAGCGCACATGAGTTGTTCTGACAAAACATTACAAAGATTGGTTTATCTGCCTTTGATGATAGAAGGCATGTAATTGATGCTGTCACTTGTTATGCTTATGGACACTATAAGATTGAAAAGTTAGAAAAAGATAATTAAAGTTTGACGATATGATGTAGAATATTGTTGCATATACTTGGTTTGATTGCTCTGTAAATAAACCATTGGATTGTTCTCTAAATAAACTACTTGTATTGGGGCCAGCCCATTATTCATGCTTTATCTGTTATTTCCCTTGTCTTGTTAAAGCTTGCCATTGTTCAATTCTTAATAAAATATTAGGGCGAGTTGACAGCCATTTGTTTGCAACTAAAGAGTTGCATATACTACTGAGAGTTGCTTAATTAAGAATATGACTTCCATGACATTTATTCCTTGAAACCAAAAGTCATCGCATGTTCATTATCATTGTATCGATGCCTGAGCATTTATCAGTATGTCCATAAATGACGGCGGTGTTCACTCTGATTTTCCTGGCAAATAAGTAAATGTCCAAAAACTACCTCTTTATTACGGCTTTAAAGGTTAAAATGGGTCCCTAACTTTGTTATACTTCCGGTATCATCAGCTGTTCCCGCTATCGACTGTTTTTCCCTTTTTCCTTTCTGCTTGTCTGTTTTGTAACGCTAGACTTAGCCTTTGTCATACTTCTCTGCGTTGTGGAAGTGCTTTGAACACATCACAATAATGTGTTTTGATTCACTTATTTGAGAGAGCAACGCAGCACCTCGCAGGGTTGTGTGAAATAATTCCTGGGCAGATGTGGGATGTCCACGAATTTTCTTGTGAGTTAACATTTGTTCAGCTTTATATTCAGCACCTTCTTGCGGTTGCATTGCTGTTTCTATTCTTCTTTCTTACGTTGTCATCATTCTGATAGGTGCTCTCTTCTATTCTTACACGCTCTTGTCTAGACTCTTGGTTAAGGTTATATTTACATTACTCCTAGGAAAAACAGGCAACCATAAAATTTCAGCTGCTTGTTCTTAACATTAATTGTGCTCTTGAAAATGTCTGGAAAGCATCTAAAATGTTCCCTTATCAGATTCCCCATCTAATTATATAAACACATGCTGAGCTTCTTTTCCAAAATTACATTAACTCTCCAAAAATTCAGAAACCAACCAAGACGATCATTTCTAATTTCGTTTTGTACATTTTCTCCGTTCAGTCAAGCCAATTAATGATGACTCTGAAGAAACAGGAAAGTGCCACAGATCAAATGACAAACCCCATGACTTGAAGGTAAATTTGTTTATTTTTTTTATCAAAACAATACATTATTACTTTTTTTTTATTAAAACAATACATTATTACATGTTCTCTGTTAATGTGAAACACATGAGCTGCATAGACTGACCACTTGATTTCATCAAGTAACGTTTAGGTGCTTATTCCCGTACCTGGCCAAGTTCAGGTATGTTTACAAATGCAACCAAAATAAAGAAAACGGAACTTAAAAATATGCTTTCAAATAACATGCAATCCGTGTAACAGTCCTATTGCTTGATATTTTCAGGTCATCTTTAAAGACATGCTGACGGCAGTTCCTCCTGTTTTAACAGCTACATGAGATTGCACTGTTGGACTTTCACGAGCCTATTGGCACATTATTGCCTTACTGTATCAGCTGACGAAATACAAGACGCTGGGATTGAAAGCATTACCTGAAGATATTGCCAAGACCTCACAGCCGCAAACTTGGCATGAGCCGAGGAAAGAGCAAGTTCGTGGCACGGCAGTTCAAGATATAGAAGTGCATGGATATTCAAAGATTCAGAGCGAGTGCCACGTGCTGTAAAATCTACGCTATACAATCCTATTCGCGAGCCTGGTGTAGAATGGACTGAGAATTTCGACCTACTTAAGGCTGCAGATAAGCATCTCTTGGTTCTGCCTGCAATTGACCTGTCACGTATCCCGTCAGTGAGCAGCAACAGACCTGTTTATAACTACGTTTTTTGCGTAGTTTCTACGTATTTGGGCTTTAAAATACGCTCTACGGATCGCTAGGTCCAAACTACGCATCTCGCGAAATTCCGATTTTTCGGTCATTTTTTGTCTGTTTTGGTCCATTACCCGGACATTCGTCTATTCTATTCTCAGCTAAGGGAAGTAACTCGATCTTCGATCTCGATCATTTAGGCGCAAAATTGTTGGAGAAGAAGCTCGATAAACAGATTAGCAAGCGTCTGGTGGAAAATATTGAACTTTTCTCGCGAATTCTCGCACTGATTTTAGAATCCATTTTTAGATGGTAGATTTTTAGAAAAAAAAAAATTAATATTTTTGTGGAAATGTCGAAAATAAAGAATGAAAATGAACTTGAAGAACATGAAAAAACCCTCAACTAAAAGGCAGAGATTCAAAAGTGGTCCGGCTAATCAGAAATTCCTGACCCTTTATCACGAACTTTGGCCATGTTTGGAGCGATCAGACAAGGGTGACACATTTGCAAAATGTACTGTGTGTAATTCGCACTTCTGTTGTGCTCATTCTGGACGATATGATTGTAAAAGACATATTGGGTGAAAATTGGGGAGATAAAAGATGAAAATGGCTCTTTTATTTTCAAAGAATTGTCCCAGCTAATGCTTAGTATTCTCACCATACCTCATAGCAGTGCCCACTGCGAACGTGTGTTTTCTACAGTGAGAAAGAACAGAACAGAACAGAGAAGTAGCCTCTCTGATAAGACACTTCAGGCCTTGATTCTTATGAAATCCAGGCCAGAAGCTGGAACAAGACATTATTCTGAACAAAACACTTAAAGGGCTCAAAAGTGCCTATAACCAGAGTCTAGTCAACAAAACTTGAAAAGTGGATCTATAATATAAATGACCATGCTTCTCCTGGCCATGATTTCATAACAAGCAAGTCGAGGTCTAAACATGGTGATACGGTCATGCAGTGGATCATGTCCGTGGCTGGCTGCTAGTCCGGATAGGAAGGTCTGTAGTCCAGATATGTATCCGGAGTTTGGATTGCTGGAAATCAAATGCCCACAAGTGGGCAGTGTACTTGAAGGATCATCATTTAAAATTAAAACGAAATCATCTTTATTACTAGCAAGTACTTACACAGCTATATGTTACAGGACTACAATGGTGCGATTTCTTTGTATGGTGTCCAAACAACCATCACCTTGAAACCATTTATTTTAATGAGGATGTGTGGCAGAATGTAAAAGATAAAGTGGATGACTATTGAATGAATTCTTAATGAAGCTATTTTTCTCTGAATGACTGTCATTTGTAGGAAAATACGGATCAGTTAGACTGGGACTATTCTCAATATTTATATTTTATACATAATTTATTCAGAAAAACTCCATAAAGTCGGTGTCCCCCAATAACATACATACATGTAAGAACAAGTCAGTGAAATGAGAACGTGATATATGAGCATTTCAAATTATCTTAGGTTAAGAGACATAGCTATAAATTCGCAAATTAATTTGGTCTCCTCTGCAGTTTTTTCACAATCATGGTGATAATGCCCATGCCTGTAACAAAGAACCTTTGAAAAGTGCAAGTAATCATGCAACTGTCCACAGCTGATTAATACTTCCAACAAGTAGGTATAGATGTGTCAAATAAATGAATTTCTTTTAAACTTCTATTCATCCCTTCAATATGAATCCTAAGTTTTGCAATTTGCTCCGTGTGTTCGATTTCAATTATGGCAAACTGTCGCTTGCTCTGTAAAAAGTCAGGTATGTTTAATATTACTCCTTTCTCAGCTAAAATTTTCTGAATTGTGAATCCCTTGTCTGCCATGACGTCGTCTTCCGGTTCTTAAAGGTCAAGAATTCCAGATAATTTGGTTGAGTTTCTTCCTTTTTCTCTTGAGTTTGTTGTGGCTTGTTCATGTTGTCTCTCTGAAAATGAATATACAAGTGCTTAAAATCATTTTCTTCTTCATCCGTGCAATTTTATGATGTATTCAGCCAAAGCCAAGGCTGATGCGAATGGTGGTTGTACTAGTATGACACACCAGAGGACCAATGGTCCTTTAAATGCTCACCTCAGATCTGAGATATATACCAATAAACATGTTTGACTATAAGAGTTATATACTGTATATAAAGCCCCAGGACAGGGTCAGAATACCCACACAGGTTAATTTCTTTTTCGAAGTCATAAATATTCTGCCCTCTTGCCCATGCCTGGATGTTTTGTTTCCATTCAGTGTCATTTTAACAGTTTTCAGCATATGTGACCTATGTTGACCTTGCAATAAAATTTGTCAAGATCATCACAGGATCATGATTTATACATGCATTGTAGTACTCTAGTCTTAATTGCTATATTTCAAGTTTCATTGCAATAGATTCAGCATTTCTTGCGAAGAAGATATTTGAAGGGTTTTTACCATATATGGGCATGGTGGCCATCTTGGTCATGTGACCTGGTTTATAAATAATCTCATTGGTTCCCCCTTTATACAGATGTTTCCTGTAAATTTGACTTTTGACTGGCCATGCAATTTGAAAGAAGATCTTTGAATGTGTTATGCCCCAAGGCAGGAGCAGACTCACCCATGGGGTCCATATTCTTTTCAGAATCTTAAATCTCCAGTTCATTTACCCATTTCGCAATTGTTGCCATGGCGGCCATCTTGGTCATCTGACCTGGACCATTTATATACAAACTTTCGTTCCCCGTTCCCCTTCCAAAATGCTCCTCAGTTTCAAGATTCAGAGGTGAAGACATTTGAAATTGTTGATGGACGGCGGCTGCCGGAGCATGACCATCCTATAAGCGCACCTATTGAGCCTTCGGCTCAGGTAAGCTCAAAACAGTTAACTCTACAGGTGTAACCTTGTAAAATAAGGAATACTGGTCTGATTAAGTCCTTATCAAGGATTGAATAAATAAAATAGTTTAACATTCAAAAATATACAAAGGTATGTATATGCTATTGTTAAGAACTTCTGTTGAGTGAATAAAAAGCCTTTTAATGTTGTAGCCATCACTTGTAATTATTCTGAGAAAATGTTTGTCTTTGAGACTGCTGTAACCTGATACAACCAACAATAAAATGAATAACTTACTGCTTCCAGTGGAAACCTTTTTCTCTTTTGGTGGACACTTTGGTTTCTGTTGAGTTGTTGGTGTCGTTTTGGTCTAAAGGAAGAAACAAAGTTGTTTGTATTGGTTAAAAGTCTTATGGACATGTCCTTATCTATTGAGGGTCATTAACTGATCAATGATAAGCGACAGGATGCTAGCAAACCTAGTGGCCTGACAATGACTCAGAAAACAGGTAGGGGCCAAAACACTGTCAGTTAACAAGTAACATTGAACAAGTTTTGCTGAACAAAACATCAATTATTTGCAGAAAATAATGTTCTTTCAGTGCTTCACAAAGATGATTTAAAATAAATTTTCAAGATTATTTCAGCCCATATGAGACGGCCAATTATTAGGTGGGGGAAAACAGGAGATTAGAACCCGAGAAAAAACCCGTAAGCAGAACTTGGCTTGTTTCACATGTGGACATTGAGAAGCTCGAACCCAACCAGACACAGTGGTGAGATGATCGAGTGATTAAGAAACAGCGCTCTTAACCGCTTGGTCAGGGGGGCCACTAATTTAAAGTAAAGAATTTCATAATAATTCAACTTTTTTATGTCTGAAAACAGGCTGAACAGAGTCAATTATAAATCTCCTACTCCAGAGATGGCACCAGTTGATTACCAGTGTAAAATCAATCTATCTGACCATTCAAAGGACACGGAATTTGATTATAGTTTAGTAGAATGTACACTGTGATCAGAAACTGATGCAATCTTTACTGACACTGGTCCTGACTGAATTTAAAGTCTACAACTGTCATATACCTGCAAAATCAGTAACATATGCATTCTTATGTAATGCCAGTGAATAAATCCTGACATGTTAATACTTACACATTGTTCATTTTCTTTTCTACTTGACACTGATGTAGAGGATGTCGAACTTGTACTCTCTGTGGAAAATAATAATGCATGAAGGCATGGTAATGCTACTTAAAAGCAAGAACATCTGTTCTGATTGGCAAAGAATCAATTTATCGCACCATAATTTATATAAAGGCTCATTTTGAGTAGGATTCATTTAAGTCGGATGTACGGGAACGGACATCACAGTACATTTTGTTTTATTTTTGCATGAGTTTGTTTATTGGTGCTATAAATATGAAAATGAAAAAAAAATCAATATCTATCCAACCTTCTTTATAAGATATTGGACTTCAAAATCATCAAATGCATTAAAGACATTTCTTCAAACACATGTTTGTTTTTATTTTCTTGATACATGCATAGAAAATTCAAACTAATTTTTTTTCTAGAAACTAGTATTTATTAGAGATATCCCTGAGCTACAGACTAGACAATGAGAAAGTCCCTATTAACCAAATTAGTTTTCCTGCTATAAGCCGTTGAACAAACATAGTAGTTGCCAAAGTCATAATGTTGTCTAACGATGTTGACTTTGCTTTCACTGTTTACGTTTTCATATTTTAGCTATGTTTGGGTAACTGAGTGGCTGCCTACTGGGAAAAAAGCTGCTCACTTGGCTTACGGTATGTTTTCTTAGTATAATTCCTGATTTTTGGTTTAGTTTTTACTAAGGATGGGAACGAATGGCAAATATGCTATTCGAATATTCGTATACATTATTCGAATGTATTCGAATATTCGGATAGAGAAATCATCAATGTTTTCATTGAGATTTCAACACTCGGAAAGACGTTTGCTACAAGGTCACATGTAGCGGACTTTTTGTCACTGGAACGCGTGAAGAACTTCCAAGCACGTGACGGTTTTGATGGCGGCATTTTGGATTTGCAATGAATGACTTTATTCTTTCAGAACTATGAAATGAATAATTTGGTTGTGTAAATTTGAAGAAACGCTAGAACGAAAATGATGCCACGCTCTGTAATTGGTTGTATTTCAATGAATAATAATGTTTGATTGGTTTGCTGTTTTACTGTAACACTGTCGCAATTCGTTCTGGGTGGCATCTTCTACTAATCGCTTGTTTAAGGTGTCAATTACATGCACAATAAATCAAACGCAGACCATTCGCACCTTTCAAAAACCATTCTCGTCTGAGACAGGTAATGATCGACGATTGACTAATTAAAGTAATTGTCAAAATAACAAAGTGTCAAACTGACAACGCAATTTGCAAGGATGATACATACATGTACCGACTTTCACGGAAAACTGCGTTAAAAGAGAAAGGCGCCGCGAGAATGAATGCGAATTTTAGGCAAAAACTCGAGAGAAAGAAGAAATGAAAAATATGAACATAAAAAATACGAACATTCGAATTCGGAAACGCATTCGAATATTCGCTAGAAATACGAATATTCGAATGTTCGTTACCATCCTTAGTTTTTACCCTCGTTTTTCAGAGTGATAATTTCATTCTGATTGTGTGATTTTCTTTGCTTACTTTTACCTTAGCTTGGTACTGATCTTATTATACAGCAATACTGTGGTTTAACGGAAAAACATTTATAAACTGTATAATTCACTTTCTTTGGCAGACACCTCTTCATCTGATGTGATGACTTGTGTGGACATCTTTTGCATCAAGTCGTCATTCTTTTTCTTTAGGATAGAATTCCCTAGCTAAAACAACAGCAAAATAATGTTAGTCAACCATTTTATATTCTTGAATATGCCAGAATGACAATCACTTTTAGCATAAGCATGTATAAGTGACATTGCATGGTCAAAAGGTACAAGTAGGCAAAGATCAGGACAAGGCGCAATCAGAAAAAGATTCCCACTCCACTCCAAAAACCGACGTGGGAAAAAACACACTAACAATCAGGTACTTATACCATGAAAATATCGTTAGCCGAATGAGCAACTATTTTCCCAGTAGGTGGCCACTCAGTTACCTAAACTTAACTAAAACATGAAAACATACATAAGGCGCCAACAGCACAAAACTTTTAAACACCAAGACATAAAACAACCAGAGGACCAATGGTCCTGTAAACGCTCACCTGAGACCTGAGATATATACATGTACCAATAAACTTGTTACACTAGAATGGTACAATGCATGTAATTAACCCTAGGGCAGGGTCAGAATAACTCCTGGAGTCAATGTCTTTTTCAAATCATAAAAATTCAGTCCATTTGCCAATTAACTGCAAGATTTGTCCTTCAAATGACTTTTTGACAATTTTCTCCATTCAAATGCATGGGCGATCTAAAATGACCTTGCCGTGAAATAGGTCAGGGCCATCCCAGTGTCATGATTTATACAAATTTTGTAGACCTCCGTTCCTTAATGCTTCATGCCAAGTTTCAAAATCATAGGCCTTCTGGTTCTGAAGAAGAAGATTTTTAATTTTTTTTTGCTATTTATAGCCATGGCGGCCATCTTGGTCATGTGACCTTGACCATTTATATAAACTTTCATTTCCTCTTCCTAAGGATGCTCCACATAAAGTTTGGCTTTGATTGGCTAAGCAGTTTCTGAGAAAAAGCTGTTTGAATATTATGGTCATCTACATGTATATAGCTCCGGGGCAGGGGCAGACAACCCCTGGGCCTAAAATATTTTCATAAGCATAAATCTTCTGTCCATTTGCTCATTCCTAGCAAGTATTCCGCCATTACATGACAGTTTCCTATTTTTCCCATTCAAATGCATGGGCGACCTAAGTTGACCTTGCCGTAAAATAGGTCAAGGTCATCCCAGGGTCATGATTTATATAAATTTAGTAGAGCATCATTCCCAGATGCTTCATTACAATTTTCAAAATCATAGGCCTTCTGGTTCTGAAGAAGAAGATTTTTAAACGTGTTCGCTATTTATAGCCATGGCGGCCATCTTGGTCATGTGACTTTGACCATTTATACAAACTTTTATTCCCTCTTCCTAAGGATGCTCCACAAAATTTTGGCTTTGATTGGCCTAGCGGTTTCAGAGAAGAGGATGTTTCAATATTATGGTCATATACATGTATAAAGCCCCGAGGCAGGGGCAGACAAACCCCTGGGACCAAAATAGTTTCTTAAACATAAAACTTCTGACCATTTGCTCATTTCTAGCAAGTTTTCTGCCTTTTAATTACATTTTCCTATTTTTTTCCCATTCCAATGCATGGGAGACCTAAGTTGACCTTGTCATAAAATAGGTCAAGGTCATCCCAGGTTCATGATTTATATAAACTTTGTAGAGCTCCATTCCCAGATGCTTCACACCCAGTTTCAAAATCATAGGCCTACTGGTTCTGAAGAAAAATATTTTTAAACGTTTTTGCTATTTATAGCCACGGCGGCCATCTTGGTCATGTGACCTTGACCATTTATATTAACTTTCATTCCCCTTCCCAAGGATGCTCCACATGAAGTTTGGCTTTGATTGGCCTAGCGGTTTCAGAGAAGAAGATGTTTCAATATTATGGTCATATACATGTATATAGCCCCGGGGTAGGGTCAGACAACCCCCCAGGGGCTAAAATTTTCCATTAACATTAATCTTCTGTCCATTTGCCTATTCCCAGTAAGTTTTACCCATTAAATAGCATTTTACCATTTTTCCCATTCAAATGCATTGGCGACCCAAGTTGACCTTGCCGTAAAATAGGTCAAGGTCATCCTAGGGTCATGATTTATATAAACTATGATGGGCCCGCATCCCCGCATACCAAGTTTCGTGGAAATCGGCCCACTGGTTCTGGAGTAGAAGATTTTTAAAGGTTGTTGCTATTTATAGCCATGGCGGCCATCTTGGTCATGTGACCTGGACCATTTATATAAACTTTCGTTCCCCCTTCCTAAGGATGCTCCACATGAAGTTTGGCTTTGATTGGCCAAGCGGTTTCAGAGCAGAAGATCCTAGAAATTGTGAACGACGGACGACGGACGGACGCTGGAGCATGGGTATACTATAAGCTCACCTGTGAGCCTTCGGCTCAGGTGAGCTAAAAAAGAACCACCACAGAAGTATTGCCTTGAAACGATCAGTAACACAAAGTTACTGGCGGGCTTAAACCGGTTTTACATGGCCATAACCTCACCCTCAGCTTCTGCAGTGGTTCATAACACTAACTAGTCAATGAATCATCAAGAACAAACAAATATAAAATAATGATAAACATACTGATTAATCAAAAAACAGGACTCAAGATTGAATAAGCTGCCCGACGATGGAGATCCCTGGGCGCCGAGTATGAGTGTTTCAAATCCTTTTATCAATAGTAAGCTGAGTAGAAGTTATTCCACTTCAATTGCAATTGAATAACACACATATTTATAAAAAAAAACATGCCTATTTATACATTATTTATACATTATTTTGGTAGATTTTGGTGAAAAGAATTATTGCAATTGTGGATCGCAAGTTCAAAGGTAACAAAACAAGCATAAATAGTGTGTACATTATATATGAATCAGCTACGAGCCAAAAACAAATACGAGGACTACTTACCACAAGGCGTGCATTGATTCTCTCCAGCTCTGCCATTTTGCTTTGTAAATTGTCCACCATTCTTTCCTCTGACATCTCATTCTAGATTAAAGAAAAACAAAACATAATAAAATGTTACTCAAGTGTCTTGTCTAATTGCTGCAATATCCAATGGAAAGAACCTGCACTGAAATTGTTTTCTGTTGAGGTTTAATTCTTATTTGTTAGCTCATAATTTGTGATACAAAGGTACATCTTATCAATATCAATAAATCGATCAGTACAACAAATAGGGAACTGATAGACAGCCTAAATAAATAGCAAATATTCTCTATAGCAACAATTTGCAAAACATAGTATTTTACCTCATCTGGCATATCTGTGGCCTTCTTCTTCTGTTCTGGCTGTAAACTTCTCCTATAGAACGCAAGATAGATAGGTGATATTATAAGACACTAACCATATGAATTCTTTGCATATGGCTCATTGAAGTCTAGCAGAACAAAAGACATCAGGTCTATGAATATGGCTCTGTCAATGAAGTGTTTGTCAGAAGAAACAAAAAAGAACCATCCTTTTACTCTAAGGTTGCATGTACTTTCTTGAAATATTACATGGAAGCTATTATTTCCGGGGTGAGAGAGATGTTTGTGTATGACGTCAAGAGTTATTCATTGTAAAGTAGGTGTGCAAAAGGGAGAGTTCCAGAGGATGTCGCCTTATATGGATTGTGCGGGCAGATTTACTCATGAGGTGTGTTAGTTTGGGTGGGTGAGTGAATTACATAAATATGGACAATTTTTGGACATTGGCAGTTGAGTTTCAGAAGTTATGAGAAACGTTAATTTGGAGGAGGGAAAGTGAAATATCGGAATAATATATGAAATGGGACAATAAAAGGTTAGTGCTACATAGTCTGTGAAATCCTAGTTTCTTAAACTAGATGACAATCGTTTAAGTACCAACGATTTGTTAAATTCAAAAGCACATAAAAGAGACATCCTAGCAATTAGCTAGAAGATTATAAGAATCAACAATAAGATTCAAGACATTGTCATCGAGTATACGGGACATTGTCATCATAGAAACGACGATTTGTTATTCATTGTTGCATCAAATTCAACAACTGACATACGCAGTAAAACGACGTTGGACAACAACGACGCGGTTAAAACGACGTTGGACAACAACGCTAACTACGAACTGATATTATAATACGGGGAACAACATCAGCAGAACAACAGTGTGGGACTTACGAACAGTTGTAACAAGTAAACTGCCATCAGAACATTTTAGACGATTAAGTGTGTGAGTTTGTTTAATTGATTTTTATCTTGCATGTATGTTTGAAATGAATAATTCTATCTTTCTTTATTAAACATATTTTAGTTACAGCTAACTTGTTATTTTGCCCATCTGACCGAAACAGATAATCAAAGGCACTGCCACCGTACGAACAGATCCGACATAAACGACCATAGAAAGACGCTGGTAGCAATAACCCCAGGGTCTTTTTATGACAAGTGGGGGCTCGCAGCCGGGATAAAATTGTTCAAACGGTAAACTTTCTGTTTCGAGCTGATGTGTGTTTATAGCAAGTTACTGTAGGAGTGTCTGATATTCAAGATAAGATCACTTTCTGAGTCAATGAGCATTAATGAGTTTAACATCTGTTATATGTTATCAAAACTTGAGTTCTGAGTAACAGGTCATGTTTATTTAATGATTTATTTACATTCCTGTCTAAGAATTTTACTACAAGGTTAAATTTACTATAAGTGTCTGACAAGTTCGAAAACAAAGCATCACTGAGACTAGCTGCAAGAATCTTACAGTATTTTCACTAAAACATAGATTTTTAGAGAGAAAAAAAAAAAAACAAAATTAAGAGTTTGTGGTCAAAATGTCTGACAATTTTGATAAATGGCTTGAGCGTGGGGAACGATTAGGTTACACTGGTACTGACCTTCAGGAATTTGTTAAGCAGCAGCAGCAAGAATCTTTTGATCGCGAAGAACGGGCATTTAGAAGGGCACAAGAAAGGGAAGAGTTGTTGAAATTGCAAGATGAAGAACGCGAGCGCAAAAGAGCTCTGGCGGCTCAAACTGAATTAGAGCACGAAAGGGCATTGGCAGAAATTAAGCAGAAAGAATTAATGATGCAAAATGAGGCTAAGGAAAAAGAATTAATGTTGCAAAGGGAAGCAAAAGAAAGGGAATTTTTGTTTCAAAGGGAAGCTGAAGAAAGGGAGATTGAGAAATTAAAGTTACAAATGCAGATCAAGGAGATCGGCAATGATACTCCGCTTACATCTTTAGATTTAGGGGTTAAGGCTTTACGACCAAAACTTCCAAAATTTGATGAAAATAAAGATGATATGGACGCATTTTTGGAACGTTTCGAAAGGTTTGCGATAAGCCAGTCATGGCCTGAAAATCAATGGGCTGTAAGTTTGAGTCCCTTATTGACAGGTAAAGGATTGCAGGTGTATTCTAGTATGCCAGCATCTGAGGCAAATGATTTTAAAAGTTTGAAAACAGCACTTTTAAAACGTTATCAGCTTACCGAAGATGGGTTTCGTAATAAATTTAGGACTTCGAAACCAGAGTCAGGGGAAACAGTGTTTCAGTTTGTGGCTCGACTAAAACGCTACTTTCAGAGGTGGGTTGATCTTACTGAAGTCACTCAAGATTATGACGGTTTGTCAGATCTTTTGGTCAGAGAGCAGTTTATAGGTACATGTAGCGAGGGCATGCGGCTTTTCCTACGAGAAAGAGTGCCTGGTACAGTAGATGAAATGACAAGGCTCGCAGAGCAGTACATGGAGGCACATGGGGGTAGCATAACCATGTCAAAGAAGCCACCGCACTTTGAAAAACAACCGAGGCCAGCGATCCCGCCAGTAAGACCTCCTGTTGTGCAACAAAATACAGGTAACAAGGACAAAACATGTTATTACTGCGGCAAAAAGAATCATGTAATAGCGGAATGTCGGATACGGGAGCGCGATACGAGAAAACAGACTGCAGGGGCAGCCCAAGGTAGGTCTGATGCCAGTAATTGGCGTACAAATAGCCAAAAGAAGGAAGACAAGAAAGATGAAACGGTACCAAAGACGGGTGGACTGTGTACCATAGTGCCAAAAGACAAAGACTTTCTACTGAGTTGCATTGATCAAGGTAAGTTAACTCTTGCAAATGACGTAGCTATACCATATATAAGTGGAGCATGCAATGCAGACGGAAAAGTAAAATTATCAGAGGATAATATGCCAGTCTATGATGGCCTCGTAAATGGAGAGAAAGTGAGATTTCTTCAGGACACTGGGTGCAGTACTGCTGTGGTGAGGGAAAGTTTAGTACAACGCGAACAATATACAGGTAAGTCATCCTGGTGTGTTCTAATGGATGGAACCATTAAAAAGTGTTCGCTTGCAAAGATTCAGGTAGACTGCCCATTCTATACTGGTGAGATTGAAGCCATGGTGATGGAAAATCCAATTTATGATTTGGTTTTAGGCAATGCGCCTGGTGTACGAAAAACACCAGATCAAAACTGGGGCAAACAGAGTGATCATATAGGTGCAGTGGTTACAAGGGCTCAAGCGAAGCGTAATGAGGAGTCTATTAAACCATTGAACGTTGCGCACATTGATGTACCGTTTGTCAACGCTAGCAAATTAGAGGAAGCTCAGCGGAAAGACACTAGCCTAGGTAAATTGTGGGACCTAGCACAGAGTGGAGAAATACTGAAAACTAGAGGCAAACAGAATTACAGGTATGAGGTAAGAAATGGCATTTTATATAGAAATTATGAGCAGACACGGGGCTCAAACTCTGTTGAAATGAAACAAATTGTTGTGCCTACGGATTATAGGAACCAGGTAATGAAACTGGCACATGAAGCAATTGTCGGGGGACACATGGGGATCAGAAAGACATCTGACCGTATTACTTCTAGTTTCCATTGGCCAGGTATAATAAGTGACGTAACAAGGTTTTGCAGATCATGTGATGTCTGTCAAAGGACAGTGCCAAAAGGTAAGGTTTCAAAAGTACCTCTTGGTAACATGCCTATAATAGATGAACCATTCAAGCGTGTAAGTATAGACCTGATCGGACCAGTAGCTCCTGTATCTGAGCATGGAAACAGATACATTTTGACAGTTGTCGACTTTGGAACTAGATACCCTGAGGCTGTTGCGTTGCCAAAGATTGAGACTGAAAGGGTAGCAGAGGCATTATTTGAGATTTTTTCTCGAGTAGGTTTTCCTAAGGAGATTCTGAGCGACAGGGGCGGACAATTCACTTCTGAAATGATGGCCGAGGTATGCCGGTTGGTAAGTATCAAGCAACTATTTACAACAGCTTGGCATCCCATGTGTAACGGCCTGTGTGAAAAAATGAATGGTACACTGAAGAGTATGTTGAAACGAATGTGCCAGGAAAGACCTAAAGACTGGGATAGGTACCTACCTGCAGTTTTATTTGCTTACAGAGAGGTACCACAGGTGAGTATAGGTTTTTCACCTTTTGAACTTTTGTACGGAAGGACAGTACGTGGTCCAATGCAAGTTCTTAAAGAACTGTGGACACAACCCGAAGAGGCGGAGCTTCAAACTACGTATCAGTATGTGTTCGACTTGAGAAATAAGCTTGAGGAAACATGTCAGATAGCAAGGAAAAGTTTAGAGGAAGCACAGGGCGTGTACAAACAATATTATGACAGAAAAGGTAGGAACAGGAAATTTTCTGTGGGTCAGAAGGTTCTTGTGCTCTTGCCGACAGAGCACAACAAGTTGACTTTACAGTGGAAGGGCCCATATGAAATTACAGAAGTCATCAACAAGATGGACTACAAGATCAACATTGCAGGTAAGACTAAGATTTATCATGCAAATCTGTTGAAGCTATACTTAGAAAGACAAGAGGCTGCACCAGTACAAACGGTAGGTATTGCAGTTATTGAGGCAGAAGATCACCTTGATGAAGGTGCGGTTGATGATGAGCAGTTGTTGGACATAAGTAATTTGTCTGGAGATGAAACCTACCATGATGTGAAGTATAACCCTTTACTGACGGACAGACAGAAGAAAGAAGCTAAGGCACTGGTAAGAGAATTTCAGCATATCTTTACGGAGACCCCAGGAACTACACACCTGGCTGAGCACCATATCGAGACGACAACGAATGAGCCTGTTCGTGTGAAGCAGTACCCAGTGCCGTACGCTGTACAAAGTACAATAGATGAGGAGGTAAGTAAGATGCTTAAGGCTGACATAATAGAGCCAACTACCTCAGCATACAATGCACCTGTGTTGTTAGTACGTAAGAAAGATCAGACAAACAGATTTTGTGTTGACTTCAGTTGGTTAAATTGTGTAACAAAATTTGACACAGAACCTATGGGCAACATTGAGGAAATCCTAACAAAATTCGATAAGGATGTGTACTTTTCAAAAATAGATTTGTCTAAGGGATTTTGGCAAATTCCCGTAGCCAAGGACTGTAGACACATGACAGCATTCACTACAACAAAGGGTGCATATCAGTTTAAGAAAACCCCGTTTGGCTTAGTTAACTCCCCTGCAACCTTTAACAAAATGATGCGAAAATTACTTTCTGATGCAAAAGACATTGAACATTATGTTGATGACATCATGGCTCATACCTTGACATGGGAGGGTCATTTAGCGGCTTTGAGGGACTTATTCTCCAGAGTTAGCTCAGCAGGATTGACAATTAAGCCATCGAAATGCATGATAGGGTTTCAAGAAATTGATTTTGTAGGGCATTTGGTAGGCAATGGTAAGCTTGAAATGGAAGAAGAGAAAATTGACAAAATACGGAATGCACCTCAGCCAAAAACAAAGAAGCAAGTAAGATCATTTCTTGGTCTCACTGGTTTCTATCGCAAGTTCATACCAGGTTATGCACAAATAGCTACACCGTTGACAGACCTGACAAAAAGAGGACTACCAAACAACGTCCATTGGGGCAGTCAGGAACAAAAGGCATTCGAAACATTGAAAGAAATGTTGACTCAGTCTCCTATTCTCAGACTACCTGATTTTACACGGAAATTTTGGGTTCAATCTGATGCTTCAGAATCTGGGTTGGGTGCTTGTCTGTTACAAGAATTTGATGATGGTATGTTTCCTATTGCATATGCAAGCAAAAAGCTGTTGCAAAGGGAGAGAAACTATTCAACTATTGAAAGGGAATGTTTGGGGTTAGTTTTCGCAATAAAGAAATTTGAGATGTATTTGTATGGTAAGGAATTTGTCTTACATACAGACCACTAGCCTACATTCAAAAGTGCAAGGTAGAAAATTCTAGACTGATGCGCTGGTCTCTGTTTCTACAGAATTATAGGTTCAGAATAGAAGCAATTAAGGGTTCTGATAACGTAGGGGCTGACTATCTCAGTAGACTTTGAACTTTGTAAATAGTAAGAGCAATATTAAGATAATATGTTAATCAGTATGTGTTTTAATATTTGTATGAAATGTATAGTTATATTTTGTTCCTTCAAATTAGTTAGAAAAAAAAAACTATATTTTTTCTTAAAAGAGGGGCATGTATGTCAGAAGAAACAAAAAAGAACCATCCTTTTACTCTAAGGTTGCATGTACTTTCTTGAAATATTACATGGAAGCTATTATTTCCGGGGTGAGAGAGATGTTTGTGTATGACGTCAAGAGTTATTCATTGTAAAGTAGGTGTGCAAAAGGGAGAGTTCCAGAGGATGTCGCCTTATATGGATTGTGCGGGCAGATTTACTCATGAGGTGTGTTAGTTTGGGTGGGTGAGTGAATTACATAAATATGGACAATTTTTGGACATTGGCAGTTGAGTTTCAGAAGTTATGAGAAACGTTAATTTGGAGGAGGGAAAGTGAAATATCGGAATAATATATGAAATGGGACAATAAAAGGTTAGTGCTACATAGTCTGTGAAATCCTAGTTTCTTAAACTAGATGACAATCGTTTAAGTACCAACGATTTGTTAAATTCAAAAGCACATAAAAGAGACATCCTAGCAATTAGCTAGAAGATTATAAGAATCAACAATAAGATTCAAGACATTGTCATCGAGTATACGGGACATTGTCATCATAGAAACGACGATTTGTTATTCATTGTTGCATCAAATTCAACAACTGACATACGCAGTAAAACGACGTTGGACAACAACGACGCGGTTAAAACGACGTTGGACAACAACGCTAACTACGAACTGATATTATAATACGGGGAACAACATCAGCAGAACAACAGTGTGGGACTTACGAACAGTTGTAACAAGTAAACTGCCATCAGAACATTTTAGACGATTAAGTGTGTGAGTTTGTTTAATTGATTTTTATCTTGCATGTATGTTTGAAATGAATAATTCTATCTTTCTTTATTAAACATATTTTAGTTACAGCTAACTTGTTATTTTGCCCATCTGACCGAAACAGATAATCAAAGGCACTGCCACCGTACGAACAGATCCGACATAAACGACCATAGAAAGACGCTGGTAGCAATAACCCCAGGGTCTTTTTATGACAGTGTTGCTGAACAAAATGTTAAGACATCAAGGACAGAATTACGTTTCGGGAGGTTTAATTGTTATGAAAATGTGTGCTCATGTTTTCAAAACATTGGGCAGGACCATCCAACTGAGGAACAGATTAACATACTAAAAGTATATTTCAACAGCTAAATAGAGTTAACAATTATAGAAACCCTTGGCAAAATGTTTGGATGTGATGTCCTAATTTTGGCTAAAATTCCATTGCTGTTGACTGGGATGTTAAGCATCAATTCAAACAAACACAAAATTATAAAAGATATAAAAGATTATGTTACTTACACTCTATCCTCAAACACCTTCTGCCCTTCTTCCATCAGGACATAAAGCAACTCGACTTGAAGATCTTCTTCCATCACCCGGAAGAAGGGTATGAAGAACGTTTGTTCAATTGGCCCTGGCTTCCCCTTGATCTTGATGAGTCCCTCATTTCAGAGCTGATCAACCCTTAGCATTTTGTTCCAAATGGTAGAGGTGTTTGTTTCTCATTTCCAATTAGACTTACACCGAAATTCCAGTCACGTAAGGTGTATGTAAAATGAACGCAATGAACAAAATTATTAAACGCATCATTTATATTTTCTGTTGGTTGCTTAGTTCATGCTAGATTATGCCATATTGCAAGCTAAGTAAGGTCTTAATGCCTTAAGAAAGGGCTTTTTGTAAGCAGTATAGACGAAAATAGATGCTATCTTAAGGATAGGGGTTACGATAAAGGGGTAACCATATTCAAATCATATTTCACTGCGATTGTGAGTCATAATGGCATTGTTTCATATACCAAATTAAAGGCAAGATTTTAACGCTGAAGGTGAATGAATTTGTTTTATTGTAAGTTATGAATTTGAGGCTAGAAGTAAGCTTTAGTAAAAATTATGACCTTTATCATGTTTGATGTTTCATGTTCTACATGTTTTGCTATATGGTTTTCCTTTTTCCGTGAAACGCTTCCCTAACACTAGATAATTAAAACGGTATCAGGGATTTCCGCTAAAGTTCTTTGAAACTGAGATATTACATTTTAAATTTTCTGTGACAAAACTGATTGGTCATCCTCAACAAAATTCCAATTTACTCAGCAACAAATCAAACTAGAAAACATCTGAGATACCCTTTTGAAGAGAAGGCTTCAAACGATATGTGTGCCAAATTTCATTCCACTGGGATGGATAAGAAAAGAATTGAAATGTTTTGAAGTTGACAGTTCTAACACAAAGTCTATTTTACAAGAAGCCACGAAATTCATTTTATCAATCAAATTCAAATTTATTCATGATTGGCAGCTTTTGGGCTTACAAATTTCTGGTCAGTACATCCCACATTAGCAAACCTTGGTAGCCTTGCATTTGAAGGCGGGGTTTTGCTAAAGAAAATATGAAAATTCATTAATATTTATATACTTAGCCAATCAGCTAACACTCAAACCGTTAGGCTATTAATCGCTCCTGTTGTAAATGACCACACATTATTGCCGTAACGTTTTATCTCTGGGGTTCAAAGACTGACCATTAACACATTCAATCAAAGGTATTGTACCAGACAATTTGAAGCGGAAATGATTCTCTTCTGACCTCTTGAAATTGTGTAATGGTGCTGCTATAGAAGCAATGAGCAGCTTCATAAGAAAACCAGAAGTAATGAAACATATACATGAACGAAAACATAGCCGTAGATCAGCTTCTGTGAAATAACTGCACAGTTGATCAGTGCCTTTGTTTTCTCTACAATTTAACCAGCTTCGGCAGCTACAGAGGCCAGTATTTGTAACCCTCTCCACACAACGACCAAATAGTGCCCCCCTCCAACACCAAGGCTTAGTAATAAGCTGGTCATTTACAACAGGAACAATAATAAAAGAAGGTTCTGTGAATATGCATTATCAAATAACAAATTACTTTGGTTCTTTATTATCTGATGGCTAACAAATTTCTGTATACTATCCCCATTGACAGAACCTTTGACAATTCAAAAATATGCTTACATAAAAGCCACTGCATAACAAAACGATGCAAAATAAAATAATGACTGTAATTATATGCTCAAAGAAAGAACATTGATCAGCTCATTGCAGTCATATATACAACCGACAAAACCAGCTGCACAGGGTTTCTCCACTATACTTTTCACAGAATTTGAGTGGTCTTGTGAGAACACATGATTTAGAAAGTTAGATAAAATCAGTTGTAGATCAGGTATGCAACAATGAATGCTTATTGTTTTCGAAAAAAATGATTCCCAATAAACCTTAACTTTTTGTGTGGCTGTTTATCCTTTTGTCAAACACGCAAACAAAACATTTAATTACAAAGAATTTCTTGTGATATGACCCATTATCTCTGTGCAGTAAACCAGCTTCCCTACCAATAAACAGCAAGGCTAATGGGTGCTAAAGACTTTTACTGACCGTGGATAAATTTTATTGGCACTGAGAAACATGCTTTAAATTGAAAAGAAAACTAAAGAAGCTGTTTACAGTTATTTTTCTTATTTTGTCAAGTTCTAAGCTTATAACTTATTGTTGGGGTATAATGTAGGTCGCTAAATGATTTGTTTGATGAGAGTGATTTTGTAAAATGAGTAAAATTTTACCAATTATCGCATACCCTATCCTTAAGCATATATTAATTTAGTATATCAGTTTGTAACGTTGTGTTTATACGTATAAAGGAATATAATGCATAAAATGACAAAGTATACGGGAATATGAGTTATTCCAAATTGATGCACTTCAAAACATCCAAAATAATACTCTGAACAACAAATAAGATGAGCAATCGCCTTTAATTGTCAGCTACTCCACCACAGGAAAGTATTGTGAAATACATGTAAAACGTGAACTTAGCATCTTGGCGGAGTTGTACTTAATACCGCACTAAATGCTATCCTTAGCCGTATCCCAACTCAAAGACATCATGTCATTTCTGTTTAGTTCTTCTTGTGCGATTCCAAAGCAATGAACGAAACGATTAGCGGCTTCTAATGCCTCAGCTTTTAGTTTATTTAGGGGGAAACACGTTTACAATAGATGCTTTTGAAGTAAAAAGGCTGCTAGCAATAGTGGCATTCTTGGTAGAAGAATGAAATACAGACATATTTTGATGTTTTATAGCAACACCTAATGTTAGCTCAACAGAGAGTCTGATCCATTTTTATAGTTTAATTGTGACTGCTGGTCCATTTATTTGCATAGACTTCAACACATTCTTTGAATTCCATTTGCATATCGCAGCGGGATATGAGGTAAATGAAAGCAGAGGCTCTGCGGGTAGTCAGCAAATGAAAACAAAGGCTCTGCGGGTGGTCAGCAGCTATTACAAAGACTCTGTATGGGGTTAAAATCTAGTTTTGTTCCCCTAGTCAGATATTTACAGTAAGTTGTGCCTGTGCTGTAGCAATATGAACTAATTATAACAAAGTTTCATACAACCATAATGTGCACATAATGCCAAGAACGTTAATGTAATAAATATCAATTTAAGTCTCTAGCTAGTCAGTGTTGGACCTCAACAAAACGGAACCTTCATTGTTAACGTATTGTAATGATTCAAGTGTGGAGTCTTGTTAAAAGCTTATACTTGTAAATATAAACAATTAATAATCAGCGGAATCTGGCAAAATCCGACCAATACCTTTATGAAAATAACACATCCCTTTGAAGTAAATATCTTTCTACTGAAATCTCTCACCACAAGCCTTGTATTATCCGTTAAAGTATATAATTAGCCTCAATTCCCCACCTCTCCGTGTAAAATAATTTCATACCAGAAACAAAATTAATAAACAAGTTGTTGGTACCCGGCAGATAACCCAAAGCAGGGAAGAGCTAAAAACCTGAATTACGGAAGTAGTCCGGAATAGTCCATTTCGATCAAAAGGTGAATGTGATGAATTATTATTTTTAATAATTAATAAAACCAATTAATATTGTTGGTAAAAGCATACCATTCAATCATTGAATATTAGGATATTATTAGTCTTGACGGGGCGAGTCCATGAATATTAGGATGTTATTAGTCTTGACAGGGCGAGTCCATTGTTAATTTGAAAAATGATAAATTAATTACTAGTAGTTACAAGAAGTTGATCATCCTAAGGATTAAAAATAGACTCGTCCAGTGGTATAAAAGAAGCCGCACGATGCAAGATGGACACAGCTCCAATATGTCAAGTAGCAAGCAGATCGAAAAGAAGCTTAGAGAATTAAAGAAGAAAATAAACCAGAGGTAGATTTGCTTATTAGTATCGAACTAAGAGCAAATAGGTTTTGAGCTAACCAACCATAGACGTATTAAGATTCAGAACAAGTGGTTCTCGAATAAAAGAGTAGCTCAGAACAATAGGGCTTGTTCTGAGATTGAAATCACAAACCTTCTAGTCGGCCATGCTTGATTCCTACGATCACTCATGATGGCATTTTTTGTTAATGCTCGGCATCCAGGCTAGAAGTATTCCTTAGGTTACTACAAACAGCATTGGGCCGGATGCCCAGCGTGAATTTGCGATTTAAGGTTACCGTGATGTCAAAGGTCAACTTAGTGCATTTTGTAAGAAAAATCAACATAACCTCATAATAAATGTACTTTTTTGTCACGAAAATGTTACAATACAGCTGATAGTTCATAAAGAATGGCCCAGAAGCTTGCCACAAGGACTAAATTGACACATGGGTTTATACACAGAAAGGTCAGAGGTCAGGCTGGTGCAAACATGCTGAATATGTTTACACATATGACCACTTCCTTTCTTTAACTCAATTTATTAATTCAATTATGAATGAAACAATTGTAAATAGACAAAGCGTTATGCAGAGGGTTGAGGATTGCCATTTACGTTTTTTTAAAGTAGTAAACATACCGTATTTGTGCTAATAAAGCGCCCCAGGTTTGAGCTAAAATCGCACTGTGTCCATACAAAATAAAATGCTACAATTAAACTTGATGTAACCTGATCCTATAAAGTTGCTGTGTCGTTTTTCAATGCACTTCTGGTATTATCTGGGAAATATAAGTCCTGCTTGTGTAATAAACCCTGTCATAAATGCCCACTTTGTCCAACAATGAACACATTAGCATGGTGTAAAATAACAGTTTCCACGCCCACCCTTAATGTAATTAAAACGAATTGGCTTTCTTACGAAAATACTCATATTCCAAAGAAAGTGTGCGCTAAAATACTATGATTGGTCTGGTCTGGCAGTAATGCATGGACATTGCAATTTTACATAAATACCTAATATTCAAACCATTGATCTTGCTTATTCATGGATCAATAATAATAATAAAATATTGGAATATAAAGAAATTGGAGTAAAATCATAGAAAAAATAGGGAATATACGTACAAAAATCACTTGTACCAGGGCTGAAGATAAAATTAGGATGCTGAAAGTGGTATTAAATGAATATTATGGATACGAACTATCACCCACAAGTCTGTTGCAAGAACAATCTAATCTTCAATCTCATGAATATTTATGAAAACTTTAGAAATAGGAAATTAAAATGAAAAAAATAAACAGGCTATCCTACAAAATGACTTGTATCGCGGCAAACAAAAGCCTTAAACTGCTGAAAATGGTATCAACTGATTGCTAGGACAATGTTCTATTATTTTTGTTATCTAAATAATAACCTAAATAATCTAGATATATAAATATTTTGATATGTTTGTGGTATGAATATTAGAAAGATATTTTAGAGAACAATCACTGAATAATAACAGGCTATACCATTAAACCAGCATATATCTGGACTGCCACTAGCCCGACCTAGAAAGCTCAAAGTGGCATCGAATAATTGCTAGAAGAATGTTTTATAGCCTTTGTTCAGAAATTTAAAACATAAGATTGGCAATTTTGTTGGAACACAACCTTCAATTTTCTGTTATTTTCATGATTTTTCGAGTTTTTACTTATATATGTATTCACAACAATCAATAAAATATGGTTTATCTATAAGACTACACAAGACAATATAGTAATAGTGCATTGTACAAGCATTCTATTGGTACTATTTTCAGGGGTTTAAGGGTATTGGCTGCTCAGATATATGTTATTTTGTTGATATACCCTCTTCGTTTTTCGGTGATTTTCTTTTTTTAATTTGTAAAGTTCCCATTCATATCCATACGACAAAATAATCTAATAATTTTAGTTGATTACATGAGTATAGAACATTGTCCAAGTAATCATTTGATTTCGATTACATCATTCTACCTCTAACAGTAAGCAAGATACATGTTTTTACATGGTTTCCGTTTTAATTATTCGGCATTTTACTCCACTTCCTTAAGCTTTTATTAATGGTAATGAAAAAGAAACCAGTGTGGTTTCATATTGCCCAAACAACCATTTGTTACTATTTTCATGAAACTTCACATGCTTCAAGATAAGTGTATTCTTGGACTAAAATTAAAATAAAAGTGGGGGGTCACCGGCCTCGTTTCCATGGTATCAGAACTTTTTGGATGTTTCTCGTGCATTTCAAAGAACCGCACTCGTAGCCGACATAGAGGATCTTGCATGAGTGGTCATTTAATATGAAATTTATGAAACGAGTTGGTTAATTTCGAAATACCGAAATTAACCAACGAGTTCCATAAATTTCATATTAAATGACCATGAATGTAAGATCCGTTTTATTAAATGACCACTTCTGCGAAAACGGCTTTCCATACTTGACATACTTGTCAAACCGCTATAGGAATCAAGGTTCTTTATCGATACGCAACAGAATATAGTTCCGTTAAATTTTATTAGCAGCGTCAAAATGATTCATAAAACGTGAATTTTATGGCACAAATATGAAAAAACAGCAACAAATGTATTCTATTGTGAATTTAAACAGTATCTAGCTCCATAAATAGAATTCAAACCAGTTCATCCCACACCGCTAAACGTCATTCATTGATAAAATTGAGATCAATTTTAGGGAAATCCCCGTCCTGTGTAAAAACAAGTCAGTGACCTCATTTACCACTATACTGAGTATTGGATAAAAGTTTGACACTGTCTACAGTTAATCAGCGCGGTGTTTTTGAATTAAATGTGGAATTTTCTAATTAATCACTGTCAGAATCGTAGCTAATTCGTCGCTGCTTCTTCGGTGGAGACGAGGGTTTCTCATTGATGACATTTATGTTGAAAGTGCCACCAAAATGTTGCCTGAAAACATTGAATTCAAACCACCTTGAACAGTTCTGGTTGCTGTATTGTTCAGATTCTGATTGTGCTGAGCCATGGGATTAAACTGATTTAGACACAAGGAGCCTTGGCCATACATGTAAGGATTTGGTTGTGCCTGGTAAGTAGATGTAGCATTTGACATGAGTTTTGAAATGTTTTTGTGTTTCTTTTCACTCAAATCAGAATAGTTATTCATAGATTCTACCTTTTTGTGCCCTGAAAGCTGCATTATTTCTGTGGGAGGTACATTATGGTCACTTAATTTTTGAATCATGTGTTTTCTAGCACTGTGGTTTGTAAGTTTCTTGTTAGGTGGGAGTCCAGCATTAACCGACATTCGCTTCATAATTGTAGATATTTTATTCACTCCGATTGGCTGCCTTTTAAACCATTGATCGGAGGACTTCATACTTCCCTGCATAGTATGCGTAGCCAGATACAGAGGATCTTAAGGTTTGCTATAGTCAGATGGACGCAAAAGACTGTACTGCGTGTAAACCTCCACTGAGATTGTCTGTATTTGACCACATCTTTGGTTTTACGCTTCTTACATCTTTTGGAATTTTCCCCGTTCTAGTTTTAGTTTGCCGTTCAATGAATTCCATGTATTCATCACCGTCACCATCTACTTTAAGTTGCAAGTCCCCCCAACACATATTACGGTGCTCCTCAGCAGTCCGTGTTCCAAAGTGAATGGTTGAGAAAAACCATAGGGTGTTAATAATACTTTCTGGATTTGCTGCACCAAGTTGATTACATTGCCACAATTTTTCATGTCATCATCAGTTACAGCATCTGCTTTGTTTGGGAGGTTTCCTAGGCCTTGTCGCTTTAACTCTTTGTTTGGATTTCATAACCTCACGAAGTTTGGCAAACTGTATGCAAACTGTATGCTGTTAGTCAAAGAATATTCATAATCATGACGGCGTAAATGGCGTTCATAACTTGACATTAAGCCACGTAAAGTGTTTGGCTCATAATTACTGCCATCTGCTTTCCTTACAGATAGATAGAATCTGCATAGTAGGTTACGGAGTTCCTGTGGTGGAATTTCATAAATTGGCCTGTTCTTGGTGCAAAAATGAGGTGAGAAGTTTCAGGTCATAGAATGTTTTACTCAGGGTGTTTTTGTTTCTCTGTTGCTTGACAAAGTCTGGTATATCTTCAAACTGAACATTTACAAATATCTTGTTTATAGCAGTTTTATCTTGTTTTGGGTTTGACCTGCTTTTACTTTCAGTTTCATCTTCATATTCAACAAAGGGTGTCAATCTATCGGCCCGCACAGCGATGACAAATTCTGTATTGTCAAGCTCTACTTGACAAAGATCCCCAGTGGTGCTACTAATGTATTTCTACATAGTTCCTTTCCCTTGGCCATCAATTTGTACTTTTGCCCCCAATTCAAAATGCTTTGCTAAACCGAAACTACTGGCGTCGCCGGAATTCATTATAGACGACATCTTTGTTGCCATCAACAAAGCGCAATAATACGCATAGTAATGAGGTTAATTAAGACAGCCAATGGAAAGCCGTGTAGGTGTTAATACACGTGTGTTCATATGATTTTTAAGACATGGGTTATTTCACTGAATAACACGACGGTCATGTGATAAATGTGTTTTAATATACAAGTTTTTGCTGCAAAACCAACTTAAGGACACGACGAATGTTATTTTCTTACATTTTGATACTTTTTGCTCTTAAGTTGAGGAACAGATAGGAAACGTTGTAACCATTTGAAAGTTCAAATAAAAAGTGGGGGTTACCGGATTGCGTTGGAAGATATAGAGAAAAAACGTTCAATATTCCCGCCGCTTTCGTTTTAACGCCAAACGTTACACTGACGTCGCGTATATTTATAGCCCAAGAGCGACGGCGCATTAAACAAGTTCTGAGATGACTCGCAGAGAAAGGTTTGACTTTCGGTCTGGTCAGAATTGAACGTTTAGCTGATTTGCTCATACATCCCCAGACCCACTGGTACATACATTTTCATGTATTATTAACCCAGGGGCAAGCTAGGACCAGAAGCAGACTAATGATAAAAGCCTGGCAACACAGGAATGCATTATGGCTGAAATTGTCATGGCACTTTAGGTCGGAAGATCAGGAGCAAATCAGTTTTATAATGGTTTCTTGATTCGAACTAAACAGTCACTGCCTATGCAAGGAGGAACAAGCCATATATTTGTACCGAAGATAACCATCCAGCCAATATAGATTCTTTTGGGCTGTTTCACCTGGTTAGCTCCTCATTACATATAGCGGCACATAAATCATGACTCGAAATATCCTACATATTCGGAGAACCTGTTGAAGATTTCACGCCATGATGATACTTCAAATGCAGTTGCAGTTATAGTTCCTTTAAGCTGGTTTCCATTTGTTTCATGTGGGGATAAGGCCAATAAGAAGGAACAACGAAGCCAGAGTTGGATTTAAATTTGTCCGGTCATTTGCCACCGGGCGAGATTTTATATACAATGAAGACATATTGATACTTTTAAGTTAATCCATAAAATAATCATTCAACCCTAAGGTAATTTTGACTAATACAAATCTGATGTCATATCAAGGAAAATCATAAACAAATATAGGACCAAGCCCCAAAGTTGGGCAGCCAGACCCTGCAATATAACAAAGCTGATCAATCAAATGAGCTCAGGGGTGGGAGGAGGGGCGGACAGGGTTAAAAATTTAAACAGACTGACCTGCTAAGAATCCTGCAAACAAAGGCGCAAGAACAACAACTGATGCAAGCACCGCGTGGTCAGAAAAATCACGCGGAGAAGCCAAAATCTGATTGGTTAATAGCATCAGGCTACAGCTAAAAGATAAGAACCCAGAAGTGAAATAATGAGTGATGGAAAATTCCCAACCTCAGAGCTCAGTGATAGGCATTGCATGGTGCATAAAAGATACTGCCGATAGTACATGTAACTCATGAATGATAATTAAGGTATTCTAATAACTAGTTGTCTCCCTTGGGCCATAAACTCAATTTTCTTGCGAAAATTGTTTACTTTTATAGCCCAAGAGCGACGGCGCATTAAACAAGTTCTGAGATGACTCGCAGAGAAAGGTTTGACTTTCGGTCTGGTCAGAATTGAACGTTTAGCTGATTTGCTCATACATCCCCAGACCCACTGGTACATACATTTTCATGTATTATTAACCCAGGGGCAAGCTAGAACCAGAAGCAGACTAATGATAACAGCCCTGCAACACAGGAATGCATTATGGCTGAAATTGTCATGGCACTATAGGTCGGGAGATCAGGAGCAAATCAGCTTTATAATGGTTTCTTGATTCGAACTAAACAGTCACTGCCTATGCAAGGAGGAACAAGCCATATATTTGTACCGAAGATAACCATCCAGCCAATATAGATTCTTTTGGGCTGTTTCACCTGGTTAGCTCCTCATTACATATAGCGGCACATAAATCATGACTCGAAATATCCTACATATTCGGAGAACCTGTTGAAGATTTCACGCCATGATGATACTTCAAATGCAGTTGCAGTTATAGTTCCATTAAGCTGGTTTCCATTTGTTTCATTTGGGGATAAGGCCAATAAGAAGGAACAACGAAGCCAGAGTTGGATTTGAATTTGTCCGGTCATTTGCCACCGAACGAGATTTTATATACAATGAAGACATATTGATACTTTTAAGTAAATCCATAAAATAATCATTCAACCCTAAGGTAATTTTGACTAATACAAATCTGATGTCATATCAAGGAAAATCATAAGCAAATATGGGGCCAAGCCCCAAAGTTGGGCAGCCAGACCCCCAACACAGCCCAACCAAAGGGAAACCAGCAGATGGAACTAAAGCAGGTGTACATTTACAAAAGACAAAATAAACATGACTCAATTATGTTCAGTGGTTTTCTTCCACACCCCAATGGAAGAAAAAAAATATATTCAGGTAACATAATCATGAACAATAAAATAAGGTCAATAAAAACGCTTATTATATGCGATGCTTCCACATCCCAATGGAAGCACCTAGCAACATAAGCATTTTGAGTCACAAAAATTTTTGGCGGAACAAATGAGAGCTTTGCATTCTTCCATGCAAATTCATGACACTTTCAATGTTGGTCTGAATTGATCAATCAAAATTCTAAACATTTGTCACTCACAAGTACGCAATATGAAATTTCCAACAGAATTTGACTAACATTTAGGAAATGATACACTGCACCCCAACAGTGAGCTAAGACATGTTTGGAAGCCGCACATAGCGCTTAAATGTAGAGTATGATTTCCAGCGACCCAACTGCATGACCTTCCGTTCAGGAGTACCGGACAAGATAGACTGGCTACAAGCACCAATACGAAGACTATGGACCTTATAAACCGTGCTGGGGAAATTTCCCCAGCTGAGAAGGCTTTTGAAGATTCTGTTGAAATTAGAAATAAGAACAGGCCTGCCATCCCATTGTAGAAACAGGGGTCCCTGACCCCTACCTCTGAGACTAATGAACCGTGTCAGCTTCTTTACTGGACAAAATTTCGAATTGGTAGCCTTAATGGTTACTACAAGTGGTTTCTGAGACCGTCTGGTCTTATAATTATGAAGGGATATGAACACCGAAGAAGATGTGATGTTGACATGGTCCAACTGGACCACCTTGTGACCTAGATTAGATTTTGAGGGGAGAATTTCTCCAATCCTAAAGAAGCCATGGTAAGTAACAAGCAGTATGGCTTGAAATAAGGCTTGATCATAACCCCCACTAAATTGCGTACAGAAATTAACTAGTTTGTGTAACATAGGCTTCAGAATAGTAAGCCGGCAATCACTTGATTTCCCCCCTTTTTTACAACCAAGTAACATACGTTGTACAATAAATGACTGACAAGGATCTGAGCCTCCAGATAATTTGTGACTGAAGGAAATTGCTGACATATGACTACAAATACTAGATGCTGAAAAATTACTGTCATGCAGAAATGCTATAAACCTAGCTACTGTAGTTGAGGTTGCTGGCAGTGATACAAATGGTGGGTTATTAGATGAACAAAAATCTTTAAACCTATTGATAAAGCAAGCGTCTGTAAGATTTCATGGTACTTGCAGCAAGTGATGATCGTACCAAATCTCTTACTGTTAGAGAAGAAGCTTGTCTGGAGTCAAATGTATAGGGATTGGAACAGGAAGGTCTTGCAGGTATGTCGCTGTAGCTTTGGCTTCGGCAATCTGAAATCGACTTAACTTAGCACAAATAGAATTCTGCTTACTTGATATATGTTTAGCGGCAAAACAAAAATCGTACTTTAAGCTCTCAAGAACAATGATCCTAAGTAACTTCATTATTGTCTTGTCCTTTGATATTTGCTTGTTTAAACAGAATACTATGCTAAGATTGTCACATATAAAAAGCACATTTCTGTCTCTCCAATTATGACCAAAGAGATAGACTGCTAATGCTATAGGATACAATTCAAGGATGTTTATATGAAGCTTTTTTACCCTGTCTGAAAACGCCCCCCAAGCCCAATATTGTTGGAAAATACAAGCAAATCCTTTTGACTGAGCCGAGTCTGTGAATAACTGAAGTGAATTGGAAGATACAAATTTATCATCTGTAAGAATTGTTTTGCCATTATATTGTGAGAGAAAACATGACCAAGTTTCCAAAATTCAAGTGACCAAGAATGGACTGTAGCTCACCCAACTTAATCTTTTTCCTATGTTTATATTTGGATAGAAGGGTCGATAAATTGTCCAGTTTTTCAGATGGGAGACGAGCTTCCATGTATACAGTGTCTAGTTCAATACCATGAACACAAGTACAAGTAGATGGCCAAACCGTTTTTGAATGTTTCACTGGGACATTTAACTCCTCGCACAATGTAAAGAATTTCCTCAAACCCAACTCACAGACATCTGAATTGCTCGGACCCACAAAGATGAAATCATCAATAATATGTGAAACATGTTCAACCGAAAACTTATTCTGGAGTATCCACTGTAAGGCTTTAGAAAAAGACTCAAAAATTCTAACCGAACTGCTCGCCCCCATTGGTAAGGAACAATCAAAGTAGAATTTATTTTGAAAACTGAACCCCAGTTTATGATAATCGAGGGGAGAAATGGGGATCATTCGATAGGCGTTCTCTAAATCTGCTTTGGAAATAAGGCTATTTTTCCCACACTTGAGGACAAGAGAAACTACATCGTCAAAGGTTTCAAGTGATACTGTGAAGTTCTCAACTGGGATATAACCATTTACAGAGCTATTTCCCCCCAAAGGATAAATTGTGAATAAGTCTAAAAGTATTGGGTTCTTTTTTGGGGACTACACCCAAGGGGCTACACTTAAAATTTTCTAAAGGCGGCTGCGTATATGGACCCTTGATCCTACCTAAACTGATTTCTTTAGACAACTTTGTTTGAATAAACTTGGTGTGAATTGGAGAGACAGAAACATGATTTTAGATAAAGTGGGAGGAACTTCCCCCACTGTGCCCAGGGAAAAACCCCTGGAGAAGCCAGCGATCAAAAATTTCCGCTCATCTGGACCATAGCCTTCCAGGTACAAGTCAAGTATTGTTACCTTAATTGGTGTTGGCAGCACCACTTGATGTTTCAGATTGTCTGTTGTTTGCTTTGTTACTAAGGGGGGTGTGGATCTTGGGGTTCTTGGACAAGAGGTTCCTGCATGAGGGCCCTCACAGATAGAGCATTTGTGGATTCTGTTGCAGGGATTTTTTGTGCATTTGCCGAGGCGTTGGAATTCCCAGCAGTAACCTTTCCGAAAAATTCTGTTTGGGGTCTGACTTTGGGAACGAAAATTCTGTTTGTTTGAACGAAACGACCCAGAATTGTTTAGACCATTGGGGTTTTGAGGTGTTGCCAAGGAAGAGTACACATGGGCTTGCAAATGAAGTTTAGCCCAGGGGAGAGGTCGATGTTTCCTTAATTTTCTAAATTTGACATCATACAACTGCCTATTTGGTGACTGCTTGGATAGGGTTTGAATCAAACTCATATACTGGAACATGCCAGCTGATTCTTCAGGGTATTTAATGCAATATATGCTTGCATAAACCTGGAAAGCCCTGGACCAGGAAAGGATATTATTTATCTTTTTGTTTGGCTTCTTGGTAACAGATGTAACAGAACTTTCTTTGCTTTTCTTAACAAACATTTGCACTTGACTCTCATCTTTTCCATAATACAATTTATTAAAGTCCACAAACTCTCTTTTCCAAATTTTTTTCTTCCATTTTTCATTTACTTCATTATTAATCAATTCTGTTAGTAATCCCAAATCGTCTAGTTCTGAGTCTGAGTCTGACTCACCATCAGAATCGAGGATTGTATTTACATCTAGGCTGTCCTCCACCGAGTCTGTATTTCCATCCGAATCAGAGTCACTTGCCTCAGCATTGTTGTTAGACTTTTTCGTTAGATCTTTCCGTGACTTCCTACCCTTTTTACCCTGTGTCCAACATAGTTTTAGACTTCTTCCCCTTTAATTTAGGAGTTCTGGCATTAACCTCAGAGTCACTTGACTCAGAATTAATATCAGAGTTTGTTTGTCCTCTCGAATTTCCAGAACCTTTATGATTCACAGTGTCCGTCGCTGTGCTACTCTTTGATTTCTTGTTTGATTTAGAATCATGTGTTTTAGGATTTTGTTTCCTTTTTCCCTGGGGTGGGAGTTTATTATCATCGGTAGTATTGTCATTTGAAGGCCCTGACAATTGGGTCAGTAACTGAGTCCGTAGTTCCTGATTTTCGTTTAGCGCCTTTGACAATATTTGAGCCAATGGATCCACTGGATTTGAATGGGTTCCTGGTGACTTCCCAGTTTTTGATTTCGCAGCTGCTTTCTTTTTACGAGGAGGCATGCTGAAAAACAGAGGGAAACATGTAGACAGCACCCATCCAGATTGATGATAGAGATACTTACATCAGACAAAATCGAAAAGCAGTAGAAACCATGAACTAACTGAGGGGCAAAAACTTGATATGGTATATATATAAAAATATCATATATATATATATATATATATATATATATATATATATATATATATATATATATATATATATATATATATATATATATATATATATATAATTTTTTTTTTTTTTTTTTTTGAAAAATGAATATTTGTTTTCAGTTGCAGGCTTAAATATATACAGACAACAAATGGTGCACAAAGCGCCAACTATAACTTTGGCTCAGAGGAAACACTTCCTCGTCTGATTAAAAGAAAAAAAAACAGCCCATGATTACAAGACAACAAGGTCATAGGGAGGCATTAATAACGAACATGACCAGAAGATACACAGAAAATTGCGGCATACAGTCCGCAATGGTAATTGCGGCATACAGTCCGCAATGGTATCTCATAAATCCGGTACACAACCGGAAAAAGCAGCACACACTCTGCTTGAAAATACAGGTCTCCCAGTTTACAAAATTTGAATGTACTCTACAGCAAATAAGACAAAAGTATTAAATTAGGCTGTACATAAAGGCGCAAAACAATGGTGTCATAAACTGCGCAACCGAACAACAACAGTCATACAATGATATGGTTACTGAGACAATTAAAACATGAAAGCTTTGACAGATGTTTCAGATCGCGAAAACTCATAACATGGTCATTAAATTCCAATTCGTGAGATGGGTGCTTTATAAAAACGCTACAATGCACCCGCAAGAGTTCGATTAAAGACAGGTTAGAAAATAAACATGGCTTACAAATTTACTCTCGAAAATTTCTTGAAAGTTAGATAAGCAGAAATGTCAAATCATCAGATACAATTTTAGTACCGATCCGCAACGCCCTAAAATGGGATGCAACCAATCTAGTAAAAACCGGGACTCCTGACTACCGGTAAGTTCCTAATTGGCTTGATTGTGAAAGCGATTTTCGGCGAAAATAACGGCACCACGAAAGGAGCTAAAATATCTGGCCATGCCTGTTAATGGATTTACATGAAATCCATCCCGGTAACAGTAATCGTCTAAGAATCAAATGAAAAATTGTTATTCCTATGAAGCCAAACATAAATTCTCGGATTGTTTTGCAATAACAGTTCCAACTGTTGATTAGTCTCGGACACCCGCAAATTATATGTTGACAAAAAACGCCTCGGGAGAAGTTCTCCAACTATAACCTGCTTAGCCCCGAGATTTAGACACTCGTCTGCGAGATTCTTTATGGAATTTGCCAGTTTGTGAGGTGTTAACCAATCCGGAACTCTGTTTGACAGGTCATTGCTACCTACGTCTATAAAGACAATGTCAATTTCCAAATCGCGGATAAAATGAACATCAGACCAAATCATTTTGTGAGGTGGCCGCGGGCGTAGGACGGTCGCACCCCCTGTTCCCTGCCAAAATACAGTCACTCGAGTTCTATCCAAGTTCAAGTTCAGACAGCGATGATTAAAAGCCCGATCTCGCAAGCGTCTTGAAAAGGAGTGACCTAAGACAAGAACATTAATGTGGGCACCGGCCATTTATGTTGAAAATGCGGTTTCGGAACAAAGGGTTTCGACAAAAGCTTAATTAATTGCGCTAGAATTGCGTATTTAGGGAAACTAAAACGAATCTAAAATTAAAAAAACACAAGAACCAAAATCGACAAAGTCGGATAGAAAATGCTACCTAAAACCTAAAATTTACAAAAAATGGATAAAAAATTTAAACAGACTGACCTGCTAAGAATCCTGCAAACAAAGGCGCAAGAACTACAACTGATGCAAGCACCGCGTGGTCAGAAAAATCACGCGGAGAAGCCAAAATCTGATTGGTTAATAGCATCAGGCTACAGCTAAAAGATAAGAACCCAGAATTGAAATCATGAGTCAGTGATGGAAAATTCCCAACCTCAGAGCTCAGTGATAGGCATTGCATGGTGCATAAAAGATACTGCCGATAGTACATGTAACTCATGAATGATAATTAAGGTATTATAATAACCAGTTGTCTCCCTTGGGCCATAAACTCAATTTTCTTGCGAAAATTGTTTACTTTTATGCGACGTCATCAACCGCGAAATAACCGTTTTCACATATAATTAACCTTCTACACGATTTGGGGTATATCAGTTGCCACAGAACTTCTTTTGAAATATAAATGAACAATATGTATACCCGCTTTAGGACTTAATTATGCCAGAAACAAACATAATAAGATTTAACAGCTTGCAACGTCATTGAGAAATCAAAATAAAACGACGTCAAAAGCTACGCGTAACATGCACATACTAAACGCCGACGTTGCGCAAACAGTGTGCTCATAAACAATAGTAATGTTAACCCTTAATTTGCAATAAATTGAAACGTTTTATATATGTCAACAATACAAATTAAGTATAGTATTTGTAGCGTACTATTTACGGCGGTGCGGCTATGTGTTGTTAATAATAGGAAAAATAAACAATACTAGCATCTAAATTTGTAAAGAAAAGTAGATCTGAAATTCGTGACCACAAAAACGTACTACAAAGACTGTGCAATCTACTCTGAACGATATTTTTTGCAAAAGCTTTACTTGCATCTATCTCTTAATAGTAAGTATATTGCTCAAATTCTTCTGTTCATTATTCTATAATTACTGTGTGTCAGATTTTTTCACGTATAACGCATAGTTAGGCTGATAAAAATATAATTTGTGACAAATTAGAAAACAAAACAGAGATTTTTGAACGAAACTGCACCTAGTTGACCATTGACCTCACCTAGACCTTCATTCTAAGTTTCAGACGCGGCATCCGCCCTGGGACACTTTGTCATACCCCAAAGAACATTTCTAGCGTGGATGCCGAGCATTAACAAAACATGCCATCAAAACTTTTTTCTAGAGGCCGTAGGAATCAAGCATGGCCGACTATTATATTGGTTGAGAAACATCGCATTTTTAAATCATTGTAAATCATTTGCAAATCATAGTTTCGAAAGTAAATTGATTTTTGAGATTATAGTATCTTATCATTTGGCAAAGAAGCCTGAGGAAAATTGCTTATATGGTGTCGATGTTGTTGCATGATCTTATATTGCATTGTTTGGTAAACACCAAAGACCGCTCGACTACGTCACATAATTTGGTGGCAGCTTCGGCGATCCGAATTCTAGAATCAGTGTTTCAAAATAAAAAAAATGAATAGTAGTATAGACCATCCGTTGGGGCCATTTTATGTGCTTATATTTGTGTATATTTTGGTTTTGGCACATAGAGACTTCTTTTCTGACATTGACCCATTAGCCGATGTTAGGGACACAGTACCCTTGATCCCAACCAGAAACAACCTGTGTCAGTGGAAGACCCATACACTGACCTGAGAATGGATATAGCAACCATGAACGCTGAGCAATTGAGAAAAGATATGCGTTTGATGTACAGGATGATAGAGGGAACGAGAGATAACTGTTGCAATAAGAAAGACAAAGAGAAGCAAGGTGAAAATGATGTGAGTCTGAAAGAAGGAGAGCCTAATGATGGAGAGGAAAAGTGGAGATAACGATTGTGATGAGAAAAACGGAGAGTAGCAAGGTGAAGTGAATATGAAAGGAGAGCCACATGATGGGGAGGAGAAGAAAGAAGAGAAAGATACGAGGACAGTCAGGAATATTTATGAAGGAAGGGTGTATTCTAAGCATACACAACCAATGAAACCATATGCGCCAAAGAGGAAGATCAGTACTAATGTGCAGCCTGACCAGAAACGTGCCAAAGAGGAGAATGTTGAATTCGGGACAGAAGACATTGACGAGATCCAGAAACATGAGGAAACGCGTAGTTCTGAAGTTCCCAGGAGGAAAAAGATTACAGATGGACCTATCATTCAATTAACTTAAAGACGAAGAGGATATAACATTATTTTTAAGTGCTTCAAAAAGACGCTTGTGATGACAGAGTAATAAGACATATTGTAAAAAAAATTACAATGGAGAGGCCATGGCTTAAAATAATATATAGATATCTTGTTTTTCGTTCAATACATGAAGAAATATTTATAAGTGTTTATTCAGGTAAAATTACGAATTTTCTGACAGCGGAGGCGTGGGTAATGTAATGATTCAAGTGTGGATTCTTGTTAAAAGCTTATACTTGTATGTAAATATAAACAATTAATAATCAGTGGAATTTGGCAAAATCCGGCCAATACATTTATGAAAATAACACATCCCTTTGAGGTAAATATCTTTCTACTAAAATCTCTCACCACAAGCCTTGTATTGTCCGTTAAAGGGCATAATTAGCCTCAATTCCCCACCTCTCCGTGTAAAATAATTTCATACCGGAAACAAAATTAATTAACAAGTTGTTGGTACCCGGCAGATAACCCAAAGCAGTGAAGAGCTAAAAACCTGTATTACGGAAGTAGTCCGGAATAGTCCATTTCATCAAAAGGTAATTCTGATGAATTATTATTTTTAATAATTAATAAAACCAATAAATATTGTTGGTAAAAGCATACCATTCAATCATAGAATATTAGGATATTATTAGTCTTGACGGGGCGAGTCCATTGTTAATTTGAAAAATGATAAATTAATTAGTTACAAAAAGTTGATCATCCTAAGGATTAAAAATAGACTCGTCCAGTGGTATAAAAGAAGCCGCACGATGCAAGATGGACACAGCTCCAATATGTCAAGTAGCAAGCAGATCGAAAAGAAGCTTAGAGAATTAAAGAAGAAAATAAACCAGAGGTAGATTTGCTTATTAGTATCGAACTAAGAGCAAATAGGTTTTGAGCTAACCAGCCACAGACGTATTAAGATTCAGAACAAGTGGTTCTCGAATAAAAGAGTAGCTCAGAACAACAGGGGTTGTTCTGAGATTGAAATCACAAACCTTATATTGGTTGAGAAACATCGCATTTTTAAATCATTGTAAATCATTTGCAAATCATTGTTTCGAAATAAAATTGATTTTTGAGATTATAGTATCTAATCATTTGGCAAAGAAGCCTTAGGAAAATTGCTTATGTAGTGTCGTTATTGTTGCATGATCTTATATTGCATTGTTTGGTAAACACCAAAGATCGCTCGACTACGTTACAGTATATGTACACATGTCAGATAAAGAAAATGTCAGTTACAACTTAAGTCTTTATTTTCCGTGATCCCATAAACGAGGAAACACTGCTGTCTTACCTTGCATTTTTAGAAAAAAAATGTAATTATGGAGAATTTGTTGTGTTTGATCATAGAAATGTGTTTCGATTTATATGCAAATTAATTAGGATGAGAAATTTTGTATTATTTAAGTATGATGACCTTGGTATACTAGAGAAAATAAATAAGCACTCTCAGCTCAAGCTAGACACAGGAACGTTTATTGCATTAATGAACAGAAAATATATTATGTGCATAAGCTCGAAGTAACACTGTTTTCCCCCATTTCGTAACATACGAGATTATCCTGGTAATTACAAGTGACCCATCATGTGCACCAGTCGCAAATTCCATAATCATATAAAAAGTTTTATCGCATCAATAGTACACAGATACATTTTACTGTTCTTCCAGGTGGAGGGGCGATTAATTGTTGCCATCATGATGTCGTATATGCCATTAAGAACTTGTTAAGATCAGAATGTCCAAGAGATTATGTGGACATGGAACGTTCACTTAAACATAGGCTCTCAATAACAATTTGCGATATAGCACATTTAATTGCAAACATGGGAAACAAAATTGAACCAGACTTCTACAGCCCAAATGACGGACGACTCTGTGAACCAACGGAGGAAAATGTTGAAAATGCAAAGAATGACAACCTGATGGTTTCAGTTGAGTTTCTGAAAGAAGCCGAGAACAAATACATTGATGAGGACCCGCACACAAATCCAGTTACTGTGAGTCAATGCCGTGTGGCACTTTTCGATCGGTTTCACCAGAACAATTGTAGAAAGGATATTGAATCATTGAGGAAATGTTCACTGGTACCAGAAAGAGCCGGACTAATCAATACCCAGGTAGTTGAGCAAACATTGAATGGATTCAAAAGGGATTTGTATTTCATAAATTATTACGGGCCAGCAAACCAAATGTTTTATTCAGACTTCTTTGCCATTTAAGAAATCAAACAAAAACTGTAGCTCAGTTGAAGAAGCAAAGTTTGTGCTTTAGCGGGAACGTTACAATAAACAAATATGGACAACTATGTCAACAATTCATGAATGACAATATCGCGCCATCAGAACTGGAAGAGCTTGCATTGAAGGGGCAGCCAAATGATGAGCAGGAAAATGTCAAGTCAATGGAAGTTCCCTTATATGAGCCATCACAAAGTGAAGCAGTCCCAACATACCAGACAGCTTCTCTTACCGACGTCGGTAACGAGGGACCGACGGATACCATGGCAAGATCTAGAGAGGACCCATTGTTTAAACATGAACGTCATTCAATTTTACAGAATTCAAGCCTTCAAGACCACGATAAAGATCTTATATATCTTATATACACAAACATGCTAACATGACAGAGAATACACAAAATGAAAATCAGTCCTCGAACTATAAATTCTGATGAGATTATTACTTTAAATCATCTTTGAATAACATACATGATACTATAAACCACTCCAGTCATAATCTTTGGCTCCATGTTGCCAAATCTATAGGGTCACTGAAGAGGCTTAAGTAGCCGAAACCATGGTATGGCCCATCCCCTTTCTCATTAATACGTTCACTGCTCTTAAAGGATCTCAGTTTAATTTTTATTTCCTATTACTGCAGCTGGTGTTGTGCCGTGTGGCGGCCCTAAAAAGTCTCCCCGTACATCATCCATAGTGCAGATTATACTTTCCTTTTGGTCCTTTGAGATCAGCGAGGGTATTTTGAGAAATCAGAAAATTACTATCGGTTTAGAGTCATTTTCTAACCAACGTTTAAATATTTGACCCCATTTGGATTTTACTAGTCTTTGTATCGACTGCCCTTTTGAACGATGTAAATTACAGTCATAATCTTTGGCTCCATGTTGCCAAATCTATAGGGTCACTGAAGAGGCTTAAGTAGCCGAAACCATGGTATGGCCCATCCCCTTTCTCATTAATACGTTCACTGCTCTTAAAGGATCTCAGTTTAATTTTTATTTCCTATTATTGCAGCTGATGTTGTGCCGTGTGGCGGCCATAAAAAGTCTCCCCGTACATCATCCATAGTGCAGATTATATTTTCCTTTTGGTCCTTTGAGATCAGCGAAGGTATTCTGAGAAATCAGAAAATTACTATCGGTTTAGAGTCATTTTCTTACCAACGTTTAAATATTTGACCCCATTTGGATTTTACTAGTCTTTGTATCGACTGCCCTTTTGAACGATGTAAATTACAGTCATAATCTTTGGCTCCATGTTGCCAAATCTATAGGGTCACTGTAGAGGCTTAAGTAGCCGAAACCATGGTATGGCCCATCCCCTTTCTCATTAATACGTTCACTGCTCTTAAAGGATCTCAGTTTAATTTTTATTTCCTATTACTGCAGCTGGTGTTGTGCCGTGTGGCGGCCCTAAAAAGTCTCCCCGTACATCATCCATAGTGCAGATTATATTTTCCTTTTGGTCCTTTGAGATCAGCGAGGGTATTCTGAGAAATCAGAAAATTACTATCGGTTTAGAGTCATTTTCTAACCAACGTTTAAATATTTGACCCCATTTGGATTTTACTAGTCTTTGTATCGACTGCCCTTTTGAACGATGTAAATTACAGTCATAATCTTTGGCTCCATGTTGCCAAATCTACAGGGTCACTGAAGAGGCTTAAGTTGCCGAAACCATGGTATGGCCCATCCCCTTTCTCATTAATACGTTCACTGCTCTTAAAGGATCTCAGTTTAATTTTTATTTCCTATTACTGCACCTGGTGTTGTGCAGTGTGGCGGCCCCAAAAAGTCTCCCCGTACATCATCCATAGTGCAGATTATATTTTCCTTTTGGTCCTTTGAGATCAGCGAGGGTATTCTGAGAAATCAGATTATATTACTGGATGTTACCTGAAGAGGTCTGACTTTGAAGGTCCTTGATCATTTGTCTCAGTCGGCTGTTCTCGCTTCTTAACTTCTCGTTTTCTTCCTGAAACATATTAGCAGACCATAGACATTCTACCAGTTCTTCAGTACGTGTGTTCAAGTAAAATTGTTTTAACAGTTTCTCAATTTTAACAAAACTGCAACTTGCCTGTTGATACACAACAATAATATAAATTAGCCGTATGCTAATAGCAGCAGAATGGGTATATAAATAACTGTCTTAGAGAAAGAATTATATTGGAGTTCATAGAACTGCAAGTTATTTGTTTACAGAACACGCAAACCAGAGATTCAAAACCCCAAGACCAGGGCTTATTTGGGCCATGTTTACAAAGTGTACTATTAAAAGTTTGTCTGATAGTAAATTTAAAAGCATTCGACCATGATAAAACCATAAGCTTAAATGGGAAGTGGTCATTATGATACGGAACCATCTGAAATGCTGAAAACAAAATACCGTAAAAAGTCTATTAAACGCCTGGTCATTTATTCAATACAATGCCTTAACAATAAATGGGGTTTATTGGAGGCTACCCTGTAGGACAATAATCAAGAAATCATATATTGGAAGTGAAATGATTGATGGGTATTGATCTGACCCAGACAGGAATCGCTCGAAGTAGGTGTTTGGATATGTCTTGTATTATCATTTATACGGTCAACAAGAGAAAGTATATTTCCGTTTTATGCTAAAAAGCAGCAAACTTAGAAATTATCCACTTTAAAATATAAACTTTTAAAGTGAGCATTTAATCAAAATTATCCAATTGCCGCTCCTATAACAAAAATTCCGTAGATTTATATAGTGAATGTAAGTGTAAGTATGTATGTGATTGGTCATCTATTTTAACAAAAATGTACATGTGCGCCAAATTCTATCGGATGCCAATCTACTGTTCAAAGAACAACATCGAAATCATTATCAAAAACTTTTGAAGAAATTTCTCAACTTTCTCAGTTGACTGATTGTTTGTCTTCATATTTTTTCATCAAGGTAACTGCTCATGATCGTGTTATTCTGGATTGCATTTTCTAAACAGTATTTTTCTATATTTTGACATGCAACAGTTCTTTTCATTGTTCAGGTCAAAATAGTTGATTTTCATTATTAACTTGAACATTTTCATACCTCCTTTTGACAAAACTATGTCCAGCCTTTGAAAGCTATTTCATTCATAGAATGTTGCTTTAATAGAGTCGGCATAATGTTTCTGCCACTCATTGTTGAGTATGCCTTGGTATCTCTTGGCAACTCAATGTTTTGTCTTAAGTAAACAATGACCAGGGACTGGCGCAATAAATCATTTAACCAAATGGTGACCAAATGATATTTTATCCAGATAAAGCTTTCGAACTGAATTCCGTAAAAGTATTATAAGAATGAATAATACTTGTCGACCACTTGGCTTCATGATCTTATTTATTTCATACCTAGAAGTGTTGTTTCGTCTGTTATTTTATCTGTATATAAAATGTCTAGGTATTTATGAGTTCTATTTTATTATAGAGCACAATTTAAGGATGGAAATAAATATATCAATTCCCAAGACTGGTGCTAAGAGTCTATTTACAACACCTGTGTCACATGTGAAAATATGAACTTAAGTGTAAAAATGGCAAAACATGATGCAAATACACAGATTGAATGCATAAAATACATGTATTAATCATTTTTAATATACTTGAAATAAAGTCATGTTAGACAAAAATATTTGAGGCCTTATTACAGTTTCAAACAGTTCTTCCTCAGTTCACGATAAATCTTAACATATCGAAAACGATATAACACTCTAAATAAAGTCATGTTAGACAAAATATTTGAGGTCTTATTACACAGTTTCAAACAGTTCTTCCTCCGTAGACGGAAACGTTTTTTTTTCCAATCATGTCGAAAAAACTCAAAAATGAAATAAAAAACTCAAAAATGAAATAAAGTCATGTTAGACAAAATGTTTAGGTCTAATTACAGTTTCAAACAGTTTTTCCTCTGTCAGTTCACTGAAACTTTCTTGAAGGTTGAGTTGGATGTTGAGTAAAAAATAGAATCTTTAATTCTAAAAAAATGTCTTTATGACTTGAACCTAAAATTAAACCTTGAAAATAAAAAAGGTCTATTCACTGTCCCATCTGGGTGTAAAATTGCCTTTGAATAGAAGCTGCATTTTATTTTTGTTTTAGAAATTTGTTAGTATAAATCCATCGAAAAAATGGTTGAACTATTAAAACAACAAACTTCAGGAATATGTTTATTAAAGGGCCTTAGGATAGATGGGACAAGAATTGAAACCATAAAATATCATAAATCATTTCCTGTTTTATACCAAAGTAAGACAATTAATCTAGGCATCAGTATTAAATTGGATACGTTTTAAGAATAACTTTTATGTATGACTTTAATCCTGGAATTCATTTAAAGAAGTCAGGAAATTTTTGGTCACAAGTATTTGCCAGTATTTACCTGCATTTGCCGGTAAATGGCATGGAAAATACTCATATTTACCAGATGTTTGACAACCTTATGCATAGTTTTTAAACATATCATGGTCACTTTAATGGCTGATATGAAAGACTGTCTGATTACTAACATAATTTTGGTATTTCAGTTTGTTTCCATTTCAGAACAAATGCTGAAATAAATGACTTCAGACTGGGAATGAATAAAGTCTGTAAACTGTGGGAAAGAATTTCCCAGCATTCCATAAAATTCCTGAACTGGACAAATCAAAATGTTTGGGTTTGTTTGAAATTGATTGGAGCGTCAGGGGTAGCAACAACCAACACCAAGAATAAGACTATTGATTGCTGGGAGGTGTTTCTGCAGGAAGTGCAAGGTATCCAGAAGCTACGGCCCCAACCAACTTAAATTAATAGCTTTAGGTCGGGCCATCATAGTCTGATGCCCGACCCACCGGCGTGATTTTCTATTATCGTGAGGGAAGTGTTGAAATACATGGGTAAAACCCAAAGTTGAGAAAAAATCATAGCCATAGGGTTATTATGCGAACTTAACCAACTAAGTGTTTTGAATCACTTCAGTAAATGAGGGTGAGTTTGGTGCACCGTAAAACTAGTTTAAACCCAATCCCAGTAATGCAATACTGAAAGATACCAGACATACATGTATACATGTCTATTCCGTGACAAGTAGTATCTGAAAGATGACAGCAAGGACATAAAACAGGTAATTTTCATTTTAAACAATGTTTGATCGACCAGCCAGCAGTTGCTAGCTCAAGGTAGATGTACACAGAATGTATTATTATAGACAGTACAGAAACTGACTTTTTTGGCTGTTCAGTTGTGCTTCTCTGTTTCACGATTAACAATTATAACGTAATCATGAAAAAGAGAAGCACAACTGAACGGCCAAGTGATTGCTCATTTCATTCAAGGAATCCATTCACGTTTAGTTAAACATTTATCTATAAAAAAAACAACAGAATAATCAATACTTTTAAGCTCACCTGAGCCGTTAGGCTCATGGTGAGCTAATATTATCCTATAGACATGATAGATATAGTATAACCTATGAAGACAAATGTGATTAAATATGATAACGAAAATTAACTCGTATTAGTTTTTTGTTTACTTTTTATATGATAACGAAAAGTAACTCGTATTAGTTTTTTTTTGTTTACTTTTTAATCATTCAACACTTTTCATACCAATTAATGAGCATCTCATTTAAATATTATATGTCAGCCAAATAGCTTTTGGGAGTGGGAATCTCTTTCTGATTGCGCATTATCCTGATCGCTGCCTACATGCACCTTTTCATGCCGCAGATGTTACGACAAAGAAACGGAAAGACCAGGACCCCTAAAAGGATGTAAAGAGCAAATCAGGTAATTTTAAGCAGTGCTCCTTTTTTATTTGTATTAATGCACAGAACAATTTTGGTTCGAACCAGGTCTGACACTTACCGGCCTGTACAGTCATAGAAACAGTCTAGAAGCTTGAAAGTTCGGATTAAATAAGAAGAAACATTGTCCTATCCTAGTAACCAAAATAAAGGTGTGGATCATCTTTGCGGTTATGCATATACAGAACGTTGGTTTTTCCCATGCAATGACTCAAATAGTGCTTGCATGTTACCCCCTTATATGTCAGGGAAACAAAAGATGTGACGGCAACATGAAGAATTGTTCTAAATATGTGTATAAAGACAAAATTTCGTACCCAAGTTCTCCAGCCCGCTGAATGGGGACATACTTCTTATGAGTGATAGCGTTTGTTTGTTTGTTTGTTTGTTGTTTAACGACGCATCAACCCTGATGGGTCATTAGCGTCTAACAAGGTAAAACGTTAAAATATATTGAGCTCGTATTAAAAAGTAACACTAAGTAAGATATAAATGTCGTTGTAAAGAAACGATATATAAAATAATAAGATCGGTGATTTAAAAATTATATTTTATAAAATAGATTTACTTGTCTAAGAAATGATAAAATCTTTCCAACGGGTACATCTTTGAACAATTCAGCTTGAAAACAAGAAATTCGCTCTGCTGCAAAGTCAGTGCATTCTAAAAGAAAGTGTTTAACTGTGAATGGTGTATCACAGCCAATGCATTTAGGTTATCTTCTCGCTTTAATAAGTGGGAATGTGTTATTCTTGTATGACCAATTCGGAGACGAGCAAGAACGATTTCTTCTCGTCTCGAAAGTTTATGAATTGCTTTTGGTCGTTTAACGATCGGTTCGACTTCCCTCAATTTATCAAACTTCGCTCCGTTCCAGATTGTTTGCCATTTGTCAGAGATGTACTCCTTAATAAAAGGTTTAAAATTGACATAAGGAATTTTAAAAACGGTTTCTTCTAGATTTAACGATTCTTTAGCGTTCTTATCAACTTTCTCATTTCCATATATACCTATATGACTGGGAACCCAGCAATAGATAATTGTTTTCAATTTCGAGATGGTATGATGTTTTATTAATAGTTTTTGTATTTGAGGGTTTTTGGATGATGTATGGTTTAAGGCCTGTAGAACTGACATAGAGTCAGAAAAAATAATAAATTTGTCCTTTAAGTTACTTTCATTTATGAAGTCTAAAGCTAAGTTTATAGCTTTAGCTTCCGCTGTGAAAATTGAAGAGCCATCAGGTAAACGTAATGTTTTGCAATTGCCGTTTGTAAACGTAGCACAACCAACTTTGTTTTCTTCTTTTGAACCATCAGTATAAATACATTGATATTAAATAAATTGAGATTGTAGTTGATGAAAACTTTCTTTTAGAAGGATTTGAGTCGGATTTTTTCCCTGTATGTAGAGTCAAATTAACTTCTGGTTTTCTAATGCACCATGATGGTATTTCGGAAACAAAATGTTCTTCTATTTTATCTTTTTGGATGTTTGCTGATTCTAAAAGTGGTGCAACCCGTAAACCAAAGGACCGGATACGACTTCTTCAGAAATATATGGCGGAAAAGACACCTTATGAACTGGATTTGATGGATTAGCAGCAATTCTAATGGCGTACTGTAGGGCAAGTTTCTCTCGTCGTAAATATAGAGATGGCTCTTCAGCCTCAACATAGAGGCTTTGTACAGGTGATGTTCGAAAAGCACCCAGAGCTAATCTTAGGCCTTGATGATGCACTGTGTCAAGAGAACTGATATATGATGGTCTTGCCGATCCATATACGATGGATCCATAATCTAATTTTGAACGAATGAGGGAACGGTATAGCTGGAGAAGGACAGTGCGATCAGCACCCCAGTCTGTGTGTGATAATACTTTCAGTAGGTTCAATGCTTTCAGGCATTTGGCTTTTAAGTACTTGATATGTGGAATGAAAGAAAGTTTACGATCAAAAAGAACTTCAAGAAATTTAAAATCTTCAACTACTGGAATAAGAGAACCATATAAATAAAGTTCGGGATCGTTGTGTACTTTCCGTAGTTGACAGAAATGTACACATTGAGTTTTCGACTTGGAAAATTTGAAACCATTATGTGAGGCCCAGTTTTCTATTCTGTTAATGCACTGCTGTAAGTGCCTTTCGATAGTTCTCATACTTTTTGACCTGTAACACATACAGAAATCATCTACATATAATGATCCATCTGTGATAGCGTGGAAGGATTGTACGTGGAACACCTATCCTGCATTTGATTTCTCAAAATACACACGCTGATCTCAAAGGACCAAAAGGAAAATAAATCCTACACTATGGATGATGTACGAGGAGACTTTCAGTTAAAGCACCTGAAACACTGTACTAGTCGACTTTTTACTACCTTTTCGTCATGATATTGTAAGGCTGATCGACATTCTGTTTGCCTACATTTCAGAATGGTGAGAAACTACATTAAAAACAACTAGGGCGGAAACACCAAGGCATATAATCATGCAAGGCGTTAATAAAATCATATTTATGGGGAGATCTACATGCTCCGTAGCTAGAGAAATAGGCGCGGAACAAACTACGCTTTGGCGATATGTCAAACAAGCGCAAGTGATGGGCTCAAGGGATTAAGATATTGGATACAAACCCAGTAGACAAGTGTTTTCAGAAGCGCAGGAGTCTGGTTAAGAAGACTATATTGTCCATGCAGCTAACATCTACTTTGGCCTCTCAGCCAAGGATGTTTGTGTTCTTGCATACGAGTATGCCACAAAATTTGATCCGGACAAATGTGCTGATCCAGACTGGTTTTCTGGATTCCTTAAGCGACATTCAACGCTATCACTCCGTACACCAGAGCCTACAAGCCTGGCAAGAGCCACAAGTTTTAACAGACATTATATTGACAGGTTCTTCGGCCAACTGAAAAATGTTCTCAACCGCGACCACATCATACCGTACGATATATGGAAAGTGGACGAAATTGGGTTATCTACTGTGCGAAAATCTTCTAGTATGGTCGGGCCTAAAGGCGCGAAACAAATTGGGACAATAACGTCTGGAGAACGCGGAACCCTGGTCACAATGTAGGCGGCAGTAAGCGCTACCCGCAACAGTGTACCTCCTATGTTTGTGTTTCCCAGGGTCAGATATTATGACAATTTCATCTGTGGCGCACCGCCAGGGAGCATCGGTGCAGCTCATCCGTCTGGTTGGATGACCGCTGAGAATTTCCTCATTTTCTTGCAGCATTTCGCGAGAGGAGCGAAACCGAGCCATGAGAAGAAAGTACTCCTGCTCCTCGACAATCACAGCTCGCATATTGCAATAGACATCATCAACTTTGGTCGGGATAATGAGATCGTTCTACAGTCATTCCCACCACACTGTAGTCACAAACTACAGCCACTCGACAGGCCTATGTTCGGGCCTCTCAAGAAATATTTCTCGGATGGGCAGGATGCGTGGATGCGAAACAATCCGCAGTTCCTCAAACAATCTTGTTCCACTGAAGTTTTCTTAAAGATAGATCAGATCAGATGGAGGAAAATGGAATACATCTTTTGCATGTGAATGGACTAATTGCTCTAATAGGGTTTTCTTACTTTTTGGCTTTTCCTTCCTTGAGTGTTTTGCAAAAGATAGACAATGTCGTCGAAGTTGAAGTAACCGTTAAATGACTGAGACGAATTGTGATATGTGGACTTCTTTTTCTGAACACTGTAAGAGATCTGACAGAGATCTCAGCAGAGAAACCTTATCTCCATTAAAATGCTCAGCACACAATGTTTTTTTTTAAAGTAGACTGCAGTTTTTTTTTCTTTTGTTTCTGCTGTGTTTCTGTCCTTTTCCAAGGAATATTCTTTCTTTCAGATTCTGCCTGCTTTACTTATGTAGTTTTGGTGAGGAAAATACTATAGGAGATGAAAACTTCTTTCTCTTTGGAGTACACATTTGCTTCTTGTTAATTGCGTCAGTTGCAACATCCTCTGCCAGTGCTTCTACAAAACATGCCTTTAAATGTTTCAGTTCTTTTGGGACAAAGGAAGAAACAAAAACGACAAGTGTTGCTTTTAATTATATATACTCATCAAAAGAAGTTTTGCACCATTTAGATTTTTTTTCATATTTTAAGTGACATTTTAACTAACAATTTTAAACCTAGCTTTTTGAATTTGCACAGTCTGAAAGAGTTTGATAGTGTGTGTGATAAGACAAAAAATCATTGCGGAAACGATTTTAGGAAACACTGAAAATTCCCATTTTCTGTAAATGCTGAAAATTGGAAAATCGAAAAAAAAAATTCCACAAAAAATGCCAAAGCATTAAGAACACATTTTTAATTCCATATTTACACACAAGAGCTCCAAAGCTAATGATTAAGCCTAAAACCAATTTAAAAAATCTCACAGTTTTAGAAAAAAAAAATCATTTTTTGACAAAATTGCAATTTTTAGTAAAAAATGATAAATATTGGAAAAAAATGAGTAAAATCGAAATTCATTTCAATTTTTGGTCAATATGAGATGTTTTGACACCAAAACCTGCCGCCTGTTTTCTTTCGGTTAAAAGCAATCTCATGTCAAAGATGCTGCATGAGTACTTTTTTGATATGCAGCTTTTTAAAAATTCTGAATTCGGATGGGTTGAAAACCAGTACCTCCAGTTAAACATTAATGGGTGCTACATGCTGTGTTTGAAAGAAAAACAACCCATTTTATTGGAGAGATGAGTTACTAAGCTTTATCTTAGAATTGAGACAAAATCTCAAAAATCGTTATTTTTGGTCAAAAATAGTGTTTTTGTCCAAAAATTCAATTTTTAGCTTTTTGCTTTAAATGATTGCTTTCAGTATCTCGAATGAGGATATGAAATGAATTCGGGTTTGGAAACCCAGAAATAAAGTTGTGGGCTTTTTGCTGCATCCCAAATTTTTGTGTTTTCAAAAACATGCATTTTTGCACATTTTTATTTCATCTTTTTATGAAAAAATATTGAATGATTATTTAGGAAGTCCAGCCCTTTAAGATGGTTTTAAGTTTTAAAAATTTATTTGAAAAATATCTATACTAGACATTATCTTAAAATGAGAAAAAATATTAACTGGTGCAAAACTTCTTTTGATGAGTATATAAATAGGAGCATATCCCTTTCTAATGAAGCAATTCTGAGGGTTGATCCCATTTTTTTTTTCAAATATTTTAAATGAAGTCATATCCGTTGTCTTTGATACGTTTTTCAATGCATAGAATAGGCAACATCTTCACACAGCAAGCATATCTCTTAACTAGCCCCACCAGACAATTTGTATTTTATTTCTTGTCCATTAAATTTTATTGTGCTCTGTAGCCAATCTGCACTTCATCAGAACACTGCAATGTATTGATGCTCAGTGTTGTTTCAATTTCATGTAATAATGCTACCGAGTCAACAGCAACCTTAATTTTGCCTCTTATTACGCTCTGTATAGCTTCCATGGATATAAAGTTCCGTAGACCTTTTCGACCAACTTGATTAAATATGAATTCATCAGAGATGTTAAGCCCATCTTTACGAAGTCTGGAATCAATGAATTTGTAGCCTTCTTTACTAACATTTTTTCTCAACCCAAAAACTCTAAAAAGAAATACCTTTCCATTTTTGCATATGCATGGGAGATCCTGGCTCAATAAATCAATGACAACAATTTGCTTTTCAGTTTTTTTAAGTTTGAGTATAACAGCCATTTTCGCTGACATTATCTGTGCGTACATGATTTGGAAATGCACAAAGTTTACGCAGAAAAGACGGAAAAAGAAGCAAACTATTGAATCAATAGAATCACTAGAAATCTTCAGTTTAGATACTGTTAGGAAAAATGACTAGTCTATGTTTTTGAATTCCAGTTGCATTGATCGCCACCATAGCAGGGTTACTGGCATCATTGCGTAAAATGAGAATACTGTTGGTCAATATTGGTGTAGGAAGAAGAGAAGTATACCACCAGATCATTGCTCATTTACTTAATGAATGTTGTGGAGCGTGGGCAACAAAGAGTCAGAAGAAACAGGCGAGAACGTCGTAATGTTAACATTAGACACAATAGAAGAAATCTTCCACGTCGAAATAGACATCCTCGACAACGCTATGGATTTGACATAGTATGAACAATGTAACACAAAACTTGGGCAGAACCAACTGATGCCTTTCAATCGACTTTGTTTTACCGTATTCATTCTTAATAGTGCACAGCGTGTTCAACTTTTCAAAATAAGCGTAATATTAAGTTAACAAAATATCTTTCTAATTAGCGTACTTGTTGTTTTGTTAGAGCATTGCGCTAATTAGAAAGATTACTGTATTCGATTTTGCAGAATGCTTTATTTCTAAACAAAATGTTTTTCTCTTCTGTTTATGACATATGTGTCAGTTTGGTGCTTGTGGATAATTTTTAATAGTGCACAGCATGCCGAACTTTTCAAAATAAGCGTAAAATTAAGGTAACAAAAAGGTACAAGTAGGCAAAGATCAGGAAAAGGCGCAATCAGAAAAAGATTCCCACTCCAAAAACCGAGGTGGGAAAAAACCAAACTAACAATCAGGTACTTATACCATGAAACATATCGTAAGCCGAATGAGCAGCTATTTTCCCAATAGGTGGCCACTCAGTTACCTTAACTTAACTAAAAATATAAAAAACATACATAAGGCGCCATCAGCACAAAAAATTTTAAACACCAAGACATAAAACAAAAAGAACCACTACAGAAGTATCGACTTGGAACGATCAGTAACACAAAGTTACTGGCGGGCTTAAACCGGTTTTACAGGTACCTAACCTCACCCTCAGCTTCTGCAGTGGTTCACAACATTTAGTTAGTTCTTCGGTCCTCGTGGTGAATCTCTAACTAGTCAATGAATCATCAAGAACAAACAAATAAATCATGATAAAACATCCTGATGAATCAAAAACCAGGACTCACAGATTGAGTAAGCTGCCCGACGATGGAGATCCCTGGGCGCCGAATAACCTACTAACTCCGGAGCAAAAGAAAAACACAAGTTGGACCCCGGTGGGCCAAGCAACAGACAAGAAGCTCCGGCCCCAACCAACTAAAATGAATAGCTTTAAGTCGGGGCCATCATAGAGTCTGACGCCCGACCCACCGGCGTGCAATTAAAGAAGGCAGCATAGTTATCAACCATGATTGGGTTAAAAACTAAGCATGCAGACTGTCGCATAACATTCAAGTTATAACCTATACGTCTGTTACGTGATATGATTTTTCCGAACTGAAGAGAAAAATCAGTTATTCCTTTAAGTTTCTTTAATTTGTAAACCAAGTCACCATAAAATTCAGGTTCCGAAAGGCCCTCACTTAAAAGTGTCTTTAACCCAACATTATATTTGGAAATCAATTCATAGTGTCTACGATAAAATTTAGAAAAGGTTTTTCGAAGTTTATGATACCGATAGCCCTGTTGGAGAAGTTTTGCCGTTAAACATTTATTTCGAGCGTTGAAGTCTGTAACATGATTGCAGACTCTAGCAAACCTAATAAGTTGCGAAATGTATACACCATAAGAAGCACGACGAGGAACGTCACCATCCAAAAAAGGAAAATTTACTATATCAAAATCAAAGTCATCGCGCTTATCATAAATTTTAGAAGAAACAAATCCATTTGCAACAGAAAGATGTAGATCTAAAAAGGGGGCTTCGGTATCTGAGATATTAGCTTTGTTCAACTGAAGTTCAGGTGGATAAATTTGATTGACCATACCTTCAAAATAAGGGTTGTCAATGTTCAAAAGGTCATCGAGGTACCTAGATGTGGAATTAAAAGCCTCGATAACATCAGCTTGATTATCATGGTTAAGAGAATCCATGAAATCTCTTTCGTAGCAGTATAAAAATAAATCAGCTACGAGAGGTGCGCAATTTGTACCCATCGGAATTCCAACAATTTGTCTGTATAACTTGGTCCCAAATCTAATATAAATATTATCAAGGAGATAGGATAAGGCGTCGCACACATTCTGACATGACCAAAGGGTATACCGACTTTGGTCAGAGGAAGTGAAAAAAGCTTTTCTATCATTACATGCCAAATAAAGTGAACCATAGTTTTTTAATGCCCTTTTGAAGGTCCACTCTATCAAATCCAGAAGTTTTTCTTTAATTAGATTATGTGGTAATGTTGTATACAGAGTAGAAAAATCATATGTGGACAAGCTTGTCGCACGGAACCCTCTACACTTCAATTTACTGAGCACCTCACCAGAATTTTTTATTGACCAAAACCAATTTTTATTTGAAGTTTCATACACTGTCTCACAGTATCTTATAACATGAGATTTGATAGCAGTAAGACAAGAAGTTAATAATTTAGAAAGTTCAGTGGTAGTACAAGAGCTAGAATTTGCAATAAATATCTTTCTAACTAGTGTACATGTTGTTTTTGTTAGAGTATGTGCGCTAATTAGACAGATTACAGTATTCGATTTTGCAGAGTGCTTTATTATTCAACAAAATGGTGTGTCTATTTTATGGCATATGTGGTATTTTGAGGCTGGTGGTTAAGGGTTTTTTTAACATAGCTGTAAGATTTTCTTTCCAAACTGCTCAATTTACATGGGGGGTTGAAAAATATATGCAAAATGGTATTTGAGAGACAATATTTTTGAGAGAGATTTTTGTTATGTTTTTGTCAAAAGTGACCTTTTGTGTGGTACAGAGAAATGCACAGAGATGATGATTTTGATAGACACTGTTTTAAGAGGTTTTTGCTTTGGTGTTGATTTTTGCAACTCCATTATTTAAAAAAAATGTTTTTGCTATTTACTAACACATGTGTTAGTTTGATACTTGTGGTTAAGGTTGCTTTTAACATGTAGAATACCATAGCTGGTGGAGATTTCCCTCATCTGTTCGTTTTTACATGGGTTCTGGTATATATGTGTGATGATTTTGGTAGACAATATTTTTAGAGAGAAGTCTACAATATCTACATACAATATCTACATACAATGCATAAAATTATGTATATATACATATTGTTCCATCTTCAAAGCTTTGTGACATTTTGAGTGATATAACAATGTTGAAATTATAGTCTTAGTGCATTGTATAACATGTGATGATGTTCATCAAAATTGCTTCTTGCAGTTGAGCATCTACTAATCCCAATTGTTTTAGCTGTACATGGTTTGCGGGGACCTGATCAGATATCCTATGGGAAATGTTTTTGTGAATCTGATGCTAGACAAAGATGGATAAAACAATGAGCTTTATATACATGTAGGCCAGTGCAAATATAAAACACATGAACTGTCATGTAATGAACAAAATCTTATGACTACTCTCCTTACACGATCCTTTGGAAGCCTATTTAACCATTTCAGTATTTTCTGTTCACAATGCAGAACAAAATTACCTTTTGATCGATTTGCATATATAACATCCTTTTAAAACTACATAAAACCAATTTATATAATACATAAAACCAATTTATATAAAGGATTACTAATTTTTATGTTTTTGAAAAAGACAGAATGCAAAAAGGTGGCTTCCAAATGATTTTGCAAGGACGGTATAAATTTTTCTCATAATGTGTATGCAAAACATTTTTCAGGTTTCAGAAGTGACCACCACCAAGACACCCGTGATAAAGGATGAAACCATCAAAGAGTTAAAAAGGTACATGTAGGCAAAGATCAGGAAAAGGCGCAATCAGCAAAAGATTCCCACTCCAAAGACCCTAGGTGGGAAAAAACAAACTAACAATCAGGTACCTATACCATGAAAACATTTCGTAAGCCGAATGAGCAGCTATTTTCCCAATAGATGGCCAATCAGTTACCTTAACTTAACTAAAAATATGAAAACATACATAAGGCGCCAACAGCACAAAATATTAAACACCCAGACATAAAACAAAAAGAACCATCACGAAGTATCGACTTGGAACGATAAGTAACAAAAGGTTACTGGGGGGCTTAAATCGATTTTACACGGCCGTAACCTCACTCTCAGCTTCTGCAGTGGTTCATAACATTTAGTTCTTCGGTCCTCGTGGTGAATCTTTAACTAGTCAATGAATCATCAAGAACAAACAAATAAATCATGATAAACATCCTGATGAATCAAACACCAGGACTCACAGATTCAGTAAGCTGCCCAACGATGGAGATCCCTGGGTGCCGAATAACTTACTAACCCCGGAGCAAAAGAAAAAAAAACAGTTGGACCCCGGTGGGCCAAGCAACAGACAAGAAGCTCCGGCTGTTAGATGAAGAGCGTGCCAAAAGTAGACAGCTCAAGTTAGAATTAGAAGAAAGTCGCAAGCAGCAACTGTTTGGAATTGGTCGATTCAAAGGAAATCCAACCAACTTCTGTTTTTATACGGGCCTGCCAGATAATATGACATTGTTAGCATTTTGTGATTTCTTCCAACCAGAACGACACCATGTTTTAATAATATATTACAAGACTTGACCTAACCACGATTCATACACCACAATGAGAGGTAGAGAACCAGTGTTGAGTGTTCAAAATCAAGTATTCCTTGTGCTGTGTAGATTAAGACAGGGTTACAGAGAACTAGACCGTGTTCATCGCTTTGGTGTTTCCCAATCAACAGTGAGTGACATCTTCTGCAAGTGGATTATACACATGGAACATGTGCTTTCTCAGTTACCGTTGTGGCCACCTAAGTCATTTAATCAATCAAGGATGCCACAGTCATTCAAGGACCTAGGGTTCGACAAGACGAGATGCATTGTGGACTGTACTAAGGTATTCCTCCAACAGCCATCATCCAATCTAGTGCTACAATCTGTTCTTTTCAGCTCATAAAGAACCGTCATACAGCTTAGGGCTTGGTATCTATTGCTCCACCTGGACCAATAACATTTGTGTCAGACTTGTATGTCGGATCAGCTAGTGATATTGATATTACAGAAGACTGTGGTATTTTGGATTTACTGGAACCCGATGACCATGTCATGGCCGATAAAGGTTTTTATATACAAAGACTACTGGTTGAGGAAACAACAAGCAGGCTGCAGGATCACGACAAAACAACGACGTCATTTGTCAAGAAATACGAAAGTAAATGGGGATAGTCATTGTTTGGCAGATGTTTGGGTCCTGAGTTTGCAGAGAACAGCGCAGCCCAGAAGACCAGCTTTTCAACTAGGTATACACCAGGTGCAAAGATAACATAGGACTCTCGTCTGTTATGCCTAATCATAAAATGCTGAGGAAGAGGCCACCGCCCAGCCTTCAAGGATCTCAATCGAAACAAACCGCATAAATAAAAGCACAATACAAAAGGATTGTGGACCGCGTGATGGAGGCCCTGGATTCGAACCTCAGGAGCACCGTGTGGTGTCCTTGAGCAAGACGCTTTCGTCTCCTCAAAGTACTGGTTAACTACCTAGGAATGTAAAGCTACAAACAAACCAAACCAAACAATATTCAATTATGTTATTAAGAGGGATGTGTGACATATTTTAATCTTCTTCACAGGAATGTTCAGGCTCCAAAAAGAGAGTCATCATTGAAGCAAGCAACATTGTACAAACTCTAAAAGGGCCAATCATGGATGCGGGGAGCCAAACTCATTCTAAAATTATCGTATCTTGTCCATGAAACATTTAGTTAAATTATTTGTTTGTTTGAATAAATGATAAACGTCCATGTCAACAGCTAAGCTCATGTCGGGAAGTTACCTCCACTTTATGTGACATTTACCCAAAATGAGGATGTCGTGACATCCAACAAGTGCCTAAAAATAACCATCCAATAAAGCCACAAAGGCTTATTGGAAATCAAATTTCCTGGGCAAGCTAAGACCTGAGCGGTTAACCAGTTGATGTTTTGGCGATGTTTGAAACCATGCTAGATTATGTCAGGTTGCATGCTAAGTGAGGTTTAAAGGGTTGTGGGGTTGGGCGTAATGTTCAGCAGTGTGTATTTGATAAAATGGAATTGTACTCTACATGAAGCTTATTAATCTGGTTTATCAGTTTGTAACGCTGTGTTTATAAGTAAAGTCAGAATGGTAAAGGTACGAAACCGTATATCCTAGTTTATTAAAAACCCGAAATAACATTGACAAATACGAGTTATGTAGCCATACAGGCATGGACCCCTCAAAAAGAGGAGGTGTTACCAGGTGTTCACGAAGGGTTAGCATCACCTGCCCATTATAATGCACCCGCCATGTCCATATGACTGATTGTCCGGTAATTGAAAGCTTGCCTTATTAATTATTGACAATGGGCATAAGGTCAGTCACAAGTTTAGACGCGGCCACGCTGTTGGTTGATTGGGGTTTAACGTCCCACCAAAAGTTAAGGTCATAAAATTATCCCTTAAAAATGTACTAGCTGTCTGAAACACGCTTCATTTGATGTAACTCAAAGTCTTATTGGGCATCCCCCAGTGAAAAAGGCGTCACACACACACTGGGTCTTCTTTGATCCCGATATAAAAAGGTTTTGTTTGACTTTTTGGTAACGGATTTTGTTCTACTTTTTAACAGAATTGGAGGAATTGGAGAAGGTACAGAATCGTGCCGCTAGATTTGTAACTAGGAATTATACTTTCGAGGAAGGTAGTATGACTGGCATTCTTGAACAACTCAAATGGGAATCTCTCAAGAAAAGGAGGACGGATAATCGACTAATATTACTATACAAAGGTCTGAAGGGTAAAGCCAGAATACCTACAGATGACCTTATCCCAAAGACAAGGCGTTGTAGAAATAGCCACTCCAAGGCATTTCAGCTTCCATCTGCTAGTATAGAGGCCTATAAATGTAGTTTCTTTCCCCAGACTATCAGGGACTGGAATGACCTCCCTGACTCTCTGTTTTCTACTGCTGAAATGTCAGATGATCGTGTGTCCAAGTTCCCTTCACTCGTGCGTTCAAGGGACTAATTTCTCCCCCATCCGAACCCCCTGGTGAAATAATGTCATTTGGCGTGTCACCAGTAAACTATTCAGATTCAGAACACAGTAAATGTCCACAAAACAGAGTCGACAATAACATAAATTGCATGATTTATATCACGTTTTAACGAATCAAATTAAATGTTACTATAAAATTGCATTCAAAGCACTCTATTATGACTTGAAATTCTTTCAGTGACGTCATAAATTAGAATCAAATCAAATCTTTGACCAAATTCTAGAAATTATTGTAGAAAAAAATCTGGTACCCGAATCAAACAAAACCAAATCCTATCGGGGCCTGTAGTAAAAATCAAACAAAACCTTTTTATATCGGGACGAAGGAAGCACCCAGTGACACATTTCATAAACATTAACGAATACATAAGAAAAACAAGTTAAAATGAAAGCTGAGTAATTTGTGAACACGTTTCTGGGGGTATCTTCTTGTTGAAGCGCTGACAAGTGCTGACCTACATTAACAACAGTCAAATAAACTTTAAGAAAAAAATAAACCAAAACAAATAACACAAGTTATATACTTTATAATGGACCTTTTAAAGTCCTTTCAATCATTGTCACTTAAAATTGCTGACAAAGAATGAATTCAACATAAATGTCTTCAATGTACCTTTGATTTTTTTTTGCTGGCTCGCTGTGACGGTTGCAGTTGTATTGGTCTGCTTTCTTTTCTTCGACTGCTTCAATTCACCAGTGGCTAACTCTAAACGTTTCGGAGACATCTGAAATTTCTTCATTATTGAAAGAGCAATTTTAAATAATGTTCATGCTTTTCATGTTTTTATTTCAGATGACAACAGAAACAAGAGAGTTGGAAAGACCTGCTGGGCCCAGTTCAACAGAGAACTTTATTTCAGAGGACCTCCCTAGTAATGAATCATTTTCTAAAACAAGTGACAGTTTCACAACACTCATTTTCACAAATTCATCTTTTTCAACCAGTTCATCTGGGTTTGGAAAACCTACAGTCATTTCATCACATGAGAACATTCTAAACAAAGCAATACCTATTTCAGTGTCAGTTTTGGCTGTTATCATTTTACTTTTACTGGTTTATTGTGGCATAAAAAAGAAATGCTATTTATGTCAAAAGAAGCAGCTTCAGTTGCACCTTTCATCAGCTAATGAGATTCTTCTGTTTGAAAGGGTTAAAAGAAGTAGCTCCTCAACCCAGATTTCAAAGTTGTAGGAGATTGCTGACAAGAGCAATTATGCAAGAAATTACAGAATACATGTTATTAGGTTTTTGAGTCTTAATTGTGATTGTCAAGTCTTTCATAAGCATCATAATTTCATGGGAACCAGTTTTTACTTTTTGTCTCATTGAGAAGACCATACAAAATCACATCGAGTTGAAAAAAATAAGAGGTTATGATTAAACAATTATGTTTTCAAAGAAATAAAATAAGTTTAAATTATTCTTCTTTTTTCCGTTAGAACACATAACCATCATCATTATCTCATCACTGTCATTTGTCATCATTGTCATGATTTTCGTTGCCGTTGGGTGCAAGGAATGCAGGCGAAGACGAAGAAGTCATTCAGCAGAGAATATTGAAATGGGAGGACTTCCGACAATGTTCGATAAATACAAAATAAACAAATAAACAATTCCTGCTAAAAAATTAACAAAATTTAACTATAAAAATCAAATAAAATTTTAACCATAAAAATAAACATTAAATGTACAGAATTTCGAACATATAAACGTTGCTTAAGAAGGTACAAGTAGGCAAAGATCAGGAAAAGGCGCAATCAGAAAGAGATTCCCACTCCAAAAACCGAGGTGGGAAAAAACCAAACTAACAATCAGGCACTTATACCATGAAACATATCGTAAGCCGAATGAGCAGCTATTTTCCCAATAGGTGGCCATTCAGTTACCTTAACTTAAATAAAAGTATGAAAACATACATAAGGCGCCAACAGCACAAATTTTTTTTTTAAACACCAAGACATAAAACCACCACAGAAGTATCGCCTTGGAACGATCAGTAACACAAAGTTACTGGCGGGCTTAAACCGGTTTTACAGGATCCTAACCTCACCCTCAGCTTCTGAATTTAAATCATTCGAGCCAATAGAATGGTTTATGATTGTAAACACGACGGTAGATATAAAGATCAAAAGGATAAACACATAAGTGCTAACGATCAAGTGCTGTATAATTAATTAATATGCAGAAGGGCTAGCAAGTTACATGTAGTTATATAATCACATGGTAAAACCACATACTGTTTTGACATTCTGTATCATCTTACTTCAAAGCTGGTAACTAGAATGCATCGGCGCACAATGCAGAAAACTGCGAACGTAATTAAAATGCAGCCGTAAGGGCTATGTAACATTTTGAGGCGCACATTTCACATTTCGTAAATTTCTCAATTCGCAAATTTCACTTTGATAATCATCGGTACCATATCCTTTCAGGTCGTCAATAATTTGTATCGGTGGGCCATGCATAGCATTCCAATATTTCACACGCCCGTGTGAAATGCCCATTCAGTCGAAATCCATGTACATTTTGCGTTCATGCGTATTCACACATTGATAAACACATCTGAAGTTCTACGCCATCTGGCGTAGGATGTTTCAAAACGTACATATTGTTAGGATACCAAGGATACCAACTGATTTTTTGTTTGTATCCCCAATCGTTGTTTTTATACAATAACATTGAATTTGGTAATGTGTAAATATTTGACTTTAACTGAATATGCTTCATCAGGTCCCTACTGGTAAGAGTGGTTACGCGCATACGTAACCGCTATACTGGTTCAAAGATATATGAACCAGTGCATGAGAAAACCAACAATTTACATATGCGAAACCAAAGGCGCAGATCGTTACTGCAAAGCTGATCAGCACATTTGTTTTCGATACACAGATAGCACAGCCCCTCTTCTTCTTAGATCCGAAACTGAATTTCAAGCTTCTAGCCTGTTGTTGTGACTGTGCAGGCCGATTTGTGTCAGACCTGTTTGGAAACCCAAATTGTTGGTTTTCTAATGTATATGCTCATATAACTGTTACCGAGACGTCGATTACCGTTGTTACTGAGCCGTTGACGTTTTACTTGGGCAGCTAAATCGCCAAAGTGAACATTCACGGTTGTCGTCAGTTCTATGAAACAAATATTCGTATTCCTTCTCTTTAAAGCACTGAGCGCTTAATCTAAATATTTCTTTTACAAAATGGTTACCTCACACATGTTTTACTACAGTATATTGCATTCTAAAATCATCAATCTTAATTATTTCAGACGTTAGTTTACCCAACAACCATTTCGGAGAACCACAGATTAAAGACGCATTAAATACAATGGTAATACTATTTAAAGTGTTATGAAATTTCCAATTTCTCCATTTGTTAGGTCCTGAGCCAAAGGCTCATATGTGTTTTATGGGATAGGCAAGTACCCGGCGTCCGTCCGTCAATACCATCAGCGGAAGTTTGCAGTCGATTGCTGTCAAATTACACTATAACACAATTATTCGCAAAAGAAACGCGAAAAAATAATACCCCGGTTACTTAAAAAGGCCAATCTTGATGGAATTAATTGATATGGCTAATAAGTATTTACAGTGAATACCAATCCACCAAAATCAGACTTTTGTAGCATGTTTCATTATAACTGGCGTTGCAATGACATTTGTGTACAAGCTCATGTATTACAAATTTGCATCTAAAACATTCATGATTAATTCGATTTGAAAACAGATGACTTAGAGCTGTGGCCGGATGTCTAAACTAAAGAAATCTTACAAAAGGATTGGGAAAATACCGCTTCTCAACGCTTACAGTGGTCGCGTTTTCTGTGGACGTCAGCCTACTGTTTTCAAATCGCCAATATTGTTAAATTGTCAACAGCTATCGTATGACACTAAAAGATTTCGAGTACGACACGTATGTCTATTCACTTGATAGAAAACCGCAATTTACGTAAAAAAAAAAAAACAAAACAAAAAAAAAAAAACAAAACAAAAAAAAACAAAACAAGAAATAAGCTATGGGAATGGGGGATACCTACTTTTTTTCGCGCCAACTAAAGTCTTAACGTCATGCTTTTCTAATGGTGTGATAGAGAGTTAACGGGACTATGGACGTTTAGGTGATATAGAAGAGACAAAAATGACATTTCTTTTGCGAATAAGTATATATAGCTTACTTTTTTTGTTGTGCGTGTGTGTGTGTGTGTGTGTGTTTCTTGTTGTTGTTGTTCAGGTCGGATAAGAACTCTACTTATGCTTCCAAAAATGACTCATTGGATCAATGCTGTATTTGTACACTTACCAATAGCTGCAAACGCATGTGAGCGTCGTGACTCATGGGTCTCAACTAAGGCGGGCCTGAACATTAAGGAAGCATTGTAATTCAGTATGACCATGAAAGGTATACCCCTTAAACCCCACTTTTATATAGAAAAATTAGGGTTTGCAAGGCTTTACCTATTTTTCTTATTTTGCTCCAACCCCCGAGGCGGTTCTAATGTGTACCTACAATCTATGTTTTTAGCAAAAATAAGAAGAAAAAAAAAAAAAAAAAAAAAAAAAAAGAAAAAGAAATCTACATAAAGTTTTCATTTTTTACATATATTTGCATAGGCACGTTTTCGTAATGCGTAATGTCTATCCCCAAGTTTAAGTCTTCGCCTGAAGTCTGTTGTGTGATTTGTTCGGTTCTGATAAAAGTTTCCTAGCTCGTTACAGTACTGTTAATAAATGAGCCGCCTCGTGGGAAAACCAACAATGTGGTTTCCGACCAGGTCCGACATAACCCGAACTGTACAGTCACAGAAAAGAGCTAGAATCTTCAAATTTCGGATTTAAGTAGAAGAGAAACTGTACTATCCGAGTAGCGAAAACAAAGGCGCTGATCAGCTTCGCAGTCACTGCGAAGCTGATCTGATCCTTTGTTTTCGCCTAGACAGATTGTTGGTTTTCCCATGTGGCGGCTCAAATATAATATATTATCATAGAAAAAAAAACAACGTCTATTGCAAGTGAAATCAAGACATATACTCTAAATACTAGTGATCTCATGTTAGTAACATTTTACATTTACTATATAAAGCCAGAGAAATCGGAGGAAGAAATATCAAGTAGTGACGAGACCGACAGTAGTGATGCAGAAGCTAGAAGTGAAAGCGACGAGGAATATGAAGAGGAATGGGTTGATTTTGACAGAAATCAGTTTATTGACGACCAATAAGAAACAATGACCAAAGAGAAAGGATGTCCAAATTACCTATACAGGATAACAGTAAAAACGGAAAAACCTGATAACGTGGTTGTTCTATTTCATATATCTTTGGAAATGTGTCAATGTCATTAGCGATAATGCGCTTAATACATTGCTTTATTTTCTATATAACTTGTTTGAACTTATGAGTTTACAGGATCAACTAATTGCAGCAGCATTACACGTGATTCCTGCAAGTGTCTATATGCTTCGTAAGTTTTTGCTTGTGGACAGAGATTCTTTTGAACGATACATTGTTTGTCCACAGTGCACTAAAATGTATACACATACCGAATGTTTCAATGATGGCGAAACAATTCCACATCTTCTCAGATGCAACAACATTGTAAAACGATCAAAGAGAAAAACAACATATTGCAATCAAATGATGTTTAGGAAAGTTATTCTTAAGGGTGGAGACGACGCCTACTATCCATTGAAAACGTTCTGTTTTAAGTCATTGATAGAAGGCTTGGAAAATCTATTGTGCAGGCCAGGTTATAAGGACATGTGCGAGCAATGGCGAACAAGGGATACCATTCCAGGATATGCATATGACATATATGATGGTGAGGTTTGGAAAACATTTCAAAGCATCGACAGTCGTGGTTTTCTTACAGAGAGATACTCGTTTTGTCTATAGTTAAATACCGATTGGTTTCAACCTTTTTCTCGCCGGAAAGATGTATCTGTCGGTGTTATTTACATGTGCCTACTAAACTTGCCTTTCAGTTTGCGATACAAGCGAGACAACATTTCATACTGGGTATAATTCCAGCTTTGAACAAAGAGCCTTCGACATTAAATTATTTCCTAGAGCCCTTAGTAAAAGAGCTTAAATGTCTTTGGAAAGGAGTTCGTATAGCAACTAATAAACAACAGGACGGTACGAAAGTTCGCGCCGCGCGTCTCTGTTGCACGGCAGACGTTCCAGCACTACGAAAGCTCTGTGGATTTTTAGGACATAGTGCTAATTTAGGTTGTTCAAAATGTTTAAAATCTTTTCCCGGGGATTCCGAGAAAAAAATGACTACAGCGGTTTCGACCGGAATTTGTGGCCAAAGAGGTTTTATCACGATCATTTGAAAGCGATCAAGAAAATTGAGAAATGCAAATCTAAAACGGCTAAGTTGAATAAGGAACGAACACTCGGCTGGCGATTTACGCCTCTAACTGAACTAGAATATTTTGATTCAGTTATGCACCACGTTATTGATCCAATGCACAATCTGCTTTGGGGACCGCGAAACGGATGTTTAAATATTGGGTGAATGAAGACATTCTTACGAAAGAAAAGCTAAAACTCTTAGACAGTAGAATTCGCAATTTTAAAATCTGTGGTGATTTTGGCCGATTACCTAATAATATCTCGGCGAACTGGGGAGGTTTTACCGCGGAACCTTGGAAAACGTGGACACTTGTGTATTCATCGTATGCATTATATGGTCTTCTGTCAGATAAAGATTTCAAAATATGGCACACGTTTGTGACAGCCTGCAGAAAATTGGTTGCACCAGTTATTTCTTTTGACGATGCACGTGTTGCCGATTTGTTGTTTGTGAAATGTGGTAAAGAAGTAGAAAGAACACATGGAAAGCATATAGTAACACCCAACATGCATTTACATTGCCATTTGTATGAATCCATGAAACAGTTTGGGCCAGTGTTCGCGTTTTGGCTTTTTTTCATTTGAAAGATTCAATGGAATGTTAGAGAGTTTTAATACCAATGGACGCGAGAACTTTGAAATTCAACTTATGCGTGAATTTGTCGTTACAAGTAATTTGGTACGTTAGCGTGAACGATGAACATAGTATGGTATTGCTTCCCATAGCTGAATCCGTATCTGGTTGTCGCCGATCTGCAGACTCAACAGACACAGCTATAAAATCATGGAAACGTTCTATGTTACCTATCTAAAGAGTTTGTGACTGGGCTGATCTTTCAACTGCCAATCTTCCATCGAAAAAGAGATTAGTGCAATTGGACAATGACGAATTTTGTCTCCTACAAGAACTTTATAAGATCAAGTATTCAGGAGTCGAGATAAAGAATATGGCACTGACAATTTCCAAATACAAGTCAATACACTTGAATTGTCAAGTTTATACTACAAAATCTGACTTTCATGGAAACTATGCTAGAGTATTCGCACGGTTGATAAATGATAAAGGTGAAACCGATCCGTTTTCAACGCATCCTAGACCTGGTACAGTCAAATGTTATTTCACTCACACAGTTGAAATAAATTGTGTTCGAAAACATCACTGTTTCGCGTGCATTGACTGGCATCAGCCGTACCCTTACGAAATTCAGTACCCAGCTCCGGTTTCTGTATGGTATATGTCGAGATACTTTAGAGGAACCAGCGCAATATTCATGCCAGTTCAAAGAATATACTCGAGATTTGCAGGGGTCGAGAAAACAGATAACAATTCGGGTATTCTAATCACATGTCCACTATATAAGAGAATACAGGACGTGTCAGCAGAATGAGGATTGTAGGACTGAAAATGTGTGTTGTAGTGAAGTTTAGTTGGCCAACTGCTGTGGCAGTCACCTCAATAGAACTGATGGCCAATTTATTTTTGACAAGTATAGTAGGCCAAGTTTTGGCAGTCACCTAAAGTGATCTGCTGGCCTTTTTTCAATTTAATGAGGTGCGTTTCGAAGTCGACAATATGCTTTCAAAGTGACTTAGTTCAAATTGTGCAAAACGTGTCATAATTGACTGAGGATTACATCCAAACCACATGCATATACACATGAACTTAACATTTATATGGGTGATCATGAGTTAGAGAAGTTGCGCACAATAAAAATATATACACTGTAGTAGATGTAATGCCAAAAACTACACGCAGTGTACATTCGCTTTAAGGCGGATGACAAAAAGTCGCCCCATGTTTCCATTCAATTAAAGCGTTTCTCTTTGAACGCCTATAACTTCCCCATTTGTGATCTTAAATTGCTTGAGCGTATGTATTAATAAGCTACGCGGAGTAAACGTTATAGGAGTCAAAATTATTATTATTATTATTATTATTATTATTATTTTGCTTTTGAATTTTCAGCATTATGCTTCTTTATTGCATGGGCTGTGTGGACAAAATGTTCATTCATCACTAAATAAAAAAAAATATAATATAGGCTTATATCCACTGCACCTGAAAACCAACAATTTGCGTAATGTGAAAACAAAGACGCAGATCAGTAGTGCAGAACTGCACAGCTGATCATCGTCTTTGTCAGCATTTGCTGCACATGCTTCTATAATGCACCAGGCTGACTGTAAAAGTCAATTTATTGAATAATAATAATAATAATAATAATAATAATAATAATAATAATAATAATTTACTTTTGCGGTAAATACGAAATTTGTCTACTGCTTGGGGATGAAATATCAATATCATATCATAAAGAAAATGGGCGGTTCGGTGTTATGTGTAACAAACACAGATGTTCCATAAAATATGTTAATTAAGTAGTGTCTGTTTTTATCGCCTCCTCATAAGTTACGCTTGTTGGTTACGTGTATAGTTTGCCCCGCTGGGACTGATTACGAAGCTACCCCTCTCGTGACCCAAATTGCGTGAGTTGGCGGGAGAAGCTGCGTAGACATTATCATTTCTATATCGACAGCAATGGCGGGAAGATCAACACCAAATCGTAATGTGACAGGCTCTGATATTGAGTTTAGTATGGACGTGAGTTCAATCCAAGATCCGGTTCAAGCAAAACTGGACGATTTGATTGAAATCACAAGGTGAAACAGTGAGCAGCTGTAGAAATTGCTGGGAGACAGTACAAAGACGCAACGCCCGACGAGAGGACATCAATTCCGAAAGCCTGCTCAGTAAGTTTATTTAGATAACGCATGTTTGATTTATTTTATAATGCCATTTTAATCCAGGACGGATCCGCACCTTGCAAATTTGATCCAACTTTTATCCTGGGTCATTTTTTAAAAACCGTTATCGCATATCTTCACTGATACCGAATTAGTCTATTCTTTTGGTGTGTTTAACTTTATTGACGCGCCCGGGCCTCACCGATTTGTTAAACATACCCTCTTGTGTCATGAATGGGGCCATGAGACTGTCGAGTGAATTAAAAAATATCGAAAAATATTAATCCAAGTAAAAGTATATACAAATAAATACAATAGGTTTTATGCCCAAGTCAAAATTTTTTCTGTCATGTCGCTCCAAATACGCTATGGAGTTGCGGATGACAGAAGTGGGGATCGAGCCCAGGACTTCTCGATTCGGAGTCTGATTTGAATGAGAATATAAAATTTGAGCCGCGCCTTGTGAAAACCAACAATGTTTTCCGCCAGGCCCGGCACAAACCGAGCCGCTGTACAAGCATAGAAAATAGCTAATGAGAAGCTGGATTTTTTCTATTTAGAAAGTAGAGGAATTGTATTATCTGTGTGGCGACACAAAGAAGCTGATCAGCTGCGCAGTGCTGGTCTACGTCTTTGTTTTCGCACATGCAAATTGTTTGTTTTCTCATGACACGGCTCATTAAAGCTTAGTGAAACATCACGGCTTTGTCTAGGAATTAACCATTTTTGCATTATCTGCTAGTGGTACCCAGCTTTACAAAAATTAATATTGGAAAAACAGATAACGAAAACCCCCATTGAAAAATAATCGATATTCAAAGTGGTCGTATGTATCCCCAGGGTGTGTTCAAACAGGCGGATAATCAGGCATGTAAGAGTACATAAAACGGCGTTTCCGATTTGTCAAAAATGCTAAAAAGAAACCAATCATAGAACGGCTAAAGGAAATTTTCGGCTTTATTGTCAAAATGGCTTACCAAAGACGCTACGGTGTTGTCATGCAGTGGTATTTGTATTTGTCACTGATTTTCAGGTGCGGGAATGATCTCTTTGATTTCCCAATTGGCCTGCCTGAGTGTTGTCTCCCTATCTCGGAGTGACCTCCCTATTTTTGAGAAAATCTTTGTTTTTGTTTTCTTCTTACTCCAATCAATTTCTGATTATTATTGGGAGGTGTACATTGTACACACTGATGTGTTTGCAGAATTAGCCTACATGCGTGAGGATAGAACCTGTGTAGGGATCTTTAACCATGGCAGGTGATGACTTTCCCTGCACAGGGGTCCTCCAGTTAACGTCTCGATCCGAAAGACGGCGCACTGTGTTCCTGTCATACGTGCAAATGACAAGAAGGCAAGCGTGTTCGGACCACCAAATATTCCTCGCAGCCCACGGATCGAACCCCGGACCTCTAACACCAGAGGCCAGTGTACTAACCACTGAGCTACCATGCTCTGCCTAAATAAATTTTCAGAAATTCCTTATATAGCTTATTATATACTCCGATCCTGCTGTATGGTGGCATCTACTGTATCGTGGCATCTTCTGTATCGCGGCATTTGCATATCACATGGATGGTCGAGCGCAGTGCTCCCTAGCAATTGTTTACATTCGGCATCTTTCGAGTCAAATGCTTAACTGCAGTGAAAACTGAGCAAAATGTAAAGACCTCTGGTAAAATAATGTGTACCTTTAGCAAAAATCATGTAGAAAACTTGTTTCTGCAAATACTGGTTACCCCTTGCTCATGAAATGTCCCCGCAGTCCGTTAAACATCTGTTATTTTTATTTTCTGCGAGTCGGCTCTGTCGACTGGATGTCAGACATCACATGGTATCACTAGGTCACATCATCTCCTAATATGGAAACTTTGACATTCGCTTATGAACTCTGTGATACAGAAGACACTTTTGCGACTTGGGTATAAAACAACATGGCCATACTAATGCAGAAGCCTTACAATATTAACAAATTTGTTGTAATTTTCTTCATAAAAGGGTCCGAGGGGAAGGGATTTGGAAGTTGTTGAGGGAGAATAAAATCCAATTGTTCATCTTGTGCATTTACAGATAAGGGCCGCAATAGAGTAGGAACCCAATATACATCTACCTATTTGGAAATTTAAATCTCCACCAAATTTCAAGAATTATCATTCTTCCTATTTTATCCCTGGGGACGGTACTCGCATATAAAATTGGTATGTATGTGCCACCCTAGGTTAAAAAGAAGGGGCTGCTTTCAGAGCTGATAGAACTGTAAAAGTTGTGCCTTTAGAGCTGATAGAACTGGGGAAAACGGGTGCATTCAGAAAAATTGATCAAACTGAAGAAAAGGTGCTTTCAAAGTTAAAAACTAAAAAAGGGGGCTTTAGGGCAGCACATACCCATACTGTCTGAATATGGGAGTACTCAGCCAGGATGGCAATGATCCGGCGTCCATCCGTTGTCGTTGTCCGTCGTCGCCGTCCACAATTTCAAAGATCTTTTTCTCTGAAACCACTGGGTCGATTGTTCTCATATTACACATACAGCATCTATAGATAGGGGGAAAGAATATATATATTTTTTGTTTTGATCTGATAAGAACTCTGGTTGCTTATGATTCCAATAGACTTATAATGCACAAGTGAAAATTTTGAGTTTTTGCTGTCTTGTTGCAGATATTTCAATTTGTTTTTGCAGAAATGTTAATTGATAAGTCCTCTACTTTTCATGTGACTTGTCTCCTAATTCTTCACTTTGATTGGTTGCAGGGGCCCCATATAGGGCAAAATTGAAAACATTCCAAAATCTTCTACTCAGAAACTGTCAAGAGGATGAAGCCTGTACTGTGTATACATGTTCCTGACAGTAGCCTCTACATAATTTGTGTTTTTTATTCCAGACAGATAAGAAGTCTGGATGCTATGGCAACTTAACGTTTCCTTAAGACTTATAATGGGTAAAGTTGAAATTGACTATTTTTGAGGTCCAATTGCAGATATTTGATTTTTTTTTGTAGAAATGTTTATTGAGTAGTGCTCCACGTTTATTGTTACTTTTGTCCTAATCCTTTATTTTGATTGGTTGTTGGGGCCCCATACAGGGCAAAATTTAGAAAAAACATTCAAAATTCTTCTCCTCAGAAACTGTCCCAGGGGTGAAGTCTGTACTTTTTATACATGTTCCTGACAGTAGCCTCTCCATAATTTGTGTTTTTTATTCCATTCGGATAAGAACTCTGGTTGCTATGGTAACTTCAAGTTTCCATAGACTTATAATGGGAAAAGTGGAAATTAGCTATTTTTCTGGTGCAATTGCAGATATTTGAATTTTGTTTTTGCAGAAATGTTTATTGAGTAGTGCTTTATGTTTCTTGTGATTTTTGTCCTAATACTTTACTTTGATTTGTTCATGATGGGGCCGCATAAAGGGCAAAATTTTGAAAAAAAAAAAAAAAAAAAAACATTCAAAAATCTTCTCCTTAGAAACTGTCTCCGGCATGAAAATTTAAAAGTGGGCAATGATCAGGAAACGAAGCAATCAGAAAGCAACTCCCACTCCAAATAGCAAGGGATAAGAAACAAAAACCAAATAGACAATTATGTACCTATACTAAGAAAACACACCGCGAGCCGAGTGAGCAGCTATTTCCAAATAGGCAGCCATTCAGTTACCTGAATCTAACCAACTAGCCTGTACTTTTTATACATGTTTCTTACAGTAGTCTCTACATAATTTGTGCTTTTTATTCCAGTCGTATAAGAACTCTGGTTGCTATGGCAACTTAAAGTTTCCATACACTTACAAATAGGCTTTTTGTCTATTCCAATCCCAGATATTTGAATTTTGTTTTTGCAGAAATGTTTATCGAGTAGCCACCTTTTAGGAATATGCTGCTTACTTGGTTTACTGTATGTTTGCATCAGTACCTATTTGAGTCACATCATGAGAAAACAAACATTCTGCATAAGCAAAAACAAAGGCACAGATCAGTTTTGCTGTAACTGTGATGCTGATCAGCCCCTTTGTTTTCAATAAGGGGTAGTACAATTCCTCTCCTTACTGAATCCAAAGTTTCCAGGCTTTAGCGATCTTATGTGGATGTACAACTTGGTTTATATTAGACCTGGTCTGAAACTATAATGTTCATTTTCTCATGATATTTTGATTGTTAGCATCTGAGCCGAAGGCTCACAAGGTGAGCTTATAGGATGGCCATGCTCTGGCGTCCGTCCGTCGTCCGTTCACATTTTCAAAGATCTTCTCCTCTGAAACCGCTGGGCCAATCAAAGCCAAACTTCATGTGGAGCATCCTTAGGAAGGGTGAACGAAAGTTTATATAAATGGCCCAGGTCACATGACCAAGATGGCCGCCATGGTTATAAATAGCAAAAACCTTTAAAATTCTTCTTCTCCAGAACCAGTGGGCCGATTTCCACGAAACTTTGTACATAGCATTGGGGACGCGGACCCATCATAGTTTATATAAATCATGACCCTAGGATGGCCTTGACCTATTTTACCGCAAGGTCAACTTAGGTCGCCAATGCATTTGAGTGGGAAAAATGGTAAAATAAAATGCTATTTAATGGGTAAAACTTACTGGGAATAGGCAAATTGACAGAAGATTAATGTTTATGGAAAATTCTAGCCCCTGGGGGGTTGTCTGCCCCTGCCCCGGGGCTATATACATGTATATTTCCATAATTATGAAATATCTTCTCCCCTGAAACCGCTTGGCCAATCAAAGCCAAACTTCATATGGAGTATCCTTGGGAAGGGAGAAAGAAAGTTTTTATAAATGGTCAAGGTCACATGACCAAGCTGGCCTCCGTGGCTATAAATAGAAAACACCTTTAAAATCTTCTTCTCCAGAACCAGAAGGCCAATGATTTTGAAACTTGGTGTGAAGCATCAGGCAATGAAGCTCTACAAAGTCTATATAAATCATGACCATGGGATGACCTTGACCTTTTTTACGGCAAGGTCAACTTAGGTCACCCATGCATTTGCATGGGAAAAATAGGAAAATTTCATTTAATGGCAGAAAACTTGCTAGGAATGAGCTAATGGACAGAAAACTTATGTTTATGAAAATATTTTGGGCCAAGGGGGTTGTCTGCCCCTGCCCCAGGGCTATATACATGTATATGACCATAATATTCAAACATCCTCATCTCTGGAACCGCTTGGCCAATCAAAGCCAAACTTTATGTGGATCATCCTTAGAAAGAGGGAATGAAAGTTTGTATAAATGGTCAAGGTCACATGACCAAGATGGCCGCCATGGCTATAAATAGCAAAAACTTTTATAAATCTTCTTTCCCAGAATCAGAAGGCCTATTATTTTGAAACTTGGCATGAAGCAGCAGGCAATGGAGCTCTACAAAGTTTATATAAATCATGACACTGGGATGACCTTGACATTTTACGGCGAGGTCAACTTAGGTCACTAATGCATTCGAATGGGAAAAAATAGTAAACGGAATTAAATGGGGGAAACTTGCTGGGAGTATGCAAATGAACAGAAAATTTATGTTTATGGAAAAAAATTGACCTCAGGAGGGTTGTCTGCCCCTGTCCTGGGCCTATATACATGTATATGACCATAATATTCAAACATCTACTTCTCTGAAACCGCTATACCAATAAAAGCCAAACTTTAAGTGGAGCGTTGTGAGGAAGAGGGAATGAAAATTTATATAAAAGGTCAAGGTCATATGACCAAGATGGCCGCCATGGCTATTAATAGCAAAAACCTTTAAAATTCTTTTTCTCCAGAACCAGATGGCCTATGATTTTGAAACTTGGCATGAAGCATCAGGCAATAGAGCTTTATAAAGTTTAAAGGTTATATAAATCATGACCCTGGGATAACCTTGACCCATTTTATGGCAAGGTCAACTTAAGTCACATACCCAGATCTCAGGTGAGCGTTTATAGGACCATTGGTCCTCTGGTTCAGTCATGTTGGGACGGGGCCACCGTTCCTTGGTAGTTAATCAGAACTGTGGGGAGCTAAAGGTGTCTTGCTCTAGGAAACCTTACGGCGCTTGTGAGGATCGAACCCAGGTCCTCCGTTCCGGAGTCTGACATATGTAATTCTTAAGAAAACAGTTTTAGAGAAATCGATTAAATTCAGAAAGAAAATAAAGCAGAGTTTGTTATACTGTTAAAGCAATACAGTATAACTGTTGCAAAATATACTTACATCTTCAAGGAGCTGCTTTGCAGTGCGACGTATATCCCGGATTTCCACTAATGCGTCCAAGTATGCAAACTTGAGCAGGCTGATCAATGTTTCTTTGAAGGCCTCCTGGCCTTCATTTTCCTGCATTTTCCTGCATCCAGTTAATTACTACATCGTTTCTAGATAAAATTTGCCCAATATTTTTGGCCCGCCTTGTAACTTTTTCCAATTCGCCAAAGATCTGCTCACTCACGATGACTGATTTGATATGCTCAAATTTCAACGTGGAACCAACATGTTGGATCCATGTAGATCCCACGAGCAAACATATGCATGCTATCTGGGGTTGGACTGATGTTGTTCGACCCTAAAAACGAAAGGTATATGCAAGTTAATGCACCAAAAGGCGGCGGAATAAGAGTATTAAAAATTGCAAAAACAAGCAGCAAAATGGAAATAATTCAACATGCTCAGTGTTCCTAAATAGAAACCAGAATCGTTTGGCAAACAAGAAGACTATGATTGACTATGATTGTGATCTAATGGACATAAACGAGAATATACTCCCGGATGACATTTCCTTGAAAGAAGTCATTGAAGCCACTAAGCTTCAAAGAATTAAGTTTCACTTGGCTGTACGAGCCAAGAAGAATAACACTCACTCAGATTCAGAGTCCTTACCTGACGTTGAGGATGGAGTGAATGAAACTGTAGTAGCAAGTGATAATATCATGACAGATTTGGCTAATAATGAGACCGAATTAATAGACAATTTCCTTTCAGCAGAGTCTCAAAACGACGTTCATGAACTTGACATAATTTTGAACGTAGTCGCATCTACTCTTGAGTCTAGTATAACCGGATTGTCAAATACTGAAATTAGTAATATACATCCTACCACCTCTGTGACAGAATCACTTGCAGCAGACGCATTTTCAGCTTCCTTTCAAGATGTGACTGCGAATGTTGCTGCCTATCAAGATGTCGTGTATTAAACAAATAACGATAATGTTGTTTTTGAGGATAGTATGGGTGAAATTCAATTTTTGTCACAACACAGTTATTTTGGATCCGTCGGAATCGCAGCTACCGAAAATAATACCATTTTGCAACTGCCAGATGACACCGGAACAAATGATGGCATTCACATTGAGCGTGAAGAATTAACAATTAAATTACACCGAGGTCAAATATTTGATGAACTCAAAGATCATTTCAAAACGAAAATGGATCTTAACAAGCACACAGTGAAACTCGAACTATTTCTGCCAAACGGGCAAAAAGAAATCGCAGAAGACAGCGGTGGTGTTTTGAGGGATGTTATATCAGAATTTTGGGAAGGATTTTACAAGGCATGCACTTAAGGAAAGAACATTAAAGTTCCAATACCTATTTCAATTATGATGACTGGGCTACAGTTGCTAAAGTGTTTATTTTTGGTTGGAGGGAGCAAAAATATTTCCCTTTTCATCTGTCTAAGGCTTTTATGTCTTACTGTTTGTATGGTGTGGACAGCTTCGCCAATTCGACAGAACAGCTTATTGATGAATTTAAACGCTTTGTTCCAGAACTTGAACGGGCGGTAATAGAAAACACTATGAAAGGGAACACGACGAGAAAGACGTTGAAGATGTCCTAAATGCACATGACTGTCGGCTGAAAATTTCCGACAAACTTAAGGAGAAATTGCGCACAAAGAGCTGTTACAGCAGCCAACGGTTGTGAAAGATTGTTGGAACGAGTTGTTTAAAGTAAACAACTTTGTGTTCGATCAAGACCTGAGTTTACTATGTCACAAACTCATACCTTCTGCTAAGAAGGTTTTAGAGCTATTGCAGTTCCCTGAGCAAATGGATGGGACTGAACAAGATAGCAAAATACCTTAAACGGTTTGGTCGTGGACTAGATTGCAAAACAATCTCATTGTTTATGTGGTTTTGTACCGGTGCAGATATTCTGACAATGGATAGCAATGGTGTCTATCACACCATACAGGTCCAGTTCAACAGTAAAAAAATATTAGACAGCCCTGATTTCATTGCGGTAATTTGTGTGATTAAAATGTTGATAATACACATTGGAAAAGATGCTTTTACATGTACACTATATTGAATGCATTGGGTAATAAAAATGTTAGTTCATGATCGTTTGGAGTATAGTCATTAACTATTGGCCCTCGGTGCTGTAAACGATCTGATGCACTATTGCCAAACTATTGCCGTCGGTGCTGTGAACGACATAATACACTATTGTCCGAGGCATCAGGGCGTCCGCAACACATCGATAAATTGTTTTGACTTAACTAAAAAAACATTAAATAAACATATTTCCCTTCCCGGGTTACGTAAGGTATTCACTGCGTAGAAGTGTTATCCAGTTTTTCCTCTTTGCAGTTCAGTGTTAAAAAAAATAATATGAAAAATTTGTGAGTGTGTGAACTTGGCTTGGAATATGGAGTCTGGGATTAAATTATGTTGGTTACTAGGGTTAATGTATCCATACGCGCAACAATAAGATGAACTCAAGTCTTTACCCTTACACCAACCCTACCCTTATCCTGACCCTACACTGTCTATTTACGGAAAAAATCGAATCCAAAATTCCAGACGCAAAGCCAATTTTACAGTCTGTAGGATTGTTTACATCTTTACAATTCAAGGAAAGAAAATCACCAAAGTTCACATACGCATATGTTATGTTATGTAATGTTACGTTATGTTATGTTCTGTTAGGCTAGGCTATGCTATGCTATGTTATGTAAAAGTTAGTAAGTAATTTGTTAGCTCACCTGAGCCGAAGGCTCACAAGGTGAGCTTATAGCATGGCCATGATCCGGCCTCCGTCCGTCCGTCCGTCGTCCACAATTTCAAAGATCTTCTTCTCTGAAACCGCATGACCAATCAAAGTGAAATTTTATGTGAAGCATCCATGGGCAGGGGGAACTGAAGTTTGATCGCGAGATCCGGGTCACATGACCAAGATGGCCGCCACGCCCATATATGGTAAAAACCCTTCAAAAATCTTCTTCTCCAGAACCGGTGGGCCGATTTCCACGAAACTTGGTATGTAGCATCGGGGACTTCAGCCCATCATAGTTTGATAAAATGATGACCCTCGGATGACCTTGACCTATTTTACGGCAAGGTCAAATTTGGAAACATAGGCTTTTACATGGGAAAAAGTGAAAACTATGGATTTTTTGAAAACTATTGCAGCCTGAGGCCTGAAAAGTGGTAGATGCAAACAACTAATGGAGTAGATGAAGGTATGTGATTAATTTAGGTCAAGGTCATCTCTTGACCTTGGCCAGTCTGTCGTCCATACACACTTTTCAAAGATCTTCTACTCTGAAACTGCTTGGCCAATCAAAGTGAAATTTTATGTGGAGCATCCATGGGTAGGGGAGACAAACGTTTGATTGCGAAATCTAGGTCACATGACCAAGATGGCCGCCACGCCCATATATGGTAAAAACCACTCAAAAATCTTCTTCTCCAGAACCGGCTGGCCGATTTTCATGAAACTTGGTATGTAGCATTTGGGACTCCAGCCCATCATAGTTTGATCAAATGATGACCATAGGATGACCTTGACCTATTTTACGGCAATGTCAATTTTGGAAACATAGGCTTTTACATGGGGAAAAAGTGAAAACTATGGATGTTTTGAAAACTATTGCAGCCTGAGGCCTGAAAAGTGGTAGATGAAAACAATCAATGGAGTAGATGAAGGTATGTGATTAATTTAGGTCAAGGTCATCTCTTGACCTTGGCCTGTCTGTCGTCCATACACACTTTTCAAAGATCTTCTTCTCTGAAACTGCTTGGCCAATCAAAATGAAATTTTATGTGGAGCATCTATGGGTAGGGGAGACGAACGTTTGATCGCGAAATCCAGGTCGCATGACCAAGATGGCCGCCACGCCCATATATGGTAAAAACCACTAAAAAATCTTCTTCTCCAGAACCGGCAGGCCGATTTTCATGAAACTTGGTATGTAGCATTTGGGACTCCAGCCCATCATAGTATGATCAAGTGATGACCATAGGATGACCTTGACCTATTTTACGGCAATGTCAATTTTGGAAACATAGGCTTTTACATGGGAAAAAGTGAAAACTTTGGATTTTTTGAAAACTATTGCAGCCTGAGGCCTGAAAAGTGGTAGATGCAAACAACCAATGGAGTAGATAAAATTATATGATTAATTTAGGTCAATGTCATCTCTTGACCTTGGCCTGTCTGTCGTCCATACACACTTTTCAAAGATCTTCTACTCTGAAACTGCTTGGCCAATCAAAGTGAAATTTTATGTGGAGCATCCATGTGTAGGGGAGACGAAAGTTTGATCGCGAAATCCAGGTCACATGACCAAGATGGCCGCCACGCCCATATATGGTAAAAACCACTCAAAATCTTCTTCTCCAGAACTGGCAGGCCGATTTTCATGAAACTTGGTATGTAGCATTTGGGACTCCAGCCAATCATAGTTTGATTGATGACCCTAGGATGACCTTGACCTATTTTACGGCAATTTCAATTTTGGAAACATAGGCTTTTACATGGGAAAAGTAAAAACTATGGATTTTTTGACAACTGTTGCAGCCTGAGACCTGCAAACAACTAATGGAGTAGATGAAGGTATGTGATTAATTTAGGTCAAGGTCATCTCTTGACCATGGCCAGTCTGTCGTCCATACACACTTTTCAAAGATCTTCTTCTATGAAACTGCTTGGCCAATCAAAGTGAAATTTTATGTGGAGCGTCCATGGGTAGGGAAAACGAAAGTGTGATCACGAAATTCGGGTCACATGACCAAGATGGCGGCCATGCCCAGCTATGGTAAAAACCACTCAAAAATCTTCTTCTCCAGAACCGGCTGGCCGATTTACTCGAAACTTGGTATGTAGCATTTGGGACTCCAGCCCATCATAGTTTTTTGAAATGATGACCCTAGGATGACCTTGACATATTTTACGGCAAGGTCAATTTTGGAAACATAGGCTTTTACATGGGAAAAGGCGAAAACAATGGATATTTTGGAAACTGTTGCAGCCTGAGACCTGAAAGTTGCTAGATGCAGACAACTAATGGATTCAATGAAGGTAAGTAATTAATGAAGGCCAAGGTCATTTGTTGACCTTGACCCAAGGTCGTTTAAATATAAAAATTAAAACTAGAAATACGTGTTTGTAAAACACTATGCCCCAACTGTATGCTTGTCCCTAAACTGGCAGTTTGTATGATTCATTTATTTCATTCGAATGCAGTCAAATTTAATTTCCTGAAGAAGCTATTCGGTTGTAATTGTTTTGACCTCGATCCACAAACAGAATGTAAGCTTTTTTGCAGGCAAGTTAGAAATGAAGTAAAAATTTAAAAATGGAGTAATTTTGTCAAAAGTTAATCAGGTGATCTTCTCAGCCCCAACCAGCATACAAAATATGAAGGCTCTAGCTCAAATACGTTTTGAGATATCTTGCACACAAGATTTTCAAAATTTGTTTTCAAAGGGACATTATTCCAACAAGGGGCATAACACGTACATGAAAAAAACTACAGGCCAACTATTTTTTTCCATGAAGAATCTGTATATGAAATTTCAAAACCCTATCATCCACCATTCAAAGGTCTCAAATTTCACCAAAAAGTGGAAAAATCAATAAAAATTTCAAAATTCTGTATTTTGTCAAAATTTGACGGAAAGTTCTCAAAAGTTAATCAGGTCATCTACTTCTCAGCCGCAACAAGTGTACCAAATATGAAGGCTCTAGCTTTAACACTTTTGGAGATATCTTGCACACAAGATTTTCAAATTTTGTTTTCAAAGGGACATAACTCAAAAAAGGGGTATAACTTGGCCATACAAAAAATACGGGTCAACTATTTTTTCATGAGGAATGTGTATATGAAATTTCAAAACCCTAGCATTCACCATTTAAAAGTTTCAAATTTCACCGAAAAGTGGAAAAATCAATCAAAATTTCAAAATTCCGTATTTTTGTAAAAAATTGACGGAAAGTTCTCAAAAGTTAATCAGGTCATCTACTCCTCAACCCAAACAAGTGTACCAAATATGAAGGCTCTAGCTTAAATACTTTTTGAGATATCTTGCACACAAGATTTTCAAATTTTGTTTTCAAAGGGACATAACTCAGAAAAGGGGCGTAACTCGGACATGAAAAAAAATATGGGTCAACTATTTTTTCATGAGGAATGTGCATATGAAATTTCAAAACCCTAGCATTCACCATTTAAGTTTCAAATTTCACCGAAAAGTGGAAAAATCAATCAAAATTTCAAAATTCCGTATTTTTGTAAAAAATTGACGGAAAGTTCTCAAAAGTTAATCAGGTCATCTACTCCTCAGCCCAAACAAGTGTACCAAATATGAAGGCTCTAGCTTAAATACTTTTTGAGATATCTTGCACACAAGATTTTCAAATTTTGTTTTCAAAGGGAAATAACTCAGAAAAGGGGCGTAACTCGGACATGAAAAAAAAAATACGGGTCAACTATTTTTTCATGAGGAATGTGCATATGAAATTTCAAAACCGTAGCATTCACGGTTCAAAAGTTAACAGCATGGGGTACTTACTTTAGTCGTACTAGCACTTCTACAGGTATTGGCCAATAAATTGTATAAAACATATAGGGAAAAAATATTTAACACTTCATAACTTTCTTATTTCTTATGATATTTTTATATCACGAACGGCGTTAGAAAGTATAATTCTTTATCTTTACCATAGTTTTTAAATTTTTGACGTAGCACTATTATAAAATGGTCTGTTTGAGGACGGCCGTCTTGTTGTACGCAATTTAATTAAATATATAGCAAAATTTCCGTAAAACGCGGTTAATTACGCCTAGGTACATTACTTCAGCAACAATTTTAAGCTATAATTTTACATAAATGTTAGGCGTCACAAACGGTCCAATTTAGTACAAATATTATATTTTAATCTGGTGTATTTTTTATTTTTGTAGCTCAACGATAAATTGGTCTGTTTGAGCAAGGACCAAAAAAATAATAAATATTATTTTCTATCTGGAATTTCCGTGAGTATCCGTAAAATGCACCGATAAGACCCGACTTAATTTCCAGGTATTAATGCCGTGGGCGAAGATTATCGCTCTAATATGAAAATGAAATGTATTTGATGACTGAGAGTGTAATAAAGGATTTTATTATATGGCAAGTGATGAAATATAGAGAAATATGTACTAAATATAACCAATATTTGAAAAAGTTATATTTTCACATGTGAAAATATAAAAAAAGTTATATTTTCACATGTGAAAATATAAGATTTGGGAATACGCAAATTACGATTCCACCGTTTCATTTCTAATTTATACATAACTAAATTTTATAATCTATGCTATTGTTGACGCAATGAACGTTCACACACAATAGCGACGTAATTACCTGACGTAATGACGTCATTTAAGATTTTGACGTCATATGCTTTAGCGCGCAACGTTACAATGACTGCATGCAATATAATAAAAAGAAAATTCAAGTTTTTGTCGTGAATATGAGTTTTATTTCATCTAGTGAAGTGAAAAATTATATATTTCATTCGTGCCTTAGGCACTCATGAAATATAAAATTTTTTCACTTCACTCAATGAAATAAAACTCATATTCTCTCCAAAAACTTGAATATCCTCTATTTATATGAATAAATTAATAGGCTTAAGTTTAGAGAGTGATATTTTGCGGAAATAAAACATTAAGCTTTACCGTATTTTGTTCTCCTTTTTCGGCAGTAGATGCTGAATTGAAAACACAGATGTCAATTCGCTCATGATTGCATAATGTCAATTAGTAATGACACTGTGTTAAATTCGCAATCAAGTTCTACTCATTTTATTTATCATTTTATTTTTATGAGAATTTTTTTTTATAATTATTTCGTGAGGTATTTGTATTTTTCTTTTGATGCTGTAATCCGCAACAGGACGAGTGCTCGATATCTGTCATTTAAAGTCAATCCAAACAAAATAGCAGCTTTTATTAGCTTTAATTAAAGAACAAAAACATCACACATAAACGTTTAAAGCGATCATCGCCTGAACAACTGAATCCCGACAACAATTAAAGAAATCAAATTATGTACATGTAATCCATTTAACTTAAGTATTTCACACATACTCGAGATATAATTGAGCAAACTGAACGAGTTTAATTACTCATTTACCGAAAGCGGTGCATGGTGATGACACTGTGCCATAACACATTATGCATGCCTTATTTAACCAAGGTGAAGAATTCAAAGATATTTAAAATCTATTTTTTAATATTACCTTTCTCAAAGCATTTTGACACAAAACAAAAACATTTAATCATTATACATTTACAGTAGTAGAGACGACTCCTACATTTATCAACCTAAATATGTGTAATTACGCATTCATTCATTCATTCATTCATTCATTCACTCATTTCTTTCTTTCTTTCTTTCTTTCTTTCTTTCTTTCTGTTTTCTTTCTTTCTTTTATTCATTTCTTTCTATCTGTCTTTCTTTCTTATATGCGATATATGAAATTCTTGACGACAAAGAAATAATTTGAGATAATTCTCAATGAAAATGACAAGTTTCTGCGTCTTTGTTTTCGCTTCATAGCAAATTCCTCTTTTTCTTAAATACGAAGCTTTATAGATAGCAAATTCCTCTTCTTCTTAAATACGAAATTTCAAACTTCTAGCCGGCTTCTGTGACTGTACAGGCCGGCTTGTGCCTGACCTGGTCGGAAACCAAACTTGTTTTCTCATGCGAAGGCTCATTTGGTATTTTATTCTTGTACATGAGACTGTTTCTTGGCCTACCTTAGAAAAACCGTTTGCATTATTGAGGCGTGTCAGGTTTACACCGCATGGTGCTTTAACAAAAAATGTAGTTTAATTAAACGTGGAATTTCGTTTTAAGATTCTAGATCTCTATATGCAGACTTGGCTAAGAGTAGCCTGCCTGATATGCAGAATCAGTTTTGTCTGTCAAAACAGCTTTTCTATGACGCTGCCAAATTATCATGTGAGAATGTTTTTATAAGAAGCGTGACTTTAATACCTTGCGGCGACAGCCTAAATACGCTGGATGTCAGGTGTAATCCTTTTAACTACCTTATAATCACCAAAGCGTGAAAACCTACTTTCTGGTCGGCATTTCTGACCATGTCAGACAAAGACCGGATTGGTTATCATTAAAACTGTATCAAGGTTGAACTGCATACTTGGGTCTTATGGAAAATAGTGTTTCAGCGCTGTGCAGGTCATCACCGCCCTTACACCGCCCTTATACCGCCCGTTTGAGTATAGAAGTGAAGAATTTAATTCGATATATATAGACTGTGAATATCTAAGTTTTTTTTACCCAGCGAAAATGTATAAATATTCTAAATTCATTTATTTGGCACGAATTACATTTAATTTCTATATAAAGAAAAACGAATTTATTTAATATTTTATATGTGTCTTTCACATTCGGATTCTGATAGCCTTCTAAATTTATTTTTAACAATATGATTACTACTGCGCAAATATTTTCAAAAGGGGAACAACACGTTTATTCTCCATATAAGGTTACAAACAACTAATGAAGTCTATTAAAATAATAAATGCAGCTTCTTAAATCATCTTGAAAATGCATCTGCAAGACGAATGATTTTGTTTTTGTTGGTTCTCTGTTATATCCTATATAAAATCATCCGAAGTGACATGGGGGTAGCAGATGAATACCCCCGGTCCCTGTCCCTGCATTACGAAAACTTGCCCATGCAATATACAGAGATTTATTTTAGCTATAAACATTGAAAAATTTTCATCTGAAAAAAATTGACATTTTTCTTATTTTTGCTCAAAACATAGATTGTGGGTGCACGTTAGAACCGCCTCACCGAGGCGGTTCTAACGAGTACCCACAACCTATGTTTTGGAGCAGAAATAAGAAAAATAGGTATACCCATGCATACCCCAGTTTTGCTATGTAAAAGTGGGGTTCAACTGCGCTTAATTAAAATCAAGTTTTCACGCAGAGAAAGCTGCAGAGAAAGCTGTTAAAATAAAGCGATCAAATCTCAACTGTACCCAGGCAACACTGACATTACCTGGACAGATTAGCCGAATGATACTCGAATATCGCCGGCCAATATCGGATATTATCGGAAAGTCTCCGTAAATTTACCTGAGCGCTAGTAATATCGATTGCTTGCTTATGTGCCTATATTGAAATACGACTATTGTCCCGGTTGACGCACAGACAGACAGACAGACAGACAGACAGACAGACAGACAAGCCGAAAGCAATATGCCCTTCCAACTTTTTCAAAGTTGGGGGCATAATTATGGTTTTCTCAGAAATCACTGGGTTTGGAAACTATTGCAGCCTGAGACCTGAAACTTTGCAGATGCAGACAACTTATGAAGTCAATAAAGGTGTGTGAGTATTCAAGGTCAAGGTCATTTTATGATGACTTAATACTCCAAGATCAGGATTCAGGTGAGCGTTCTCAGGACCAATGGTCCTCTGGTTTATTAAAGTGTCATACATCAATATATACAGATAAAATTTCATGCTTAAAATGATATGTCATAATTCGTATTGATGTCCAGTCATGAATGACTTTATTAGACACTATGTACACATTTATCATAAAACATGTTCAACTATTGCATTTTAAAACTTTAAAACATTTATGCCGTACACCTGTCGTCCAGAGCCAACAATTGCGGAAGAGGACAGTGAGCACTAACAGACCAACAAACATGAATCGGAGCAGACACCCGCCAGAGAACAACATACCATGTGTGCTATAGCATGAAGTCGTCCGACGGGTACCCCCTCCGTAACACGTCCATCGTCTGGTTGCACTCGGTCGTCATCCGCAACGGTTGACTCTAGATGACCTCCGTGGATCATTAAATGGACATTCGCCTTCTTTGAAACATTTTGCTTACAGCATTGCCAAGTGCAAATTGCATGTTTTTATGCTGCATTTAAATTCTTAATTTCTCACTGGAGCCTAGTTGTGCAAAGTTATTATTCACTTGTAAAGCTTTTTCATACAATGAGTGTCTTATATCAGTGTATAAATCACAGTCCAACAAAACGTGTGTTTCATTTTCTACAACTGAAGATATTATGTTATGTTGTCTATACATGCTTATTTAAGAGTTATTATTAACGAGAAGTTAATTCCATGTTTTGTAAATATGTTGGTATGTTTTTGAATATTTCAATCATGTTTACGAGGGGCATTAATTAAGTCCTGAAACGTGTCAATTCCTGCCTTTATCTGTGAACTAAAGTGTAAATAAGTATACTGAGAGGAACTAGAAACTTAAGTTTTCCGCTTTACGCATTTCTTTCTTAATTATAGATATATTTTAAATATAACTAGTTACTATCTTTTGATTGTGGCAGTGTGTAACGTCTGCTACACATTTTGCATTCTGAAAATTGTATTCCGTCAAATGGAATTGAGTTACGTCATTTTGACGTTTTCATTCTAAAACGCATGTAAGGCCATGCCTTGAGTCATTTTCGATGATGTTAATTAACGAGCATAAACGTCTGCGATCGCAATTGTTAGAATTTGATCAGTTTATTGTTGATTTCAAAGTTTAAGCTGTAAAACGTCAAGTTTAATTTTTAACGTCAATCATGAAAGTGCATTTTCGACGTTTTGTTAGGCCGGAAAACAATATTAATGATGGATATTTAAGCTGGTGTCTATGGGAATTCAGACGAGCGATTTTTCTTCTCGTCATTGAAATCTTTAATCCGCTGTCGATGCTTGCACTGTTTACGTTTTATTTGTAAGCATCACGTCTTCGTCAAGAGATTATGTCAAATGTTTGGTGTACATGCATTGTAATCACAGCAACAGGTGATATACGCATTAAGTATCAATGATTAATTGGATTCTGTACTTGCATAAAAATGCGTCAGTCACCTTTATTTCAGACGTCAAAGTGACGTAACGGCAATTAAAACGGACGATTGCATTTATGCATAAACTGCTAACAGTGAAGAAATCGATACCGTGTCACCATTTTTCATAAAACAACATTTAAAAATGGAAGAAAATTCAGTCGAAACAAAATAATGGCTACGTTATCGACGTTTACTTGGGAACCACGGGGGAATCCAAAGTGTGATTTTCGATACATGAAACTTGTCCGGGGACTACATCCTTAAAGTTCCATTTGTTGGAGACATAAATCATACAGTTTTATGGTTCTTAACAGCAGCATACATTTTCACCTTCGATATGACAAATGAACTTGAACACTCTGGTTGTGACCATCGAAACAAAAACTGATCCTACTCTGTCCCCTAGGCTAATTTCTGCTTTCTTGACCAACCAATATTGTAACAGAAACGCTACTGTATGCAAATGTTAGAAAAAGAATCAAAACTTTTGTTTTGGTTTAAAGCAGGAACTCTCTAAAGACAAAAATTAAGTTTCTAGTTCCTCTCAGTATATAAATGCTGAAGTACCGCCATTTGTCTAAACGAAAACGCAGGCTTTTTGGATACCAAGATTTTTTTTTCATTTCCTTTTACCGAAAAAGCTTATGGCATCATAAACTCATCTTGTTGTGTGCATCTATCATGTTTTATATCCCAAGCTGCAATGTTTTTTTTGAAATGTCATTGTTTTCACTTTATTCCCATGTAAAAGCCTAAGTTACCAAATTTGACATTTCTGTAAAATAGGTTAAGGTCATGTCAAGACTATGATTTATATAAAGTATGATGGGCCCATGTCCCCGAAGCTAAATATCAAGTTTCATGGAAGTCTGCCCACTGGTTCTGGGGAAGAAGATTCTTGAGCATTTTCAGCATTTCTGAGCATGGCGGCCATCTTGGTCACGTGACCTCAATAATTTATATACTTTTTATATCCCCCTCCCAAAGATGCTCCATATGAAGTATAGCATCAATTTGCCCAGAAACTATGATGGCCATCACAAAAAGGGAATGATGTTTGGTAATAAAATGGGTATCACACTGACATGCCAATGGTACATATGTCCCTAGATTTCCATTGTCATAGATTCAACATTTCTGATGTGCCATGTAGCAATACTATAAAGTCTACCTATACATCATCCATAGTGCAGATAATATGTTCATTTTGGTCCTTTGAAATCAGCAAGGATATTGTTATTAAGTTAAAATTCATTTTGTATTTGGAGCCAAAGTGAAATACTATTATCTATGAAACTTTTAACAGGATAGTGGATGCAAAGACTAGTATTGACCAAGGGAGACAAATATTTTAAACTTTGCCAAATTAAGAGGGTCAATAAGGAGGCTTGAGCAGGCAAAACAGCGGCATGGCCCATCCCCTTTCTCACCAATATCTTTGCTGCTCTTAAAGAATCTCAGTTTTAATTTATTTTTATTTACAGTTCATCCATAAAATGTTCGTGTAAATTTGGCCTGAAACAAAGATTGTGGGTACTCCTTTTATAGGCACAATTCTACATTTTGTCATCAAAGATTACCATTTGTGTCACAACCTGTTCCAAGCAAGTCCATGAGTTAAATAACACGCTTCTAAACTACATATATGTGTTAATTTACAGTAACGTATGTAACAGCACATTGCTGTTAAACGTGTCTTGTTGTTTGCATATCATTCAACATATATTTGTGCGATACTGCCACACAAATGATATTACTTGGTAAGGATAACTTGGTGAGGTCAACTTGGTGAGCTCAGATGCAAAGACAAAATCAAGGCTATATTATAACACATGTTTGTGAGCCCAAAAATCAGAATAAATATTATAGCAGAAGTCATTGTGCTTTTAAAATGCTTAAAATGCAGACCTCTGCAATTGAAACTAACTAAAACACATGCTCCTGCTTAAAAAGGAATGAAAACACGTATATAGGTATAAAACCGTACATTGTAACGTATGTGACATGCTGTTACATATGTTACATATTTTAGATTAAAGCAAATAGTTCCAAAGGCTTATTAGTGATGTTATGAGAACATTTAAGGTCAAAGGCAAACATGGAATTGGTTTTGAGAGTACTTGACCATTGACACCAAAAGGTCATTTAACGAAATTTGGGTAACAAATGTAATTTTAGTGTAAACATATTTATTCAAATTTTCAAAAAACAAATACAAGAACAAATACAAATTCATAATGAAAGGATCTGAACGGAAGCATATTGCTTATAATGTTCATTTCCTAAAAAATGTAATTTTGATGTTACACAGTAACGTGACACTTCTCAGAAGGCTAACATGTCTCATTTTGTGACTTAGATATTGCTCTATAATTAAAATCATAATGGCCAAAATTCCCCCTGGGGGGAGGGGGTTGTAAAGCCATCCCAAGGACCATGAGATGCATAACAAAACATCCAGCTTTCGATTGGAACTGCCTCAACGAAGATGCCATAGATACTTCCTTCTACGCCTTTTTGGCAAACTATGGACACATTGGGGATGATGAACCAGTCCATGAGAAAGGTTGGTATTTGTTATATACAACAAAACATTTTATTTTCATATAAATAATTTATAGCTGTCAACTGTAACAGTCACAGTGATATGTTAATTTCTATCGTAACACTTTAAAAAGGACAAACAGGTGAATATATTACATGTACATAATTATTTGTTTGTTTGTTTGTTTGTTGTTTAACGACGCATCAACCCTGATGGGTCATTAGCGTCTAACAAGGTAAAACGATAAAAATATATTTAAATCATATTAAAATGTAACACTTAGTAAGATATAAATGTCGTTGTAAAGAAACGATATATGAAATAATAACATTGATGGTTAAAAATTTATAATTTATAAAACAGATTTGTCTAAGAAATGATAAAATGTTTCCAACGGGTACATCTTTAAACAATTCTCTCAAGTTATTAGCTTGAAAACAGGAAACTCGCTCCGCAGCAAAGTCAGTGCATTCCAAAAGAAAGTGTTTAACTGTAAATGGTGTATCACAGCCAATGCATTTGGGTTGATCTTCTCGCTTTAATAAGTGGGAATGTGTTATTCTTGTATGGCCGATTCGGAGACGAGCAAGAACGATTTCTTCTCTCCCGAAAGTTTATGAATTACTTTTGGTCGTTTAACGATCGGTTCGATCAAAGTTCGCTCCGTTCCAGATTGTTTGCCATTTATCAGAGATGTACTGGTTAATAAAAGGTTTAAAATTGACATAAGTAATTTTGAAAACAGTTTGTTCTAGATTTAACGATTCTTTAGCGTTCTTATCAACTTTAAGAATTTGTAATTTTGTAATACTAGGTTATTTAGATGCAAGTAATTATGCATTTCTAACATGTCTTATTGATTTATGTTACCTCGATTTGTTTCTCACGGATGTACCGACTGGTTTGAGTATGGCCCGATTAAATACTACTCATGTTTAGCTGCAAACTTATCTCAGACTGTCAATGTATAATGATTTCATACTTATTCTATATATATGGCCCATTTACAAAGAACAAATGTACATGTTAGACACATCGAACTTCCCTGTGTCTCTTCAAGCACTGAGCTGGCTGTTGTTGTCTGGATCCCATGCTCAGACTGAGGGGTAGTGAAATGGCTATTGGAACTCCCTGTGTCTCTTGAAACGCTGAGCTGGATGTAGTTGACTGGATCCCATGCTCAGAGTGATGGATAGTGGAATTGCTATCAGAACTTCCCTGTGTCTCTTGAAGCACTGAGCTGGCTGTTGTTGTCTGGATCTCATGCTCAGAGTCAGACCGAGGAGTAGTAGAACTGGTAGTTGAACTTCCCTGTGTTGTGTCACCTGTAGTTATATCTATAACAAGAAAATAATAAATATAAAATAAAAACCATGTCAAAATACCCTATCTGGTCGTCTCCTTGAAATTGGTAGGTTCCATTGGGCTCCGAGTGGATATGGTTTTGCTGCTAGCTGTAGTCATGACTATAAGATGAAAAAAAAGGAGAACTTGGCTTGTGCTTGTTTTCTTTTCTTTTCTTTCTTTTTTTTGTTTGTTTGCTTGTTGATACTTAGTATTACAGTTAACAGTTAAGGTCTTGCACAGACTGTCAGTTACCTACATACATATGATCAAGGCATACTTAAGACCTTCTAACAGGGTTCGAAAAACCCGGGTGTTAAGCCATAAAGCCCATCCCAGTGGGTATACATGGGTTGACCCGTATACCCAGTGGGCACTGGGTGACTAAACTTTCGCATTTATAATATTTGGAAGACACTAATACCCTACAGAAAAATGCTATTGATGTGGGCTACAGCGAGTATTTCTATAGGTGTTTTAATTGGTATTTCTGCAAATAGTTTGTCTGGTGTTCCTTAGTGGTAAGAAACTAGTAACTAGTTCTCATGTATGTATTTTATAAGATCCGTGTATATAGTGTATATTTTTTTTTACACAGTCAATATGTCTTACTTGCCCTAACCACAACTTTACACAATTCTGAGTGTGAACTATTTTACTACCCAGCAGTACCCACTTTTTAAAAATTAAGGATTAAAGCCCAACCTGGGTAAAACCCATGGGTAAACCCGGGGAGATATGGGTACTTCGAACCCTGCCTTCTAAGCAGTTGATGAGTATCTTTTGTACATTCTTTCATCAGTAACTAACATAATGTAGTCAAACATGCACATTTATATGTAATTATAAGCTTAAGGTGATAAGCTATATGATAATGCGCACAACAGTACTTTTAAGCAGTTAATGAGTATCTAGTGTACATTCTTTCATCAGTAACTGACATAATTTAGTCAAACATGCACATTTATATGTAATTATAAGCTTAAGGTGATAAGCTAATGATAATGCGCACAACAGTACTTGATATAATCAGAAATATAAATATTGCAAATGTTTTACCTATTGCTTTCGGATTTGTACCATCAGCCACTGTACTAGAGCTAGTGCTCGGTGTGATAACACCTCCTCTGGTCTCATTTGTAGATACAATTCCGTTGGTCAAGGTTGTAGATACAATTCCGTTGGTCAAGGTTGTAGATACAATTCCGTTGGTCAAGGTTGTAGATACAATTCCGTTGGTCAAGGTTGTAGATACAATTCCATTGGTCAAGGTTGTAGATACAATTCCGTTGGTCAAGGTTGTAGATACATTTCCGTTGGTCAAGGTTGTAGATACAATTCCGTTGGTCAAGGTCGTAGATACAATTCCGTTGGTCAAGGTTGTAGATACAATTCCGTTGGTCAAGGTTGTAGATACAATTCCGTTGGTCAAGGTTGTAGATACAATTCCGTTGGTCATGGTTGTAGATACAATTCCGTTGGTCAAGGTTGTAGATACAATTCCGTTGGTCAAGGTTGTAGATACAATTCCGTTGGTCAAGGTTGTAGATACATTCCGTTGGTCAAGGTTGTAAATACAATTCCGTTGGTCAAGGTTGTAGATCCGTTGGTCAAGGTTGTGCTATCAGTCCAACAGCCTGTAGTCATGTCGAGTTTGGACTTGAAACCAAAATAAATAAATAAATAAATAAATAAACAACAGTGCCACTTTATGGAAACCTATTACAATACAAAATGTTTAAAGTGATAGCCCTGTTACATCACATTAAAGTGAAATGATTTTTTAGCATATTCCATGTATATCGACAAAGAAGAATAACTTTCAGCTATATCATTATGCACTTATCACTTGTAACTAGTCCCAATATCAGCTATGTTTTCATTTCACCGCGTTCTTTGTTTATATTATGAGAACTCCTTAGCAGTCTTGAAAAAGAAAAGATAGTTTTGGTGAATGTACAGACAATGGATAATGTGTATTGACTTTCTTACTCAAACAACGCACCAAAGAATGACCAAATTTGAACAGAAAAAGGAGTCTCAATATGCGGATTCGCTCTCTTAAAAGAGAGCTTTCATAGACCCACCAAAGAATTTCGAAGATGGTCGTTCAGAATAGGGTGTATAAAGATTGCAGCCACTAAAGCGTCAAAATAATGCTCTACGAAAGCGTAACAGGGATCTTATTGATGCGCTCGAGCAGGGTAGTAGAGATCAGGGCCAGCATCTGCAGATGGAACTGCAGGAGGAACAGCAGCAGTTCCAGGAGGGACATCTCCCTCAGGTAGCCTCAACTATATTTTCAACAAAAGATTTAAGTTCCTGATTCTTAAAGTCATATGCATTACCAATCTAAAGAGTCTAACTTAGAGATAGGAGACTCAGTACTGGTTAACAAGAAAAGGAAAACAAGTTAAGTACACCATTCTGTCCGTCTCCATACAAAGTAGTTGGTAAGTCTACTAGGTCGGGAAATCAACCTAATATTGAGTCTGGGGAAGGGGTCAAGTATGACAGCAATGTGACTCATGTGAAGAGGTTCAGTAAGCCAAACATAGAGCGAAATGCGATAGAGTTCGCAACGAGCAACAAGGAAAATTTAGATCCTGGTGCTACCTTGGCTGAATCGACACCTTATGTTGAGTCAAATGAGACATTCAGTGACAGTCCGAGTATCGGTCAGAGTATTTCGATTCAAAGTTCACCTAGACCAGTTAACTATCATATTCAAGGACTATGTCTTTAATAAGTAAACACGTTTTCAAGGCTTTCAGTAACTAAAAAGTTTTTGATCTTATTCAAATAAGAAACTCAGATGTTCTATGTTTTAGAAGTTTTATTTAGCATGTTTGTAATTTTGACAAATATATTGTACTAAGCAAGCTTCATTTTTAAGAAAAAGAAGAGATCTAGTGTTTACATATCTTAAAAAATAATATCTGGCAACCTCCAATGAGGGTTCTGTTTTTGTAGAAGGAGAGCATTTTTCTCAATTTTTACAAGTTCACTTTAAACTTCGTAACTATCTTTTTTAAAAGTATTTCTTGTTTTATATACATGTATGGTTGGTAATTCATTATAAAATAATTCCTTAAACATCAAAAGTCACATTTTGTTGTATTTTATATTTATTATTATATATTTTCTTGAATAATTTCATGTTTATCTAAAGTTAATGATGTTTTCTTATATTTTCAAAGAATTAAATAGTAAGGTTCCAAAACGCTTTTCCTGAAATTAACTTTGAATAGTCTTTCAGTGCATTTTTTGCACTTATATTTTGTTACATTTTATTGCATATTTAGACTGACCATATTTGGCAATCTTTAGGTTGTCTCCTCTGGTCAAGTCAAAGGGTATGATTAAGGTGAGTGAACTCTTCAGTCTGAACTCTTTATAGTTCAGAATTACTTTTCTTAGTTTTTATTAACTGGTGTCAAGATTCACATAATCTTGAATGTTTTCAATTCTGCTTATTTTTCATAAATTTTGAGTCTTAAGGTTTAACAGCTGGTTCTCTCCTCTTCATCACTACTAGGAAACTTATGTATTTTTTTATACACAACGCGAATCTTCATTGGAATTTTTGAAATATCTTATGAATTAATTATTTTGAATATACATAGTTGAAACTCATTGTTCTTTGTCAATTTAATAATTCTCTGAAAGACATCTCGATCTTCTAGTTTTTGATATACGATCACGGAGGGTTGGCTGCTAGCTGCCCATACCCTCAGACGTGCCCAACCGAGCCCAGTCTGCTTCATTTTTATACTGTAATATCCGACATTGTCCGATGGTAAATCTTACTCTTTATACACTGTGAAAATTATAATAATACCCATAGCGCATGCTTATGTATTCTTGGCTTCCGAGATTAAAGATGTAAACAAAAAGTTGCTTTCTTTTCAACCCTTTAAAGGATCTCGGAAGAAAATATAGGTTTTCCCCCCAAAGTTTGAGTGTTTCTGGCAGCTTCTGTGTTAGTCTTATAGAAAAAATGTTGCATTCTCCGTAAAATAAAAGGTTTGTTTAATGCAACAACATGGCGGAAACCTTTTGATGTTACATACCTGCAGCATAAATCCGTGCCAAAGGGGGAGGGGGTCAGATTTTTTCGAAAAAATATTTTGTCAGCAAACAACTTGTTTGCCATAGAATATCAAGAAAAATACTACAATATGCTTATTGCAACCTAAAATAGTGGGTAGAAACTATTTATGGACTAATAACTGGTACATCATCTTTATCTGATTTATAATTCTAAATAACAGTGCCCATCACTTTTGCAAAACCTGTACCTTAAATATACTATGCAAAAATATTAAGCAACTTTTACTTTGAACAGTGACTTCATATGGTTTGTAGACATTATAGAAGTTCTTCTGACAGATCCTTGCATGTATCGAATTAAGGTAAAACCAATAATTGTGTGTTGCTAATGTAACGTTAGGTTTTAAGTCCACGGACGCACATCTCAAATACAGCATAAACCGTCAAAAATTGAGAAACATATTTTGCACAGTATATTTATATGCATTGTAAGGTGTACACTTAATGTGTTTACCTATTAAAATAGGACAGATAGTCTGTTCATTCAGGTAGAACATACATATACAGTATATTTCCATAGCCTTGGTACATTACAAATAATAGAGCGGAGCCCGTTTATCGGTTTTTGGGCTTTACGACAGCCTTCCCCCCCTTGCCTAAACATGACATTTAGATATAATATGTCCTTTACAAAAACACATTTGTGTTCAAATTATTTTGATTGGGCAAGGGGAACGTGGACTTGAAACTTGAGATTTTGAAGATTTCTTGTGCAATCTCACTCAAGAAATCTTCCGAGATCCTTAAGATCATCGAGGTCGATACTAGGCAGTATGACGATTAATGATTAAAATTTATTAGGAATTAACTGCAAAGTACATACATGAACAAAGCACAGTTGTTATCCTGAGAAAGAAATAATAAGAAAGAAAATTGAAGTCCAGCATATCTGTTTTTACCTTTTAACTATACTAACACCTTTGTTCGCACTGTATAAATTCTTATCACCCACTTTCCTTTGCTTTTATTTCAACTAACCCCCTTCAGCATTTGGTATACCGGAACACCATCTGAAGTCCTCTCCGGAGGTTAAGATGTACAGGAAGATAGATAAGTCTATAATAATACAGCATCTGTATCATATGTGCGAACCTGCGAGAAAAACTGTCCCTCGCAGGCGTGTGGGAGAACAAAGCAGAAGATCTGTTATACATCAATCTTACTACTTTGTAAAACTATATTGATATGTATCATATGATCACTTTTCAACCAAAAGCTGATATCCCGAGCACCAATTGTACAACCCTTTTGGTGGCAAACCTACACTAGCCAAAGACCTCAAGTACAATTTTAGCAATGTGGCTCAGATAATGTATATGCATATTATTACACCCCTACTACAGTAACACAAGCAAAGATATACAAGATATTTACTAAGTCTATACAAGTAAGTAAACAATCATCAGTAACTGGTGTAAATTGAACCAATATCATACAACAAGGTTGAGTATAAAAGCAACATGTTGGACGCTCGCTGGCTATCTGAAGCATACTAATTTAGTATATCGATTTGTAACGCTGTGTTTAAGGACAGAGGGCTATAATTATCGTTCCCATAGACTCCCTTTGTGATTTTTTTTTTATTCAGTTTAACGTCTCTTTCAAGATTATTTCAGCTCATATGAGACAATCCAATCAGTAGGTGGGGCGAAAAAGAGAGAACCCCGAGAAAAACCACCTGACACACCCGCAAGCAGAACTTGGCTTGTCTCACGTGGCCAGAGCGGGGTTCGAACCCACACCAGTCACAGCGGTGAGATGATCGAATGGTTAAGTGCGGTAATGAAATATCAGCGCTCTTAACCACTCGGCCACGGGGGCCGCCTAAGACTGATTCATATGCTTCACAGCTCATAACTGACCCCAGCATATTCAGCAGACGAGCCGCATACAAGTGCACCAAAAAGTATTTTAACAGTGATCGACTTGACAACAGATTTTGAAAACTCTGATTTCTCATCAGTTGTCTGCTGAGGGGAGGGGCAGGACCTTTTTCTGTGACTCTGAAATTTTCTGTATACATAGGCGAGGCTGATTTTTTTGGGGTGAAAATTTTGAATTTCCGTATTTTTTTTTTGGGGGGGGGGGGGGGGGGGTTCAGAAAAACTAGTTATTTTTTAGGGTAGTGAGCTTTTTATGGATATTTTTGTTTGGGTCATGCCTTTTCTGAATTATTTTTTGGGGGTTATCTATAATTCTAAGTAATTTTTTGGGTTTTGCACATTTCTTGGGAAATCTCTTTATTTCTTTATTTCTATAAAGATAAGAGTGGCTTACACTTATGTCTTACAAGGCCTTAAGATTCAATTTTGTTTGCGACCATGCCTTATGACTGGTCTCGGTGAAATTTTGGAAGCTTGATCAATTAACATGATTGCAAATCAAATGGAATCAAAACCATCATAGGACTTACACTTTGAGAATAAATAAAATCTTTAATAATTTTTATCCAACTTGGTATTTACTTCCTAGTTCCTACATATACTAACTGTATTGTGACGTGTTCTGTTGGTTGGTTGATTTGGGATTTAATGACCCACCAACAGCTTAGATCATATGGATGTGATAAAATTTCATCAATAGGCATAAAAAAGATGAATACATGCAATTTTTTGGGGTAAGCTAAAAGTTCAAGTATTTTTTTTTTTTTTTTGGTATGCCTGATAGGACTGGTATTTTTTGGGGGTGGTCAGTAAATCTCAGTAATTTTTGGGGTTTGGGGGTAGAAGCTGGGGCCTCGCCTATGTATCCACAAAAATGAGAGTACCCACCTGGGCCCCGAACCCCCCTTGCAACAATATGCATATCATATTTCATACCCTTTTCAGCTTGGCACTCATGAATTACTTTAACATTTAACAAATAAAGCTATCATGCACAGAAATACCATTTTCATTTGAGGTTTAAGACTATATTTTAAAGTTGTTAATATACTGATCAACACCGGAATAAAAAATTGATGCATGTGTGACAGGGCTGTTATATCTCCAATATCCATTTCCCATAGCCGTAATGAAATCCGATACTTCCATATCCTATACTGCATTAAGTCATCCTACCTTTTTATTTTTTTCCATTTTTGCCTTAAGCGTACTGTGGACTGTGACGATCAATGACGTTTATGACATGTGACTGTTTTCGCGCCAAGTTGCTTGACTAACCAATCACGCATGCGCACTAAACCCCCCGCTTCATTCAGTCACATCTCTATTTGCAAAGCGTTAGGACGTGTACTCTTCATCTAACGTAGTTCCTTGCAAATCAGTGTCATAACAATTATTTGTATAAATTGTTTGGATATATTGTTGCAGTTGCTGACGCAGTCAACAAACAGAGAAACCTCTATTTGTGTCGTCTTCCATAACGACCTCTGAACTCTACAACATTTTGGCGCCCAATAAGGGACTGCGCCATTGGGTCCTGCAACGATCACGCGACACCCTCAGCCAATGGGAGTCAACCACTGACGTCATCGGATATACCCGTCGCTCCATTGGCTGCGCATTGGTTCATGGCGGCCTCCATTGATAAACAGTTTCGACTCATTCATGGAAGTTCTTCTTCGTTGGTGAGCGACTTATGTTTGTGCACAGACACTTCATATTGCCGGCAGCTGATATAAACATTCTCTGAATTCGTCCACTCGTACGTTTCTGTCCATTTCCTGGGAAAACGCGTTTATTCAACTTCAAAGAACTTCTTCAGGGTTTACTCCTATTTACTACAGAATACTACGGTGTGTACTACGATGACATTCCATAGTAAAAGTGCATGAAGTTCACGACTTAGCCTTGAGCAATTAACATAGCTCGATTGTTGGTCAATCTTTTTCAAGTACACTGAAAGGGCTATTATTGCAGTTATTTATTTTGATAATATTCATTGAATTAGATAGCTTATACCCCATTCAAGTGTTATACATGTCATGGTTACACTAATCGTATAACTTTCTCACGTATAATTACCAAATTGCCCACAATGAAAGGATAAAACATTGGTCTTCTTCCCTGTACTTGAAGAATAGAAGTGTGGTGTAATAGTGATCAATATTGTGTTTATTCATTCGTGGATCAGTGAAATTGAAATAAATACCTTTGTATTACACACACTTGCCAATGTGAAAGTAGGACAAGTATACTGCACAACTAAAGTAAAGAAAGAGACAGTTTTAAACTGCTTAATTTTCAACATAGTATAAATTTTCAACTATTGATTTTGATCATCAACTCATTCTTGTCATTTATGTATGCATGTTTGGCGATGGAATAAGAAAACACTATCCTTTCCCTTGCGTGTTTCACTTGTTAACCCTTCACTTCCCACCTTTCTGAAAAGCAAACAAACAAACGCCTATTTATTTCAGTATTAGCAGACTAGCGACATGGGGACAGAATGACTGCTAGTGACTTTTTCTTTTACAAACTTTAGGTGGTCTTCTATTGTTGTCTTAGAAAATAATCCCCCTTTCTAGCCTTGTACTTAACTGTCAGTGATAGGAAGTTAAAACAGTTTTTCAACAAGCTACTGAGATTGTCATAATTTTATGTCAAATATATTTGATATAAATTTGGCAAACCCATTGGTAGAAAAACTTTACAGTTAAAAAAAACCCTCAGGCTTTACAGGCAGCTACTACACAAATTTGAAAGTGCAATTGAGTAAAGCTGTTGCTGTTTGAGTAATGTAAATGCGGTGAAGCACAGAGCTAACATTGGGAATCGAACCAGGGGTCCTCATTTACACTGTAGCTTTGAAATTTGAATATAGCAGATGCAGTGAAATACAATTTGAGATTTTTGAGAAATCGTCTTAGAAATTTTGTGACGATCAATGACGTTTATGACATGTGACTGTTTTCGCGCCAAGTTGCTTGACTAACCAATCACACATGCGCACTAAACCCCCCGCTTCATTCAGTCACATCTCTATTTGCAAAGCGTTAGGACGTGTACTCTTCATCCAACGTAGTTCCTTGCAAATCAGTGTCATAACAATTATTTGTATAAATTGTTTGGATATATTGTTGCAGGTACGCTTTAATGCATTTATTTTCATGCTCATATTTTCATGCTCATCATGTCCGCATATCATTTAGGCTCAAATATTTTTAGTTTACAGCTGAGCAGGCAAACTTTTCATTCCGCCGGTCTGTCAGCTGTGTTTTGTGCATAAAAGCATAGGTTCATAACTACATGTGTACAAATTAGGTCACGTTGGTTTGTTTACTGCCTTTGTTGTTCGTAACCCAGTTTCTCGCAATGAGCAGTCACATCTCTATTTTCAAAGCGTTAGGACGTGTACTCTTCATCCAACGTAATTCCTTGCAAATCAGTGTCATAACAATTATTTGTATAAATTGTTTGGATATATTGTTGCAGTTGCTGACGCAGTAAACAAACAGAGAAACCTCTATTTGTGTCGTCTTCCATAACGACCTCTGAACCCTGCCTCATTGAACAATTCTTGTTTGTTTCCAGGCAGGCGTGATAAGCCATCAGCATCACTGTTATCAATACTACCCAGTCAAGAGAGTTGAAGGATAGTTGATTGATTGATTGATTGATGTTTAACGACGCGTCAACCCTAATGGGTCATTAGCGTCTAACAATTGTAAAATGCATAATTTAGTTCAGAGAAAAAGCAAAACATATGGTGAGAATTATCAAAGTCATAAATATTATTCCGCTAGATGAAAGATACAGTGATTAAAATGAAATGATAGAAATGGAGAAAGGTATAAATATGATTTGTGTTAAAAATTTATATTTTGTTAAAAAGGTTAGTTCGTTTTAAAAATGACAAAATGCGTTCAACAGATACATTTTTGAACAAATCTTTCAAACTGTTACTTTGAAAGCAGGAACGACGTACATCTATAAAATCAATGCATTCAAGCAGAAAGTGCTTGACAGTTAATTGTGTGTCACATCCAATACATTGAGGTTTATCTTCTCGATTAAGTAAATATGAATGTGTCAATCGTGTATGACCAATTCGAAGACGAGAAAGAACAATCTCTTCCCGTCTCGAAAGTTTATGAATTAATCTTGGTCGTTTAACATGAGGTTCAATTTCTTTCAATTTATTGTCATCTGCTCTGCTCCAAATTAATTGCCATTCATTAAAGACATACTCGTTGATAAAAGGTTTAAAATTGATAAAAGGAATTTTAAAATCTGTTTGTTCTAGGCTCAGTGATTCTTTTGCTTTCTTGTCGACTTGCTCGTTACCATATATTCCTACATGACTGGGAACCCAGCAATACACAATAGTTTTAAATTCAGAAATGCTATGATGTTTCAGCAATATATTTTGTATTTGTTGGTTTTTGGACATTGTATGGTTTAGGGCCTGAAGGACTGATAGGGAATCAGAGAAAATAACGAATTTGTTGTACGAGTTACAATTATTAATGAAGTCTAAAGCTAAGTCAAAAGCCTTAGCTTCTGCTGTGAAAATTGAAGAACCATCAGGTAGACGTAAAGTTTTGCAAACGTCTTTGGAATAAGTAGCACAGCCTACTTTGTTATCTTCCTTTGAACCATCAGTATAAATAAAATGATAATCAGAAAATTGTGACTGTAGTTGGTGGAAATTTTCTTTGAGAAAGTGTGGATTTGATTCTGATTTTTTTCCTGTATGAAGTGTCAAATTTACTGTTGGCTTTCTAATGCACCATGGTGGAATTTCAGAAACGGAATGTTTTTCTATTTTATCTTGTTTGATTTTTGCTGATGTTAAAAGTGGTGCTACTCGTAAACCAAAAGACCTGATAGCATTTGGTTTACTTTCATAAAGCTGTAAGAGCTCGTCAGAAATATATGGTGGGAAAGTTACCTTATGTGCAGGATTAGAGGGGTTTGCTGCAAGTCTGATGGCATACTGAAGAGTAAGTTTTTCTCGACGCAAATATAGTGATGGTTCTTCTGCCTCAACATAGAGGCTCTCAACAGGTGACGTTCGAAAAGCCCCAAGAGCTAGTCTTAGTCCTTGGTGGTGAACTGTATCAAGCATACTCAGGTATGATTTTCTAGCTGATCCATACACAATGGATCCGTAATCCAACTTCGACCGAATAATTGACCGATATAGCTGCAGAAGGACAGTGCGGTCAGCACCCCAGTCGGTATGCGATAAAACCTTTAGTAAGTTTAATGCTTTTAGACATTTTGCCTTTAAATACTTGATATGCGGTATAAAAGAAAGCTTTCGATCAAATAGAACTCCTAGAAATTTAAAATCTTCAACCACTGGAATAAGAGATCCATATAAGTAAACTTCAGGATCATCATGTACTTTCCGTAGCTGACAGAAATGTACACATTGTGTTTTCGACTTGGAAAATTTAAAACCATTATGCGAAGCCCACTTTTCTATTCTATTTATACACTGCTGTAAGTGTCTTTCAATAGTTCTCATACTTTTCGATCTATAGCACATGCAAAAGTCATCTACATACAATGATCCATCTGTTTTAGGATCCAAACAGTCCATTATGCTGTTGATCTTGATATTGAATAATGTTGTAGACAGAATGCTCCCTTGTGGGACACCCTGTGCCTGATCAAATTGTTCGGATAAAGTCGATCCAACTCGAACCTGGATCCATCGATCCGCAAGGAAACTTTCTATAAATGTAGCTAATCTGCCTCTAATTCCAAGATCATGGAGATCTCGTAGAATGCCATACCTCCAAGTGGTATCATAAGCTTTTTCCAAGTCGAAAAACACGGCCACCACATGCTCTTTCGCAACAAATGCATCTCGTATGAATGTTTCCAGTCTTATCAAATTGTCATTGGTACATCGTTCAGATCGGAAGCCCGACTGAACAGGTGAAATAAGATTGTTACTTTCTAAGTACCAGACAAGTCTAACATTAATCATTCTCTCTAAGGTTTTACAAAGACAACTTGTAAGTGCTATTGGTCTGTAATTGTTAGGTTCTGTGTGGTCTTTTCCTGGTTTAGGAACTGGTATAACTGTGGCTAGTTCCCAACTTTCGGGAAACTTCCCAGTTTCCCACATATCATTGAATATTTCTAATAGAGCTTGAAGTGAGCTAGGAGGAAGATGTTTAAGCATTTGATAGTGAACTTCGTCGGGACCTGTTGCTGTATCATGGGCTTTACTGATAGCATCCTTCAGTTCATCTAAATTAAATGGTGTATTATATTCTTCATTATTAGATGACTTGAAATTTAATTTAATTTTTTCCTGTTCTTTCTTGTATTTTTGAAAATCCTTTGAGTAATGGCTTGTTGATGAATTTGAACAAAATTGTGATGCCAAAGTGTCTGCTATATCTTGCTTTGTTGATGCCAATTCAGATCCGTTGTTAAAATTTGTATTAAGATGTTGATAAGTAGCAGTTTTTGTTTTACCTGATATTTTCCTAACCATATCCCAGACCTTTTTGGTTGGCGTTTTGTAATTTAATTTTGACACATATGTTCTCCATGATTTACGTTTGGCTGATTTAATTGTCCGACGGGCCTTTGCTCTAGAATTCCTATAAGTATTTAAATTTTCATTAGTTGGAAACTTGCAGAACCTAGATAGTGTTTGTTTTCGTTGTTTGATAGCTTCTTTACAATCGTCATTGTACCATGGGTTACTTTTCTTTGGGTTTGTCGAGGTTTTTGGAATGCATTTTTCAGATATACTTATTAAATAAGAAGTAAAAGTTGCTATAGGATCAGAAGATTTTGAGAGAGAAGTGTTAGTAAGGGATTCATCACATAAAGTATGAAATAAATCCCAATTAGCTTTATTTAGTTTCCATTTAGGATTATGATCTTCATCATGATTCTGAATGCTTTCAATTATTATCGGAAAGTGATCAGACCCGTGTTGGTCTTCACATACAGACCAATTATAGTCAAGATAGAGAGAGGGATGAAAGAGTGAGAGATCAATAGACGAAAAAGTACCTTTTCCAGAATCAAGAAAAGTTTTAGATTTATCATTCATTAAGCAGATGTCATTCTGTGTGATAAATTCCTCGATTAACTCTCCTCTGGGGTCATTATCGTTACTACCCCAAAGTAAATTGTGACCATTGAAGTCACCTAATATCATAAAGGGAGAAGGGAGTTGCTTAAGTAAAGAGTTAAGATGTTCAGATCTTAGTTCGAAGGAAGGCGGGATATAGACAGAACAGAAAGTAATCTCTTTGTCAAGAGTAACAGAAACAGCTTTAGCTTGTAAATTTGTTTTCAACTTAATTTCACGTTGAGGTAAGGAAGACTTAACTAGAATAGAGCTTCCACCAGAAGCTCTGGCACAATCACAGTGGATGTGATTGTAAACATTAAAGCCTTTGAAAGTAAAGTTGTCGTCAGTTTTCAGAAAAGTTTCTTGTAGACAGAAAACAGAAGGTCCTAGTAGACTTAATAGTAATAGTAATTCCTCATAACGTGGTTTTATGCCTCGACAATTCCACTGTATAATTCTTTGTTTACTTTTGTCCATTAAATAATTTACAGAGAATTAAAAACTTGACCCTTCTTAAATGTAAAAGACTGGAAACTAAGTATTTGGAATTCTTGGAAGATGCACTTTGCGAGGACTAGGAGGAGTGACATCTGCCTCCATGCTAGTTTCTTCAAGGCAGTCATAGTAATTGTCAGTTCTTACGGGGTCATCAGCCCCTTTCGGTACTCTCTCGGACAGAAGCTTCCTTCTATCCTTTGGTGAGAGAGGCTTTGGTGGTGCAGGAGGCTTTCCTCCTGCCGTTGGAGGTTTACCTCCAGTTGGAGGTTTACCTCCTGCAGTTTTGTTGGACGGAGGGTTTTGAGCAGGAGGAGGTTTGCCTCCTGCTTGTGCAGGGGATGCTTTACCTCCTGCAGTCTGGTTGGTACCAGAAGGGGCATCGCCTCCTGGATTTTGGTGTGTTTTAATTTGAACGTCGTATGTTTCATCAGTCTGTGTCATGGCATCTACAAGTTTGACTTGTGTGCCAGCACTTCTTATGATGCTGGCATAGTTTCTGCTTGCAGTCGACGATTGCTGCTCGACGATTTTGCGCGCTTCGAAGAATGAAAGATTTCTGGTATATTTGATTTTAAGGATCTCCTTTTCTTTGTGCCAAGTCGGACAGTCGCGTGAAAAAGTGGGGTGTGGGCCACTGCAGTTGACGCACTTTGCTGTTTTATCACAGTTGCGATCATCACTGCAGTGTTTGTCTTCTCCACAATTTGCACATAGTTTTTGCCTGTTACATCTGCTTTCGTGATGGCCGAAAACCTGACAATGGTAACATCGTAGAGGATTTGGTACGTATACCTCCACGTTCACAGATATGTATGCTGCTTTTATTTTCTTTGGCATAATTGGTGTATTGAATGTCAAAACGTAAGTGCTTGTACGTTTAAGGACACCGTTTCTGCGAACTTGAATGTTACGAATGTCTTGAACTCCTTGACTTCTCAAATGATCTAGGATTTCAACGTCAGTGCAAGGACCTAAGTCCTCGCAACGAATGACACCCTTTGAACAATTGAGAGTTTTGTGCAGAGAAATGTTGACGTCAAGGTCAAATAATTTCTTGGTCCGTAGCAGGTTTTCGATATGTTTCTTCTTTTCGACTTCAAGTAGCAGATCGCCCGATTTAAGCTTTTTGATACTCTTCGGTTGACCTGCTAATGATACGATGCATTTCTCAATCACGAAAGGGGATAGATCTGAAACTTTTCTCGATGAGTCTGCCGACTGAACGACTAAGAAGCGCGGTACGTTTAGAGCTGATTGTGACGTTACTTGTGCAGTAGGCTGTCGAGTATCAGAATCCGAAGATCCATCTGACTCTTCAGACCTTTGGCGTTTGTTTGAGTTCTGTGACGATTGATTTTCTGGAACACCCATAATTAAATGGATTAATGATTCATCTCGAATGCTCTCCGCCCTCCTTGGAGCCCTACAAGGGAACACTTAAAATGAGTGGCTTTCCTACTCAAAAGTGTTAGAGATACACAGAGATATACTCGCACAAGCTTGATGCCTACACGATTGACCCGTTGAGCCGCCGCCTTCTAGGAATGATAAAGACAGAAAAAAGACGTTGATGGGCATATGGTAGGTATCAGGGACGATACTAAAAGACAAGAAGAGAAAGAAAAAGGTGTTCCTAGGGCTTGGCGCGACAAAGCCGATTGACCATACCCGAGCCCGCATGGCCTCCCGTCTAGTCGAAATCAGGGCCAAAGTGATGTGTTGCATGCCGACCATGTCCGTCAGCACAGCCGACACACTCAATCACCAGGATCCCTTCATCCAAACGACACGGGTCGCAGCTCACGGCAAACGAGCCGCTCCTCTATTCGACCGGGTCTTACGGTTCCGCAAGAGGGGGGCGACCGGCCAATTCTAACCCGGGTCCGGTACGGGATTTGAAGGATAGTATCGTTCTTCCCGATACACCTTCCCGTCAGCCATCACAAGCCGGTCCATACATTATTCCTCATATGAGGCCAGATGCTGTTAAGCTAAACCCCTTGGCAGATCCGTTTGTACCACGGGCCAGCATACCGACACGAGTTAGACGGCCACAGCGGGGGCGCCAAAAGCCAAAGTGGATGCTTTCCGATAATTGGCGATTGAAATAATATCGCTGAACAGTCTTTGTTGTTTTGTTTTTGTTTTTATTTTAAGCCATTGCGTTGCGTTAGACGCGTTGCGCCATTTATATAATGTCGGGACGACATTTCCCCAAAGAGGGGGAAAGTGTGACAGGGCTGTTATATCTCCAATATCCATTTCCCATAGCCGTAATGAAATCCGATACTTCCATATCCTATACTGCATTAAGTCATCCTACCTTATCATATTAAAGTTTAAATAGAGGTTTTTGTTATACTTTTGAGGCAGCTAGTAAAATGATTCCATTTTCCTCTGGCCTACTGTGAAAAGGCATGTAATATAACTACATGTAATATGAGGCTAAGGTATTCTTATTTTACGAGTAACTCTGAGATAATGAGTTAAGGTGACACTTTTCTTTGATACGGATAGTTATTTTTAGTAAATAGGAGGTTATATGCTGTAAATCATTCAATACAGTGCAAAAACATTGGCTAAATTGTTGAATTCTCTGTGGTCACGAAAATTCATTGTCTGTGATTTGTGAAATCATCATTTGAAAACTCTGTGATTTGTGATTTTGTGTTTTAAATCTCTGATCTGTGACCAGACCCCCCTCCTGCCCTCCCCTCTGCTGAAGGTAATTAGGGTGTTATGCAATGCAAAATGTGTCTTTAAGATGGCTAGAGATGATGTAGAAAAACCAGCTAGCAAAGGAGTAGGTGATGCAGTGAATGAAATTGTGAGTTCTAGCACTTCTCTGTGTGTATCTTTTTCCAGTTGTTGGCGTCTGCCGAGACCGAAAGAAGAGCTATCAGCTGTCAATTATCCTTATTGGGATCATAATTTGCGAGCACAGTTTCTGAGCTGATTTCCTGCTTTATGCCGTTGAAGGCAGATTCTTGCGCTGATCCCCTTGGCCGTGCAGTTTTCTTTGACAACAAATCACGTAATGGTTTGCTTTTCTCTGCAATATTGCGGGAAAATCTGGCTTATTGATTGACAATGCCTAAGAACCTTCTTGTGCCATGAATGTTTTGTAGTCCAGGTCCCTTGAACGGATTAGCATATTACATGTAACGTAAAATTGGCGATTTGAGTGGCGATAATCTTATCTGAAGATTATTATGTAACATATTAGAATTAGAATTTCCGTGCAGATTAACAGTAGATGCCGAAATAAATTTAGAGTTATCACCCTAATAACAGTGGGTAATAAATTTTGAAAATTGTTAGTTGAATGAGGAATTCATACAGTATTCTGGGCTTCTCTGCACTAACACTTGTTCATAAAATATATGTAAAACTGGAAACACACATTGTGGGTTTGTAAGAAACCAGGCGATGATGAATAAGTGATCAAACGTCTTCTTTTACGAAAGCTGATGATCACAAAACAAACTGTGGTCATATTTGTTTTTTAATCGAACAGCTGCTGTGTAGTTCGTGACGATACGACAACTTGATTCGGAACTGGATAAGATTCGAACCCGTTTAAAAAGCTGTACGGGAATTTTGGCAAATGGACTGATGATTTATGATACTGAAAATATTTTGACATAGGGGTTGGTCTTCCACCGTGCGGGACAATATACATGTACATTACCACAATATTCAAAAATGTTCTTCAATGAGCCTTTTGGCCAATCAAAGCCAAATTTTATAAGAAGAATCTATTAGAAGGGGGAACCGATTTGTATACCAGGTCACATGACCAAGATGGCCACCATGCCCATATATGTTAAAAATTCTTCAAATCTTCTCCGGAACCTATGAACCAATTTCAACAAATCTTGACATGTAGCATTGGGGCCTAGAGTACTACAATGTGTAAATACATTATGACATTGTGATGACCTTGACCTATTTTTCGGCAATGTCAACGTAGGTCGCCCATGCATTTGAAAGGGGAAAATTGTTTAAGTTTCATTGGAAGGGAAAAACTTGAAGGAAATGGATAATATTCAAAGATCGTACAACAAAACTAGGGACTAGAATATGACAATGTGACTGTGTGACTTATTTTTTAACGACTTAGAAACTTTTCTGTCCAATAGAAATTGTAATTGCGTAAACTTTGAATTTCAGTGTGATGATATAACACTTTATTTAAAGTCTTACTTTACGCAGATGATACAGTTGTTTATAGGATGGGACTCGAGCCAGGGTCCGTGCGTCCGTCCGTGCATCCGTCCGCCCACACTTTCAATCATTAATATCTCTGAGACTAGGTAGCCAATCGCAATCATATTTTACATGAAGCATCATTGGGATGGGGATTGCCTGTATAAGGTTTTGAAGCAGGTCCGATCAGAACTCTAGTTTCCATGGCAACAGATAGCTCCCATAGACTTACAATGGGAAAACATAAAACAATCTTCTCCGAAACCAAAGGCCCCAGAGATTTTATACACTGGACTCATGTATTATCACTTATATTTCAGCATGGTATGTTTGGCGGGTGGTATAAGGAGGCCATTGTTGTTTCTTGCTTCAGCAAGAAACGTTATAAGGAGGCACGTCAGATTATGCTGGAGCTGGAGGCCACCCGTCAAAAGGTCAATGGCTTACTTTTTGGACAATGTTGTGGGCTCAAAGACGAGACGGCACTGTATCAACTGCTCAGAAGGATGGCTCAGGGCGAGATGTCCAAAGAAGATTTTAGTGGTGGAGCATCGAAGTTCTAGGTTCTATCCCCTCTTGGGCCGCCATGTTTTGTCTTTGGGCAAGACACATTAACTACCCAAGCGTACTTCATAATGTCCAGGAATCGGAGGCGCCGCCTGAACACAAGTGAAAAAACTGTTGACAGTGACGTTAAACCTGAATACAAACAAACAGGCAGGCTATGGCCTGACATGTTTCTACATGTACGTAATGTTTATGTGCCGGGGCCTTACACCACTGTTTATTTACCACTGCATTTATACTTCCTGACGTTAAGAATGTTCACCGTCTGAAGTATTGTTGACAATATAAAATAACAAAGATGAACATGTTTCAGTATCTTTATTCGCTTTGGTTATCATTTGTTGTTGACGATCAAACTTTATTTTCTCCTAGCTGATAAAAGTTCAAAGAAGATGACAAAAAGACGAGACACAGAGAAAAAAGCAACAGTAATACAAGACACTCAAGCAGGCAGTATTAATAAAATGCATTTTCTTTCTATTGTCTTGCAAGAAGTGAAACCTTAATAAATTGTGAAAGCTGTACAGAATATGTAAAGTCGGTATATTTGAGCCTTGACGCGAGAAAACCGGCCTTCGGGATTTCCGACCAGGTCCTACACCACGAATCGCCCTATACACCCACAGAAGAAAGCTAGAATCTGGAAAAAGAGTGAATAAGTAGAGGAGGAATTGTACTATCCATGGAGCGACACCAAAGGCGCTAATCAGCTGTGCAGCTGACCTGCGCCTATGTTTTCGCATAGGCAAATATCCGGTTTTCTCATGAATCGGCTCAATTTTATTATTGACTGTTTTGCTTTTTAGTGTTGAACATGCACGCGGGAAAACAAAAAGGTATATAATATATAAATGTAAACAACAATATTACTTACAAACACTAGTGTGAACACGAAAACAAACAAATTATATGCATCAGAATGGTTCTGTAAAAAGCCATGATTGTGAAAGTTACTCATTTTTGGTGGCACAGTATGTACGTGTATATTACGTTATTAATATTCTTTCACAAGGCGTTGTGCGAAAATGTGGTTTCTAATGCATGGTTAAGGAATGTACTAATTATTTTCTATGTACTTTGGTTCTATTTGATTTTTTCATCAAACTGCCAATCATATTTAAACAGTTTTCTTTTTTTATTTCAGCTGACAGATACACGGTTACGAATGCAATTGAAAAGCCAACATCAATTTTAAATGATGCTTTGACGGCGATGACACAATTGCCGATTACAAACATACACCAAGCTCTCGCTAATGACATTCAACAGTTTCAAGCAAAGATGAGCTCGGTGAGCGAAGATGATACACTTTCAGAAATCTGCAAGGACATAGTTGGAACAGTTTGGAAAGTTGTTTCTGTCGGCAACGACAGCAAATCGCAATCTTCAAAGTTTGACAAAATGTGTTCAGCCTTTCATTCTATTTCCATATCTGGTCTACTCAGGAAAAGGTGAAATTGCTTTCACAACGCATTGAAGTACGTTTATTTTCAGGCAGTTTCTTTGTTCAATAATTCATCACAGAGATTTACCGTTGTTTGATAGGAAAGAAGTCAGATCTATTAGTCACCCAACAGAGCGTTACAGCTATCAAGCCAGTTGAACGTTTAGGAGAAACCGAGGAGCAAGCCGTGCGTTATGTTGCCGGATATGTTTGCTTTAGATAACAACAGACATTCAAGAGACAGAACACTGTCGTTGGGGCATCTTGTTCAAAATTAATAGCTTCCTGGTATATAATTCCTGATGATTCTTGTAAAACGTTCCTGAGCTTCACCAGAAAATGGATGGAAAAGGTTAATCGTGGTGGTTTGTTTCAAATAACAGACGATGTGCATATTTTATTTCGCAGAATGGAACTAGTTGTGAAGCCTTGTCAATCGTCAATCAACTACTTGAAAGACGTTGATAACATTGAACGATGCCTTGTGGAGAAGGTCTTGAAAAATGTGCTTGTTCAGCACAGCTTCTCAAAACTCTTGGAAAGCGTAGATAATGACAGTATTAAAGCCATGATAACATCGAAACTCATTCATTCGTGGATTACCATACGAGTCAATGGCTTTGTGAAGTCCTACATGTTCATCAGAAAAACTGAAAATGGAAAACTTTCCAAGAGAGCTGAAAAGAGTCTACGTCTTGAGTTATCTAAAGCAAAGGACTTTTGATTGAGCACTGATTACACATGTACCAACCAGTTCCGTAATCACAAACATTTGTAGCAGTCATTTCTTTTCACGCTTTGGCATAGGCCTAGCACATATATTATGCACAGTTTGATTGTTGACAGTACAATTCCCACGAACCGAAGCGAGGATAGTGGGCGACCCCGCGACCTGAAGTCGCAGCATATTTTGCTGAAATTCTGGTACTGTCGGGTTGTCATTCCTTCCACAAAGCCCACGCTGTTTTGAGAAATACACCACTAGTGGATCTTGTGAGAATTTCTCACTCAGTAAGAAGGTGCCGGTTTCTTGCAATAGTAGTTTTCCATGTAATAGTAGTTTTCCATGTTTCTTGCAATAGAGTTTCATGTTGCATGGCTTTGTGACCACCCGAATATAATGGCTGTTCACTTAGCCCTCTGCATTTATCTGTTCTGTCCAAGCTAGCACTGTGACCACCTAATACCTTCAATAGCTGCTCACTCTGCTTTCCGTTATTCATGTTAAATGTTGGTATCTATGTTTAGTATTTTCTTAATATGATTTCTTATTTCTTGTTTATCACTGAACCACTACAGAAGCTGAGGGCGAGGTTAGGTACCTGTAAAACCGGTTTAAGCCCGCCAGTAACTTTGTGTTACTGATCGTTCCAAGTCGATACTTCTGTAGTGGTTCTTTTTGTTTTATGTCTTGGTGTTTAAAATTTTTTGTGCTGTTGGCGCCTTATGTATGTTTTCATATTTTTAGTTAAGTTAAGGTAACTGAGTGGCCACCTATTGGGAAAATAGCTGCTCATTCGGCTTACGATATGTTTCATGGTATAAGTACCTGATTGTTAGTTTGGTTTTTTCCCACCTCGGTTTTTGGAGTGGGAATCTTTTTCTGATTGCGCCTTTTCCTGATCTTTGCCTACTTGTACCTTTTTCCAAGTGCCACAAACGATTTGACGGAAAAGTGAAAAAAAAAAAAAAAAAAAAAAAAAAAAAAAAAAAAAAAAAAACGAAATAAATTTCAGATATATATTCTGACTCGTAATGGATTACCTAAATTACTGTTGGAGATTATTGTAAAGTATCAAATGTGTCGTGGAGTAGACACACTGTCTTTAGAGGAGATAACAACAATGTAGGTCAGGCCGTGCCTCAAAAACCTAAGTTCTAAGTTTGCTTGCTCGTTTATGATTGCTCAGTTCCTAGTATCACAAAAACATGTCCGTGTAATGCATACCACCTTAAACCCCACTTTTTAATAGCAAAACTGGAGTATGCAAGGGGTATACATATTTTTGCTCCAAAACATAGATCGTGGGTACTCGTTAGAACCGCCTCGCCGAGTTCTAACGGCTCTAACGTGTACCCACATTTTATGTTTTGAGCAAAAATAAGAAAAATATAAAAAAAAAATTCAGCTGAAAATTTACAATTTTTAAAGCTCAAAAAATCTCTATTTATTACTTGGGCAAGTTTTCTTAAGGGTTACTGTTTACTTTATGCAATGGTTCGAATAAAAGATTATTCATTTTATACATCTATGTACCTTCCAATGTCTCCCTACTCAAACACATGCGTCTCTTCATGTCTTTAGATGTGTTGGGTCTTTCTGGCACTGTGATTCCTATTCGTCAAGCCAGACCAAGAAGTCATCTGTTAACCACTGAAATAAAATATAATTATGTGGTCTAGTTTTGTACTCAGGTCGGTATCATGTACAATGTATACTGAAGCGGACAGGAACTCAAATCCTTAGCGTGACCATTTAGCCTCTTACCTTATTATTGCTGACACCTATGCTATATGTCACAGGGTCGATCTATTTATATTGCGGTACCTCGTTATACTTTTATTCCCAATTTGTTCTGGTTTAGTGATCGAGCATTCCTATGTCTATTTTCGGTTTGGATCTATTTTTACTGGAGGTGTGTCCTTTTTATCCAATAGAATGTGTGATTTCGTGAATAAATGCAGTTTGATTGGACTAACTCTTAATAAAATCACCTTGAACAAATTGGGAATAAAAGTATAACGAGGTACTGCAATATAAATAGATCGACCCTGTGACCCACGTCGGGCTCCATTTGTCAAGGGTGTTGAAATTAATATGGATACCGTGACTCTTTCCTTTTTAACATTATTATCAAAAAGGGCGTCCTAAAATTAAAACAACAGAATAGACATTCAAGACAACAAATGGACGCAAACAAAACAAATACGACACAGACTAACACGATAGTATTTCACTTGAAATGAAATAAATATGCATATTAAATAATATGCAGCTAGTATGTGTCAAATACTAGTTGAAGCAGTGTTATGTTGGTTTCCGACCAAATGATCTAAGAACATAATTTGCCCCAAAATAAAATATAAAACAACATACATCACAGTCAGTGGACACTCTACATTTAAGTAAAACCTTGAACTTAGTCCGTATCATTGTTAATCTTGCTGGAATGTTACCAGCCATATATCCAAGAAGTCTGTTTATATTTTGCAACATGTACATTTATTTGCCCGAGTTCGTAAAGTATTAAAATCTAGCATTTGATGACCAAATCAACACAAACTACAGGCCACAGAAACGTAAAACATACCTGGACACATTTTGAAGAAGACCTTAATTATCCTTGAAGGATAAAATGGTCAATCGACCGAAATTATTTAAGTTTTAAAATGTTAACTATGGCGTTGACAAAGAGATTCTCAAATTGTGAAAATTTTTGAGTTCAAGGTGATTTTATTAAGAGTTAGTCCAATCAAACTGCATTCATTTACGAAATCACACATTCTATTGGATAAAAAGGACACACCTCCAGGCTCCAGTAAAAATAGATCCAAACCGAAAATAGACATAGGAATGCTCGATCACTAAACCGGAACAAATTGGGAATAAAAGTATAACGAGGTACCGCAATATAAATAGATCGACCCTGTGACATATATATTGTCAAACTGAAACTGTCGATATGAAAACAAAATATTGAAATACATGTTCTTTCATATAATATTTGCTCGAAACTTAATTTAACCATCCTGTTAGCACAGCGAATATATCTGATGCATGTACCCACCTTAAAGCGCCAGTCACCCTCCTGTCGGTACGGCTCTCGTGCTGGCTTTCTGACGCGGACAGCAGATTTCTGGTTTGACACATTCAAACAGTCAAAAAACGTGTCCATTTTTCTGATGAATATCTCATTGGACTTTGTGACATGACACCCAACCAGTTCAAATGCGTTGGCAACACTACTGCCCAGAACCTGAAATAATAAGCATACAACAAAGATGACATTATAAGTTCTATGGTCGTATTCGACATGCATGCAGGTTAAATTTACTTTAAGTACATGGTCTCAAAACTGTTTGCACAATTGTTTGTAAATAAATCGGCAAAATTAATGCACAACGATCTGCACCTAGCGCAGTCGAGAAATCTATACTATACATTGTTAAAACGGTCCAGACGTTGTTCTGTATTTTCATGTAGATATTTGTGGACGTCTTAAGCTGTAGATGTAAATTACCTGGGTAGCAAGCTTTACATTCATCCTGAGAGATGGGGTCAGGTACAGGTGTTCATGGGTTAGTCTGGGTGAAAGTCGCAATCCACCAACGCCCACATCGTCTTCAACAAGTCGCACCAGATGCGTCCAGCTTATATCTTGGCCATTATACTGAAAAAAAGAGAAAGATTTGTTGTTTTGAGTTTAACTGATAGTTGGTTTAACTGATAGTTGGTTGAAATACTCTACTATGGATTACTAAAAAACATCCAAATCCAGAATTTTTTCCCGATCCAGTTATGTATATGTATTACAAAATATTTATGACATGTAACTACTATGTCGCATGTGCGGTTAAAGCTTATTAACACATTTAACTTGATTCTGTAAAACGCGTATAAAGTGTTATATGCTATTTTACATAGTGAATGCGTTCAATTTTAAGTCAAGCATTTGACGATATAGATTTCTGTTTTCAACTTACGTGCAGGTGTCTTGTATTTCCATTCCATCCAGAATTTTCCCAGTTGTTTCGAGTCGTTTTCATGAAATGAGGGGCATCAGAGATTAGAAACAGACGTCTGTTGTCGGTTGTGAATCTGTTCACAGTGAAATACTCATTGTCTTGAGCTATGTGTCTGTAGAATTTCCGGTTAGGGGATGCACCGTCAGATACAACCCAGATAGCAAATATCATTGGGCCAACATTGCATACTGATTGGGTAATTGGCGTTTGGTTGCGGTTGGGCCAATGTTGGTGTAGTATTTCATTCACATGCAACATTTGCCGACGTTGGCCCAACTTTGGCAAACGATCTGTTACTGTAACGGGTCACGAAAGTGATTTTCTTTCACAGAAAAAACAGTGGTCCAATATTTGTTAGCCATTGTAACAAACGATGTACTTATACCCAGCAGGCACACAACATTCGTTGATGTTGTGTGCCTGCTGGGATAGAATAGGATTTTTTTTCTATATACAGTGTAGTTTAGTAGTTTAGATGACATTAATGCATAATAGTTTAAGTTTGAATTGACATCTATTTAAGGAAAGTGTTAACTGTAGTGACCATGTATGACAAGGATCATACAAAGAAGCCTGAGAAAATAAATAAAAACTTGTCGTGTACACTTTCCGTTGGCCGATGGTTGGCATATCATTGGCCGATTAGTAGACTAGTACAAGTAACACTGAAACTATTATAGTGTAGTAACTAAAACTTACTGTACGGAATGATGTACGGTTTGTGTGACTTTACACAAATGTGTATCGAATATATATCTGTCTTAGGTTATGACGACAAAGAAAACAATCTCCCTAGTGTAATGGTTTGTACACTCTCTTCACAAACCACAGGTTGTGGGTTCAAACCCAATGTCAGACGAATATATTTTTCTTTTTTTTGTTATTCATTCACGTTATTCATTCTCTTTTCTAAATGGAATTTAGTCGGAAAATGAAATAAAAACTCACACCTTATAATTAAAATTAAAACCAAAGAAAGACTACTCTGTTAGTAACGAGTGTACCCTTATCGCACAAAAAAAGAGGTGCTGATTCAAGCAGAACATCATATTCTGAGTCATAAAATACAAAATATAGGTTTTCAGTACTTATCCCTATTCCTGGAACAAGACATGTTTTCATTTTTTCTTTGTTATATTTTTGCTGGTAAAAAGAAAAGACAATCGTCTGAGCTTTTATCTGATTGTCTGGTCTAAAACTCGGCCTCGCTTTTATTTCCACTGACGATACACTGTCAACGTCATCGTCTTCACCATGATCAGTCATAACAGTAACTGGAACACTGTCCTCCATGATGATATCAGCATTACCCATCCAGGCCTTAGTACAACCTACAGATAGAATAAACATATAAACAAATCAATCAATACTATTCTATTGGTAATACCAGAGGACCATTGGTCCTGAGAACGCTCACCTGAGACTTGGCCTTTGAAAAAACACTGACCAAAAATGACCCTAACCTTGTATACCACCTGTTGACCTTGCCCTAAAATAAGTCAAGGTCATCACAGGGTCATGATTTATATATACATTGTAGAACTTGAGTCCCTAATGCTACATGCCAAGTTTCAAGATCCTATGTCTTATAGTTCTGGAGGAGAAGATTTTTAAAAATTTTTAATATTTAATATTTGGTTTTATTGTTATTGCTTTACCCTTGAGAATAAAATTACTGTACTGCAATTGCACAGAGCCACTGCGAGTGGTTTGTTAGTGGTCCATTTAATGGACCATCAATGGAATACTGTAATGGACCACAAAACAGTGGTTTATTAAGTTGATGCTTTACGTCCCAGTCAACAGCCAAGGTCATGTCGGGACGCTGCCTCCACTTTATGGGACTCTTACCCAAAATGAGGATGCCATGACATCCAACAAGTGCTTCAAAATATAACCATCCAACAAAGCCAAAAGGGCTTATATGTGCGGATGGTTCGACTTGGAACCACTTTTCCTGGGCAGGCCCAGACCTGAGCGGTTAACCAGTAATCAGATAGCCAGTCAGCATCGAAAGAAGCTTTGCCTGGAGGCACAAACAGCCCATCTATTTCTTCTAGGCCCCAATGGGCGGGGGCCCATATTCCCACCCGACCACCCTTGCTTCTTGGAGTGTCTCTCCGTATGCGGGGTCTCCAATCGGAAATGCCTCGTCCAATCAAGATCAGGACTCGGATGTATTATGGGCGAATCATCGCGTACGAATATGTATCAAATTTGTGCATTTTGTTAGGTCAAGTGCGGAAGAACTATATGTGTTGATTTTACCGATAGAAATCGATTATTCCCGTGAGTTCAACACTTTATTTCAACAGGTGTTAGTTTAAAGACTGTTGCTATTGTATATTATCTGCACCACATACATGTCCCCTTTCTGCTTTCTACACTGACCCACTAAGTCCAGAAATGGGGTCGCACTGACCTAGTTTTTAGTCTCCAAGTAGCCAGTCCCCCAAGTGGTCTATAGACCAGAAATGGGCCCTGGGGCCAGAAGGTAGGTTGTGAAATTGTCTTGGCTTCAAAACCAATCGAGTGTTACTCATAAATTAACTCAAATGATAATACAATAAATTATCCAGTTCCGGGTCACTTTTTTCGAAGTGGTTTCCAGATAAATGCTCAGAGCAAATTAGGTTTCGACCTTACCATTAGAAAGTATAATCCTTCTTCTAAATAATGAACTTCAATCTGATCAATTATGAATATTCTGTATGCCACACGATGGCTTTGAAGCAGACCACCAATTTATCCAGTTCCGAATCATTTGTCCACTTGCGATAATTTTTAAACAAGAAACTCACTGGAGCTATTGCGTTATAATTTTGATTTTGTAATTTTGTAGCTTCATTACTTTTCTGTAAAACAAGACTTACACACAGTTTACCATTTCAGATGGTAAAAGTGTCCAAAAACTGTGTACATGTATACGACGTATAACTTACGTTCTGGATATTGGCTTCAATCGAAAACAAATACATGTTCTAAGTCGATAATGGCGTAACTGGTTCCAGATTTTTGCAGTTAAGTGCTGGTAAGCATGGTCTGTGCATTGGTTATTTTCATTTTTGTTTGTTTGTTTGTTTGTTTGTTTGTTTGTTGTTGATGTTTTATGAGTTTAACTTTCACCTGTTTGATTAACATGGGATTTCAAACACAGCTTTAATGTTGCACAAACAGATATATCTAACATGAGTATGTCAACTAGACTAGAAATCCAGACAGCATGTTTTGTTCGTGATGCAGATCGACTGCACAAAGAATCACCTGCGTAATGAAACGATCATTTGATTTTTATAATTGGGGGGTGGGGGGCAGGGCTGGAAGATTTTTTGAATATAAAAAAAAAAAAAAAAAACAGGATCCAAGTTTGGCCGAAAAAGCATATCTAGGACAGGTTAAATTCTATTTTACTTATTGTAATATACACCAATTAAAAGACATGACCGCGTCGTGAGAGAAAAATAATATCCAGGGGCTCATTTTTTTTATTCCGTTTAACGTCCCTTTCGTGATTATTACAGCTCATATGAGACGCGCCAATCAGTAGGTGGGACGAAAACGGGAGAACCCCGAGAAAAACAAAATTATCTGACACACTCGCAAGGAGAACTTGGTTTGGCTCACATGGCCATAGCGGGGTTCGAACCCACACCAGACACAGCGGTGAGAACTTTGGGTACAAGTCCCATAAAATGGGGGCAAAGACATGACCATAGCTGTGGACTAGAACGTTAAGCATTAATTCAAACAAACTGCATTGCAAATGAAAGACTGGTATTGTGACAACACGCACGCACGCATGCATACACACACATCAAATAAAATACTTCTTGAGATTTAAACACTCCCTCCTCAGTTCCTTTAGGTTTAGTGCTAAGACGTGTACTGCGATATTAATAGATTTACGAGTGTAGGGGACCGGAATGTCCGCGGACCGGAATGTCCGCAAAAAATTAAGTTGTTTTAATTATGTATAAAAACATAAATAATCATTAAATAAGTCTATTAAATGCAAAATTTCGGGGAAATAATTTTCAAAAAATCGAAAAAAGAACTTAGAAAATTTCCTTGCGGACATTCCGGGACAGCCCAAAGGAACCGAAATGTCCGCAGACCCGAAATGTCCGTAAATAATTTTTCTCTTTAAAACCGATATAATATCTATCGATTATGCTTTATTTATGTGGTAAAACAAGAAAATTATAAATATAATGATCATATGACCCACAAACCACGAATGTCTGTTAATAATAAAACATGTTTGACCGTTTGGTCACAATTTCTTTCATGTTTACACAATTGTAATTCTATCGTTCAAATTATTGCATTTCAACGGAAAATTTTGACTCTGAAGTGAGTTTACATGACATTATTCATAGTAATTAACAGTTTTTATAGTGATAGTTTCAATAAAAAATATTGCGGACATCCAGATCCATTTAAACCGTCCCGCAATGTCCGCAACATTTAAAATTTATAATAAATGATGAAAACGGTTAATGATTAAAAGCGACATTATTCATAGTAATTAACAGTTTTTATAGTGATAGTTTCAATAAAAAATATTGCGGACATCCAGATCCATTTAAACCGTCCCGCGATGTCCGCAACATTTAAAATTTATAATAAATGATGAAAACGGTTAATGATTAAAAGCATGTCATATTATTGCGAAAGTTGAAGCAACTAATCTTCAACTTATTTTAACAATGCCTATTATACAACAAATCCGATCCCCACTGATGATTTAAATTAACAAAGACATTATGCTTTGTTTGTGTTTCAACGGACAGTCGGAACCCTTTTTAGTTTACACCCTTGTAATTCTTACGTAACAAATGCATTTTAACGGAAAATCAAACATCTTCAATGAGTTTCCATGACAATATTTATAGTTTTTAACAGATATAATAGGGATAGTTGCAATAAAAATGTTGCGGACATTCCGGATTATTTAGGCCGCCCAGCAATGTCCGCAACATTTAAAGTTTATCACAGATCCAATCACTTTGCTCGAAATGCTTTCCCCTTGATTAAATTCTAAATTTAGACACCAACCCAACACCTGAGGTGATGATCAGAAATTGATCGACTCGTACCAGAAGATAGATAAAAGTGGTCCACAAAAAGTAGGTATACTCACCGAACGATAGAATTACAATTGTGTACACATGAAAGAAATTGTGACCAAACGGTCAAACATGTTTTATTATAAACAGACATTCGTGGTTTGTGGGTCATATGATCATTATATTTATAATTTTCGTGTTTTACCGCATCAATAAAGCATAATCGATAGATATTATATCGGTTTTAAAGAGAAAAATCATTTACGGACATTTCGGGTCTGCGGACATTTCGGTCACTTTGGGCTGTCCCGGAATGTCTGCAAGGAATTTTTTTTTAAGTTCTTTTTTCGATTTTTTGAAAATTATTTCCCCGAAATTTTGCATTTAATAGACTTATTTAATGATTGTTTATGTTTTTATACATAATTAAAACAACTTAATTTTTTTTGCGGACATTCCGGTCCCCTACATACGAGTACATGTACTATGTCGACACAATTGATTTTTACTGACCCGAAAATGGCTAAATTGGTAGATAAAATTTAACAGCTCCTACGAAACAGAAAATCAATAAATGAAGTTCAGTTTTCCTGGTGTTTTATAATTAATGTTAGAACGCATGTTGGAACCAAAAGTGTAAAAAATAATGTTCCAGGTTCATGCATTTTGCAGTAACCTGCACCTTGCGGATAATTACACAAACGCAATATGCATTCTAATTCGACAGGTCATCTCGAAGAACAGATTTATTTTTAGCATGCAGATAAGTTTTCAAAATCTGACTTCGTGGAGAGGAAGAGAAAAAGATGGACTTCATGATCATACAAAATATTTGCTTTTTAATCGAACAGCTGCTGTGTAGTTCGTGACGATACGACCACTTGATTCGGAACTGGATAAGATTCGAAACCGGATAAAAAGCTGTTATGCACATTCAAAGGCCAAAACTGGAAAGCGAATCATCTATACTGAACAAATGTGAAAACACTACACATAGTGTATTTGCCGTTTGTTTCATTTGATTGCAAAACATCCATAACAGGTTGTATTTTCTTTAGTTTGGTAGTCCCTATATTTCGAATTATGTCCTCTTTCATTTCATTCAGACGCAACATAAATTATTTATTATCTTTACTTCCTTATTTGGGAAACGAGGTATAACACATCGAACACTACAATGAATATGACGTAAGCTTATAACCCGTCTGAATTCCACTGAACCATCTAGCATTTCATGTACAGCATATTCATTCATACTCGCAGCGTTATACCTTGATACATAATAGAAAACACAACAACATATACGTGTGTAATGGCGAGCACAGACCGGAACACGTTATCTTTAATCGAATACAAATTTCACAAACAATCAATTGACAGCCAGCTTAATTTTTCAAAGTGTGTTTATGAAAGCTTTGAACACATTAAGTTGGATACGGTCCCTTATCATGACTCTCCGACAGTATGAAGTACATAGATCCATCTCGTATACTGTACATGCCAAATCTGAAAGGAAACTAAAACAAAACCATGAATTAAAATTACACGTATAAGCTTTACACAAAAGCTTTGTGAACGCTACGCACATATAAACTAGACTGACTAATCACATTTCGTCGTGACTCACGTGACTGAACAGAAATAAAATTGACTCGATTCAACAGTTATAACTGAAAATTGCGAAATATGTGATAAGCACCATGTTAATAAATTTTTCCCCAAGTTCTGTGTACTCAAAAACTCACTTAAAAACTTCGGTTTGATTCAACTATTGCATATTACATATGAAATATTGTACATGTAACATTGGTATTTTGAAATTAAACACTGATTGACAACATCGATCATAAGTTTAAACAAACGTTGCGTGATCCATACTTTATGCATTGCATAAAGCCTAGTGCATGTGGTTGAACAGATATGATATGTCTATTTCAAAAAGCATTACTCAGACAAGTTTCAACAAAATAATCTGAAATGGTCTATGTATTCGATATTCACACTATTTTACTCCTAAACCATCTTCCATGAACGAAAAAAACGGACCACTTGCATTATTTTCCAAATAGCTGTACTACATACCAATAACAAATTACATTTGAGAAACTGAATTTACATCACGACTTGCGTCATCGGTCTGTAGCAACACGGCCCATCACATTTGATACATTCAGGTTTCGATCAGGCCTAACCACTAGAAACATGTATGTGTTTCACTGTACACTGCGGTATACCATGCGCTATGGGTACAGCGGAAACGAGCAAACTCTTTTAAATCTGCACTAAAATATTTATATCAAACATATGGGTGGGGAGCGGGGGGGGGGGGGGCAAGCGCACCACAAAACCTAACTCAACTGCTCCGTAACGTCTGTCAAGCCTCGAATGACCTTGAGACTTAAGCAATTATTATTTATACCCTCACTGAACAGTACTCACTCTAGATTCACGTAATTCATGAGCTTAAATAATATTATATCATCGACTTGAAGCGATATACTCATGCAAAAATCACTGAACATTTACCGTATTTACTTATGCACACGAAACGATAATACATCTTCCCCTATAAGACTTGCATTTAAAACCCAAATTACTTCAGTAGTCTATAATAAATATATTTAAGATTACGCTGTGTTAAGCATCTAAAACCTAAGGGGTCTTATAAGCAGTCATGGTTATTCCACCAATCTTTGTGGAAAATTAGACCGTCACAACAAAATTTGTTAAGCGTAATGCTCTCGACGTTTTTGCTCACCTGAGCCGAAGGCTCACAGGTGAGCTTATAGTATACCCATGATCCGGCGTCCGTCCGTCCGTCGTCGTCGTCGTCCACAACTTCAAAGATCTTCTTCTCTGAAACCGCTTGGCCGATCAAGTTGAAATTTTATGTGTAGCCTCCTTGGATAGTGGCATTGAAATTGTGTTCGCGATATTTTGGTCACATGACCAAGATGGCCGCCACGCCCATATATGGTAAAACCCTTCAAAAATCTTCTTCTCCAGAAACGATGAGCCGATTTCCACGAAACTTTGTATGTAGCATCCAGGACTCCACCCCATCATAATTTGCTAAAATGATGACCCTGGGTTGACCTTGACCTATTTTACGGCAAGGTCAATTTTGGAATGATAGTCTTTTACATGGGGAAAAGGCGATAACAATGGATATTTTGGGAATTATTGCAGCCTGAGACTTGAAAGCTGCTAGATGCAGACAACTGATGGAGTCAATGAAGATATGTAATAAATTAAGGTCAAGGTCATTTCTTGACCTTGACCCAATGTCATTGAAATGTTAAACTTAAGTCACAATTTCAAAGATCTTCGTCTCGGAAACCGCTCGGCAAATCAAGTTGAAATTTTATGTGGAGCCTCCTTGGGTAGTGGCATTGAAATTTTGTTAGCGATATATTGGTCACATGACTAAAATGGCTGCCAATGCCCATATATGGTGAAAACCCTTCAAAAATCTTCTCTAGAACCGGTGGGCGGATTTCCATGAAATTTGATATGTAGCATCGGGGACTCCAGTCCATCATAGTTTGCTAAAATGATGACCCTGGGATGACCCTGACATATTTTATGGAAAGGTCAATTTTGGAAACATAGCCTTTTACATGGGAAAAGGCGAAAACAATGGATATTTTGGAAACTATTGCAGCCTGAGACCTGAAAGTTGGCAGAAGCAGACAACTAATGAAGGTATGTGATTAATTTAGGTCAAGGTCATCTCTTGACCTTGGCCAGTCTGTCGTCCATACACACTTTTCACAGATCTTTTTCTCTAAAACTGCTTGGCCAATCAAAGTGAAATTTTATGTGGAGCGTCCATGGGTAGGGGGAACGAAAGTTTGGGTCACATGACCAAGATGGCCGCCATGCCCAACTATGGTAAAAACCACTCAAAAATCTTCTCCAGAACCGGCAGGCCGTTTTCTTGAAACTTGGTATGTAGCATTTGGGACTCCAGCCCATCATAGTTTGTCGAAATGATGACCCTAGGATGGCCTTGACCTATTTTACGGCAAGGTCAATTTTGGAAACATAGGATTTTACATGGGAAAAGGGGAAGACAATGGATATTTTGGAAACTGTTGCAGCATGAGACCTGAAAGTTGCTAGATGCAGCAACTAATGGAGTCAATGAAGGTAAGTAATTAATGAAGGCCAAGGTCATTTCTTGACCTTGACCCAAGGTCAATTAAATATCAAAATTAAAATTATGGTTTTGCAGAATCACTGGGTTTGGAAACTATTGCAGCCTGAGATCTGAAACTTTGCAGATGCAGACAACTTATGAAGTCAATAAAGGTTTGTGATATTCAAGGTCAAGGTCATTTCATGATGACTTAATACTCCAAGATTCAAGTGAGCGTTCTCAGGACCAATGGTCCTCTGGTTTACGTATGCGTCGCATTAACATATGTAACAGGTGTATTTCAAAAAAAAAAAAAAATACCATTAATTTTTAAACTCCCACATGATGTCAATGTACAATTTGAAACAAAACAAACGTAGCTGTTTCAATTGTGTCCAGTTTATATGTCGCATTTAACGTATAGGTCGCAGACGGAGATTCAGAAAGTGGCACCACCGGTACGAATTACGCAGATTCTATTAGTGAAACGCGACAGGTCAGTACATAAACGCTTAGAATTCGGTAACGGCCCGGGCCCATTAGGGCTTAGGAGAAAATGGCTGCTTGTGCCTCCAGGCAGAGCTTCTCATCTACTGACTGACCATCTGATTATTTGTTAACCGCTCATGTCTGAGTCTGCCCAGGAATATTGGTTTAGTCAAACCATCCATACATATAAGTCTTATACCGTTCTGTACTCCTTTACCGATATATACACTTACATAGTGGACCGTACCTAACAGAAACACACAGTTTTAATTTGCTTTAGCGTACCAAAGCGTCCGTACAGTAACGCTTCACACCGTACTGTATTGTAAAGTGCATATTGTGCCGTCTGTATTGTAATGTACCGTACCATGCTGATAAGAAATTTACAGTACCATATTGAACCGAATCTTACCGTACCATAATGGTACTTGTTGTGATCTTACACCAGTGGTCATTTCATATGCTAACCACCACAAACCTTACCTGTCCTACCAAATCCTACCCCACGAATCCAACACCACCATCGACCCAAACCCTACCATACCCAAACTTCTTACCCCGCCCAAAAAACCTACCCCACTCACGATCACCAACCCATCTCACACACCACACCACACCCAACCAACACCCTACCCTACCCCAACCCATCCCTACCAAACCCATCCACTCCACTACAAAAAACCCTACCCTGACCTTCCCTACCCTAATAACCCACAACGCACGCCTATCCTACCCTACCCTACCCTACCACAAACCCGACACTACCCACCCTACCTAAATTTTCCCAAGACAATCATACCCCCACACCACTCATCGACACCCCTACCGCAAACCCACCAAGCCCCACCCCTGCCCTACCATACCCTACCCTGCTTAACCTAACCTGCACCACAACACAAATCCAAACCCAAACCACACCGGCACACACCTGACTCACACGCTATACGTTCGGCACACGCCTGACTCAAGCGCCAGAGTGTGATTTTTTTTAAAGGAAAAAGGAAGACTTTTGGACTTTTGTCACCTGCATATAGATAATAAGAGGCGGTCCCGTGGCCGAGCTGTTAAGAGCGCTGTTTCTTAATCACTCGATTATCTCACCGCTATGTCTGGTGTGGGTTCGAGCCCCGCACGGGCCAAATGTGAGACAAGCCAAGTTCTGCTTGCGGGTGTACAAGGTGGTTTATTCCGTTTTCGCCCAATCTACTTATTGGTCCGTCTCATATGAGCTGAAATAATCTTGAAAGGGACGTAAAACTGAATCAAAAGAAAAAAAAATGCTGCAGGACAGCGTAGCTCACTTGTGCTTTGCCACTATATCAATTAAAATTTATGATCCATGACCATGACCTCGAGGTCACTCATGCACGTCGTGATGGTACAGCATTAAACTCCACACAAACATCTACCAACATGAACAGAATCAACTTGATTCGTACAAATATTCAAAAGGCAGGCGAGCTAAAAATGAAGGCATGCACGATAAAATAAGAAATAGCGGATTAATTATGAAAACTTGCCCATGCAATAAACATATAATTTTTGAGCTTTAAAAATTGAAAATTTTTGCCGAAAATTTTTAATATTTGAGCATGTGCATGAAAAAACCAACAATTTGGGGTTCTTACCAGGGGGTGTGCTGTTATTTCTTTCAACTCCTTTTCACTTATGCGGAGACCGTTTAGTAATCGAAAACAACGATGATACCACTGGCGCTGAAAACGGTCATTTTCACTTCCTTTTCCAATACTTTTTATAACATTTGCACGTAGCCTACCAACAATCTTATGTATACATGCCCCTGCAATATATCTTACTTTTGATTTTAATGCATCACTTGCTTCTTCTGTAACAGGTTCTGTTTGTAGCTTTTCCTCTTGTGATTCAATCACTTTATCTGCATTTTTTTAAATTTCTTTATCAGTGAGCCAGAAATATAATTTAGTGGACATTTAATGCGGTTTGTTGGAAATTGACAATTTGCTAGATAGAGATGCATGCTCATCACTAGTCACATATGTGTTTGCCTCCTTATAAAGTCGGGTAAAATCATCATTTGATTTAGTTTTCTTTGTAAACATTTTTTTTTACTTTAGTATATAACAAACTTGAATAATCTTGGAGATTTTCTTTCAATTTTTCGTCTATATGTGAAGGCATAAAGGTTTTTCCGGCTTCGTCTACAATAAATTCCTCTATAGACCACGGACATTGTTCCAGATGTACAGCTGATGGCCCAGGCTCATATTCCAATATATATTTTGATGTTGACGGCGCTGAACAAGAAGGTGGAGGAGAAGAGTAATCATTTTTGATAGAAATTGATGTTCACAACACGATAAATTCTTCAAAGGTTGTTGGCTTTGTCTAAAATAAAAATCATAAACGGATTGTGGATGCTTTATGTGGGCAGCTCTGCTATTGCAATTTATTATTTTCAAACCAGATTGGCTTACAGCTCTCCCAACTGCAACTCCCATCTGTCCAGGAGCAAACATGAATAACAGTCTATCTCAAGTCTCCGAAACTCCAGTGCTTGGGCGCGGTGAACCGTTAAGGCGTAGGCTAATTTTAGTGGGTATTGTGTACGTGTAGCTAAAACTGTATGAGTTGATGGGTCAAATATTTCAAATTTTAATTTTGGCACGGCTACAAGTTTTCCTCCGAAATTTACAACAGGCCCAGTTTCAACGTCAAACGAGTGTACAATGCCTTTTTGTCCGTTATACATATTTCCAACAAAATTCCTTGTTAATATAACTGGAGCCCCAACTTTCAGTGATATTTTTTCTCGGCACCACAGTGGTTAAGTAGTTTTGTTTTACCTGAAACATATAAAAACGTAACACATTCCCAAATGGTAAATGGAAACGCAAAGGATTTCTCAAAAACGCATGAGCTTCAATTCTATACTGTGCACTATTCAAAAGAAAATGAAGGTTTCTTGAAGAAAGTAACTGGATTAAAGAGATATTGTTCATTAATTTTAACAAGTTCAAGCTTTGATCATCCAGTAATAGCATCTCTATTTAGCATAAAACCCTTGTCACATCAGATTGTCTTATTCGCGGTGCTATTGCAGCGTTGTGTCTACTAATAATGCACCAGTATTTTGTATTCATGTCCCCCTAGGGCCGTGGATTAGCAGGGTAATTGTATAGCAGTGTAAAAGTCCCGCTATGCGTGGCCATTTTTTTAAATCCATGCTAAAAGGCAAGAACCTACAGGGACTGATAATAAGGAGGAGTGACGACAAATAATCTAAAACAGCAGTCCCACAGTAGCGTATAAGTGAAACGCGCGCCGGGCGTGTTTAAAAATAGCAAAATTCCAAATACGCCAGACGCATGTCGAAAACACATTTAAAACTCGCTACGCGTGCTTTGGGTACGAATGGTATGTCCGGCGCTCGTCTCTGTCCGTCGCTAAAAGTATCTGCGCGTTTCGCACGCGTTTCGGATCAATTTTTTTAAACATGCTTAAAAATTATCTTAAAGCTCGGCGTGTTTCCGGCCCGTGACTTGTACGCGTGAAAGGGTCTTTAGCCAAACATTAAATTTGGAAATCAGTTCATAATGTCTGCGATAAAATGTATATTTTTTTATCAGTTCCAACATGCTTATAAAAGTGGTCAAGAATCTTTGACCTTTGAAACTTTGTCAAGTAACCTTTTGAGAAAATAGCTGCTCATTCGGCTTACTGATATGTTTTCATGGTATAAGACTCTGATTGTTAATTAAGTTTTTTCGTACCTCGGTTTTTGGAATGGGAATTATTTTCTCATTGCGCCTTTTCCTGCTATTTGCCTACTTGTACATTTTTATCCATCTATCCTTTGGTAGTATATGCGATGCCTGACCCTTCTAATGACCCAGTTAAAGAATTGTACCCCTGGGCTTAGGTTCCGAATAAATTAAATATGAAGGCGTTTTCTGGCCTCCAGCTTTTCAACAAAACATAACAGTTAATCATTGCTTCCCACCAAAAATAATTGGAATATGCATATCTTTTCTGCTTGGTCCAATAACCTTGCACTTGTTGCTGCTCATATAAAAAATACAGATAGGTAATGATCAGGAAATGGCTGGTTTCAGTATTCCATATGCGACTAGGTTATTCAATCAAACTTAGTTTTATCCGGAAATCTCTGAAGTCATTGTACAATTTGTCTGTTTTTTTCCTTAATCTCTGAAGTCATTGTACAATTTGTCTGTGTTTTTCCTAAGTAACCTAAGTTCTAATGGTATTTCTATTCTGTTACTGATGATATGAGAGTTCCTGTTCATGAAGTTATAATACCACTGTTTCCCAGGCCTACCATCTATATGCCTATACCGCAATGAGACATGTTACACAGCCCTATTGGCATTGATTCCGCTTTAGCCTCTGAAAATATTGTAGGTTGGCCTTAAAGTTTATAAAAGTCAACCTCCTTTTACACGCCTGTATACGAATGAGTATGACAAGTCATTATCTTGTGCTGCTTTTCTCGCTGACACACTATGTGTGCATACGCTATAGAGCGCTCGTCTAACACGTTCCGGCCTGTCTGGCGTCATTCGCTTGCCGCACAGTCTGTATTTCTTAGTGTTTTAATTTTTGCAAAACTCTGTGAGGGTGAACCAGGTTTTCGTTTGGAGGCACCATCTGAAACAAATAAATCTTAAATACCATCGGTAAAACATGTCCTCGTAATGTATACCCAGTAACACCAGGGGTAACATCTGGTTCTTCTTCTGGAAATTTTGCTCCTGTCTGCTTCGAATGACGTTCGCCTCAGCATTTATCACCAAGTTTTTCCACAAGGCATGACCGTGGCGTAGAGCGTTTCTTTTTACAACTGTTCCTGGCACAAGTTTCTGTCCATATCGTGTCACCAGGATTCAATTTTTTTAGAGATTTTCCCAGCAAACTGCTTATTGTTGTAATACTGCTGTTTGTTCTGTCTGTTTACATGACCTTGCTGCACCAATCATGTGTCTCAACAGCTGGTTTTGGTGCAGCCAAAATGTCTTAATTTTTTATTACGGATTTCGTTGCCTTCCAATAAGAACAATTACGATACAATGTGAGCATACGTAAGTTACTTGTGAAATTTAATATATTGAAGACTCCTGACAGATCCCACGTGAGACTCATTGCAGAATGTTGTTCTGTCAACCATTCCTTTTCGAGTTTTCTGATTGTAACAACTCTATCTCTGGAGATTGCCTAGAAATTCAATGCACAATCAGATTACTGATCCAAACGTTTGATTTAAGAAAAAGAAAAATAAGACCTTATCCATCATGTTGTACATTTTAGATCAAGTGTTTGTTTTTGTTTGTTTTTTAACCTAACGCTTAGCATGTTTTGTTAAATGCATGATCAAATGCATATCAGTGATGAGACCATCAGGACAAAAAGAACAAATAATTCATTATGTTTATAGTAAAATAAATAATAATAATAATAAATAATAAAATAATAATAATGATAACAAACAAAACAACTATCACATTTGCTGTTCTGCCATTCGTCGAAAGTTTATATGCAGCCTAGTATACTCGAAGTCAAAGTAGAAGTTTGGGCGGTTAATGCATGGTGGCTTGCTTTTAAACCATGCGGACAAGGGTGACCAGCTCCCAATATGCAATTTCGGTGCGTGCACCAATAGAACTATAAGCGAGAAAGAGTACATGCGTTTGAATTCGACTAAGATCTAAAGTTAGGCATCAGATTATTGTTGAAAACAAAGGACAGGGATATCAAATTAATGTCATTATGTTTTATTATTCTTTATGACATTTCTTCCATAACGTCCTCAGATGAAATTCCGATATCAAAGGCACAACCGTGCAATCAGGCCTGAAATACGGTTTGTTCTGACACCACAAATTCATTAAGCAATTATCATAGAAGCAGAAATTAATAGGCAGCACAACAAATTTCTTTTCATTTTATTTTTTCGGTAATAATACGACAATTGTGTTTGTTGTCTTGTCAATGATATGGTGACTATCGGAGTTCGACGTGGTGGTGCTGTTGGCGACTGTTGCGACACACGTTTGCGAGGAAGCCCTGGATTACTTTGCCGGGGTATGGATGATGATGGTACTAGGTACAGATGTATCAGCCGTGTATGCAGATGAGTGAGATGATGGGGAAAAATATTAAAAGTCTGGCGAAACAAACGGAGTTGACGTTTCAATAGGTGTCATTTTCATAAGTATCTTGCAATTGTCTGTTTAGTCTTCGTCGTGATAGGATGCTGATGATGATGGCTATGGTGATCACAACAACCATGATAGCAATGAGTGAAGCGAATGCAGCAATGCTGAGGGTCACTTAAAGAACAATATTAAATGATAGAATCAGTCTCAAATATGATTAGTCTTATTAGTAGGAATGATTGTCTACTTGATTAATAGTATGTTTATCTCTAGCATTTGTTCTTTCTATCGTATAGTAAAATGTTTTATATTATGATATAAACTGTAGCATTTTTTTCTACTCCGTAAATTAATCATATGTCATAGTTTTGTGTTCATAAATTTGGGACTGGATGTAGGTTGCAGATACCCAGCATCGTCCTCTTGAATGTTTTGAATAGCCATTACGGACGCATATATATTTTCATCAGAATCCGGCAAATCAAAAGAACTGACAGATTCCAGTATGTCTGTTTCATTCGGTAAAGTGGTTCCCATATATCACCAGCATTTCTCACGGACGTGTCTCGGATTCTAATTTGTTTTAAGACTTAACTTCGTCGCTTATGTTTGTTGTATAACATCACGACGAATACAACAGGGATAATGAAAACAAAAGGTAAATAATAAAAGTTGTATGTGGCACTAGAGTCGGTCATGTCATGTATTGTGTCTGATTGGTATGTGCTCAGATTAAGGGTAAACATTACTATTGTTAATGAGCACACTGTTTGCGCAACGTCGGCGTTTAGTATGTGCATGTAACGCGTAGTTTTTAACGTCGTTTTGGTTTGATTTCACAATGACGTTGCAAGCTGTAGAATCTTATTCTGTTTGTTTCTGCATAATTAAGTCCTAAAGCAGGTATACATAATGCTCATTAGCTCGCCTGCACGAAGTGCATAGAGCTATTGTAGTCACCTCGGTCGTGCGCGTTTACGTTTACGTGTGCGTCCGCGTCACACTTTCGGTTAAAGTTTTTTAAAAGTCTATATCTCTTGACCATGTCGATGGATCAAGTTGATACTTTGCATGTTGCTAGATATTGGTCTGAAGTTTTACGCAGTACCATCATGACCCACCCTGGGTGACCTTGAGGTCAAGGTCACAGACTTAGAAATTTTGTGTTTAAGTTTTTGGTTAAAGTTTTTTAAAAGTCTATATCTCTTGACCATGTTGATGGATCAAGTTCATACTTTGCATGTTGCTAGATATTGGTTTGAAGTTTTACGCAGTACCATCATGACCCACCCTGGGTGACCTTGAGGTCAAAGTCACAGACTTAGAAATTTTGTGTTTAAGTTTTTGGTTAATGTTTTTGTAAGTCTATATCTCTTGACCATATTGATGGATTGAGTTGATACTTTGCATGTTGCTTAGCAGCTAGATATTGGTCTGAAGTTTTACGCAGTACCATCATGACCCACCCTGGGTGACCTTGAGGTCAAGGTCACGGACTTAGAAATTTTGTGTTTATATTTTTGGTTAAAGTTTTTGTTAGTCTATATCTCTTGACCATATTGATGGATTGAGTTGATACTTTGCATGTTGCTAGATATTGGTCTGAAGTTTTACGCAGTACCATCATGCCTTGAGGTCAAGGTCACAGACTTAGAAATTTTGTGTTTAAGTTTTTGGTAAAGTTTTTGTAAGTCTATATCTCTTGACCATTTTGATTGATCGAGATGATACTTTGCATGTTGGTAGATATTGGTCTGAAGTTTTATGCAGTACCATCATGACCTACCCTGGGTGACCTTGAGGTCAAGGTCACAGACTTAGAAATTTTGTTTTAAATTTTTTGGTTAAAGTCTAAATCTCTTGAACATCATGTTGATGGATAAGGTTGATACTTGCATGTTGATAGATATTGGTCTCGGGTTTTATGCTGTACATCACAACTCACCTGGATGACCTTGAGGTCAGGGTCACGGACTTGGAAGTTTTGTGTTTAAGTTTTGGTTAATGTTATTTTAAGTCTATATCTCTTGAACATGTAGATTGATCAAGTTGATACTTTGCATTGGTCTGAAGTTTTATGTTGTACCGTCATGACCCACCTGAGTGACCTTGAGGTCAAGGTCATGGGTCATAGATTTTAACAGATGTAGTGACAAAGCACAAGTCAGGCGAGCTACGCTGTCCTGCGACAGCTCTTATTTTTACTTTAAAAGAAGTTTTGAGGCAACTGATATACCAAAATTCGTGTATAAGGTTAATTATATGTGAAAACGTTTATTTCGCTGTTGATGACGTCGCATAAATATATATGCGACGTCGCATAAATATATATATGCGACGTCAGTGTAACGTTTGGCGTTAAAACGAAAAAGGCGGGAATATTGAATGTTTTTTCTCTATATCTTCCAACGCAATCCGGTGACCCCCACTTTTTATTTGAACTTTTAAAAGGTTACCACGTTTCCTACATGTATCTGTTGGTTTGATTTAATCAAAATCATATGCGTAGTTTAGGAGATATTGCAAAAATACGTTCTTTTCCCAGGTTGAAAAGATGGCGGGAAATTTTATTTTGCATGTAAATTCCTCAGTTTAAGAGCAAAAAGTATCAAAATGTAAGAAAATAACACTCATTGTGTGTTTAACCTGTTTTTGCAGTAATAACATGTATATCAAAATACATGTTCGCTACGAGTGCGGTTTTCTGAAATGCACGAGACACATCCCAAAAGTTCTGATACTATGGAAACGAGGCCGGTGACTCTCCACTTTTATTTCGATTTTAGTCCTAGTATACAATTATCTTGAAGCATAGGGAGTTTCATGAAAATCATATGCGGGAATTAAATAGTAATGTTTCCCTTTAAGCAAGCTTGTGCTGACATCCATGAAAACCGTCATGTTACCTGTGCGCAATGAATGTGGTATATGAAAACTAGCAGTAATCAAAGCTGGGCGAGGTGTTTCCAGTTTGCTGTTAGACGAGGTAGCAGGGCGTGTCGTTGTTTCCGGCTTGCCGGTAGTCGTGGTCGCAGGCCTAGTCGTTGTTTTAGATCACAAATCAGTTACCCCAGACTAAAAGCCCAGTTTTACTATATGAAACTGGGTGTAAGGGAGTACACAATACAGACAAGTCAGTGATACAGGAAGGAAGCTTAAGTCCTGTGCTCATTCTTTAACCTGTGCCACAAAATATTATTGATCTGTGCATGCAGTCATGAACTAGTCACCTTGAAGTCTGATTTTATGTATCGCTTTGAAATAAGCAGTTTTGTCTTTCATGACTTGTTCTTTTCTTCTGTTAGGTTGAGTTGATCAACTATCTTTTCAATATCTGAAAATGCTCGTCCACCCTCAGCCACGTAATAGTCTAATGCTTCTATGCTCTTGTTTATGTATGTATATTACAGGCAATCAAATTACTTCTGGAAGAACATGTTGAAGCCAGCATCGGTATTTGGTGAAACCGTTGCGCCTGAAGAAGATTCCAGTAGAGATGATATTGGTTGTACCGCAACTCTAGAAGTCAGTCATGAGCCTGTGGAAACTCCAGCCATTCCAGTAGATGTTCTAAGCGATATCACCAATGCCAGACCCCAGAAGAAGGTATATCATACATGTTAAATACAATTTGTGAATATTAAAAGAAACTGAAATTAGGTGGATATACATCTTTCTTACAGTCTTGATTTGACTACAGGTAATACGTGTGTATGTGTACGTATATACAGGTACATGTACATGTTTCAGGTGCAGCCTGGTGGCTACCTTGTTGGGAAAGAGCAGGTCATCTAGATCTGTTGTACTTTTGTGATCTGTTCTTTTTTCTCACCTGATGTCTGGTGTGGGATTTTCAATTTGATAGTACTATCTCTATTTGTCTTCAAGATAATCTTGACAAGATTACATGTATTCTTACCTTGAAAGAGAAAGTTCATATATAATTACATTGATTTCTTTTCAAGGTAAAATTTTGTCCTTTAATTATTCTCTAGTCAAACTTCTTTCCTTTCCTAGTATGTACAGAAGAAGATTCAAACTCCGCAGCGATGGGCACCAAAGCAGCCGGTGAGAGTAAGAAGTTTTGCGGTGGAAGCCAAGCCAACTATGGTAGACCAGGGTACTCAGTATGACCTATCAAACACCGGGGAGCCTCAGTCAGTCCCAGCAACACCAAAGCCTACGAGGCCGCAGCTTGATGACGACCAGAATCTGGACCAGAGTTTCCTGTCACACAGCTCTATGGAGGTAGATGACGATGAAGATGACCCAGACTACGAGCCAGACTATGATATGGAAGTATCTGATAGTGAAGAAAGGTTATTATTTTTTTCTGAAAGTTCATTGGACAAACCAAATGCACTCGTGTAAAGCTAGCGCAGACTTTTGTGGCACAAAACAATCCTGGCATTGTTTGTTTACATTTTGACCGATTTATCCATTAAAAGATATACTGCTTGAATTAAAACTGTAAATAAACAAAGAATTGTATGCGACATAATATCGCGGCTCACCTGTACATAAATTATTGTTTGTACTTACAATGATAGTTATTGCTATTTGCGACCTAGTGCACAATGTTGAGGATGAATTGTGTTTAACTTTGTTAAATGTTATCTTTGGAGTTCTGCTGATATTGAACATCTGCTTATCTTGGAATATGAGTGATACTAAGGCAGATATTATATAGACCTGTTACCATTAGCACTGTTCAGTCTAGTTATATATCTTTGCAATTCAGAATTGCACTTGATCATTCACATTAACATGAAGTAAAAGAAAAGATACTGGTATTGTGGATATAGTTCACAGACCTGTTATCGATTACTTTTAAAGTTAATCACTAACGATTGCAATTACTTTCAATCTTACGATTATCGATTACGATTAAAAATAATTTTTCCACAATGTAATCGATTACAATTACAATTGATTTACAAAAGTAATCGAATAATCAATCGATTAGTTTTGCATTTATAATCTAGCCAGTCTTTAATTACGCAGTTATGATTTAACTGTATATGGTATTATGTTGGCATATAGGAATCCTCTTGGTGTATTGCACCAGTCATTTGTAACCACTGCCCCCCCACCTACGGGGATGGGCGGGGACAGCAACTTTTTACAAAATAAAGCCCTGCTATAACCCCCGCACTGTGGGGACATATGGGAGGTAAAAACACTGCTCTTTTTCCCCCACCCCCGGGGACAGGTAAAAATTGTTGATTGTAGACGTCAAATATTTCATCAACAAAAAACATTTACCACTTTTATGTAAATACAATGCCCTGCAACAGATCTTCGTGCAGTACATCATTTTGTTAAAATTATGTTGAAGGCTTGTACATGTAAACTGTCTGCATTGTGTATTTAATAATACACTCAGGGGCCATAAGTGAGTTCCCAAAGTGAAAAAATGCAAGATTTTTAGTCATTTTTTGTCTTTAAAACAACATAATATAATTTGTATTACTTGAACTGTATCATACATGTATTACATACTTTCATGTAGGGAAAGCATTTCCAAGCAATCTTAGAATATTTGTATTATTCTTGATGCAAATGGAGTTTGTTGCTGAGCAATTTTAGAACACCACATAAAATTGAGCATCAGTCTGCTGTTTGTGGTTGCCATGGTTACAGTGGGGAACATTGGCACCTGATATTTTGTGAGATGAAAGGTAAGATATTAGGCGCTAATCTAAAAGTGACCTAAAGGTCTTAAAATATAGTGAAGTTTCAGTGGTACTAGTTATATGCCGCAGAGGTTCTGAGAACATCTACACTCCCATTGACTCCCATATTAATTTTGTCTTTTTTGCTTGACAAAAACAAACCTTCAAGTTTAAAAGGCTGCAGTTTCTTTTTGACGTGTTCAAACTTGTCCAAACTTTGTGCAAAGGTAAATACACAATCCTTACTTTCAGTGGTAAATCAACCAGGTGTTAACATGTATGTTACCATGGCAACAATTTTAGTTGAACGGGTACCCATTTTTCAGTCACGTTTTTAACTTGCCTAGCAACCAGCCAAGAATTTAAGATCAAAGTTATGATCAACAAAACATTATTTCTTTTTAGAAATTTTACTTTATGACTTAACAAGACAAGAATTGTTTTGCAATATAATTATAATTCATATTTAAATCCCCCAAATTCACTTATAAACTTGCATTCTTTTACTTTGGGAACTCATTTATGGCCACTGAGTGTACATCGATTCAAGGAGGGAATAAGTTCTCACTAGGATTTGAGAACAGGATTCTAGGAATCCTTCACTGGAAAAAGTTGGAGTCAGAAACGAAAACTTGGATTTGACCAAGAAAACTTGGAGTTTTACCCTTAATAATATATTTCAAAAACTTTTTTATCAACTAGGATTCCGCTTAAAATTTGCTCATGTCCAATATTTTTTTTTTTTTTTTTTTAACAAAAGCCAATACTTGTTTTTTTTTTTCCAGACGTATCAAAATTGTTAACGAGATTCTGTCAACTTTTAATATACTGAAGTAGAAGCAGCCAAAATTTATAAATGAGTGTTTTTATCACATATGAAGGCAATTAAGACCAATACCGATGCCAGGAGACTGCTCAATATTCATTACAAAGAAAAATGCTTGTGCTTTAAAGGGACTGATGTAATGTCATTAGTTTTCGTGGCCGTAGAAAGGTGTGTTTTTTCTCTTCTTTTCTGCCGATTTCTCATTCAGAAGTTCTTAAAGACAATTGAAACTGTGATTCATTCTCTCATTCAGAGAATTTTATGCAAATAGGAGTGGAAACGTGCAAAAAACGGAAAATCGCACCAGAAAACGATCTCTATTGTGTAAATTGCTCCGTCTCCGTAGCGAATTTTCATACCAAAATTACGACGAGTATATTTATTTGCGTACACTTTTTTCACCGCAGTGTCGATATATTTTAACTACATCATGTTTTCCTATCATCCCTTTGTGTATATAAGGACCTGACAATAAACATCCTATGAATCAACACAAATTTGTGATCCGTGAAAATTGACCTGTCAATCTCTATCAACAAAAACTTGATCGTCAGCTAACTGCGCTCTGATTGGCTAAGGGCACAATTAGTTCACGCCTACTGCTTCCCCATGTCAGTGGCACGTGTCGGTCACTAGCTTGACCTTTGAACAATGTCTAGCGGCTACGATGCCTTGATCTTTCAGCAGTAGCTAATTTTCTCACCTAACTTATGGAAAATTTTGGACGTGTCGCCAGAAACAAACATGGCGTAAGCGAGAATCCACGGCAGTGAATTTTAGGCGTGCGAAACACAAAACACGTAAAAAATACGCCCAGATTGGAGTTATCGAGAACGCAGTACTTAGCAGCTGTGGGAATGGGTATTTTTGTAAAAAAATATTCGAAGAAGTTTCTCACTTTTGTTTTGCAACGAAGCCACTCTCCTCGGGAGATTTCGTCGTTACTGCTCTGCTAAAAGCCGGCCATCGCGCCGGTAAAACACGTGTAAAACACCGCTATTTCTCCGGCCCATTCCACGGCTATCGCCCCGCTATTTTGGCGCCAAATCACTACCCCAGCACTTACACGGCACTGCCGGGGCACTCAACAAGTAATTACCCCGCTCATTAGCCCGGCCATTCCCCGGCTATCCCCGTAGGTGGGGGGGGGGGGGGCAGTGGTTACAAATGACTGGTGCATATTGGGCACTTTTTCTTCAGATTGTAGTCTTGATAAACATAATTTTAGGTCTTGTGATGCGGTGTGTGTGTTTATAATTTGGCTAACAACTCCAAATTGGACAAAAATATTGTTACTTGGGTTTGAATGTTGCAGTAATTTTGACACCAATTTTATAATATGACTCTTAAAGTTGTGGATTCTGTCATGGTCTCTCTATAGATAGAGAGATCTATAGAGAGACATTCTGTTAATCCTTTGTATATTGTCACTTACTTGTTCTAAGGTGTTTTGACAACACAAACCGTATGACACCTGTTTATTAGTTAATCTGTAAAAGTGTGAACAACCAGGTAACAATAGGTTTAAACTTTTGCAATATGCTTCAAAACCTATTTAGAATGAGGTCAATTCTATGTTTATAAGCCTGGTGAGGTCAAGGAAATGTAAGCAGAAAAGGAGTGTTCTAAGAAGACTTCTGAAATGATTTGGAAAATGCCAGAGAGAATTTAGTTAAATGATACCCAAAGAGGACAAGAAAAACATAATAATTTTAAATTTGTTGACCAGTATGCATGAATAACTTTATTATGGGCCCATGTCATTTTTATAAAGAAAATGCTGTTTGTTTTTTGTTTTGTGTTTGTTTTTTTTTTTCACTTGAAAGATAAATGACAAAAATAATGCCATTCTTCACAGTCTGATCTGTTACTTTATCAGAATTCCCATTTGATATATTAAACATTCTTGAAAATCACAGGTCTTGTTCTGTACATAATCTTAGATATTTATTTATTTATTTACTTTCTTTCTTTTATTCTCTTTTTTTTTTTCAGAAAAAAGAATTTTCAGCACATCTTGGAATGTAATCAAAATTTATTCATTAAATCAATCACGATTACAGGCATTTTTGAAAAGTATTCGAATAAGAATAAGATTAATTTTAATCGCAAAAATCTATGATTACAGAATAATTTTCGATTGAAAAAAATTTCAATCGAATAAAAGTAATCATGATTAACGATTAAGATTAACACAGGTCTGATAGTTCATTCAGTGAAACCACACGTACAAACTGACAAATGCATGTAATGTATAATATGGGTATGATCTGAATAATGAGACATAAACATCAATGTCAGAGTCACAATCCTGGGTTTTGACATACATGTATTAACTCCAGACAGGAGGTTTAGTTAAATACACATTACAATTACAAAGCACTTTATTTTCTCAGTCCACAAAACATGGCAACATGATCAGCATTTAAAAGTATGTAACAACACTACCAACATAGATTTTAACATAATACAATGCCGATGGGCACTTTTTTTACAGTTAAATAAAACTTAAATTTCATGGGCACCACATTTACAGTTTGATTTTATTCTAATTGATCAGTACCAACAGAACAGAACTACAAGATAGTGGTGATCCAGAGACCGAGAACAAGTACATCGTGTTTGAGTCTTCATTGAAGGAACTCTTCAAGATATGTGTGTATTGCGGATATTCGTGTTCAGTGTATAGAAAGTTCACATAGGGAACATTAGTGGAGATAGAAAGTGTATGTGATAGTGACAATTCCCACAGGAGAACATGGAGAAACCAGCCATCCCATCAATGACTGCCTCTGGGGAATCTGCTTCTTTCTGCGGCCATTCTGTTCAGTGGATCTAGTCCGGTGAAAGTGATAAACACTCTAAAATTCTTGAAAGTCCAGATATTTTGCCTACGAACATTTTTCCAGATACAGACATGTTATCTTATCCCCGCTGTGGATTACGTTTGGTCCAAAGAGAGAAGAGGTTCTGGACAGTATCAATGGACCAGTGAGTGTTGGTGGCGATGTCCGTTGCTGTTCCCCCGGCCACACAGCGAAGTATGAGAGCTACACCTTGATAGACCTGTCAACCAACAAGATCCTGGACATGCAGCTTATCCAGGTATTACATATTTATCAGTGATACATGTACCTGCACAACTTATCTGCTCCTTTGTTTCTCATATAGTCAACATCCTGGTTTTCTCTTGACACGGCTTGTGTATTTATTTTAATCTTTCATCCAGGTAATACATATTTATCAGTGATAAGTGATATAGTTTATTTGTAAGGCCTAAAGAAATGAAGGGTTTGTTGCTGGAAACGTTTCGAAAAAAGTTAGGGTAGTTACATTTTTTTTGCATAGGCCTCATCATTTCATCAAGCATCTAAGGGGTTTTTTGTTCATTTTCATCATACAATAGTTACATTATCATCATGTTTTATGATTTTGAAGGCGATATTGATGGAATAAAGCCTTCGTTTTCACATATAGTCAACATTCTTGTTTTCTCATGACAAAGCTTGTGTATTCATTTTAATCTCTAAATAAAAGTATAATGTGAAGGTACAATGATGATTTAATAAAGTGTCATTAGTGACATCAAAATGAGAAATATAATCACACATTTCATATGATTTTCAGGCCCAAACCCACTGCCAAAAACATGCTGAAACAGCCCTGACTTGTTTTCTCATAATTACAGGTGCGTTCACTTATTAATATACCCCTGCAATATTCATAAATAAATTGACAACTTTTCTTGTTTTTGAACAATCGTCACTGGCAAGAAATAGACAACTGGATGAATTTGTTCATATAATATGTTAAGTATGTCTATAAATATTTACTCTGTATATAAAACTTCCAGATCTTATGATGTTGTATGCCTAAATTGATTACATAACATATGGAGCCAAATTTTTAACAAAAAATTCTCTGATATTCGAGTTTCAAAGATTCCACAAGGAACAATGGTTAGTGGTTTGTAATTTTATTTGTAAATTATGAAAGAATAGTCATTTTTGTACTACGGCTGAAAATTTGGTGTCTTTATTAGCACTATTTACAGAGTTACACCCTTATTTTTATTTATTGTACATTTTAGAATTTCATGATAAAGCGGTTGTTTCAATATAAAACTAAGCATGTCAGTGTTATTTTGCAAGAAAACAAATATTCTACTAGGGCGGTTATTCGACCAAAGCTTGCTAGTGGGTTCCTTCATAAGGTAAGCATGTCTTAAAGCACTATGGAGTCACCCATGACTTTTTATTCTGCCAAAACGTGGGTTGGCATTTCATCATACAATTCATGATTGTTTCCTACGCACCGAAGGGGCTAAATGGGCTTAATTTATTGTTGGACAATGACTCACATCTCCTCTTTGTGATATTCCAAACCTCTTCTATAGCGATTAAGTCACGGAAATTAACATGCCAATAAAGGATGTCAAAATGGTATTAATGCAAAGCAAATGTTCTTTGTATTCATCCCTATTATTGATATTGGAGGAACGTCTGTCTTTGAATGTCCTGGTGATTTCCTTGATTTTATGCCTAAACAAGAGGATTTAAATATCATGAGTATGAGCAGTGAGAGATAGCCTAAGTATGAAAGTTTCTCTTTGAAAGTCCCAGTCCCCTATGGTATTCTGTGCCGAGAAACAAACCATGAATTGTATGATGAAATGTCAACCCAAGTTGGCAGAATACAAAGCCATATGTGACGCCACAGTGCCTTAAGGCATGCTTACTATTTTATCTGGTTTTAATAAGAAGTCAATACGTTTGTATGATACGAATATATGTTTATTAATACAAGTAACATGAACTATCAGAGAGATGATAACTGAGTATAGCGCGCAGAGCAGAGGCAGTCAGTGGCTTTTATACTACGGGTTTGGTCTATTATCAAGAATGTATCATATTGCATCAGGTATACTAGAATATACAACACCCCCCTTTCAAGGCCTAATGTCTTGTAGTTTACGGTATGCAACTTTCATTGATAAAACATAACACCCACACATGCAAAATTGTTCATTGACTGTCTTTCGTTAATTCATTAATTTTCATGAACGAAGTTTCTTTTTATCTTCACAGTTTCTTGTTTCTAGACAAAACACACAGCAATAATTGTTTTATTGTCCACATATCTCAATTATGTTAATACTGTAATCTTTCTGGCGGTTTAGAAATACGCCCAGATCTAGTCACCACATATGGTTTATCTCCACTCTGCTGAGATAATGGCAAACTTGAACTTTGTTCAAGACCAGAAGTGTTGGACAAGTGGGTATCAGATTCTGTGAAAGCCGAATCATGAGAGTTTTCTGTGTAAGTGTTATTTTGCACATTTCTATCCTGCGCATGTACCATCGGCTGAATGTCAGTTGGGTCATGCAGTTCGACTGCTTTATTCAACCGAACTAAATGTCGTCTGTTACGCGCAATTTCACCACGGGGTGTGTCGACCAAGTAAGATCTTGGTCGGTCAGCGGCTTGCAGAACTTTGCCTTCCACGTTAAACGATTTTACGAAGACGTTATCGCCTGCACGTAAGGGTGTAAGAGTTTTCGCTCGATGCCTTGTATCGTAATGATTTTTGGAGTACGTACGAGCAGCACTCTCCTTTCTCTGTAGAAAATTTTGATTAACTACTTTGGGTTTTAGTTTGTTTGAGCTTTGTGGAAGTATGGTTTTTATTTGTCTACTAAACAAAAGCTGAGATGGGCTGTATCCGTTACTGAGAGGTGTGGCACGATAGTGCATCAAAGCAATGTACGGATCGTCCGACTTTTCAAGCAAACGCTTGCAAGTTTGAACAGCTCGTTCAGCCTCCGCGTTAGATCAGCTGGCTAACCTGCACTCCGATACACTTCGTGACCTCGCTCCTCTCCCGTGACAGCTTAGCATAGGTTGCCTTTAAACTATGGTCGAACAGATTATGGATATCGTAAGAAGCTTATAGCTGCTTTCTTTGGTGATAATTATTAAAATTTTTGTTATGTTTTGTTAGAAAATGCATAAATGTTTGAGTAACCATCTGGTAAGCCTGCAGAATTTCAATAAATTTGCAAAAAGCGATCGATTTTCTACTTTTTTGTCTCATATTTTACAGTAGTCTCCCCTTATCTATTTATAGACGTATGTTATAGTTTCAACAGAAAACATTAAGTATTTTATGAATCTGCGTCATTTTACATCTGGAATATATATACGTTAAGTCCTATCAGTCAGAAAAGATATAACATAACATAATTTTCAATTTCTTTGGAGTCTTCGATGATTTTTCATTTTCGACTAAGGGCTCAATAGAAGTCATTTCCGTCGGTATGGAGAGGTCTAACGGAATACCGATGGAAATATTCCGTCTACCTCCGCGTTTCCCAACGGATACCTCGGCGATGACGTAATGTGCTTTATTCCATAATCTTGCATGAACTTCTGCATGGCCTGTCCTGAGTAACATGGACCATTATCGCTGGTAAAGATGTCGCAAAGGCCATGTCGACTGAACATCGATTTTAAATGAAAAATCACTTCTTCCGCTGTCGAATGCCGTAATTTTGCTATTTCTATAAATCTTGAATAGTAGCAAATTACCAGAAGGTACGTGTGACCTTTCCAAAAGAAAAGGTCTGACCCTAAATGCTTCCATGGTCGTTCATCAAACTGTGTGCTTATCATTGGCTCTGCATGATCATTCTGCAGTTTCGCGCAAATGTCGCACGCTTTGATTTCTTTTTCAATGTCACTGTTTATCCCTAACCACCACACTGACTCTTTTGCTCTTAGTTTGCATTTTGTTATGCCCTGATGAGCTCCATGAATTTTGCTGAGTATATCTGATCTCATTTCAGTTGGAATGAATAACCTGTCAGCTTTCATCAACAAGCCTTTATTAATTGTTATCTCGCCCCTGTAAGGCCAGTACAATTTTCCTATCTCGGATGCCTTATGTTTTGTTTCAGGCCACCCATTGTTGCAGTAATTTGTTAATGTTTGACAAATTACATCCCGACTTTGTTTTTCCCTTATCTCTTGAAGTCTGATATCCGAGGCTGGCAAATGTCTAACAACCATATCAACATAATTTTCAGTATCAGAGGAATGTCGCTCCTCCTCAGAAGTTAATGAATGAATCACAGGGCTTCTTGAGAGCATATCTGGTATAATTAAAGTTTTCCCTGCCACGTGGGAAATGGTGTAGGAGAATGGCATAAGTCTCATTCTGAACCGCATTATTCTTAATGGTAAATCATTCAGGTCTTTGTGACCTCCGAGCAATGAAATAAGCGGTTGGTGATCAGTTTCAATATGAAACATTTTCCCAATGAGAAAATCTCGATTTTTCTCGCAGCCATACGTTACCCCTAAGGCCTCTTTTTCTATAGTGGAGTAACGTTGCTCTGTAGGCGACAGAGCCCTTGACGCGAAACTAACCGGTTTCATGTCTCCGTCATCTTGTTTCTGAAACAACGCACAACCTAGTCCGTAGCTACTCGCATCCGTTCTCAACACGGTATAGCGGTTTGGATCGTACAAAGCAAGCACAGGTGAATTTGTCAGCGTTTGTTTGATCAGGTCAAAAGATCTCTGCTGATCTGGACCCCAGTAAAACTCATTTTTGCTACTTAGCAGATCTCGGATCGGTTTCGAATACTCTGCTAATAATGGTGTGAATTTACCTAGCTGATTTATCATGCCTAAGAGCCTACGCACGCCATGTACGTCCGTTGGGTCTTCCAACTGGTTGATGCCTTCAACTCTATCCGGGTCGGCTGAGACCCCGTTAGGTCCCAAAATATGACCTAGGTATTTGATAGTTGTTTTCCTAAACTCGCATTTTGCTGGGTTTATCGTAAGGTTGGCTTCGTGCAGCCTTGATAGCACCTTATGCAACCTTTCGTCGTGCTCTGTCTCGGTTCGACCAAACACGAGAATGTCATCTGTCTGACATAAAACACCGTCAATCGAATCTACGAGCTGGGTCATTCTTTTTTGAAAATATTCGCTGCTACTGGATAGACCCATGACTAGACGATTGAATGCAAACCTACCGAATGGTGTTATGAAGGTAGTAAGCAACTTACTGTCGTCCGACAATTTTGTTTGCCAGAATCCAAAATTAAGGTCTATTTTGCTGAAATATTTCGCACCGGAAAGAAGACCTAAGCTTTGATCGATCGAAGGTAACGGAAAATTCTCACGTTTGACGTTTTCGTTAAGCCGTGAAAGGTCAACGCAAATTCTAATTTTTCCGTTAGGTTTCGGCACGACGACCATACCAGCACACCAATCTGTGGGTTGGTCAACACGGAAAATCACATCGGTTTTCTCCATGTTTTCGAGCTCTTGCTTCACCTGAGGAAGCAATGGGATAGGGACTCTACGTGGAACTGAAAGCGCATACGGTTTCGCTCCTTCTTTAAGCGTTATGTGGTACTCGCCACTCATTTCGCCTAGCTCCCTAAACAGATTAGGATATTTCTCCTTAACCGATTCTAAGGTTATCACCTCGCTGACACTAGCGCTCGGATATTTTAACTCAAGCAAGTTTAGCTTGGTTATAGCTGGTCGGCCTAGTAAGCATCTGTCAAGACCCTTGACGACGTATATACGCTCGACCGCTGAGCTTACATTAGTCTCGAGCTTTGCTGTAAATGAACCCATGACATTCAGTGGTACATTACCAGGACCGTACAACCTTTTAGAACTTTTCTCTAAAGGTAATTTGCCTAATTTTAGGTACATATTTTCTGATATAACCGTAACGTCGGCACCACAGTCGATTTTGAATCTGATACAAACTGGTCCTACCTTAAGGTCAATAGTCCATGGTTCATTTCCTGAATCTGAATTGATTGTCTCCAGCACGGCACAGTCATTGTCACTTGTTTCGATTGTCCGAAGGTACTCTCCGGATTCTTCGTCCGACCCAAGGTAAACGCCGGATCTCCCATCTCGATCGTCGACCTCGTGAACCTTTTTCGATAGACAAAATCGAACCCAGTGTCCTTTAATACCGCAACCACGGCATTTCGAGTCCTTCGCTGGGCACTTATTCCGACTATGTGACGGCACGGCTCCGCAACGGGTACATTTATCACCGTTTTGATTTCTTGGCTTATCCCTCGCTTGTCTCCTCTGTTTGTTCTGTCCCTGCTTTTGTCGGAACTTGACAGTGTCAACTTTGTTTTCCGACTGAACGTGACTTCTTACGATGGATTGTTGTTCGTGGACTGCTTCCTTTTGCCTGGCTTGAGTGACTGCCCCTTCAAGCGTCAGAGCTGGATCTAATTGTAATTTCTCCGAAATTTTAGCGTCCCTGAGACCAACAACAATTCTGTCCCGGATTAATTCGTTCTTTAATGTTCCATAATCGCAATGTTCTGCCAGTCTATACAATGATGTTATAAACTGATCAACAGACTCCCCCTCTTCCTGCTTTCGCAAGTTAAACCTAGCACGTTCGAAGATCTTATTACGGCGTACGTTGAAATATGCTTCAAATTTCTTAGTGACAGTTTCGTACACTTGCAGTTGTTCTGCCGATAGAGCGAACGAATTCAATATAATGTCTGCTTCTTTTCCCATGCAGTATACCAATGCATTGACTTGCTGTTCCTCGGGTTTTTCTACCAGTCCGCTTGCTGTCTTAAATCTTTCAAACCTAGTAAACCACTTTTCATATTCTGCTGGTTGTTTGAAACTGTTCCGGTGGGGGCACTTGAAAACTAGCCATTTTTAGTTATTTTTTTGTTAATTTTCACTGTTAACTGTCACACCGTTTGATCTAATTAATCAATAATCCAGGGAAACACTTTCTGACACCATATTTTATCTGGTTTTAATAAGAAGTCAATACGTTTGTATGATACGAATATATGTTTATTAATACAAGTAACATGAACTATCAGAGAGATGATAACTGAGTATAGCGCGCAGAGCAGAGGCAGTCAGTGGCTTTTATACTACGGGTTTGGTCTATTATCAAGAATGTATCATATTGCATCAGATATACTAGAATATACAACACTTACCTCATAAAGGAACCCACTAGCAAGTTTTGTTCGTAAAACCGTCCTGGTAGAATATTAGTTTTCTTGCAAAATAACACTGACATGCTTAGTTTCATATTGTAAGAACCGTTTTACTACGAAATTCTAAAATGCACAATAAATGAAAGTTAGAGTGTAACTCTGTAAATAGTGCTAATAAAGACACCAAATTTTCAGCCGTAGTACAAAAATGGCTATTCTTTCATAATTTATAAATAAAATTACAAACTATTAACCATGGTTCCTTGTGGAATCTTTGAAACTCGAATATCAGCGATTTTTTTGTTAAAAATTTGGCTCCATATGTTATGTAATCAATTTAGGCATACAGCATCATAAGATCTGGTAGTTTTTTATACAGAGTAAATATTTATAGACATACTTGACATATTATATAAACAAATTCATCCAGTTGTCTATTTCTTGCCAGTGACGATTGTTCAAAAACAAGAAAAGTTGTCAATTTATTTATGAATATTGCAGGGGTATATTAATAAGTGAACGCACCTGTATATGAATGTTTCAGAGTAACGAGGTGGCCAATTCCAATGCCATGGAATTGGAGGGCCTGAAGCGGTGTCTACAGAACCTATCCGACGACGACATCACAGTCTCCGACATAACCACGGACAGACACCCGCAGGTGAAAAAATTCATCAGGGAGAAGCACCCAGAAGTTCGTCATTGGTTTGATGTGTGGCATGTAGCTTAAGGTATGTTTGAAAGCGAATTGGTGTTTTGGAAGGTGTAAAAAATTAGCCTTATGGTTTGAGACTCTCATTTGTAAGCTTGCATTTCTGACAGCATAGCGTTGATAAAAAGCAAAAAAAAAAAAAGAAAAAAACTTGTCCTATGCAGCACCTATGTCAAGCTCTGTCATGTCTGAAATTACCTGTGTTTATTGTTGTTAATAGTTTACACTGTACTACACTGACTAATGTCTTTTTGGCAGCAAAAAAAAAAATCAGCATTGGCAGAATAGAATTTATTTAAATTGTTTCAAGTCAATATTTATTCCAATGTTTAGTCTACCCTTGTGAACACAAATTGGTGTACATGTTTATAAAGATTGATTTTTTGATAATTTTATGTAACTTGTTCCAGGTGTGAACAAGAAGATAGACGCTGTCAGCCAGAAAAAGGGGTGCCAGATGTTAGCTGACTGGTCGCAGAGTATATCCAACATATGTACTACTGCGCAGCAGAGAGCCAGGGTAATGGAGAGCTGCTGAAACAGATGTGGTGTTCCATCTCAAACCATGTGGTCAACATCCATGAGGGACATGGGACCATCTTCCAGAAGTGTGCCCATGATGAGCTGGATGACAGAGCATGGATAAAGAAAGGTATAATTTGATCAGTAAACTTTGTACATGTATGTGTTTCTTTAGTACAGATGTCAGCACTTGTAAGTTGTTTGTTTTTAATGGTGATATAGCGTGATTGGTTACTAAATTTGTCCTTCAATAAAAGCGACTAATGTCACTTGCCCTTTAGTGCAACTCCCATTTCCTACAAGTTTATACATTAATGTATTTATTACTGTTTTAAGCCGTCAAAAAGGTAGAGATCAAAAATCTGTAAATGCTAGAATAGGAGAAATTTTTACTATTTTGCCTGACGTAATACATTGTCTTTCAGAATCCAAGCCACATAAAGAGCTGCGTGATGTCATTAACAGACAACACCTGCTGAACGACATCCAGAAGCTATCCTATGCCGAGCAGACCTATGGGTTGGAGGCCTTCCACAAAGTTTGTTGCCACTTCGCAACAAAATTTGTCCACTTTTTCTACCACAGCATGGAATGCAGGTGAGTTTTCGATGATTTATGCTAATTATTGTTCCATCTTGGCATGATTGGAAAATTGTTTCTGGGACGTTGAACCCCAAAACTATGGAAAATTGTTTCTTGGACGGTAAACCCCAAACATCAAAAATTGTTTCTTGGACGGTTAACCCCAAACATGAAAAATTGTTTCTGGGACGGTAAACCCCAAACATGAAAAATTGTTTCTGGGACGGTAAGCCCCAAACATGAAAAATTGTTTCTGGGACGGTAAATCTAAAAACAATTTTTTATATTGAAAAATAAGACAGAGATATGCATACACAACCATGTAAGAAGTCTGGTACTGTTTTGCTTGATTATATTAGCTTTCTTTATTTTTTCTATATATGTTAATTTTGTGTCTTAATTTATGACATTTTGTCACTCATTTTGCAGACTGAAGCTAGCATGTCTACATTACAATGAGAATGCCAATAGAGCAGAGAACATGACCAAGTCGGGTGAACCAATGTGGCAGGTTGCAGTTCCCAAGTTTAAGAAAGGCCAGCCGGTAGCAAAAGCAGTGAAAGTCGCAGCTACATATCGTAAGTTGGTGGAAATAAATATTATCCATGCAAATAATTGTCTAAGCAACTAAAACATAACCTTCATATACTTGGTTTAATGTATATAATACTCATGTAAGTAGAAATTTGCATTTGTGCCAAAAAGTTATTTGTAGGCATTGGCATAAAACCAGCGCAAGAAGACCCAAATTTCCACTTGACAAACAAGAACTGCTAGTTAAAGTATAGCTATTTGTTTGAGATTGACACAATACCCTTCCTATTATTAATATATTAAGATTTGTTTATTTTTTATCATAATTTTCTGGTCTTAAAAGTAAATTCACTGTACCATACATGTTGTAAATGTATGATCAGAATATTTGTTACATTTCAGACTATGTCGCCAAGCTGATGAAAGAAGTGATCGCGAGAAGGGAAGTGCTGCCCACCTACAAGGAGAGCCGAGCCGAGCTTCAGCCTGTGCTTGCCAAGACGCCCAAGCCGGTTTGCTCCAAGTATGGACAGTACAACAAGACAGAAGTTGTGTCCACCCACAAGATTTAAGCATCTGGACTAAATACGAGTTGATGTCGGTAGACAGTTAATTCAAGCCTGACTTTGAACTGTGTCTATGAAGTGTTTGAACTGAAATTAGATGTGAAAAGGAACCACATCTGTGTTTAGTATGAAGTGTATAACTGAATTATTAAAAGGAAACAAAAGTTAGAACCATTTGTGTGTTAGCCCTTCAGTATTTCTGCTTTTGTCCATTTTAACGACAGAGGACATAAAAACACAGTCCGTTCCTTACTACATATAAAAGTATTATTCTGAATCAAGTTGAGGTAAAGTCAATCCATCTAAACATGTTTGATATATATGCTCATTAGCATCTTTATTGACAAGATCTAAGACCATATACTCATAGATGAAGACTAGCATGAATATTAAAACAGTCTATTTTTTTTTTGGCGGCCCCCGTGGCCGAGTGGTTAAGGTCGCTAACTTCAGTGCCCTTGATCATTCGATCATCTCACCGATGTGGGTTCGCGCCTCGCTCGGAGTGAAAAAGCTTGAAAGGGACGTAAAGCTGAATAAAAAAAAAAAAAAAAAAAAAAAAAAAAAAAAAAACTTCTTTCCTTTCGTAGTATGTACAGAAGAAGATTCAAACTCCTCAGCGAGGGCCACCAAAGTAGCCGGTGAGAGTAAGAAGTTTTGCGGTGGAAGCCAAGCCAACTATGGTAGACCATGGTACTTTTTAAATTGATACAGCCCTGTATTGTTATTAGTGGGTTGATTTTGTTTTATATGTCCCACTCAACAACCAAGGTCATTGAAAGTGGAGTTATCATGGGACTTCAGTATTTAGTATTCTGAAGAAAAAACTGGAGAATACTGGGATCAAATCTGCTACCCCATGGTTTTACCACTACACTACAGGGACTTCTTTTTTGTTGTTGGGATGTTTAGCCAAATTTTGTAATGTTGATTCTGTAAACTGCTTCTGCTCAAGATTGCCATGGATGCAGCTGAACATCAAGTGATTCTTGGAAATAATTTTTGCATGTAACAACAACTTAGTTTCTTTGTTCGGGTTTTAATTGTACATTGTATTCTACTAAAAGACATGTAGTTTACATAGAAAAAATATATATGAGCCGCCGCATAAGAAAACCAACAACATGCATAGGCTAAAACAAAGAAGCTGATCAGTGCCTTTATTTTCACTACACCGATAGGACAATTTCTCTTCTACTTATATCCAAATCTTCGAGCGTGTAGCACTTTTCTCTGACTGTACAGACTAGTTTTGTGTCGGACCTGGTTTGATCGCCAAATTGTTGTTTTTCTCATGCGAAGGCTCATATAAAATTGACAACTTTTTTAATCTGGCCTGATTTCAAGAATGGCGAGCAAGGTGGCATAGTGGTAGACTCTGGAAGCAGACTCGAGTGTTTGCTCTTTTTGACCTGCTAAATGTTGTCTAGGATATAAGGCTGCAATTCAAACCATTAAATGTAAACTTTGATATATACATGTAAACTTGACATATATATATATATCAGTTTTACTTCCCTTTCAATATTATTTCAGCCCATTAGATATGAGCAAATCAGTAAGTGGGGTGAAAACGGGAGGACGCCGAGAAAAAAAACTGGCTAGGAGAACTTGGCATGTTTAATGTGGCCATTGCAAGTGTCGTAAAATTGAGTTATCATCATTTTTCGAAAGTGTTCAGTAAGAGCTAAGTTCTGCCGATTTAGATAAGCTGCTAGCATTTTCGTGATGTAAAGAGTGATTTTTGTGATCGTGGTCTATGACCCAACAGAGAAAATCTGAAAATCAGTAGATCTTGACTTTTACCATTATTTGTATATGTGAAAATATGCAGAATTTGAGTCACATTTTACATGAGTAATTCTGCTCTGATTGCAATGAAATTTTATATGGAGTTGCGTTAATCTCATAAGTATAGAATGGTACTGAGAAAAAATAAATTGTTATCCTTTTTAGGAAAATAGTAAAATTGACCCATATTCAGATCAGAATTTAGGTGGTTGACCTTTAACACTATTTTTGAAGGTTTTGAGATTACCCCTACTCAGGTTGTTTATTAATTAGAATTAGCATATTCTTGCGCATTCTAAGACTCATGTATGATCAAGAAAAAACCTACTTGTTGTAATGTTTGGTTAAGCTGATTTGTGCATAATTTATCAATAAGTACAGTCTGATCAATGTTCTCAGATTAGAGTCAGAGAATTTGTGCCATTTTTTATGTGGATGTTTATATTTTAGATATAAAATGCATGTAATTTCTTAGAAATCATGTGTCAAAGCAAACTTGACCTATATTCAAGGTGGTCAAATGCTCATACTATGTTTGGGGCATTTTAATGGTTTAAAAGTATTTGAGACACGTAGAGAAATAGAATTAAGGGTGCTAAAATGCATTTATGGGAAATGCTCTTGCATAGATACTGAAAACATCATTGTCTGATGTTTGTTACCCAAGATGGCTGCCTAGGTGTGGTTTTCTCAGATTCTGTGAAATAAGCTGTATAGTTAAGGTTTTGCATATTGGAATGCTAGAAATGATGTTTTTAGAAAGATTCCAATGTACTTTGGGCAATATACCTTAATTGTCAGTTAAAAAGACACTAAACTATGGAAATAGTTACCTTTGGATTTAGTCATGATGAGGCTTGATTCAACTTTTCAAATTCATCTTTAAGTTGTATAAAAGTTTCAAATCCAAATGTGTATATCCTGTTATGATGTGAAGTTGTCATAATTTTGGAATTGGATCAGAAAAATAGCCATGTATTGGAGTTTTTTCACTTTTCTTAAAAAATCCATGTCAGATGTTTGAAACTATAAAAGAGCTAATTAACATAATTAATTGCAGCAATTGTTTGATTTTGGGTTAAAAACAGCTATTGCATACTATGAAATATAAATGTAAACCAGAAATTGCCTGATTTTAAGTTTTGCAGTAATGTTTGGTGATTAATAATTTGTTAAATTACTTTTTATTTGGATTAGTAATTGGAACTATTTTTTATGTCTGCAAAAGTGTAATAAAAGTCTATTAGGAGTTCTTAGGTTACCATATAATTCAGGGATTTATCTGGGCTGCGCCATGTGCTAAATCGCGCATGAAATCCAGAAAAAACGCACCTAAATCTTGGTAGTGCGCTGAAAAGGCGCATCGAATGCTAAAAAAACGCATAAAACTGTGGTTAATGCGTCCGTTAAAACTGCGACTGAATGGGCGCAAGTGTTTTCAAACAAGTGCGTCCGAGATCGGTGCATTCCAAGCGCTTAATAAAAGAAAGTACTAGAATAAAGCATTTGCCCGATATAGAATAGAACATGGTATGCTTCATTAGCGCTGCACTAAGATTACAAATCCTGGCTATTTCGCCCCAGTTTCGTATATGTATCGTCGCATTGCAACACAAGTTCATTGAAACACCAAGTGCGCCAAAACACCGAAAAACACTGGCATTTTAAGTATAGACTTGACATAAATACTGTGCTATATGTGTACTCTACATTAAGGTGCATTTCAAAACTAAATGCTGATTTGAATAGTTTACTGGTGACACGCCAAATGACACTATTTCACAGGGGAATTATCATTTTTGTTTTATTTGGTATATCTCTGTTGACTTTGCCTAGCTAACAGATTCATTATTCAGGTGATTGGTGCATGGTTATTGATTGACTGACTCTAAATTACGTGGTAATTAGGTTAAATCAAACCTTCAAAACTTGCCAAATCCAAGTGTATTCTTCAACCGGGCAACCCCCTAGTGAATAATTGCCATTTTGGCGTTTCACAAGTAAACTATTCTGTTTCTGATTCTTCTATTTGTGATAGCTCGTGAAATAGTGTGTTCCGGTATCTTGGGGTGTTCCAGTGATTTTACGAATCGGAGCGACTTGGGTACGAGTTGACCAGTTACCGATAGTACCAATCATTCACCGGTTTAGCACTGAAAAATTTAAACAATATCATCATTACCAGTCGAAAAACATGCCGACGAAACGAAAACGTGAAATTGTGGATAAAAATCAGACAAAGTTGTCGGCTTGGGTTGTGCAGCACAATGCTGATAGTAGCGATGAAGCGCCGTGTGACTCGGAGATCGCGTCTGCCCAGTCTGCGGCTAAAGATTCAGAAACCGAGGTCATGATTGTTGATGGGGGATCCACCCCAAAAAACCAATGATTCCGAGCGAGGATTTAAACCCAAATGGTTAATACTTCACTCATCCTGGTTAACATATGATGAGCAATCAAACAAAATGTACTGTAAACTATGCCGAGATCTGAAATTCAAAAATGCTATGGGCATGGGTACAGATAACTTTCGGACATCAACGTTGACCAGGCACCTGGAACATAGTGACCACAAAATGGCACTGAATGCCCCAAAAGAAAGGCAAAACCTGGAAAAGTCAGTTAATCACATTTTTAGCAAGAAAGAAAATGCCAAAGAAAATGCCATCCTGTTAGCCATGAAGACTGTTTATTTTATTGCTAAAGAAGGATTGCCGCTTTCTAAATACCCCAAAATGGTGGATTTTCATAAATGCTCCCTATTCTGATGCTCTGAAGGTGAATGAGCATGTAGATTACTCATCTTCAACGACAGCTATAAGTTTGTTGGATGCCATTTCATCTGTCATTGATCATCAGGTGACCAGCCAAATAAATGAATCTCCCATTGTAACGATATTAGCTGATGAGATCACTGACATAACAGTTAGACACAAACTGTGTATTAACAAGCAAGCTGCCCAGAAAATTCCTGCCATGCAGAAATATCAGAAAACCCTGGAGACAATCTACTACCATTTCAAACACTCATCTAAGAAAATTGATACGCTGTCAGCAATACAGGATGTACTTGATGAACCTCAGCTCAAATACAGAGAAGTTCATCAGGTGAGGTGGCTCAGTTTCTATGAAGCTCTTATGGCTATCCAAAGAACTCTTGATAGCCTCATTACATACCTGATAGAACAGTCTAAACATGATGCAGTAGCGAATGGACTTAAGAAGAGTGTCGCACAGGAACTTTTCATTTCTCTAACTTATTCAATGATAGATATCCTGGAGCCCATAATGACCCTCAGTTTGACTCTGCAGAAAAAAGACTTGGACATTGGTATTGTGCAGGTGAGTTCGCAGTCCAGTGACAGATTTTTTTCTATAAGTCAAATTATTTCATTGAAGCATCCGTGGCGCAGTGGTTAAGCCACTTGCCTTGTAAACCAGGGGTTGCAGTCGATCCCGCGCTTCTCAAGTCCTTCGCATTGAGATTATAAACCAAGCTATTGTCTCCATATGACCTTAGCTGTTGGTGGGACGTTAAACCCCAATCAACCAACCAAATTATTTCATTTTGAGCTCACCTATGCTCAGTCCACTGACACTTTTCAAAGATCTTCTCTGAAACCACATGGCCAATGAAAGCCAATTTATGTGGAGCCACCATGGGTAGGAGGAACAAAGGTATTTAGTTCTGTTTTTTTTTTAGGTATAAGGTCTCAGTCAACAAGTTTTCAGTCATGTCGAGACTGAGCTATGGACCATGTCTTGCTCAAGGAAACAACACTGTTTGCAGTATCTTGATCAGTTGGTAGTCTACGGTAAATTTGCAATAATTTTCCTAATTTGACAGTTTGAAATTTGCCAAAAATGTGTAAATTTATGCCAAGATCTTGCAAATTTCATACCGACTGCCAGAAAACTTTTTGTCTGCATCATATTACAGGTTGCAGTTGAGCACTGTAAAAAAATGCTGCTAGAAATACGAGATGGAATCAACCCTCTGAATAGACCAAGAATGTCTGACCGTCTTCAGCAGGACCTCGATAAAGGAAACTTCAAGGGTCATAGAGTGGACAAACTTACAACCCCAACTCATTTTGATAATGTCAGAAAATCTTTCATAGATGAGCTGCTTAAAAACCTAGACAAAAGGTTTGTTGATTAGATTATTTCAGTATTTTGCCAAGCTAGCCAGGTCAGGTGGTCCTAGTAAAACAGTTTTTAATTTTTAATTATGGCAGTGCGAGGTCTGTGTGTGCACAACAAGCCAGTTTCCAGGATTTTCAATTTAGTTTTTTCCCACCTCGGGTTTATGGGGTGGGACTTGCTTTCTGATTGCGCCTTTTCCTGATCGTTGCCTACTTTTACCTTATAAAGGATTCAAAATATTTTCTATCCAAATACTGAAAATAGTAATAAATTTCTGAGTTTTTTTATTTATTTCTGCTCAAAACACACATTTTTGTACTCGTTAGACTCACCTAGTCGTTGCGGTTGACCAGTTATCCATGTATGTTTTATAGCTGAAATAATCATTATTTTGTTATATTTCTGCTATAAAACATACATGGATACCTGGTCAGCCGCAAGTTAACGACTAAATGTACATGCATGTCCCACTTTTTGCTCTATCAAATACGTATACTGGGATATTCATCAGAAACTCACATGTATCTGATTGAATACCCTGGTAAAGAAGTAGGACAGTATCAGCACTGTTAATTTGAACTTTCGTCTTTCTAAAGGTTTCCACAAAAGGAGGTAATGACTGCTATGGCTGTATTGGGTCTGCGTCCTATATCATTTCTGTCTGAGGCGGAGCTTGCTGAATGGGGCAATGACATGATCGAAGTCTTGACTGATTTCTATGGAAAGGAACAGATCCATACAGACACATAAAGGGGAAGAGTTCCGTTCTTTGCCAGTGGTGGATTCCCTGAAAGTGAAGGTACATTTTATATTTGCAGTGCTGTCTAATTTTGTAGTTGAGAATTTCTGGAATAGAATGTTGTCTTTTAGCATTCTGTCTTAAATGGAGCAATGAACAGGGATTAATACAATTTCCATTCTCCTAGTCTACAGATTATTTGATAGCAGCTTAGCCATGGTGTAGTAAATCTTTTTTCAGTTTCACTTTCTGACTTTTGTTGTTGTTGTTTTTCCTATTCTTTGAGGCACTCTGACTGTCCCAATAATCAGCCAAGATAATTGAGACAGTGCGAGTGCTTTAGAAGAAACGGGAAAAACAAATAAAATTATCTTTGCAGGAAGAATGGCAGCTCCTCAAACAGATAGTTAAGGCCCTGCATTACCCTAGAGAGTCTATTGCAGCATTGTGGGCGATGATAGCCAAATTCCACTCTGAAGAGTTCCCTCAGATGATGAAGTTGGCAGCGCTCGCGTTGACTCACCCAATCCACACAGCAGATGTTGAGAGATCCTTCAGCTCACAGAATCAAGTGACAACCAGTCTCAGAAACAGAATCACCAGTGAAAATTGTGATAACCTGATGAGGATCATGATAATGGGGGACGAGCTGAAAGAATTTGACTTTCTACCAGTACTACAGTACTGGAGAAATGTCAAAGCCAGAGTCATATTTGGCTGTACAGATGATTAGATTTCTGTTTGAAAACAATAAGAGTCAAACAATACGGACCGTATTGTTTGACTCTTATTGTTTTCAAACAGAAACTAGAATTGTCAGAGGATCTGACTATAGCCCCGCTTCTGAGCTTTTTGCTAGGGAGAGACAAACAATGACGGGCAACAATGCCAAGTTAGATCTTGTTAATGTTGATGCACATAAAAAGATTGGTCAGATTCTGACAATTTGTTCTTAAGGTATTGAGCAGAAACAAAATTCTGGCATCAATCAAGGGCCAAAACTCTAAGATTTTGCAAAAAATGACAGGCAACAATCCCAAGCTAGATCTTGTCAATATTGATGTGCATACAAAATTTGGTCAGATTCTGTCAATTCATTCTCAATATATTGAGTGGAATCTATATTCTGACGCCAATCAAGAGCTGTTACTCCGTCAAAATTTTGCGAAAAGTAACAGGCAACATTGCCAAGCTAGATCATGTCAATGTTGATGTGCACATAAAGTCTGGTCAGATTCTATCAATTTGTTCTCGAGATATTGAGCGGAAACAAAATTCTGACCTCAATCAAGGGCCATAACTGCGTCAAAATTTTGCGAAAAATGACGGGCAAAAATCCAAAGCTAGATCTTAACAATGTTGATGCTCATATTAATTTTGGTCAGATTCTGTCAATTTGTTCTCCAGATATTGAGCGGAAACGAAATTCTGATGTCAACCAAGGGCCATAACTCCGTCCAAATTTTGCGAAAAATGACGGGCAACAATCTCAAGCTAGATCATGTCAATGTTGATGTGCATATAAAATTTGGTCAGATTCTATCAATTTGTTCTCGAGATATTGAGCGGAAACGAAATTCTGGCGTCAACCAAGGGCCATAACTCTGTCCAAATTTTGCAAAAAAATGACAGGCAACAATCTCAAGCTAGATCATGTCAATGTTGATGTGCATATAAAATTTGGTCAGATTCTATCAATTTGTTCTCGAGATATTGAGCGGAAACGAAATTCTGACGTCAATCAAGGGCCATAACTCCGTCAAAATTTTGCGAAAAATGACAGGCAACAATCCCAAGCTAGATCTTGTCAATGTTAATGTGCATACAAAATTTGGTCAGATTCTGTCCATCGGTTCTCGAGATATTGAGCGGAAACGAAATTAGGACGTCAATCAAGGGCCTTAACTCCGTCAAAATTTTGCGAAAAATGACGGGCAACAATCCCAAGGTAGATGTTGTCAATGTTGATGTGCATACAAAATTTGATCAGATTCTGTCAATTTGTTCTTGAGATATTGAGCGGAAACAAAATTCTGACATCAATCAAGGGCTGTAACTCCGTCATAATTTTTTTGAAAAATGACGGGTAACAATCCCAAGCTAGATCTTGTCAATGATGACGGGCATACAAAATTTGGTCGGATTCTGTCGATTCGTTCTCAAGATATTGAGCGGAAACGAAATTCTGACGTCAATCAAGGGCCGTAACTCCGTCAAAATTTTGCGAAAAATGACGGGTAACAATCCCAAGCTAGATCTTGTCAATGTTGATGTGCACACAAAATTTGGTCGGATTCTGTCAATTCGCTCTCAAGATATTGAGCGGAAACGAAATTCTGACGTCAATTAAGGGCCGTAACTCCGTCAAAATTTTGCAAAAAATGACGGGTAACAATCCCAAGCTAGATCTTGTCAATGTTGATGTGTACACAAAATTTGGCCGGATTCTGTCAATTCGTTCTCAAGATATTGAGCGGAAACGAAATTCTGACGTCAATCAAGGGCCGTAACTCCGTCAAAATTTTGCAAAAATGACGGGCAACAATCCCAAGCTAGATCTTGTCAATGTTGATGTGCACACAAAATTTGGTCGGATTCTGTCAATTCGTTCTCAAGATATTGAGCGGAAACGAAATTCTGACGTCAATTAAGGGCCGTAACTCCGTCAAAATTTTGCAAAAAATGACGGGTAACAATCCCAAGCTAGATCTTGTCAATGATGATGTGCATACAAAATTTGGTCGGATTCTGTGAATTCGTTCTCAAGATATTGAGCGGAAACGAAATTCTGACGTCAATCAAGGGCAGTAACTCTGTCAAAATTTTGCGAAAAATGACGGTCAACAATCCCAAGCTAGATCTTGTCAATGTTAATGTACATACAAAATTTGGTCAGATTCTGTAAACTGGTTCTCAAGATATTGAGTGGAAATGAAATTTGGACGGAATAACGGAATAACGGAAGGACGGAAGGACGGAACGACGGAAGGACATGGTGAATCCAGTATAGCCCCACTTTTTCAAAGCGGGGCTATAATGACGGGCGACAATCCCAAGCTAGATATTGTCAATGTTGATGTGCATACAAAATTTGATCAGATTCTGTCAATTTGTTCTCGAGATATTGAGCGGAAACGAAATTAGGACGTCAATCAAGGGCCGTAACTCCGTCAAAATTTTGTGAAAAATGACGGGTAACAATCCCAAGCTAGATATTGTCAATGATGACGGGCATACAAAATTTGGTCGGATTCTGTCAATTTGTTCTCGAGATATTGAGCGGAAACAAAATTCTGACATCAATCAAGGGCCGTAACTCCGTCAAAATTTTGCGAAAAATGACGGGTAACAATCCCAAGCTAGATCTTGTCAATGATGACGGGCATACAAAATTTGGTCGGATTCTGTCAATTCGTTCTCAAGATATTGAGCGGAAACGAAATTCTGACGTCAATCAAGGGCCGTAACTCCGTCAAAATTTTGCAAAAAATGACGGGTAACAATCCCAAGCTAGATCTTGTCAATGTTGATGTGCACACAAAATTTGGCCGGATTCTGTCAATTCGTTCTCAAGATATTGAGCGGAAACGAAATTCTGACGTCAATCAAGGGCCGTAACTCCGTCAAAATTTTGCGAAAAATGACGGGTAACAATCCCAAGCTAGATCTTGTCAATGTTGATGTGCACACAAAATTTGGTCGGATTCTGTCAATTCGTTCTCAAGATATTGAGCGGAAACGAAATTCTGACGTCAATCAAGGGCCGTAACTCCGTCAAAATTTTGCGAAAAATGACGGGTAACAATCCCAAGCTAGATCTTGTCAATGTTGATGTGCACACAAAATTTGGCGTGATTCTGTCAATTAGTTCTCAAGATATTGAGCGGAAACGAAATTCTGACGTCAATCAAGGGCCGTAACTCCGTCAAAATTTTGCGAAAAATGACGGGTAACAATCCCAAGCTAGATCTTGTCAATGATGATGTGTACACAAAATTTGGTCGGATTCTGTGAATTCGTTCTCAAGATATTGAGCGGAAACGAAATTCTGACATCAATCAAGGGCCGTAACTCCGTCCAAATTTTGCGAAAAATGACGGGTAACAATCCCAAGCTAGATCTTGTCAATGATGATGTGCATACAAAATTTGGTCAGATTCTGTAAACTGGTTCTCAAGATATTGAGTGGAAATGAAATTTGGACGGAATAACGGAATAACGGAATGACGGAATAACGGAACGACGGAAGGACATGGTGAATCCAGTATAGCCCCACTTTTTCAAAGCGGGGCTATAATGATACTAGTCAAACAGTACATACTAGTCAAACAGTACATACTAGTCAAACAGTCAGACAGTCGTACAATGATCAGAGAGATTTAGCCATCTCGTGAAAAAAACAACAATCTGGTTTACGACCAGGTTTGACTCAAACCAGGCTGTACAATCACAGAAGGTAGTTAGAGGTTTGAAATTTTGGGTAACCGGAAGTAGAGGGATTGTACTATCCATGTAACAAAAACAAAGTCACTGATCAGCTTTGCGGTGATTGCAAAGCTCATCTGGGCCTTTGTTTTCGCATATGCATATTGTTGGTTTTCTCACCAAAATGACCAACAGACTTTTCCAAAATTTTGTGTATTGATCAGGATACTATAACAATGGATTAAATGAAAAATGGGTCATGGATGGCAACATTACGTTAGTCATGCATACTAGTCAAACATTAGTTTAGCCTGTTTATTAAAAGTTTATTTGTTTCACCAAAAGTTTTTTTTTCTAAAATATGGTCCTAGAGTAAAAAAAAAAGAATGTTGATATGAAAAAATAATAAGAAAAAAGGGTAAAGGAGAGGCTGTCTAGGCACATGCAAAATGCTTAAATTCAATTTCGGCCGGGGGGCTTCGCACCCCCGGACCCCCCACCGGGGCTTTGCCCCTGGACCCCACTTGGGACCTGCGGCCCCCAGGCCCCCGGCCTTCGGCCCATCCAACAAAATTTCCAGATAAATCCCTGCATTTTACTGTAAATGTTTTGTACAGGTTTAAAGACTATTTGAAGCTTAATTTTAGGATAAGTGAATGTAAAATCATTGTTGTTATTGAGTTACAACTGGTCAAGCTTCAGAAATGTTTTGCATATGAGATATGAATTTTGTGAGGATTTTCTGATAAGCTTTAGAAAGAATAGTTAGAGAAATTTTTATGGTCTTTCATGTATAGCAGAGATGTCGACCTTCTGCTGTAGCCAATCAGAAATTTCTGTTATGTCACATGATGTCATTTTCTGTATCTCACAATAAATATGATTATTGCTGCCAGTAGATTCATTCCGTCCAAAATTCTTTGAAAGGCAACATCAGTTTTAATTAAGTCTTGTATTTCTGGTACATTTAGTTTAATTTTGGGTTTAACTTCGGAGAGTCAAAGTAAGATTTATTTCTTACTAATAAATAAATATTTTTCTAAATATTATACAAGTTTTGGTTAAATATTTCAGAAGATTTAGAAGAAATAACATGTAATTAAAAGTTTGAACAATTTATGAAATCGTAAGGGACTTGGAGTTTCTTCGGAGGGTTCTCTGAGTGTACAAGTGATTAAATTTGTACCCTTTGCAAGATTAATTGCAAAGCAGTTTAACTTTTCCTGAGATTTCTCCAGATTAATTTATGAAATTTTAGGATATTTTTCCTTGTTTTATTTTGAAGCAAGAAGGTTTCTTAAAGCGAACTCAAGGTTGGAATATAAAGGAGTTTAAAGCGAAAAGCCTCCTAACGAGCACGATTAAGTGACTCCCAACTTTGATTTTGAATATTTTGGGTTTCAGTCAAGAATCAACTGCTAATTTCTATGAAAATTATTGTATCAGAAAAAGTCAAGACAAGAAAAAAAATCCATATTACCCATAGTCTATCCTCTAACTTTTCAATCTTGAATAATTTGTTTAAAAGGCTTTGAATATGTACCTGATTATTCATAAAGCTATTTTGGCCCATGAGCTTTAAAGAAATTTGGAATTGTTTAGACCTGTTGCCTTTGTCCAAATTAAAGTCCCTTTTTACCCTGAATTATAAGGATTATTTCTGCTGGCATTAGTTAAGTAAATTACAGTAATGATACATTGGTATTAAAATTGAAATCATTCATTTTCTTTGTTGCATGCTCTTGTAAACATATTAATCATGGATAAATTTGGTAAATAAGCAGAACCGTCTTTCTCTGTTTTCAATCCCTTGCTCAAGAACACAACAAGGTGCTATGAGTGGGGATCAAGCCCCACTGATTTCTCTTTCGGAATTTGATGCTCTACCACCAGGCGACCTCGCATCCTTATGATGTTCTCAGAGATGTAAAAAAATGTCAATTATAGATTTAACAATATGAATCTTAACATATAGCAGCTACATGAGGACCCACACACCTGGTGAAACATTATCGAAGATAGCTAGACAGATTATTTTTGTTACAACGCCTGTGAAGTTCTTTTTCATATACTGTCAAGCCCCTTCGCAGCCATTCTAGACAGTGCTGCAATAAAAGTTATCTCCAGATTTGCTGGACCCCTGAACTGTCAATTTAATCAAAAAGATGGGTAACTGTCAACAGAAAACGCATTTTCGTCTTACAGAATTCCATCACAAGCCATATCACAACACTGCAGCCCACCGTAGATTGTTGACATGGGTTGGTTACGTAATAACATGATTTTACGTTACGGATAGTATTACCAATGTTTGCTTCAAAATTTGACCAGTTTCGTAATATCTAACAATAACGATTGCATAATGTGAATTTATTAATGATGCGCCAAAGGTTTTCAAGTTCACTTACCTCGATTTCTCACACAATACTTTAGGAAAAGACGAAAATCAATTTTTTATTTTAACCAAAAACATTCTCATGGAGCCGCAGGTTTTCTTCCGGTTTTGACACAAGGACTATACGCTAAAGAAATAGTTCTCAATATTTTACAAGTTCTTGTTGTTGTTTTATGAAGCAGTCGTCAGTCATATAAGAAAGAGCATAAATAGTCAAATAAAACATGATGTTGTTGAAAATAAAACAAAAAATCACGATGTTTCAGCCAAAAATATTTCGGCGTGTATTAATCTTAGACAAGACTTCCGGTAATCAGGCCACAGCTGTCAATATCTGCAATTCTAAATCGAAAACATGGGTTTGGAAATTCGCTTTGTATGTGTATATCAAGACATATGAAGACAAGAGTCATGACTTAAATGGTAGAGAAAAGACTACTTTTTCGACGGGTAATGTACGATTTGGTTGCATTTTGAGTATAACAGTGGAAAAATGGGTCCAAAAAATGTAAACATTAAAATTATGAATGAATTTTATGGCCGTTTGACAAAATCAAGTGCAGGCTGCCCAGTGCAGTTTGGTACAAAATATATATTTTGGGCTTCAAAAAATAGGAAGTTTATGTCCAAAAAATAGGAGAAAAATAGGAAATTATCGGCCTAAAATGGCTTTTTTATAGCATTGCAAACCATAAAATATTAACATGTAGCAGCAAGAAGGCAAATCTTACTGGTGTAATTTTGGTATAGGTGTGTGATCCATTATTTTGAAGCCTACTCAAGTTGTAGAAGTAACTTACTTCACGGGATTATCTTGTTTTCTGATGAAGAAAAAATACTTAATTTATCAAGTAGCGAGCGAAGCGAGCGAGGAAAAAAACGAATGCCAAAGACATCAAAACTGGCATTTCAAACCAAAATTCCATGATGTTTCCTTGATTTTTTCCTTGATATTTCATTATTATCTGCAGCATTTTGAAAAATATAGGAATTTGATGGAAAAATATAGGATTTGGGATCAAAATATAGGAAAAAATAGGAAGCCCTGAAAATATAGGAAAAAATAGGAAAAATAGGAGCCCTGGGCAGCCTGAAAGTGTGTTCTTTGCAACAACTTTTCTTATACAAAAATAGAGTTTTGGAATAAAATTCTTATGTAATAGGTAGTTCAATGTTTTGGCAATAAGCTTCATTGTTCGAAATTTTTATTGTAAGTGGTGTCATTTCACATTTGTGGTCCAACAAAAGCAGGTATATTTTTAGACTTTTTGACAAAAAACATTTTTCAAAAAATTAATTTTTCCTTGCCTAATGGGACTATAACTTGCTTCAGAATTCAAAACAAAACTAGGGAACCATCATTTCAGTATTTTTTGGAAAAGAAATGCGTTACCCCACCCACACATGTACGATGTATTCTTAAATACTCGTATGTGTATGTATGTTTCTTCTGCATGAAGGATCTTGCTGTCTCTGACATTAGACCATGGTGAGAAGCTGTTAACAAAAGTGTGCATGTGCACGAAACATGTTTCAGTGATGTATAGTAAGAATACCAAACCGATTAACCAGAACTGAGAACAGCCAACGCGGATAAAATCAGTAAAAGACTCAAAGACTGTAGTATGCAATTACCTGCCTTAGAACAACTTTACAAAGAAAATTGTGATCTGTGGAAAGTTGTCTCCACACAGGTATTTATCATTGCATCGGCATTGTTTGTTTTCATTCACAATTCTCTCTGAATAACCAGTGTGATATAGATTATAATACTTGCAATATGGATTTGTTTATCAAGGTTGACTTTCTTTCATGATCCATTAATGGACAAACAGGACAATGCAGGTCACATGGAGTTTTCGTGCTTAAATTCGAAAAACAAAAAACAAAATAAAAAAAAAAAACAACATTGCATGTGTTTTGTACAAACATGCACATGTATTATATATGTAAATAGTGCATTTATGTTCTTTCCTAGTGTGCATAAACAGAAATAAATACATGAAATTTAATGACATATTTATGACTTCGGGGTGCAGGAAAACCTGTCGCCAGGGATTCAGAGTATGTTCCTGAAATTGAGCTATACAGGCATGTTTGCTGCAGCCAAGGTTTAGCACATCACAGCCATGTACTTAGTAAGGGCAATGGTAAAAATTTGAATCACAAAGCTCTGGGTTCAAACCCCACTGAGACTTGGTTGAGTCCTTGAGCAAGACACATCTGAATCTGAATGGTTTACTGGTGACACGCCAAATTTACAATACTTACCCGGGGGGGGGGGGGGGTGCACCAGGAGGGAAATTAGTCCATGGCTCTCATGATTTTCACCCTGGTTGATACCCAGAAAACCGTCGCACCATCCGGACATAACTGAAAAATTGATGACCAAGAAGGAATGTTAGACCTTAAATCGAACACCAGAATTTTTAGAGCTAAAATGGCGTAGTCAGCAGCTGTCAGATTTTTAAGAAAGACTAAGAAACAACACTTTGGTCATGTCAGAATGTGTGCGACGCCTTATCTTATCTCCTGGATAATATTTATATTAGATTTGGGACCAAGTTATACAGACAAATTGTTGGAATTACGATGGGTACAAATTGCGCACCTCTCGTAGCAGATTTATTTTTATACTGCTACGAAAGAGATTTCATGGATTCTCTTAACCATGATAATCAAGCTGATGTTATCGAGGCTTTTAATTCCACTTCTAGGTACCTTGATGATCTTTTGAACATTGACAACCCTTATTTTGAAGGTATGGTCAATCAAATTTATCCATCTGAACTACAGTTGAACAAAGCCAATATCTCGGATACCGAAGCCCCCCCCCCTTTAAATCTACATCTTTCTGTTGCAAATGGATTTGTTTCTTCTAAAATTTATGATAAGCGCGATGACTTTGATTTTGATATAGTAAATTTTCCGTTTTTGGATGGTGACGTTCCTCGTCGTGCTTCTTATGGTGTATACATTTCGCAACTTATTAGGTTTGCTAGAGTCTGCAATCATGTTACAGACTTCAACGCTCGAAATAAATTTTTAACGACCAAACTTCTCCAACAGGGCTATCGGTATCATAAACTTCGAAAAACCTTTTCTAAATTTTATCGTAGACACTATGAATTGATTTCCAAATAATGTTGGGTTAAAGACGCTTTTAAGTGAGGGGCTTTCGGAACCAGAATTTTATGGTGACTTGGTTTACAAATTTAAGAAACTTATAGGAAGTAATGATTTTTCTTTTCAGTTTAGAAAAATCATAACACGTTACAGACGTATAAGTTATAACTTGAATGCGACAGTCTTCATGCTTAGTTTTTAACCCAATCACGGTTGATAACTATGCTGCCTTCTTTAATTGCACGCCGGTGGGTCGGGCGTCAGACTCTATGATGGCCCCGACTTAAAGCTATTCATTTTAGTTGGTTGGGGCCGGAGCTTCTTGTCTGTTGCTTGGCCCACCGGGGTCCAACTGATGTTTTTCTTTTGCTCCGGAGTTAGTAAGTTATTCGGCGCCCAGGGATCTCCATCGTCGGGCAGCTTACTCAATCTGTGAGTCCTGGTTTTTGATTCATCAGGATGTTTATCATGATTTATTTGTTTGTTCTTGATGATTCATTGACTAGTTAGAGATTCACCACGAGGACCGAAGAACTAACTAAATGTTATGAACCACTGCAGAAGCTGCGGGTGAGGTTATGGCCATGTAAAATCGATTTAAACCCGCCAGTAACTTTGTGTTACTGATCGTTCCAAGTCGATACTTCTGTGGTGGTTCTTTTTGTTTTATGTCTTGGTGTTTAAAATATTTTTGTGCTGTTGGCGCCTTATGTATGTTTTCATATGTTTAGTTCAGTTAAGGTAACTGAGTGGCCACCTTTTGGGAAAATAGCTGCTCATTCGGCTTACGAAATGTTTTCATGGTATAAGTACCTGATTGTTAGTTTGGTTTTTTCCCACCTCGGTTTTTGGAGTGGGAATCTTTTTCTGATTGCGCCTTTTCCTGATCTTTGCCTACTTGTACCTTTTTTCAAAATGTACAATCCACATTTGAACTGTGCAACCCTTTGGTTTGATTTAGGTATGGATGTAACGTCCCAGTCAACAATATTTCTGGACACTCCTTTGTGTGTATTAACCAGTACTTTCCAGAGTCAATGTGCCTTGCTCATCGTGCAGTGATTTTAGCCAGTCACCAGTGGGGATCGACTCCCTACCTCCCTAACCAGTCTGATGCACTAACCACCAGGCCAACATGCTCCTTTGAATGCATATTTGTATACTAGTATACGCGCCAGGTCCCATTTTTAGCTCACCTGAGCCGTTATGTTCACAAGGTGAGCTTATAGTATACCCATGCTCCATCGACCGTCGTCGCTGTAGTCATTGTTGTCCACAATGTTCCGTGAAACATCTTCTCCTCTAAAACTGCTGGGCCAATGAAAGCCAAACTTTATATGCAGCATCCTCAGGAAGGGGGAACAAAAGTCTATAAATAGCAAAACCTTTAAAAATCTTCTTTTCCAGAACCAGAAGGCCTATAATTTTGAAACTTGGCATGAAGCATCAGGCAATGGAGCTCTACAAAGTTTGTATAAATCAATCCATGACATAGGTCGCCCATGCATTTGAATGGGGAAAATTGTTGTTAAAATGTGATTTGAAGGGCAAAACTTGCAGGACATGGGCAAATGGATGGAATATTTATGTTTACAAAAACATTTTGGCCCCAGGGGGTTGTCTGCCCCTGCACCGGGGCTATACACATGTATATGACTATAATATTCAAATACCATCGTCTCTGAACCGCTTGACCAATCAAAGCTAAATTTTATGTGGTTAGGAAAGGGGAATGAAAGTTTGTGTAAATGGTCAAGGTCACATGACCAAGATGGCGGCCATGGCTATAGATAGCAAAAACCTTCAAAAATCTTCTTCTCTAGAACCAGGAAGCCTTTGATTTTGAAACTTGGCATGAAGCATCAGGCCATGGTGCTCTACTGAATTTATACAAATCATGACCCTGAGATGATCTTGACCTATTTTACGGCAAGGTCAACCTTGGTCGCCTCTGCATTTGAATGGGGAAAATTGTTAAAATAATAAAGTGTCTTCATTAAGGAACTTGACAAGGTAGAGGTAGGTATCAAACCCAGAACTTCTCGTTCTGGAGTCCTGTAATCTACCACTACACAGCAACAAATATCACATTGGGATGGGCCCGGTGCAGAGTGAAAAGAATACAATAAACCATAGTGTATTATGTAGCTCTAGTAAAAACTCCTACGGTGCTTTCCCTAGCAGCATTGTTCCAGATTCCAGTCATCATTTAATCAGTCATCAAGTTACAAGTTATTCATTTACATCATTTAATCAGTCATGCCCGGATTGAATTGACATTTCGTAGGTTCTTAACTCTTTTTTGCTCATCATCAAAAGAAAACTGTGACAAGAGGGGAGGGGTTCATCACCCGGCCCTCACATATTTCTTAACCATTCTTAAGTTTTGCATTCAGTCTTATTCTTCAATCATGAGCATGTTCAGAAATACTGCATTAATTATTAAATTAAAGGAGGGCTGCTCTTTTGAATTTTTTAAATTTCTTTTTGTGACTACATCGCTCGAGTTAGTATACCGATTATACATTTTATTTGCATAAACTGAGTGTGTAGTCATAGTCGGAACCGGATCATTAATGTCTGTATCTATTTGGTAATTGACCGAAACGCCCGAATCAGTGGAAAGCAGGCAGGTAAATGAAGGCATTTTAACACGGAGTCCTTTCCGTAATAAAACCTTAGCAAATCAAGCCATATTTCTTTTTAGTATTTCTACCACTTTTATCACACCGCCCAATTATTACATGTGGCTACATGTTATAGCTTTTCTTGTTTCTGTTTTATGCATGTTTTATTACGACTATTTTCTAGTACAACATAAGAGTTCTATTTTCTCATAGACTGCAGTTGGTTGCGTTTCATAATTATGCTTATAGTTTTGCAACACATAGAAAATTCTGTTTTTTGATTTTGTAGGGACATCAGCAGGCACAGAATCTGTTTGGTTTGGATAATGCTGAGCCGGGTTCCATTGCCACAAATGCGAGTATTTAGTAATATTTTGTCAACTTCACATTATACCAAGTATATTGTTTTATTACAACATGATTGTAACTCGACTTTATCAACGAAATTATAAATCAAGTTATTTTTTCTGTTTTATACATGTTTTATTACGACCATTTTCTAGTACAACATAAGAGTTCTATTTTCTCATAGACTGCAGTTGGTTGTGTTCCATAATTATGCTTATAGTTTTGCAACACGTACACAATTTTTTTTATCATTTTGTAGGGACATCAGCAGACACAGAATCTGTTTGGTTTGGATGATGCTGAGCCGGGTTCCATTGTCACAAATAATTGCGAGTATAAAGTAATATTTTGTCAACTTTCTTATACCAAGTTTTATTACAACATGCATGTAACTCTACTTCGGGAGGGGACACTTCTTTCTGATTGCGCCTTTTCCTGATCATTGATCCGTCAAGTGATTCTGAACCGCCAAATAAAAAGGCAAAAGTTAATAGACTGAAACTAGTTCAAAAAGACAACAGATGGCGCAAACTTTCTGTTCCCTGTGCATTAGCTGTTGTGCAGCAGAGTATGAACACTTGTTGATCCGATGTTGTCATCCACATTGGATTAACCTTGTCCATACTCTGCTGATCCCATGTGGTCATCAGGCATAACCGGAAAAATGTCATCAACTGTGGACATGGATGCATCAGAGTGCGGAAACAGAAGTCCTGTTGGCCCTATAATGGGATCAGCTGACAATATTTCGGTTGTGCCTTTTAACCCCGTCATGGGATCAGCTGACAATATTCTGGTTGCGCCTGCTGACCCCGTCATGGGATCAGTCGGCACAACCGGAATAATGTCATCAACTGCAGACATGGATGCATCAGATTTCGGAGACAGAAGTCCTGTTGGCCCTATCATGGGATCAGCTGACAATATTCCGGTTGTGCCTGTTGACCCCGTCATCGGCACAACAAGTCGGAATGTCTTCCAAGACGTTCTTTTAGATTTTTATGTAAATATGCTTGAATACTTTTTTAATAACTTGTTAATATTGTATGTCTTGTTAATTGATTTTGACGTGTTTGTTAATACTTTATGCCTTGTAAATTGATTTTGACGTGTTTGTAAATACTGTATGTCTTGTAAATTGATTTTGACGTTTTTGTAAACTATTTTATTTTGACATGATTATAAATAAATGATTTATATTAACAACACCGTCCTTTGCTTTTCTCTTCACTTGTCATGGTTGTCTGTGCAAGTTTTTAACCGATTATTGTTTATTTGTTTAAGTTTTAGATGCATAAGTAATCACCTGTTTACGCCATACCATAAAATGCGTATGTTATAAGCAGTTGGTTAACTATTCTGGATATTCATTTGAACACAATTCGGTTAATCATATCAATACGGATGAATTAGAGCTATTAAAAGTTGCTCAACTAATGACAATGACTGTGCACATGTATAGCCTGATTAGCGTCTTTGGTCTCTCTTTGTAATAATCAGGGTTTTCTTTTACGCTTCTCTTAGGGAGCGCAGTGTCGTAGTGCTAGAGCACCTGACTCTAATCTGGAGGTCCTGGGTTCGATCCCCACAAGTATCACCGTGCTGTGTTCTGAAAAAAATAGTTACTGAGACATTAAGTCTCAATACAAACAATCTATTAATTTCTCGGTTAAGGTCAAAGTAACTGTTATCGGTAGGTTAAGTTTATTTAACTTGGCCAGGAGAAAACCTATCTTCTTATTTTGACCAACTCCGTCACAAACCTGAACGACACCCATACTAAATAGAGGTTAGGGGACTTAAAATTGTGGTTATCTATCTAAAGAGAAAACAAAGGTTCTTATCAGCTGCTGATCTGTGTCTTTGTTTTGTATATATGCAAACTTTTCATGATGGTACTCATTTAAGGTCAGGTTATCGGTTTATTTAAGGTCAGACTATCGGACATACACATAGGTTAAGGAAATAACAACACAAGATCGTTTCAATACTAAGATTTATCTTCTAAGGTTACATTCTATTTACAATATTCGGAAAAGCAAACATCTGCTAAAGTATTATCACTTTTTAATCTTATAATGTCCATATGCAAAAGTAGATACTCCATCCTCTAGCCAATAGGATTTATCATCAAAGGCACTGAGTGAAATTTTGTTTATCTTGTCACAGTACATGATATGATGGTCTCTTCTCAGTCCGTACATGGTGGAATGCATCTGTATACTCTTGAGTAAAGTGTCTTTGTAGTGGCTGTGGACTCCTTCTCAACAACCACACGTGAAATCCCTTTATACCGTTTTTTTCATTGATTTCCTCCTGGTATGCATTGTTATGCAAGAACCTGTACAGTTTAGGACACAAGGCAACAAATTCTTTCATAGGATAACCCCCAATTCATCTTTCATAGAACCAACTTTTTTCTTACGCTCTTAATTATACAATGGACTGTCAGTAGGATAATTGCTGGCGTCATAAAGATTGATATTCTCTAACATATCTTTATAGAAATCTTCTGTTTCTACGTAAAACATGAAACTATCTGTATATGTTGCCATCAGTGTTAATTTGTTACCATATCTAGCTTTCAACACATTAAAGTAGTAATTATACATAAACAGTTTGGCCAAGTCCAAAATAACCATGTCACAATAGATGGGCTGAACAAACTTTACTTTCAGGTAATTGCATTCTATACCCGCAAGCTCTTGGCTGAAAATCTTCATACGTTGAAAAGTTTGGTTTTGCGGCATATTTGACAAGTTTTTTCTCCGTGTGAGCTAACTTTACATCGACGTACTTGCGACAGTTCAGAAGGGATTCACCCGGATTTTACACAAGAGGAAGAAGGAATATGCTAAACACGTAGAAACAATTTGTAAAGAACACTTAATGCACTGAGTTCACCTACCAAATATTGCACAGTTGAGTAGCTTGTTGAAATCCTTTTCAAATTCAGATTTACCTAGCTTTCAACATTCAGTGTTGAATTCAATGTAAGGCTTCAAATGAGGTTGTTCACACGCGTAAGTTTCGTGCCTAGTTGCAGGTAGAGTTGCAGCGTTCTATAAAAGACTTTATATCTTTCTTATCATCCAACGACAATACTAGTTTTTCAACCCTAGACCGTTTTGTATGAAAATCTTCTCTCTCTTCAGTGCCGTGCAATTTCTTCCACATTGATTGACAATAAGGGGATAGTTTCGTGTCTTCTACGTGTTTCTTTTCTGGACAACATTCGTTACGTTATTAATGTTTGGTGGATATTCAAGGTCTACACTTAAGATATACCCTATGTCACTATTTTCCGGGATAGATTGGATATCTAAAGTGTTTATTTCTTGTTCAGTCATCCATTTAAAATGCGAACATGGAATATTGGCAGACATACAAAAAGCATATAAGTTGACGGTGTCCTCATAGCAACAATATGATTTAGGTTTGTTGTTGTCAAACCCATCTACGTACGGGTTATTAGCCTTTTAAAATCTATGCGATACCGGTGACACACCACCTCTTATTCCTTTCTCTAGAAACAACACCATATCAATATCAGTAAGCAATTCTAGCTTCATGCCAGTCATTTTTAAACATGCACTCCATGATAAACCAGGTGCACCTTAATAATGTGCAGGGTCTAAATTGTATTGCTTCATACAAACATTCCTAAATTCTTCTAACACGCATGCAAGAAGACTGACATCTGATAAGTGCGCATATAGTCTTCTAAGTTCGACATATGCAAACTGTCAAATACACAAATTGCATGCTGATACTAAGCTATAGATGAAGTTTCCTAACTTAGTTTTGAGTAAAAACATTCTCTTGGAGGTAACTGACGTTCAGCTCACCTTTCTATCGAGTCAATATACTCATACGGAACACACCCTTTCTCATTAACAAAGCAGCATGTCGATCATCTGGAAAATCGTCTTGAAATAACTTAAAGCATTGCTTTCCATTAAGCTTTAGATTTTCAACTAACTTGTCTAAGCTAGAAATTATAAATTGCAAGCTGTCGATAAACCTTAACGGTCCAAGAGAAAAGGAAATATATTTTTCCATATTGTTTACCATGCATTTTATATTTTTGTCTTTAAAGAAGCCAACAGATTGCATGATTAAATGCGAATCATACCCTCTTAAATTATGGAACACCACAGACAAGAACCGTTTGTTTTGTTTACAATTGATGTTACAAGAGTTGTGTTCTGCCCCTATAAATTCTCCAGAAATATGATTATGGTGTTTTACGATGGTTCCATTTGTTTTAGCAATTTTGCTATCTGTGTTAGCAATTTTGCTATCTGTAAACTTGGTATTGCATATCACACATTTATCTGCAGATTCAAAATTTATTTTGTCTTGAGTTGTGAAAATCATGGGTTGAATATTGTCTAAAATGCTCACGATTTCCTCTTGTTCATTGAATTAGATATTCTAGAAATGTTCTACTTGCATTTTCTCCAACATATGTCCTTGTAGGTTTTGTGTATTTAGAATCTGCACACACCACTTTATATGCAAAGGCACATGGTTGTTGTTGTGAAACATGATTTCGATTATTTATAGGCATGTTTGTGCACTCAAAATCAGTTCCATTCTCCAGCTTGGATTGAACGCCATATCCACAAGGTCAGGGTTCCGAAGTGGAAAGCCATGAAGGATGTCTCTCCCAAACGACGTGACAGACGCCTGGAGATTGATCCGAATCTACAACGGGTCATACAGTCCCAAGCACCAGGATGTTGTGGAACCTATGGCTATAACTGTCTCACCGGAGGAGGAAGACCAACTACTTCGTCGTTCCCCGGGAAGTCTTGATTCTCCACACATCCAGACTTTTGATGTAGACCGGTTGCTTAGACCAGGGTGGCGTTTCACTAAACTTCGTAAATTTACGAATTTTTTCTTTCGTAAATTTTTGCGTACGAAAATTGTACGAAATTCGTAAGTGCGTTTCACTTACGCTTGCGTTAGCAAATGTGCGTACGTACGAATTCGTAAATACTCTCTATTGTGAAGGTAAAATATTCGTCCTCTATTTGCGCGAAATGACGTAACTAATGTAAACAGCGCGCGCGGTCGTGATAGAGCGCACCTGTCAGACGACGAAATGGACGCAAAGAAGAAAACGTTGAAGGCAGAGAATTGGTCTAGCGATGAACGGATGGGGATGATCAACTCCATGCTCGAGAACTTCCCTTGACAAGTGAAAAGAAGAACAGGGAATGGGAGGAAGTTATTAAAAGGTATAGAGTGTGAATCGCCGACTGGCGGCTAGTCATGTTGATTCAATGATTGTGCAAATTCAAAAAAAAATCATTTCTTAATACTTAAATCACCAAACTGGGTATTTATTTCATTTTATGTCATAATTGGAAGTGGTAATTTTGTAAAAAGCAACAACAACAAAACAAAACAAAAACAAGCAAACAACAACAACAACAAATAAAGAAGTGACAAACAAACAAACAAAATATTTTGAGGGTGGAACTTTTTTGATTGCCGCCGTTGTAATGTAAGAACCATAGAACCTGAGAACCCTCTTAAGACATTTTTTATTTTATGTATTTTTACTGTTAAATTGTTTACGGAGTCGATCAATTTCTGACCATTATCTCAGCTGTGGAAATGTGACTTGCTCAAGGCCACAACGAAAGGTATCCCGGATTGAACCCTGGACCTCTGGGACCGGAATCAACTTTTCAACCCCTGCGCAAGTCCGCTTCACCTAGGGGAAAGGTTCATAGATCGAACAAAACACCCGCATGCGGTCTCTGGCTTTTCAAATAAAAGACTGTCTTGAATCTTACATGTTTACTTTATCTTCAAAAACTGAGTCAATCAATTTCTGACCATAATCTCAGGTGTATTTTGGGGTAAGACCGTTCCTTGTGAGTGTATTGTGGGTGGGTGTGTGGGGTCTTCTGCTTGGAATTTGGGAAGCAGTAATGTTCCCGACTTTGCAAGTTCCTAGTAAGTCACTGCAGCTTCCAATGCGACCGCTGGGGACCTAGGGAGGGTGGTGGTGGTGTAATCGCATATAAAATGGTATGTATGTGCTGCTCTAGGTTAGTAAAAAGAAGTGGGGCTTACAGAGCTGATCAAACTTAAAATGTGGGTGTTTTTAGAGCTGATAGAACTGTAAAGTTGCACCTTTAGAGCTGATAGATTGTGGGTACTCGTTAGAACTGCCTCGGCATGTGTACCCGCATTTGTTTTGAGCAAAAATAAGAAAATTATCAAAACATTTCTACTGAAAATTTTCAATTTTTATAAACATGGCTGTTGATGATAAAATGAGTGTTTAGCCCAGTCCAGGTAATATTTGGTTAAACAGGTATATTTGGTCCAAGGAATACCCAGTTTGGCCCAAGAAATTACCTATTTTGCCAAATTGATGATACCTGGCACTTGCCAAGTTCATACATATCCAGTGAGCACCACAGTCCCCACACCTCCGGAGAGACTTTGACTCTTGGTCCAGCAAATCCCCGCTAAAAGCCCAACACTGTGGGGACTGCTCATTGGTAAAACGACTGCTGTTTTCCCCTAAAGCTAGATCAGGATACCAGGGCTCCTTCTTGTAGGACCCTATTCCATATCTTTCATACAGTGGATCGGTTTGTTTGCAAGACTACCCCGAAGCCTGCTATATTTTCATTTCACAGCCTTTTTTGCCTAAATAAAGCAAACCCTGGGTATTTCCACTGCACTACAGTGCCAAAAACTTTGGTCAAAGCCCCGCTCATTTCCACGGCTATCCTCCCGCAAGGGGACCTCCAGTTAAGATACAAAGGATGGTGCACTGTGTTCATGTCCCGCGTTTGGACACCAAATTTTCCTGGCCCCAGGCGGGGATCGAACCCAGGACCTCTAGCACCAGATGCCAGTGTGCTAACCACTGTGCACTTTAGTTCAGGCAGGGCTTCTCTTGTTATCTAAACGGTCAAATAATGCTTACTACAGGGGACAGCATCCTATGAGACTCAAGTTAGTCAGATTGAGCTCAGATTTCCCCACCAACTTTTGGTCTTAATGAATCGATCGCGTTTATGGTGTTCAATCATTAATGCAGAACTTAATGTGTAGAAGGTGTACTTATCTTCGTATGGACGATGCATCAATACTTCATACACTGATCGTGGTCTGCATATTAATTAATCTTCACCATTAAATTTTGGTCAAATCTTCCTGATGGTCTCGACTACTTGACCTTGTATTGATTTTCGATGTTCAAAGCGCATGTCATTGGTTTAATTTATACAGTACTTGCTCGAAATCTATTTCCAGAGATGTAAAGGATTGGCCTAAAGATAGGGGTCGATACTTACTTTTGTTGTTGCATCTATTGCATGGGATCTCAATGTCTGAGGTTCTACGTCGTCTTTTATCATCTCTATTATGTCTTCTATCCCGGCTCTTGGAAAGCGGTACCTTGCTATCAGTTCCGGGTCCGAATACATTAACAAGGGGTTGGGCCTTTCTCTCAAAACTCGCTCTCTGCGTCTCCTAGGACGATTTTGTTGATGGGGACGGTTGAAAAGCAGCAAGTCAGCCATGACACTTACGCAAATTCTTTGATTTACGGCAGCCCACGACCGTTCGTAAATTTACGCAAGAATTTACGAATTTCTAAAGAAAGTTCTTACGAAAGAACGTTAGTAAAACGCTCTTAGCCTCTTGAAATATGCGTTCGCAAAATAATACGAAAAAAATGGACTTACGAAGTTTTGTGAAACGCTGCCCAGACGTATCCGGATGCCCTTAGTCCAGAGTTGTCAGCCGTGACTCCACCGGTAGCAGCACAGTTGTCGGGTCGGAACCTAGGAAACCGAGTTCGCCAGTGAGAGATTCACCCGGTCGCAGCACTGTGGTCGGAGGGGAGCCTAGGAGGATCGTGATGTCGCCGATCAGATTTCCGGATGGGCCTGCTGTGACAGGGTTCATACAGGCAAGGACAAGTACAATTCAAGGACTATTCAATGACTTTTCAAGGACAAGTTTTTAGATTTTCAAGGACTAGTTGATGGATAATTTTAACACATATTCGTGAATTCTTACACTGTTATTCAGTAGTATTTGCAGTCTGTGAATCAAAATCTGGTACTTCTTCCAAATTGCATGCATGACAGTGCGCCTTGAATTTACTGTCAGTTTGCTTTACCCATAGATACTGACTTGGCCACTCGCGGTTAAAGATACACTTGCCCATATCAATAAAATAAAGGTTCAATGTTATTTCAGGCTCTGAAAACATTTTTTCTACACCATTTTTGTTTGTATAGTCTGGAAATTGTTATTCACTGGTGGGGTATGAAAGCCCCTGCCAAGCCGAGCTGTAAGAAAGACCCTGCCGAGCCAGGTTTTTGACTTGTAATCGCCAATTTAACTAAAAATACCAAGAATGAATGGTTTCATATGTTGAAACAGATAAAGTCGCACAGGTGTCAAAGATATTGTTCGTCATGATTAATATGAAAACAAATTCGATGGCATTTTTCAATTTGACTGGTACAAAAGCTTAGATTTTCTATCAAATCCAATGAGTTTGGCAAATAGCATAACTGAGTTTACGTTAATTGTTTGCAATCATATAAAATCATTTCAAATGCTATAAAATCATTTCAAATGCGATAAAATATCATTCTGTATATTATTTTCCATGAAGATAAAGAGCTTTTAGCAATAAATAAGTCAAAAACCTGGTTCGGCAGGGTCTTTCTTACAGCTCGGCCCGGCAGGGGCTTTCATATCCACCTTATTCACGTCAATGGCAGATAAAATGATGCAATCTATCGTAAACCAATCCCCGCAAGAGAAGCAACCAAGATAGAGGATTTCGAGTCATTTCTATCCAAAGCAATCCTCCTTGTCTGTCACACTCAGCATGTTTGTAACGCCGTCACAAGCTTAAGTCTGCTTTTGCTTAAAATGTGCCCATTTTGTTTCGAAAAGTCAAAATATCACATATAAATTGTTTCCAGCTGTCTGGCAACTGTCTGGAACACAAGAAAAGTTGAAAAACAAGTACTTTTCAAGGTCTATGCTCAGTTTTCAAACACTTTTCGAGGCAGATTTTGTTTTTAAAAGACTTTTCAAGACTGCCCTTCATTTTCAAGTTCTTTTCAAGCCTGTGCGGACCCTGTGTGAGACCCAAAGTTCCAAAGCCTGTTGGAGATTCTGCAGGATCGAGGACTCAGCAGAAGTCATCTAGTTATGCGAGTCGCTCAACTGAGCGGCCCAGGTCACCCAGAAGGCAACGCAGCAGATCACCGAGGAAGCCCAGATCCAGAGACACCCATCGTAGATTACCAGTCAAGGCAGTGAAGCGTCAGGCATCTCCAGATAGAAGGGAAACAGTCAAGCGCCGCTCCGGACCTTCTTCCAGTTTGAGGCGAACAGGACATCGTCCAGTGGAGCCGAGCCTAGTCTTTCCATTTCCCGATCTGGGGATGTACCGCGACGCTAGGTGACTTTCAAGCCACGTGTGGAAACCGCTGTTTCGGATTCATCTTAGTCAAAGTCCTACTGGAAACCGTCAATTGTGCCCAGTAGTTCATTGTCAAGAAGTTCTATCTAGAGCCCATGCAGCAACGCACTTGCCGGGTATCTTTGACGACCCTACCGAGGAACTGGTAAGACGCGGAATCAGCGCTATCCGCATCCCGGAAAGTATGTTGTTAGGGACTGTCTTTAATCTGATGGGTTTTGTGTCGTTTATCAATCAACTTCGGCAAATAGAGAAGGGACACTATCACGTCTCGGAGCGTCAGGCGGAATGTATGAGAGTTATGTGCCAACTCTGTTTCCCCAGCCAATTCAACTGCAGTGTTACTACATTGGAGAGTTTTGTTACTTTTATTTGCATGCCTAACGGAAAAGGATCGACAGGAACTAATCAAGACCTATCCAGTTAGAACAGCTTGGACGGCTGAGGAGAATCTTCCCAGAGCATTCGACAGCCATTTTCATCTCGACAGATCCCGGGTCGTCGGTGAAGTAGCCATGTGACCCCCCCCCCCCCTTCTTATCCATCTAGGAGAGAACTACAGGACCTCAAGTCCCAGGGCTATTCTGTCGCCATCGGATTGCATCCTAAGCGTGCCTCCACGTACACAGATCAGGACTACACAGCTTTTCGGGATTGCTCGTCTTATCCAGAAGTCAATGCCCTTGGAAAAGTTGGCCTAGACTATACCGCCCACTCATCTACCTTCGGACAGCAACACGCTGCTCTGAACAGAATTTTGACGTTTCTTCAGCCCACGATGGTCCTTGTTCTTTATGCCAGAGACGCCCATTTGAAAGAAGTAGTGCCGTCGGAACAGAAGATCCATCTCCACTGTTTTCAAGGTACGAAGACTCTGATTGAAGACTAGCTCGAGGTATTCCCGAATTCTTTCTTCGGATTTATAGCCTTAGTTGAGTTCTTCTCGGAAGATAACAAGGAAGCCTTGCGGATGGTTCCAGATGACAAGTTACTGTAAGAGACGGACTCTCCTTACTTTCACATTGGAAGAAGGAAACGCTCTTCACCAGCGCTACTTGGGATGGTCGCTGAGATGGTGGCCAAAGTAAGAGGATCATCGTGGCAGGACGTGTTGGATGTGGGTTTGCGAAACGCTACTCAACTCTACGTCTGAGATCAGAGTCCAGTCCCCCCTTTGCCTTAGCATCAGGGAAGGGGTGTGAATTCCATCAAAAGATGAAGTATCTTATCCCAGCATCGGGGTAGATAAGAGCTCTGCAAGACCTCGAGGGGAGGTACACTTAAGTACTTGTAAACTGCTTAGTTTGGCTAAGTATGCTCAAGAATGATGTTCACACAGAGATGGCCGAACGCCAATTTGCAATAGAGGGAAGAGAATCCATGCCAAAAAATGTTCATGTCCGGGGATGAATAGCCGAAACCGCGGTATGGCCCATCACCTTTCTCGAAAATATGCTCACTGCTCTTAAAGGATCTCAGTTTTATTTTTATTCCCCTGATGAAACCTGATGTCCAGCTTCCAGTCAACCAATACCCACCCTAGGCAGCACTCCCAAAAAGTTAGTGGAGGAGAATGTAGTAGGAGCGAAGCGACTCGGGATTTCGGCTCGGAACGGTTTATACACCTCACCCAAAAAGAAATGCATTGTGGGTTGTTATTCTGCAAAATAATTCGCCGACCAATCAGGAGATTGCTATTGCCTGGATCGAACCAATCAGAATGCCAGAAAGCCGGTTTTGATTCATCAGGATGTTTATCATGATTTATTTGTTTGTTCTTGATGATTCATTGACTAGTTAGAGATTCACCACAAGGACCAAATAACTAACTAAATGTTATGAACCACTGCAGAAGCTGAGGGTGAGGTTAGGTACCTGTAAAACCGGTTTAAGCCCGCCATTAACTTTGTGTTACTGATCGTTCCAAGTCGATACTTCTGTAGTGGTTCTTTTTGTTTTATGTCTTGGTGTTTAATTTTTTTTGGGCTGTATGTTTTCAAATTCTAATTAAGTTAAGGTAACTGAGTGGCCACTTAATGGGAAAACAGCTGCTCATTCGGCTTGCGATGTGTTTCATGGTATGAGTACCTGATTGTTAGTTTGGTTTTGTCCCACCTTGGTTTTTGGAGTGGGGATCTTTTTCTGATTGCGCCTTTTCTTGGTCTTTGCCTACATGTACCCGAGATCTGTGAGAGTAAACGTCTGTAAACTACGCTAGTGCTTATCAACGCTACCAGTAACTTAAACAGTAAGTATACAAGCACAAATACTTCACTACTTACGTCCAAATTCCAAAATATGACTTTTATTGCTTATGTGCAGAGACTGGTGAATGTTATGAAAATTGCTACACTTATATTCAAAACACAAAGCGAAGTATTGGTTAAAAAAAAGCATTGCTCCAACTACACTTTGAAGAAATCATTAATTAAATACAGCGCTACAAACTGACATTCTGATGTTATATACACCAGATATCGTATCCAACGCCCTAATCCTATTTTATTTCACATAATTATTTACACAAACATGTAAGTGCATCTCTCTCCTAGATTTCTTCTAGATCTAGATTTCTTCTAAACTATGTCCATAATAATGTTGTATCTGATCCTGGCTCAAACCGTGGCTCCAGAAATATAAGAACTGTATGAACATTATATTTGCGCTTTGCAAACTTACTCTCGTCTATTTCTACAATTATGTCTTTGCCACCTATTTTTTCACTGTCTCTTATGATTGAAGTCTCGCAAATCTCCCTACAGAAACTTGCCCAGTCAACGTCTGTTCTACACGACAGCTGTAACTCGTGTTGTATCTGATCCTGGCTCAAACCGTGGCTCCAGAAATATAAGAACTGTATGATCTCTTCTAATGTCATGTTGCTCTTTTCAAAGAAAGTGCCAGTCCTCATACTCCGTCGGTGTTCATGTTTATTTGGCCCAGTCCTGACACGACAATACCACCGATGGCCATCTGACACCTTGCTGTCATTAATCAAACTCATATTCCCACCACATGTTAGACACTCTCTTTTGTCGGGCAACAAGCCCATCTTGAAACAGAATTCCAGTGTTTGGTTTTTATAAGGAATAAGTTCAGTTATTTAAATCCTGTAGTTGACAAGGTCATCTTTTTTGTCGAACTTCTTGCCATAGCTAATTGCGGTTTCACTTCCATACTGAGTACTCTTGTCTCTCATTTCTTGACCACACTGAACTGCGACTGAAATCTGTGGCTCTGACAGTGCCCATTTCTTTTTCAAAGACAATTTTCCCCTGTTTTCACTACCGGTATTCAGAGATATTTCCCCCAAAACCTTACGCTTCGGCTGTACTTTTGGGCCCGCTTTGGCCTCTTGGAAGTCACTCAGTGAATCGTCTAGGTTCAAGCTGTTAATTTCCATTTTGCTTCTCACAAATAAATCAGATACAACACTATACAAATTTATCCAAAGTAAGAAACTGCGGAGAAAAATGCGTCTTAATCGAACCTGATTGCCGACTACTTCACTACTGCAACATGTGTAAAACCCAAATTTTCCGCCACTCGAAACCTGCGCTAGCACTCAACGACCAAGTCGTTTCATTGAAGGAATAAATAATTACCTACGCCCAAGTTCGTGTCTTTCTTCGATCAGTGGTATTATCTGTTTACTTGTCTAGCTACCAAGCATTTTCATTGGATGATATCTAATTAGCCACGTGTTAAAGCTCTACTGTCTAGCCAGGCTTATTTGCATAAGCGGATGTTTCTGTTTACTTGACCTTCTGATCACGAGGTCATGGTTCGGAAGTCGAATGATCATACGATGATACTGACCTGAAATGTCATCAGCTCATAACTTTGGTCAATTTTTGAGTGGGAAAAATTTTACCATTTATTTAATTTTGGTTTAATATCATATCACACTAAACTCAATAAATTAAGTTGCTAAATATGCAGAAAGTCTGGTATAATGTTATGTTACTGTACTTCCCGGTCGTACCGGAAAATAGTAAACTGATAGAAAGCTTAACATTGTTAAAATGTGTCACCGTATGCAACGTCCGCCATAGCGCGGCGTGTATTACAGTTGTTATTATATGTTTATATGTCATTGTCTATGTCATGTACTAATTACTAATATGTCTAATTTGTTACAGCCGAACATCCGTTAGGATGTACTGAAGCGACTGACAGTAGATATGACAGAATGGACGATGATGAGGAGGAGAGAAGCGGTTGGGAAGATGGGGGTCGGGCGTGGAGCTGGGGGTGTGGGTTCGAATTCCACGAGAGTAAAACTTTTTTTTTTAGGAGGAGAGAAGCGGTTGGGAAGATGGGGGTCGGGCGTGGAGCTGGGGGGTGTGGGTTCGAATTCCACGAGAGTAAAACTTTTTTTTTTTTTTGCTTACTTTCTTTACGTATAACCCCACAAAAAACCAAGCCCCTCTTTTTTATATACCCCACAAAATTAATCCCCTTTAAGACACTTGGAGTCAGAAAAAAAGACCCTTTTTAGTGGCGGACAGATTCTAAAACTGCTCCAAAGAGAAGTCCAGGTGGACACACGCCTACTGACATAGTTTTTAACATAACATCTTTCAAATGACAAATTGGCTATTTGTTTAGTGTTTAATATCATAATGTTACCCCAAGAATTACAAGAATCTACTTTCGTCAGTTTGTTTACCTTAACATCACAGACGGTCGTGAACGGGCTTAGACGCCTTTCAACCTTTCCAAATTACTTTAACCAAATTCCTCTTTCCTCTTTGGCATGGGTGTATGATTTTTTAAATAATTTTGAGTCACACACAAAACACACCCAATTGGCAAGTACAATCAATATAGGGGACCTTATAGAATTACATTACGTTATCGAGTATTAATATAATTGTTGGATACTGACTGCTTTATTAACATACATTTTAAGAGAGTCTTAATATTAGAGTAAACATTGCTGTAACTTAAAACAGTTCCTACCACTCCCTCATTATCATAATTGCATTGATAGTCTTTGCTGCTTCGTTGTAAATAAATTAGTTCAGAGCTAGAACCCACTGTGTTAAGTTGTGTATCCCGAATACATAACAAGTTGTTTGGCGACGAGAATTTTTGTGCCTGAACTCAAATTTTGGATTAATTTCTTGGATTAACATCACTAAAATGGCAACATTTGCAATCGGAAATATTGGGGAATTTAATGATTTGACGGAAACATGGAAATCGTACACAGAGCGTGTGAAACAGTACTTCGCGGCAAACGAAATTGCGAACGAGAAAAAGGTCCCAGCATTATTGGCTATGATGGGAGGGAAAACCTACAGCCTCCTGCGGAATTTAACGACGCCAGACGATCCGGCAACCAAAGGACTGGATGACATAGTGAAATTACTAGAAAATCATCTGTCACCAAAGCCATTAGTGATTGCAGAACGTTTTCGGTTCCATAAACGAGACCAACATGAAGGTGAATCTGTAACCGTGTATGTGGCAGAACTTAGAAAGCTTTCGGAACATTGTGATTTCAAAGCTACCTTAGGTGATGCTCTACGGGACAGATTAGTTTGTGGGATTAAAAACGAAAACATACAGAAAAGGCTACTCTCGGAATCCGACTTAAAGCTAGACAAAGCTATAGAAATTGCCACAGCTATGGAAACGGCAGCAAGAGACGCTGTTGAGCTGCGACATCAACACAGACCAGATTCTGTACATAAACTTAGTAAGAGGACACCGATCCCTGCTAAGCACAAGAATGTAAATAAGGCATGTTTTCGCTGTGACAGGCCGAATCACACTCCTGATCAGTGTCACTTTAAGGAAGAGACATGTCGATTTTGCTCTAAAAAGGGACATATCGAGAGAGCTTGTTTGAGTAAAAAGGCTCAACAAAATAGGAATCAATCCAAGAAACACATTTCGAACAAGAAGTCTGTGAAATCTTTGGAAGAGGAAGAACTGTTGACTGTTAGCATAAATACGGTAAAGAGATCCGATGTTATCAGTGTTACACCCAAGATAGAAGGAAAACACTTGCAAATGGAATTAGATACTGGCTCTGCTATCTCTGTTATTCCAATTAGGACTTACAAAGAATTATTCTCCCACAAACCCTTATCTGAAACAAAGACCAGACTCAAAACTTATTCAGGTGAAACAATTACGCCAGCAGGAATTATCAATGTACTTGTAAACTATGAAGGCCAAGAACATAATCTTGACTTGTTTGTGGTGAAAAAGGACAGCCCTTCTTTATTTGGCAGAGCATGGCTAAAACACATTAAGCTTGACTGGAACTCCATAAAGTTTTTACAAACAGGAAAGTCAACAGAAGATAATGTCCAGGAACTGTTACAAAAGTACAGTCAGATATTCACAGCTGAATCAGGAAAGGTTAAAGGCATGAAAGCGTCATTAACTTTAAAGGAAAACGCTCAACCAAAGTTCTGCAAAGCAAGGCCAGTACCTTACGCTTTGAAAGAAAGAGTTGAAAAGGAACTCGACCGGCTCGAATCTGAAGGGATTATACAGAAAGTAGATCACAGCGACTGGGCTACCCCGATCGTAGCTGTTCCAAAAGGAGACAGTTCAGTCAGAATATGCGGTGACTACAAAGTAACTGTAAACCCACAACTCAAAGTTGATCAATATCCACTGCCGAGAATACAGGACATATTCGCGTCATTGGCAGGAGGACAGAAGTTTACAAAAATAGACTTGCGGCAAGCCTATAATCAATTGGAAATGAGTGAGGACTCAAAGTCTTATCTCACTATAAATACTCACAAAGGTTTATATTCCTACAACCGGCTTGTATTTGGAATTGCAGCCTCACCGAGTATTTGGCAAAGAACAATGGATCAAATTCTTAAAGACATACCAAACACCAGCTGTATTCTGGATGACATCATCATCACAGGAAACTCGGACGAAGAACATTTGAAAACTCTGGAAACGGTACTTCAGAGGTTACAGGATTATAACTTGCGCGTAAACAGGGACAAATGCAGTTTCTTCCAGGAAGAAATTACATATTGTGGACACAAAATCAATGCAAATGGATTACATAAGACACAGGACAAGATCGAAGCAGTAATCAATGCTCCCGTACCCGAAAATGTGACACAACTTCGTGCATTTCTAGGACTAGTAAATTACTATTCTCACTTCTTACCGAACATGGCAAGTGTATTACACCCCCTGTATCAGTTGCTTAAGAAAGACAGAAAGTACACATGGACACCAGCGGCACAAAATGCATTTGACACTGTGAAAGAAATGATAACATCTGACACTGTGCTGACACATTACGATCCAGACTTACCTGTAAAGCTTGCGTGTGATTCATCAGCATACGGACTAGGTGCAGTGATTTCACATGTAATGGAAAATGGTGAAGAAAGACCAATTGCATTCGCTTCGCGTACGCTAAATGCAGCAGAGAAAAACTATGCACAAATTCACAAAGAAGCTCTAAGTTTAGTATGGGGAGTAAAGAAGTTCCACTGCATGTTATTTGCAAGGAAATTTACGCTTGTTACGGATCATCAGCCATTGATATCGATCTTTGGTCCAAAGAAAGGGATACCCGCTACGACAGCAGCACGTCTGCAACGTTACGCGTTGTTCCTACAGGGACATGATTATGACATTGAGTATAAAAGCTCAAAATCGCATGCTAATTGCGATGGACTTTCGCGACTTCCGTATTCGCAAAGTGTGGATCTACCAGATAGTGACTCAGTAGAACTGTATAACTTGTCACAAATAGACAGCCTGCCTGTAAGTGCAAGTGATGTGAAGCGCAAAACACGTCGCGATCCGACCCTGTCGAAAGTCCTTGACTTTACGTTAAATGGATGGACTGACAAACCCCAAGACGAAAGACTGAAACCATACTACACACGTAGAAATGAACTTTCAGTAGAAAATGGATGTTTAATGTGGGGTATACGTGTCATTATTCCTATCAAGTTGCGGAATAAAGTGCTAGATGAACTCCATGAGGGACATTTAGGCATTGTGAAAATGAAAGAACTAAGCAGAAGCTTCTTCTGGTGGCCTCAATTAGGCAGTGACATTGAACAATTGGCAAGAAAATGCTTAGGTTGCCAAGTACATCAGAAAGCACCACCTAAAGCATCATCACACCCGTGGGAATGGCCTTCGGCACCCTGGGAACGCATACATATCGACTTCGCTGGACCATTTATGGGACATATGTACTTCATCGCGGTAGATGCACATTCGAAATGGCCAGAGGTACATGTAATGAACTCTATTACGGCTTCAAAAACGATCGACATATTAAGACAAATCTTTGGACGGTCAGGGGTCGTAAAACAGATTATCAGCGATAACGGTCGAACATTTACGAGCGAGGAGTTTCAAACATTCTGTAGAAACAATGGAATTATCCACAAAACATCAGCACCTTGGCACCCTGCTACCCAAGGGCTAGTTGAACAATTCGTGCAAACTTTCAAGTTAGCAATGAAATCGGCATCAACCGACGGCGGTTCGTTGCATCAGAAAATCAACAGTTTCTTGTTGCAGTATCGCAATGCACCACATGCAACAACGAACGAAAGTCCAGCAAAACTTTTTCTCGGTAGACAGTTACGATCTCGCTTGGATTTAATCAAACCAAATATCAGGGACACTGTCGAGAAAAAGCAGTTTATGTCTATCACTGAACCAAAACGTCCTCAGTTCAGTGAAGGGGAGAAAGTGATGGTCAGGGATTACCGTGACAATACGTGACGTTACGAGACAGAAAACCTCCGGAAAGGCTTTCGTATTCGTGAACAAACTTGTAAATAGAGTGTGAAAAGTGACATAAGGCTCATTACAGACAACAAGGGCATAATAAACCCCTTACTGTAATGAATATAGAGATTAGAAGTAATGATCACCTTCTTATCTTACTTGCATTTGTGTAAAGTCTGGTTTCTTTCAGACAAGCAATTTTCATCAATGGGCATATCAGCTGGGAAGGTATCTTGTTTCGTTAATGGCATTTTTACGGGAATTTCATTAATGAATATTAAGTGTAGGTGAATGAAATAGTATATCAAATGATAACAGCTTGTCTCAATGGGTCCAGACTAAGAAAGTGAATGAATGTAATCATGCATGCTTAAACTTATATAACAATGTATCAATTAAAAGTAGACTAGCTTCCAGAAAGTAAAAATTCAAAAGCTTAGACAATTAAGAGAAACTGTTTATTCATTGCTGGATTATTAAACATACAAAGACATTCACAAGTATCAGTTACATGAACTGATTCAAGGGACTTCTAATCTAGAGGAGGGAAGTGTTGGATACTGACTGCTTTATTAACATACATTTTAAGAGAGTCTTAATATTAGAGTAAACATTGCTGTAACTTAAAACAATTCCTACCACTCCCTCATTATCATAATTGCATTGATAGTCTTTGCTGCTTCGTTGTAAATAAATTAGTTCAGAGCTAGAACCCACTGTGTTAAGTTGTGTATCCCGAATACATAACAATAATGTTAATTGAAGCCCATTTCCAGTCCTACTTTTTCACACATACCCTTTTTACTTCACTATAATTCCAAGCGGCCAGAGTTATCCTAGAAAGCTACGAAAACCTACTTTCAATACGTCAATCAAACAATAACTACATTCAAGCCTTACTTTACCGATACCAATACATAATAAATCTAAATCATAGCCGCCCTTATTTATTCCGAGACATTCCTGCAACCCCAGCCCCTATCCCATATCTACCTATAATCCCACCTCAACCCATTGACGATCAGCTGCGCGCTCCGGCAGACGAAGTTTGGTGATTTCCACCTGAAAAGAACCACACGATGATATTACTTCAATTAACGTAAAAACATTCTCACACGTAGGCCGTTCTGCACTATATCAATATTAGTATTTTATGTAAACATATCAATCATTATTCAAGAAATGAAAGACCTGCATGTTGTATATTTTGCATACATCTGCATGTTGTTTGGTTGTAAAGGCATGTATGTTCATTTGTTGTTCGGTTATAACATGACATCTATCACATTTCTCACCGTTCATATGGTATCATAGTATAACCATTGGAATAAGTCTTGGCAATTGTTGTTATTAATGATGCAAACCAAAATTATTACATCAAAGACAACTGTCACATTGCTATAACCATTAATTATACAACTGCCTGGATTAAACGAATATGAACTTTATTGGGAACATCTTATTTGTTGATATTTGTCGTATATGTTGACAAAATTGGTGTTCACCTATACATTTAAATAAATGTACATCATGTCGTGTATACTGATTGTTGATTCAAATCTGATTGTATAATCAAATGTAGGATAAACATTCTTATGTTTGTAGGTTATACAATATTGACACTGTAATCAACGTACATTAAAATGTGTATTGTCATTATTTTGAAATATTTGAATAGTATTTGATTGTATATACATGTTATTACCTTTTATTGTTCAAAATGTTCTTGACATATTCGCCTTCACGTTTGTTTCATAATTTTCTCAACCATCGTTCTGTTAAACTGATGCTATTTCATCCAGCATCGGAAGCACAGGGCTTCCATTGCTTATTTTATAAAACTTTCAATGTATTATGAGTCATAAGTAGTATTGTTTGAGGGGGCAAAACGTGAGGTCTTTGTATCTTTAGAACTTTGTATCTTGAAGACTTTGTATTTTGAAGACGTTATTATCTTGAGGACTTTGTAACTTGAGGACGAAAGATTGAGGAATTTGTATCAGTTGAGGACGAATAATCTTGAACACTTCGTAAATATTGAGGACGTAAAAAAAATTGATTCTCGAATACATCTTCGCAGGACGCTGTCCTTACGTCCTTCTACAAAGTTCTTGAACTTACGTTTTTCTGGAACGTTTGTCTTACGTAAATTGATGAACCAGCAAAACATGATTGTTTCTACGACACATCAATGGTTACATGAGACTGCGACTATAAAAGCTACTCGCGCCCGCAACAATCCGAGCCCGCAACAATAACAGATTAGCTACACTTTTATATACAAAGAAATAAAAAAAAATAACAAAATGCCTCATTGCATATATCTGCTATCATCCTTAAGTTTACTTCTGGAATACATGTTTAAATTTCAAAACGATTTCGACATTGACTTAGACATTGACATAAGGAACTCTCTCCGGTTGATGAGATATTATACCAACCGCTTCGCCCGGTTGGTATAGGCTGGAGCCCATCAGGACCATCCAGCGTATGACAAGCATAAGACCGGACTTTGAAACGCTTTTCAGCAACCATTTATTTGTCTTTACCACCTCTATTTCGTTGCATTTCGAGATGGTGGTGGCTCGCATGACAAGGAATAGACGACTGCGTTGCTGTGAAGCTCACCACGGTCTACGTCTCTCTAGGATACAGCGTCTTAAGGGTCGACTTATCCAACTATACCAAAAGCTCTCGATAAAGATCGCAAGGAGAGGCGTAGCTGATTTCGATCAACAATTGCTGGATGGATTTTCGTATATATTGGAAGACAAAGAGCTGAGGGGGCCTGATGGCGTCCTCAGAAACGTTCGTGATAAAGATCACGCTTTATCGTAAGTAACTTATTTCATGTTTCTTGTCCTTTTTAACCACCAATTAGGAGACATTGCGCCGCGGCTGAACGCGGTCGTGCTGCTAGTTAGTTGGGCTAAACCCGCCACTGCCCATCAGGTTGTCTACTCTTCGTTTAACACGGTTTCATAGCGCCAAATACAACTTAAGAAATTTTTCTAACTTTAACTGTGACATAGTAAGTTATGTTTGTTTGTTGTAGCTTTACGTCCCGATTTACAATTTTAGTCATGTTGGGACGGACGGAGCAACCTTTCCTGGGCAATTTATTTCTTTTATCTCAGTACTGCGGGAGCTTCATGTGTCTTGCTCAAGGACATATTGCGACGCTCATGGGGATCGAACACAGGACCTCTCGCTCCGGGGTCCGACGATCTACCACTTGGGCTACCGCGCTCTCCCTGTTATGTATATGTAGAGTAAAACAGTGCGTTATGTATTAGCAACCGATTTTGTTAGCTTTAACCATAATTTATCTCATTAATTTCAGGGACACCTCATACGACGACGAATAGACCACATGACTTCAGAGTGAGTACCAAGACAATTTTATCATTTTAACACACAGTACTTACGTGATAGTATAAAAAAGCCTAAAGTTTGCTCTATTTTATCTAAAGCTTTTACTTGTTTATCGAAGCAAATTTTTCAATTATAGCTTTGAGTCAATCCCCTATAACTTGTGTGCCCCAGGGGTCAATCCTTGGACCTCTTTTATTTTTAATGTATGTCAATGACATGTCAGGTGCTATAAATCACAAGCTTCTTTTATATGCTGATGATTCTGCTATCTTAGTAGCTGATAAGAATATATCAACAATTGAATCTTTGCTACAGAATGAATTGGAGGTGATAAGTGAATGGCTTGTTGACAATAAACTCTCGTTGCACCTAGGAAAAACAAAATCCATTTTGTTTGGTTCTAAATCTAGACTTAGGTCTCAATCAAACTTACGAAATTCATGTAAAGGGACACATTTGAGTCTAAAGAAGAGGTGAATTTTTAGGTGCAGTTTTAGAACAGTGTTTGAGTGGTGAAGTCATGGTTAAATCATTTGTTCAGAAGGCAAATGCCCGATTGAAGTTTTTATACAGAAAACATAATTTTCTTAACTTGCATTCTAAAAAACTTTTAGTTATGTCTCTTATCCAATGTCACTTTGACTATGCTGGTTCGTTTTGGTATCCAGGTTTATCAAAATTCCTGAGAGAAAGACTCCAAGTTACTCAGAATAAAATGGTTAGATTTGTTTTGAAACTGGATCCAAAGTCTCATGTAGGGTCTGAGGAATTTAAATCTTTAGGATGGTTGCCAGTCTCCAAAAGGTTAGATCAGGTGATTTTAAATCACATTTTTAGGATCAGATCAGGAACATCACCTGAATATATGGGAGAGCGTTTTACTCTTGCTTCGTCTATCCATAACTATAGTACAAGATTTCGAGAAAATGGATGTTATCTTCTTCCCAAAGTGAAGAGGTTTGGCAAAAAAATCAAAGTGAAGAGTTTTGGCAAAAAATCATTTGCCTTTACAGGCTGTACCCTTTGGAATGCTCCTCCATCAAAAATTAAAAGTGTGAATAGCTTAACCACTTTTAAAACAGAAGTTAAATCTCATCTTTTAGATTCAGTTTTGATATGAATTCAGTGTTATTTTACTTATGAGGTAATCGCAGGTTGGATTTTAGGATATTTTTGATCTTAGTGATATATAGTTGTTTTTTTTTTTTTTTTTTTTTTTTAAATATCTATATATGTAACGCAATATCTGAAATGACACTATGTACAGTCCTAAGTAAAATAGTCGGCGGTGGTGTAGATCTATGGGTTGTAGTAGAATAGTCTGAATACCTGAAAAAAAAGTCCGGGAGCACCGTCCGAAACCACATCGCCGTCCGGGCTTCGCCGAGGCGGTTCTAAACTGCGCTCACAATCCATGCTTCATTGCAAAAACAGGTTAAATATCAATTTATGTTTTTATGTTTTAAAAATTTTCATCTTTTACAGCTTTGCTTGGAATGGTTTTCGTTCGTAATGTTTTGTATATATTTATAAAATGTATGTCATGTGATGTTGAATTAAGCGAACTTATTTTTAGCTTGATATATCGGAAGTTTTTCCTTGTGTTGTCGTAGTGCAACCTGTTTCAAGGTTAGCACTTTTCTGATATGCTGAAAATTTACATTTCTTACGGATAAAAAGGATTTATATTGCTGAAAATTTTCATTTTACGGATAGATAAGTGATTCTTATTCTTTCAACACATAGAGATCAACTTGTGTGAATGATCGTTTGAGATAAAACGATGTCGCTACTAGTAAATAAAATATAATTGTTAGATCCTTTGGAAGCAGTAAAAACATTCAAAGAGAGGTGGGTCATATTGTACAATTTCGGGTAATGAACCTTCATCAGTGACCCTTTACAAAACTGGCAGCGAAAGCCAGACATTCATGATTACTGCAATTTCAAGAATTTTCACCAGTTAGTCTAAATCAAAGACTAATATTCCCAAAGGGGCCAAAAATTCAAAATTCTGTTAAGATGATGATTCTTAACGTACAATATAATTGAAATACTCCAAATATCTTCACTGATCTCAAAGGATCAAAAGAAAAATATAATCTGCACTATGGATGATGTACGGGGAGACTTTTTAAGTTGCATTGAGAAAAAATCAATGAGTGTGTAAAAAATTACGATCGCGTATGAATGTTTATGAATGAAAATGTGTGTCGTCTACGGTAGACGTCAGGAAAACATGTCCGTGTAGTGTATACCCCCCTAAACCCCACCTTCACATGGTAAAGAAGGGGTTCACAGGGGTACACGTTTTTCTTATTTCCAAAACACAGACCGCGAGCACCCGTTGGGACCGCCTCGGCGAGGCGGCTCCAACGTGCGCCCACAGGGTCCCAAGCAAAATTTGTTTTTAAAAATATATATCCTATGGAATTTTCGATTTTCACAATTAAAAAGCTATATATTGCATGGGCATGTTTTCGTATCAATTGAACAATAAAGCTTTAAACATGTTACGAATTGTCAGGTCTGATCTATTCTTTGTTCTGTCCGATTACTGCCAGGTAGATTCATTGACTGTATCTGTATCTGAAAATAGAAAGAAGAAAAAAGGTGTTATAGTAGGTAATTTTGTAGTAATTTTGTGCCATTTGAGATTTCTTAACATTTCAAGAGAAGTTACATGTATGTGTAGAGAAGTAGAGAATAGTAAGTATAATTCATGTAATTTTGCATGATCATGTTTTTTTTTCTCAAAACAGGCTTAATGAACAGCTCAGTTCTGTCTGGGTTTCACTGTAATGTCATAAAAACCTTATAACTTTATTTTTAAGCATATTCTTTAGGATAATTTACAGTGATGAAGAAAGATATAGTAAGAAGCTACACATAAGACACACAAACATATATATACAAATGAACCGGTTTCATGTGGTTTTGTTAGTAAACATGATACGGGTTATCTTCTTTTCCGGCGGCGGCTACCGGATAATAAATGTTACAACGCACAGATGTAGCCCTATGTTAGTATATGAATAGCTAGAAGTATAGTCATTATAAGACTAAGAGTTAGATGTATCAACTTAATTCTGTATGGTCTGAATTTTGCGTTATATGATAACATATATATTATATAAGCAATTAGCTGCATTTATACATGATGATAACATTTTTGCGTTGTTTTAGAGGTATACAGTTTAACAAAACTGTTATTTCAATCAGTGAAAAACAAGGAGAGTGGGGCTGCACTTGATGTAAAAAATCCAGCTTCTACAGAGAACACAGGCCTCAGAGCATGCGGAATCATCCGCACCCTCTAAAGACTGTTTCTTAGTGCATCCCCAACTGATCCATTACTCAACCAGTTGAAGTGAGCTGTTTGTATTTTTGTTTATTTTTCTGGTGAATAAGGAATGCCTGATCAACCGGGCAAATCAGCATATTTGCTCTCCCCATGGACCATTCAAGCCTCATTTTCTTCTATTTATTGTTTATCTAAGCCTGATTTGATTAGAGTTCAGAGTAAAAGGGGTCATAGGTCACTCATTTTATATTAATTTATAACATAAATTTATTTTTATACTAGTGATATATAGTATATTTTTATAAGTATATTGCAACATGTAACTTGGGTGATTTGTATGCTTATTTGATTATATTTGACTATCTAAATACTTATCAACAGTGCCTTACTATGACTTGCAAATCAGTACTTAAGGACCACAATGGAAATAAGAGAGATCACTCTTTCTTTTTTGTGTCATCCTTGGTGGTGATTAGCAAGCCATAAAACTTTGCAATGGATAATTGATTATTTTTATGCACCCATGTGTGAAAATAGCATTTTATTACATTGTTCTGTTTTATATTGTATATGTTTGTTTTGCTAATCTGTGATACCGAAATAAATCAATCAATTCATTTTAATCAAAGACACTATGCATATTCTATGCAATGGCTTCGATGTTTTCGGCTTGGCGCTCCCCTATTTTTTATTTCCTGGCTGTGTTAAATTGAATAGGCCTTTTTGTACAGACAATACATTTCCATTCTCGTTGTTGTTCACAAGTGATTACAATCTTGTCGCCTTTAAATTCTCGCAAGACAATGGCCATGCGTGAACTTTCTACTGACAGGAGTTTTGAATTCTGTCAGATTGTTTTGTTTTTGCAAAGCTTTCACCATTCGAGTGTCAGCCCAGCTCAACTAAAACTCTCGCTATTCTCTGACTCCAAAAGAGACGTGGATGCAAATGACAGTCCTATCATTTAAATTTTGAATCACCTAAAGCCAAGGTGACAATTCCACCCGAACGCACTAGAACATAACTATACTTTATGCCTTCTATTTTTTCAGGTAATATATTTTAGGGCCCAGGGAAGTTGCTGGGATAGACTTTCAAGTGTCATCGTTTTAAGTGTACATTACTACCAAAATTAAACATATGTATTCTGTATTCTTAAATTTTGTTGTCTAGTTTTCTTTGCTTCCCGTTTGGTTTGGATTTACTTCTCTCTCAACAGCTATGGCCATATAGAGAAGGGACCTCGGTTAAAGTCTCATCCGAAAGACTGAACTCCCGACCACTGGGTCACATGGCCAGTAGCTTAATCGCCAGGCCACAAAGGCTTCTATTTTACTTGCTTGTGTTTTTATATTTAATTGTATCAATTCCTGAACCTTTTAACTTGTGTCATCTGAGAGAGAACATGAAATCCAGACTACAAAGGATACGATAACATGATGAGACGAGCTCGTAGTACAATATTTTGGCCTGGAATGGCAAGAGAAATAAAACAGTTCAAAATTGTGAACAATGTGAAGAAATGAAACCTAAGAACCAGAAAGAAACTCTTAGACCGCATAGTGATGGGAGTGGTCATTGGGATAAAGTAGGAACTGATTTGTATGAGATAAAGGGTCGAAACTACTTGCTGGTAATTGAGTATTACTCAAATTTGATTCAGGTGGACCAGTTATCATCTACAACGTCTAAACAGGTTATTGACAAACTTAAAAAAAATCGCGAGGTTAGGTTTACCGCGACAAATAATAAGTGATGGAGGTTCAAATTATTCTTCAAGTGAATTTGAATCATTTGTGAAAGAATGGGGTATCATACACCATATTATGTCACCAAATCACCTGAACTCGAATGATAAAGCTGAATCTGGGATGAAATGGATAAAACTTTGCAATCTGGAACTGATCTCAATGTTGCATTGCTTGAACAAAGGAACACTCCGAGGAGAGATATAGGCTTACGACATGTTTCATGGTATAATACTTAAGTGTCATTTTGCTTTTTCCCACCCTCGGTTTATGGAGTGGGAATTTCTTTCTGAATGCGCCATTTCCTGATCATTGCCTATTTTTACTTTTTTAAGCCCAATTGAAATGATGTTTGGCCGAAAATCACGAACAATGTTACCAACTATCTTTAAAACCACTGAATGACTTACTGACTTACTAAAAACGCTCACGGAGACAAAACACCGTCAAAAAACTATAACAAAGGCTCAAAAGATCTACTGAAAGTTAAAAGGAGAAAATCAGCATCATTCGAACACCAGAAAGGGTAACCATGGACGCAAGGACTAGTTGTACAAAATAATGATCGAAACTATGTAGTGAAAAACACTGATGGTATTCTGTATAGGAGAAACCGTTCTCAACTCAGACCGTCAGAACGTGAAACCATATTGCGAGACAGTTCATCACCTAGCATTTCAGACTCACCTGAACCTAATGTGGATGAAAAAAAAACCTCAATGACATTTATATCTTACTTAGTGTTACATTTTAATACGATTTCAATATATTTTATCGGTTAAATTGTTAGAAGCTAATGACCCATCATTGTCGTTAAACAACAAAGAAACACACGTCCGTTCAGTTTATATGTTTCATGGGAGGACCTGTGATCTTAATCACAAACCCCATTGTATGCGTTTACTTTGGAATTGGTGTGGGAAAGTATGAAACATTTCAGTGCTTCGATATATCGCGATATGAAATGAATAATTACAGACGCAAAACATCAATTTTTAGCTTTGCCATAAATCAAGTTAATGTAACTTAATGATAAGAAACGAATATAACTTAGAAAACAAGATTCAAAACTGTGTGGCTGTGTCGATTGTTGTTATAGGTTGGTTCGTCTTCTTCGTTAATATGATGACATATGCTATCTGTATGATACGTATCTGGGAGAGTAATGATGTCTTTGGAAGTAATACATATAAAAGAAACTAATTCACTCCAAGGAAATTAGACTTTTGCCGGAAATTGGGTAATGTAAATTAACTCTGTTGCGAGCTGAATAAAAGAGACGCGAGTTTGCTTACAGCGCAAATATTGCTTTAACATTTGCAAGTTCAACAGTGTGAGTTGTAGTACGAATAGGAATATGACAACTACATCGACAAAGTAGAGCGTATAGTGAACGAAAACGGGACTGTGTATATACTTATAGGCAGATTGTTAAAGCACAAAGTAGCGGGTATATCCGTCGTGCCTAAGACTAAACTTGCATATCTTCAAATAAGCGACTACACAAACGCTTTGAACGAAGGAAGCTTTGACAATCAATGTTCAAAGTTTGTCTCGCTGAGTATGAAAGAAGCAGCCATGTTGCGACAGCAGATACTGTATATACGATGGATGAGCTGGTGCATACATTAATACAATCTGTACCTAGGTATTCTAAGAGACGAAAAAAAAACGTCTTACGTTTCGCCAAGACAAGATCAACCGACTGCAAACAACTTACTACTTACGGCGAAATTGCTACGAATGCTAGCTATGAACAAGAGCAGTCCTATGACCCAGTGGCCAGTTTCCGGTGGTCAATCGCTTCAACAGCAACCTGGGTCTTTTTCTCAGGCGGCTGATCAGTATCAAATGAGCGTTGCATGAGCATATTCTCCGATAACACAGTCTGTTTCGGCACAACCGCCAAGATGTGAAAAACATGTGATAAAATATTCGGAATCATCAGAAAACAGGAAATTGGACTTTTCTTGACTTTGAAAAGAGCTAAAAGCGTTCCCTAACTTTTTGTGTCATGTGTATATAACATTTTCATTCCTGCCATTACACAGGAAGCAGTAGCTCGCTATTCCTCTTCTTAAAATCCCCTTGATAATTCTGATAACTTAAGTAAAAGATAATAACATGTATGCCTGCAAAATTACATTAAAATTAAACATAACATTAAAGCTATTTTACTGATTTGGCGAATTTTTTTGCTGGTAACTGAATTTATGGCCAAAATGTTACTTATTAGCGAGTTTTTGGCCAAATTTTTACTAGTAAGCGATTTCAGAGGTATCCCATTGAGACCCTCAGACAGCGAGAAGAAGTTTTCGTCGGGCAGCTTACTCAATCTGTGAGTCCTTGTTTTTGATTCATCAGGATGTTTATCATGATGTATTTGTTTGTTCTTGATGATTCATTGACTAGTTATAGATTCACCACGAGGACCGAAGAACTTACTAAATGTTATGAACCACTGCAGAAGCTGAGGGTGAGGTTAGGATCCTGTAAAACCGGTTTAAGCCCGCCAGTAACTTTGTGTTACTGATCGTTCCAAGGCGATACTTCTGTGGTGGTTCTTTTTGTTTTATGTCTTGGTGTTTAAATTTTTTGTGCTGTTGGCGCCTTATGTATGTTTTCATATTTTTAATTAGAATAAGGTAACTGAGTGGTCACCTATTGGGAAAATAGCTGCTCATTCGGCTTACGATATGTTTCATGGTATAAGTGCCTGATTGTTAGTTTGTTTTTTCCCACCTCGGTTTTTGGAGTGGGAATCTCTTTCTGATTGCGCCTTTTCCTGATCTTTGCCTACTTGTACCTTTTCATACGCTTCATGTCATTCTACACAGCGCGTTCGACATAGGTTATGCAGTTTCTTCTTGTCAGTGTCAGTTTAAGTCCTTTCAAATTCTCTATCTCTTCACTAAATTCGGAAAGAAGTAGGCTGTTTCCGAAACTGTACCAGCCATGTGCCTAATCATTGGGATAGGGCAAGCTTTCACATTCACCAGATTTAGAATATGAACAACCGTGTGTATACAGCGCTAACGGATTCAGTTCACACGATCGTCCTTGAACACCTTGAACACCAACACGAGCCGCACCGTCATACCCCTGTCTCCTACAATCTTCAATGTCAAGACCCCATTCATTCGACTTCGGACGACAAGATGGTTATGGCGATGGCTTCTCTAGTAATCCTTTCTGTTGAACAGAACTGAGCATCACAATAACAACTTGAATAATAAACTATACTATAATCAAAATCAAGTTGTAAATATCTTCTATTTTTGTTCGTTTGTTTAACGTTCTTGTCATTTACAAAAACGGCAACCTGTTCTGTCAATGCAACCTGTTTTTGCCCAGTTACGAGAATCCAATTTTATTATTGTTAGCTGTTGATTTTTTATCTTATACTAGAGGACTTTGAAAACGCCTACATACATAAAGATCCATAAAAAATTGTTCTCTCGTTTGTTTGATACAGCTGTTTTCACAGACGTTATCGAGACAAAGAAAACCTTAAAACGGCTACAATAAACGGATTTTGTCAAAACAAACCGTCTCTAGTGATACCTAACGACATTAACCCTTATTTGACGGATGGATTTTCCCATCGTTACCATTTGGGTGAGTCCACTTTCATTTTTAGGGGCATCAGGAGTGGTTTTTAAATTTTATTCAATTTTTCAATGAAAATTCTCTAAACAAATAGAATAGCCCCAGATGGGACGCCGCGTTCTGCGGCGTCACATCTGGGGCTATTCTGTTTGCCTATGTCCCATAAAAGGGACGTCAGACTTAAATGAGTTAAGCACAAGAAGAAACAAAATCAAAATGGGGGATTTCTTTCAATAGCGTTTGAGGCGCTAACGTTATTTGATGACGTCAAGCGTAAGTGTTCAAAATACCAGTACCCATTCGATTACAGCGTTGGCAGTTATTGTTATTTTTACGTAAGTCTTTGCCTATTCATTGTGCACAAAATCTTTTGAATTCGTATCATTTTAAACGCAAAAAATAAAGTTTTCTTAACGTAAAAGTGACGTAACTTCCGCTGGTTTAGTGCAAATGGGGGCAAACCAACAGCATTTGCTTGGCTTTTAAAGTACTTAAGGGCTTAAGTAAATTCACTTTGAATTACAGATGCGTTTCCAATACAATGAGTTTTGACATTTTATTTCCATCATGATAGCACTGAATTTTAAATCATTCAGACTAATAAACATGATAAATAAATCAAATTTCGAGCCTAGGAATTCATCAACGCTAATATTACATATACCTGAAGAATGATATAAAACAAATGGTTTAAAGTTTTAACCAGCTTTAGTCCTTGGACGTGTGTTTGCCCTTAGAATACATAGACCTTTTGGCTTTTACAATATTTACAAATACGAACACAATGGGGGTTTATGTGTGAACACAAACCTGAGGGGTTCATAGTCATAGTTTTTGAATGGGAATTAGTTCCAGGTGTTGTCGTAGGCTGGTCTGTAGGGGAGCAGGTGTGTGTGGGAGGCACTACAGGAAGAAGATGTTAAACTGATTCTACCGGCGGTGACTGCGAGTCAACATCCGTTGGTGATGGTATTTGAGGGGCGGTGTGTGAAGGGTCACCAGATGGGAATCACAGGAGGAGCAAGGAGGGATGAATTCGAGCTAATAGCGTCTTGGGTTGGCTCTGCTGCAAGCGTGTCTATTTTTTGAGGGTCATTTGCAGGTTCTAAAATATATAAAGTGTCATCTTTCTCGGCATACTACCAAATACGAGCGCTCACATTGCATAAGATAACTAGATTAGCAACAAATGGTAGATTAAAGCTACAAGTTTTTGAAAGGTATAACATGCTTTGGAGGCTTATAGAGCAAATAGATTTATTTTTAGCTTTTTCGGCAGTTAAATAAAGGTGAGATTTGGATTCATTTCAATATAACAGATACATGTATACAAAAATATTATCTGCATGTCTCCAATCGTAATATTTTTTTGTTTATAACTTTATAGAAAACGCAATTGTCATGAGACCGTATCTATATGTATATTTATTAATAATTTGCCAAGTACGAACCTGCATTCAGTTGAGAAGGTCCCAGTTTGGAGGTATCAACCCCTTAAATGGTGAACGGGAACAGTCCACAGCGGCGAAAACCATGGAAAGCATTTTCTAAAGTCGCCACAGGCAACCACACTTGTTTAAAGACCTCAGGAAAACACCTCTTTGTTAGGATTTCTCTAATGTGGTCAATCTGCCATTTCTTAACGGCAGAACTCCACGCCCTCTTCATCGACGAGAATAGTCCGTCACATGGCTGCAGAATATGAGTGACATTCGGTAAAAGGCAGTACAAGATAATGCCATTTTCTTTGCAGAACTCATCGGATTGAATCACCATCTACAAATAGAAGGTTTCTAAAATTCGGGAATGCTAATCCATTTTCAAGGGGCTTGAACAGTCTGATCATTACCTGTAATAATTAACATTTGACATGCATGGATAAAAAAGAAATAATAGGCAATGATCAGGAAATGGTGCAATCAGAAAGAAATTCCCACTCCGAGGGGTGGGAAAAAACTAAAATGACACTTAATTACATGTCGTAAGCCGAGTGAGCAGCTATTCCCCAATAGGCGGCCACTCAGCTACCCGAACTGAACTAAAATATCAAAACGTACATAAGGCTCAAACAGCACAAAAATTCGACTTAAAAACACAAAACAATTAGAACCACAACTGCTGGTATTTTCATATCAATGTGATGCTGTAGAGAAGCCTGAATCTTTTTGTTTATAATGGCATGTGGACAATTTTCTTCAGTTCATTTATATATGAGCTGCCTTGTAAGAAAACCAACAATCTGGTTTCTGATCTTGCCAGGCACAAATCGGGCTGCACAGCCACAGAAGATGGCTTGAGGGTGAAAATTTCGATTAAGATCGTAGAGGTTTATCTTTAGCCATGTTGCGAACACTAAAGTGCGGATCAGCTTCGCGTCGCATCATGCAAATTGTCGATTTTCTCACGAGCTGTTTATTTGTTTCATGTTCAAAGTTTGCTGGTTGATTATTATAAAAAATACTAGATTGTCTTTACTGAATACCGAAGAAAAGCCTAAAATTACTATTATGTAGTACACCTGTTGTGTCAAAAAATTTTGCTCACATTTATTAGAGAGCTATTGTATTTTGACTGCAAAACAAACCACTACAAGATATACTGTACATAGGATACTTCAAACACAATTTTAATTTCGTTTGGCCTAAAGGTTGAATTAGCCAATCAAAAAAAAAAATAGTTTGCCCTGTCAAAGCGACAAATATGAGCCTCCGTATGACTTTTCCTACAATAAGGATGTGTCGCAAGCAAAATCAGAATGCACAACCACCCAGTCTGGTTAGTCTTTGCCTTGCACTCAGTGGGTAGCTAAGGACCCTAGCTTTCTTCAGGCAGACAGCGAAGACTGATCAGACTGCAAGAATTCGCAGTCTAATCTTATTTTTTGCTGTCAGCACAAATTTAATGTAGGAAATGTCATGCTAAGACAAGCATCATGCTATGGTCGACAGCATGTGATTTAGAATATTAAGTAAAAAGTAAAGTTGAATAAGATGAAAATCATAATATTCTGGAACCACACAGAGAAAAAATTATGATTCTGACTTTGCAAAGTTTCTAAAATAACTTAAAACTCAAACTTAAGCTTAAGCTTAATTTTGCGCTGCATGAAAATAAGAACCTTTAAGTACTTAGCTTCAAATCTATGAACATATCCCTACAAGGTATATGTCAAACTCAGGTCTTGCTACCTCTTTTAGTAGCATGGAGATTATTGTTTGATTATGAGATTAAGTTTTGTTTTTCCAACAAGTGGTATTAGTTGACACTGTATCCGGTTGGCAGGCCTAGTTAATGAATACCAAGACAAATTCAACTTTATATGAGAAAGTTAAATTTACAAGGGTATACATTATTTTCATATTTCTGCTCAAAGACATGTATTGCCCAGAAGAGATTATCTCCCTTTGACAACTGGTCAATGAATAAGCAGTATTTTTGCTAACACACTATTTTGATATGTTATTGTTTAACTACAATCATTCCGTGATTGTGTTAATTGCCATTGGTGCTATCAGGGTGTTTACTTTTATAAAGATTCTAGTCCTTTTACAGATGTTTGTAATGACTAAAATAAAGATTGCTGATTTTGATAAATGTTTTTTGAGAATAAATATAATTGGAAAAAGTATGTTGTCAATATTTCCTATTTCCTTATGGGCCGTTATTAAGAGAAGTGAATGACCACTAAAAGGCACTCAATATAAAATACCCCCTCCCAAAATACTGGTTAAGACCTAGAACAGATGGCTATGTCAATTCGGGAAAGGTACGAATTCGGTAACGTTACGGAATTCGTTAATTGAGAGTTAACTAATTCGTTAACATGTTATTATAGATTAAATCGGCGGTAATTGAAGAGCATCGGCATGAAAATTCCGCGAAAGTGTGTGACGCCAAACACTTCCGGAAACGTTTGAACGGGAAATTCAGATATCCAACCAAGATTTTCACGGAGATCGACATCGTAAGTATATAACCCCATGACCACAACTAGACTTACATGCACGTGCCGGATTATCCAATATATTTAAAGCTTGTAATCCATTATCATGTTATTCCTTTGATCGTATTCACTTTCAAAACATGTTTATCCGTGTACTTTGGCTGTACTGCGTCATTGGCTCTGTTTTTTGGCACCAAAACGGCGTACGCCGCTGTCTCGCCGGTGCCTCCTTCACGCCGTACCGGCCTACGCCGGTCTAAGCCGATCACGTGACCGGCTAAACGGCGCGTTCGAGTAAAAGAGTGCCACCGGCGAATAAAGAAAATGGCGACCTCCATGTCCGTTGTAGCTACCACATCAACAATTGTAGCGTTGACTGAGTTTTTCGAGGATGACGAGGTTCCTATCATGTTTGTGGCCGGTTGTATCACTGCCTCATTGTAAGAAATACTCGTAATAGTAAAAATGATCAATGAAATGGCTTCTTTACAAATTTATAATAAAACTTTGGCAGTGGCTAGGGATACGGCACCGTATCTTTAGCCTGTGGGCTAGGGATACGGTACCGTATCCCTAGCCTGGCGGCTAGAAATACGGTACCGTATCTGTAGCCTATATATCGGAAATGGCTAAAGGTACGGTATAGATCAAAAATCGATAATATAATATTTTCAGGTGAGCTTTAAGTTGAAGCATTGCAAGTTTCCTAATGAATCATAAAAATAAACATTTACGGGTGTCTTACTTTTCTCACAGTTTCATGGTTGGGCAAGCTCTACACATACACAATAATCTAAACAGTAGTAGCGTTAATTGTTTTTAATTGCTTGGGAAATTATGCATATACATAACAACTAAAAACGTACGCGACCAAGGCGTTTTGCATGTTTTTGGAGTATCAGTTTGGCTAGTCTTGGTCATTAGATCTGGTATAAAATGTTATATTTCGATTGCATTTTAGGCAATTTATTTCTTGATTTTAATGGAAAATCGCATGTAAACTTTTAAATAATAAAAAAACTCCTTTGATAAACGAACATACGTGTATCTCAATCATTTCGGCGCAAAAAGAAAAAAAAATCGATCGACTTCTTAAGTTTAACAGTAATTGCCAAAGTATCACAATATGCTTTCCAATTTAAAGTAAGCGCATAAAGAACAATCACGACAACAAGAAAACGTGTAAACCAAGCGTAAAATTATATCATGAATCACGGAAAGAGTTCTTTGATAGACAATTTTTTCAACTGCAAATTCTAACTTAGAAAGCGCAAGTCTTAGAAAATGTCAAATTACTTTGTTTCAAATTTTCAAGTAAATGCACTGACGTGGAGAGCCGCAATTCAAATTTACGCATTGTCTTTATCTGCAGCGCTTTGATAATGACATGTTTTACATAGATAGATTCTCTCTCCTGTCCCTCGAGACTTGAAGTTCTTGCCGCCGTGAATACACCTGAATGTAACCTCACAGTATTTTAGTCTTTCGTTCGACTTATACGAAATACGCACTTACTTGTCGCCAAAAGATGAAATTTTATTCATATTCATCCTTTAGAACTTTATAATATGACTGCAATAGCTATTCTTCTCAAACACTTCACTTCTCTATGGCTATCTCATCAGACTTATCAGATCTGGTCAGTGCTTATGCAACAAATCTGTTTATTCCCATCTGTATAACAGTTAACTAATCACAACACCATTAACTACTAACAGCAGCAGTCAAACTCTGACCACAAGACAGATTAATTACCCAAGTAAAATTTCCCACAGATGTTATCAGTGAGGAAATTGTGTTTCTGGCACTGAGAACATATTGCCTTTCATTTTAGTTTTCATTTCATTTTCGGCTGAGTTTCATTTCAAATCATACCACTATGCCAGTTTTCAACATGGGATAAAAAAAACACATACTCATATGGAAATATTTTGGATTTGGATTTTGACAAGATGTAATAATATATCATAATGAGTAAAAAGTATTACAATTATATATGCTATAAAAGGAAGATTTCAACATTTCTTCTGTGGGTGTATAGGCCGGTTTGTATCAAACCTGGATGAAAACCCAGGAGACCGGTTTTCACGCGTCGCAGCTAAAATGGCTCTGGACATACTGTATACAGTGAAATGTTATAAAAATATACAAAAGCTGTAACCAATGACTGTTAAAAGATAAGATAAATTATTAATGTCATCGATGTTACAAAATGTATTGAACCTTCCTATCCTTTGCAGTTTAATGTCCATGTCAAGAATATGTCCCCCATATTGAGATGGGCAAATCAATACAAACACATATGAGTTCAATTAATTAATTCAAACTTTAATGGAGACATTAATTCAACATGTATATAGTTGTGTTAGTTTCTATATTATACACTAAATCGATTAAGATATATAAGAATACTTACAACTTTCGAATGCAATGGGCTTTCAACATCAGTGAGATTTAGATCTCCTTCACCAAGATACAAACTCTTAAGTCCTAGGGAAATCATCTTTGTCTCTTGAGTTTTCATTAGTGAAACTAATGGAGAAACTACAATGCAGCACAAGTTAGGCAATGCTATTTTGTCCTTTGTCCAACTCAACACATAAGGAGCAATTTCAAAAGTTAATGATTTTCCACTTCCAGTTGGTGAACAGAAAAGCACACCTTTGCCACTAGAATATCCTTCAATGACAGTTCTTTGATTTGGGCGTAATTCTGTGTAATTAAACTTTCCAAGGGCATATGATATTGCACTTTCTATGTTTTATATATATGTATGTATGCATGGTTTAATAAAATACATAAAATGAATATCCAAATCAATTATTACTAAAGCACAAGCACTGTTACACTTTATAACTTGAAACAAGAGCAGACGTCTAATGTGCTACTTGCTTGAAATGAATGCTGTGGCTTTTACAATTTTATTACCCTTATCTTAGTGCTGGTCTTAGGTCAGCAATATCAGAACCACCTGTTTTATTGAGTTTACTTGATTACCTCTACTCAACACTGATGATGATGTTATTCCCATTAGGGACCTGGAACATATTTATGAATGGCTTTGATGTCTGTAGTAGCCCAGGATTCCGGCTACTGCTCTGCCAGATTTGATCAGTCGTAGATGTTTGAGTCAGCTTAGTATAAAATGTGGAGTGGCATATTAGCTTAAGATAAAATAAGGCATGGATAGTTGGTATGGAATCTAAAGACAACATCTACGACTGATATCAGTCTATGCTCTTGACAGAGGCACATCAGTCTTTCGGTCACATACAATGCTATATTGAACATCCTAATTATGACCATTAGTAACCCATACATCAGTTATTTTGTCTTTTATTATATCTTACCAAAACGAAATGCAAGAGATGATGAGACAGACTGTGCATGAACACTACTTATACCAAGTACCTCTGACATATATCTAGCTGCATTACCATTGAAAAAAGAAGTATGATCATACAGACTCTAAACTTACATGAATTAAAATCAATGCAATATATTGAACAGACAGGTAATTTATTTGAAAACATATAAACTGCTTATAGATATTAAAAACAAAAGAATAGTTGAAACATATACATGTATAAAACAGTTATTAAAATACACAACAAAAATGACAAAATATGACAAAATAATCTAATTTAGATACAGGTATGTTCAAAAAGTTATGCTTCTTGTTCTCTTGTATTAATTTGTTAGCCACTTTAAGCATCTACTGTGAAATGTTTCTACAGTCTGAGCATTTTTTACATCTGCTGGTAAACTATTCCAGACTACACAACCAGAATACCTTAAACTATGTTTGAAACCTTCTGTATTAGACTTGGGTGGAATAAAGCACCCAGTAGAAGAGGATCTAATAATAATAATTGGCAAATTAAACAATGCCAATGTCTTACTTCAGGGGTTTAGCACTAGGACAAAATAAATCAACACTTCATTACTGTTTTGTTTGTTGTTCGCATATTGAGGCGCGGACATCGTTTTGATGGTTAAGCATCTAATTGAGGCTGATATTATCTTGTTATTATCTTCACGCATGTGAGTTGGCTTTATATCCTTTGATGTGGGTCAATGGAGATATTGCACAAACACACACTCAAATATAACAGTTGAAAATTTAACACACTCAAATATGACAGTTGAAAATTTCGTTCCAAGGGGTTAGAAAAAAATTTGAAATCTCTCAACTTTATACATTAACATTGTTTGTCTGTGTTTCTAGTCTTCCATACCTTTAGCCATTTAGGATACTTGCAATGATTCAACTTAAAACTCACCTGAAAATATTTTATTATCGATTTTTAATCTATACCGTACCTTTAGCCATTTCCAATATATAGGCTACAGATACGGTACCGTATCTCTAGCCGCCAGGCTAGGGATACGGTACCGTATCCCTAGCCCACAGGCTAAAGATACGGTACCGTATCCCTAGCCACTGCCTTGTAAATCATCATGAAATAAAATATGTTTAAACCAACTAGTGATAAACCAATGTTTAAACCAACTAGCCCACAGGCTAAAGATACGGTACTGTATCCCTAGCCACTGCTTAAAACTTTACTGTAAAAATATTACAAGTATAAGCTTTCACAAAAAGCTTGGTCTACGCTACGCATAAATTAAATACCAGATCAGAAATCGGTTTACTTGTCATGCTAAAACAGGTCACCTTCCATTTTTTACCCTAGAATTAACGAAAGGCAAATTGTGTTGTTGGTTTGTTTGTTTTTTTCTGATAGGGTAGCGTGGTGGCTCAGTCCGACTCCAGAGTGAGAGGTCGGGTTCGATCGGAAGCGGGTCAACTCGGCCTGGTACCAACTCTGCCCCCGAGTCAACTCGGCCTCGGGTCAACTCGGCCCGTTTATGTTCAGTTTGATGACCAGACTTTTTGAATGGGGATTTACTATTCAGTGAGATCAACTCAGCCGGGTAATCCTGTTGAATTTTTAAAGAAGTTTTAGAAATCAGATTTTGACAATACTAAATGCATGGGCATAATTAAAGGCAAACACACTAATTAACTAATAGCAATGCCTGTCTTTCATCTAATGACATTTTTCACACTTACATGTCCAGCACGATTATTTAAAGATAATCTCTTACCCTATTAATAAAGCAACCATCCTCTGTTGAATTAGTAAAAAGACATAGGTTGCAAATTCAATTTAAATCGTTGCAATCAAGATGAAATTATTACGGTGCCGTTCTTGTTTGAAATTATTGATTTGACGGAGTGAAACACGGAAAAAAATGATGAAAGAATCAATTGACATTTTGCGCCCCCGCCAATCGGGGCTACATGAGGAAAACACGTCCGTGCAATGTAGACCCCCTTGAACCCCACTTTTATATAGCAAAACTGGGGTATGCAGGGGTATACCTATTTTTCTTATTTTTGCTCAAAACATAGATTGTGGGTACACGTTAAAACCACCTCACCTATTTTTGCTCCAAAACATAGATTGTGGGTACTCGTTAGAACCGCCCTGGTGAGGCGGTTCTAACGTGTACCCACAATCTATGTTTTGAGCAAAAATAAGAAAAATATTTTGAAAAATCCAATGATTTTTTTAATTTTTACAGGTAAAAAAACATCTCTGTATATTGCATGGACAAGTTTTCATAATGTAGGAGAAATAGATGGGCTGACTAATGCCTCTGCGGCAGGCCTTTAGGTGGGTCTGAGGGTGTCATCTTACCCCCAGGTTACTGCCTTTAGGCAGAGCTTGAAGGGATCATATATCTTCAAGTTGGGTAGAAGTCCCACAAATTCACGGGCAGCGTCCCGACATGACCTTAGCTGTTGACTGGGACGTAAAACCGCAACACAAACAATATTTGGAGAAAATAAGGTGAATGATACACAAATAATACACAAATTCCTATTTTAATCATCTTTGGTGTTGACTTACATACACCCATATAACATATAAGGCTGAAGTGACCCGGCCGAGCTGACTCGGGCCGACTTGACCCGAGGCCGACTTGACCCGGATTCGTCCGACCCCCACGAGCGCCTCAGCACCCCAAAGTACTGGTAAACCTCCCAGGGAACAGTGGCACTGTCCTAACATGACTAAAAGTTTGTTGACCGGGAAGTAAAACTAAAAAACAAATTGCTTGTGGTACCTATAAAACCAGAGAAAGCCCTGACAAGGCTGACATATTGATATTAATACCAGTATTTAAAATTTTCATTTCAGAACAAGAAATGAAAGGAAAAGGTGTATGGGATATTATGAAAATACAGTGCCAGCATATCTTCCTGATACTTTTAAACGGTTCTTTCGAATGGAACGCTCAACTACAGAAACCCTCAGTCAGTGTCCAGAAATAACAGCAAGGGATTTTGCTGGCGGAAGACCTGAAGTCCCTTTGGACAAAAAAGTCCTGATAACTTTACGTTATCTTGGATCCAAGGAGACTGTGCGTGACATAGGGGACAGATTCAATGTCACTGATAGTACGGTTATAACCTGTAAACGTCAGATAGTTTCAGCTCTAGCAAACTCATTAAAGACTCGCTTTGTGAAATGGCCGGGACAAAATGAACTTGATGGCATTGCACAAGCATTTGATGATATGGGAAATTATCACTTCCCAGGTATACTTGGTGCAATTGATGGATGTCACATAGAAATAGAGGCACCATCTGAAAACCCAAATGCCTATTATAATAGGAAACAGTTTCATTCCATAATTCTACAAGGTGTTTGTAACCACGAATTAGTCTTTACAAGTATAAATGTGGGATGGCCTGGCAGGGTACATGATGCCAAAGTGTTTAGGAACTCAAAATTGTTTGATTCTGGGTTTGTGAAATGTCAGAATGGACACTTTCACCTGGTAGGTGATGCAGCTTACCCTATTAAAAGTTGGCTTATGACCCCATACAGAGACAATGGACACTTGTCAAATAGACAGAGGCATTTTAATACAGCACTGTCATCAAAGAGACAGGTGAGCTATGGTAAAAGGACGATTAAGGAGATTAAAACATGTTTATATCATAGATATTCCTCAACTTTGTGAGAATGTTGTATCAGTTGTAGTTTTGCATAATATTTGTCGTCTTGAAAATGATGACTTTGAAGAGTTCTTTGATGACCAGGCAGGGGATCAACCACCTCCAGTGCTTGTATTTGATGATGATGATCATGCCCGTGTCGCCAAAAGACAAATGATTGCAAACCAGCTATACCAAATAATTATAGGCCCAGTAGACACTTGAACACTAGAAAAGCATCAAATAGAATAGTCTGCAAACTAGCAATTTTAGTCAGTATTCATAACCTTTTTCATGCTGTTGTTGACTAAACTGACATGGTTGAATTTAGATATTGAAGAAATCTTATATATTAAAGACAGATGTACGTAATTGAAGGCGCTCAAAGGAACGTGCGTATCTAAGGGTCGAAACGTCATTTTTACGCCGCATTCGTAACGTCAGTTTTCGCTCGAAACGTCATTTCTAGCGTCAGTTTACGCTCGGAATACGAAACTATATCCATACAATTATGCAGAGGACTTCAGAAATGTAAAGCGTTTGATATGTTTTATTATTTTTGCTCAAAATATAGATTGTGGACATGTTATCCCGAAGAAAACTACATTTCCGCGACAGTTAACAATATTGAATAATAAACAGTGTCGGAAATTTTGGCGCAAAATCGACGTCGCGCGTAAAATGTACTGAATTCAGCAACGACTACCTCTCTTCGCACGCCTATAGCAGGAAAACGAATCCGGTAACTAAGGACTTTCTCGTTACCTATATGTAGTTCAGGAATTTCTCTAATACATATCAGTTTTTTAAAAAATCCTACCGTGGATTTTTTTAAATATATCAAGAAAATTAGCAAAAAGGGGGTCTAAAAATCGCATTTTACGTTGACGTCAATGTATTTTCGCTCTCAAATTTGACGATTTTGAAGGTCGATATCTCGAAAACAAGCTCGGAACGGTATCGATTTCTTTTCATTTTCGTATGTAGGACATCAAAATACACTCACATGCAAAAAATAAACATATTCTACCGTGAGGTCAGTTACGTACATCTGGCTTTAAAAGGATTAGATTTATCATATGATGTCGCTGTTTTTTTGGGCAAAACTATTTGAGGTCGTGAACTTGTATTACTACAAACTATTTTCGACAAAATAACTTCCTGTCATTATATGAGATGTTTTACCAACGTTTATGTATATTATCAACAGTTATTGGTTATGCAAGCATAGGTCAGCATAATGTTTTTATACGTATAATGACTTTCCAATAAATGGTTACAAATTTAAAAGAAGTTTTTTTTTATCAAGTGAATGCCCTTAGCAAATTTAATATATTGGAAACTATTATATCAATGAGCCGCAAACTTGGTCAGCTGATATAGGATGATGAATACATTTAGTGGTGAAAATGTGAAAGAAATTCAAGTTATTGCCCTTTGTAAATTTGGTTATCGAAAATTTGAAATCATGATCGCTCGAATAGAACTAAAGCTAGCTAAAAAGCCAAAATGTCAGCTTATAGAGGATGATGGAAAAGTTTACCTGGTGAAAATTTGAAAAAAATTATACACCATGGCATTTATAATCCCTTAAAAGACAATAAAAAATCTTTAAAAATCAGGCTTACAGAAAATTTTATTTATTTGATGCTTAACACTTGACATCCGCAGTAAACAGCTGAGGTCATGTTGGGACAATCAGTTAACCACAATGTCCTGGAAGACTCTCCCTAAGGCAGTTTACCTGTTTTTATAGCACTTTTCCATTCTTACACACACGCACGCTATAAAATAATTTTATTCATGATTATTTCGTCCTACCAGAGCATCTGACAATTCTTTATGTAGTAAATAAGCCTATGTGCTGAACAGGGCTATTGTCCGTATTTCCACTGGTACATGTAAAATAATGACTTGCTCCTGAAATCCACGAAAGAATCCTTCGGTGGTGGATGAGGGCTCAGAACACCTTAACCAAAACCGACTTGCTAACGACCAAGCTACCGCATCCAGTCTCACAAAATTTGAAGTAAATCCAAATGAGGACAGCTGATCATGGAACTCTCACATGGCCACTCCATGCTTTAAAATTAAAATCTCGATGACTCTTAACCAGAGTCAAAGATCTTTTGATTTGTTGCTTTACGTCCCAGTAAACAATTTTTCAGTCATGTCAGGACGGAGCCCACTATTCCTGGGTATTACCAGTACTTCGGGAGGTAATGGCTCTAGGACACAGCACAAATGACCCAAGCAGGAATCGAACCCGCGACCTCCCGATCACGAGTCCGACCTTTGAAAAGATGAACGCTAGAGGCTTGGGTATACTAAAAGCTTGTTTGTGAGGATTTGGCTATGTTAACAAAGTGGATTCTTTGGGAGTTATGTGTCCAAAGGTTGCAGATTGAATGGTAAACAGGGTAGACCCTGATGTTAGCCTCGTTTTGAGAAAAGCTATCCTTTGTAGTTCTGTCCCGGTTAGACTCAAAACAGAATACTCTGAGGCTCATCAGCTTACATATTCAGGTTTGGAATCTACTTTTTGTTATTCTGTGTCTACAGTGAACAACAAAGCTGCTGATCAGGCTGGGTGAATCCTGTTTGGTCACATAGGTATAAAAGCAATGTTTTCATGATAGGACTTGTATGATATAATTAGTGACCGAACAGGCCAAAAGATTCTCCTCTAAATGTCAAAGTATTTTCTTTATCAGAGACATGTGCTAGGTGTTCCCGAACAATCCTAAAGGTAGTTTAAGGTACATCAGTCATTAATCTTATGCGCACAAAATTCAAATAACCCAGGAAAATTTTCTAACCTTTATTTTTTTTAATAAAATTTCAAAACAATAACTGAAACATTTGTAGCACAACCATTTTGTAAAGGTCTAACATTTGCACACAACTGCAGTGTCCAAACTAGAGTTTGTCAATTGGACATTTTATGCACCTCAGCCAGTTTGCTTTATTATATACTATGCATTGTTTACTGGCTTAGCAGTCACATTTCTTACAATTTCATAAAACCATTCCAAAAATAGAATGACCATTCACCTTTGCAACAACTTAAAAAGAAAATATAACAAAGCCTGCAGGACTAGCAACCAAATTTTTTACCAATTTTATAATTTTTCACAATTGCTCTAAATTAGTCAGATTGTGAAGAGGCTGTGTCTGAATAAAAAAGATGTAGTTTGGATGGGAATTGTGAATTTTTAACACATCATGGCAACTTAAATGAGCGACATGTTTTATCAGACACCAGGAATAATAAAAATCAAAATTATATTTAATTAAATATAATTTTGATGTTTATTATTCCTGATAAATGCATTCTTTATATGACCCAGCATATGCACTATTACATTTTGACTAGTAACAGGCGGTCATTTTAAACACCATTTTCAAATCTGCCAAAGATCCTTAAGAGGATGGACATTTTTGTTTTAGTTCTTGTACAAATCTTAGACCTTCTAATGCTATCTGCAAATATAATGATGAAACCAGACTGGTCAGTCATTTAAGACCCTCAATAAATGCAAGAGGTTCGAATTCACTAGCACACTAGGGAGCGCGGTGGCTCAGTATAGCATGTCGGACAAGATTCATAGATCGCAGGTTCGATTCCTGCCTGGGCCAAAGTGTTGTGTCTTTGAGCAAGACACATTTACTTCCCAAAGTACTGGTAATACCCAGGAATAGTGGGCTCCGTCCCGACATGACTGAAAAATTGTTTACTGGGACGTAAAGCAACAAATCAAACAAACACTAGCACACTACTATATTTGAAAGAAAATTGCTTATCTGAAAATGGCTTGGTTTTTGAGAGAAGTAGCCAAAAGGGCAACGGTCGCTAACATGAGAGCCATAATAAACCTGAGGAGATTTTTAAATCACCAGAGTTCTTATCCTATCTGCTTTTAAACCTAATGCAGGCAATACTCCACCAGAACACAATGTCAGTAGCTTCTGATAAAAGTTTGATTGTGAACCGCCAGCTGTTTGAAAGTGTGAACGGATGGACGACGGCTCAGTTCCATAAACTCCCTTGCTAAAAAGGCAATAAGCAATGCTTATTTAATACCCCCCCCCCCTTTTAAATCTTTTTTGCAATCTTAACCCGTTGCCTAAAGACCAAACACAATACAAGTACCTCAATTACATATCTAAATTTGAAGAATGACCATCTTACAATCTTATGTGCTAGTTCAATTACATAATTTCACCAAATTGAAAATTCATAATCAGGATGTTTGAAAGCAGACATCCAAATGTCATCAATACTCAGTCTGTAAGATTTTAAAAAACAGAATCAAAAAAGTTGTGTTGACTTTAGGTGTAGCTTTCTGTGAGACAGTCTTCTTCTCGACCAAGTCATAGCTGACTGACCAGTGTGAAAAACAAGAGAACAAAAAATCTGTTAGAAATGAAGTGACATATGATTTAGAATAAAAAATATGATACCTGAATCAGAACAATTTTGAAACAATGACTAGAAAACTGCCATAAAACACACTTATTATCATTATGAACACTTTGTTTTCATGCCAACAAAATAGAACAATGAATAATTAACAAATGTGTCTTACATGGTCTGATACTATTATAATGTGCTGTTTATAGAAACTAATCACTAGAAATCCTTCAAGTGACATGTGTACAACAGGTCTGATCTGTGTCTGTGTACACTGCATAACATAACAGTGTACATGTATGACCACAATCTTTAATATAAAATTTTGAATAGTCTGGTGCTGATCTGGCTGATTTAAGTCGTACTAGTCACCCCATTACTTATTAAAGACAGGTTCTGTAATGACAACACTAATCTGACATCAGATTACTGCAAGATCTAGTATAAGCAAGTACATCAGTCACTTTCCTTTATAATCACTGGTTTGATATATGCATATATTAGGTGACAAAACAATCAAAATATTCACATAATCAAACAAAATATATTGAAATACAATCAGGATTCAACACATCCTCAGCAATGGATTTTAAACACATTGCAGAAAACTAATTAAAACATTTCAATGAACAGTTATTCAACTTAAATTTACAAAGAAGAACTGAACTCAAATATTTCCATATTTCTCTTGTACAGATGGAACACCATATATTCTCCTTTATACTAAGTCACACTTTAAGCATACTGCCTTGTTCTTAAACATCAACTTACAAATATGGTCTTGTTATCATTTTGCAATCTCAAGGTCATAAAAATGTCACAAAAAAAATTGAAAATTGGATCAAAAATAAACATTTTATGCTCAAAAAGTAAGCTGGACTAGTACTTTTTCTTATAAAAAATGCTATCAATACTTCCCCGGAATAAAATTCTATGTTTTTTAAACCAATACCAAATTTATACTCAACCATAATTATATGAGGTCCAAACACTTGAATAAAGCCATCATAATTGCCAGAATTCTGATTTTATAGATTTTGATTTTTATTAGCTGCTTTGCACTTGCAATGAACCTGGTCAGAATCATAGTGCGCTAAAAATTTCTTTTTGGTAGCCAATTTTCAATTTTTGTGGCACGTTTTGAGACATTTGAAATGCAAAAGATAAAATCATATTTGTAAGTGTGCAGTTAAGAAAATGTGATATGCGAAAATGAAGCAGATTAATTAGCTGAAAGTCCTCTAACTCTCTTCCTCCGGCTGAGCTAGCGGAGCATATTCCAGTCTGTAAATACAATCATCATCATCAAAAGTTAAAGTTTCTGCTGACGCTGAACTTCTTAGTGGATGAAGATCTGAAATAAAATGAAAGTAAAGAGAGAATTAGACCCCTATCTGACACTGTCATATGCCCTGTTAATAAAGTAATATTCCCAAACTCCAGTCTATATTACTTATACATCATTGAGATCTTGCAACAATATTGTTCACTTGTGCCTGTAGCCATGAGATGTAGGCATGAGATTTCAAGGATTTTCCAAGCATATACAGAAGAAGAGCACAGGGGCCAACTCTAAAAACTAGCAAAATGCCAAGATGCGAGGTTTGAGAATTGATTCTTCTGCTCAAGATTATTATGCATCGGCATTGGTTCAAGATTACAATGATGTAAAATTATAACAAGTAGCCCAAGGGCAACGATTGCTCACCTTTGGGTCAACAAGTACAGTCACTGGACAAAGTATATGGGTATGGTGGCCATATTGGTAATGTGACCTTGAAACCCTACTTACATCAGCAGAAAAGCTCTTGTCTGGATTTTGTATCCTCTTTTCTGCCATTTTGGTTCGCTTGAAAAAATCATTTAACAAGGTCAGGGTCCTATAATGACTGCCGGGATGGGGCCATATTTGAACCAAGGGGCAAGATTGGCAGGATTTATGTAAATGTAAGGCTCCACATGACAATAATGTATATCAAATATACAAGCTTTGTGTCATGCTTTTGCAGAGAAGATTTTGTTCATATATTTCCATTATAAGTCTATGGTTAATAATGACATGACTGGGGCGTGGCATGTATGGTCCCCAAGGGGTACCGTTGGCAGCATTTATAAAGGAGAGTATTATACATTGGTCCACACAACATATAAAAGATCTGGGCCATATGGTTTCGGAGAAGAAGACTTTATGTTTTTCACATGATGCCCCCTGGTCAGGGCCCGTATGGACCCCAGGGGCATGGTTGGCAGGATTTATAGCAGGATTTATAAAGAGGACCACTATACATTGCTACAAGCAAAATATGAAAGCTTTGGGCCTTGTGGTTTCGGAGAAGAAGATGTTTTAAAGTTTTTCCAATGACGCCCCCGGGGCTGGGCCCCTATGGACCCCAGGGGCACGGTTTGCAGGATTTATAAAGAGGACCACTATAAATTGCAACAAACAAAATATGAAAGCTCTCGGCCTTGTGGTTTCAGAAAAAGAATATATTTTTTATGTTTTCCCCATTGTTAGTCTATGGGAGCAAAAGACCCCCGGGGTGGGCCATTTTTGACCCCAGGGGCATGGTTGGCAGGATTTATAAAGAGGACAACTATATGTTGCTACATACAAAATATGAAAGCTCTGGGAATTTTGGTTTTGGAGAAGAAGATTTTTTTTATGTTTTCCCCATTGTAAGTCTATGGGAGCTAATGACTCCCGGTACGGGGCCATTTTTGACCCCAGGGGCATGGTAGGCAGGATTTATAAAGAGGACCACTATTTGTTGCTACACACAAAATATGAAAGCTCTAGGCCTTGTGGTTTCGGAGAAGATTTTGATTAAATGCTTTTTCCATGACGCCCCCGGGTTCGGGCCCGTATGGACCCCAGGGGCACGGTTGGCAGGATTTATGAAGAGGACCACTATACATTGCTACACACAAAATCTGAAAGCTCTGGGCCTTGTGGTTTCGGAGAAGAAGATTTTTTTTATGTTTTACCCATGACCCCTCGGGGCGGGGCCCGTATGGACCCCAGGGGCACGGTTGGCAGGATTTATAATGATGACCACTATACATTGCTACACACAAAATATGAAAGCTTTGGGTCTTGTGGTTTCGGAGAAGAAGATTTTTTATGTTTTCCCAATTGTAAGTCTGGGAGCAAGGTTATTTTTGACCCCAGGGGCATGGTTGGCAGGATTTATAAAGAGGACCACTATATGTTGCTACACACAAAATATAAAAGCTCTGGGCCTTGCGGTTTCGGAGAAGAAGATTTTTTTTATGTTTTTTCCATTACGCCCCCGGGGTGGGGCCCGTACGAACCCCAGGGGCATGGTTTGCAGGATTTATGAAGAGGACCACTAAACATTGCTACACACAAAATATGATAGCTCTGGGCCTTGTGGTTTCGGAGAAGAAGATTTTTTTTATGTTTTTCCCATTGTAAGTCTATGGGAGCTATCCATTGCCATGGAAACCAGAGTTCTGATCCGACCTGGCCCAAAACCCAATACATCCTTTCCCCCTCCTCAATGATGCTTTAGATAAAATTTGGTTACGATTGGCCTTGTTGTCTTAGAGATATTCAAGTTTGAAAATGTGGACGGACGCACGCACGGACGGACGCCGGCTCGACTACTATACTATAAGCTCACCTTGTGAGCCTTCGGCTCAGGTGAGCTAAAACCTGTCTTCTGCTTCTTCAGCTAGGGCAGTTTACAGACTCAGTGTGGTCCATTACTAATTTACATAGTATGTAATACATTTAACTCCCAAACATTGTCCCTTCTCTTTACGTTCCCTTTAATCAAAAAAAAAAAAAAAATAATTAATTAATTAATATTTTATAAATAAAACTTTTTCACTTGAAAACTGTCCCAAGGCTGTTCAGTCAGTTATTAAGTTTAAACAAAAATGTGTCCTACAAGAGAAGTGAATTAGATTTCCTGAGTAAAAGTTTCACCAAGTGTCAGTTACTGCAGAAGTGCACTGTGTACTGGTTTGCATGTTTAGTGTTGCCAGATGAAAGAGTGGTCTGACAGAGGCTTCTAATCAGGTAAGCTAAAAAGCTGAAGACTTGTTAAACAAGTGACAAATCTATTTCAAGTGATATCGAAAATTCTCGAACCTCAAAAAAAGGAAAATAGCAGATTGACAGAAATTACCATGGCTTGCTTTTTGAAATGTCCCTCAAAACATCTGTTAACCCTTTAACAACCTCAACTTTTTCTTTATGTCTTCTCTCATTGTTCTCTTCAATGGTTTTTAGTGTTTCTGCCAGAAAGTCTTTCACATTATCAACAGCAGTTTGGCGGCTTTTAAATTTGTTCTGAACTTTTTTAGATTTCTTCTCTGAAATAACACCAAAATACTAGTATTATGACATGCCGTTTTACTATTTAGTGGAGAATCAATATATCTTATTCGTATATATGTATCTTATATACAAAATAAGATAACTGATATATATCTAAGATATACAAAATATCTGATGTACTAATTCAGATATATACAAGATATATAATGTATCAGATATCTAATATAGTTCCAGATATCTAATGTAGTACATGTATAAGCTATCTTATATACAAAATTATATTAGATATCTGATATAGCATATAAGATATATATAAGATATATAAATGTATTATTTAATATATCAGTTATCTTATATATATAGCATATGATGTCTTATTTGATATATAAGATATATACTATATTAGATATCTAATAAAGTGAATAAGATATCATATATGTAAAATTACTGGGAGTTTATCTTGTATTGTTTTGATCTTCAGACGACATTTCTCTGCCGAAAAATGAGTTCCAGCAACTTCATTCACTGGCCCATTTGTTCTTTACAACAGTTTTTCCATTATCAATCTTTTTGAATGTTTCCAGAAGCAATTTTGTGGTGCTCTCAGTCCATTTATCATTACTGTCACTTAATGGGGAAGACTCTGTTGTGTCTTTATTTGATAATTCTGCACCCCTATCTCATTCAACATGGCCAAAACATCTGGATCTGAAAGCAAATAAAATCATTTTCAATCATTTCTATTACCAAGCAATCCCTTTAACATAATTTCTTCCTCACATTAAAATATTCTCAGAGGCAAAAGAAAGCATTCAGTTTTTGATTGCCAACAGATTTCTTAGTTTTCTTGATAGCAACCGAAATTTTGCACATGTTTTACATGTATATCAATAGCTTAGTGATGATGAATTACTGTTTGAAACAAACGAGTTGTCATTCTCGGGCTTTGTGTCAATTTTCACGTCCATCTTACTGGACCATCAATGGTTGCTGTAAATCAGTATTTGTTTACCAAAACAAACCACAAGCTAAAAGTTTCTGCCACATCATAGTGTGACTCTCTGTAGCTTGCAGAAATCTGACAGCATTTTATCAAAAATGAAATTAATCTTGAAATATGTGTAAAAAGTTGAACCAATGAACATTTGGTAATGAAATTTGATTAGATTGAAATGACAATGGCAAAATTAAGTAAAGTTAATTAGAAAATTGCGACATATCTACGTGAAAATGTTCCAAGAACAGAGAACAAAACAAAGAACTACCTTTCCACGAGGTCGGCTTTTCGGCCTTTCAAACTAGCTCCTTTTCGACAGCTCAGCCATCGCTTCAGCTCAGGAACGGTTAGTTGTTCTGGTTTTCTTCCGCGCAGACTAGCCCCTGGGATGCAGTCTTCATCTACTGTCGCAAAATAATGCACTTTTTCACGATTTTCTTTGTCGCTCTCGTCAATGTCGGCCATATTGTACTGAATGGTTCCCGGCTTGTATCCGTGAACGAGACCCGGATGTAAGAGTGATGACGTCACACCATCTTTTCCGATAAGCGGAATAGATAAGGCATGTTAACACATTAGCATTGGCTAAATAAAAAACGAGAGAAAAAGAACAAAAAGCAACAGAAAAGAATACATAAACTGAAAAATGTTTTCATTGGCTGTAATATAACTATAAATAACAGAAAAGTCCTGCTTTGGCCCAACAATATATAAACAAGGGAAGCAAAACAAAAAGACGACAAAACAAAAAAGCAACAACATATTAGAAACTAAAAGATTGCCTTCTTTGGCTGAAACAGAACTGAATATTGTATTTTACCTACATTACATCTTATATTCTATCTCTTTCATCACCTGAAAACATCAGGAAAACATGTCCGTGAAATGTGTACCCCCTCAAACCCCACTTTTATATAGCAAAACTGGGGTATGCAGGGGTATACCTATTTTTCTTATTTTTGCTCCAAAACATAGATTTTGGGTACTCGTTAGAACCGCCTCGGCGAGGCGGTTCAAACGTGCACCCACAATATATGTTTTGAGCAAAAATAAGAAAAATAGCAAAAAAAAATCATTTTTACGACTTTAAAAAACTCTGTATATTGCATGGGCACGTTTTCGTAATGAGATAATGAAAATGATCAGACTAAGACAACTTATATTGTATGTTTGCAATAGGATTGTCAACCATAAAGATCCCAACGATTTTATTTATTGTTGAATATGCTTTTATGGTACCTATTTTGAAGATTTATAAAATTAGATTTTTTAAGTTTGAAATGTTATGTTCTTTAAGATACAGCCTTTAAGTAAAACTGTAAACCAGGTCAATTTTGTGTATGTCTGTACCATTTGAATATTTAGCTTTACTTTTCCAAAAGTTTGGGATCTTTTTGTTACATCTTCATTAAATAGCTTGTCTCTACTTAAAATTGGATTAAAAGCTAGTCACCAGAGTATTCTTTCCTATTTTGGAATTTTGAATGTTTTAATTTGTAGTTATAACATCTTATTCATAGCAATTTTCATTTTTTACAGCAACTTTGTGAATTAGCAATTTAAAAGCTTTTGTTCAGGTAAAGAAATTTATGATTTTTATGTATTTTATAATTATTTTTTTTTTAATTTTGATATTTAGCTGTAAGGTTGAGTTTTTGTGTTCATCTGAGTCCCAGAGAATTGTACTGTGTATTTGATTTAAACCACCCTCTTAGCCCATTCTTCACATTCATCTTTCCTAACTTCTAAGTACACTTCTAGTCCTTTGTCCTTAATGCGTGTTTGTAATTTTTCAGACTTGCGAATGTTATAGACTATTGAAGCTATTCTTGCTCTCTTTTCATTGGCACTGGCAGATCTGATACAATTCTTCTTTTTGACCCTTCAAGTTTATATGCATATGACATCACTAAATCCCTGTCACTATATTGACAATCTCAGGATAAATGGCTTTGGACCGGCAGCCTTAGATGGCATTCTGTGACCATGTGTAAAATGCATATTATTCACTCTTGTGTGGTCTAGCTCCAATGCCTCAGTGAACAGATCTCTTAGTGTATATTCAATGTCGTCACCTAGAACGTCTGGAATACCATAAAAAGGGAAATGATTCTTTCGGTCTTGTTTTTCCTGAAGAAGCAATTTATCTTCCAGCTTCTTTATGTCACCTTCAAGTTTTTCTTTAGTTGACACTAGAGCCTCAGTCTGGGCTTTATCTTTAGCATCACATTTCTCACTACAGAACTGAACTGACTTAACAACTTCTGTAACTTTTGTTTCAAGCTCACTGAACTTGGTCTTGGATTCAGTAACCTCAGACCTTAGCGCTTTCACCTCTTCAGTGTGATTTCAAAGTTACCAGCAATGGTGTCCTCAAGTTTTTTAAATCTTCTCTCCAGTCTCTCCTCCATCTTCTCCAGGAGTGCCTTTATACCATCACCTTGTGCGGCCTGGGCTGGAGCTGGAGCCATACCAACTGCACCATCTGACTCTTGAGCCAAATTAAGTTGTTTAGATTTATCTTTGTCAACTGTTCCTACAGCAGGGCTGCCCGGGCCAGTAGGGGGTTTGTCAGGGTTCTCACTGCCACTTCTAGTTCTCACACCAGTAGCTTTTGGTTTGGGTTTGCTGTTAGTAGGCATTCTAGATTCTTGCTATAGTTTTAATACTGTTTCTTTATGAACGTCAATAATCGTAGGTCTGTAACAGGCTTGACGTCGACTGACTCACTATGTGGGTGGATGGGGTATTGTTTATCGTTTTATTCTGTATTTCAGGTGTTTCCTTCTTCTTTTTCTCACTGACACTTACATTAATGTACTGACCCTCCTGATGGGATCCGCGGGAACCGGCGAATCGCACGAAATAACTGTAATCTATGATCATCTCACTAGAAAGAGAAAAACAGTACATCTAACTTGTAGCACTGGTATCGCGTGCACTGTCTATAACACACGGTATAACGCAGTAACACGGTATAACGCAGTTCACTGGTATTGATGATGGGAGGCACGACGAATTGTGTCCGTCGTTGAAAACACCCCAAAACTAGACCATGTGATTAAAAACATCATGTCCACCGATGTTTTAATTGTAGATGAGTGTCCAATGAAAAGTCAAAAGACATTTGAATCGCTGTATAATGTATGTGCGATGAAAGATCCTACTAAAGTTTTTGGTGGAATCCAAGTGATATTTAGTGGGGATTTCCTGCAGCTTCCACCCGTGCCTAACAAAAGATATCACGATGATGGAAGGTTTTGTTTTGAAAGTCCGTACTTCCACAATATGTTTCCACATCAGATCACCTTAACAGACAACGTGCGACAACGTCAGGACGAACGTTTTGTGAAGGTTTTGTCAGAAATTTCTCAAGGCAATTTATCTAATGAGGGTGTGGAGTTCTTTGACAATGTAAAAAGACCCCTACCTGACGGTTTTGATGGATAGAAGTTGTTTTCAACAAATAGTTTGGTCGACGAGTATAACAGAATGTGTTAACTAGATCAAGAAGGCGATATGTATGAGTTTTAATCAAACGATACAGGAGATGCTAGTGAACTTCAAAACATCACAGCTCCCAAAACTTTGTGGTTAAAAGTTGGGTGTCCTGATATTTTACTTAGGAATTTAAGTAATACCTTGGTAAATGGATTAAGAGGGTCTCTGGTTGGTGTCAGTGATACAGAAGTCATAATAAGGTTTTTCACACTTGATCTCACTACCAGCATTAAGAAGTTCACTTACACAGGTAAGGACTGTACTTCCATATAACATAGACTGATATAAATTTAATCGGCAATAAGGTTGTGTCCTTTGTAAATGCTTTACTCTATGAACACCAAATAGGTAACGTTTAATTTCTTACTTTTTTCTGATTTACTTGTTAAAGTCCCCAATATTAAAGTCTTTATTAGCTGCCCATAACAGAATACAACAACATGGCTCACCTTGTGGTATACAAGAAGGGCAAAATTCCTTTTTTTTTTTTTTTTGTGTGTGTGTGTGTGTGTGTGTGTGTGTGTGTGTGTGTGTGTTTGTTTCTTGTTTTTTTTGTGTTTTAATGATATACCAATCATTAAACACAACCAAATAAACAATAAAACAAGAAGATTTTTGTGCCCTTCAGGTTTACCACAAGGCGGACCATTTTATTGTATTCTGCTTTGGGCAATTAATAAAGACAATGTTAAATGTAAGCAAAGGCCAGTAATTGGTGCAATCTCCAACAGGTCTATGAACCATCACGGTAAATTAAATACGCAGGTTTATTCACAAAATTATATTTTCAAATTTACTTGGTATTAATTTACATGATATATTTCAGTGTTCGATCCTAAAACAAATCGAAACATCGTCAGTACAAGCTGACAATGGTTGTTGTCCTGCTGCCTGTCTGGGTATGTTTCCCGGCTTATAAAAGGGCTAAAATCAATAAAAAACTAATAAGTTCCCTGGAGACAAAATAATTGATGGAAACGGCAAAATGCCTTTTAAAAGGAGAATTGATTTTTGTTCAGTATACCAACAATACAAAATTTGTTCAAACTTTACCAAAATAAAAGTCATTTTGGAGTATTTTGTAAAGAAACATTGACCACTTATTTTCTGAAAGGTTAACTTCAAAAACAAGCTCAAAATTCTAAATAGTGACTTCGATCATAACTTTGTCAAAGAAATATACAACCAGAGGACCAATGGTCCTGTAAACGCTCACCTGAGTCTGCTGCATATACCAATAAACATGTTTGAATATTATGATATTTAACCCCAGTGCAGGGCCCCCGGCCCCCGCCCGCAGATGAAGCCCTTGGGCCATTTTCTTTTTGCAGAATAATCAATATTCTGTCCATTTGCCAATTTCTTGCTGGCTTTTCCCTTCAAATGACATTTTAACAGTTTTTCCCATTCAAATGCATGGGAAACCCATGTTGACCTTGCCATTAACTTGGTCAAGGTCATCACAGGGTCATGATTTATATATACATTGTAATACTATAGCCATGGATGCTTCACGCCAAGTTTCATTGAAGTCAATCTATTGGTTTCAGAGAAGAAGATATTTGAAGGGTTTTTACCATATATGGGCATGGCGGCCATCATGGTCATGTGGCCTATATTATTAATATATACATTGGTTCCCCCATCCTATAGATGCTTCACATAAAATTTGGCTTCAATTGGCCAAGTGGTTTAAGAGGAGAAGATGTTTGAAAATTATGTTAATATACATGTATATTGCCCCCGGGTGTGGGCATATGAGCCCTTAGGTCCATTTTTTTCAGAATCATTAATATTAAGTCCTACTACCCATTTCCTGCAAGATTTTCACCTCAAATGACTTTTTAAAAGTTTTCCCCATTCCAATGCATTGGCGACCTATGTTGACCTTGTCCTAAAATAGGTCAAGGTCACCACAGGGTCATAGTTTATATACACATTGTAGTACTTCAGCCATTGGTGCTTCATGCCAAGTTTCTTTGAAATCGGTCCACCAGATTCGGAGAAGAAGATTTTTGAAGGGTTTTTACCTTATATGGGCATGGCAGCCATCTTGGTCCTGTGAACTAGATAATTTATATAGACATTAATTCCCCCATTCCATAGATGCTTCACATAAAATTTGGCTTTGATTCGCCAAGCGGTTTCAGAGGAGAAGATGTTTGAATATTATGGTAATATACATGTATATTGCCCCGGGGTGGGGGCAGATGAGCCCCTGGGGTCCATTTTTTTCAGAATCATTAATATTCAGTCCTACTGCCCATTTCCTGCAAGACTTTCACTTTAAATGACATTTTAAAAGTTTTCCCTATTCAAATGCATTGGGGACCTATGTTGACCTTGCCGTAAAAAAAAGGTCAAGGTCATCACAGGGTCATGATTTATACACACATTGTAGTACTTGAGTCATCGATGCTTCATGCCAAGTTTCTTTGAAATCGATCCACCAGTTCTGGAGAAGAAGATTTTTGAAGGGTTTTTACCATATATGGGCATTGCGGCCATCTTGGTCACGTGACCTGGATTATTTATATATACACATTGATTACCCCTTCCTATTGATGCTTCACATAAAATTTGGCTTTGATTGGCCAAGCGGTTTCAGAGAAGATGATGTTTGAATATTATGGTAATATACATGTAAATGCCCCGGGGTGGGGGCATATGAGCCCCTGGGGTCCATTTTCTTTTCAGAATCATTAATATTCAGTCCTACTGCCCATTTCCTGCAAGACTTTCACTTTAAATGACATTTTAAAAGTTTTCCCCATTCAAATGCATTGGCGACCTATGTTGACCTTGCCGTAAAATAGGTCAAGGTCATCACATGGTCATGATTTATATACACATTGTAGTGCTTGAGCCATCAATGCTTCATGCCAAGTTGAAATCAGTCCACCGGTTCTGGAGAAGAAGATTTTTGAAGGGTTTTTACCATATATGGACATGGCGGCCATCTTGGTCATGTGACCTGGATTTCTTATATACACATTGGTTCCCCCTTCCTATAGATGCTTCATATAAAATTTGGTTTTGGTTGGCAAAGGGGTTTCAGAGAAGAAGATCTTTGAAATTGTGGACGAACGGACGGACGGACGACGGACGGACGGACGCCGGATCATGGCCATCCTATAAGCTCACCTTGTGAGCCTAACGGCTCCGGTGAGCTAAAAACTGTATACACAAAATAATGCTATTTACATTTAGGATTTGCCTTCACTTTATGGGACGTTTATCCAAAACGAGGATGTCATGACATCCAACAAGTGCTTGAAATATAACAACCATCCAACCAAGCCAAAAAAGCTTATAGGTGCAGATGGTTTGCCTTGGAACCACTTTTTCTGGGCAAGCTCAGACCTGAGCAGTTAACCAGTAATCAGATAGTCAGTCAGCAGTGAGGCCTGAAGGCACAAGCAGTCCATCTATTTCCCCAGGCCCTAATGGGCGCGAATCATTTAGATTTCGGTTTTTTATTAATACCAATATTATAAAGTAACATTATGGTAAATCCCTTTGATAGAAAATCTTCTCCGGAACTACCGATTTCAACGAACTTGGTATGAAACATTGAGAATTGGAGTACTAAAATGTGTACATACATCATGACTTTGTGATAGCCTTGACCTATAAAGATTTAGGGGGCCTGGATAGCGTAGTGGGGAACGCAAGCTTCCAATATTCTGATCAAGTTTGGTTCAATGCGACCATATTTATTAAAATCATAATTGTTCCCTATAAATTTACATATGTATTTAAGGCGACCTACAGCTTTATATTTTTAGTATCTAGATCAACCGCTTCGACATCCTCTTCATCACAAGCGTTTGTTGTCATCAGCTGATATAATTGCCTGTTGAGGACAGGGAAGCCAGGACATTCGTTAAGTACACATCAGGCTACCATTTCACCCGCCTTCTCAAATGTCTTTTCCTTTATTTTTGGAAGGTCATGTTTAAATATTTTGTCGTTATCTCTACCTGATGTAATTTCTCTTTCAACTTCTGTCATTAATTGACTGAAAAGAAAAAAGGATCGTTCGTATTATAATGTGAATAGAAGGCTCAGAGTTGTACAATCAAATTTAAAATCCCAAACCCAGATATCAGGCGGGAAAGAAGTTACAGCACAAAACATCACAAAAATGTTACAACACAAATGAACGCATTGACACGATACTACATGTATACCTATTTGTGCTATATTTGACCCCCCCCTCTTTTTGTGTATCGTGGCTCAAATGCCAAATGCAATTTCTAAGAAACATAATGTGATAGTTATAGATGAATGGTAAGGTAACATTAGAAAGCAAAGAAAATGGGTATTAAATTTAAAATCCCATCGAAGGCACTAGGCTGGAAAGAAAGTACAACACAAAACATCACTATACTGTAATGTTACAACGTGTAACTGGCCGTCATTTCAAGGGTGGTATGCTCGTGCAAGTGGTAGTTAATTTTTTAAGCAAATTTACGTCATGATCTAGTGTAAAATAATCCTTTTAGATCAGCTACATGTATTTGATTTACCTATATGGAATGTAATGATCCGCGAAGAGTCTAACTTAATTAGTCTAATTTATATTACTGATCGTTCCAAGGCGATACTTCTGTGGTGGTTCTTTTTATTGTTTTATGTGTTAGTTACAAGGACCTCTGACGGTGGTAATGGGAGTTATAATGTATAGCTACCTCAGATTTTGAGAAAAAAAAAAATTGGTCAAACGCTTCTGTTTATGTATACATGTTTGCTGGTAGTCCATAGTTTATGATATTGGATTGAGGTTTTTGTTTCAATTGATGTACTGCTTTAATTTTGGGTTAAAATGTGCATATTTTGTATTAAACATATAGGAAAATAGAAAAGTATATTTTTAAGATTGTTCCCCCCCCCCCCGAGTCCCAAGAAATCCCTTTGCATGTGAATGCATTGTCATATTTTACATAATATATGTGAATGACGTTCTGGGACTCAGGGGGGAAACACTACCCTACAACCCAAAATGTAATCTCAGTACTAGAGCCCAAGTATGTAAAATTGTTTTAAACTTAGAATTTAAAAAGAAAACAAAACAGCAGTTAAGTTGTAAGCCATAAATAAAGTACAAAAAATGGATATATATATTTGTTTCCAAAATTAACCAAAATCTGCATGATTGATAACCACCTTTTGTGTTCCATTCCCCAGAAAATGAGGGTACTGTACATTCTGTGGAACAAACTTTTGTAATCATTCTATACTAATATTGTCCACTTGTTTACACGGTCAATAACATCTTGCACCACAAACAGTAACTTTCCTTTAAAAAAAAATAAAAAAATATATTAACTTCCAAATCAACAACTTTCAGTCACGTTAGTACAATGCGACCACTGTCTAGGTATTAGCCAGTACTATGGGAACTTAAAATGCCTTTTTCATTGCTTATATCAAGTTAGGCATCAAAACATGAATCTTTCGGTTTTTAATGCAACCAACTCATGGGGAGCCGTGCTGTGCCTGAGACACACACAAACTTCCCAGATTACTGGGTAGAAGAAGCAATACGTGGCTCAATCCAAAAATGACAGGAAAATGTTACTATTAAAGGATCTATATTTGTCCATAATCTCCGAACCAAAAATAATGTTTATGATTAGAATCATTACGACACAACTATTATACGGAAACGAGACACATGTACATTGTGTAAGACAAGCCAAGTTCTGTTTGCGGGTGTGCCAGGTGTTTTTTCTCTCAGTTCTCATGTTTTCGCCCTCTTATAGATTGGTCCATCCATACGAGCTGAAATAATCTTGAAAGGGACATTAAACTGAATGATGGGAGCGCAATGGCGTAGTGGTAGAGCGTCGGACTCCGAATCGAGAGGTCCTGGGTTCGATCCCCACAGACGTCACTGTATTGTGTCCTTGAGCAAGACACATTAACTCCCTATAGTACTGGTTAAACCCAGGAGACGTTGGCTCCCTCCCGACATGACTGAAAAATTGTTGACTGGGACGTAACGCCTCAACACAAACAAACAATTAAATTGAATCAGAAAAATAAATACACAATTAAATTGAATCAGAAAAATAAATACACTGAAAGCCGTGTTGTAACATGTTTATACAGGTCAGGTAAATAAATATTCATGCAAGGTTGCTCAGTGTGACCAAGTTTTGTAACAATGGGCCGTGTCTGGAGAAAATGTTTTCGGTTAAGATCAAACTCTAATCATGCTAATCAAGTTGTGCAACACAAAGAAGATGGGTTGAAGTTTTGTTAGTTAATGACACGATTCTGATTAGCTGGCTGGTCGTCGTTGATCTGGGTATATGGCTTTGCATATAACAGATAGCAGGTTTTCTCATAAAGTAACACTGTCTTGTATAATGTTTGGTGGTATTGAGACAATGATTTTATACAGGTAACTGCTAAAGGTTTGTACCCAAAATGTTGACGTTGTAATATTCACTTTTATTTCAATGACATTATGCATGTTTATCGCAATTAATACAGTGTTGCATGCACAAAATATGATCCAGTGGTTGAATAAAAGGACTACAAGCAAGGAAAAGCGAAATTTTTCATTTTTCTCACATATGAAATTTTGACCCCACCCCCGCTAAAATCGCCATTTTTACACTATTATGAGGAAATAGTAAAAGCTTTTAACAGTTATAGATTCAGAATACATTGGGCTATTGTCCTAATCATGAAATACCACCACTAGGGCCTTTAAGACATGGTTCTGGTCTTTTGAAATCGGGGCATCAGACCCCAGAGACTGTCACAGATTCTTTCTGTGCTGTTTGCACCTTATGTGTGTTTACATATTTTTAGTTAAGGTAACTGAGTGGCCACCTATTGGGAAAACAGCTGCTAATTCGGTTTACGTTGTGTTTTCATGGTATAAGTGCCTGATTGTTATTTTAGCTTTTTCCCACCTTGGTTTTTGGAGTGGGAGTCTCTTTCTGATTGCAGCGTTTCCTGATCGTTGCCTACTTCTACCTTTTTAATAATGATGATGCGACTAAAAGCTATAGGACCAATGGTCCTTTAAACTCTATATACCAATAAACTTGCTTGACTATAGACTGTATTTAGCCCCAGGAGTCTTAATTTCCCCTGGGGTTAATTTCTTTTTCAAATTTATTAATATTCTGTCCACTTACCCATTTCCTGGAAGTTCCTTGAAGGTCTTCCCTTCGGTGTAAATTTAACAATTTCCGGCATATGTGCGTATGTTGACCTTGCCGTTAAATCTTTCATGGTCATCACAGGATCATGATTTATACACACTGTAGTAATCTAGTCTAGATTGCTACATATCAATTGTCGTTGCAGTAGGTTCAGCAGTTCATGCGAAGAAGATTTTTGAAGGGTTTTTCTATGGCCATGGCAACCATCTTGGTCAAGTGACCTAATCATTTATAATCACATTGGTAACCCCTTAATACAGATGCTTCCTATAAAAATTGACTTTCGCTGGGCACGTTGGTTTAGAGAAGAAGATAGTTATATTGAATATTATGCTTATATACATGTATAATGCCCCGGAGCAAGGGCAGACCAACCCTTGGGGGTCCAAATTCTTTTCAAAATCTTAAGTCTCAATTCATTTACAAATTTCCTGCAAGTTTTGCCCGTCAAATACCATTTTCCCCCCATTCAAATGCATTTGAGACTAATGTTGACCTTGCCGTAAAATACATGTAGGTCAAGGTCGTCCCAGGGTGATGATTTATATAAACTCTGTAAAACTGTATTGCCTGATGCTTCATGCCAAGTTTCAAAATCGAAGGCCTCCTGGTTCTGGAGAAGAATATTTATAGCTATGGTGTCATCTTGGTCAAATGACCATGACCATTTATACAAACTTTTATTCTGCCTTACCAACGATGCTCCACACAAAGTCTGGCTTTGATTGGCCAAGCAGTTTTACAGATGAAGATGTTTGAATAGTATGGTCATATACATGTATATAGCCCCGGGGCAGGGGCACACAACACTCTTGGGACAATTTTTTTTTATCATAAACATAAATATTCTGTCCATTTGCCCATTTCCTGCAACAACGACGGACGACAGAGCATGGGTATACTATAAGCTCAACTTTTGAGCCTAACGGCTCAGGTGAGCTACCTAGATATTCATATGACACAAAAAGAAAAGGAGTCCTAATAGATATTTCCAACTTATAGCTCTGTCACACATTCTCGTATCAGCGGCGTATCGCTCGCGGATCTATGAGAATTTCGATGCGCCGAGATCTGAGGTGTATTTTGTTCAAGCGACGTATGTACCACGTACGTGTGACGTTCCTGTGGCGTATCAGTGACGTATCTGTATTTCTTTTAAGAAATGAATTTCATTTTTCTGGTGTCCATGGAGCTATGAACCGCAGTGGGTCGCGTGCAAAGTTCGGGGTTCATGTAAACTTTGCTAGCGACCCACTGCGTTTCATAGCTCCATGAACATCAGAAAAATTAAACTCATTACTTATATTTATATTCATTTCACTCGACCGCTTGTTGAAAAATCATCAAGGCGATCACATTTACAAGCAAATAGATAATTTACACACAGTGTGTATTCAAACAGCGGAACGGCGTCGACGTTTACAACGTCCAATCAGATTGGCAAAAGCATTGTACATTTCTGTCAGCTACGGAAAGTCCATGATGATCCTGAACTTTACTTATATGGATCTCTTATTCCAGTGGTTGAAGATTTTAAATTTCTAGGAGTTCTATTTGATCGAAAGCTTTCCTTTATACCGCATATCAAGTATTTAAAGGCAAAATGTCTAAAAGCATTAAACTTACTAAAGGTTTTATCTTCCTTTGAACCATCAGTATAAATAAAATACTTTCATAAAGCTGCAAAAGAATCACTGAGCCTAGAACAAACATATTTTAAAATTCCTTTTATCAATTTTAAACCTTTTATCAACGAGTATGTCTTTAATGAATGGCAATCAATTTGGAGCAGAGCAGATGACAATACATTGAAAGAAATTGAACCTCATGTAAAACGACCAAGATTAATTTATAAACTTTCGAGACGGGAAGAGATTGTTCTTTCTCGTCTTCGAATTGGTCATACACGATTGACACATTCGTATTTACTTAAACGAGAAGATAAACCTCAATGTATTGGATGTGACACACAATTAACTGTCAAGCACTTTCTGCTTGAATGCATTGATTTTATAGATGTACGTCGTTCCTGCTTTCAAATTAACAGTTTGAAAGATTTGTTCAAAAATGAATCTGTTGAACGCATTTTGTCATTTTTAAAACGAACTAACCTTTTTAACAAAATATAAATTTTTTACACAAATCATATTTATACCTTTCTCCATTTCTATCATTTCATTTAATCAATGTATCTTTCATCTAGCGGAATAATTATTTATAATTCTATTTAATCTATTTGATAATTCTTACCATATATTTTGCTTTTTCTCTGAACTTAATTATGCATTTTACAATTGTTAGACGCTAATGACCCATTAGGGTTGACGCGTCGTTAAACATCAATCAATCAATCATAGTACCAGAAGGCCATAATAATGTAAATCATTATTTGCATCGGAAACCTTCAGTATGTGAAAATGCCACATTAAAAAAGTTGTATAATGGCACCAGAAGTTAAGAAACAGGTCCAATTGCATTGGCACCAGAATCTTTGACCAGAGGACCAATGGTCCTGTAAACGCTCACCTGAGACCTGAGATATATACAGGTACCAATAAACTTGCTAGACTAGAATGGTACAATGCATGTATATAACCCTAGGGCAGGGTCAGAATAACTCCTGGAGTCAATGTCTTTTTCAAATCATAAAAATTCAGTCCATTTGCCAATTAACTGCAAGTTTTGTTCTTCACAATTTTCTCCATTGAAATGCATGGGCGATCTAAGTTGACCTTGCCGTGAAATAGGTCAAGGTCATCCCCCAGCCGGCACATGACGTCAGAATGACGTCATATCAACGTCGATATGACGTCATGACGTCGCATCGACGTTGATATGACGTCATTCTGACGCCATGTGCCCGCTGGGCCCAGTGTCATGATTTAAACAAATTTTGTAGACCTCCGTTCCTTAATGCTTCATGCCATGTTTCAAAATCATAGGCCTTCTGGTTCTGAAGAAGAAGATTTAAAAAAAATTTTGCTATTTATAGCCATGGCAGCCATCTTGGTCATGTGACCTTGACCATTTATATAAACTTTCATTTCCACTTCCTAAGGATGCTCCACATAAAGTTTGGCTTTGATTGGCTAAGCAGTTTCGGAGAAAAAGCTGTTTGAATATTATGGTCATCTACATGTATATAGCTCCTGGGCAATGGCAGACAATCCCTGGGCCTTAAATATTTTCATAAGCATAAATCTTCTGTCCATTTGCTCATTCCTAGCAAGTTTTCTGCCATTACATGACATTTTCCTATTTTTTCCCATTCAAATGCATGGGTGACCTTAGTTGACCTTGCCGTAAAATAGGTCAAGGTCATCCCAGGGTCATGATTTATATAAACTTTGTAGAGCGACATTCCCAGATGCTTCATACCAAGTTTCAAAATCATAGGCCTTCTGGTTCTGAAGATTTTTAAACGTTTTTGCTATTTATAGCCATGGCGGCCATCTTGGTCATGTGACCTTGACCGTTTATACAAACTTTCATTCCCCCTTCCTAAGGATGCTCCACAAAATGTTTAGCTTTGATTGGCCTAGCGGTTTCAGAGAAGAAGATGTTTGAATATTATGGTCATTTACATGTATATAGCCCCGGGGCAGGAGCAGACAACCCCCTGGGCCCAAAATATTTTCTTAAACATAAATCTTATGTCCATTTGCCCATTTCTAGCAAGTTTCTGCCATTTAATTACATTTTCCTATTTTTTCCCATTCCAGTGCATGAGAGACCTTAGTTGACCTTGCCGTAAAATAGGTCAAGGTCATCCCAGGGTCATGATTTATACAAACTTTGTAGAACTCCATTCCCAGATGCTTCACACCAAGTTACAAAATCATAGGCCTTCTGGTTCTGAAGAAGAAGATTTTTAAACGTTTTTGCTATTTATAGCCATGGCGGCCATCTTGGTCATGTGACCTTGACCATTTATATAAACTTTCATTTTCCCTTCCCAAGGATGCTCCACATGAAGTTTGGCTTTGATTGGCCTAGCGGTTTCAGAGAAGATGTTTGAATATTATGGTCATCTACATGTATATAGCCCCGGGGCAGGGGCAGACAACCCCCCCAGGGGCTAAAATTTACCATTAACATTAATCTTATGTCCATTTCCCTATTTCCAGTAAGTTTTACCCATTAAATAGCATTTTACCATTTTTTCCCATTCAAATGCATTGGCGACCTAAGTTGACCTTGCCGTAAAATAGGTCAAGGTCATCCTAGGGTCATGATTGATATAAATTTTGATGGGCCCACGTCCCCGATGCTACATACCAAGTTTCGTGGAAATCGGCCCACTGGTTCTGGAGAAGAAGATTTTTTAAAGGTTTTTGCTATTTATAGCCATGGCGGCCATCTTGGTCATGTGACCTGGACCATTTATATAAACTTTCGTTCCCCCTTCCTAAGGATGCTCCACATGAAGTTTGGCTTTGATTGGCCAAGCGGTTTCAGAGGAGAAGATCTTTGAAATTGTGGACGGATGGATGACCGACGGACGGACGCCGGACCATGGCCATCCTAAAAGCTCACCTGTGAGCCTTCGGCTCAGGTGAGCTAAAAATATCGAGAAATGGCAGAATGTGTCGCAGACCGGTTAAAAGGGTCCTATATGAGCCCCAGAACGTCACAAAAGAGTTAACGCCATTCAAAAGAAAACTTCAAAAGAAAATAAGAAAGGCATACTACAAAAAACGCAGTAAAGAGCTAGGCATTTTTGTCTTTGAAAGTGACATATTTGTCAATTAGGGAGTATACCAAACTAAAGCATTGATGTCCTCTACAAATCCTTCACGGAGCTGCTCTTCAGGGTTCTTGTAGCTCCATCTTCATCAAACATCACCCTATACATTGCTCCTGAAATGGACAAAAACTTAAATTAATTTATTTCTATACAATACAGTTTTGATAAATATCTATCAGTAATAAGACCGTTTGGTTAATCAATTTTCAACAAACTGGAGAGTCAATCAGCACAACTGAAGATAATAACACCTTTTTGAAGAATATTCATATAATATAAAGAAGTTAAATGCATTCTTGCTTAAAGAGTAATTTAGGAATTAGCATGTGTATTGTTCTGGCATTAGAAAATTGACTGATTTTCACAGAGTAGTGCATAGTTTTCTTTTATTATAATAAAATTGTATCGTGTACTTTCTTTCCCTTGTGTTGCTGTTAATATTGACTCGGGTCAATATTAACAGCAACACAAGGGAGAGAAAGTACACAATACAATAAATACTATGTAAATGCATGATGCTGACAAACTTTTGTCCTATGCCAGTCATGTCAAACTCAGGCACTGCTTCCTGGGCATTAACAAGTAAGAACAGTGCGAGTTTGCTCCATGATACAACTTTTGATATGGAGTTTAACACATAGCTTTGGTGAAAATTGCAGAAGGATCTAAATATTTGAACCCACCGTTAACATGTACTGCAATTACAGTACAGGGGCACCACTTCTTCCATTTTTCTTTCCCCTTGTTCACAAACAAGGCCTACACCTTGTCCCCTTGCTTGTAATGCTTGCTCTGAAATTAATAACAACCATCATCAGAAAGTGTGTGTTTGATCAAATTTGTACACATAATACAATACTTTGACGTAAGTACAGCCACGTCTAATTTGTAAATTCCATTACAGGAACCAAGAAGCTTCATACAGTCTACAGAATAGGCTCTAATAATGGCCTCATAAAATATAAATCACTTGACATTGATAAAACTTCGCAACCAGAAAACAATAATCATAAACATGTATTATAAGACCTGCGATACTTGCAGGATTAGGTCTGTCTCTCCTACGGCGTGACCGTGGGGCATCAGGTATTTCATCAAGAGGCTTTTCCTATAATTACAAAAAAATAAATAAATAAAGTAAAACATCAAGAGATGATATGCTCCATCAGTAGTGCAGTAACTGCAAATCACCAACACCTTTACTTTTAGCTACCAGAAGTAGCATTCCCTTTGTATTTAATGAGAAAAATAGGTTGATAGAATAAATATGTGACTTTCAAATGTTGCATCACATAAATTAATAAAATTTGCAAAAAAGGGGGTTAACAATATTCCGTGGGACACGCTGCATGTAAACCTTTCCACTGCTCTTAGGCGGCGATGAAGGATCTGTCGATTTCTGTTTTTTCCTGTTTGTTTAATTCATTTTACATAGAAAGCCTGGTGAGCAATGTTGAAGAGACTCACAGTCCACAATAAGTAATTACTTCAATTACTGTAGGTAATTTAATATTTAATGGTGTTAGCTGTGTTAGGAAACAAGCAGTTGGTGAGGCTGCTCTCTCTGGTGATTCCATGAAGCCCTAGATCAGAAATATTAGTTCATTAAACTAACTTTATACTTCAGTATTCTTCAGGTGTTTTGAAGTTTTGCGAGAGGTACAATGAATTTTGAAGACTAAATAAATAACCATTACTTTGAGAGAATATTTTTGTAAAGAATATGCAAACTGAGAACAGTTTTTGTGACAATTAAAGGTTTCCCAAATATTGATAGTATTTGTTAAACATATATAAATACATGCATATATAGAACATATAATTTTATTCTTCATAAACTACAATATTACACAAATAAAAATACTTCAAAGCAAGCACTCTAAGCCTAACAATAATAATAGTCAAGTAGCCCAGGGGCAACAATTGCTCACCTGCGAGTAAAAAATACAGTCACTGGACAAAAGAAAGGAAGTTGTGTCCAAGATGTTTCAGAGAAGGGGTGATATACATGTATATTGCCCTGGGGTGGGGGCAGATGAGCCCCTTGGGTTCATTTTATTTTTAAATCATACTCAGTCCTACACCCAGTTTCCTGCAAGATTTTCCCTTTAAGTCGCATTATAACAGTTTTTGCCCCATTCAAATGAAAAGGCGACCTATGTTGACCTTGCCGTAAAATAGGTCATGGTCATCAAAGGTCCATAATTTATATACACGTAGTAGCACTTGCGTAATCGATGTTTCATGTCAAAGTCGTTGAAATTGGTCCACAGATTCCGGGAAGAAGATTTTTGAAGGGTTTTTATCTAGGTCATGTGACCTGGATTATTTATACAGACATTGGTTCCTTCCCATAGACGCATTACATGAAATTTGGCTTTGATTGGCCAAGGCGTTTCAGAGATTTTTGAAATGTGGACGGACAGATGCACACATGGATGCTGGCTTGAGAACCATCCTATAAGCTCCCCATTAGCCTTCCGCTCAGGTGAACTATAAAGCCTCTTAATGAAATTTTGTTTGGGACCTTGGTTTAAAGTCTAATTTTATAGGTTGGTGAATTCCCGGATGGACACATGGCTTTTTCTTAACAAGGCAAAGTGCAGACTAGTGGGCATGTAATTCTGCATACTAGGTGAACATTCATGCAGTTTATGCACACCATGTTACTTTTGCAGCAAAACATTATTAAATTAGAATCTACCGCATTCAGATCCGAATCCTCAGATGGTTCAACATCACTACTGCTCTTCTGAAAAAACAACAACAAAAAACATGTCACACAAATATCTCTCCTGAGAACTTACATCACACTTCTGTCGTTTCCACTCTGGGTTTTCTACACTGTCATCAACCTCTTCTAATGGGGGCTTAATTATGAATGAAAATATATCATCAACTGATTCAGCCTTATAAATTTTAGAAATTGCAGCACTATAATCTGGTTTTTGTGGCTGGTTTAAAAAGGACTACTGATGAGGGTTCATTACCCGAAATTGCGCAATATAGTCCATACCATCTCCCTTTGAAGGTTTTACTACTCATTACACATTTCTTTTCTTTTTTTTATAAACAGAATGACAAAATGTTGATGCAAGAAATTCATTTGGTCTGCTGCATTTATTTATGTCACTAACGAATTTGGAAAATGTTCATCCATATATTTTTTCAGCAATAAAACACACACACGTTTAAAAAATGACAGTTAAGCTCTTGACTACAAGTTAAAACTCCAATTTCATTTTTGTAAAACAAGAAATTATATATACCTTGTCGCTCACTGTGTATGATGCCCGCCTTTTTCTCTCGGGTGGAGGTGAGATATCGGACTGAAACAAAAATTCAGTATTACATGAATCAATACATGGTCAGATCAAATTAAACGGTTTAGATGCTTTACAAGGAGATGAAGGATGTTTACTCAGGACTGGTTTAATTATACCTGAATGGAGAGAGTCATCAATAAGTAGATCGGATATTTTTTCTTTACATCTAAAATAAGTACTTTTTAGCTCACCTGAGCCGAAGGCTCATAGGTGAGCTTATAGTATACCCATTTTCCGTCCGTCCGTCGTCCGTCCGTCCGTCGCCCGTCGTCGTCCACTATTCAAAGATCTTCTCTGAAACCGCTGGGCCGATTGTTCTCATAATTACACATACACCATCTACAGGTAGGGGGAAATAATTATTGTGTTTTTTGTTTTGATCGGATAAGGACTCTAGTTGCTATGGCAACTTATGCTTCCCATAGACTTATAATGGAAAAAAAGGAAAATTGCCAGTTTTTGCTGTCTTGCTGGAGATGTTTGAATTTGGTTTTTGCAGAAATGTTTATTGAGTAGTCCTCTACGTTTCATGTGACTTTTGTCCTAATCCTTCATTTTGATTGGTTGCAGGGGCCCCATATAGGGCAAAATTTCGAAAAACATTCAAAAATCTACTACTCAGAAACTGTCAAGGGGATGCAGCCTATACTTTGTATACATGTTCCTGACAGTGGCCTTTACATAATTTGTGTTTTTTATTCCAGGCGGATAAGAACTCTGGTTGCTATGGCAACTTAAAGTTTCCATAGACTCATAATGGGAAAAGTGGAAATCGGCTATTTTTCCGCTAAAATTGCAGACATTTGAATTTTATTTTTGCAGAAATGTTTATTGAGTAGTGTTTGACGTTTCATGCGAGTTTTGTCCTAATCCTTTATTTTGATTGGTTGCTGGGGCCCCATAAAGGGCAAAATTTTGAAGAAAAAAAAAAAAAAAAAAAAAAAAAAAAAAAACAGTCAGAAATCTTCTCCTCAGAAACTGTCAGGTGGATGAATCCTGTACTTTGTATACATGTTCCTGACAGTAGCCTCTATATAAATAATCCAGGTCACATGACCAAGCTTGCCGTCATGCCCATATATGCTAAAAACCCTTAAAATATCTTCTTCTCCAGAACTGGTGAACCGATTTCAACGAAACTTTGCATGAAGTATGGATGACTCAAGTACTACAATGTATATATAAAACATGACCCTGTGGTGGCCTGGACCTATTTTATGGCAAGGTCAACATACGTCGTCAATGCATTTGAATGGGGAAAACTTTTAAAATGTCATTTTAAGTGAAAGTCTTGAATGAAATGGGCAGTAGGACTGAAAGTTAATGGTTCTGAAAATAAAATGGACCCCAGGGGCCCATCTGCTTTAAAAATGTTATTTGAAGGGGAAAATCAGCAGGAAATTGGCAAATGGACAGAAAATTGATTATTCTGAAAAAAGAAAATGGCCCAAGGGCTTCATCTGCCCCTGCACTGTGGTTGAATACCATAATATTCAAATATGTTTATTGGTATATGAAGCAGATCTCAGGTGAGCGTTTACATGACCATTGGTCCTCTGGTTTTGTCTTTAACTAGAACAATCTGGAACAATTGGCATGTGATATTGCCATGTCCAAACTTTTAAATAAAATGTTTCTTTGTATTGAGGTTTAATCTAAAAGTCAACAATTTTTCAGTCATGTGATGACAAAGCCACCATTGCTGGGTTTTAACCAGTACTCTGATGAGTTGATGTGTCATGCTCAGTACTAAATACAGTGCCGCCAGTGGGTATCAAGATTTAAAATGTGTCATCAAATACCTACCTCATCAAAGGCATAGAGAGTCTCACTTGTGTTTTGCTGTAATGAAACAAATATCAAATTAGAATGTCTTTTTAGTTTCAGGCCCTTGGCTAAAGTAAACATGTTTTTTCTGACTTTTTCCACACTAAAAACTAAACTGGCCATATCTGAATTAATTTAATTAACTAAGGTCAATCGAAGGTCATAATTTATACAAACTTTGATGGGAATGAGTGTGCAATACATGTACTATTTAACCAATTTTAATGGAAATTATTTTATCATTTGGAATCAATAACCCCCCTCCCCCCATCTTCCCCAAACTACGGGGAAGGGTGGGGAATAGCGGGACTAAAGTGCGGAGGTATTACTTTTTAGTATCCCCGCAGTGCAGGGGAATTTACAGGTTTTTGACATTAGGATCCTTATTGAAGGGGTTGTGACATTTGGATCTTAACCCTTGAAAGATTTTCTGTTGCTAAGGTTGGGGCAAAGAGCAAAGTTCTAACCTCCAGTTTGCCCCTTGGGGGTGAGGCTTATAGCAGGGTAATGAAAGCTGAAAAGTCATAATCCCCACCCTTCCTCATAGGTGGGGGAGCAGTGGTTACAAATGACTGGTGCATTAATTCTAAGGTTTTTATCATTTATTTGTGTTTGCATAAAAAGCACTTACCACCACAAGTTCAGCAGTGAAGCTATCTGGCCTTGAACTAGTTCCGGGTTCAACTTCTGGCCTTGACCTAATCACAGATTCAGTTTCAACCTTAAAAAAATAATTAACCAAGTCGTCACATGATATTTACTCAAATAATAGCCATCACAGACTGAGTTTCCCAACACTGAATCTGGACATAGTCAGTAGAGACCACAAAAATACCATGAACACATCACATCAAGGTTGTAGCTGAACCAAAGTGATTTGTTCTGATTTCAAAATCTATCTAGTTGCTGTTTCATTAATGTCGGGTCGGATCAAAGGGTACGTCTGCAAATGAGCCACAACACTAGAAAACTTAATTTAGGATTGACCCAGTAAGACACAGAATGTCCTGTAATGTCACAGAAAAAGGTTTCAAGCTGGATATTTTGGATTAAAGAAATGGAATTGTACTATCCTAGTAGCTGTGCAGTGACTGAACAGCTGATTTGCATCTTTGTTTTAGCATAAAAAAGCTTTCTCATTCATGATACAGCTTATATGATAGTGAATGAACTACCTAGTTTTCATACAATATAAATCCCCTTGGCAATCACATATCTTCTAATAGTACAAGTTTAGATATATGACACATACCTCTACCTGATTACACTCTCGTCCAACTGCCATTGGAGCCTGTATGGTAGTCCCCTGGAAAGTAGAAAATGTATCTATGTCATATATCTTTTAATAATGGAAAAGAGGAAGAGTTCCACATATTTTCAGCTTGAATTAATTGTTTTGTATGACATCGTTTGTGAAACTTTATACACAATATCAGATATTGCATGTCTATTCAACAGGTGGATTACTAAAAAGTGGGTGTAATTACCCATAGTTAGGTATAATGTGATAAAGAATACATAAAAGTCCAGATGTCCTGTAAATGCTCACCTCAGACATACCCTATTTTGAGGAAAACTCCTTATTTGGAACTTAAGAAGTGTAACACGCACAAAGTTTCATGATTCTAAAGTTTGTATAAAAATGGCAAGTTCATATTTTGTTTGCCCATTTGGGTACCGAGGAAAACAAAGAATATTCAAGTCATTTAAAGGAATGGATGTTTGTTGGCAGTGATGTAGATACTTATTTTTCACAATGCATACTGTACGCATCAAAATAAATTTACAGTGCTTACCGACACTACAACAGTGTACACGTTTTCTGAGAATTCTTATAATAACCTCTCATTCAAAATCAAACTTATAGATATGTGTACACATATGGATAAGACCATTTATTCAAGTATGAAAATTTAAGTAAATTGGTTCATAATCCTGTACTACATGGTATTCTATCATTTAGGTATGTTAAACCATACTTTTGTCCACTGCATAGATAATAAGAGAGAAAAAATGAGAAAAAAAAAACATGATAAACTGGGATGGCTGTAGAACATGGACTACTGTACATCAAGGTAAACAATTTGTCTGACCGAGGCACTGAACGGAGGATACGTATATGGTATAACTACTGAGGATACATAATACGTATATTGCATGGTATGTAATATGGAACGATCAAAAAGCTGCATTTACATTGTAACTACTTTTCGATTGTTGACACAGCAGCCACACAAAACTAATAAAAAATAAATTGTCATTTTGTATTTTTATACGAGTACGCATAAAACCGAAAACTGTTTGCGTACCACTGATTTTTACTGTGTACATGGTACGCACAGGTCTGAAATTTTTATGCGTACATAGCGAAAATTTTGTGCGTACAAACGCAGCAGGCATCGTTATCTACATCGCTGTACAGTTGGTGAAGCTGTTTCATAGATAGAAAATGATTGACACCTTAGCATTTGGCTACATGTATCTCATGAGCCTTACAGAATGTGATATAAAATGTACAAACCTGTATAGCTGCTAACTGGGACTCAAGTTTCTTCACCTTCTCTTTCAGCTCTAGATTTTCCTGCTCTAGCTTGTCCGCCTTTCTCCGCCAGAACCTTGACACCTCGTCTTGGGTTTTGTGGTTGTTCTGTAAATCAATAATGGTCTTGTTTATCTTTGTATATATTGCTGAGCAGTACAGCTGTAAACATTTTATTTCAACCAATATTGCCTTTGACGTGCATAACAAATAAGGGTATACAGATACTTTATAACTGCAGTAGTTGTGAGACAAGGCATGACCATGCTATATGCAACTCTAAACCTGTGGTAAGTCTTGTAATAGTATAACCAGAGCATTAAAACTATATTATGTGAAAATCTGCTTTCCACATACATGTATGCTAAAATAAACAGACCACAAGAACAGTGACGGTAATCAATGCCCTTGATTTTGCTACCATGACATAAGTATTCTTCTATTTCGCATATGCGTAATTTCAATCAATAGCCATCTTCTGCGACTGTACTATTTGAAAGAAAGACACACGAATAATTTGGCAACATGTTTTAGAAATTTTAACTGCTAATCAAATTTCAATAATTTAAGCTGCAACTACTAGGTAAAACTTGCACTTTTAGTCATCTTGTAATAGCCTAACCAAACCATTATCAAATTTATAGAGCACAACATGCATAAATCATTCACAAAATAAATACTGTTTCCTATTAAGTGTGAAGTCTACAAAAATTTCTTAAACACTAAAATAAAATAATGTCTATTTTGCACCTGTTTATTAGCTCACCTGAGCCGAAGGCTCACAAGGTGAGCTTATAGTATAGTAGTCGAGCCGGCGTCCGTCCGTCCGTCCGCGCGTCCGTCCGTGCGTCCACATTTTCAAACTCAAATATCTCTAAGACAACAAGGCCGATCGTGATCAAATTTTATCTAAAGCATCATTGAGGAGGGGGAAAGTTTGCATTAGGTTTTGGGCCATGTCGGATTAGAACTCTGGGCCCAGTAACTCAAGCCATCTTAACTTAAGGTCATCGTAAATCATTTTACTTCTGTATCAAAGCAGCAACACAGATCTCGCGAATGTAACCCTTTAATATGGTTGAGATGCCCACACAAAGACGACAAAGTTAGACACTTTTATCTTTGATAGTCTAAGATTTATAGCATTCCAGAATTTTTCTTAAGATCACCTTAAGCTTAAGATGGCTTTGAGTTACCAACCCCTGGTTTCCATGGCAACAAATAGCTCCCATAGACTTACAATGGGAAAACCATAAAAAATCTTCTTCTCCGAAACCACAAGTCCCAGACCTTTCATATTTTGTGTGTAGCAATGTATAGTGGTCCTCTTTATAAATCCTGCCAACCGTGCCCCTGGGGTCCATACAGGCTCCGCCCCGGGAGCGTGATGGGGCAAAACAAAAAAAAAATCTTCTCCGAAACCACATGGCCCAGAGCCTTCATATTTTGTATGTAGCAATGTTTAGTGGTCCTCTTTATAAATCCTGCCAATCATGCCCCTGGGGTCAAAAATGGCCCCGCCCCGGGGGTCATTAGCTCCCATAGGCTTACAATGGGAAAAACATAAAACAAAATCTTCTTCTCCGAAACCACAAGGCCCAGAGCTTTCATATTTTGCCAGTAGCAATGTATAGTGGTCTTCTTTATAAATCCTGCCAACCGTGTCCTGAGGTTCATACAGGCCCCGCCCTGGGGGTCATGGGTAAAACATAAAAAATCTTCTTCTCCGAAACCACAAGGCCCAGAGCTTTCATATTTTGTTTGTAGCAATATATAGTGTTCCTCTTTATAAATCCTGCCAACCGTGCCCTTGGGGTCCATACAGGCCCCGCCCCGGGGGCGTCATGGGAAAAAAAAAACTTAAAAACATCTTCTTCTCTGAAACTATAAGGCCCAGAGCTTTAATATTTTGTGTGTAGCAATGTATAATGGTCCTCTTTATAAATCCTGCCTACTGTGCCCCTGGGGTCCATACGGGCCCCGCCCCAGGGGTCATTATGAAAAACATAAAAAATCTTCTTCTCCAAAACCACAAGGCCCAAAGCTTTCATATTTTGTATGTAGCAATGTGTAGGGGTCCTTTATATAAATCCTGCCAATCATGCCCCTGGGGTCAAAAATGGCCCGGCCCCGGGGGTCATTAGCTCCCAGACTAACAATGGGAAAACATAAAAAAAATCTTCTTCTCCGAAACCACAAGGCCCAGAGCTTTCATATTTTGTCAGTAGCAATGTATAGTGGTCCTCTTTATAAATCCTACCAACCGTGCCCCTGGGGTCCATACGGGCCCCGTTCCGGGGGCATCATGGGAAAAACATAAAAAATCTTCTTCTCCGATACCACAAGGCCGAGAGCTTTCATATTTTGTTTGTAGCAATGTATAGTATTCCTCTTTATAAATCCTGCAAACCGTGCCCCTGGGGTCCATACGGGCCCCGCCCCGTGGGCGTCATTGGAAAAACTTAGAAAAATCTTCTACTCCGAAACCACAAGGCCCAAAGCTTTCATATTTTGTTTTTAGCAATGTATAGTGGTCCTCTTTATAAATCCTGCCAACTGTGCCCCTGGGGTCCATACGGGCCTCGCCCCGGGGGCGTCATGGGAAAAACATAAAAAAATCTTCTTCTCCGAAACCATATGGCCCAGAGCTTTCATATGTTGTGTGGACCAATGTATAATCCTCTCCTTTTTAAATGCTGCCAACGGTGGCCCTGGGGTCCATACAGGCCACGCCCCAGGCATGTCATTATCTACCATAGACTTATAATGGAAATATATGAAAAAATCTTCTCTGCAACAGCATGACACAAAGCTTGTATTTTTGATATACAACATTGTCATGTGGAGCTCTACATAAATCCTGCCAATCTTGCCCCTGGGGTCAAATATGGCCCCACCCCGGGGGTCATTATAGGACCCTGACCTTGTTAGATGATTTTTTCACATGAACCAAAATGGCAGAAAAGAGGATACACAATCCAGACAAGAGCTCCTCTGCTGATGTAAGTAGGGTTTCAAGGTCACATGACCAAGATGGCCACCATACCCATATATGGTAAAAACCCCAATTAATTTGTCCACTTGTTGACTCTCAGGTGAGCGGTCGTTGCCCCTGGGCTACTTGTCTTCTATTCTTATTTTGTGTTACAGTTAGAAAATGCCCTTCAAAATATCACATCAAAATGTGATATCTGTAGCTGACAAGGGATCTGTCAAAGCAATACTTCCTCAACATTTTTTTTTTTCATTTCATAAATTATGATGGACTTACCTTCTCTTGTTTGAGCTGGTCCTTAAATTCAGAATGGCTGAAATGACCCTGGACCATTCGGTGTAGAAGGTCAAAGAGTGATGCCTCATCACTGTAGCCACCTTCTGCTTTGTCATTGTCAGCTCCTGCATAATGGTTCTTGCCTCTAGAAAACACCTCCTACTAAAGCACGCCAGCGTGATGCATTCTTTACACATGCCACCAAACCTCCCATACTGAAAGATAATTATTGAGTTGTGTATATTAAAGTTCAACTCCTACATTATAACCAGTTTTACTTTCCGTTTTTTTTTTTTGTTTTTTTTTTTTTTTTTTTTTTTGAATTAGTTTTTAATTAATATGGTTATAGTTAAGTTCAGGTAACTGAGAGGCCACCACTAGGGAAATAGCTGCTTTGTATCAGAAAATAATTGTCATTTTTCCACTCCAGATTTTTAGGACAAGACTTCGGTTCAGAATTCACTAGGTTCCTGACTATTACGCTAGCAATAGACTGGGAATAAATAAAATACTTTGACAAAGTAATGCACACACCATTATCAACTATCCTACTGTCTGAACACCATCTTTCTGAAACTGCATTTTTCAAAATCTCACAAATGATTGCAAATGCCAGTCTTTGAACATGTACAACAACTCAATCAAAAGAAACAAAGTTTAACGTTTACGGAAGATACGTAAAATACGTAATCAAATATTGGCATAGCCAATAATATACATACCATTGTAAATGCGGCAAGCTTACCTCATAGATACCGTAGGCAAAATGATTGCTAATGACAGTCTTTTAAATTTCAGTACAATGATTTTCATGTGTTATATCAAGACTGCCATTGCAAATTGGCAATGCACAGAAATACATAAGAGAAATACACATAGCACATGTTGTAGTTTTTACTTACTTTTAACTATTTACGGATGCATTTTCTTAAAAAAAAAATAACTAACAGCTACATGGCAAACAATATTAAAGTCTACATACTATGTTAAGAAGAAACTGTAAACATTATAATGCAGTAAGAGATGTGTTGTTAAGTTGTCCCATGTCATGTTTTGAGTGAGATTTTATCGTGAATAAATGGGAAAAAGAATTATTTCGTGTTTTTACTGTATGTTGTCATGTTTCACAAACACAAGTTGGTTGAATAATAAAATTGTACTTGTTTTGTACAAACACATATTACTGTAACGCTCTTTACCATGAAATTCTAAATTTCATTGTTTGTCAACACCTGACGACAAAACAACTTGTAAACACACTAGTCTTTTGCAAAAAGCTGAGGATCTCATCCCTATACTATTGTACAACAATGTATAGCTTCCACAACAACATATAAAAACGATGCAATGGAATAGCTGAGAATCGTCGAGGGATTACTGTAGAAATGTGAATCATTGGGAAAATGTTGTGATAAGTTTCCAGAATTTGTTAACATAATCCAAATGACAATATAAAATAAAATATAATTGTTAGATCCTTTGGAAGCAGTAAAACATTCAAAGAGAGGTGGGCCATATTGTACAATTTCGGGTAATGAACCTTCATCAGTGACCCTTTACAAATAGTACACCTGTAAAATGGGGTGCTGTCTATCTGCCAAATTTAAAACTTACACATTAAAATAACACGAAATCTCAAAGTCTCATCGTAACATTTCCCTGGAGATTCAACTTTCTACAGTAATCCCCCTATGATTGTAAGCGTTTCCGCTGCACCTTTACAACAGATTGGATGAGCTGTTTGCTTGAAAGTGGAAAAGGGGGTGGTGGTGCATAAAAACTTAGTAATAAATGAAGCTTTCTTTGAATATTGTTACATACAGTTTAGACTGGAAATTATGCTTAAGTTTAAAAAAAATCAAAAAGAAAAAAAAAAGAAAAATTTCCCCTTGTCACTATATTTCTTCATGTAAGAAATGAAAGTGTTACAACTTATTTCAAATCAAGATGCAAAAAGTTCAAATGTGAAAAAAAGCAAAGATCAGTCACTTGATAAGAAACCCTGCTGTTGGTGTTTATTAGCAGACATTAGATGGCTACATGCAAGAAATTTCGAATTTACAGGTGTTTCAGGTTCACAACATACATTAGAGAGATGATTTGAGGCTCAAAATTTTAAATTAATATGTCTAGTTAACACGCAGGATATATTACAAAAAATTTGCTTGTCCCTTGGGTGGGGTTGGGGGACAAAAACTGTAGAAGACAATACAAGGCGGTATCCACCTGTTAATACTAGAAAAGGTGTTAATGTCACACACTGACCCCAACCTTTTACATAGATAAAACATCAAGGAGTTCATTGGTGTGTGAAAACATGCATTTGTTGTCACATGCAAGCGTAACTCGAATGCATGATCTAGCTTTGTGAAACTGGGGCAAACTCGGTGTCATAACAAAAAGCATTTTATCATGCTCATATACCTCATGGGCTTCATGATGTACGGTATGAGCTTGATGATATACAGCATATGTTAAAAAAGTTAAGAAAAAGCTTGTCTGCAGAAAAAGCCATTTAATGTAAAAAACAAAACAAACTTGCATCATGATACCGATGGTCCGAGTATGAATCATGCTTTCCATCACGATAACATGTCCGTGTAATGTATACCCCCTTAAACCCCTCTTTTACATAGCAAAACTGGGGTTTGCAGGGGTAAACCTATATTTCTTATTGTTGCTCCAAAACATAGATTGTGGGTACTCGTTAGAACCGCCTCGCCGAGGCGGTTCTAACGTGTACCCACAATCAATGTTTTGAGCAAAAAAAAAAAGAAAAATATCTTCCGAAAATTTTTATTTTTTATAACTTTGGAAAAATCTGTATATCACATGGGCAAGTTTTCGTTACGTGGTAAGTTGTTGTGAATATAAGAATTTAGAAAACTATGCCGCAGTAGGACGGGAACATAAAAGTGCATGGGAACACAGATGACCAAGGCGACTACAAAGGCTTTATGCACTTCAAGCAGTTTTGCTAATGAACAGTTTAATCACACAACTTTTATTTTGTAATAACCCTCAACATTAAGGATTACCAGGGTAGCAGAAATGCGGTAGTTGTTGCCATATTCGCTAATTGCAAAAGAAAGATAATTTCTTCCCAAAACTGATTTTACAAAAGCCAAAGGCTAAAGATTAAATGCTATCGAATTGCTACATTCTACAAAAACTATCATTGAAGTTTGAATGCAATCAAATCACTGTCTTCCACAAAAGCTTTCGTTGACGTTTAATTGCCATCAAAATGCCATCAAATTGCTACCGCCTACAAAAAATGTCATTGACATTTTAATGCCAGCAAATCGCTATCTTCCACAAAACTGTCATTGAGGTTTAAATGCTATTTAATCACTATCTTCCACAAAAACTGTCAGCATGTTTAAATGTCATCAAATCGCTTTTTTCCACAAAAGCTATCATTGACGTTTAAATGCCATAAATCGCTATCTTTTACAAAAACTGTCATTGACGTTTAAATGCCATCAAATCGCTATCTTCCACAAAAACTTTTATTGACGTTTAAATGCCATCAAATTGCTATCTTCCACAATAACTGTCATTGACAATTAACTCTCAAATGGCTATCTTTCGCAAAAACTACCACTGACAATTAAATGCCATCAAATCGCTATCTTCCACAAAAACTGTCATTGACGTTTTAAATGCCATCAAATAGCTATTTTCAACAAAAGCTATCATTGACGTTTCAATGCCATCAAATCGCTATCTTTGACAAAAAAAAAAACAACAACTATCCTTGATGTTTGAATGGCATCAAATCGCTATTTTCCATAAAAGCTATCGTTGACGTTTAAATGCCATCAAATCGCTATCTTTTACAAAAACTGGCACTGACGTTTCAATGCCATCAAATCGCTATCTCAGACAAAACCTATTATTGATGATTAAATGCCATCAAATTGCTATCTTCCACATAAGCTATCATTGACGTTTGAATACCATCAAATCGCTATCTTCCACAAAAGTTATCATTGACGTTTGAATGCCGTCAAATCCCTATTTTCCACAAAAGCTATCATTGACGTTTGAATGCCATCAAATCGCTATCTTCCACAAAAGTTATCATTGACGTTTGAATGCCATCAAATCCCTATTTTCCACAAAAGCTATCATTGACGTTTGAATGCCATCAAATCGCTATCTTCCACAAAAGTTATCATTGACGTTTGAATGCCATCAAATCCCTTTTTTCCACAAAAGCTATCATTGACGTTTGAATGCCATCAAATCGCTATTTTCCACAAAAGCTATCATTGACGTTTGAATGCCATCAAATCGCTATCTTCCACAAAAATTTTTGACGTTTAAATGCCATCAAATCACTATTTCTCACGAAAGCTATCATTGACGTTTCAATGCCATTAAATTGCTATTTCCAACAAAAGCTATCATTGACGTTTCAATGCTATCAAATCACTATCTTCCACAAAAACTGTCATTGATGTAAAAACATTACTTATTTTGATTAAATTTCTCACAAGTTATCAACAAAATCCTGCAACAATAATTAAGGATTGAAACTGACCATCATTAGCTATTGCTACATAACATTTCTACTAGTCTACAATTAACAAAGAAATGACCATAACAGATACATGTTCTGTGAAAAAGGTACCTTGCAAAATGGTTTGTTCTACTCCCTGTAGATGCTACATCAATTTCAGCCAATCTCGGAATTGTTATACCATAAATCTATTATGCAGGCAACAATAGTGGTTATTTGGGAAAAGAAAACAATGGAAAAGTGCAAAGAAATTCCATTTGTTTAGTCATCTCTTGAGTTTCCTAAAAGTCTGAAGCTTATAAAGTACCTAAATATATCCTCTTTATGAGTAAAAAAAGCCAAATCAAAGTATCTGGTGACCTTTGGGCAAGGTTAAAGCCAAAACTAACATTTCATAACCTTTTGACATCATAAATCAGTCAAACATATCGGACAAACTGATCATGACTTGAGAGTCAATTTATAAGAAAAACCAAAATCTGCTAATCTTGAAAAATCACTTTCCAAATACCCGAATTTCTTGGTTAAAATAGCAAGGGCTAATATCATTTTTTTAATTAAGTTGGTCAAACAAGTGTTGAACCAATACATTTTAGTAGAAAAGGAGAAAATCAATGAAGAGAAGTTTCCAATTGCTCTTATTGATACAAAATCATTTTGTCTTATATATATTTGATCAATTTCAAAAGATTTATAATGGCAAATAAAATATAAAGGTTTGATCCTTTGGAAGCAGTAAAAAACATTCAAAGGGAGATAGTATGGACTATATTGCGCAATTTCGGGTAATGAACCCTCGTCAGTAGCCCTCTTTAAACTGGCAACGAACGCCAGTCTGCGACTATAATTGTGCTGCAATTTCGAGAATTTACACGAGGAGTCTAAATCAAAGACATATTCCTAAATTGGGTCAATAATTAAAAAAATTGCTTAGAAGTATGTTTCTAAACGTGAGTGTTTTGAACACTCTGACTATCTTTACCGATCTCAAAGGACCAAAATAAAATATAATCTGCACTATGGATGATGTACGGGGCGACTTTTTACGGCCGTCACACGGCACAACACCAGCTGCAGTAATAGCAAATAAAATATAAAGGTTTGATCCTTTGGAAGCAGTAAAACATTCAAAGGGAGATAGTATGGACTATATTGCGCAATTTCGGGTAATGAACCCTCGTCAGTAGCCCTCTTTAAATCGGCAACGAACGCCAGACTATAATTGTGCTGCAATTTCGAGAATTTACACGAGGAGTCTAAATCAAAGACATATTCCTAAATTGGGTCAATAATTAAAAAAAATGCTTAGAAGTATGTTTCTAAACGTGAGTGTTTTGAACACTCTGAATATCTTTACCGATCTCAAAGGACCGAAATAAAATATAATCTGCACTATGGATGATGAAGCAGGTTTCAAAATATAGATTTGCCCTTTACCTCTAAAATAGGGGAATCTGTAGTAAATACATGTACATGCAATTAGATTTGTTCCTGTCAGAATGAGCATAAATTTAGGCATCTTACAGGCCTGATTTCGGGCTCAGGACCTTAGGGGTGGCCATTTTCTCCAAACTGCATTGCAAGGTTTGGCTCGGGACCTTAGGGGTGCCCATTTTCTCCAAGATGCAAGGTTTTCAATAAGGTCTGGCACAGACCCGGCTGAACTGACCAGAGGCTTGAAATTAAGGAATTCTGAAGTAGAGGAATTCTATATGTTTTGTTCTGAATACAAAGGTGCTGATCAGCTGTATGAACTTGGATTTTCAATGGTATACATATCTTCATTCCAAGTTAAATTACACCTTTTTTACTTTAGCAGCAACATTACAATTAGTGTTGCCAAAGACAACCTGCAAGCCTTTTGAACAACTTAACAGAAAGTCTTCTTTGTCGTCATTTGGTATTTTACCCGTAAGACTTTCCAATACCTCATTGGGAATCGTGAAAACAATTGAGCTCCCATCAGCCTTTTTTTCCAGTGACCTTGCATTTGATAGCGGTCTCCACAGATTCTGTAAGCTGGCGTTTGTTACAACTTGACCATTTGAAGCTTTTTAAGCTTTCATTGAGTTCAAGGGATGCTTTACACAACATGCATTTGTGAACTGTCTGAATGCCGACACCGGCAACTTTTATTAAGTCTTGCTTTGGTTTAAAAACCATGTCAGTCACAACGTTCTTTAGGTCCTGAGTTTTCTCGATCTGGGTATCAGGGTTTGTCGATAAATAATTCCCTTTCACATTTTTAAAAATGTAAGAAGTTCCAACGTTAATTTGTTCCGGGATACCCCACAACGTAAGCTCAATCGCTCCCGTTCTGTCTGCTATTATAAACGTAGTTCTCAACATTGGGGTCCATTTTGTAGCGTTTGATTTACTGTTTGATCTTTTCTGATTACTTAAGCTGTAAGTGTTACCTGAAAAAGAAAAAAAAAAACATCAGAGCATAGCTCGCATACCTCCGCCCACAGACATCTGATACCAGGAAATAGGAGAATGAAAAAGTGAACAAATAAGGGTAAATCATTATCTAGAGACTCGTAATAAAAGTAGTATGCTCCATTGTTTTGGGTCAAATTTGCATGGGTCTAACAAAAACAAGTGAGTCACTGATCTTCGGTTTGCGTGTTCATGTCTTGCATATACATGTATATATTAAATTAATGTACTGATCATGAGAACATGTTCTCACCATTAAGGTTTATACATGAAATGTTTGTACATTGTATAACTTGTTGTCCTGAGCATTTTTAATTACCAGTAGTTTGTAATACTTACTTTGGATTTCTCAGGCAAATCTGTAATTTGTTGGGACTGTCTTTTCTTCCGCTTCCTGAGTTTTTATTTTCTCAAAATTGAAGTCTAGTTTGGTTGGAGAAATCTGTGTTCTTGGTGTCAATTTAATGTCGAAACATGCGCCTCTTAAGGATACTGTCCTTTTAATGTTTGACAGCCTGATTGATTCTCTGAAAATAAAAGGTTTAGATTTTGTCATCAAATATCATAATAGGTATTACCAATTTCAGAGGACATGCTTTTTTATTTGGCCCAGAAGTACAGTCATGTACTTGTGGAAAGTACTTAGTTCTAATGAAATTTCAAAACAGCAAGAATTCAAATAATAGCCTTTAAGTACACGCTCAATGGAAATTAACAGTAATTTCCTTCATTATATACCTACAAAAACTGCTTGTTACTACCCATTGTAAACTCTGGCTTGAGCCTACATGCATCAGAGGATAGAAATAAAGGGGGGGGGGATTGTTCCGACACAGGGGGCCTCCAATTAATGTACCAATCGGAAGGACGAGATTACTCACTTTCGGACTTTCAATTTGATGATCGGTGTGTACCTTTTCCTATAGTTGATAAATCGGTTCCAGCTTTTAACAACATTTGGATGTTGCAGTTTGTTTAGAACAATTCACTTTTTATTGGCAAAAACACTTTCAGATGGCTGAAATTCCATGCAGAAAAACCACTGCCATATGGTCATACTTTGGTTATGCATGTATAAAATGCGGTGGTCAGATCTGTTCAGCTACAGTACCCTGATGTCACATGAGAAGGTTTGTTTGCCACCACTGGCAAAGTTGTATGTGTTCCTTGATCAATAAGAGCTGTCGCATGACAGCGTAGCTCGACTGCATCTGGCTTTATCAAACTGTGGCCAACTCGACTCATTTATCAGCGCATTATGCTCATACATCCCATGGCCTTGATGATACAAGACAAAATCACTAAAGCATTTACTTAAGTCCATGTTACTTATGATAACATTTGGTTCAAAGGTATGGTCATACGCATTATCTGAAAGAAGCAAGTTCACATGCCAGCTGTGTGTAAGGAAATAAGGAAAAATTACTGGACTGTGAAATAAGGTCACTGTGACATACAACTACTATTGGGTCAAAGGTATAATCATACTCTCATCTTTTGAAAGAAGCTAGTTCGTATCCCAACTGAGTGAAAAGATATTAGGCAAAAACACTGGAGCATGAGATTGGGTCACAGTGACCCAATTTTAGATGGTACTACTTTTTCGTCAAAGGTTAGGTCATACTCACTCATTATATGAAAGAAGCAAGTTCATATCCAAACTGAATATAAAGGTACAAGGCAAAATCACTGGAGTGTGAAATTGGGTCACTGTGACACGGGAATAGTTGTGGGTCAAAGTTTAGGTCATACTCACTCATTATCCAAAAGAAGCATGTTCATATAGTGTCAAGATATAAGGCAAAATCACTAGACCATGAAAAGTAGGTAAACCCGATCATCACTTCGTGAGACGCATGTCCATGTCACTAAGTGGAGAGATGATGCTGACAAACTAACTTTCTAAATTGTTTCTATATAGAAATAACAGCAAAATATGTTTTACAGTGTTCTAGAGTTTGACCTCACGCCCCACCCCATGGTATGGACCCTTGAGACATGTTATGAAATGAATGCCAACCCAACGGTGTACCCTATGTCCCAATATAAATGATTTCTGATCACTAGCTGTCAATACAAATAAATATATGTATATATAAATATAAACAGCAAGTCTTTGTGTCGGTGTTGATAGGATAAAACAAAGAAATGAAGTTACAGCAACAGTTTATTTCAGTCCTGTAGCGCTTTCACTTTTATACGATCTTCAGCAGGAACGTCGCCATATTGTTTTGGCCAAAACAGTAACCTATCAGACGGGTTATGCAGGGAAATCTCCTCTAAACCTGAGCTATGATAACTCCTTTTTTAAGGAGCGTAGTAGCGCAGTCGGTAGAGGGGATGGCCTTGTATAGCTAGGCGCCGAAGCCGAAGTCTGCGGGTTCGAAACCTACCTTTGCCAATTTAGTACATCTTTATTTCTCTACTTTATATATATATATATATATATATATATATATATATATATATATATATATATATATATATATATATATATATATATATATATATATATAATACACCAGATCTCAGATGAGATTATACAGGACCAGCGGTCTTATGTTACAAATGAAAGCAAACATATACAGGGTGATCCAGAATATCTGATACCGTTTTAAGCTTACATAATTTTGTTCCACAAACACATATCATAATAAACCTTTAATCACAATGGGCTGTGATAATTCAAATTTTGTTTGGTTTATGATAATAAGTACTTTAAAGTTATGACATTTTGAATAAAAGAGATAAAAAAATTTGATAGTTTTTGCATAATTCGTTATTTTACGTCAAATTACTGTTATTACGATTCTCGTTCAATCCGCATGTGAATGTTTGCTACTACTGACGCAGGAATGTGTGGCGTTAATTTTCAAAACATTTATTAACTAGAGCGTTTCAGCTATCAAAAAGTATTTGATTGAGGTGAATATGCATTTTCATCTAAGTGTCATCACAAGAAAAGGCGAGCTATCAAAACAAGCTCGACGCCATTGTAATTCAATATGGACGTCAAAAAAGGCTTATATGTAAGTTTTATGAAATGGTTTGAACAGTTCTATTTTACATGTTAGTGGTGTATATATCTAATGTTGTATACCAAACAAAATTTGAATCTTTGTAGATTTTTTTGATATAGATTTTAATAATGTATGTGTTGGTGAAACAAAAGTATTAAAGATTGTTATAGTATCAGATATTCTGGATATACATGTATTTTTCTTCTGTGAGCTTAATTCAGTTCCTAATTAATGATCAGAAAAATTCACCACCTCAGTTTAAGAGGCTATGCAAGCATTGTTCATAGATGTTCTTAAAGTTTGGTATGTGTTGAAAAAACTTAAGAGCATTTACATGGTGAATAGCTCAAATGACTTTTTATGACAAAACTTCATCATATTAGTTTTAAGTCATAATTTCAGTTAATTCTGCTAGAAAACTTGTGTTCTTTTTATTTTCAGACTACTGATATAGAGACTGAAACAGAATACATAATTAATGATGGCCTTCACACTCAGGACAGTTGTTTTGGTACTACTCCATCAAGAGATTTAACACATTTCTTCAACTCGAACAAGTCAAACAAAAATTCGACCCATCTTGCCAAAGCCAGTTAATTTGTTTCCAGAGTTGACGATATCAAGTACAGTAGAAAATACAGAGGGTCACAGTATTGATGTAGATCATTCCTATAAGAAGAAAACAATGAAAGGGAAAAAGAGAACTCAAGGAAAAGTTCAATCCAGACAGAGAAAAGTGTTGGTTTTGGTATAGTTGAGCAGATTATAGAGAGTCTCTGTGTACCAGACAGGATTCTTTCAGCAAAGGAAGCTTCTGATTTGCTATAATCTCTGCCAAATGGAAAAGTAAGTGCAGTAGCTGAATGTGTCTTAAAAATCCCAATTTTGAGAGACGCTGTGGAAACTATGCTGCTATCAAGCTTGTCGGCCCCAAATGCCATATTGACCAACAGAAAGAATGGAAAACTGAGTGAATTGATGAAAGGTAGCTTTGAGGACCTAAAAACATTCAACTGGGATGGAATAGTTAAAGAAATATGGAGATAATTTCCTCTGCTAGCAAAGGAGTTGATTTCATTCGCTATCCCTTCAACAATGGCAAAAGGACCAATGTTGGAAGCAATCCGAAAACTCATACAAAAGATTGGAACTGTATATGGAATATTAGCTCAGGCGAGGCATAGCAGGCTCAGCAAAATCCAGAGGGTTGTGAACATCTTGCTGTATGAAAGCATTTATGATCAGAAGGTAAGCCAATGTGATTAATTGCACATGGCTCTCCATAAAATATCCACTGATAGCCTCCTTTTATTCTCGGATCCAAAATAGCCCAGAGATGGCACTAAAGCGTATATCAATTTATGTTGTCTCTGCTTGGTTTTAAGCATCATAAAATACTAGTCTTCTAGCTACCAATACCCCCCCCCAGGGGGAATTTTCTACACTATGATTTTCTAAAAGTACATTGAAAAAGCTATCAAACCCTGTTTTCTGCCATCTGGAAGTGGAAGCGTTTGCGTTTTATGCTATGTTTCATTATATTACCCTAAATATTCATTTTTTGCGTTTTAATAATGGGGGTACACATAGAAAACTGAAAATATCTCAGTTGTTTCTTACCCTAGACCATTGGACTTGGTGTCATTTTAATGCTTATACATAGCCCTTTTATCTAATAATAAGTAATGGAAAATATCTAATTTGCTTATTCATGAATTTTCATTAAAACATTAAAATGAAAAACGAAACATTTAAAAATTAATTATCCCCGTTAAAACTAATTTCAGGCCTAAACTATCATTGTGGTTCATTGTTATTGTACCAATAATACTATTTGACAAATTTGTTGACGCCATGGACCTTAATGAAAATTTTCTCATTTGCATTGTCATGAATATTAATGAAAATGACGAAAATCAAAATTTACTCTATTGCCATTTAAGGGTTTGACTGGGTTGTAAGATGTACCTTGCAACCTTAGACCAAATGCTCATGGGTGCCAATTTGGTCAGAGGATCACTTTAAGTCCATTTGAGTGATCACCCCCACCCCTAATAAGCAGAGGAATTAATGTGGTACACCTCTATTACCACATGCATCTTGGCTACTGATAGACATAGAGAGCTGAAATAGGTATCAAATGATTGCTTTGGCAATGTTTTATAATCATGTAATAAGATATATAAACAACTGGCTATCTTAATGCTCAAATATTAAAAAGAAGTTCAGATATTAGAAAAGAAACAGATAAAGGAAGGGGGTATACCAAACAAAATTGCTAATATCTCAGTGACCAAAAATTCTATTAGAGCTGAAACGTGTATCAAATGATTGTTGTAATAATGTTCTATAATCATGTGATAAGATACAGAAAGAATCTGACTTTCTTGATGTTCAAAATTAAAATTGATAAGAACTTTCAATAGAAGAGAAAAATCACAGAACATTGGAGGGGGTATACCTACAGATACATGTATGTTTATATCTTGGCAACCAAAAGCCATAGAGAGCTGAAACTTATAACAAATGATTGCTATGGTAACATTCTAAAACCCTGAAATAAGATACATTTACAATCAGACTTTTCTGCTGTTTGACTTTTGATGAAATCAATAAATATAGTAGAAAAATCACAGAAATTAGAGGGGGTATACCTATGGAAATATTTATATCTCAGCAACCAAAAGCCATAAAGAGGAATAAATGGTGTCAAATAATTGCGTTGACAATATTCTATAACCTTATAATAAGATATATAAACAAGCTGACTTTTTTGTTGCTCAAATATTTAAGAAAACTTAAGATATAAGAGAAAAATCACAGCCAAAGGAAGGGGTTATGCCAATGAAATTGCTATTATCTCAGTGACCAATCGCTCTAGAGAGTTAAAATTGGTATCAGAATGATTGGTATGATAATGTTCTATAATTGTGTGATTAGACATATGAATAATCTAACTTTCTTGTTGTTCGAATATTGATGAGAACTTTAAATATTAGATAAAAAGCAAAGAAAAATGGAGGGGGTATACCAATATAAACGTTTATATCTCAGCAACCAAATGTCCTAGAGTGCTAAAATGGGTATCAATTGATATTTTGACAATATTCTATAACCATGTAATAAGATATATAAACAAGCTTACTTTCTTGTTGCTCATATATTTAAGAAAACATAAGATATAGCAGAAAAATCACTGCCAAAGGAAGGAGGTATGCCAATGAAATTGCTAATATCTCAGTGACCAATAGTTTTAGAGAGCTGAAATTGGTATCAAATGATTGGTATGATAATGTTCTATAATCATATGATAAGACATATAAATAATAGAACTTTTTTGTTGTTCAAATATTGATGAGAACTTTGAATATTAGATAAAACTCAATGAAAAACGGAGGGGGTATACCAATGTAAACGTTAATATCTCGGCAACCCAATGTCATAGAGAGCTGAAATTGGTATCAAATGATTGCTATGACAATATTCTACAATCATGTAATAAAATATATTATAAAACAAGCTTACTTTCATGTTGCTCAAATATTTAAGAAAACATAAGTTATAGCAGAAAAATCACTGCCAAAGGAAGGAGGTATACCAGTAAAATTGCTGATATCTCGGTGACCAAGAGCTCTAGAGAGCTGAAATTGGTATCAAATCATTGCTAGGACTATGTTTTGTAACCATGTGGTAAGAAACACAAACATTCTGACTTTCTTGTTTTTCGAATATTGATAAAACTTTAAATTTAAGGGAAAAATCAAAGAAAAATGGAGGGGGTATACCAATGGAAAGGTTAATAACTCAGCAACCAAAAGCTCTAGAGAGCTGAAATTGGTATCAAATGATTGCTATGATAATGTTTTATAATCATATAATATGATTAATGAATAATTAGACTTTCTTATTGTTCTAATATTGACAAGAACTTTAAAAATTAGATAAAAAAAAAAAACAGAAAAATAGAGGGGGTATACCATCGGAAACGTTTATATCTCAACAGCAAAAAAAACTAGAGAGCTGAAATTGGTATCAAATGATAGATATGACAATAATTTATGATTATATAATAAGATATAGGAAAATGTTGACTATCTTGTGGCCAAAATTTAAGAAAACTTTAGATATCAGAGAAAAACATAGACAAATGAAGGGAATATACCAATAGAATTGACAGTATTTCAGCAAACAAAAGCTCTAGAGAACTGAAATTGGTATCAATTGATTGATAGGATCATATTCTATACACAAAAATATGAAAATAACAGAAATAATCAGATACAAGTCATTCTGTAGGTATACCAGTTCATTTTTTCATTATTTCTCTGAGATTTCTAGTTTTCATTAATATTCATGAAAAAATAGACGAGCCTTATATCCTTAAATAAATGTATTATATGTATAAGGGTGATAGAACTTGGCCATAGCATTCATTTGATTCTACATTAGTGTTCCATGATTATCAACAGCCCAGGTACAAATGATACTATATGTATACACCCTATTTTTCCAGGATTTTTTACTTTTTAATTAATATTCATGAATATACAAATGAGATAATTTTCATATAGGCTCATGACAACAATAAATTTATGAAATATGTCTAAATGGTGCAATATAAATGTGTCACAACTATAGTTTAGGCCTGAAATGAGTTAATTTATGGGTTTTTAATGATTTTCTACCATTTTCATGTTTTCATTAATATTCATGAATATGCAAAGTATATATTTTGCATTATTTATCATAGAATGAAAGGGCTATGTCTAAGCTTTAAAAAAAGACCAAGTTCAATGGTCTAGGATTAGTAACAGCATAGGTATGATCAATTTTCTACGCCTACCCCCATTATTTCTATACAAAAGATGGTATCAGGTCATATTATAAAACATAGCGTACAATGCAAACGCTTCCACTTCCAGAGGGCAGAAAACAGGATTTGATAGCTTTTTCACTATACTTTCAGAAAATCATGGTGCAGAAAATTCCCCCTGGGGGGAGGGTTTGCCCTACTGGCCATTAGCCTATACAAAATGATCATTTAAAATGAGTTTAGGTATCAAACTAGATTGTGTTAATACTGCGTTTACACTATGTTCCCGGCGGCCCCGGCAGCCCCGTTTGCTAGAAACGTAGCGTGCCGTGGAGTTTTGTTAATCTATTTCTCTGATTTTCAAGATCTATCACGTTTTGTTACGTTTTCTTACGTTGTATTACGATATCCGTAACAAGCCGTGTTAGTGATAAGCCGGTGTGTCACGGAGGCGCTTAGGTACGTTACGGTTTACCATGATCTATCACGATTATTAGCACGTTCTATTACGGCCTGTTACGTTCTGTTGCGGTCAGTTGCGTTTTGACCAAGGCGTAACACGTTTTTTTTCGGTCTGTCAAGGTCAGCTACGGACGAAACGTAGACACCATACAATATAAAGCACATTTTTCCCTTTTGTTAACGAATAAGTCCTTTGAAATAGTAACAACCGCGCTCCTTAACAACTGACTGCAGAGGTGATTAAGAAAGCTCGGAATTGTAGTTCTTCTTCAATTGCATAGTGCAGCGTATGGTTTGTATTGTTCACTATAGTGACTGCTCCAATATGAAGGAACTTGTCCCCATGATATGCCATTTTATATCTATAAACTTCACGCGCCGTGATAACCGTAACACAACGTGACATACGTAGTAGAACGGGGTGAACACCGTCAAAGACCGTAACGCACCGTAACATAACGCAACAAAACGTGTTGAGTATTCCGTAGGAAACGGGACGAGACGTGAGACGACCATGCCCAAACGCAACAGAACGTGGAAGATCCGTAGCTAGCCGGGCTATTCACTAGCCTCCCGTTGCACTACGGACCGCCTCCAAGTTTCGCTACGTACTGTTACGTTCTGTCACGACGTGTTACGTTCAGCCCGTTTTATCACGGCCCATTACGTTTCTCATTTCCGCCGTGACTGCCGTGGCAGATTTTTAAAAGTTTTTATCATATTTAGTCGAAAATTTCAAATCACTATGAATTATTATCGAGTTTTCCCTTCATATTTTTCCCAGATTTTGCGATTTTCTATGAAGAAAGCTGAAATCAGTGAAAGATACCTATGTTTCTAGAAGAAATTTACCAAATCTGTTTAATTCTCTAGAATCAAATGCTACTGTTTTGCAGTTTATATATTAAGTTATTGCTATATGAAAGAAAATCTTGGATATTTGCTAAAATAATTGAGTCAGCATTCAGACTTTGTAAATATCAGCTTTACAATCTAGCCGAGACAAAATATTTCCAATAAATACCATATGAATATGGTAATAACCTATTCGGTTATTATTGGATCCGAGTTTGCTGTTAAGCTCACGTGTATACATATAACCAAATATATCTTTGCCATGCAAAGACCATAATTGATGCCTTAATCTGAAAAAGACTAGCTTTTTAGCTCACCTGAGCCGAAGGCTCACAAGGTGAGCTTATAGGATGGCCATGATCCGGCGTCCGTCCGTCGTCCGTCCGTCGTCGTCGTCGTCGTCCACAATTTCAAAGATCTTCTTCTCTGAAACCGCTTGGCCGATCTAGTTGAAATTTTATGTGGAGCCTCCTTGGGTAGTGGCATTTCAAGTTTGATCGCGAAACCGAGGTCACATGACCAAGATGGCCGCCACGCCCATATATGGTAAAAACCCTTCAAAAATCTTCTTCTCCAGAACCGGTGGGCCGATTTCCACGAAACTTGGTATGTAGCATCAGGGACTTCAGCCCATCATAGTTTGATAAAATGATGACCCTTGGATGACCTTAACCTGTTTTACGGCAAGGTCAAATTTGGAAACATAGGCTTTTACATGGGAAAAAGTGAAAACTATGGATTTTTTGAAAACTATTGCAGCCTGAGGCCTGAAAAGTGGTAGATGCAAACAACTAATGGAGTAGATGGAGTTATGTGATTAATTTAGGTCAAGGTCATCTCTTGACCTTGGCCAGTCTGTCGTCCATTCACACTCTTCAAAGATCTTCTTCTCTGAAACTGCTGGGCCAATCGAAGTGAAATTTTATGTGGAGCATCCATGGGTAGGGGAGACGAAAGTTTGATTGCGAAATCCAGGTCACATGACCAAGATGGCTGCCACGCCCATATATGGTAAAAACCACTCAAAAATCTTCTTCTCCAGAACCGGCAGGCCCATTGTCATGAAACTTGGTATGTAGCATTTGGGACTCCAGCCCATCATAGTTTGATAAAATGATGACCCTTGGATGACCTTGACCTAATTTACGGCAAGGTCAATTTTGGAAACATAGGCTTTAACATGGGAAAAAGTGAAAACTATGGATTTTTTTGAAAACTATTGCAGCCTGATGCCTGAAAAGTGGTATATGCAAACAACTAATGGAGTAGATGAAGGTATGTGATTAATGTAGGTCAAGGTCATCTCTTGACCTTGGCCAGTCTGTCGTCCATACACACTTTTCGAAGATCTTCTTCTCTGAAACTGCTGGGCCAATCAAAGTGAAATTTTATGTGGAGCATCCATGGGTAGGGGAGACAAAAGTTTAATCGCGAAATCCAGGTCACATGACCAAGATGGCTGCCACGCCCATATATGGTAAAAACCACTCAAAGATTTTCTTCTCCAGAACCGGTGGGCCGATTTCCACGAAACTTGGTATGTAGCATCCGGGACTTCAGCCCATCATAGTTTGATAAAATGATGACCCTTGGATGACCTTGACCTAATTTACGGCAAGGTCAAATTTGAAAACATAGGCTTTTACATGGGAAAAAGTGAAAACTATGGATTTTTTGAAAACTATTGCAGCCTGATGCCTGAAAAGTGGTAGATATGCAAACAACTTATGGAATAGATGAAGGTATGTGATTAATGTAGGTCAAGGTCATCTCTTGACCTTGGCCAGTCTGTTGTCCATACACACTTTTCAAAGATCTTCTTCTCTGAAACTGCTGGGCCAATCAAAGTGAAATTTTATGTGGAGCATCCATGGGTAGGAGAGATGAAAGTTTGATCGCGAAATCCAGGTCACATTACCAAGATGGCCGCCACGCCCATATATGGTAAAAACCACTCAAAAATTTTCTTCTCCAGAACCGGCAGGCCAATTTTCGCGAAACTTGGTATGTAGCATTTGGGACTCCAGCCCATCCTAGTTTGATCAAATGATGACCATAGGATGACCTTGACCTATTTTACGGCAAGGTCAATTTTGGAAACATAGGCTTTTACATGGGAAAAGGCGGAAACAATGGATATTTTGGAAACTGTTGCAGTCTGAGACCTGGAAGTTGCTAGATGCAGACAACCAATGGAGTCGATGAAGGTAAGTAATTAATGAAGGCCAAGGTCATTTCTTGACCTTGACCCAAAGTCATTTAAATATCAAAATTAAAATTGTGGTTTTCTCATAAATCACTGGGTTTGGAAACTACTGCAGCCTGAGACCTGAAACTTTGCAGATGCAGACAACTTATGAATTCAATAAAGGTGTGTGAGTATTCAAGGTCAAGGTCATTTCATGATGACTTAATACTGCAGGATCAGGCTTCAGGTGAGCGTTCTCAGGACCAATGGTCCTCTGGTTATCATTTATAATCATTTCTGTAATCTTTTGAAGTGTAGGCCTGTAGAGAAGAACCAAATGTCAAATTTTGTTTGAAAAAGTTTTTGAAAACAAGTTATTCCTGAATGTTTTGAAATGGTCTAAGAGATGTTTTTTAAGCAACTTGACATAAGACAGTGTCTCTTTACTGCCTTATTTTACACCAAAATCAAAAATATTCACTAAAAATGCGTTATTACTTCATTTTTGTCTTTAGAATGCTTTCAAATTCTTTGGTAAAGGTAAAAGTAGGCAATGAACAAACGTTTTAGCATCTTTTACGATAACCATTTTTCCTTTTTTCTTTCTTGTAGGCCAGAGCATCCCTTCTTGTCAATATTTGAGCCGCCTCGTGGGAAAACCAACAATGTGGTTTCCGAACAGGTCTGACACAAACCGGCCTGTACAACTACAGAAGGAGGCTAGAAGCTTAAATTTTTGGAGTTAAGTAGAGTAGGAATTGTACTATCCGAGTGATGAAAACAAAGGCGCTGATCAGCTTCAGCTTCGCGATTACTGCGAAGCTGATCTGCGCCATTGTTTTCGCATATGCAAATTTTTGGTTTTCCCATGAGGCGGCTCATTTAAAAAACATTGATAGCAGATATCATAAAAAGTCATCTGCACAATTGCTTTAAATTGAATTTATTGCAGGTATTTGACAGGCTCCATACAATTGGACTGTGCTTGAGCTATGGCCACAGTTTGACCATCCTTGACAGGCTTGGTGGTCATTTCAAGGATGAAATTATAGATGCCACCAAAGACAATAAACGCATACGAATTGTTGGAGACAATATCAACTGGTATACAGGTAAGAATGTGTACAAGTTTAATGTTTTGTTTACATTTACAAAGTTTTGTTTTCAGAAGACTTATGTTTATTGCATTGAAGTTTCTGTTATTTCCAAGCAACAAGTATCCTGATATTAACAAGAACCTGCTTTATTTGTTAATGAAACATTCAAATTAAAATGATGGTTACTTTGCTACACATTGTTAATAGGATCAGGAATTGCATGCAGAAAACAGACAGAATGTCTTTTGAAGTCGAACCAGTAGATCTAGTAGCATCGTTTTCTTTTCTCAGCAGTTGTCATTCAAGTCCTGCCTGGAAGCAGTACATAAAATTTGGTTTTGATTGACCAAGCAGCTCCAGAGAAGAAATAAGCTTACTGGTGATGATCGTTTCTGTCTTACCCACTTTCACAAGATATTGATATTTCTGCGGCCATGCAGATCTACTTATGCATCTAAACCACCTATCAATTGGGCAGTATTTAAGATCATTCATGGATTAAGCAATGTTTGGCACCAATTCAGAACCATGGCCATGCTAGTAGATGTGCATAGTCAATACATAGCCAATACACCAGGCTAGTAAATGTTTACATGGGAAATCCTATTCTGATAATATACTTTTTAGAATCTGCTGGAGGAGTTTTGAAAGCTTCTTTCTTGAATCTCATTTAATTTTTATTTACCTTATACATGTGACACCAATGCTTTTGCAATCAAAATGGGTGACTACACCAGATGATCATAGTCTTTGCTGTGTAACTTTGGTAGCACTGCAAAGTTACACAAAGAATACTGAAACAAATACTAGACTCGACTATTTGACATTGTTTAGCACATTGTGGGGATACACATATAAGCTGTGCTTGCCCTCAATTTCTTGTTTTCTTTGTTGTTCAGTTCAAAGCTTATTGCTATGACATTTTGTTTTTCTTTAAAGAATGATGATATGGTAACTGATGATGGAGTACCAAAGGTAAAACTGGATGGTTATTTAAGGTAAAGCTTTGACATAATCTGTAAAGGGAATGATATTGAACTGTTGTAAGTATGATGCAACGTGTTAAAAGTCAGACCACTATGCAGTGGGCTTACTGGGCTACCAGCCTAACATTCACAAGGCTTTAGTTATGTGATGCTGCTATGTTCAGGGATGTCTGAAGTTAGTCATAAAGATCTCGACAAAACACAATTTGAAATACTGTTGAAACGGGTAAATTCTTTGTAGGGTTGTTGCTCATCAAAATTATTTGTACAGAGGATGTTGCTTCTTAACCCATCCGTCCTTGTAGTACAAAGGTAGTACAACCTGGGGAAGTTTTTGTAGCCTGGGAAAATGTCAGTTCGACTCTGACCAAGGACAATAATAATTACAGAAGCTTCAACTCAACAAACAAAACATTAATTTATCTTTATTATTTCAGCAGTTTTGTGAACAAACTGTGATTTCGGTCTGATGTCATGTATGAATGAAACAATGTGAATTGTCAAATTATTATGGCTTGTTAGCTCACCTGAGCCGAAGTAATATGATAAAACGAATCTTACACTCGTGGTCATTTCATATGAAATTTATTAAACTCACCAAAGGCTCGTTTAATAAATTTCATATGAAATGACCACTCGTGTAAGATCCTCTATATACATGTATTAGCATAATATTCAAACATCTTCTCCTCTGAAGAAATCTTCTTCTCTAAAACCAATAGACTGATAAATTTCAAGAAAACTTGGCGTAAAGCATCAATGGCTAAAGTACTCCAATGTATTTATAAATCATGACCCTGTGATGACCTTGACCAATATTTTAGCAAGGTCAACATGGGTTGCCTATGCATTTGAATGGGGAAAACTGTTAAAATGTCATTTGAAGGGAAAAGCCAGCAGGAAATCAGCAAATGGACAGAATATTGATTATTCTGAAAAAAAGAAAAAGGCCCAAGGGCTTCATCTGCCCCTGCACTGGGGTTAAATGCCATAATATTCAAACATGTTTATTGGTATATGCAGCAGATCTCATGTGAGCGCTTACAGGACCATTGGTCCTCTGGTATTTGTAGAGCTCAGCCACTGGTATAAGGAGATCAATATTTGTTTTTCACACATGCATAAACATCTCAATACCCAAACAAGAGGGTCTTTTCCTAAGAAACTCTTAAAAAGAATCAATATGATAAGTATACACTGTTATTTTGATAGTTCAACAGCATCGTCTGACTGGCATTTGAGCATTTTTATTACCCCATGTCAGCTTAAAAGAGCTTTAGCATCATAAACTGGTCAACTTACGATAAGCCCCACATCAGAAATCTTATTTGAATGGCAATTTAGATTAAGTTCAAAAGTTTTTGAAAGCCTTGTGACCAAGTGGTCAAGGTGACTGCTTTTATTCACCATGCCTCATCATTTCACTGCTATAATAATTTGCATTAACCATATTATGGGAAGTTTTCAGCTGATGCTTACTTACATCAGTTTCACCAGTTTATGGGATGGGCTTGTAAAATAATATCGTAGACAAATATTGAAATTTGCTTTACTTTTATCCTCGTAAAGTGAAGACGGTAAAATCATTATAACAAGAACATTTTAAGAGCAATTCCGTGTAAAAACCAACCAAAGTGTGGCCACGCATAGTCACAGATTTTAACGAAAACCTGATTTTCGGATAGAGGGTCAAAAACGATGTATTGAAACTTCCCTTCGTTTTTTGAAAATATGCATGGTTGCCATGGAAACCACACTAGAAGGTTTTGGGCTTCAAAACAGCATTTTTGAGTGAAAATTGACACTTTTTCAAACACAACCTAGACATCACCTAACTTGGTATCTTAATTTTGAAGGCATACAATGGTACAAATATATATACTAAAAATTACTGTAACTTAGCATCTTAGTATAATGAACAGTCTTTTAGCTATGGTTGTCTTAAGGTGGGTGGGGTTTCCCATTTTTCAATTTTATCAAAAAAGTCATTTTTCAGCATATTTTGAGAAAAAGAAGAAAAAAATTGAGGTAAATTTAAGAGGCCTCACGTAGTTGTCATGAAAGATCATTGTCAGCATGGCCAGTTAATATAAAATCTTAGTGGGCACTTCATAAACAAAAATTTCAGAGACATCTAAATCTACCTACTAGGACGAGACCCCATAAAATTGTGTTTTTATAATATCGAGGTTAAAAAATGAGGCTATCCAAATATTTTTGACTTAACACTAAATGAGAATTTTAAACAGTTATATAATGATATATAGCATCTAAAAATACTTATAAAGCAATGATTTATTGTATTTAAAGTGTTTAATGACAATGTAGAAGTACCCCACCCACTTAAATTAACATGGAAACTTGTACATTTTCAACCTGAAACAGAAATTATTATAAGTAAAATGTGATAAAATGCTATAGTCAAGAGACATATTGTATACTTAGTGCAAAACCAATGAATTGTTCACCAGTAAAACAATGGTTACCATGGTAACACTTAGAACAAACATACATGGTCGCATCTTAAATAGCAATGGCAAATAGACTTCATTGCTGGTAACTTCATACAATATATCAAACATTCTTTTTTTATTATTTTTATGTTGTACATCATTAGCAAAATGTTTAAATACTCATAAATATGCTTTACTGTCTAAGGTACTCAATGACAGGATAACCTTACCCCACCCACTTAATTAACATTAAGAGCAATTCTCTGTAAACACTTAAATTTTTCACAGGGCCGTGGAACGCATGATCACCGAGTTTGATGAAACTTTCCTATCTTGGTTATTTAAACACAAAACTTTTTAATCAACACTCATTTGGTCCAATTTCATACCCGTTGCCATGGAAACGGCAAATGAATATTTTGGCAAAATGTGTGTCCGAAAATCACTTAAACTGGGTATTTTTCAGCTGAAACAATTACTTTATACAAATTCAGATCCAGCTTCTGGTCCCTGTTTATGAATATATAACACATTCTGGTTAGAAATACAAAAAACAAACATTGATTTGGAAAACCTCTGATTTTATCGTGGCCCTGCAAAGTGGGTGGGGTTTCGAAGATTTGAAAAATGTGATTTTGAAGCATTTTCAGGGACAATTCTCATAGTGAGTGCGGTCGGTTGCAGATATACGCGCATATTTACGATAAACAGCAGTGGTTTGTTAACCAAATTCTGAAAAGACATATTTAGGAAGTTTGGTCTGAATATGCGTAACCATAGCAACAATGATGGTACTGTCACAAAACGCAAATTTGTGAGTGTCTGTAATTTTGGTCTCATAGAATTCTAATAAGAGGACATAATTGATTGTAAATTATTTGGTATGTTGCAATTGAAACTACTCTTTAGAAAATTTTGCATATAATCTTCAGTGACCTTCTAAAGGTCAAGGTCAAGGTCACAGAATAGAGAAAAATGGCACAAAATTGGCCTTTTCCCATGTTTAAGTTGATTTATGCATAATTGAGGCTCAAATTTCTTACTTTATTGAATATTTATGCATATCACAACAAAGTATTTCATGTTGAGATATTTTTGTCCACCAGGTGACTTCAAGGTCAAGGTCAAATATCATTCAGACAATCTTCCTGCTGACCTTAAATAATCTTTTAAGGGTCAAGGTCAAGGTCAAAAATGCAAGAAAATGGTTTAAATTGGCATTTCCTTACCAGTATTTTATGTTTGAAAGAGTGTGTTGCAAAATTTCCTTAATATTTCTTTTGAAAGCTTGAGACATGTTGTATATGAAACAAAGTTTAAGAAAATATGGCATTGAATCTACAATGACCTTCAGAAAGTCAAGGTCAAGGTCACGTTAGAGAAAGATAACAAAAATTGGCTTTTTTTGCTCATGTTATAGTTGATTTGGCCATAATTTAGGCTCAAGTTTTTTTCCTTATTGAATATTTATGCACATCACCACGATGTTTTTCATGCTGAGATATTTTTGTCCACCAGGTGACTTCAAGGTCAAGGTCAAGGTCATGAAAAGTTCAGTTTTTCAGGGGGTAAAATGAAGTTTTTTGTTGAAGAAGCAAACAAATTACAGTGTTAATTTTTATCGTATTAAGCTTTTTCATTTTAATATGTGTTGCAAAGTTCAATATCATTCAGACAATCCAACTGCTGGCCTTAAATTACCTTTTAATGGTCAAGGTCAAGGTCAAAAATGCAAGAAAATGGTTTAAACGGGCATTTTCTTACCAGTATTTTGTTACTTTTCAAAGAGTTTGGTTCAAAATTGCCTAAATATTTGTTTTGAAAGCTTGAGATATGTTGTATATGAAACGAAGGTTAAGAAAATATGGCATTGAATCTGCAGTGACCTTCGGAAAGTCAAGGTCAAGGTCACGTTAGAGAAAAGATAACACAAAACTAGCTTTTTTTTTTTTTTGCTCATGTTATATTTGATTTGGCCATAATTTAGGCTCAAGTTTTTTTTCCTTATTGAATATTTATGCACATTACAACGAAGTTTTTCACGCGGAGATATTTTTGTCCACCAGGTGACTTCAAGGTCAAGGTCAAGGTCACAAAAAGTTCAATTTTTCAGGGGGTAAAATGAAGTTTTTTTGTTGAAGAAGTAAACAAATTAAAGTGTTAATTTTATATCGTATTAAGCTTTATCATTTAAATATGTGTTGCAAAGTCCAATATCATTCAGACAATCCACCTGCTGGCCTTAAATTACCTTCTAAGGGTCAAGGTCAAGGTCAAAAATGAAAGAAAATGGTGTAAACGGGCATTTTCTTACCAGTATTTTGTTATTTTTCAAAGAGTTTGGTGCAAAATTGCCTAAATATTTGTTTTGAAAGCTTGAGATATGCTGTGTAAGAAACAAAGGTTAAGAAAATATGGCATTGAATCTGCAGTGACCTTCGGAAAGTCAAGGTCAAGGTCACGTTAGAGAAAGATAACACAAAACTGGCTTCTTTTTGCTCATGTTATAGTTGATTTTGCCATAATTTAGGCTCAAGTTTTTTTTCCTTATTGAATATTTATGCACATCATCACGACTTATTTCACGCTGAGATATTTTTGTCCACCAGGTGACTTCAAGGTCAAGGTCAAGGTCATGAAAAGTTCAGTTTTTCAGGGGGTAAAATGAAGTTTTTTGTTGAAGAAGCAAACAAATTACAGTGTTAATTTTTATCGTATTAAGCTTTTTCATTTTAATATGTGTTGCTAAGTTCAATATCATTCAGACAATCCAACTGCTGGCCTTAAATTACCTTTTAATTGTCAAAGTCAAGGTCAAAAATGCAAGAAAATGGTTTAAACGGGCATTTTCTTACCAGTATTTTGTTACTTTTCAAAGAGTTTGGTTCAAAATTGCCTAAATATTTGTTTTGAAAGCTTGAGATATGTTGTATATGAAACGAAGGTTAAGAAAATATGGCATTGAATCTGCAGTGACCTTCGGAAAGTCAAGGTCAAGGTCACGTTAGAGAAAAGATAACACAAAACTGGCTTTTTTTTTGCTCATGTTATAGTTGATTTGGCCATAATTTAGGCTCAAGTTTTTTTTCCTTATTGAATATTTATGCACATTACAACAAAGTTTTTCACGCTGAGATATTTTTGTCCACCAGGTGACTTCAAGGTCAAGGTCAAGGTCAAGGTCACAAAAAGTTCAATTTTTCAGGGGGTAAAATGAAGTTTTTTGTTGAAGAAGTAAACAAATTAAAGTGTTAATTTTTATCGTATTAAGCTTTTTCATTTAAATATGTGTTGCAAAGTCCAATATCATTCAGACAATCCACCTGCTGGCCTTAAATTACCTTCTAAGGGTCAAGGTCAAGGTCAAAAATGAAAGAAAATGGTGTAAACGGGCATTTTCTTACCAGTATTTTGTTATTTTTCAAAGAGTTTGGTGCAAAATTGCCTAAATATTTGTTTTGAAAGCTTGAGATATGCTGTGTAAGAAACAAAGGTTAAGAAAATATGGCATTGAATCTGCAGTGACCTTCGGAAAGTCAAGGTCAAGGTCACGTTAGAGAAAGATAACACAAAACTGGCTTTTTTTTTGCTCATGTTATAGTTGATTTTGCCATAATTTAGGCTCAAGTTTTTTTTCCTTATTGAATATTTATGCACATCATCACGACTTATTTCACGCTGAGATATTTTTGTCCACCAGGTGACTTCAAGGTCAAGGTCAAGGTCACGAAAAGTTCAATTTTTCAGGGGGTAAAATGAAGTTTTTGGTTGAAGAAGTAAACAAATTAAAGTGTTAATTTTTATCGTATTAAGCTTTTTCATTTAAATATGTGTTGCAAAGTCCAATATCATTCAGACAATCCACCTGCTGGCCTTAAATTACCTTCTAAGGGTCAAGGTCAAGGTCAAAAATGCAAGAAAATGGTGTAAACGGGCATTTTCTTACCAGTATTTTGTTATTTTTCAAAGAGTTTGGTGCAAAATTGCCTAAATATTTGTTTTGAAAGCTTGAGATATGTTGTATATGAAACAAAGGTTAAGAAAATATGGCATTGAATCTGCAGTGACCTTCGGAAAGTCAAGGTCAATGTCACGTTAGAGAAAGATAACACATTTTTTTTTGCTCAAGTTAAAGTTGATTTGGTCATAATTTAGGCTCAAGTTTTTTTTCCTTATTGAATATTTATGCACATCATCACGACTTTTTTCACGCCGAGATATTTTTGTCCACCAGGTGACTTCAAGGTCAAGGCCAAGGTCACGAAAAGTACAATTTTTCAGGGGGTAAAATGAAGTTTTTGGTTGAAGAAATAAACAAATTAAAGTGTTAATTTTTATCATATTGAGCTTTTTCATTTAAATATGTGTTGCAAAGTCCAATATCATTCAGACAATCCACCTGCTGGCCTGAAATTACCTTTTAAGGGTCAAGGTCAAAGTCAAAAATGCAAGAAAATGGTTTAAACGGGCATTTTCATACCAGTATTTTGTTATTTTTTCACGGAGTTTGGTGCAAAATTGCTTTAATATTTGTTAAAACGCTTGAGATATGTTGTATATGTAACAGCAGTTAAGAAAAAAATTGCATTGAATATGCAGTGACCTTTAATGGCATTGAATCTGCAGTGAACTTCTGAAACTGAATTCTTAAGGTAACAGAATCAAGAAAAAGACATGAAAATGTCATTTTTGGCCAATATTCAATTTTATGCTGCAATAATTGTTCCATGACATTGTTGTTATCATGAATGATTATAAATGTTTACACAAAGTCTTTCAATCTGTGATAATTTTGTCCACCAGGTGACTTCAAAGTAAAGGTCAAGGTCTCAAAACGTTGAATTTTAGGGGGTAAAATGGAGTTTTTGTGTTAATTGTAAACAAATTAAATTATTAATTTCAATCATAGTATGCTTTTTCATTTAAATATGTGTTGCAAAGTACGATATCATTCAGACAATACACCTGTTGACCTAAAATAACCTTTTAATGGTAAAGGTCAAGGTCAAAGATGCATGCATTTTGTCTTGCACATGTGATCCGGATTTCATTCCCCTCACCCATAGAGGTTCTCCAGAGGTACTGTGAGGTTGGGGCCCAGTAAAACCGGTTTAAGTCCCCCCAGTAATTTTGTTTTACTGATCGTTCCAAGGCGGTGATTCTGTTGTGGTTCTATGTGTTTTTGTTTTGGGGTCGAATTTTCTACTTTTTGAACCTTATGTGGATTTACATATTTTTATTCAAGTTTGGGTAACTGAGTGGCCACCTGTTGAGAAATAGCTGCTTCTTCGGCTCACGATGTGTTTTCTGGTGCCTGGTTGTCGGTTTAGTTTTTTCCCACCTCGGTTTCTTTCTGATTGCACCTTTTCCTGATCGTACAAAAATTTGAGATGCCTTATACACTCCCCATGAAAGAACATTGCCATCTAAGGCAAATCTGAAAAAAAAATATTAGTGGGCACTTCATAAACAAAGTTTTCAAGGACAATTAAATGTGAGCACTAAAGCAAGATCTCATAAATTCATGTTTTCATAATACTGAGATTGGACCTGTGGCACTCCATACTTTTCTATATTGATACCTATATCTAAACATAAATCAGTTAAAAAATGCATGATTATAGCTGTACATTATATTTCAAACTTTAAAAAACAAACATTAAACAGTTTCGCACCAAAATCGGAGGAAAATAACAAAATACTGGTGGTAAAAAATGCCAGTTTCAGCCATTTTCTTACATTTTTGACCTTGACCTTTACCATTAAAAGGTTATTTTAGGTCAACAGGTGTATTGTCTGAATGATATCGAACTTTGCAACACATATATAAATGAAAAAAAAGCATACTTTGATTGAAATAAATAATTTAATTTGTTTACAATTAACACAAAAACTCCATTTTACCCCCTAAAATTCAAAGTTTTGAGACCTTGACCTTTACTTTGAAGTCACCTGGTGGAAAAATTATCACAAATTGAAAGACTTTGTGTAAACATGTATAATCATTCATGATAACAAGAATGTCAAGGAACAATTATTGCAAAATAAACTTAAATATTGGCCAAAAAATGACATTTTCATGTCATTTTCTTGATTCTGTTACCTTGAAGAATTCAGTTTCAGAAGGTCACTCCATATTCAATGCCATTGAAGGTCACTGCAGATTCAATGCCATATTTTCTTAACTGCTGTTCCATACACAACATATCTCAAGCGTTTTAACAAATATTATTACAATTTTGTACCAAACTCTGTGAAAAACAATTACAAAATACTGATAAGAAAATGCCCATCTAAACCATTTTCTTGCATTTTTTACCTTGACCTTGACCCTTAAAAGGTAATTTAAGGCCAGCAGGTGGATTGTCTGAATTATATCGGACTTTGCAACACATATTTAAATGAAAAAACTTAATAAGATAAGAATTAACACTTTAATTTGTTTACTTCTTCAACAAAAACTTCATTTTACCCCTGAAAAATTGAAGTTTTCGTGACCTTGACCTTGAAGTCACCTGGTGGACAAAAATATCTCAGCGTGAAAAACGGCGTGGCGATGTGCATAAATATTCAATAAGGAAAAAAAACTTGAGCCTAAATTATGGCCAAATCAAATATAACATGAGCAAAAAAAGCCAATTTTGTGTTATCTTTCTCTAACGTGACCTTGACCTTGACTTTCCAAAGGTCACTGCAGATACAATGCCATATTTTCTTAACCTTTGTTTCATATACAACATATCTCAAGCTTTCAAAACAAATATTTAGGCAATTTTACACCAAACTCTTTGAAAAATAACAAAATACTGGTAAGAAAATGCCAATTTAAGCCATTTTCTTGCATTTTCGACCATGACCTTGACCCTTAAAAGATTATTTAAGGTCAGCAGGAGTACAGTCTGAATGATATTTGACCTTGACCTTGAAATCACCTGGTGGACAAAAATATCTCAACATGAAATACTTTGTAGTGGTATGCATAAATATGCAATAAAGTAAGTAAGAAATTTGAGTCTCAGTTATGCATAAATCAACTTGAACATCGATAAAGGCCAATTTTGTGCCATTTTTCTCTATTCTATGACTTTGACCTTGACCCTTAGAAGGTCACTGAAGATTATATGCAAAATTTTCTAAAGAGTAGTTTCAATTGCAACATATCAAATAATTTACAACCAATTATGTCCTCTTATTAGAATTCTATGAGACCAAACTGACAGACACTCACAAATTTGCGTTTTGTGACAGTACCCTCATTGTTGCTATAGTTACGCATATTCAGACCTTACTTCCCAAACATGTCTATTCAGAACTTGGTTAACAAAACACTGTTGTTTATCGTAAATATGCGCGTATATCTGCAACCGACTGCACTCACAATGAGAATTGTCCCTGAAAATGCTTCAAAATCACAGTTTTCAAATCTTTGAAACCCCACCCACTTTGCAGGGCCATGATAAAATCAAAGGTTTTCCAAATCAATGTTTGTTTTTTTGTATTTCTAACCAGAATGTGTTATATATTCATAAATAGGGACCAGAAGTTGAATCTGAATTTGTATAAAGTAATTGTTTCAGCTGGAAAATACCCAGTTTAAGTGATTTTCGGACACACTTTTTGCCAAAATATTCATTTGCCGTTTCCATGGCAACGGGTATGAAATTGGACCAAATGAGTGTCGATTAAAAAAGTTTATGTTTATATAACCAAGATAAGAAAGTTTCAGCAAAAATCGGTGATTATGTGTTCCACGGCCCTGTGAAAAAATTTAAGTGGTTACAGAGAATTGCTCTTAATGTTAATTAAGTGGGTGGGGTAAGGTTATCTTGTCATTGAGTACCTTAGACAGTAAAGCATATTTATGAGTATTTTAACATTTTGCTAATGATTTACACAATAAAAATAATCAAAAAATGATGTTTGATATATTGTATGAAGTTACCAGCAATATAGTCTTTTTGCCATTGCTATTTAAGATGCGACCATGTATGTTTGTTCTAAGTGTTACCATGGTAACCATTGTTTTACTGGTGAACAATTCATTGGTTTTGCACTAAGTATACAATATGTCTCTTGACTATAGCATTTTATCACATTTAACTTGTACTAACTTCTGTTTCAGGTTAAAAATGTACCAGTTTCCATGTTAATTTAAGTGGGTGGGGTACTTCTACATTGTCATTAAACACTTTAAATGCAATTAATCATTGCTTTATAAGTATTTTTAGATGCTATATATCATTGTATAACTGTTTAAAATTCTCATTTAGTGTTAAGTCAAAAATATTTGGATAGCCTCATTCTTTAACCTCGATATTATAAAAACACAATTTTATGGGGTCTCGTCCTAGTAGGTAGATTTAGATGTCTCTGAAACTTTTGTTTATGAAGTGCCCACTAAGATTTTACATTAACTGGCCATGCTGACAATGATCTTTCATGACAACTATGTGAGGCCTCTTAAATTTACCTCAATTTTTTTCTTCATGTTCTCAAAATATGCTGAAAAATGACTTTTTTGATAAAATTGAAAAATGGGAAACCCCACCCACCTTACAACTACCATAGGAAGAAGACAGTTCATTATACTAAGATGCTAAATCACAGTAATTTTGAGTATGTATATCTGTACCATTGTATACATTCAAATTTTAGAAAGCAAGTTATGTGATGTCTAGGTTGTGTTTGAAAAAGTGCCAATTTTCACTCAAAAAATGCTGTTTTGAAGCCCTAAATCTTCTTTTGTGGTTACCATGGCAACCATGCATATTTTCAAAAAACTAACATTGAAAAACCTGTTTTTGTGTGGTCCCTAATATATCTGTAAAGTATGAAGGAAATCCATGACCATGCGTGCCGAGCCCCCATAAGGATTTGGCTGGTTTTTACACGGAATTGCTCTTAAAATACACTTGAGCCGCATCATAAGAAAATCAACAATATGCATATGCGAAAACAAAGGTGCTGATCAGCTTTGCAGTAACTGCGAAGCTGATCAGCTCCTTTGTTTTTGATACACATAATAGTACAATCTCTATTCTTCTTAAATCCGAAATTTCAATCCTCTAGCTACCTTCTGTACTTGTACAGCTCGGTTTGTGCCAGACCTGTTTGAAAATCACATTGTTGGTTTTCTCATAATGCGGCTCACTTTATGAATGCCTTATTTTATAGTGTGTCACATCAAAATTGAATTTTTTTCACATTTAACTGCTAAAAGTCACAAATTTTAAAATCGGTTCTGAAAATGAAAGCAAGGAGCTGTAACATTAGAAGCGTTTACCATTATTTTTTGTCGTTTCAGGTGTGCATGATGTTAGGAAAGACAGCCATGGTCAGATGAATCATGCGTTTGGTTCAGCCATCATTGCACAGCATACATGTTTTGATCACCTAAGCCCAGTAAGACCTCAACTGAGATTTATTGATTGTCCTGTGGAGGTGTTCATGCCCAATTAAGAGGATTGGGAAAACATTACAACTATCTACAGCAGACAGATGCTGGAAGTTGTTATCAGACATTTACCTGCCTTCTCCTTTCTTAAAAGCATTCGGTTGGAAACAGAAACAGAGGTTGTTCCAGGACAGAAGGTCATTAATAAAGTAATTCCTCTGCCAATCTTATACTGTAACGAACAAAAATATGAAGACGTTGTTAAAATTATGGATCATTATGAAGCAATACTTGGAGAGTGTTTCGAGAAAGCTAATGCACAGCTGAATTCTGTGCATATTGGGGGGGGGGACCAACTGACAAGGGAAAGATTTTCTGGCGCCAAAAGGTTGCGGATAGGTGGCAATACTGCTTCTGAGAGGTTTAGTCACCTTGGCCCAATAACTTTTTTCATCTACTTATGAACTTTGTCAAACTTATTCAACAAACATTTGTATGATGAAGCAAGTGTCCAAGAAATCGGCACCATGAGGGCAGAGCAAGCTAGAACTCTCCGGGACAATGTGAATGTAAATGTAAATGAACATTACGATGAAGACAAAGACTTTATATGTTCTTTCACAGATGCATATATAGCTGAGGCCGCAATGGATTTCTTTGGAATGGATGGTCCCAATTCACAACCTACCAGAAACAAACCCCCCACAACCTTTCAGACAGAATCAGCAAAGTATGCATGGGCTAGGCAAACATTCAAAGAAGTGGTGGAGAGATACGTTTTCAATAAGACTGTTGATCAAACAGTTGAAGGTAAATTGCATGCCATCTTTTTAGCTCACCCGCGCCGAAGGCTTACAAGGTGAGCTTACGGTATGGTAGTTGAGCTGTCATCCGTCCATGCATGTGTTCACATTTTCAAATACAAATATCATTGCAACTAGTAGGCCATTTACAATCAAATTTTATCAATCAACCAAGACCGTAGAAGTGGGGTGGCTGAATTATTGTCACCAAAAAGGAGCACATAAACAAGTAAGAATTCAGTGTGGCGGTGGAACAAGAGTGATACCTTTTGAAAAGCAGGACACCGCCGCATATGTGCTTGAAAAAGCCTATTTTTTCCGAATGGAAAATCTGAAAAAGGACCAAAATTACGAATTCGGGGTGTGTGATTTTCAGGAGCAGAACTGATAGCAGAAAGTTATACAAAAACATTAAGACTATACGTAGGTACAAAGAGAAGAGAGAGTGAAACAGGAATGCCGCCCATGAAAAAAAGTAAAAAGGAAAAGAACGAAAGTGTATTCGAGTCGAGCAATAGATGATTCAGAAATGCTAACAAATAATTCTGCAATACCACTAAGTAATTCCTCACTCCAAACAAGTGATTCCGCCGGTTTAACATACAATCCAGTTATCCCATTAAACTCTCAAATTACGAATTCTAGGTTTGTGATTTTCAGGAGCAGCATGTTTCTGAAACTCTTACATTAGCAGCACTGATAGTAGAAAATTATACAAAAACATTAAGGCTATGCGTAGGCACAAAGAGAAGAGAGAGTGAAACAGGAATGCCGCCCATGATAAGACTAAGAAGGAAAAGAACGAAAGTGTATTCGTGTCGAGAAATAACATTACGAAAACTTGCTCATGCAATATGCAGAGATTTTTTCACCTGTAAAAATTGAAAATTTTCAGTGGAAAATTTTTGATATTTTTCTTATTTTTGCTCAAAACATAGATTGTGGGTACACGTTAGAACCGCCTCGCCGATGCGGTTCTAACGAGTACCCACAATCTATGTTTTAGAGCAAAAATAAGAAAAATAGGTATACCCCTGCATACCCCAGTTTTGCTATATAAAAGTGGGGTTCAAGGGGGTATACGTTACACGGACATGTTTTCCTGATGAATTATTCAGATATGCAAACAAATAATTCTGCAATACCATCAAGTAATTCCTCACTCCAAACAAGTGATTCTGCCGGTTTAACATACAATCCAGTTATCCCATCAAACTCTCCAGTATTGTCATCAAATAATTCGAAAATGTCACTGACAAACAATTCAGTTATGTCAGCAATTCCAACTCAGGTCCATGACCTTTTTTCTCTGGCAGTTGAATTAAGTGATGTATCCAATGTTCCAGAAAATACTGAAAGCAGTGAAATTGATGAAATACAGAATGAAGAGATAATTTAACAGGAACAATTCAAGGCACCTACTTTTTAGAGAATGTAGCAAATGACATTAGATCTTGAAAGTTTGGGAAGCAGCGTGCAAAATGTCCAAGCTTTTAATTCCACTTCTAGGTACCTCGATGACCTTTTGAACATTGACAACCCTTATTTTGAAGGTATGGTCAATCAAATTTATCCACCTGAACTACAGTTGAACAAAGCCAGTATCTCGGATACCGAAGCTCCCTTTTTAGATCTACATCTTTCTGTTGCAAATGGATTTGTTTCTTCTAAAATTTATGATAAGCGCGATGACATTGATTTTGATATAGAAAACTTTCCGTTTTTGGATGGTGACGTTCCTCGCCGTGCTTCTTATGGCGTATACATTTCGCAACTTATTAGGTTTGCTAGAGTCTGCAATAATGTTACAGACTTCAACTCTCGAAATAAATGTTTAACAGCCAAACTTCTCCAACAGGGCTATCGGTATCATAAACTTCGAAAAACCTTTTCTAAATTTTATCGTAGACACTATGAATTGATTTCCAAATATAATGTTGGGTTAAAGACGCTTTTAAATGAGGCCCTTTCGGAATCAGAATTTTATGGTGACTTGGTTTACAAATTCAAGAAACTTATAGGAAGTAATGATTTTTCTTTTCAGTTTAGAAAAATCATAACACGTTACAGACGTATAGGTTATAACTTGAATGTTATTCGACAGTCTGCATGCTTAGTTTTTAACCCAATCATGGTTGAAAACTACGCTGCCTTCTTTAATTGCACGCCGGTGGGTCGGGCGTCAGACTCTATGATGGCCGTGACTTAAAGCTATTCATTTAATTGGTTGGGGCCGGAGCTTCTTGTCTGTTGCTTGGCCCACCGGGGTCCAACTGATGTTTTTCTTTTGCTCCGGAGTTAGTAAGTTATTCGGCGCCCAGGGATCTCCATCGTCGGGCAGCTTACTGAATCTGTGAGTCCTGGTTTTTGATTCATCAGGATGTTTATCATGATTTAATTGTTTGTTCTTGATGATTCATTGACTAGTTAGAGATTCACCACGAGGACCGAAGAACTAACTAAATGTTATGAACCACTGCAGAAGCTGAGGGTGAGGTTACGGCCGTGTAAAATCGATTTAAGCCCGCCAGTAACATTTTGTTACTGATCGTTCCAAGTCGATACTTCTGTGGTGGTTCTTTTTGTTTTATGTCTTGGTGTTTAATATTTTTGTGCTGTTGGCGCCTTATGTCTGTTTTCATATTTTTAGTTAAAGTAACTGATTGGCCACCTATTGGGAAAATAACTGCTCATTCGGCTTACGAAATGTTTTCGTGGTATACATACCTGATTGTTAGTTTGTTTTTTTCCCACCTCGGATTTTTGGAGTGGGAATCTTTTGCTGATTGCGCCTTTTCCTGATCTTTGCCTACTTGTACCTTTTAATAACATAAATTAGTCTTTTTTGTGAGTCAAAAGCTCTTGGTTCGATGGGCGAATCCTGTGTCAGAGGTTGGATAAAAGCTAAATCCATTGTTGGAGTTGTGTATTTACAAATATAGAAATCATAAATTCAAAGAACAATTTCAGGGCTATATTCAGCCTATGCTGCGCTATCAGTGTATTAACGTAGATCAAATAACAATTATTTTTATTGTTTTTGTTTGCTATCTTTTCATTATCAAGAACATGTAAAATATTTGAATGTGCACGATTACAGGACCAATCGTCCTCTGATTTAAACTTGGCATGATATATTGATATATGGAGTTTTACAAAGTATATATAAACAATAACCCTTGAATAAACTTGATCTATTTCACAACAATGCCAACTGAGGTGGCCTATGCATTTGAAGTGCATTATATAGTCTTAGGTGAGCGTTAACAGGACCATTGGTCCTCTGATCTGACTCATATTAGAATGCTTCTCCGTGCAAATGTCTGGGAGCGAAATGGAATCAATAAAAATAATTGTTAGATCCTTTGGAAGCAGTAAAACATTCAAAGCGAGATGGGCCATATTGTACAATTTCGGGTAATGAACCTTCATCAGTGACCCTTTACAAACCTGGCAGTGAAAGCCAGACATTTTTGCTGTAATTTCAATAATTTACATCTGTGTAGTCTAAATCAAAGACTCATACATGTAATCCCAAAGGGGCCAAATAATTAAAATACGGTTAAGAAGATGATTCTTAACGAACAATATGCAGTATTTGAAATACTCCAAATATATTCACTGATCCCAAAGGATCAAAAGAAAAATATAATCTGCACTATGGATGATGTACGGGGAGACTTTTTAGGGCCGCCACACGGCACAACACCAGCTGCAGTAATAGCAAATAAAAATAATTGTTAGATCCTTTGGAAGCAGTAAAACATTCAAAGCGAGATGGGCCATATTGTACAATTTCGGGTAATGAACCTTCATCAGTGACCCTTTACAAACCTGGCAGTGAAAGCCAGACATTTTTGCTGTAATTTCAATAATTTACATCTGTGTAGTCTAAATCAAAGACTCATACATGTAATCCCAAAGGGGCCAAATAATCAAAATACGGTTAAGAAGATGATTCTTAACGAACAATATGCAGTATTTGAAATACTCCAAATATATTCACTGATCCCAAAGGATCAAAAGAAAAATATAATCTGCACTATGGATGATGTACGGGGAGACTTTTTAGGGCCGCCACACGGCACAACACCAGCTGCAGTAATAGCAAATAAAAATAATTGTTAGATCCTTTGGAAGCAGTAAAACATTCAAAGCGAGATGGGCCATATTGTACAATTTCGGGTAATGAACCTTCATCAGTGACCCTTTACAAACCTGGCAGTGAAAGCCAGACATTTTTGCTGTAATTTCAATAATTTACATCTGTGTAGTCTAAATCAAAGACTCATACATGTAATCCTTGACACCAAGCTGAAAGTCTACAAGGCTGTGGTACTGCCAACCCTCTTGTATGCATGTGAGACCTGGACAGTATACCAACGCCATGCAAAGAGACTTAACCATTTTCACTTAAGCTGTTTGAGAAAGTTGTTCAAAATCAAGTGGCAGGACAAGATTCCAGACACAGAGGTCCTGAGGAAAGCAGGGATGCAAAGCATGCATACAGTCTTAAAGCTAGCACAGCTAAGATGGACTGGCCATGTTATAAGAATGCCTGATGCGCGACTTCCAAAGAAAGTTTTCTATGGAGAACTACAGGAGGGAAGGCGCTCTCAAGGTGGCCAGAAGAAACGCTACAAAGACACCCTCAAAGCCTCTCTGAAGGATTTCGAAATACCAATGGGGTCCTGGGAACAGACTGCACAGGAGCGATCAAAGTGGCGAGGTCTCATCAACAAAGGAGCAGCTCTCTATGAAAAGAAGAGAATCTGTGAAGCTGAAAGAAAGCGAAGAGAGCGCAAAGCCAAAACAAATGTGCCACCAGCAGACTCTATGACATTGACTTGCTCTACTTGCAACCGACAGTTTAGAGCCAGAATTGGCCTAGTCAGCCATCAAACAACTCATCAACACACATCAGCACTATTCAAGAAATAATGATGGTCTTTCTCATTAGTGAGAGACGAACTATCAGAATGCTTCTATATTGTATTGATCAGTATTCTTATTTTGAGTCCACAATCGGGAAAGTTTACTTTTATAATGAAGACTAGTGCACCAGTTATTGCAAAATTTGAATGCCATGTTTAAATTCAACAGTGTCCCTCAGTCTGATGCAACAGCAGGTGTTTTCATTCCATAGTCAAACTGGCTGTTAAAGTTTTTATTACCTGCATTCACTGTCCCTGCAGTTTGACCTATAATCCCAGTTTTAATATAAAGAGTAAAGTCAATATCCCTGATTATGCTCCCTTTGGCCAAGTGGTTAAGAGCGCTGTTTTCATTACAACGCTTAATCATTTCATCACCTCACCCCTGTGTCTGGTGTACGTTTGAGCCAAGTACATGGCACATATAAGAGAAGCCAAATTGTGCTTGCAGGTGTGTCAGGTGGTTTTTCTTGGGAATTCTCCTGTTTATAACTCACCTACTGATTGACTGGTCTGATAGCTGAAATTGTTGAAAAGGGACGTAAACTGAATCCTAGAAAAAAAACATTTTCTTGCTGTTTACTGGCCTGAGGAGGTTTAATTCCAAATAATTGCTGCATAAACACTTGTGATTACCGTATTAAGTTTCAAAACAAAACATTTTAGATTGTTGTATTTAAGATGACCACATTTTACTTATTTCTAATTTTATTCATTCTCACAGGCTCAAATTAACAAAACAAAGATATCAGCAGATGGTACTTTTATCGAACAGCCAATATGTGTGAGGGTTGTGTTTGCAGAAGCACCAAGGACATACACCAATGAGAAAAAATGTCCATGCAAATCATTGAAGGTGTGGCAAGTTTCAAGAGATTTTCGTGCTATGACAAATCTGCATTTCCATTCATGGAAACTGGACATTCAATAATATTACACTTCCTAAGCAAGATGAAAGAAATTGTTATTCGTACAGGAACCAATGTGATCTTAATTCCAGCAACATCAGTATCATTACCATCAGAGCTTGAAACCGCTGTCAAAGAAAAAGCAACAGTACTACAGAGCCCATCGACAGCAGAACTTGTAACTGTGGAAAGGTACAAGTAGGCAAAGATCAGGAAAAGGCGCAATGAGAAAAAGATTCCCACTCCAAAAACCGAGGTGGGGAAAAAAACCAAACTAACAATCAGGTACTTATACCATGAAACACATCGGAAGCCGAATGAGCAGCTATTTTCCCAATATTTGGCCACTCAGTTACCCTAACTTAATTAAAAATATGAAAACATACATAAGGCGCCAACAGCACAAAAATATTAAAACACCAAGACATAAACAAAAAGAACCACCGCAGAAGTATTGCCTTGGAACGATCAGTAACACAAAGTTACCGTCGGGCTAAAACCGATTTTACAGGATCCTAACCTCGCCCTCAGCTTCTGCAGCTGTTCACTTATACAGAGATATAAACAAGAAATAAGGTAAATCATGATACGAAAATATATAATATAGGTACCAACATGTAACATGTATAACGGAAAGCAGGGTGAGCAGCTATTGAAGTAAGGTGGTCTCAGTGCTAGCTTGGACATAAAAAGTAAAATGCAGAGGGCTAAGTGAACAGCCAAGTTAAATTCGGGTGGCCACAAAGTCATGCAACATGAAACTCATAATAAGAATAAATTGGATAAATGTGAACAACAACAGCAGTACCGCATTGGAACGATCAGTTATAAATAACTGGAAGACGCATTAAAAATTCCCCAGGGTTCCTTATTTCACATTATTTGCTAGATAACAAAGGTACTTTATTTATGCACCAGTCATTTGTAGTATCCTCTGCCCCTATTGGGCTGGGGATAGTGGAGCCATAGTCAGACTTGCGTGTCGGAAGCGCAGTAGCTCAATGGTTAGTGTGCTGCCCTCTCGTGCTAGAGGTCACAGGTTCGATCCCTGCCAGTGTCGAGGAAATTTCAGTGACCGAACACGCTTCCCTTCATGTCATTTGCAGAGATGACATGAATACAGTTCACTGTCCTTCAGATCTTTATTTCACATTATCTGCAAGATAACAAAGGTATTTGATTTGTGCACCAGTCATTTGTAGTATCCCCTGCCCATGGGCTGAGGATACTGGGCAATAGTCAGGCTTAAGTGTGGGGAGTGAAGTAGCTCAGTGGTTAGCGCGCTGGCCTCTGGTGCTAGACGTCACAGGTTCGATCCCTGCCGGTATCGAGGAAATTTCGGTGACTGAACACGCTTCCCTCTAACAATGGTTTGTTTAGTAGTAATTCTTTTGTTTTTTAAATCAACGATTAATAAATCATAAGCTTGGACGTTTGCATACAACTTGCCAACAAACATTTGAAACACGTGTCTCATTTGAAACACGTGTCTGAGGAGTTTGTCGTCAAAGAACTCAATCACTTAAACTCTTATAAAAGCACTGGCTTAGATGAAATTCCAGCAAAATTCTTAAAAGAAGGGGCTTCCTTCCTAAAATTACCTGTCACGTTTCTTGTGAACATGTCAATTTCAGATAACTGAGTGCCAGATGCTATGAAAATTGCTAGGGTCAAGCCGTTGTATAAGAAAAATAGTAATTTGGATGTTGGCAATTATAGACCGGTGAGCATTTTGAGTGTTGTTTCAAAAATTCTTGAAAAGGCTATTTATATACAGCTTGAAGCATATTTGGTAAAAAATAATATTATATATAATTACCAGTCTGGGTTTAGAAGTTCATTCTCTACAGACACCTGTCTCATTTATTTGTTAGATCATATTAAAATGAAAAATGCAGAAGGTCTGTACACGGGTATGATCTTGTTAGACCTGCAAAAGGCCTTCGACACAGTCGACCATAAAATACTGTGCAATAAATTGCAACTTATGGGTATACGATCAACTAAATGGTTTGAATCTTACCTTGGTAACAGAAGTCAGTTAGTCAATATTGGTAAAGTTCACTCAGATACTGCAGCTGTAACTTGTGGTGTTCCCCAAGGGAGTATTTTAGGACCTCTGTTGTTTTTATGCTATGTTAATGACATGGTGATAAGTGTTGACCCTGACTGCAAACTGTTACTGTATGCTGATGACAGTACAATCCTTTTTTCACATAGAGATCCAGATCAGATTGCAAGCAAATTAAGTAAAGTTCTTGAATCTTGTTCTGAGTGGCTAGTTGACAACAAACTATCTTTACACCTGGGCAAAACTGAATGTATACTATTCGGGTCAAAGAGAAAATTTAAGAAAATCAAGGAATTCAAAGCCAAGTGCAACGATCACGTGATTGAACATACGACATCTGTGAAATACTTAGGTCTGAATATTGACAATCTTTTGTCAGGAGACCTTATAGCTAAAAACATACTCTCCAAGGTTAATGCTCGTTTGAAGTTTATGTATCGTCATAGTTCCAGTCTATCCTCAAGGACCAGAAAAAACTTATGTTCAGCCCTGATCTTGTGTCACTTTGACTATACGTGTTCGTCTTGGTATGCAGGTCTAACCAAAGACCTAAAGAAAAAGTTACAAATTGCACAAAACAAAGTTATCAGATTCATCAACTTCCTGGGACCCCGAACAAGGATAACCGCTGATATTTTTGCGGATTCGAACTTGCTCAATGTTGAAACTAGGGTTAAACAGTTGAGACTAAATCATGTGCACAAAATTGTCTACAGCTTATGTCCTACATATATGAAGGAGAATTTTGTTCCTCTTAGTGAAGTCCATCAGCATAATACACGGTCTAGAGGATATAATTTTTCAATTCCTCTGTGTAGAAGTGTTGACAACACGACTTTTTATCATACAGGTATTAAAGATTGGAATTCTCTTCCGCAATGGTTGAAAGAGCAAGAAAAACCTCAACGATTCAAACAATCTTTAAAAAAGTTTTTAATTGAGCAATTCCGTGAAACTGAGCAAAACGATGTTTTGTTTTATTGATGTGCTGGAAATTCTTTCAGTTTCAACAGTTTTCGCTGTACTTGTCTGTTTGCTCGTAGTTATAATATGTTATAATATCTGTAAATGTGATATATAGAAGTCAAGAGCACCCTTAGCTTTGATTGATAACTTGAACTTGTGTGCAATATTATCCTGCCTCTCCCGTGCCAACATTTTCTTCTTTTTTTTGCAAATGGACCCCATTGGAAATAAGCCTTATGGCTTTATGGGCTATCCATAGGTCTTAAGATCATACATTTCAATCTGCGTTAAGTGGACATAGGTGCTGGCATCTCATTCCACTATTTGATTTAACCAAAACTGTTATTAATCATGCAAGTGTGCTCTTAATTGATTAGTAAATGAGTATTTACACATATATATATTCAAAACATAATTGTACATATGACCTTATTGCCTGAATTAATCATATCTTATCTTATCTTATCTTATCTTATCTTATCTTATCAGATGAGGTCAGAACATAAAACACTGAGCTAACCTACATTTCAAGTCAAATAAACAAAAATAAACCTTCCTGTTTTGCACTCAAGACAGTCTTTTTTGCAGCTCACATACATACCGTAAAACTTTATGGAAACAAAGCCCATTGGCTCATATGTAGAGTATCATAATAGAGCGAGAGATCTGAGGTTCAAACCCCACAACCGCCATGCAGTGTCCTTGAGCAAGACACTCCCCAAAGTACTGGTTAAACAACTCAGTGTCTCAACAGAACTTAAAAATAATAATTGGGATATTATTTAAACAAAAACAAAACCAAACCAAATATTTAATTGAAATTTAATAACTTTCAGACTGTCACATTTATTTACAGCTTGATAATATTCAGACAACATCATACGGGACAGAAGTCATTGTGCGCAATGGGGAAATGGGAGATCAGTCAGGATATGTCTGCTTTGCTTTCTGACGGCACTTGGCGACGTTCCCCTTGGAAGTGGGCCACTGTGTTAAAGTACATAATGGTGTCATGTCATCAACCACTGACGGACTTCCAAACGTAACAAGAAGACAAAGAACATCTCTAGAGGTATACAAACAACCAGTTTTTGGCATTAATGATAATTAACAAAAATTCTATGTATGAGGTTTAAGCTCACCTGAGCCGAAGTCTCACAAGGTGAGCTTATAGGGTTGGGTCAATTAGCCATCTGAGAATTTTTAGGGCCGTCACACGGCACAACCACATGATATAAAAAGGTACAAGTAGGCAACGATCAGGAATAGGCGCAATCAGTAAAAAATCCCACTCTAAAAACCGAAGTACAAACCGGTTGCAAGCTAGAATTAATGTGCACTTGGCCAGCACAAAAGACAGTTTGAACTTTTAAACCCTGATTCAAGGAATAAATGCGCGCTTTGAAGTTCAAACCTAGGTGACAAAAACTGTATGTACACTTGGCTTGCTATAACCCTCATCTGCAATTAATAAGATGTATATCGGAAACAACCACGTTCGTTTGAACGGCCTGTCTATAAGCTTGGTACTTCAGACTCTGTTTTGTGTCTTGTTAGTTCGCTATTCCTTCATGTACTGTAATCAATGGCAAATAATGCATTACCTTGCATTACTTTTTTCAGTGAAAATTACCGTCTACACTAAAAAATTATACTGATCTATAAATTATAGACAAGATCGATTACTGCCTTTATTGTGAAAGATCATACGCTTCTAAAATAGTTGCCATTATGCGAATGTTCACACAGACGAGCATGATGTCAAGAAGGCACTACTCCACCCTAAGGGCACAAACGAAAGAAATCACGCCCTTAGATTGATCGAATATAAAGCGAATTTCTGTCATAATGTGAAGGTTTGTAAAATATCCCGTTATCAGTAGTTTCAACTTCCTAAGTTCCATTATGTTAACAAATCAAAAAGGAATTGGCTTAAAAATATCCAAAAGGCATAACAAATGAACGTTCAGCTCGTTGTGCACATTAAATCTTAAGTAGAAGGCTATCTTGAAGAAAGAAGTAATTTACACATAATAAGACCCAGCCTACAACTAGCAAACCGGTTTAATTATTTATATCTGTCCTTTTAGATCAGTAAGAAAATTTAGAGTATCAAAAATTGTACGTATAGAGCCATCTTCTAAGCAATGTTTCAATTGTATGTATCTGGCTATCGTCGCCGGTAAATAAAGGGCCACTGATGAGGGTTTAATACCCGAAATTGCGCAATACAACCTCCGTTTGAACGTTTCACTGCTCCCAAAGGATCAAACGTTTATATGTTATTTGATATGAAACTAATTTTATCATTGATTTTTCATAGCCAGTTTTTATTTACGAGTATGTGTTCTTAAATTGAAACAATAGACTTGCCAACAGTGTCGCTAAATCAAGTGAATACTGAACAGGGAATTGTGGCATTATGCGGGGAAGAATATTTCCGTTTGCCGTTCTGATGTACGCAAAATTCACATTGAATAATACAACAGATTTATATCAACATCTTGTTTTTACAGCTAATAGAAAAAGGTGAGCTTGTTGTGGCGAGGAGGCCATGAGAACACAGTAAAAGGAAATATGAAGCCCATCATTTTTTTCCTTGTGAATATTGTTTGGGGTTTATTCTTAATGAGTCACTTCGGCATCATCTAAAAATTGCTCAGCCAAGCCAACAAGCAATCCAGACACAAATTATGTTAGGAACGCACAAATGCTTCTGGTCCCATTTATCAGAGAACCAAATGCTGTAAAGGCAAAAGTTGATACTTTTCTAAGCGGGATGAAGGAGGCCGCGGCCAACCCAGGCATTAGAAAGCTCTGTAAAATGACAGGTAAGAGTTGGTGACGAGAATGAGTAGAGACTAAACGATATGGATACGACAAGAACAAAAGTACGAACAGTCGGTAGATTACTAAAATACCTAAATCGAGGAGAAACTTATCCCGAGCCGCTTACTGATTATATCACCGGTCGCTCTTTCAAAAAAGTAATGGATGGAGTAAGATGAATTTCCTAGGAAAGTGGCACCAGCTGGCACTGAATCTAGGCTACTATCTCAAACAGATATCACTGCTCAAAATAAGCCTTTGGATAAAGGCGGGAAGCCCAATCGAACAAGAAGAAGGCAGGAATGTGCAGTTTCTGATGGCAGCACACAGGAACATGTGAGAGAAGAAAAAACGCAAAGTTACATGCATCAAACAAATGACAATATTTGATAACCTATTTTCTTGGTTTCAGGCTTAGTGAAGGAAGTCACTTCGATATCAACAATTTGATGAAATTAACCTCTATAGAAATACGTTACGGTCGTTTCAACAACCCCTGCAATATTCTGATAGGCCAGTCGAAAAGACTGATAAAAATCTGTTTGGCGGAGCAGAACAACGGGGAGGCATATGAATGTGTAAGTTTATTTGTTTTTGTTGTTGTATATCTTTTATTATTATTCTTTTTTTTCTGTATAAGTCAGTGAATACAACAGTAAAGATAGTTGTTTTGTAAAGATAGATACAAGAAGCAAGAACAAAATATATTTATTAATTTTTGTTTGAGAACAATATCTCTTTAACATTTAAGATGTTAATTTATATGTAATTACAGTATCCCAGCAAGCCGTTGCCACCCACTACCACTCACCTTGAAGTCACATCGTCAGTTTCGCCTACTGATGATGCAACGACGTCTCTTCCCACGCCCACCCACCATGATGTTCCCACCCACCATAATGATGTGACATCAGCCCTCACAATGACCACCGAGTCTCATGCCTCGATTGTATCATTAACAGGTATGAAGACTGACTCTAATCTTAATCATAGTTTTTCTGATAATGGCTTTGATCAAAATATTATTGTAATTGTTATATTATGTATCATTGTTATTATTTTAATAGCAATCATCATTTGGCAGCGATTAAAACTGAAAAAAAGGATGTATGTTCCCCCTAGAGGTAACATACTATTAGATCACGATGCTTATATGATTCCCATGACATCGAGAGGGAATAGCAATGAAGAAGAAGAAGAAGATAAAGTATATGAGAGTGTTCACTCGCTAGGCCAAAGTTAAATAATATGTGTGGTTCTATTTTTGAGAACAAAAATGTCTAAGAAAAGGTATATGTTAGTTTTGATTTGTTTTCTTCGTAAAATTTTCAGTGAAATAAAATATTTTTACTACTTTCAAATAAAAAAAAAATAAATAAATAAAACGATGAACCACATTTTTTTTTGTTTTGTTTTGGCTTAATTATTGTCATAAAGATTGTTTCTTTTTTGATAGCTGCCACAGTCACTATGGCGGTCATTACCGCCATCCTAATCATCATCATCATCATCATCATCATCATCATTTGGCACGTGAGGAGGCGAAGACATGTCATGAACTTACCACCACCCGCATGGATCCCTTTGACCCCAATCACAGCTCTCACACCACCACTCACCGACACCACTCCAGGATCCGGATCGCACACTTCACCTCTGCCGCCTTCACCTTCTCCACTCCTTCCATCTCCTATCAGCATTTCGTCGTCTGAACCAGTCATCCTTCACCTTTCAGATGACGAACCAGTTTCGTCAAGGACGCGCTCAAAAACAAAGACCAGAAGGACTTTGCTTTTGTGAGCGAGTCCTTGAGGAAACTGGTTCAAGGTGAAGGATGGCTGGTTGAGAACAATCATATATAGGGGGAAAAAAGTAGATTTTTTTTATTGTATAAGTTCTTTGTCAGTGCATATTTTCGAACACATACATTTTTGTATTTCTGTTTTGGGTGTAAACTTCATACATTTTTGAATTTCTGTTTTGGGTGTAGACTTTGCACACATCATTTTATTCTGCTTTAAATCAGGCATTGCAAATCCTTGTCTGAATTGTCTTTACTACCAAATTCAAATGAACAAAACTTGGTTTGGATTAAACAATATTTTATTTAATGGCTGTAAAGAATACATTTGTGTTAATATATACACTATTACATAAAAACTTTTGAAAGTTCTAGTCAATATTTATCAGTTCAAGTCTGAAAAAATAAGTCAGTCACTTCTAGTCACTTTAAGCAGGTGTGCTTTCATATTGTTTTCAGTCACTTCTAGTCACTTTAAGCAGGTGTGCTTTCATATTGTTTTGTCCTTCTGTTGCTACCTGAAACGCACACAAAAAAGTAAAATATAGCATGGTTTTATTGAATATACATTCTGCCATTTTTCCCCCTATATATGAAGTACAACCATATAAAAGCTGTGGTATGAGAAATACTGTCTACAATATTTTCAGCTAGGTTCAACACAAACCTGACAATTTCAACCGCAGAAGATAACCGTGCTACAACTGCTTTGTTGCTTTATTTTGTTCTGTTTTGTCAACTCAGATTTTCTCATATCACAGCCCCTTTGTCTCAATGTATTTCATTCAATCATTTTTTTTCTAAGAAAACCTGTCTACAGCATTTTCAACCATGTTCTACACAAACCGACCCATTTTCAAACCACAGAATATTACTCTGGTGCAACTACTCTGCGATTTTGTTGATATAGCTACATGTAAATGCTTTGTCAGGTTTTCTCAGGAAGCTAATCAAAATTTAACATGTGTACAACTGTTTTATTGTCTTCAATTTTGTTAAAATGAGTCACATTCTGAGAAAACCTGTCTACATTATTTTCTACCAGGTTCAACACAAACCAAAATCATTTTCAAACCACAGAAGATAACTGTGGTGCAACTGCTCTGTGCCTTTGTTTTATCGCTATATGCTTTGTCAGCTTTTCTCAGAAAGTGATTGAAAGGTCAGTCTTCAAACCTTGCTTTATCTGTATATGTGTTCAACTGTTTTATTGTCTTCATTTTTGTTAAAATGAGCCAGATTCTGAGAAAACCTGTCTACAGTATTTTTCTACCAGGTTAAACACAAACTAATCCATTGTTCAAACCACAGAAGATTATGTCTGCTCTGTGCCTTTGTTTTATCGCTATATGCTTTGACAGGTTTTCTCAGAAAACAACTTCATTAGTTTCAGTGTTTTCTTAATACTCACACATTCATGTAGTTTGTTATGATAAAAGAGCCACATTGTGAGAAAACATGGCTTCTGTGTTTTCAATCAGATTCAACACAAACCTGGCCGTTTCAACCACAGAAGAAAACTGTGGTGCGACTGAAGTGTGCCATTGTTTTTGCTATATGACAAGTCAGGTTTTCTCATGATGTGGTTGAAAAATATGCAATTACATGCAAATCATTTAACTTAATCCATAGTCTTAAATCAATCTAAAATTATCTGAGTCATGTTCTGAGAAAACCTGTATTCAACCAGGTTGTGGCAAACTTCATATAACAATACAATGTTAGTTTCTTACTGTCTATAATCCACATAAATTACAGCACATATAAATGTTATATCATGAATACTTATCAGTATCTTTCAATATCTGTTCATTAATTGTAGTAATGTCTGTGTTGTTCCCTCTAATTGTAGTGTTCCAAATGTAGTTTATCACTGTAAATGTCTTTCCTCTAATTGTAGTCTACAAATTGTATTAATTGTCTATTTTTCTTATTATAGTTACTCCATGACTTTTTCTGTGTTACTAACGTCAAAGTTACTTCACTACGACGTCAACGTCACGACGTTGACGTCAGATGCCTTAATATACTTAATGTTCTTAAAATTAACCAAATGTTCCTAAAATTACTAAATATAAATATAAATATAAATATTTGTAAACTTAATAATTAAACTGTTCAATACAGTTTGTGGTATTTCCACAACACTCCCAACACAGACAATATTGTTTTTCATATCTCAGTTATTGTCATTGTCGGTATTCTTTACTTGCTGTTGAATGAGTTTCATGGCTCGAACCGCAGCTTGTCTTTGTGGCCGGTTTCTTCCCTCCCGGTCACTGCATCCAGGATCGTTTGTAGTAGATGCATCATTCGTACTCTGTTCTTCATCTGAGATCTCGACAGGGTACAACAGATTCAGCGGACGGCCTATTACTCTCCTGGTTGGTAATAGGACCTTTGCCGAACGCACCTGTTCATCACCACCTTTTATGAGTTCTATGATTTTTCCAAGCTTCCAGCATCCCCGAGGTAGGTCCTCTTTAATGAGTACTATGTGACCAACCTTTGCTGAGCATGATGTATGTATTCTCTGGGTTTTTAGTTTATTTTGAGTTCTTTCTCTCAAGCTTAACAAGTAATTGTCTCTCCACACTTGCCAGAATCTGTTCAGATGTCTTAATCCTTTTTTCCAAGACTCAATCAGGGTAATGGCAGTGCTCATAGTTGGTGTAAACTCTTCATCACCACTGTCCTCATGAGTGAAGTTTGGGAAGCCAGTCTTGGGATTAAAGGATACGAAGTGAGCTGGGGTAAGTGCCGTTCCTGAGTTTATGTCTTCTCCTATATATACCAGCGGACGTGAATTGACGATGGCTTCAGATTCTTTTATCACTGTCAGTAATTGTTCACTGGTCAGACATAGTTTGCCAATTGTCTTGCGTAATGACCTTTTTACTAGCCCTATTAATCTTTCATAAAATCCCCCCATCCATGGTGCTAATTCCACGATGAATTTCCACCTGATTCTTTCTGTTACTGAATATGATATCACGTCTGGTTCCACTAGAATCTGACCCCAAATCTTGTCCATTGTATCTGCCGCGAGTTTGAACTAGGGAGCGTTGTCTGATATTATACTGCGAGGGCTCCCATGTCTAGCAACAAATCTTCTCAGGCCTAGTAGAAACTGTTCTGTTGTCATATCTTTCATTAGCTCAAGGTGAATTGCTCTTGTTGATAGACAGGTATACAGACAGATCCAAACCTTCTGTGGTTCAGGAGATTGTTTTATATACAGTGGGCCAAAATAGTCTATCCCGCAGTGAGCAAAGGGGACAGCTTCATTCACACGTTCACTAGGAAGTGGTGGCATTGTTGGCATTTTATAAGGACCACCCTCCCAACGTCTACAGATTGTACAATGTTTCAATACCCTTTTGACAGCTCAGCGACCTTGTGGTATCCAGAATCTGTGCCTTGCCTGTGCCAATGTCTGTGCTACTCCACAGTGGTTGGATTTTCTATGAATATGATCAATCAACAGTTCTGTTAGCCTGTCTTCCTTAAATAACAACACAGGGTGTTTGGTTTCATTGTTCATGTTTGAGTGTTCCAGTCTCCCATGACATCTCAGTATTCCCTCCTCGTCAACATAAACACCCAGCTGTGTCATTAAATTGTTTGGTTTATTTTCTTGTATTGACTTGTATATGCTACTGTAATGTTGCCTTTGAACACATTTTATCCAGAGTTGTTCTGCTTGTTCTATTTCAGATGTCTGTATTGGACCTTTTGCAGTTTCTTCATGCTTCAGTCTGTTGATGAATCTACAAACTAGTACTGTCACTCTAAGCAGCGTTGTCAGAGAGGAATATCTACCTATATCCATTCCAAATGGGCCATTGTTGATGTGGGTGATCTCAGCTGTTGGAAGCTCATCTCCTCCTTCCAGTAGTGTCGCCTCATACATCACAGATGGAGTTTAAGCATCTTGAGTGGTGTTATTTTCACTCCATACTTTCCACTCATGAGTTGGTCCAAGTAGCTGATCTGGTCCATGCCACCAGAGATTACTTTCAAGAAGATCACTGATGCTGCTGCCTCTACTTGCTAGATCTGCTGGGTTGTCCTTAGAAGGGATGTCGTGGAAGGCAATGTTGTCATGTTTTCTGATTTCTGCTAGCCTATTTTCAACAAATCTGGATGAGTGTTTTCCATTTGCGATCCAGTTCAGAACACACTGGGAGTCAGACCAAAGATGTTTCTGTTCAAGATCCAATCGTAGATGTTGTGCCACAAACTGGATAGCTCTTGTTCCAATGAGAGCTGCAAGCAGCTCGAGTCGTGGAATACTGACAGGTTTCTGTGGGGCTAGACGAAGTTTTGAAAACACCAGATCAGTCCTACTTTGGTCACCTTTCCTTTGAAGTAGGTACACCACTGCAGCATACGCATTCTTTGAAGCATCGCAGAAGCCAAGCAAGTGATGAGAGACCAGATCATTTTTACCCTCTTTCAGTCCAATGTATCTTGGAAATTGGCATGTTTTCAGTTTTTTCAGTTCGGACTTGATTGTTTCCCATTCAATTTTGTCTTCAGAGGACACGCTTTCATCCCAGTCTAGTTTCTTGATCCATAAGTCTTGTAAGAATAATTTTCCCTTTAATGTAACAGGACTGAAGATTCCTAGTGGGTCAAATACAGATGCTATCTGTTTCAAAACTTCCCGTTTTGTAAGTGTCTGACCAAGGTTTATACCACTTATTGATAATTGATCATCATTGATTGTCCATGTCAGTCCTAGCACGTTCATCTGCTCACCTGATGACCTGTCATGTTCATGTATCTCTTCTACTACCGCCCTATCATTTGATGCCCAGTCCCTTAAATTCATACTAACCTTACTCATTATTTCTTTACTCTCTCTGTAGAACTCGGTGGCCTTTTGTGTTGATGTTGTACCAGTTATTACATTATCTACATAGATGTTTTCTCTAATTCTTTCAGCTGTCTCTGATTTATAGGTTTTTAGATGAAAGTCAAGTGTTGCAGCTAGTAAAAATGGACTAGAGATGACACAGAAGGGAACCCTGCAGAACCGGAATGTTTGTGTATTGTTTTCAGTACGCAGGATATTTGAATCTTTCAAACAGAAGAATCTCGTGACATTTTTGGCATTGTCATTCAGTCCTATTTGAAGAAAAGCTTTTTCAATATCAGCAACCATGGCTACTTTATTCATTCGAAATCGAAGCAGTATTCCCGTCAAATCTTGTAACATAACAGGGCCACGGTAGAGACATTCATTCAGGCTTTTATTGTCTTGTTTGGTCTTTGCCGATGCATCATAAACAACTCTTACCTTGGTTGTTGGTTTGGATAAATTTATCACAGGATGGTGGGGTATGTAGTGTTTCTTGTCATCTGTCGGCTCTGGCTGTACCTTTTCAATGACACCACGATCAAGCCGGTCCTGTATAATGCTGTCATATTGGTTCACCATGTCAGGGTTGTTTCTCAGTTTGTGAATGAGTGATTTTAGCCTCCCGAATGCCAGCTCTCTGTTTTCTGGCAAGCAAGGTATGTCATCTTTCCATGGCCAGCTTACGTGATATCTCCCCGCTTCGTACCTTAATGTTTCATGGAATGTTTTTAGCGCCTCATTGTCTTGGAGATCTTCGGGTGAATCATTGATTCCAATTGTCTCAAGGTTCCAGAAGTCTTCGAGACTTGGTTTCATAGGTAAATGTTTGTCTGTATTTGTGAAAATTTTTGTTTCTCTTTCAATGTCAGTTCCATGTGTTAAGACCAACATACTAGATTCCTGTGTTTTTACTGTATTTTCAGATGTACGTCCTGATAGTAACCATCCTAGTTTTGATTCTAACAGATACAGGCCTGGTTGAACTTCCACTTTTTTCGAAAGAATTAAATCTAGGTAGTAGTCATTACCAACAAGAATGTCAATAGTGGAACTTTCTCTTTGACATGGTAATGTGTCCGCCAAATCAAATTGGTTTAGAAATCTATCACCTTTCTGTAGAGAGGCTGCGTGTATAGGGCCTCGATATACATCTCCTGTTATACTTGGGACCACGTTTGCATGTATTTGTAGAGAATGTCCATTTCTTAGAGTAATGTTCACTTTTGTAGATGGAGACTTGATCTTTTGTGTCACAAGAGTTATTTCACTTGGTTCCCCCATTTTTAGACCTAGTGCTTTAGCCAGGCTCTCAGTTATGTACGTTCTCTGACTTCCTGTGTCTAAAAGCAGGCGTATAGTTTGATGCACATTTTTCATAGGATTGCTTACCCTGGTCTTTGCTGTCTGCATCAAAACCGATTCTCCAGATGACAGTAGAACATTTTCTGTAACATCTTGCTCTTCGTCGTGGAGAACTTCCTCAACCAAATTGGCACTCTCTTTCATGAATTCTCTGGTTGGACTAAATTCTTGTGGGCACAGGCTCCTATGATGGTTGTTTGTCTTATGGCAGTAGTAACAGGCTTTTGTCAATGTACAGTCATTGGTTTTATGTCCTTGTTTGAGGCAAATATAGCAGCTACCTTTGATTCTCTGTTTCCTTGCTTCAACAGTTGGATAATTTTGGCACTCATCATTCCAGTGTTTACCCTTGCAATATCGACAAGCTATTGATGGTTTACGTCTATCAAACTGACGAGATTGGATCCTTGGAGCTGCCATTAATGCCTCTGTAGAAAATCTGAGTGGTGATGGTGTTGTATACCCACTCGCTGAATTTCCGTTTCCGATATGTTCTTCAGCCTTTTCCCTTGCAGAGATGTAGTCATTAAAAAGTTCTCTTAACTTGCTCACAGTCCACATCACTTTTGCACCTTTCTGTATCTCTAACTGAACAAGGACTTCTTTTGGAATTTTTGAAGTAATGATAGATATAAATACCTCTTGATTTATATTCTGTTTCAGGGCTTCCAGACTTCTTAAATGTTTCTCAGCCTCATCATAAAGCATTCTCAGTCCTTTGGAAGTGTTATTTGCTGGTGGAACATTTATCAACTCCGTGTAATGACAGTTTATCACACTTTGTTTATCTCCAAACCGGTCTTTCAGTAAGTTGACTGCAACTGAGTAATTTTCGTTTGAAAGCAGAATTCCCGATACCGCATCCTTTGCTTTTCCTGTCAGTTTGCTGTTAAGGTAGTGCAATTTCTCTATGTCTGACAAGGTAGGATTTTGATGTATAGTAGCCTCAAATGTGTCCCAAAACTCTGTCCATCTCAACTTGTCTCCATTAAATATAGGAATGTCTAGTTTGGGAAGTTTTATTGAAGCATGTTGTTGACTTATCTTCAATTGTTGCATGTGACTTTGTATTTGGCTCATTTCAGTATAAGCTTCAGCTCCTGCAGATAAGGAATGTGTCATTGTGGAGAGGTCTTCCAAAGATTTATGAAAGTTTTCTAATTCACCACGACATCCATATGCTAACTCCATTAGGTCGCTATCTTCACTCATTAACTGCTCGAGTTCATCTGGCTTTTCTTTTGAAATTCTTTCGTCTATACAATCAAGCTTGTCAACCCATTCATTCAGTCTTTTAATGCAGGTTTCCACTTTATTAGAAAGAACTTTAACGTCAAGCTCCCTCACATCTGCATCTAGTAGTCCTTTACCAGTAGCAATCTCTTTGTCAAGTAGGTTTCTGTATAGAGTTCTATTTCTCTTTAAGTACAAAGACATCTTGGAATTTATTCTCTTGTCCCTGGTGATGATATGTAAAGGGTTCCGGCGCCAATTATGTGGCAAACTTCATATAACAATACAATGTTAGTTTCTTACTGTCTATAATCCACATAAATTACAGCACATATAAATGTTATATCATGAATACTTATCAGTATCTTTCAATATCTGTTCATTAATTGTAGTAATGTCTGTGTTGTTCCCTCTAATTGTAGTGTTCCAAATGTAGTTTATCACTATAAATGTCTTTCCTCTAATTGTAGTCTACAAATTGTATTAATTGTCTATTTTTCTTATTATAGTTACTCCATGACTTTTTCTGTGTTACTAACGTCAAAGTTACTTCACTACGACTTCAACGTCACGACGTTGACGTCAGATGCCTTAATATACTTAATGTTCTTAAAACTAACCAAATGTTCCTAAAATTACTTGTAAAATGAAAATAGTTATATAAATATTTGTAAACTTAATAATTAAACTGTTCAATACAATTTGTGGTATTTCCACAACACAGGTCCAACACGAAGCTTGGCTGTTGAGCCGCAGAAGATTACTGTACAACTGATATGTGCCTTTGTTGTTGCCAAGTTAGGTTTTCTCTGGACATGACTCAAATGCATTCAATTAATATGCAAATCATTCACTTAATTACATGTCAATCTTTTTTTTCCCAAAACCATCTGTAAATATTTTCAATCATTTTTCTGAAATCAGGGTGCTATAATCAGGGTTGTGGGTATTTGGTGTGCCAAAATCATTCCAAACTTTGCCATAATTTCAAACTGAGATTTTATATTTGTTGTAATTTTTGATAACTGATTCTCTATACATTTTGATAGCTGATTTTTTTTTTTGGTATAACAATAATTTATTAGTCAAGGTTGCAGTGAATATTAAACCAATGCTAACCTTTCTTCCAAAAGTTCTCTCGAGGTGTTTTCCAGTGACAACAACTTGACTGAAAAGGCGAAGAAATTGTCTCCAGTATGAACAACATGCAATTTGTCCTAGTTGGCTCAATTTCTAACTGTTTCCTAGCGCAATAAGATCATGACTGGAAGAGTTTACGCATGCATTATGGAAATGGTACAAGTAGGCAATGATCAGGAAAAGGCGCAAGCAGAAAAAAGCTCCCCCTCCAAAAACCGAGGTGGGAAAAAACTAAAGTGACAAATAGGCACTTATACTTAGAAAACATATTGTAAGCCGAGTGAGCAGCTATTTCCCAATAGGGCTTAAACCGATTTTACAGGATTTCGTTGCAGAGTCAATAAGTATTAAATAAAGCTCAGAAACCTAGAATACTTGTGAAAGACATAGTAACATAATAAGAGGATACAAAACAATAGAAGTAAGTAAGATGTTAAGCAATGAGAGAAAGAAGAAAAAACAAAACATGGTACAAGTAGGCAATGATCAGGAAAAGGCGCAAGCAGAAAAAAGCTCCCCCTCCAAAAACCGAGGTGGGAAAAAACTAAAGTGACAAATAGGCACTTATACTTAGAAAACATATTGCAAGCCGAGTGAGCAGCTATTTCCCAATAGGGCTTAAACCGATTTTACAGGATTTCGTTGCAGAGTCAATAAGTATTAAATAAAGCTCAGAAACCTAGAATAGAATACTTGTGAAAGACATAGTAACATGATAACAGGATACAAAACAATAGAAGTAAGTAAGGTGTTAAGCAATGAGAGAAAGAAGAAAAAACAAAACATACGGTTCTGTCGTCCTTGGTTCTTGTTCTTCGTTATCTGACAAGCAAATTACGTCGTTGTTGGAAGGACAAGGGCTTCCTAGAGGTGAATAACTAGGTGACCGCGGGCTAGGCGCAGAGTCTTCTTCTTCTTCTTCCAAAGCCTTGTCCAACCTCTGGACGAGATCCAACGTATGCTGCTGTTTTTGGAGTCGTTCAGACACCTTAGCCAGCTCATGTCTAACAACGATCACTGATGCGTAGTCCATTTTATTATTATTATTTTTTCAATATAATGTTAAATTTATTGAAGTTCAAAGCAAAACTTCTGATTGTCGGAGTTGGGAGATCCTTTGGTATATATACGTTTCAGTTAAAGGATGTGGGAAAAAAAGATTCCCTTGGAGGTAGGACGCTGATGTAAACATCATTTACTGGCAACACGTAGCAGGATGTTCTGATTTCTTTGCAAAACAAAATGTCATGGTGACGAAAGTCAGAAATATTCCCCCGGATTTCACTGAAAACGGAAGGCGAGAACAAGATACCCCATTGTCTCGGGGTGTCATAATCTGCCACCTTTCGTCCTATTGGTCGCTATCAATTGCTTGTCATAACCTGGATATCATTTTTCTTCCCATTCATATAAAACTATGACAAAAAGGTAGATTTAAGATTATTATCAGGAATAGTAATTTTGACCTTAAATTTAAGTAAAAAAATCAATCTATTCAATGCGTGGTGAAAACGACATCGTGTGACAAAACCCGACTCCCATGATTCAGGATGGGACAAAATTAACACTAACCAATCGAGTGTTTCTAACAACTGTATACCAAAAAGGGGAAACGAAGTTGCGTTTGAAACAACAAGAAACCATGTTTACCATTCAAAATGACGATGTAACAACAACCATGTCAGTTAAAAATTGGCTGAACTTTGAAAAGTTCCTACCCGAGATGCGTCGTAAACGTAAAACAGTTCCGCCTAACCAAATTGCTTTTTAACACGTATAAAAAATGACTGCATCCTGCTTCCTTAAAGTCATAGCCTGTCAGGGGTGGTGGTGGTGGTGGTGGGGGGGGGGTGATATTGATGCTTAACGTTTCAGTCAACAGCAATGATCATGTCGGGACGTTGCCACCATTTAATGGTAAGTTTACTCAACATTAGGGTGTCTTGAAAGGTAAAAGGTGCTCATAAGTATAACCACCGAACTAATCCAACAAGGCTTTACAAGTATGGATGGTTTGGCTAAACCACTTTTCCTGTCCAACTTTGAACCGAGATGTCAAAATCTAGGGCCCATGACGCAAATATCATTGTTCGAGAGGAGGGAAAAGACATTCTCCGCATTCTTGGCGCGCGAAAAAAAAATGTAGGTCGGAGGAGGGTGAAGGACAGAGGATGGAAAAGGTCAGATCAAGAGTACACATTACCCTTCTCACCGGTTCTGGCGGGGAAAAAAATCTGGGTCAGAGGAGGGTAGGGAGGAGGGAAAGAGGGTAAACTGCTCAGAGGGTAACTTACTCCACCCCCTATCATACTACTGATAGCAGCTTAGCAAGCCAGGTGTTCAAGCATCGTCAAAAAGATGAAATTTACATTCCTGTCTGTACATCATCACCTTATATACCTCTGCCTACAGTAAGATGGAATTGACAGATGTTGATTTCTTATTGAAAAAAAATCTTTGGTTGTTTGAAAATAATGAAACAGACCAAGGTCATTGTTTGACAGCGTTTGGCTATTTCATTTTTTCTATATTTAAATTGCACCTGGATGAGTGTTGTGGACTGTCAATTTCTGGTCTGATTTTGAGAATGTCTCAACCGTTTGAATAAGCTGGTATTTGCGCGATTGTAAGCTTCAATTCAGACCAACAAAATATATTGTAACAGGCATCTAAATATTTATGGCTCGGCCGTGACTTGAACAGGTTTGGGACATGTCTAAAACGAGCTATGATAGCTGAACGAGTTATAAGGAGAACAGTGTTCTGATTTGCTTTGGTGTTTTGCAGACTTGTATAACTGGACCCCAACACATTTTTTCATGTTTTGTCCTCAAACAAAGATTGTGGGTACTCGTAAGAACCACCTCAGCGAGTTAAGTGAGGCGAACACAATCTATGTTTTACAGCAAAAATAAGAAAAAGATAGGTATGCCTCTGTACGCCCCAGTTTTACCAAATAAAAGAGGGGTTTATTAACCAGAGACTTATATAAATTACAATGTCGATATTCAATAACAGTTTCTGTTCTCTGTAGATTAAACATATTTCATTGCATGAATAAACATTAGGATTGGACACAGGTTATTGCAACATTAGATGGCCATCTCTGTTATATATATCTGGTTTAACACACCGTTCATCCCAATATAAATATAAGTACATGTATATCGCGGGGGTTACTCAAGGTAAGAAATCATGCATCTATGGCCTTGAAATAGTTCCTAAATGCATTTATGCAGAGTAGATGTGAAGTTATCTATCTTGAAAATAGTACAGCATCACACCAAATGTGTCTACTATAGATACTAGTGATTTTGATTCGTAAATCAATATTTTTTCGACTACATTTTGATTCTAATTAGGTAACATGCTAGATTTTCAACACAAACTGCAGAACTTCGTTTTCCAACTTATGCAATGCGTCCATTTTATTCAGAAGATTTTCTTATGACTAATGATGAAGATTTGTGATCATAAATGCTATTAATATACATATAATTGGAAATATTTTCAATATGCTATGACGTGGCGTGATAAGCGATGACGAAAGGGGACTAGCTATGACGAAAGCGTGTTATGCTTTGAGAATGATTGTACTATCACGAAATGTGCTGATCAGCACTGTATCATCAAGAGAATTATTTAATAGCTTCCTTAGCTTCGACATCAACTAAACAAAGCTGGTAGATGTCTTTCTTGTTTTGAAAAAGAATGATTCTTCCTTTACTAGAGCATGTTTTGTCTTACAATATGTTTTACAGGTATTATCTCATGTTGTTTTTATACGCATGCTTATATTTATATTCATGTACTGTATATATGTATTTCACTTCTTATTAGAGGAAGAAAAAAGAACTAAATGCATAAGAGAAAGTGATCAGTTTACTCAGTCTTCTTGTACACAGAACTATCAATGTGCATACAGTAACCAGCATTGCTACATTATACAAATAGTTAAAAACAATAGTGTACCGGTGTCAGATTTAAAATCCAATAACTGAATGAATGTCCCGATGTACGCTCAAGAGTGATTGATAATGAGCCAGAGAAACTCTGCAGCGGTCTTATTATGTGCAATGAATACTTATTATTTCCATACTTTTTTTCAAAATAAGTAATACATTTACCGGCTTTGTTTAGTTACCAAATAAGCTCAGGAGGCTATTAAATACGACTCTTGACAAAACAAGGCTGACCAGTGAATTTCATTATATAGTACAATCAACTGGACAGCTCTTGCTCATAGTATAGGTTTTCTTCATAGCTAGTCTCATTTCTTCATCGCTTATCACGCCACTTCATAGCGTATTATTTTTCCCAATCACGGTGTAATAATGAGGTTTGTGTACACAAATCTTCATGATTAGTCAACATACAATCTTAGGAATAAAATGAATGCATTGCGTAAGTTGGAAAACGAAGTTATGCAGTTCGATTGTGTTGAAAATCTAGCATACAACCAAAAAACGCAAAGTGATTCCAAACCACAGACTATGTTCTCAGTAGATCGGCTGGAGGTGAAAGGAGCTAGATAAATTACCCACATCATGTCACTCTTCGATTTTTAAAATATGTCTTAGAATAGGAGTATTTATAATAAAACAAGATAACACGAAGTAATTTACACGTTTTGAATCCCGCAGTTGTTTAGTGTGAAGTACCGCAAATGAAAATTACCATTGCATTTTGCTATGAAAAAGCTGGATTGGTGGCCGTGCCATTGGCTATACACAAGGGCAAATATGAAACTATTAAAGTGTACGCGTACCAGATCTCATGTGATCGTTTACAAGAACATTGGTCCACTTTTTTTTTCTTCTATGCAAAATCAAAAAATGTTATTTTACTTTATAAGAATACACAGAATATATTCACGCTATAGGACACTTACTGTATAGGACGATTTTTTCGAGCCCCAGAAACATGAAGGACAATCAAAAGATGTTTGGTTTACATGTACCTGTCGCAAACGTAAATTTAAAAACTATTAACCATTTTTCGCTACTCTTACAAAGCAATTTTAGAGCATGTAGTCTTAAATAGAACACTAATGATTAGATTGATTAAAAAAGTACAAGTAGGCAAAGATCAGGAAAAGGCGCAATCAGAAAAAGACTCCCACTCCAAAAACCAAGGTGGGAAAAAACCAAACTAACAATCAGGTACTTATACCATGAAAACATTTCGTAAGCCGAATGAGCAGCTATTTTCCCAATAGGTGGCCACTCAGTTACCTTAACTTAACTAAAAATATGCAAACATACATAAGGCGCCAACAGCACAAAAATAGTTTAAACACCAAGACATAAAACAAAAAGAACCACCACAGAAGTATCAACTTGGAACGATCAGTAACACAAAGTTACTGGCGGGTTTAAACCGATTTTACATGGCCATAACCTCACCCTCAGCTTCCGCAGTGGTTCAGTGAAACCCAAGGGCTTTGAGATGTTGCATCTTGTTGGTTGAAATTTATTTTCTTTGCTTGACTCCCTAAACAACTTGTGACCCAGTTTCAGACATGCAGATTTCTTGACTGTTTATAATTTTTTTTTGTACTCCTTACAGGGTGGCATTGTGGGTTGCCTCTGCGAGGCAACTGACAGTGAAGTTCTGCAGGAGTACATGATTTAGGGTCTCAAAGGCTAAACGTAGGGCCTGTTTCATATCTGGGTCATCAGGTTGGCCATGTTTTGGATTTTTGCAGAACATGTGCTCTGTAAACAATCAAATTTTATTGCATCTAATTTCATTTTTCAAAGATGACACCTACCTAAGGTCATGAAATAGCTGTTAAACTCTTAAGATCCATCAGTTTTGATGACTGTCAAATTCATTTAATGACTTCTTTTTAGCATAATTTGACTTTTTCAGTAAGTTTTGTACTCAGCTGACATCTTTGTTGTGATTGCAAGTGCCCGGATGTATTGTAGTGGTTACTTAGTTACTGTCTAAAAATAGCTACTCAGCCTCTCCGATATCAATAAATAATAATCTACCCAAAACTTTCAACTTTAACTGTGTATTTCAACTTTAATACTAGACCAATTTTTGTGCTTTCTTCAGATTTTTAAAGGGTAATAATCTAAGATTTGTTCTCTGTTAATAGATTTATCAAATTCATTTAGAAAAATAGACATTTTGAAGTATAAAGAGGTCAAAGTACCGTTTCTTAAGCCTCCATTTTGTTTTCTCCCACATTCATATCTGATGTGGGAGGTGGGGGAGAAAGTGGGAGATGAGGGAGAAAGTTTGGAAAATAAGGGAAATGAGGGAAAATTGGGATATGTGGGATGTGGGATTTGTGGGGAGTATATATTGGATCCCACGGAATTGTTCAGGGACTTCGCTATTGCTTCGCATAGGGTACAGTTTTGTTTTAATGTGGTTTTGGAATTTTTGGTTTAAATTAAAAGAAATTTAGTTGGACTTTCAAGAATTTTACTTTAAACTTTGGGAAAACAATCTAAATTAAATGGGGCATTATTTTCTTTGCAATTTTAAATAATTTTTTGACTTAGAAGATTTTTTTTCTTTATTTTTCTTGGAGATAGATATTTTTTTTGGAGGCTTGAGACTTGGAAACTATATTACCAGGAATACAATTTAGCCGATGCCTGCCTGAGGATACTATTAAAGCATTTAAATTTCACTCAGAGCCACTCAGTGTTTTACTTAAATATTGATTGCTAGTCTCATTTATAAGTAAATAGTTTAATTAAATTTGTTGAATTTTATGTAATCATTTTAAGTATTTATTTCCATCCATTTGATTAAGTTTTAAAAGCATAATGAAGTCCGGTCTACTGCTGGGTCAGTAGGCATAAGTATAGGCTGCTCTAGCGTCCGCCAACTCGTGTCCATCTACTACTAGATATGGGTAGACAGTTGATCTGCTGACTAAATTTGTTTTAGTTATTGTCAGTTATCAGACTGTCTACTGTATTTTGCTCATTGGTGTTAGTCTAGCAAGGTGACTGATAAGCCACGCTACCACGAATTTTATTGGTCATCGGCTAGTTAACACGGAGCCGAATCAGGTGAGCTGTTTGAGCCCCTGGTCCTGCGACAGCACGTTACATTTTTGGTGAAGCAGCGGTGGGATCATAGCTGGTTTTCTATGATCCTGTGATACGAACCCACATCTCGGTCACATTAAGCATTGGTTAGAAGACCTCTGAAGTAGACTTTAATCACGTGCAAAAAGAATCATGGGTAGGAGACGAGTCAATCGGAGACGTAATCTTAGTAGGGCCGGCTCTGATTTTACCTTAAACGAGGGCGATGCATCATCAGATGCTGAATCAAACACTTCAGGGACGGTTCAAGATGTACAAATTAGGGACAGCCCAATCTTATCAGACCATGTGCACGTGGCACAAGGCAATAATCTACCCACTAGTAATGGGTTTACCCCAATAGAAGATGATGCTGAGGCCTCAGAGCCCAGGGCAGACACAAACCAGAATCATAACAGATTTGTCTTTCCCCGGCCTCCCAATAGAGTCCCAGAAGCTGAGTTCACACTGCAAAATCCTGGTAATGGGGATGAACAATTAACCAGGCGTAGGTCCCATTCTAGAGAATCTACACAAGCAAACACATTTGAAAGCATCCTTAAGCAGCAGAATATGCAAACTAGGGCAATGATAAACGAGTGTGTTACTGAGTGCATGACCGGCACTGCCAACCTAATCCGTGAGTCCATGAAAGAATGTATGATGGGATTCGCAAATATGTCAAAGAACAATTTACAAGACCTTTTGTTTGAAGTTAGGGGTAATAATAATCATACAACTAGGTCACAGCTTTCAAACGCTCCCAGCTCCACACCACAGGTCAATGCTTCATATCAGTTATCTGAGCTAGGTAATCAAAGGCCAATAATGACTAGTTGCATACATCCTGGACCTTCAGTAGTTACCTCCCTTGCTTCACTACAAACAGACTCATTACCACAGAACACAATAATTACAACTACAGCTTCTGTTCCAAGAAACCATAACCAAAGCAATGCCTTACTTTCTGAGTCTACAAACTCTTTTGACTCTGTCAATATGTCCAGTAGATTGAATGCCTCTGGCACTAATTCTCTACAACCACAAACCAACAGCCCAAATTCTTTGAGCCAAGATTTCTGTCCTAAGAGTCAAAGTGTCAGGCTGCCTCCCTTTACTGGCAATTCAAATGAAAGCTGGAAAGTGTGGCATTCTCGATTCACAACAGTGGCAAATTTAAACCGGTGGGATGAAACTACTAAACTTAGTGAACTGACACAGCGCATGCAAGGAACTGCAGCTGAGTTTGTGTTTGACGAAATCCCCATTGACATTTTGAGCAGTTACTCTAGCCTAGTTGATGAGCTTGACTCCAGATTCAAATCCGTCGAGACAAACCGTACTTTCAAGGTGCAATTCAGCAAACGGCTGCAGAAATATAATGAGAGTGCTGAGGAATATGCTGCCGAGCTGAAACGCATCTATGATAAGGCATATCCTGGTCGGAACCCAGAAATGAGGCGTCAGCTTCTACTACAGCAATTCTTAAATGGGTTGAAAGACAAAGAGGCAAAATTTGCAGTAGAATACTATAAGGAACCAAACTCAATAGAAGAGGCTGTGCACCATGTGGTCACTTTTCTTGAGGCACAGCAGGGGCAAAAATCACAAAATAGACACAATTCCCAAAGAAAAACATTGAGGTTTGAGGATGATGACAATGATGATGATGAGTATGATTATGACTGTAAAACATGTGACAGAGCTAGGTCTTTAATTCTTTCCGATGCACAAACCCTTCGAAAGGTTAATGATACCCCCACCAAGAATTGCAATGATTCTAAGACGGGTAGTGGCTCTCTAGACTCAGAAATGCTTCAAAAGATACTTACCCTGGTCGAGAATACAAATAGGTCTTCAAATCAAGGTTATGATAAGAAAGGTCAAAAGGGTCAAGGTCAAGCAAACACCCCCCTCTCTTATCAGAGTCAGAACAACAATGGTCAAGGTCAGGCCCAGGTTAACCCCATGCCCAACAATGCATTTAGAAGTAATTCCGGCACCCGCCAAGGTCAAGGTCAGGCAAATGGTCAAGGTCGCGGTCGTACTCAAGGTCAAGGTTATCATGCTGCATTACAGTGTTATCACTGCTATGAAATAGGTCATATTAAGAGAAATTGTCCTATTTTGAAAGCAGAGCAATCCCAAAGCCAACCAATACAAGGCAACAGAAACCCCAGACCTGCCCCATTGACCCCGTATTATGGACCTTCCCATGGTAGTGCAAATTACATTGATTTAAACTAGAAAGGACCGACTGGGATGGTCGGCAGGCGGTCCCTAAACAAAATGGCCAAAACAATGATTTTTCAGTTTGTGAGCTCCAAGCCGGCTGTGAAACTGTGTCTGATCATAACCCCGCTACCGAGGTTAAACAGCTCTCACGGGGTGGAGCAAGAAAAAATCTGAGCAGTACAGAATCCCCCGGCTTTCAGTCTCAACCAGATGGTCAGGTGAAAGCTTCACTGTGTAACCTAACTTCTAAACAGTCCAGCGGAAACCTAAGGAATAAATTACCTTTTTCTGACTCTAAATCTGGACAAAGCATGGAAGATATGATAAGTCAAGTGTCACAGCTGGTTGGCTCACAAAATGAAAGATCTAACACACATTGCCCAGGAATGAATCCTAAATGTTTGAATGCCCCGCAGATGGAGAGTGTACAAATTTCAAACCCCAAGAGCTCCCTCAGTTCTGGTCAAAGACCAGATACACAGAGGTCTGAGACCACCAGTCCAAAACCACCCCATATTTTAGAAAATGCCACGCTCTCAACCGAACAGACACAGGTGCATTCTCTGCTGCCAGACAGTCCAAACCCCCAGTCTTCCCAAGGGACCTCACACTTGAATCCCGAGTCTGTGGACCCTATGATAAAACGAATTGCCACAAGTAATGGCTTTTATATAAAAGCCTCAATTGAGGGAGTTGACATGACCTTTACCATAGATACAGGGGCCACGAAGACAGTTATTTCTGAGAGGGTTTACAATGCCATTCCAAAATCCCAAAGGCCCACTTTAAAGCCCACTAATGGCTTGACTGATGCCACTGGTCAACCCTTGCCACAATTAGGTACAGCAGTATTCAGAATAAGGCTAGCCCCAGAATTGAACTTTGAAAGTGATATCATTGTTGCAAACATTGAGGATGATGGCCTTCTTGGGCATGACCTTTTGACCTTTGGCCGAGCCCATTTGTTATATGATGAAGATGTTCTTCAATTTATGGGTGTGAAACTAAATTGCATGAGAGTGGGCACTTCCCCTAGAGTAAGACAATTATTCGCTGCCGACCATTTTATCATTCCGGGGTACTGTGAAAAGGTCATTGATGTTTATGTACAGCGATGCCAGCAGGATGACAATTCCAATGGCACCGTTCTATTAGAACCTAGTTTAGAGTTTATGGAGAGGTATGGTCTGATCATGGCAGCAAGTCTAAGCGACTTAAATTCTAGAGTTACCCACAAAGTCAGAATATTGAACCCCAACCAGTTTGAGGTTCATATCAATCAAGATGTCAAACTAGGCACTGCTGAAAATGTGAGTGAAATTGTTAGTCTGATACAGGAAGAAAACTGTAGCCATGAAAAATCACACCATGCCTCCCCATGTCATGACACCCCAGACTCCGAGGCTTTACACTGTCAAAGCCAAGGCAAAGTGCCGCCTGAGCAATACAATAAAACCCAGAAAACCCAAATACATGTTAGACGTGTTGATGAGATAGTTATGCCCGAGCATCTCAAAGAGCTCTATCACTCGGCTATTATAGGGCGGACAGAGCATGAGAAAATTCGGATAGCCCAGACTTTGCTTAACTTTCAAGACACATTTTCAAAGCATGAATTTGACTTAGGGCTTACAACCCTGATAGAACATACCATTGATGTAGGCAGTCATGGCCCAATTAAGCAAGCCCCAAGGCGGGTTCCGGCGGCATTTGCCTCGGAGGAGGAAAATGTTATAAAACAGCTAGAAAGTCAGGGTGTCATAAGGAAAAGCACTTCTCCCTGGGCCAGTCCCATTTGCCTGGTTCGCAAGCGGTCAGGAAAGATTCGTCCTTGTGTAGACTACCGCCGCTTGAACGAAATAACCGTAAAAGATGCTTTTCCATTGCCCAGAGAGTGATATACCAAAGACAGCCTTCTGTACTAAATATGGCCTGTACGAGTACCTTACTATGCCAATGGGGTTATCCAATAGTCCAGCGGTTTTTCAGCGCTTGATGGAATTTGTGCTTTCCTCGTACCAATGGCATATTTGCTTGATATATCTCGATGATGTCCTGGTGTTTGGCTCAAACTTTGATGAACACATGGACAGGGTAGATCAAGTTTTAGATCGAATTACCCAAGCTGGTCTAAAACTTCGTCCAGAAAAATGCCAGCTCCTGCAATGCAGCGTGAATTTTCTGGGCCATACCATCTCGTCCGAAGGCGTGCTCCCAAATCCTGATAATCTGGCAAAGATAAAACAGTGGCCTGTCCCCACGACCCAGACAGAGGTTCGGCAAATACTTGGGCTTGGTTCTTATTATAGAAGGTTCATAAGGAATTACAGTGATCTAGTTAGACCAATGACCTTGCTGACACACAAGAACACCCCATTTGTTTGGTTTGACGCATGTATGGAATCCTTTGAAACTCTTAAACAAAAACTCATGGGGTCAGAAATCATGGCATATCCCAGAAATGAGGGTCAATATATTCTTGACACAGATGCCAGCGACACACAAATTTCTGGCGTTCTTAGCCAGGTCCAAGATGGCATTGAAAGAGTGATCAGTTATGGCAGTAGATCGCTAAACAAGGCCGAAAGAAACTACTGCATAACTGATAAAGAACTACTTGCTATTCGGCACTTTGTAGAGTACTATCGCCAGTATCTTTTGGGGAGAAAATTTCTGGTCCGAAGTGACCATAATGCATTGGTCTTCCTCTTTCGGCTGAAAGAACCCAAAGGGCGAATAGCCCGGTGGATCGAGATACTATCAGCTTTTGACATGAGCATAGAGTATCGAAAATCACAAAAGCATGGCAATGCAGATGCACTGTCGCGGTGTCCAGATCCTTGGGACTGTCAGTGTGCTGAACCTGATAATTTAGAATCTCTAAAATGTGGGCCCTGTGCCAAGTGTGCAAAGCGGTTCAAAGAGATGCAGGGTTTTATGCTGAAAGATGATGAGGGGGGAAGCTCAAACGAGACCTCCCAGAACAGCATTCGAGCTGTCAGTACCCGTTCTAGCTCTGATGCAAACCCAGATCAGGTAGCTAACACAGTACAGAGCAGGCCCTGTCCGGCTAATCAGTGGCTAACTGACCATGATCTTTTGAGGGTACAAAAATTACAAGAGAAAGACCCAGATCTATCTCCAATTATTTCTGCCCTCAAAACTGGTCAGAGGCCTTCACACTCAGAAATAGTGTCGCAAAGCTCGGCGGTCCGATATTATTGGAGCATTTGGAACTCACTGTCTCTGCAACATGGCTGTTTGTACAGAGAATTTCACCGCCAAGACGGGACTGGTAGCCACTTACAGTTCATTGTGCCCAAGAGCATTCGCTCTGAAATTTTACAACAAATGCATAACTCAGTTATTTCAGGGCACTTTGGAAGAAAGAAAACTTTAGAAAAACTTCTGCAGAGGTTTTACTGGTTCAATGTCCGAGAAGATGTACACATGTGGCTGTTAAAATGTGACATCTGCGCCTCAACAAAATCCCCATATAGAACCCCGAGAGCACCAATGGGAAAAATGCAAGTTGGTGAACCACTGGATCGCATCTCTGTAGATTTCGTAGGGCCCCTACCAGTAACCCCACGTAACAATCGTTACATCCTCTTAGCCACTGACCATTTCAGCAAGTGGGTTGAGATCATGGCTGTACCTGACCAAAGTGCTAAAACCTGTGCTAATAAACTTCTAAATGAAGTTGTAGCTCGCTATGGCTGTCCCTTAACCATATTATCCGACGGGGGGGTGCCTTCGAAAGTGCCATTTTCCATGAGCTCTGTAGACTCTTGGAGATCAAAAAGACTCGCACATCGCCTAGGAATCCCAGATGCAATGGTCTAGCAGAAAGATTTAACCGTAGTCTGTTACGAATGATCAAAGCATATCTTCAGGGAGAACAGACTGACTGGGATTTAAATCTGGGTTGTCTTGCTGCTGCATACAGAGCTAGTCCTTCGGAGTCTACACATCTGACCCCAAACCTTCTCTTCTTGGGGCGGGAAGTTAGACTTCCAGCAGAACTGATGTATGGCGGGCGAAGCACGGCATCAAACGATTACCACAGTTATGGAGAATATGTAGAGCAACTGAAATCCAGGATGCAGCAGGCACATGAGGTGGCAAGAAAACATCTCCACACTAGTGCCAAGAGGCAGGCAGCAATTTATGATTCAAAGCTGTCAGTCTATCACTACAAGGTTGGTGATCTGGTATGGGTTGCTCTTGAGAGCTGCAGGCCTGGTCTATCGCCTAAACTACAGGCTTCCTTCCGAGGTCCTTGCATTATTGTGCATAGATACAATGACTTGGACTACAAAGTGAGGTTGTCCCCTTTTGGCCTTGAGTGTGTTCTACACCACAACAAACTCAAGCCTTATGTAGGGAACAATGTCCCAAGATGGATAAAAGTAGTTAAAGCAAAACTGCCCTCCTTACCATAGAGTAGTATGTCACTGCACCTCAAAGTTGCTTTAATGTGTCTTAATCGGAGACACTTGATGTACATTTTCCCAACATTCTGATTTTTTTATTCCAATCACTTCCCTTGGCCCCGTTGTCCGATGAAGAGAGCATCAGGAGAAGAAACGTAATCATCCCCATCACTTCCCTTGGCCCCGTTGTCTGATGAAGAGAGCATCAGGAGACAAGACATAATCATCCCCATCACTTCCCCTGGCCCCGTTGTCTGATGAAGTGAGCATCAGGATAAGAAACATAATCATCCCAATCACCGCCCGTGGCCCATTGTCTGATGAAGCGAGCATCAGAAGACGAAATGTAATTATCCCCATCACTTCCCCTGTCTGATGAAGAGAGCCTCAGAAGAGGAAACATAATCATACCCATCACTCTGTTGTCTGGTGAAGCGAGCATCAGAATGCGAGACATTATCATCCCCATCACTCTCCAGTCCCATCTTGATTATCGCCCTTGGCCCTATTTTTTTTTTGAGAAACTAAGAATGATAAGACGATAACAGAATCATTCCCATTACTTACCCCATGTTGTTGTCTAGTAAAGTGAGCATGATGAAACGAAAACGAGATCATTTCCATTACCTACCCCAGTTCGTTGTCTAGTAAAATGAGCATGAAAAGTTGATAACGTAATCATTCCCATTACCTACCCCAGTTCGTTGTCTAGTGAAGTGAGCATGGAAAGATGATAACGCAATCATTCCCATTACCTACCCCAGTTCGTTGTCTAGTGAAGTGAGCATGAAAAGACGATAATGCAATCATTCCCATTACCTACCCCAGTTTGTTGTCTAGTGAAGTGAGCATGATGAAACGAAAACGAGATCATTTTGATTACCTACCCCAGTTCGTTGTCTAGTAAAATGAGCACGAAAAGACGATTATGCATTATTTTCGTTACCTACCCATGATATAGTAAAGTGAGCATGCAAAGATGAGATAGTATAATCATTTGTGTACAAGCCTGTGACCACCTCCTCTGTGAATAATATCAAAATGAGCAGGAAGGATTTTTTTTTCTTAGCTAAAAGAAAGTCTCTAAAGGGTATTAGAAGACACATAAATGCTTGCGTGTTAATAATGGAAAATATATATAAATAAAAACACAATTATCACAGTCTATGGATGCAAGATCAACTTGCTACGGTATAAACAGATGCAGCCAGCGCAAATGTATGAAAAATTAATAGAGATTTCATATCAAAATAAATGAAACATAATAAATAACTTTCTTGTAGATGTTTGAGAAGTTTTACCAAGGCATATACTCTGTTGTGGGGCTAAATTATGGAGCAAACACAGAATTGAGACTGCCGCAGGTAGAGAAGAGCCTACTTGGATGGCTAGCTGTTTTCCCTTGACAGTCGCCTGAATACATCTGTTTTAATCTGTTAAAAGGAAATTTTCTTCAAATTTTTGCAGGGACTAGTCCAAGATAGAACATGGACCAAACTCAGGTTAAACCGAACTATCTTACTGAAGAGATGTCTACTTCAGAAGTGACCCGGAGAGAACAAGAAATCAAAAATTTGGAACTACACTGTAGATTCATGATGAAAGCCGTGTCAGATGAAAACAGCCATAGGCAGCTGAGAGGGCAATGCAGTGGCATTGGTTTGCTACTACAGAGTTATGCAGATGACCTGGTATTCATCCAGTTGGAGGATGTTACCCTATAATCAAATTCTTACTAAGTTGCAGCTAAACTTAATGTTGTCCTTGTTGCTAGGTTTTACCTCTATTCCTTTGCATACTGATGATATGGGATTTGCCTAACAGATGAACCAACCACATGATGTACATAATATTTTCTACTGATCTTGACAGTACTTGAAATCCTTAAAATCACCTCCTATAGCCATTTCAGATGAAGATGAGAGCTGTACAAACTGGTGAGGCCCAAGATGAGATAGCCTGATGCTGTAATGCCTAACCCAATATCATAATAATAGTAATAATAATAATAAAAAAAGGGGTCCACCACTAGTAACCATCAGATTGTGCTTATATTTTGCAGTTCAAGATGTCATCAACAACCGGTACCAAACAACATCATGCGAGGGCCTATCAGTGCCGACATTGTCTAAGAAGTGGGAAGGAGTACATACAAGAGAAGCAGAGGGTAGAGGATCATATCCGTAAAACCCATTTAGCACCAGACCAGCTGCCATTCTATTGTACTCTCTGTCTCTTCCGGTGCACCAGGCGAGATGACTTGTTAAAGCACGTCAACCACTACAGATGCCATGCGGCCAGACTCATTGATGACAGTGGGAACAAGATCCCAGATTCCCCCGAGTACCTGGTAGCCAACCAAGACCCCTATGTAATCGGACAACAAGACTACCTGGTTCTGTCTAAGGAAGACTCTGAAGCCTACTTTCAACAGAGACGGGAGGCAAAGAGGGCAGCTTCAGGTACAGGCGATCTTCTAGCCTTAGCCGTCCAGGAATTGGGAACCCCTGAATCATTTCAGGACCTGATGGTCAACCCAGGGCAGACTGTCAACCAAGTGCCCACCATCAGCATGCAGCAAGTGCCCTAAACATCTTGCATCGAGCCAGCTCTGCCTGCCCAGCTGCCAATAAGCCAAATTCTCACGGCTGTCCAACTATATTGCCAATCCTTACAGCAGCCGACAGGAGGGATGGTTCTGTCTACGCCTGCCGGTGCCAGTGTTGTGCCTGCCGTAACTGATGCTGCACCTATCAGTGCTGATGTTGTGCCCACCAGTGCCAGGGTTGTGCCTGCAATAACTGATGTTCCCACCAGTACCAGGGTTGTGCCAGCAACTACTGATGTTGTTCCCACCAGTACCGGGGTTGCGCCTGCAACTACTGATGTTGTTCCCAACAGTGCAAGGGTTGCGCCGGCAACTACTGATGTTGTTCCCACCAGTGCCAGGGTTGTGCCTGCAACAACTGACGTTCCCACCAGTACCAGGGTTGCGCCTGCAACTACTGATGTTGTTCCCACCAGTACCGGGGTTGCGCCTGCAACTACTGATGTTGTTTCCACCAGTACCAGGGTTGTGCTAGCAACTACTGATGTTGTGCCTACAAGTACACATGTGCCTGTTCCTGCTGCTCCTAGCCCATCCATCTCCAGCACGGCTTCCTCTTCGCCAAATTCCAATGCCGGTGTATTTAGACCATGGCTGGTCACTTCCGAAGAACAGCCATGGCAGACCCTTGGGGAGAAGATGCCTAAGACCAAAACAGTCCAGCCATTGGCTTCTCCACATAGAGTCCCAGGGGCACAGGAAACAGAGGAAGCAGAAGAGGATATACTTCCCCAGTTGTTAGGAGATCAAGATGACCAGTTGGAGACTCAGCAGGACACCAGGAATGTGCAAATCATGCCAATTAGCCGGCATTTAGATGCTTTAGGAGCCACTCTAAAGCAGATGTCAGAAGCCATATCTGAGGGCAACGCCACCTTACGCCGGGAAGTAGAGTCCAATAGCCGGACAGTAAGATGTCTTGAGAAAACTGTTGATGCGGGGACGAAAGAACAGAACCGGCTGTTAAACAATATCAACAACAACCTCGTAAATCTTATCACGTTCCTGAGGACGAATGCCAGAGAGGAGAGACACAGGAGAGAGGAGGAAGAGCAGAAAGATGAGAGAAAGCGAAAGAGAGAGGATGAGAATGAGGAACCGAAGCTGAAGTCCGTCCTGGGGGAGGTGAAAGTCAACAAAAAGAAGAAAAGAAGTGATTAGTGCCATTAATTATAAAATATCAATAAAGTGTTAAAAAGGAAGGAAAAAAGTGCAAATTTGTGATAAGGTCCTACATGTAGAAACAGTGAATTTGTTTTTTTACCCAGTCCCTCTGATTACTTAAAGATAGAATTTAACCATTATTCTGGTTGTCCTAGGCATTTTGTTGTATGAACATATTTTTTTTTCAAGATTTATTCATACTGTAGGGATCAAATTTCCTCTTTTGATCATGTTCATACATTTTTTTTCTGAATTTTACTTTCCAAAACAGGCCCTTATTTGCAGCTGTTTGTACATGTAAGCCAAACCATAAAAGAAAGTGATAAAATTAATAAATAAATAAATAATATAGAAATTCAAGGATATTCAGGAATTCAGCTATTCGAGGAGATGGTCACCAGGACATTGAACTATAAACATATCACAGACATACTACTGATTAATTCACATGGAGGCAAATTTGAGGTTCATGAACATTAACCGAGGAACTATGAACAATTACCAAGGAACTTTGACTGTTACTAAAGAACTTGGAACATAAATTGAGGAACTTTATATTGAAATGAACAATTTCATGAGATTGAATCATCTTATTTGTTAAGATTGAATTTTTTAATGTCTCAGTTTACGAAGTTCAAGTCATGTCTAAAGGGTATGATGGTTAATTACTTTGTAAAGCAAATTAGTTTTGCTTAGTTAAAGCCGAGTTAGGACCCTCAAAGCTTTATTCAAAATCATTTGCTCCTGCACTGGGTCGGATGTACACTCATTTATATTTAGTCTGTACATGACCAGAAATTTCTTTATTGAAATGTGTATAGGACAGTCTTCTGAGAAATTCAGTTGGTCTGAATATATTTATGGTTTACTTAGAATCTAGTCATTACCTTGCATTACATTCCAAGATTGGTGCTTAATGCTGTTCCAGTGATCTCAATTTAAATGTTATTTTTTTAAAATGAATGTTTAACCTTAGTGAGAAGAGTGACTGTCCTATAATGCTAAACTCTATGATGTCTAGTGGCTCTGAGATATTACAAGTGAACCAGAAAGTTAGTATATAGTATGCCCATTAAGAGCATACTGATCTTTGATCCTTTTGAGAGCAATGTGACTACATCTTCATATTTGATGAAGGTACTGTATCCTCAGGCAGACATAGCTATTATGATGGCACATATTCATCAAACTTTGTACTGCAATTTCCTGGTGGTTGTATATTTGATTGTCCCTTCAGGATAGTTGTTTTGGATTCCCTTTGTTATGTAAGATATATGGGGCACCTTCTAAAAGTGGGGGGTTGCAATGTTTTATGATAAGGTGCCGACTGATTATCCTTATCTATTACCAGGAAAATGCTGTAACATACTTTAATAACTTTAATATGTAATCAAATATTTCTCATGTTGAATAAGTGAAGTTTCGCAATAAGGGTCAAACATTTCCATTATGAAACTATAATTCAACTGTTTATTGTGAATAAATGTCAAACAAACAAGTTAAAGTGCATGTTCATGCTCGTCATTTATCATCTTATGTTGTTAATTCATCTAAGTTTTCTCTCATAAGCATGCTCATCTGAAATTCCCATTATGAAGTTAAATCATCAAATTTTATCCATTTTTACAATTTAATAATTTCTCAGTTTACATGTTTTGACGACATGAGTGACCTATATCAATTTTCTAAAGTTCATATGGTAAAGTGTTTCGTCAAAGGCAATGCAGGAGGGTGCAGCGCCCTGCCACTTGAATTTTGAAATATGTTCTAATTATTAGGATGTTACTTTTAAACATTTTTATCATTTTTATTCTAAATCGATGGATGTGTGCCAAAATGTTGTCAACCAACAAGCTGATTGAGCCCTTGCTTTCTTCTTCATCTTATGTTACATGTTTTAGTGTTAAGCGGGAGCTTTTAACACAAAAGTGGGGGGTAATGTGAAACCCAAGGGCTTTGAGATGTTGCATCTTGTTGGTTGAAATTTATTTTCTTTGCTTGACTCCCTAAACAACTTGTGACCCAGTTTCAGACATGCAGATTTCTTGACTGTTTATATTTTTTTTGTACTCCTTACAGGGTGGCATTGTGGGTTGCCTCTGCGAGGCAACTGACAGTGAAGTTCTGCAGGAGTACATGATTTAGGGTCTCAAAGGCTAAACGTAGGGCCTGTTTCATATCTGGGTCATCAGGTTGGCCATGTTTTGGATTTTTGCAGAACATGTGCTCTGTAAACAATCAAATTTTATTGCATCTAATTTCATTTTTCAAAGATGACACCTACCTAAGGTCATGAAATAGCTGTTAAACTCTTAAGATCCATCAGTTTTGATGACTGTCAAATTCATTTAATGACTTCTTTTTAGCATAATTTGACTTTTTCAGTAAGTTTTGTACTCAGCTGACATCTTTGTTGTGATTGCAAGTGCCCGGATGTATTGTAGTGGTTACTTAGTTACTGTCTAAAAATAGCTACTCAGCCTCTCCGATATCAATAAATAATAATCTACCCAAAACTTTCAACTTTAACTGTGTATTTCAACTTTAATACTAGACCAATTTTTGTGCTTTCTTCAGATTTTTAAAGGGTAATAATCTAAGATTTGTTCTCTGTTAATAGATTTATCAAATTCATTTAGAAAAATAGACATTTTGAAGTATAAAGAGGTCAAAGTACCGTTTCTTAAGCCTCCATTTTGTTTTCTCCCACATTCATATCTGATGTGGGAGGTGGGGGAGAAAGTGGGAGATGAGGGAGAAAGTTTGGAAAATAAGGGAAATGAGGGAAAATTGGGATATGTGGGATGTGGGATTTGTGGGGAGTATATATTGGATCCCACGGAATTGTTCAGGGACTTCGCTATTGCTTCGCATAGGGTACAGTTTTGTTTTAATGTGGTTTTGGAATTTTTGGTTTAAATTAAAAGAAATTTAGTTGGACTTTCAAGAATTTTACTTTAAACTTTGGGAAAACAATCTAAATTAAATGGGGCATTATTTTCTTTGCAATTTTAAATGATTTTATGACTTAGAAGATTTTTTTTCTTTATTTTTCTTGGAGATAGATATTTTTTTTGGAGGCTTGAGACTTGGAAACTATATTACCAGGAATACAATTTAGCCGATGCCTGCCTGAGGATACTATTAAAGCATTTAAATTTCACTCAGAGCCACTCAGTGTTTTACTTAAATATTGATTGCTAGTCTCATTTATAAGTAAATAGTTTAATTAAATTTGTTGAATTTTATGTAATCATTTTAAGTATTTATTTCCATCCATTTGATTAAGTTTTAAAAGCATAATGAAGTCCGGTCTACTGCTGGGTCAGTAGGCATAAGTATAGGCTGCTCTAGCGTCCGCCAACTCGTGTCCATCTACTACTAGATATGGGTAGACAGTTGATCTGCTGACTAAATTTGTTTTAGTTATTGTCAGTTATCAGACTGTCTACTGTATTTTGCTCATTGGTGTTAGTCTAGCAAGGTGACTGATAAGCCACGCTACCACGAATTTTATTGGTCATCGGCTAGTTAACACGGAGCCGAATCAGGTGAGCTGTTTGAGCCCCTGGGGGCCTGGATAGCGTAGTGGATAACGCACTCGCTTGTCACCACGGCGATCCGGGTTCGAATCCGGGTCAAGGCATGTGGCAGGGTAGTGGTCGCCCGTCCAGGTTCGGTGGTTTTCCCCGGGTTCTCCGGTTTCCTCCACCACGTTTGACCACATAACGCCAACATCCGCGCCTTCAAGAACGCGTATATAAGTTCAACGAGCTTTCTGTGTAATTGAAGTAAATAAATAAAGTTTATACTTTTTTTTTGAGCCCCTGGTCCTGCGACAGCACGTTACAATACAAGAAATAAGACAAATCATATTAAAAAATACTAAACATAGATACCAACGTTTAACATGAATAACGGAAAGCAGGGTGAGCAGCTATTGAAGGTATTAGGTGGTCACAGTGCTAGCTTGGACAGAACAAGTAAAATGCAGAGGGCTAAGTGAACAGCCAAATTATAATCGGGTGGCCACAAAGTCATGCAACATGAAACTCGTAATCGGAATAGCTTTGATAAGTGTGAACCACTACAGTAGTACCGCCTTGGAACGGTCAGTTATAAATAACTGGGGGGCTTAAATCGATTTTACACGGCCGTAACCTCACCCTTAGCTTCTGCAGTGGTTCATAACATTTAGTTAGTTCTTCGGTCCTCGTGGTGAATCTCTAACTAGTAAATGAATCATCAAGAACAAACAAATAAATCATGATAAACATCCTGATGAATCAAAAACCAGGACTCACAGATTCAGTAAGCTGCCCGACGATGGAGATCCCTGGGCGCCAAATAACTTACTAACTCCGGAGCTAAAGAAAAACATCAGTTGGACCCCGGTGGGCCAAGCAACAGACAAGAAGCTCCGGCCCCAACCAACTAAAATGAATAGCTTTAAGTCGGGGCCATCATAGAGTCTGACGCCCGACCCACCGGCGTGCAATTAAAGAAGGCAGCATAGTTATCAACCGTGATTGGGTTAAAAACTAAGCATGCAGACTGTCGCATAACATTCAAGTTATAACCTATACGTCTGTAACGTGTTATGATTTTTCTAAACCTAGTTTCCAGGTGCATAAGAAAATTGTGAGCTCATCTAGTTTACACTCCTACATCCATCGCCAGTTTTCAGAGTTTTTTGCTGTTTTTTTCTAATCTTTAAGGCTGTCACAATAAATTCTTATAAAGAAGATAATTGCTTTACTGCAGTGAGAAAACGAGATTAAGTGCTTGAATCTCGCCACCTGTTTGTTTCAAGAATTAGATGAAATATGCCATTAACTTCTAATTTGCTCTTTGTCTCAATATTAGACAATGGACACAGTGTCTGCTCAGACTAAATGAAACACTGATCTGAGTCTATAAAGATATTAAAGTGGCATTTTTCCCATATTGAGACTTTCAGTTTATATGCATGTGCATACTTTCGGCATTTTTACCAAATTATTTTAGGTACTCACATGTTGAGTACCCACTGGCAATCACTGAGCACACAGAGTGTGAAATTCTTTTATTTATGAATACACATTGTACATACAAATAACTTGAACACCAACGATTCCATGAGAACCCCAAGACCACACTAGTTTCATACGAACAGTTTCAGTCTTTGACTCATAATTTTAGGACCCAGCTTATTCTGAATACCCACAATTTTGTGTGATTGAATTTTGTGAACATTCTTACAGTGAAGACCAACATAACTTTCCCATGCTTTTTGTAACAAGACAAAATAGTTCTAACATTTTCAATACCCCAAAATATTTACATGCACTTTTGAATACCCACTTATTTTGAATACACTCAAATTTGAAGACTCATAAATATTTCGAGTGCCGCAACTTTATGTAATAACATCTTGCTAAAATATCTATATCTTCTAATTGCCACCAATTTTCAAATTTGATCATCCACACTTTTGAATACCCACATATTTTGAGTACCAACAAAGTTGAAGACCACAAAATTTACCTTCCCAAAATTTGAGAAAATAAAGTATAAAAAGCTTAAAGAAATTTAAAAGTGCTCCCAAATTTTAAATACCCACAATTGTGAGTAACCATATACATAAGTACCCACAGACTTGAAATATGATGAAATTTGTAACACAAAATGGTCAAAGACAAAAGAAAAAAATCTGAAACCTCTAGAAATCTGATATCGTACACCTGGAGACTGTTGCTCTTGTTATTTTCACAGTTTACTGATAATGATGATAAAAGCTGAAAGCTACAAGATATTTTCTGAGATTTATTGCCCAGTTGTGCCAGCTCCATTGGAGCTATATTTTGGCGATGGATACAGGAGTGTTTAGCGATGTCATACATTAGCAAAACATGTAACACAGAACGAAAACAATGTCGGTGAGCTTTCTTTGAACGAGTGTATGTGATATTTAAGACGACAGATGCTCTGGATAACACTCGGATGCGAAAACTAAATGTTATGAACCACTGCAGAAGCTGAGGGTGAGGTTAGGCGCCTGTAAAACCGGTTTAAGCCCGACAGTAACTTTGTGTTACTGATCGTTCCAAGGCGATACTTCTGTGGTGGTTCTTTTTGTTTTATGCCTTGGTGTTTAAAATGTTTTGTGCTGTTGGCGCCTTACGTGTGTTTTCATAGCTTTAGTTAAGTTAAGGTAACTGAGTGGCCACCTATTGGGAAAATAACTGCTCATTCGGCTTACGCTATGTTTCAAGGTATAAGTACCTGATTGTTAGTTTGGTTTTTTCCCACCTCGGTTTTTGGAGTGGGAATGTTTTTCTGGTTGCGCATTTTCCTGGTCTTTGCCTACTTGTACCTTTTTTAATTTATGAGAAAAAGAAATCATTTTATTTAACCGTACACATACCCTTTGTTCACAGACCTGTGCAGTATTTTATGACCAAAGTTGCATTCCATTGAACGGGTATTTCGAGCACTAATGGTGTGAGATTTTATGATGGGGATTTCCCTTAAATTCTGGACGGGTAGTCCAAGCGAAGTAATCGTAGCGTATTTAACATCATGCTGCTGACAAATAAGCAGATAAGCATAACTTAGCAAGGTATGATGCATATATCAGTTAGGAAAACTGGCTATCAAAATATAAACCACCTGATTAACCATAAGGTCAGGGTCTTATAGCGTGATATTCACGTTTTTGAAGTGAATATGATTTGTCTTTTATTCTATCGGGTGAAGTGGAAAAAATGAATACTTTATTAACTGCCGATTGCACATATAAAATGAACTTTTTATGACACTTTTAGAGATGAAAGTTTTCACTTTTCCAGATGACCGTTTTCACTTTACGAGCTAAAGGTTTATCGTTTTACAAGATGAAAAGTTTTACTTATAGAGATGAAAGAAAATACATTCACGGCTAATTTTTCTTATATTCACCTTTATATTCACGTTTTTCAAACCTCTACGTTTCATTGTTTGTCTTTGCAGATCAAGCCATTATCACCAAAGTCCTACTGGAACATTACCCAAACCACAGTGGCACAGACTCTATATACATTGACATGGACAATGTGCGCAATCAAAAGCAAACAACCAACCAGACCATCAACAGTAGCAGCACAAATGAGCACAACAACACAAGTAGCGCCAATAATGAGAAACCCAACACAAGCAGCCCCAGAAGTGAGCCCATCGCAAGCAGCGCAAAACATAAGAATGAGGAAGCATCCTCATCTCATGGAACTGGAACCAGATTTGACTGGTCAGTGTCAGATACGAAAAGACTACTGGTGTCCATTAAAGAGAATAAGGAAAGCTCGAGTCTGCAAAAAAACAAAAACAGTGTGTGGTCGATTATTGCCGACAACTTGGGTATGACCGATGTAACTAGCCATCAGTGCAGAGAAAGGTACTATACTGTGAAAAAAGTTTGAATCAGATGAAAAATAAAATCTGTAACAAAACACCAAAACCATTCTTGTATGAAGAATTAATGGCAGAAATCGTGATTGATGACCCAACATTCACCCCAGTAGTAACCAAAGGGAGCCTTTGCACAGATCAGCCGGAATGTGATGCAGACGGTAGTGAGAAAAGTGGTTCAGGTCAACCAAAGAAGAAGAAGAAGACCCAGGTGGAAGAACTTGCAGAGTATATGCAAGAGCGTGACGAAAGATTTCTACAAGCTCTTACTACTATGAATGAAAAACAGAACAAATTAATGGAGAAGCTGATTGAAAAGCTATAAGTACCTACATTCCAATAAAATGTTGATGTTTGACAAGTTGACGTTGATTTTGTTTAACTGATTTTGTTTCAGTAAAATCCAAATCTTAACCGGCAGCTCCAGCTCGGCAGCTGGGCTTGGCTGGGGCTTTCATACCTCACCCATACTTGTTACGGCAAAACCTTTGTGGAAGTCTTGGTTGAATTATGGTCTGTGATTGACGTCACTGTGATTAGACTAGACTCAATTCGATCATATTTAGTCGAACTATAGTTAAACACCATAACTGAGCAGGAAGATAGATAGATAGATAGATAAATGTCTCTCTCTTTAACATAGCGGGGCGACCTACATAATGGCTTTACTGATAAACACAGCGTTACAATCGGATATACCAATTTGATATCCTTCAGATGGGTTCGTCCAAAATTGATAATCAAATCCAGCGTCGACCCAACACAGACGCTCGGTGGGGGGGACTACCTATATATGACGTAGTAGGTATATGCCGCCCGAAAAGCCCCCCTTTTCAGCCTCGCCAGATATATGAATGGGTCACCTATTTCATTTTTCAATATTTATACCAAGAATGACCAAATTTTTCGGACATCCATGTTTAAGAGCACTTTTTTTGCTGACATACACAGCTCAGAAAGTCGAAATATTTGTATATAATTGTGTATAGGTCAAAATTTTGTACAACCAAATATATGAATGGGTCACTTTTTTCGAAGGCATGATATATGAATGGGTCCCTTTTTTCGATTACCAGGTATATGAATGGGATATGTTTTAAAATATCGAGCGGCACATTCGTACCGGGGCTTGACCGGAGGGGATTAGTCCCGAGCTCTCGCAAGAGAAGTAAATTTAGACACACAATCATCTGACAATTCAGCAGCAGAGATCAGAGAATCAGAGAGTTCATTCCAATCTCTAATAGTCTGGGGGGGGGGGGGGGTGAATACTGTGTAAATAGGCAATTGTACTTGCTGAAGGTATCTGAAATGCCAAGGACTGTTCATTCCTACAACGCCTATTTTTGGGGATAAGGTCATCGGTGTAGTGTCCGAGTGTTAGGCTTTTATATAATTCTGGATTTAACCACAATAAAGTAACTCACATCTAAGATTATATACTTTATTTACATGTAGATGGAACCAAACAAGAACAATACCACACAGTCGAATGCTACTCTAATAATGCTGCTATTTAAGAGGCAATGATAGTTTTAATCTAGCTAGGTATATAATTAGTACAAGACTAGAGGCTCTGTTAGGGTATGATATTGTCTTAGTATAAAGTGCATATACTACATCCCTTTCCTTCTTATTTTTTTTTAGACGCAAAAATTACTTTGTCTACGGTAATTTTATAGAGTGAACCAAAGTTAACCAAGTACAGAAAACACTTGAAATTTTATCTCCAATCCAATTATGAAACACATTATCTTTTCATGTTTAGCTGTAAAGAAAACAATCATGACATAAAATTCCAGTGAAAACATTGTTTAAGATACGCCTTTCTAAGAGTTCATGCATATAATGACTTTATAATTTATCTAATAGTCTGTGTCTTGTTTACACTTGATAATCTAAGATTAATGTCTTTCAGTATCTTAAGAGCCTCTGAATCAGAGAAATTAATGAACTTCAGTTGTCCAGTTTATCAGCAATGAAATGTATTCCCACAGTGAATGGAATTTTATACCACACACCCACACAGTCAGTACATTCACCTTTGTATCATAGAAGCCTGTCCTTGTGTAGCTTAAGGTGAGAAGTCACACTTTCACAAATGCATATAACAAACAAAGCAAAAATCATAAAACATCCATGATTATACGAATATGAAATACATGCATATTTAAACATATAAATCCATTTAATTCATGACGAAGTCCCTGAACTTCCTTGGTACTGTTCTTTCTCTGAACGTAAATCGTATCGTTTCACCGGTGTTGACCCCGAATCAGAATGTATTCCATTTTCAGGCACTTTGACACTATTTTTATCATCAGGAGCCAGTGCTGTCAGAGGCGAACCCGGTTCCGTAATAGGCTCTTGCGATGTTTCGACCGATATTTCGCGATCTGAATGCGGCAAATAAGAATTTTCATTCGATGTTTGCCTATCTGAGGTTCGTTCGTGAAACTTTTTCACGTGTGTAACGTTTCGCCTATATTTCACCCCCTGATCTGACTCTACAAGTACACTATTTCCCGTTTTATTCAAAACCTTGAACAGATTAGGCTTGAATTGACTCGGAAACTTATTTTGCATATCTTGCTTCATCAAAACAGTATCACCCGATTTCATGTCGCTTTTGCACGCATTTCGACGTTTATCACCATATACCTTGCCCTTTTCTTTCTGCTCAGCATCTCGGTCTCGCATTTCTTGGTCATATGATGAATAATCTGTCAATTGCGGCAATTTTGTACGCAACTTTCTACGATAAAGAGCCTCGGCAGGGCTCACGCCTGTCACTGAATGAGGTGTACTCCTGTACATGAGTAAATAATGATCAAGTTCTGTTTTCCAGTCGCGTTTCTCGGTTTGTGCAATCTTTATACGCTTTAAAATTGATCTGTTTTCGCGCTCAACCTGTCCCTGGGCTGGACTCCAATATGGACTTACTCTCCTGTGGTTAATACCATTTTCTTTCATGAAATTACTGAAATATTGACTTTGAAAAGGCGAACCATTATCAGTCTGTACCAAATTTGGTAAGCCATGTGTTATGAACATTTTCCACATAATTTGTGTAATTTTCTCGGCAGATAAATTTTTCGTGATTGAAATTTCGAAAAATCTACTGTATAGATCAACCAAAACAAAAACATAATTCCCGTCAGGTAATGGACCTAACAAATCAACAGATAAGTGTTCCCACGGTCCAGATGGTAAATCTGTTCTTGTCATAGGCTCAGGTTTTGTTGGCTGGCTAACCAATTGACACCCAAAACATGCTTTGCAAACATCCTCAATTTCTTTATCAATTCCAGGCCAATAAACAACAGATCTCAATCTTCTTTTCATGCTTACAATTCCAGGATGCCCATCATGACCTAATGTCAAGCATTGTTCTCTTAATGCCTTTGGAATTACAATTCGTGTACCCCTCAGAACTAATTTACCTATAGCTGACAACTCATCCCGAAAAGGTAAGTATTCCTTAAATGGTAATTTATCCCATTTACCTTTCAAGAGGCATTCTCGCACCGCGATTAATTCTGGATCCGTATCTGATACTCTCTCAATTTCTCGTGTAGTCATTGCTACCGGTGTCGATTCACGAGCAACAAATTTAACATACTCGTCAGACTCGACGGTTTTCGACATGTCATATGTTGAATTTTCTATTTTCTTACTCAACAGCCTACTCAATGTATCTGCGATGTTTTTCTTGCCACTTATGTAACGACATTTGAACTTGTACGTCTGCAAACGTAAAACCCAACGTTCGATTCGCGCACATGATTTTGATCATGACTTTGGCGAGAAAATAGTCTCGAGCGGTTTATGATCTGTCAATAATTCAAAATCTGATCCAAATAACCAAGCATGGAACCTTTCACAGGCCCAAACAAGAGCTAGCGCTTCTCTTTCGGTCTGCGAATACCTTTTTTCAGTATCAGTCAAACTACGGCTTGCATAGCAAATTACTCTGTAATCATCTCCATGTTTCTGTGTTAACACGGCCCCTAATCCTACTGGACTAGCATCTGCGATAACTTGTGTCGGAGCATTCTTATCGTAATACCCCAGCGTTTCAGCATTTGCCAAACATTTCTTCAGCTGATCAAACGACTTTTGTTCAGCCTGGCCCCATTTGAACATTGCGTTCTGGTGTGTAAGCTTTCGCAACGGCTCGGAAACGGTCGCTAGATCCGGTATAAATCTTGCATTATACTGAACTAGACCTAACCAGCTACGTACCTCAGATACGCTCATCGGTTCTCGCGCATTCATGACTGCAGAGACCTTAGCCTCGGACGGACCGACTCCACGTTCTGACAACACAAGACCCATAAATTCCAATTTTGGCATACTGAATTCACACTTTTCACGATTTAGCGTAATTCCTTTTTCTTGCAACACACTAAGCAATTTTTGTAACCTTTTATCGTGCTCTTCCTGGTTCGGAGCATGCACAATAATGTCATCCAGAATATTCTGTACTCCATCACACCCCTGTATGACTTGTTGAATTACTTTTTGGAACATTTCTACCGCACAGCTTATTCCAAAGTTCAAACGTTTATATCGGTATAACCCCTTGTGTGTGATGAACGTAGTTATCTCCCTTGACTCTGGTCTTAATTCGATCTGATGATAAGCCCATTTTATGTCGAGCTTACTGAATACCGTTGATTCGTTCATGTCCTGCAGTTCATCTATCGTCGGAATGAAATGACATACCCGTTTTACCGCTTCGTTTGGCTGGCGCATGTCCACGCATAAACGTATGTCTCCCCCGGGTTTTGGAACAACGACAACTGGAGAAATCCATTTACTCGGCTCATTGACTTTTTCAATTATGTCCAATTTCTCAAGCTCATCCAACTTATTTCCTAGCTTTTCTCTCAAATTGAATGGTACTCGTCTCACATTTTGTATAACTGGCTCTACTTCTGGATCAATCGGAATTTGAAGTTGAAAATCTTTCAGTTTTCCAAACCCTTCGAAACATTTGGAATAGTCATGTATAATTTGATCTTTTGTCATTTTGGTAGAATTTATAGAATTTACCTCAGATGGTCCCATTTTTAATATTCCAAGATCCAATGATGTTTTCCGACCCAGTAGTGGGTTTCCATGTCCTTCAATAACTATAAATTCCACATTTTCCAATGTTCTGTCTCCAACAGTTATATTTGTCCAAAATGTACCGGCAACCTTAAGAGGATCTTTGCTTCCATATGAAAATATTTTCTTGGTCTGCTTACTGGTTTCGCATTTAATTTTCATTTGTTTCAGTCTCTCCCATGTGTCTCTATCCACGATGTTACAGCTTGAACCTGAGTCAATCAACATATTTAAAGATACGCCACCAATATCCACCATGATCTTTGAATTGTCACTGTCATTATCATTTGTCACGAGAAATGTATAGTCTCCATTTTCACTTTCCTGATCACTCCCATGATTTTCTTCTACTTGTCTTACTTTCATTTTACGTATTTCATTTTTCTGTCCAAAATTCTTTTCTTTTACTGTTTTTGACCTGCACATTTTCTGAAAATGATTGTATTTCTTACACTTCCGACATTGTTTACCTTTTGCTGGACAATTTGGGCTTTTCTTCATATGTCCTTCTTGCCCACAACTGTAACAAATCAATTTCACAGGTCTCTCCAGAACATTATGTTTTGGCCTTGCACCACGTGCACCTGTTCTGTTACCCCTCAACGACAATTTGTTTACTTCTTGTGTCACTCCCTCTATACTGGAAGCTTGCTGCTCAGAGTCCTCAAAAGCTCTGGCGATTTCTCTTACTTGTTTCAATGTCAACGCTCTACCCTTCTCTAACAGTTTTCGTCTCAAGTTATGCCTTTTGCATTTTTCTACAATCTGATCTCTTATTTGTATGTCAACTGCATCTGCATTACCAAATTCACAACTTTCTGCTTTCTGTCTTAAACGTACAATATACTGTTCTATAGTTTCATTTTCCTTTTGTGCAGTTGTTCTGAACTGGTGTCTTTCAAATGGTACATTTGACAAAGGATTGAAATATGTGTTTAACGCATCTTTTGCTTTTTCATATGCATCGTCCCCAGTTCCTGCAGCTAAAGTATAAAACACATCCTGAACGTCCATCCCAGCACAATGTAATAGTAAACTTCTCTTCTGGTCTATATCCGTCACACCTTTCCCGTCGACGTTCATTTAGTCTATGCGTGAAATATGATGGATACCAGTTCACGGCCTGATCCAGAATAAGGTATCACGTTGGGAACTTCCCGATGAATCCTGATGTACAACCGCACAATTTGAGTTATTTTTATATTTCAGAATGCGACTGCTCTACTGTATGGCATTTTGTGTTTGAATGAGTCTTAATAGATTTTCAAACTCGTTTTTGGCCCTTGTGCGCTGAGCAATGGGCTCAGCTTCATCTACCTCTAAGATGGCCGGTGAAGAATAGCTAGGGTATAAAGACGATGCTGGAAAACTGACTGAATACAGATATTTTTTTAAAGTTGAAAATTTTCATTAGAAAAATTTTGATATTTTTCTAATTTTTGCTCAAAACATCGATTCTGGGTACTCGTTAGAACCGCCTCGACGAGTTGGGTGTAAGGGGAAATACATTTCATGGACATGTTTTCATGATGACTAGTGCCATTTAGCCGCCGCCCATTGGGGTCTAAAGAAATAGATGGGCTGCTGGTGCATACAGGCAAATCTAATACACTACTGACTACTGACTGACCATCTGATGGTTCAAGTCAAACGATTCATAATGGCTAAGCTCTGATGGTTATATTTCAAGCATCTGTTGGAAGTCATGACATCCTTCAACCAGTACTTTGGGGAGTTTAATGTGTTTATAAAGAGAGCTGAATTATTATGAATGTTTTCAGTTATAGACCTGACATCATATAGACTATCATGATGATAGTCTCACATGATTCATATGCATTTATACTATATCATCATTACTTCAGAGGAGTAAAATTGTGGAGTGTCTTCAAAGGCATTTGTTCACATGGCTACGAAAGATGTATGTGTACTTTACATCTGTTACACAAAAGACTTGAGTTTCTACTCGTGACTATCATCAATGTCCTTAGATTATATTCACCTTTAGAACTGTTTACAATGAAGCTGTTTACAGCATCAACTGCGTTTTGAAAGTCGTTCCTCTGGTTCTAAAAAGGTACAAGTAGGCAAAGATCAGGAAAAGGCGCAGTCAGAAAGAGATTCCCACTCCAAAAACCGAGGTGGGAAAAAACCAAACTAACAATCAGGCACTTATACCATGAAACATATCGTAAGCCGAATGAGCAGCTATTTTCCCAATAGGTGGCCACTCAGTTACCTTAACTTAATTAAAAATATGAAAACATACATAAGGCGCCAACAGCACAAAAAAAAATAAACACCAAGACATAAAACAAAAAGAACCACCACAGAAGTATCGCCTTGGAACGATCAGTAACACAAAGCGGGCTTAAACCGGTTTTACAGGAACCTCACCCTCAGCTTCTGCAGTGGTTCATAACATTTAGTAAGTTCTTCGGTCCTCGTGGTGAAACTGCTACAGACCCCAGGGAGAGATTCCAAATAGCATGTAGACATTTCCAGAGGATTATTTGGGGATGAACTTTGTTGCATTGTTCTAATTGCTCTAATTCATATCAAATTTACTACTTTAAAATGTTCATTGCTATTCTTCAAGGTAAAACTGTATTGTACTTCTATTTTTAAAACTGTAGTAACATATAGTACAGTATTCGTTGAAAATCTCAACTTTTGTTGTTGTTTTTTTTTTCGCAATGCCATCAACCATAAATGTGTCTTAGTTTACCCTATGCGCAGGTTTGATCAATACTTTTAACCAAATTTTCTATGTTGATTTATTCTTGCTAACTGCATTCTGCTCTAATATGGCCCTAGCAAGTGCAATCACATCACGAACAACAAATGTCTGTGAAATGTATACTAGGCAACTTTTATAAACCGAAAAATATGGTTTACCGGGGTATTCATTTATTTACCATATTTTGGCTTCATGATTCTAATGTGTACCACGATCTAAAAAAAAAAAATAGACAAAATATCAAAATTGTTTGACACAAAATTATCATTTTTACTGCAGTAAAAATCAATGTACATTGCATACTAAATCAATTCATAGGCGTGTTTTCGTAATGATCTTTGACGTTATTTTGCATGGTGTAAAAATTCTACATACTTCTACTCTCTCTTTTTTTCTTATCCTTTTTTTCCCTTTTCTTCTTTTTCTTATTCCATTTTTCAATGTTAAGTCTGTCAATCCGATACAAATAACCATGCAATAAATGATAGACCATATAGATTACATAAATCATATACATGTGGGATAGCTTTAGTATTAGTTCAATGAGATATATGCTGTGCACCGTTCTGCATTGGACAATTTTTAATCTTTCTTCTTCTTCTTGTCATAGAAATATTCTTGTTCTATCAAATGCATCATAACCAACGATGTTGACGAATGCTACGTGTACTTGGTTTATATCTTCACCATAAATTTTCTTCTCATGCTAGCTATGTGTTTCGACGTATAAATTTACCATTATATATTTTTGGAATGAGAAAACGATCGAATGTGTGACGGTGCTACCTTCCTACTATGTTGTTGAAATTGTATATGCATGCTATTGTTCTATTTGATTGAAAGACTTAATAAATATATAAATGACAAACAAAATTCTACATAAAAAGAACACAATTAATACAAAAAAAACATGAAAAATGATCCACAAAGCAACTAGGCAAAACAAAAATAATGAAATGCCTTGCATCCGGAAACGTCTAAATATATTTTATGGGTCGGAACCTAGGCAAATTTTTATTTTAGAAATATTTTTTGTATGGGAATCATTTAAAATTACCATAAAATCAGCTTTAGGCTGTATTAAATACATTATGAAAACATGCTCATGTAATATAGAGATTATTTTCAACCGTAAACATTGAAAATTTCATAAAAAAAAATCTTGATTTTGAGTATAAATGCTCAAAACTTTGATTATGGGTACACTTTAGAACCGCCGAGGCGGTTCCAAGGATTTAACACATTCTATGGTTTGAACAATGTATAACCCTTTATACCCGAGTTTGGCTATAGAAATAGAACACTTTTTGTCGCATAAGTAGCACTGTAACACACACTTAGTCGGGGTGCTTGACTATTTTTTTTCGTTATCACAGGCATCTACAGAGTTATCCTCTTCATCTCCAAAAACAAAGAATGTTCCGTCCTCGCTAAGAAGAGAATCCATATCGTTCTGAAATGAAGAAAAACTAAGCAATTAGATCATACCATAGGCATACAGTGTGTTTTGTGTCTTGTTATAGAATAATCAATTTGCATATCTACTAACACAATAAACACTGTTCTCCATTGAATTGGTCTGCAAAGATATGGATAACTCTTACTTTAGTGTAAACTATAAATGCAACTGCAAGGATTATTACCAGATACCTTTAATACACCACTGACTCTAGACAAATCAAGAAATTAAAATGTTAATTGTTCAGAGCTACATACAGTTTTAAGGGCGTTAGGACGGGCGCGTAATTTGCACACTGTTGATAGCCGGCTCGCGTTTCAAGCGTGTGATGTGCCTATGAAGTGAAGATGAATAAAAAAAGTTATTTGATCTGCAGGCTTAGGTCGACATCTTTTTTCGGTAGTACCGCCCAAGCACACTCATAATAAATTACCTCCAAGTTACCCCCCCAAACACACACAACGAACATTCAGTTTGAATCCGATCATGGATATATTCTTATAACAATTTAAAAAGTATACTGTTAACAGTAATCCTCTTTGGTCAAAAAAGAAGAAAGTGTCTTCATTGACTGACAATTGTTGAAATACATGTATCAGGCATCAAATCACAACTAGTCACAATCTATATATATATATATATGAGGTACAGGAAAATTAAAATTAAAATACCTGGTTTATCACCAATTATAGGTGAAGCTAATGTTTTTATCCAAATTATAACTTCTTTTGAACCTTGTCCTGCTAGCCAACGGGGAAGAGGGCTCATCAAAAACTACCTCCTCTTAAGTTGGCAGCCTGCTCACAAGACTGTAGGGAACTGGAGGTTGTCTCCACCACAGTCAGGTCAGCAGACTCTAAAGACGTCGCTGTAGTGTCCAGACTAGGCGGAGGTAGTCCCTGAAGAGGAATCTCTTCCCCTATCACTCGAAGGTCCCTCCTTGGTCTTCTTCTTATGCAGTATCTCTTGGCCACAATCAAAGCTATGGCTATAAGGGCAGCTAGAGGCACAGACACCGAGACAGGGATGATAAAGTAATCTGTTAAAACAACAAAAAATATACATTATAATACCATACTTCACCTCCACCTCTTATTGGTTGCTGTTGTCAGATATGTTTCCCGGGGGTGGGGTCATATTCAAACGATCCCATTTCTTTTTCACCAACAAATGTTGCCTTATAGTGCAGCGATAACCTACGCACTATAAGGGTGTTGTCCCAAGATGTTGGGTCACTCCTGCGAAAAATATCGGTTTGAAAGCGCAAACATTTCAAAACATGTTACAAAACATTGCCTCAGCCTAAGTGACAGAAAAATCTATTTCTAAAATATAGTGTAATAAGATTAGAGGTACTATATGGATGCTCCTAGTAAAGGCTTGCTCTATACCAAAAACATTTTTTTTTTTTTTACCATTTTCCTCGTCATCACTACTGACTACTTCTTCTCGTCGCAGCCCTGTTGTGGTCTTCATGGAGGAGCTCGTTATACCTTTCAGGGTCGAGGTCAATCCTGTTTGATATATATATAAAGACACAGATAGCAAAAAGTACCTTCTGTTTTATTCCTGCCACCCAAGACATACCAAAATACCAAATGTGTGCCATCAGGGTATTCCGACACCGGAAATGTCATTCGCTGTTAACGGAAAAGTTACTTGGGACGTGGCTTTCGTTACTTAGCAATTAAAAATGTCTTCTTGATAATCTGTTGAAAATACAGAGAAACTGCGGTAGAAGCGTAATAAATTTATACAGTGTAATTTGGTGATAACGGACTTTTTTTTATTTTTCTATATTTATAGGGTTATTTCACTGATATCGGTGGTGAAATTGTCCCGAGTTGAGATATCGAAGGACCCGAGCTTGCGAGCGTCCGTAGATATCCCAACGAGGGACAATATTCACCAATATCAGTGCAATAACCCTTTTATTATATATCTATAAATAGATATTTATATAGCTATAAATATCGGCTTCTCATATTTAATGTTTTGTTGAGAATTAGCCTTACAAAATTTAAATATCTACACGACGGCCGCGATAATATCCATAAGTGGTATCATTTTTGCACTAGTGCAATATCAGATGATATCGTTTTTGAACTGTTTCTTTTCGGAAGCACATTTTGCTATTGAATAAAAAGGTACAAGTAGGCAAAGATCAGGAAAAGGCGCAACCAGAAAAAGATTCCCACTCCAAAAACCGAGGTGGGAAAAAAACCAAACTAACAATCAGGAACTTATACCATGAAACATATCGTAAGCCGAATGAGCAGCTATTTTCCCAATAGGTGGCCACTCAGTTACCTTAACTTAACTAAAAATATCAAAACATACATAAGGCGCCAACAGCACAAAAAATTTTTATACACCAAGACATAAAACAAAAAGAACCACCACAGAAGTATCGACTTGGAACGATCAGTAACACAAAGTTACTGGCGGGCTTAAACCGGTTTTACATGGCCATAACCTCACCCTCAGCTTCTGCAGTGGTTCATAACATTTAGTTAGTTATTCGGTCCTCGTGTTGAATCTGTAACTAGTCAATGAATCATCAAGAACAAACAAATACATCATGATAAACATCCTGATGAATCAAAAACCAGGACTCACAGACTGAGTAAGCTGCCCGACGATGGAGATCCCTGGGCGCCGAATAACCTACTAACTCCGGAGCAAAAGAAAAACACCAGGTGGACCCCGGTGGGCCAAGCAACAGACAAGAAGCTCCGGCCCCAACCAAATAAAATAAATAGCTTTATGTCGGGGCCATCATAGAGTCTGACGCCCGACCCACCGGCGTGCAATTAAAGAAGGCAGCATAATTATCAACCATGATTGGGTTAAAAACTAAGCATGCAGACTGTCGCATAACATTCAAGTTATAACCTATACGTCTGTAACGTGTTACGATTTTTCTGAACTGAAAAGAAAAATCATTAATTCCTTTAAGTTTCTTAAATTTGTAAACCAAGTCACCATAAAATTCAGGTTCCGAAAGGCCCTCACTTAAAAGTGTCTTTAACCCAACATTATATTTGGAAATCAATTCATAGTGTCTACGATAAAATTTAGAAAATGCTTTTCGAAGTTTATGATACCGATAGCCCTGTTGGAGAAGTTTTGCCGTTAAACATTTATTTCGAGCGTGGAAGTCTGTAACATAATTGCAGACTCTAGCAAACCTAATAAGTTGCGAAATGTATACACAATAAGAAGCACGACGAGGAACGTCACCATCCAAAAAAGGAAAATTTACTATTTCAAAATCAAAGTCATCGCGCTTATCATAAATTTTAGAAGAAACAAATCCATTTGCAACAGAAAGATGTAGATCTAAAAAGGGGGCTTCAGTATCTGAGATATTGGCTTTGTTCAACTGATGTTCAGGTGGATAAATTTGATTGACCATACCTTCAAAATAAGGGTTGTCAATGTTCAAAAGGTCATCGATGTAACCAGATGTGGAATTAAAAGCCTCGATAACATCAGCTTGATTATCATGGTTAAGATTATCACCAAATACTTTTGACATTTTGTCATTATCCATTTGACATTATCGTCTGATATCTGCACACTTGTTACTCGGCTTTTATCCCTATGTTTTAATCATTTGATATTTATAGCCATATAATGAATATATCTATAACATGGCCTGAGAGAAAGAAACTTTTTTCTAAAATACAGTCCTGGTGAATAAAAATCAAGTTTCTCAATGATCATCTGGGTTTTCTGACATTATTATTATTTTCCTTTTCAGGGTAAAGGCTCCCTCTACACAAAATTAAATAATGTGAATTCATTACCATTATCCACGTCACTGCGTACTACTGTGCTGGTTTTCTAAGGGCGTGTTGCTCCCAAGATGCAGGGTCACTCCTGCGGGACTAGAATATAAAAAAAAATGATAATTAAGTTCGAATACACAAAACATTTCACATGTGATTATAATTGTCTGTGGGAGAGAGACTTTCTGCAGTGTTAGGGTTTTCCGTCTCGTTATTATTATTTTCTTCTTCCGAGTTAATCATTATATTCATTTAATGATTAAGCTGCTAACATTGCGCTTAAATATACATAAATCTCAGGGCACCCCCACCCGTTCTTGATCATGCAATATGTATCGACTGTGCGTCATGATTAAAAGAATGCTCCAACGTTCTTACCTCTGGCGATGAATCATTTCCACCCATAGTTACTAATATATTAATGTTCAATGCCTTTGCTTGCGTCAGAATACATTCTTGATCCGCAACTGTCTTCATTAGATTAAGTCTGGAAATTTCGTGCTCTATATAATTGGTTTGAGAAGTGTCATTAGGATAGAAGTAATCAGCAAAGAGGTCTATATTCTGAACAATAGTTTGAATTGCCATGTCTCTTAAAACAGCATGCTGATTTTCATGTCCGTACAAACTGTGGCTGATGGACCGAAACAGACAGTTGCCATCTCCGACAATATTGTTTCTGTTAAGTCCATACTGTGTCAGATAGTTGTCATGTCTGATTACTTCAAGACTTAGGTTTTGACTAATGACTGGCAGGTTTACGTCAACGTTTATGTCTATACTTGTGGGGATCTTAAGGAGACGTCATCTGCTATCTGAATTTTTTTTTTACATCTGTAAATTTTGCCTCAAATGGCATCTTGAGCGTTTTGTAACAGAAAACAGGATTCGCTGAAAAGGAAAAAAATCAGCCTCACCAGTAATGTAAGTGTTTTTTGTCATCACCGCATCCCCATCCACAAGGCTGCTAGTCTCCTGCATTGGCGTTGTCACGTCAGTGGATGATGCTGAAAAAGAAAGAAAAGAATACCAACCTCGATAGCTCAGTAGGTTGAGTTTTCGCTCCGAGATCGGGAGGCACCGGGTTCGATCCCGGGCCGCGACATACCAAATGGTACTAGTTTCTCCCTGCTTGGCACTCGGATTTTCGGGGTAGGGCTAGGACTGGTCGCTCTGGTGTCAATATAATGTGACTGGGGATGGTATCATATCAAAGTGTCTGGGATCTGATACCACAGTGAGGCAGCACTATAAAAGTGAGCATTGAGCTCCCTGTCACAGCCAGACATCGTCGTGATATGACAGTTGATGTTGAAAGCTTCGTTAAACCCGAACAAACAAACAAACGAAAGTAAGAAGCTACTTGTTTCCTAAGCACCAATAAACATTTTTTTGCCCTTCAACATATTATATTTTGCCGCCCCCCCTTGAAGATAACACAGGATTTGCTTTAAAGAAAAAGAGAGATCAGCCTTACCAGTATTGTTACTGCCGTTTGTCATCATTGCATCCATATCCGCAAGGCTGCTCGTCTCCTGCATTGGCGTTGTCACGTCAGTGGATGATGCTGAAAAAGAAAGGAAGAAGCTTATTGTTTCATAAGTGTCAAAAAGCAAAACACCAGTTTTTTAAAGCCGAAACAGAATTTGCAAAGATTAGCCCAACAGTGCAGGGGAAGTGACTTGGTTTTGACACTAGATTTCTATTGTGAAGGGGATGGCAAAGAGCATAGTTTTGATAATTTGTCTCCTGGGGGTGGGGCTCATAGCTGGTCATTGAAATTATAATCCCTGCCCTTTCTGGCTTTGTGGGGTGGGGCGTCTTTGGTCACAAATGACTGGTGCATAAGTATTGAAGGAAAGTACGTGTACATACCCTTTGCGACATGCCAAACGTCAAACCAGTCTCTCTGCTCGCAGCTCGCGCATAAACTTCTTAACTTGGGGGTGTCGATCTGTAGTGATGTCTGAAATAGCTATATCTTCGGCTGCCAGGGTCTGAAGACATCTCTTTAATCCTTCCAGCTCCATCGCATTCGAGTTTGTCATCTCGTTGCAGACTTTGGCTTTAGGCAGACCATCCTTTACTTTAATACCTAATGAGTGATGACTATTGTCTGATCTTACAAAATTTTCTTTACGCAATTTTGTAACATAATTTTTTGCTCCTCCTAGATTTCTGAATGATGTGAATTACTTTAATAGAATTATCTAATGAGCAGTTTCCATTTTCTTTGTTTTTTGCACTTCTCACACAGGTGAAATCTTAAGAGCCCTGTTTTAGAGTAAGATTACTCAACTTTAGTTTAATCTACCTGCTGCAAAGCTGTCCGACAGTCTTTATCTGAAATTTTGTCCAAGTCGAAATCCTCTAGAGACACTTCAATGCCTGTCATCAAATTATAAAGGACAGGGTGTAGGAAGTGTATCCCTTAGCCATCATGTAGAACTGTCATGAGTGACCCAGTAAGGTGATATTGCTGGTCATCCAATTTTGCCACATCATGCGCGAACACTTTGAATACATCTTGCCCCTCAAATAAAGTTGCGTTACTCAGCTCTCTAAGAGATAGCCTATATAGAAAAATATAAAACATGTTAGCTTCATTTCAACACTATCTTAAGGGACAGACAACCCCTGGGGACAATTTGGTTTTCATAAACATATATCTTCTGTCTATTTGCCTACTTCCAGCAAGTTTCCCTCCATTTAATTACATTTAATATTTTTTTCCTATTCAAATGCACTGGCAACCTAAGTTGACCAAATGTCCAAAGTAAGTCTTAATATATCCATACATGTACAAATATTGTTACAGACTATAATGAAAATGAAACACATCTCACCATCCGAACATTGAAATTTTGAAGTGAGAAATATTTCATCATCATACCATTCACTCCTGCAGTTGCATCCCTAACAACTTTATCAGTATGAAAAAAATAAAAATAATACAAACATTAAAATGTTTACTTCTAAAATTTGAACCATGCAAGAACAGCCTAGGTATGTATCGCACTTATAGGGTAGTGGTATTGTTTCAAACTCTGGATTATCTCACTTTGACCAGAAGCTTTACAATGCTAACAAACATGCAAGTAATGTAACAAAGAAAATATTACTATTTTCTTTAAGTATAAGAATTTGTAAAATGTTTGACGGTAAACTACTATCTTGAACCAATACCAAGTAGACTGGTATGCTGGACCGAGATCCGTAAGGGTATGCTATGTATATAGCTATAAATTGTAATAAATTCTGAGATTTAGATTTATATATTGAATTGCGTAATTTAGTTCTATTCTTCCTCAGAATATCCATTTTCACGTAAAACACAATCCTTTGGATTGATCACAAATATATCACTGGCACTTTTATTAAATTGCGCACTGGCGAAAGAGGTGAGATGTACCAAGGAACACGGACATAAATCAGCATGTAAAGTTTTGAATGGTCTGAAAAAATGTTTAAGCCTAAATAATATTACATTTTGATAACCATTCAAATAGAGTAAAAGATTACATTATTTGATAATGGAAAGATATTTTCTCAAAAGCAAAATGAATTTCTACAATTAATTTCAGAATTTAGCAACCACCAGAAGAAAGGCGAAAATCACCTGGGCTAAAGGTGAAGGCTCCAACGATCATAGGAGACTACCACTCGAACAATTCCCCAGGACCAAGAACCAATCAGAACTGATCCTTGCTCCCAGTTACCTGTTGGGGTTTCTCAAAGATAATCTCCTGCAACCGCTGGCACATGTAGAAACGAGCCTCCACCAATAACTCCAGGTGGGACCGCCTGTCGTCTGGCAGTACTCCAGCGTCAATATGGCCCCGTTCGTCAGGTACATCAGAATTAATCTGATATTGGTACTATCTCTATCTATAACCAGAGGACCAATGGTCCTGTAAACGCTCACCTGAGACCAGAGATATATATACCAATAAACTTGTTTGACTAGAATGGTAATATACACGTATATAACCACAGGGCAGCGTCAGAGCAACCTCTGGAGCCAATTTCTTTTTTAAATCATAAAGATTCAGTCCACTTACAAATTTAGTGCAAGTTTTGCCCTTCAAATGACATTGTAACAATTTTCCCCATTCAAATGCATGGGCAACCTAAGTTGACTTGGCCGTAAAAAAGGTCAAGGCCATCCCAGGGTCATGATTTATACAAACTTTGTAGAACTCCATTGCTTGATGCTTCATGCCTTGATTCAAAATCATAGGCCATCTGGTTCTGGAGAAGAAGATTTTTGAAGGTTTTTGCTATATATAGCCATGGCGGCCATCTTGGTCATGTGACCTTGACGATTTATACAAACTTTCATTCACTCTTCCTAAAAATGTTCCACATAAAGTTTGGCTTTGATTGGCCAAGCGGTTTCAGAGAAGAAGATGTTTGAATATTATGGTGGTACACATGTATATAGCCCCGAAGCAGGGGCAGACAACCCTCTGGGCCCAAATTATTTTCACAAACATAAATCTTCTGTCCATTTGCTCATTCCTAGCAAGTTTTTTGCCATTAAATGACATTTTCCTATTTTTTCCCATTCAAATGCATGGGGGACCCAAGTTGACTTTGCTGTAAAAAAGGTCAAGGTCATCCCAGGGTCATGATTTGCTTACCTGATCAATGTTGTCTATATGTGTGTCTTGGATCCTTTGCCTCTGCTGCCAGTGGGTCAGGTCCCTTGCCTTGTGTGTCGGTGGCTTCTTAGTTACCCTGGGTACCCTGTGGCACAATTCAAATGCATCGGCGACCTATGTTGACCTTGCCGTAAAATAAGTCAAGGTCATCACAGGGTCATGATTTATATATACATTGTAGTGCTTGAGCCATCGATGCTTCATGCCAAGTTTCTTTGAAATCGATCCACATGTTCTGGAGAAGAAGATTTTTGAAGGGTTTTTACTATATATGGGCATCGCGGCCATCTTGGTCATGTGACCTGGATTATTTATACATACATTGATTACCCCTTCCTATTGATGCTTCACATAAAATTTGGCTTTGATTGGCCAAGCGGTTTCAGAGGAGATGATGTTTGAATATTATGGTAATATTCATGTATATTGCCCCGGGGTGGGGGCATATGAGCCCCTGGGGTCCAATTTCTTTTTTTTCAGAATCATTAATATTCAGTCCTACTGCCCATTTCCTGCAAGACTTTCACTTTAAATGACTTTAAATGACATTTTAAAAGATTTCCCCATTCAAATGCATTGGCGACCTATGTTGACCTTGCCGTAAAATAAGTCAAGGTCATCACAGGGTCATGATTTATATACACATTGTAGTGCTTGAGCCATCAATGCTTCATGCCAAGTTTCGTTGAAATCAGTCCACCGGTTCTGGAGAAGAAGATTTTTGAAGGGTTTTTACCATATATGGGCATGGCGGCCATCTTGGTCATGTGACCTGGATTTCTAATATACACATTGGTTCCCCCTTCCTATAGATGCTTCATATAAAATTTGGCTTTGGTTGGCCAAGCGGTTTCAGAGAAGAAGATCTTTGACATTGTGGACGGACGGACGGACGGACGCCGGATCATGGCCATCCTATCAGCTCACCTTGTGAGCCTAACGGCTCAGGTGAGCTAAAAAGGTACAAGTAGGCAAAGATCAGGAAAAGGCGCAGTCAGAAAAAAGATTCCACTCCAAAAACCGAGGTGGGAAAAAACCAAACTAACAATCAGGTACTTATACCATGAAACATACCGTAAGCCGAATGAGCAGCTATTTTCCCAATAGGTGGCCACTCAGTTACCTTAACTTAACTAAAACTATGAAAACACACATAAGGCGCCAACAGCACAAAAAAATTTAAACACCAAGACATAAAACAAAAAGAACCACCACAGAAGTATCGCCTTGGAACGATCAGTAACACAAAGTTACTGGCGGGCTCTAACCGGTTTTACAGGCGCCTTACCTCACCCTCAGCTTCTGCAATGATTCATAACATTTAGTTAGTTCTTCGGTCCTCGTGGTGAATCTCTAACTAGTCAATGAATCATCAAGAACAAACATATAAATCAAGATAAACATCCTGATGAATCAAAACCCAGGACTCACAGATATAGTAATATAAAGTACATATTACGTCCATAGGGACGTAAATGGCTATCTGGCCCCAGGATTGCAGCAAATATGGACTCAGAGTCCGCCCTTAATGTCATTCTAGACATACAGAAATCTCTTTCTCCGATGCGAAGAATTAATTGTTCCTCCTGTGAGTCTTGCAGATGCCTAAGAATGTTAGAACTAAGCTCCTCAGCTAAGCGTCTTGGCATGTCTATTGGTCTTGGGGTGGCTGATCTTAATGTGGTTGAGGCTGGGTGCCGTAATCTTATATTGTCAGTGAGAAACGCCCTACAGTCTGCCTTTTCCATAATGAAGGGCTGTATGTCAATTGAGGAGTCAAGTCTGGTTGATGGTCGTGGTTGTAATACGGATTCAGATGAAATACTCCCAAGTATCGTGACGGTGGGGCGCTCGTCGATAATAGTCCGGTCAATGTGACCTGACTGGACTTCCGTGTCTGGTGTCTGGTTGCACTGGCATTCTGTTTGTAGAACTAACATAGAGTCAGAAAATATAATAAATTTGTCCTTTGAGTTACATTCATTTATGAAGTCTAAAGCTAAGTCTATAGCTTTAGCTTCCGCTGTGAAAACTGTAGAGGCATCAGGTAAACGTAACGTTTTCAATTGCCGTTTGTAAAAGTAGCACAACCAACTTTGTTTTCTTCTTTTGAACCATCAGTATAAATAAATTGATAGTCGATGAATTGAGATTGAAGTTGATGAAAACTTTCTTTTAGAAGGAGTGGATTTGAATCGGATTTTTTCCCTGTATGTAGAGTAAAATTAACTTCTGGTTTTCTAATACATGATGGTATTTCGGAAACAAAATGTTCTTCTATTTTATCTTTTTGGATGTTTGCTGATTCTAACAGTGGTGCAACTCTTAAACCAAAGGACCGGATAACGTTTGGTTTTCTTTCATAAAGCTGTACGATTTCTTCAGAAATGTATGGCGGAAAAGACACCTTATGAACTGGATTTGATAGATTAGCCGAAATAACTGGCATTCTGGGGCAGGTGGCTTTCAATTCAACTCTCCTGGTGTCAGTTACATGTTCAGTTTGTTTTATCAGGCTTTTATTTCGGCAATCGATGGTGTAAACGAGAGGGTGTTGAAGATAATGCTCTTAAAGAATGGAAAAGAAGTATCTTCACTATCGTGGATTAACGTATTAAGTTTTATTCACAAAATACTAATCTTTTACCTCCTAAACCCAAATCGTCATTTAGGCATTTGAAGCAGGGTATCCAAGAATTTCATAGAAAGTATTTCTTGGTTCCGGCAGTCAAAGCCGCAAACAATGTTGTTGTCGTTTGTAGGCTTCACCACGTTAACACCTTAAAACAGGAGCTTGATGGTACCAGGGCTTATCTGGAGACAGATGCTGATGAAGTGTCTGTAGTTAATGCCCACTTAAACGATTTACCTGTTAAGTTTTATGTTTGTGTCAATGAAGGCCAAGACAAACTTCCTACGATGTATTGGTTACCTAAGCTTCATAAAAGACCATACAAAGCTAGATTTATTGCAAATTCTAGCTCTTGTACTACCACTGAACTTTCTAAATTATTAACTTCCTGTCTTACTGCTATCAAATCTCATGTAATAACTGTGAGACAGTGTATGAAATTTCAAATAAAAATTTGTTTTGGTCAATAAAAAATTCTGGTGAGGTGCTCAGTAAATTTAAGTGTAGAGGGTTCCGTGCGACTAGCTTGTCCACATATGATTTTTCTACTCTGTATACAAGATTACCACATAACCTTATAAAAGAAAAACTTCTGGATTTGATAGAGTGGACCTTCAAAAGGGCATTAAAAACTATGGTTCACTTTACTTGGCATGTAATAACAGAAAGGATTTTTAGCTCACCTGAGCCGAAGGCTCACAAGGTGAACTTATAGGATGGCCATGCTCCGTCGTCCGTCCGTCGTCCATCCACAATTTCAAAGATCTTCTCCTCTGAAACCACTTGGCCGATCAAAGCCAAACTTCATGTGGAGCATCCTTAGGAAGGGGGAACGAAAGTTTATAAAATGACCAAGATGGCCGCCATGGCTATAAATAGCAAAAACATTTAAAAATCTTTTTCTCCAGAACCAGTGGGCCGATTTCCACGAAACTTGTTATGTAGCATCGAGGACGCGGGCCCATCATAGTTTATATAAATCATGACCCAAGGATGACCTTGACCTATTTTACGGCAAGGTCAACTTAGGTCGCCAATGCATTTAAATGGGGAAAAATGGTAAAATGCTATTTAATGGGCAAAACTTACTGGGAATAGGCAAATGGACAGAAGATTAATGTTAATGGAAAATTTTAGCCCCTGGGGGTTGTCTGCCCCTGCCCCGGTGCTATATACATGTATATGACCATAATATTCAAACATCTTCTCTGAAACCGCTGGGCCAATCAAAGCCAAACTTCATGTGGAGCATTCTTGGGAAGGGGGAATGAAAGTTTATATAAATGGTCACGGTCACATGACCAAGATGGCCGCTATGGCTATAAATAGCAAAAACATTTAAAAATCTTCTTCTCCAGAACCAGAAGGCCAATGATTTTGAAACTTGTGACTGGAGCTCTACAAAGTTTATATAAATCATGACCCTGGGATGACATTGACCTATTTTACGGCAAGGTCAACATATACTAATGGCATAAAGTTAAGCATATTTTGATATGAGTGTATATATTTTTCAGACTGTAAAATTCACAAAATTGTTTATTGCCTTTTTGAAAGCACTGTTATTCAACATTACAAAATTCAAAACCATGACCTTCTACTTAACTCTGTGACGTCATGACAGGCCAATTCATGTGCCTAATTAGACACCGCCTATAGCCAAACATGTGTATTTCTCCAAAATTCGGGAATTTTTCACTGATTTTCTATCAAAGTTTTAAGATATGCATCTCTAGTTTATTGAACTTGCATAGTTGAATAGTCATGTCAATAAATACAGCGATGAAACAGTAAAGAAATTTTGCTCATTTGATTTAAGGTGTATTCATGATAATGGCTTGCAAAAACCTTTGACAGTTTTCATTTTCTTTAAATGTGACTGTGCCTCTTTTTCCATCTTCAAACAATACTTTCAACCAAGTTTGGACAGCAAAAACAGTCAAACAACAGATTTATAGACAAAACTTGGAAACAATAGCACTTTTTGTGATAAAAATTTGTAATTTTTTACTTTCATTTTTCTGCCTACATGATCACGTGATCTGTAAAACTTGACTGTCAAATCTTAGATTGAACAATTTCCCTTAAATTCTGAAACAATTAGATCCACTTTATGTCGTTATCTTAGAACAGCATCAACTTTTGGCATTTCGCCTACTGGTAGTACATGTCGAAATGCCGTTCATTCGAGTTGATAATTGTCATTTTGAAAACCAAACATTTGCCCCCAACCTTCAAATAAGTTTCTCTGACTGGTGTATGAAGCATATTGTTTTCGGACATCTGATTTCATCATATTTGCTGATGAAAGTGTAATATGCTTAACTTTATGCCAATAGTATAGGTTGCTCATGCATTTGTATGGAGAAAAGTGTTAAAATGTCATTTGTAGGGAAAAACTTGAAGGAAATGGGCAAGAAGCCTCCGTGGTGCAGTGGTTAAGTCACTCGCCTTGTAAACCAGGGGTCGCAGGTTCGATCCCGGGCTTCTCCAAAAACAACAACAAAAACCAACCTTCCCGGTTGAGCCTTCGGGTGCTCCCGGAATAACAAACCCACAAAAAACCAACCTCATATAGTACTGGTCTCGCCCAGGAAAAACAAATGGGCAAATAGACTTAAGATTTATGATTCTGAAAAAATTTGGACCCCAGGGGTCTGTCTGCCCCCACCCCGGGGCAATATACATGTATATTACTGTGATATTCAAAGATCTTCTCTGAAACTGCTTGGCCAATCAAAGCAAAACTTTATGAGGAGCATTGTTAGGAAGTGGGAATGAACGTTTGTATAAATGGTTAAGGTCACATGACCAAGATGGCTGCCATGGCTATAAATAGCAAAAACCGTCAAAAATCTTCTTCTCCAGAACCAGAAGGCCTATAATTTTGAAACTTGGCATGAAGCATCAGGCAATGAAGCTCTACAAAGTTCATATAAATCACGACCCTTGGATGACCTTGACCTATTTTACAGCAAGGTCAACTTAGGTCGCCCATGCATTTGAATGGGGAAAATTGTTAAAATGTCATTTGAAGGGCAAAACTTGCAGTAAATTGGCAAATGGTCCGAAGTTTTATGATTTGAAAAAGAAATTGACTGTCCAGGGGTTGCTCTTACCCGGCCCTGGGGTTATATACATGAATATTACAATTCTAGTCATACAAGTTTATTGGTATATATCTCAGGTTTCAGGTGAGCGTTTACAGGACCATTGGTCTTCTGGTTTCACTTCCTTTGACCCAAGTCGGTATACACTTTGGTCATGTCAGAATGTGTGCGACGCCTTGTCCTATCTCCTTGATAATATTTATATTAGATTTGGGACCAAGTTATACAGACAAATTGTTGGAATTCCAATGGGTACAAATTGCGCACCTCTCGCAGCTGATTTATTGTTATACTGCTACGAAAGAGATTTCATGGATTCTCTTAACCATGATAATCAAGCTGATGTTATCGAGGCTTTCAACTACACATCTAGGTACCTCGATGACCTTTTGAACATTGACAACCCTTATTTTGAAGGTATGGTCAATCAAATTTATCCATCTGAACTACAGTTGAACAAAGCCAATATCTCAGATACCGAAGCCCCCTTTTTGGATCTACATCTGTCTGTTGCAAATGGATGTGTTTCTTCTAAAATTTATGATAAGCGCGATGACTTTGATTTTGAAATAGTAAATTTTCCTTTTTTGTTTTGGGTGGTGACGTTCCTCGTCGTGCTTCTTATGGTGTATACATTTCGCAACTTATTAGGTTTGCTAGACTCTGCAATCATGTTACAGACTTCAACGCTCGAAATAAATGTTTAACGACAAAACTTCTCCAACAGGTCTATCGGTATCATAAATTTTATGGTGACTTGGTTTACAAATTTAAGAAACTAATAGGAATTTATGATTTTTCTTTTCAGTTCAGAAAAATCATAACACGTTACAGACGTATAGGTTATAACTTGAATGTTATGCGACAGTCTGCATGCTTAGTTTTTAACCCAATCATGGTTGATAACTATGCTGCCTTCTTTAATTGCACGCCGGTGGGTCGGGCGTCAGACTCTATGATGGCCCCGACTTAAAGCTATTCATTTTAGTTGGTTGGGGCCGGAGCTTCTTGTAAAGTAAAACTGGGGTAAGCATGGGTAATTCTTTTTTCTTATTTTTGCTCCAAAACATAGAATGCGGGTACTCGCTAGAACCACCTCGCCGAGGCAGTTCTAACGTGTACCCACAATCTATGTTTTGAGCAAAAATAAGAAAAATACCAATTTTTTTCCAATGAAATTTTCAATTTTTAGAGCTAAAAAATCTCTGAATATTGCATAGACAATTTTTGTACTGATATAGTCTTTCTATTTATAAAATCCAAATTTGAAAGAAAAATTTTGTATAGAGATACAGGCACTGACACAATCAATAATCATCTTCTATAACCACAGTTTGTGCCAGACATTGCGGGAACATGCAAGACAAGGCTTTTTCAAGACAGGGTTCAAATATCACATTTTAAAAAACTTGTTGTGTTTATAAAATTAAGTTGAATATTGATACTGTTAAAGCTCATTATGCTAAATAAAAAGTACCTATTTGGTGTTGAAACCTTGAACCCTCCCCCCTCCAATAGGCAACATCTCTCGCCAGGCTAGAGCTTTATTCTCTCATTGTACTAAGATGCCGCTCCTTCAAGACACATTCCCCACATTCATTTACCAGGGCTTGGTAGGGTAAAGCCTGAAATGGTGAATCTGGCACTGGGGCTGCATCCTGATTTTGTTCTGTATTGCCAGTGCCATCAGAGTGACCAGCAGCTGAATGACTAGGCAATGTTAGCTGAGATAAACTATTTTCATATGGTTCTGTGGCGTTACCAACACACGGCTGTGAACTGGGGGAGAATGGTGTAGCTGTTGGTCAAGAAGGATTAATGATACACGGCTGTGAACTGGGGGTGAATGGTGTAGCTGTTGATCCAGAAGGATTAATGACAGACGGCTGTGAACTGGGAGTGAATGGTGTATCTGTTGATCCTGAAGTATTTATGACACACGGCTGTGAACTGGGGGAGAATGGTGAAGCTGTTAATCCAGAAGGATTAATGACACACGGCTGTGAACTGGGGGAGAATGGTGTAGCTGTTGATCCAGAAGGATTAATGACACACGGCTGTGAACTGGGGATGAATGGTGTAGCTGTTGATCCAGAATGATTAATGACACACGGCTGTGAACTGGGGGAGAATGGTGTAGCTGTTGATCCAGAAGGATTAATGACACACGGCTGTGAACTGGGCGAGAACGGTGTAGCTGTTGATCCTGAAGGATTAATGACACACGGCTGTGAACTGGGGAGAACGGTGTAGCTGTTGATCCTGAAGGATTAATGACACACGGCTGTAAACTGCGGGAGAATGGTGTAGCTGTTGATCCAGAAGGATTAATGACACACTGCTGTGAACTGGGGGAGAATGGTGTAGCTGTTAATCCAGAAGGATAAATGACATACGGCTTTGAACTGGGGGAGAATGGTGTAGCTTTTGATGCAGAAGGATTAATGACAGGCATCTGTATGTTGTCAATTTCCTGTAGAGGCATTTTTGTATTTGTAATGATGCTTGCCTTGAAAATATCCGCCATTTGAAAATTTACCTCTCTCCTGTTGGTTTCAATTTTTTTCTTATTTTTTTCTTATTTTCAGCATTCTCTGAAATAAAAATATATAAGGTACAATTGCTAGTTTCAACTCAATGTTGAGTCTTACAAATACAACCCCTTTCACTCGAGTTTGCTTTTGAGCATTTAGGTCAATCAAATTTGTTCACTTGCTGTTTGTTTGTAAATCAGGTAACTTTTTATTCTATTTTAGAACTGAAACAGTGTCCCAGGTGCCAGGTGTTTTGTAATGGTGTCACCTCTTCTGATAAAAACATTGTAATTGTTTGATTAAAGCACATTTTCATATCAAAATTCTTTGCACAACATATACAATGCATATTAAGAACACACATTTGTAACAGGATAGAGACAAAAGCAGCATTTTATCAATTTTAGCAATTACCTGATGGGTATCTACATGGCAAAAATCCACATAGTAAGTTAAAAAAATTCACTCGAGTTTGCCGTTTTAAAGGTCACTATGTCTGGAACTGTCACTCAAATCAGTGGACAACATGAAAAGAGACTCAGATCTTCGGAACACATTGTCTTCTTGTGTGATGCAAATGCCCAAACTGCAAACTCAAGTGAATGGGGCTGTAACTGGTCGTGTCAATTATATGATTAGTAGGTTCACTATTCATAACGTTCGTAACAACAACGTAAATTTTCATTGAAAATATGTCCACTTCGAAGGCGATAAAATCCTATTTTAAAAGTCATATGATAAATCGAATCTTATACTCGTGGTCATTTCATATGAAATTTATTGAACTCGCCAAAGGCTCGTTTAATAAATTTCATATGAAATGACCACGAGTGTAAGATCCTCTATATAGATACAATGTAATTATACACATATATAAACATTAATCTTGAGAGAATAACTTGAGAGAATCTTGAGAGATTAATAACTTGAGAGAATTGTTTAAAGATGTACCCGTTGGAAACATTTTATCATTTCTTAGACAAATAAATCAAAAATGTTAAAAAAAATGAAAAATACGAACTTTGTTCACTGGTCCCCGCCATTTTTGTCTCCAGTAAATCAGCGTAAATACCTGCAAACCGTCGTGAAACCGCAAATCGACGTATAGATTCACCAGTGTGGTACAGCTCTGTTTGTGTCAGACCGGTTCGGAAACTTACAAGCTTATAATAAACAAGCCTTTACACTTAGGCTGAGCAAGAATAAAGCATATATAGATACAATTTAATTATACACATATATAAACATTAATCACCTGAAGCTGGTATCTAGGTCTTCTTCCACTGGTTCGAAGACTGAGGGGACTGGTTTTGTCGGCTGACTCTCTGCTACTGGTTGGTCATACTGTGTTCCTTTGTCAACCATGGTTGGACCTGCCTGTGTTGCAAAAGAGCGAATCGCAGCTGGTGGTTTGGGGGCCCATCTGGCTGGTGTCTGCATCTTCTTGTGGTATTTATAAAAGAAATACATGTACATCATTTAATATTATAATAATAAAAAATATTAACCATGACTGCCTAGGTTTTGCGTCACACTTGTGACTTTAGTAATTCTTTTGATTATTTACAATTTGTATTGTACAAGTCAATATGAAATAGAATATATTGAACCACTCTTGATCTGATTCAACCGTTTATAACCTTCTCCATCTGGTGCTGCATTGAATAAGTTTGTTCCATAGATTTTTTCTCTACATGAAGATGATGACATTAAAAAGGTTAAAACACATTTCCCAAATATCAGCCCATGTAACGGCCTTGTTTAAACATGATTGTAGAATTTTAACATGTTCTATTCTAGATATTCTCCAATGATTCTTCGAATCTTCAGCAAAAAGTCGTATACAACACTGTATGACATCTGAATGTCATTTATATAAATAGCAAAGAGAATGGGTCCCAAGACACTGCTTTGAGACACTCCAGACGTGACTGGTTTCGTGCTTGATGATTGCACATCCTCTACAACTTGCTGGGATCTGTTTGCCAAAAATTATTTGATCCATTTGTGTACTTTTCCACGAATTCCATATCCCATTACTTTATCATCAATGTTCTATGTTGTAACTTATCAAATATTTTGAGAAAATCTACGTAAATGATATCTATGTCATAATATTGATCTATTGCCTCTGATAAGTTGTCAAGAAATTCCAATAATTGAGTTAGACAAGATGTACCAGATACGAAACCATGTTGAAAAGGGCTACAAAGAATTCTTGTCATATGTTCAACAATGTGGTCTCTTATAATTCTCTCCATCAGTTTACATAGAACAGACGTTAGACTTATGGGGCGATAGTTTTGTGGTTTTGTTCTAGGTCCTTTTAAGCTCGCCTGCACGAAGTGCACAGAGCTATTGTTGTCACCTCGGTCGTACCCGTTTACGTGTACGTCCGCGTCCGCGTCACACTTTCGGTTAAAGTTTTTAGAAGTCTATATCTCTTGAACGGGTAGATGTATCAAGTTGATACTTTGCATATTGGTAGATATTGGTCTGAAGTTTTATGCAGTACCATCATGACCCATCCTTGGTGACCTTGAGGTCAAGGTCACAGACTTAGAAATTTTATGTTAAAGTTTTTCATTAAAGATTTAGAAGTCTATATCTCTTGAACATGTTGATGGATCAATTTGATATTTTGAATGTTGGTAGATATTGGTCTGAAGTTTAATGCAGTACCGTCATGGGTGACCTTGAGGTCAAGGTCACGGACTTAGAAATTTTATGTTGAAATTTTTCATTAATGATTTAAGAAGTCTATATCTCTTGAACATGTTGATGGATCAAGTTGATACTTTGCATGTTTGAAGATATTGGTCTGATGTTTTATGGAGTACCATCATGACCCACCCTGGGTGACCGTGAGGTCAAGGTCACAGATTTAGAAATTGTTTGTTGAAGTTTTTCGTTAAAGTTGTTCGAAGTCTATATCGCTTGAACATGTCGATGGATCAAGTTGATACTTTGCATGTTTGTAGATATTGGTCTGAAATTTTATGCTTTTACGACCCACCTGAGCGACCTTGAGGTCAAGGTCATGGGTCATAGATTTTGATAAATTTAGTGGGAAAGCACAAGTCAGGCGAGCTACGCTGTCCTGCGGCAGCTCTTATTGTAAATTGCAGTCGCATTTGCTTGCTTCCAAATACTGGGTAAAACAGATTCTTGCAATGACTTTTTAAAGATCATAGTTAGTGGTGTTATAATTGTTTTTAGCTCGCCTGTACGAAAGTACAGGAAGAGCTATTGCAGTCACCCCGGCGTCGGCGTCGGTGTCGGCGTCGGCGTCGGCGTTGGCGTCGGCGTTGCTCAAATGTTAAAGTTTTTGGTTAAAGTTTTTAGAAGTCTATATCTCTTGAAGTTGTGGATGGATCAAGTTGATACTTTGCATGTTGGTAGATATTGGTCTAAAGTTTTATGCTGTAACATCACGACCCACCTGGGTGACCTTGAGGTCAAGGTCACGGACTTAGAAATTTTGTGTTAAAGTTTTTGGTTAAAGTTTTTAGAAGTCTATATCTCTTGAACATGTCGATGGATCAAGTTGATACTTTGCATGTTGGTAGATATTGGTCTGAAGTTTTATGCGGTACCATCACGACCCACCTGGGTGACCTTGAGGTCAAGGTCACAGACTTCAAAATTTTGTGTTAAAGTTTTTGGTTAAAGTTTTTAGAAGTCTATATCTCTTGAACATGTCGATGGATCAAGTTGATACTTTGCATGTTGGTAGATATTGGTCTGAAGTTTTATGCGGTACCATCACGACCCACCTGGGTGACCTTGAGGTCAAGGTCACAGACTTCAAAATTTTGTGTTAAAGTTTTTGGTTAAAGTTTTTAGAAGTCTATATCTCTTGAACATGTTGATGGATCAAGTTGATACTTTGCATGTTGGTAGATATTGGTCTGAAGTTTTATGCGGTACCATCACGACCCACCTGGGTGACCTTGAGGTCAAGGTCACGGACTTAAAAATTTTCTGTTTAAGTTTTTGGTATCTTTTGAACGTGTTAATGGATCAAGTTCATACTTTGCATGTTGGTAGATATTGGTCTGAAGTTTTATGCTGTACCATCACGACCCACCTGAGTGACCTTGAGATCAATGTCATGGGTCATAGATTTTAATAGATTTAGTGGCAAAGCACAAGTCAGGCGAGCTACGCTGTCCTGCGACAGCTCTTATTTACACTCTTTCACTAGTTTTGGGTGAATATTGTCCGGACATTGTGGTTTTGAAGGTGTTAGACGATATATAGCTATTTGAACTAACGTTTCTGTTATTTCAATATAACTTAAAACTTCATCAAAATTTCCATCAATAAATTCAGGGAGAGCTACTGAAACTTCTATTTCAAAAACACTTGCAAAATAACTGTTCAGCACCTCTGCTTTAGCTATACTATCGTTGGTTAGGGTACCGTTTTCTGTTTCTAATTACCCTAGTTTTCCCTTGGTTGTCTGTTTAGATCTTACATAGCTCCAAAACAATTTAGAATCAATTTTAATCAACTGGAACAAAATCTAAAATTTTATTTCTTCTTCGAAATCGGAGCTACTGAAATTCCGCGTCCATCTGCTAGACTGGTTTCCGGCTTAACTTTGTGATTGTTTAATTCTAAAATTTACCTTCTTCAATTTGATATGGGCTACCCCATAGTGTTAGTTCTATCGACCCTGTTCTATCTCCCACAATGAAGGCTGTTCTCATTAGAGAGGAACCATTTGCAAGCTGATGCTGTTCAGATTCTTCTTTTCTAATAACTTTAACTGTGACTGTGACCTGGAAAAATGGTAGTTGATTGACAGATTATATTGTTTGTTAATCAACAGTAATAAGAGGCATTGCGTGACAGGGTAGCTCAATTAACAATAATAAAGTGTTGCATGACAGCATAGCTCAACAAAAGATTCTAGATTGTCTACTGTGAAACTTTTGTAATTTCCTGTTTCCCTAATGGGGTCAGGGAAGAGAGCCAAATAGTCTGTAACGTGCTGGACGGATTGCCTTGCGAATATCTGTGATTGTTCTTCCCCTGCAGGTAGTACGTGTCATTTTGCAAAGTTAACCATTGTTCCTGAATACTGTCTCTCTTCACCCCTTCCTTTTCTCTGGGGCAAAGTGAAACTGAGGCCTTGTGTTGTTACTGATGCCTCAGTCTCGGGCATCTTTTCAGAAGATGACTGAGCCTGAGGCTCCTTTGAGTAAACCAAGTTTACTACATCCGTGGTTTTAGGTCGGATCCAAAATTGGATCCGAGGTTTTAGACATTCCAAACCCCTGAGTAAGTGAAGGTTGTGGTGCCTCAGTGGCACTTCGGGAAAGTTGCCTAACGCGGGCATCATCCGTTATCCCATGCGATCGCCGTAAATGCGTTGACATAAACGCAGTCACGGCATCGCATTCTCTTAGTGGGCAGAATTTACAGATTCTGCAAGACCTTGTTTGGCCACGTCTTGTCTGTATGTCAGATAATTGCTGGGCCTGCTCTATTGTTTTTGCATGGCGTTTACATGTACGGTAGTGCTGGGACGCTTTCGCAAACTTGGCACCACAACCTAGTATGCACTCATATTGATGGACACGCTTACATTTTGGTGCCTGTTTGCGGGATTTGTTCCGCCAGACAAAGTAACGTTTTGGAGAAGATGCCTCCCCCAAAACAGATGGAGGAACAATATCAGAATCAGCCAGGGATTCCTGATCAAAATCAGGCTCTAAATTTGTACTAGCAGAAGACCCCTATTGTACTAGCAGAAGACCCCTCTTGCAAAATATCGAGGGGCCTTAGCCTGAGTGCCATTATCAGAAGCTAATCCTAAAGGTAAATGAAGGCGTTGGAGAGAGACACTGCATGTGGTCATTGCATCATGGCATGTCTTGCCTCGACCCTGAAAAGTAAGCAAAACTGCATTAAGAAAACATATTTTCAGTTTTCTAAAGCAGGATAATTCAAATGTACAAAATAAATCATAAGAGACAAACAATTCGGAATCCTTCAGAGACCAATACAAAAACCCACATTCAACATCTTTTTTGCACATAAAATGTCCAAAGCTTTGCAGAATTTGCATACATTGTCACGGAGCCATATGTTCCGTACACCATTTTGATACAAATATACAAGTTGAGTGGTATGCTACGTTTCTTTTGTTAACCAGTATAGTGTTTATGTATAAATTATTGAACCCTAGTGCATTAATAATGTCATGAGAAATTTTTCATGTAAAGAAGGGGGTTTGGACGTTACATTAAGGATTCCTTCATTTTGTTGATGTGGGACTCTACAGCGGCCCCAGGTGAGATCGGCTGGCTTGTCAGCATTGTGGTCAGGGTTGTAGCTCGTGACTTAACGGAGGTTTTCCAAAATTACCATAAGTAGGTTTATGCTTGAAAGTATTTTTGACACGCAAGATAATTGTGAATTTTTTGAGCCACTACATAGCGAAATCGAGTATTTGCAAGATGTGTTGTATTCGAGGATACAGAACCGTTGTATGTAGGCTAGGCTGAACTGAGTACATTTTGAAATGTCATGTTGCGGAAGTATCATGGTTCGATAACTTGGTGTGTCTTTGTGACAGTTTGGCAGCGTATCTTTGAAGATCAACAGGTTTTAAGATGCGTTTGGCATTGTTTGGGCTCAGTTTCAAATTCGTATAAATTAAGCAACTTGTGGTTATTCGTTGATTCATGGAAAAAATGCACAGAGGTTTGTTTTATGTGCTAGATTTGTTTTATGTGCTAGAAGTCAGGCAATGTTGAACTGGGAAGTTCTGGGGACGAAATTTTGTCAATTAGCAGAGACGTAACTACTGATGTGTGCCATGGGGTCCCTGTGCAGGCCTGTGGGCGGTTGTATCTCATCTGACAAACCACTGGTAGGCGAGTTTAATATTTTCATTTGTAAATATTTCATTCGCAACTTGTATTTGTGTGCTGTGAAATATGAAAATTTTCAGAACAGAAAGTGTCTGAATGCAGATAATTTATTTTTGACGTTCATACATGCGCGTTATAATTTAATAACACAGTTGTACGCGTTGACGTTAAGGGCACATAAATATATCAATGCTAGTAACGTAATTCGTACGTCAATGTTGTCTGTAAATATGAAAATTTCAGTATTTATATGTGCAAATGTGAATATGGCATTTAAGGGAGTAACTATATTACGTTGACGTAAGTACAACGTAATTTAATTTTGACATCGACGTGCATTGCTTAAAAGTGAATAAATAAATGCTGTAATGTCATTTTGATATGCAAATGCATAAAGCTGTTCAGTCAGTATCATATCACCTAACGTTATGCTTTGTTATTACATCATTAACGTTATATTTACGTTGGGAATGGCTATCGATAATTTTCTGATGCAAAATTTCATGTTAAGTAATTACTTTAACAGGAGCATTCTTGGCAAATTTTGGTCAGAAATTACAAGTGCAAAATACTGTATGTTTATCATTTATGTGTTGGGACGCACATTGAAATGAAGTTCTGGGAATTAGGGGCTCAGAATAGTACGAAGCGCTGTGGCTGTTTGGTTGGTACCGCTTGGAATGCAAACTAAGTGGTAGTTTGCAGCGGTATGTATATTTGTTGAGAATTGTAGCTATCATGTTAAAAAAAAAGTTTCAATGAAGTTACTGTGATTATTTTGGGCAATCAAACAGGCAAATATGATGCATAACTCTAGAGCAAATGGACTGTAGATTTATGGGTGATGATTTGCATTTCCAATGATGTGGAAGCGTTTTCGCTACTGGAGTTTTCATTTGATAATGTACAATTTAATCAGTATATTAGGCTGTTTTGACACAGTTACTATTTTTCAGGTTCTTAAATTGGTTCTAAACTTGGCTCTTCCATTGGTTCTAAACTATTGATGTATCGAGCATCGAGTTGTAAGAGACGAATGTTTGGTTTCTGGGTCATTGAATGGTGATATAAAATCCATCTAAGCCAGGGACATTTGGAAAACGACATGAGGATGTTCTCAGTGGACTTGATGAACACAATATCTGTGATTCCTACAACGAAGAGGCCACTACATAGCGAAATCGAGTATTTGCAAGATGTGTTGTATTTGAGGATACAGAACTGTTGTATGTAGGCTAGGCTGAACTGAGTACATTTTGAAATGTCATATTGCGGAAGTATCATGGTTCGATAACTTGGTGTGTCTTTGTGACAGTTAGGCAGCGTATCTTTGAAGATCAACAGGTTTTAAAATGCGTTTGGCATTGTTTGGGCTCAGTTTCAAATTCGTATAAATTAAGCAACTTGTGGTTATTCGTTGGTTCATAGAAAAAATGCACAGAGGTATGTTTTATGTGCTAGAAGTCAGGCAATGTTGAACTGGGAAGTTCTGGGGACGAACTTTTGTCAATTGGCAGAGAAGTAACTACTGATGTGTGCCATGGGGTCCCTGTGCAGGCCTGTGGGCGGTTGCATCTCATCTGACGAACCACTGGTTGGCGAGTTTAATATTTTCATTTGTAAATATTTCATTCGCAACTTGTATTTGTGTGCTGTGAAATATGAAAATTTTCAGAACAGAAATTGTCTGAATGCAGATAATTTATTTTTGACGTTCATACATGCGCGTTATAATTTAATTACACAGTTGTACGCGTTGACGTTAAGGGCACATACATATATCAATGCTAGTAACGTAATTCGTACGTCAATGTTGTCTGTAAATATGAAAATTTCAGTATTTATATGTGCAAATGTGAATATGGCATTAAAGGGAGTAACTATATTACGTTGACGTAAGTACAACGTAATTTTGACATTGACGTGCATTGCTTAAAAGTGAATAAATAAATGCTGTAATGTCATTTTGATATGCAAATGCATAAAGCTGTAGAAATGAGTTCAGTCAGTATCATATCACCTAACGTTATGCTTTGTTATTACATCATTAACGTTATATTTACGTTGGGAATGGCTATCGATAATTTTCTGATGCAAAATTTTATGTTAAGTAATTACTTTAACAGGAGCAGTCTGTGCAAATTTTGATCAGAAATTACAAGTGCAAAATACTGTATGTTTATCATTTATGTGTTGGGACGCACATTGAAATGAAGTTCTGGGAATTAGGGGCTCAGAATAGTACGAAGCGCTGTGGCTGTTTGGTTGGTACCGCTTGGAATGCAAACTAAGTGGTAGTTTGCAGCGGTATGTATATTTGTTGAGAATTGTAGCTATCATGTGAAAAAAATGTTTGAATGAAGTTACTGTGATTATTTTGGGCAATCAAACAGGCAAATATGATGCATAACTCTAGAGCAAATTCACTGTAGAGTTATGGGTGATGATTTGCATTTCCAATGATGTGGAAGCGTTTTCGCTACTGGAGATTTCATTTGATAAAGTACAATTTAATCAGTATATTAGGCTGTTTTGACACAGTTACTATTTTTCAGGTTCTTAAATTGGTTCTAAAATTGGCTCTTCCATTGGTTCTAAACTATTGATGTATCGAGCATCGAGTTGTAAGAGACGAATGTTTGGTTTCTGGGTCATTGAGTGGTGATATAAAATCCATCTAAGCCAGGGACATTTGGAATACGACATGAGGATGTTCTCAGTGGACTTGATGAACACAATATCTGTGATTCTTACAACGAAGAGGCCAGGACTTTAAGGATGTGTGTTTCTTTTTTTTCTTTTTCTCATTTCATGTCATTGTAAATTCCATTAATTTAAATGAAAACTGAAATTAGTAATTACTGAAACCCGTAGGTAGCAAGCTATAATAACCACCCTTGGCTATTGATGGTTGGTATACCTTAATTGTTATACTATACCGTCAACTGGCTATATGCGCTGTGTATAGCCAGTTCTTGACATACATGTTTTATATATTTGCCCTGCAAAATGAATCATACCTTCTTAGGTGCCTTGTTCTCCATACGCCTTTCCTTGACCTCCCTTCAACTTATCAGAGAAACATTCTCTTTCTATCCCTGCTCCTTTCAACCGCCTACAGATCAAGTGCATCAGTGATAGAAAGGGTATATTCCTTCAAATATGTTAAAAAAGAAGAACTGCAATGTCAAAAATATTCTTCTTAGCCTTTGGATAAAATAAAATAATCAAATAATATTCATGATGGACAGCTATATTTCTGTAAGCTTTCAATTTCAGAAATACTTATTGATTATATATTTTATAGCTTATGGAAGGATTGAAAAATAATATCACAGTAACTTAAGGGTTTTCCTGTTATAATCATTCAGCAGTATATACAAAATCTGTAACAGTGTCTTCATATTTGGAAACTTTCCTTCAGAGTGCTTACTTAATCCAGGGACACATGCCATTCACTGAAAGGGAGATTTATAATGTTAGCATACATGCACAAAATTAGAATTCTGTTTTAGGCCTATGTTTAGGACTCACCATGCCATCCCGCGCCAAAATATTTGTTCCAACCATGCGGAGCCGGGGGTCAATACCTCCCAAAGACATACAATGGAAAAAAACATAAAAGAAATCTTCTTCTCTAAAACCACAAGGCCCAGAGCGTTCACATTTGTGTGTAGCAATGTATTGTTGTCCTCTTTATAAACCCTGCTAACCATGCCCCTGGGGTGCATACGGGCCCTGCCCCGGAGGCATCATGGGAAAAACAAAGAAATCTTCATCTCGGAAACAACAAGGCCCAGAGCTTTCATATTTTGTGTGTAACAATGTGTAGTTGTCTTTTTTATAAATCCTGCCAACCTTGCCCCTTGCGCCCTGGGGGCGTCATGGGAAACACATAAAATTGTTCTTTCACGAAAGCACAAGGCCCAAAGCTTTCATATTTTGTGTGCAGCAATGTATAGTTGTCCTCTTTATAGATCTTGCTAAGCATGGCCCTGGGGTCCATACAGACCCCGCCCTGTGTGCATCATAAGGAGGTACAAGTAGGCAAAGATCAGGAAAAGGCGCAATCAGAAAAAGATTCCCACTCTAAAATCCGAGGTGGGAAAAAACCAAACTAACAATCAGGTACTTATACCATGAAACATATCGTAAGCCGAATGAGCAGCTATTTTCCCAATAGGTGGCCACTCAGTTACCTTAACTAAACTAAAAATATTAAAACACACATAAGGCGCCAACAGCACAAAAAATAATCTGCCATAGGCTTACAATGGATTATACATGAAAAATCGTCTTCTCTGAAACCACAACAACCAAGGCTTCTATATTTGGTATGCAGCATTGCTATGTGGAACTTTACATTAATCCTGCCAAGCATGCCCCTGGGGTTAGAAATGGCCCCATCCCGGGGGTCAATAGCTCCCTTAGACTTACAGTTAGAAAAACATAAATCAAACCTTCTCCGAAATCATATGGCCCAGAGCTTTCATATGTTGTCTGGATAATTGTATAATACCGTTATCTCCTTTATAAATGTTGCCAACGGTGCCCCAGGGGTCCATACAGGCACCTCCCCAGCATGTCATTATCTATCATTGACTTATAATGGAAATACATGAAAAAATCTTCTTTGCAACAACATGATACAAAGCTGGAATATTTGGTATACACCAATATCATGTGGAGCTCTACATAAATCCTGCCAATCATGCCCCTTGTGTCTAATATGGCCCCAACCTGGGGTCATTATAGGACCCTGACCTTGTAAGATCATTTTTACAAGTGAACCAAAATGGCAGACAAGAGGATACACAATCCAGACAAGATCTTTTCTGCTGATGTAAGTAGGGTTTCAAGGCCACATGAGCAAGATGGCAACATACCCATATATGGTAAAAACCCCAATAACTTTGTCCAGTGACTGTACTTGTTGACTCTTAGGTGAGCGATCGTTGCCCTTGGGCTACTTGTTTAATCTAGCAATCAGCATATGGTACGGTCTTCTATATTGTGTTATCTCTCTATATTATTTATTTCGTTCGATCTCGTCCATTGTTATTTGTTATATTTTATTTCATTTGTGCCTCATCGTAAATAAGCAAATGACTCAATGCTTTTGTGAAGCCTCCATGGTGTAGTGGTAATGTCACTCGCCTTGTAGACCAGGGGTCGCAGGTTCGATTCCGGGCTTCTCCAGTCCGTCGGATGGGACTATAAACCGAGGTCCCGTCTCCATATGAACTTAGCTGTTGGTGAGTCGTCAAACCCCAATCAACCAACCATCAATACATTTGTGCTCAATCATTATTAAAATCAGCTTGTTTAACAGCCCAGTCTGTTTAGTCATTTTGTGCGCTGACTTACTGACTATAACCACAGAAGCTTTCATCATGCACACAGCATGTTCTGGGAAAAAGATGTCGCCTCATGCTGATTTGGGTTTATCTACGATAGGGCCCAAGGTAATAATAAAATTAAAACAATGCTTAATCATTCTTGATACATCATTTGAGACCAGATTTTCTGCCGATTTGTTCTGAGAGCAACGCCGTGACAAGCGTAACCGAGCTTGTTTCAGGTTTCCCGAGAATAGACAGTCCTAGATTGTGGGGCGCTTAGTGTGGCTCTAATGTGCTTTATACCGGCCTCGGTAGCTCAGTAGGTAGAGTGTCCGCTCCGAGATCGGGAGGTACCGGGTTCGATTCCGGGCCGCGACATACCAAAGTCGTTAACAATGGTACTAGTTGCTCCCCGCTTGGCACTCGGATTTTCGGGGTAGGGCTAGGACTGGTCGCTCCGGTGTCAGTATAATGTGACTGGAGGTGGTATCAGGTAAAAGTGTCTGGGATCTGATACCACAGTGAGGCAGCACTATAAAAGTGAGCATTGAGCTCCCTGTCACAACCAGACACCGTCGTGATATGACAGATAATGTTGAAAGCGACGTTAAACCCGAACAAACAAACAAACAATAATGTGCTTTATAGCTACTGTGCACAAGATTTCAATAAACATGTGAAGGCGGTCATTTGTAAATTAATGGGACATAGTGATCACTTTAATACATTTGGACGTGAAACCTGCGAGCTCCTGCACACGAGGGGGAACTGGTCAAAGGTATTAAGGAAAGATTCAACCACATTTTAACATTACACTTGAATCAGAAATATTTGAGCTGCGTCATGAGAAAACCAATAATCTGCCTATGCACAAATGCGCTGCTCAGATTCGCGATAACTGCGAGGCTTACCAGCGCCTTTAACTCCATGGATAGAAAAATTCCTTAACTTTCTAAATCCGAAATTTCTAGCTTATGGCAATCTCAAGTATCTGTACAGCTCGATTTGTGTCAGACCTGGTCAAAATCCACAACGTTGGGTTTATCGTGCGCGGCTCAATAATGTGGTGTCCGATTTTGACCTCAGACGGACAAAGAGTCTGAAAGCGGCATCATGTTGTAGCACGTCTAATATACATTTCCCCCGCAAATTTAGCATATGTTACCACGGACAGTATATACCAACTATTCAGTGTGAGGTCGACACCGGACTAAATGAAACTGGTCGGAAATGTGGTGACAAACCATTATTAGAAGATAACCAGAGTTTCTTTGTAATATTGTATATCACTCGAATGTAGGTCCCTCAGATAAACATTGTTTTTCCAGCAAACACACTCCAATGCGTTTGGAAGCTTTATTTATCGTGTAACCATGTAAACGTCTGATGGGCTGGTCACCCCTTGCTGGCCGGTTTATCGGATTTGGTCTGTACAGTTTTTCGTCGTGCTACAATCGTGCCCTTGCAGGAAGGTCAAGAAAATGGTCTCTGAAAGCATAATTTAAACTTAAAATACATGTACTAATAATGGAATTAGCTATAATTATTCAGTTGAAACGTCATGTCATAAAATTCATATGACCACACTTGTATAAATTACACTTTAAATTTGCAGGAACTGTAACGTCAGTGACAACAATGTTTTGTTAATTGAAATCATGTAAGATTTGAAGTCGAAAAAATCACTTTAAAAGGTCACATGATAAAATAGAATCTTACACTGATGGTCATTTCATATGGAATTCATTAAAACGAGAAAAGTTCAATTAAAAGGTTTGGTGGGTCTTTGTTAGGACATGTGTTTTGTGAAATTAAATGTTCAACGAATTACTGAAAAAATGTAACAATCAGTTTGAGCAACAATGGGCCTGAATAACGACCCGTCTAGTTTAGACAATCGTGCTGCGTGGAAATTAAACTGTAACTTGTAAGGGGGAAACAAGTACAGGTTATTGTAATGCTGTGACTACGACACATGTAAAATACACTCTCCTATATAATCGCTGACATGTTTTTCTAAAAACCCATCTGGATCTAGCCTTGCAAGAGCTAGTTGTTCATTTGCTAAGTTATGCTTTTCTCTGAAATTTAAATATGCTTGTTCAATTCTTTCTGGAATATGCGTAAGTCATACAGCAAGATTTAGTAAAAATTACTACTACTGCAACATTACCACTACAATAATAAAAATAATAATGATAATAACAAAATGATACTAATAGTAATGTGTCAGGCGAGTTACCGATATAAATAATGCTATAAAGCATGAGTTTGTATGTTTTTGTGTCTAAATTTATCGTGGAAAAGAAGTGTGAATAACCATTGTAATTCATAGCATACATGTTGGTGTTGAAAAAGATGAGTTTAATGGGTTAAGTGATCTGATGGAATTATGTTCTTGATATGTACAGGAACACACACACACCTGAAACATAGTGATTGAAACATTTGTAAACATCTGCATAATCTATAGGGGACAGTAACCATATTGACATGTACAATATTTGTTAAAATTAGTGCCCAGTGCGCTTACCTTTTCAAAGATAACACAATGTTCTAATTAGCGCACAATATGTAAATTCCATTGGCAACCTCGAAAATGCCCGTGCACAATCCATTTGCTCATTTGCAAACTGCCATTCCGTCACAAGATATATTAAAAAGAATTTACCCACTCTTAAGAATTTTACATTTTGTGTCAATAAAATAACACTATATTCCGTGAACTTATTGTAAATTCACTTCATTGGTGGCTGGTCTACCCTCGGTGATGTTGGTGGATGGTCTACCCTCGGTGCTGTTGGTGGCTGGTCTACCCTCGGTGATGTTGGTGGCTGGGCTGGTCTACCCTCGGTGATGTTGGTGGCTGGTCTACCCTCGGTGATGTTGGTGGCTGGTCTACCCTCGGTGATGTTGGTGGCTGGTCTTCCCTCGGTGATGTTGGTGGCTGGTCTTGAAGTCTGTCATCTTCAATGACAGCTTCCTGTTGAAGGCCCTCTACAGCTGCAAATGAAAAATAAAATTGATAACTACTACAGGAAGTATTACACCAACTAGAAGCCTGTGGTCCACAAAGCATATGTATGTCAAAGCTAAACATCAATGAAACATTAAATCCAACCAGTCAACTCAAGCGATTTGGATGAAAAACAATTCAAAGGAAGGGAACAATTCATTGAGTATTTGAAACCTCCAGAGTAAAAATTCTTAGAATGATCATTCACGAAGGAAATAATCTAAGAAGCACTGCACATCTAGATAGAGTCTCACAGAGAAGCCATTTGAAAGTATTGACACCTGCCTGCTTTATAAGGTCAACTATGAGCCACCATGAGCTTAAATGACTGAAATCGTTCGTTATTAAATTATAAGGTAGGTAGTCTTAATAATTTCCTAGAAAAATCTTTTTTCATTCAAACATTAAAAGCAAAATCAATATCCATTGTAAAATATCTTGACATGCGGTAAAAAGGCTTGAACATAGTCTCAAAATTTAAATGTTGCTCTAATTTTGGTTTTAAGATGTCTGAATGAAAGTTATAAAATATGTTTAACACAAATATGGTTATGCTGGTATGCTGGTAAAATATTAATGTTTAGCAGTCTGTTGATCTCTTCTCAGTCGGAACAGTAGTTCCTCTGAAACTGCCGTCATATTGATGATCGTACATCGTTTCAGAGATCCCTGGAAGCGGATGGGCTTGGAGGATGCTCCCAATTTGTCTTTTGACACCTTCTGTAGGATGGTCTCTGCCAGTCTAACAGTGTCAGTCAGGAAAACCCTCACCAGCGTAACCGAGCTTGTTTCAGGTTTCCCGAGAATAGACAGTCCTAGATTGTGGGGCGCTTAGTGTGGCTCTAATGTGCTTTATACCGGCCTCGGTAGCTCAGTAGGTAGAGTGTCCGCTCCGAGATCGGGAGGTACCGGGTTCGATTCCGGGCCGCGACATACCAAAGTCGTTAACAATGGTACTAGTTGCTCCCCGCTTGGCACTCGGATTTTCGGGGTAGGGCTAGGACTGGTCGCTCCGGTGTCAGTATAATGTGACTGGAGGTGGTATCAGGTAAAAGTGTCTGGGATCTGATACCACAGTGAGGCAGCACTATAAAAGTGAGCATTGAGCTCCCTGTCACAACCAGACACCGTCGTGATATGACAGATAATGTTGAAAGCGACGTTAAACCCGAACAAACAAACAAACAATAATGTGCTTTATAGCTACTGTGCACAAGATTTCAATAAACATGTGAAGGCGGTCATTTGTAAATTAATGGGACATAGTGATCACTTTAATACATTTGGACGTGAAACCTGCGAGCTCCTGCACACGAGGGGGAACTGGTCAAAGGTATTAAGGAAAGATTCAACCACATTTTAACATTACACTTGAATCAGAAATATTTGAGCTGCGTCATGAGAAAACCAATAATCTGCCTATGCACAAATGCGCTGCTCAGATTCGCGATAACTGCGAGGCTTACCAGCGCCTTTAACTCCATGGATAGAAAAATTCCTTAACTTTCTAAATCCGAAATTTCTAGCTTATGGCAATCTCAAGTATCTGTACAGCTCGATTTGTGTCAGACCTGGTCAAAATCCACAACGTTGGGTTTATCGTGCGCGGCTCAATAATGTGGTGTCCGATTTTGACCTCAGACGGACAAAGAGTCTGAAAGCGGCATCATGTTGTAGCACGTCTAATATACATTTCCCCCGCAAATTTAGCATATGTTACCACGGACAGTATATACCAACTATTCAGTGTGAGGTCGACACCGGACTAAATGAAACTGGTCGGAAATGTGGTGACAAACCATTATTAGAAGATAACCAGAGTTTCTTTGTAATATTGTATATCACTCGAATGTAGGTCCCTCAGATAAACATTGTTTTTCCAGCAAACACACTCCAATGCGTTTGGAAGCTTTATTTATCGTGTAACCATGTATTTGTTAAAATTAGTGCCCAGTGCGCTTACCTTTTCAAAGATAACACAATGTTCTAATTAGCGCACAATATGTAAATTCCATTGGCAACCTCGAAAATGCCCGTGCACAATCCATTTGCTCATTTGCAAACTGCCATTCCGTCACAAGATATATTAAAAAGAATTTACCCACTCTTAAGAATTTTACATTTTGTGTCAATAAAATAACACTATATTCCGTGAACTTATTGTAAATTCACTTCATTGGTGGCTGGTCTACCCTCGGTGATGTTGGTGGATGGTCTACCCTCGGTGCTGTTGGTGGCTGGTCTACCCTCGGTGATGTTGGTGGCTGGGCTGGTCTACCCTCGGTGATGTTGGTGGCTGGTCTACCCTCGGTGATGTTGGTGGCTGGTCTACCCTCGGTGATGTTGGTGGCTGGTCTTCCCTCGGTGATGTTGGTGGCTGGTCTTGAAGTCTGTCATCTTCAATGACAGCTTCCTGTTGAAGGCCCTCTACAGCTGCAAATGAAAAATAAAATTGATAACTACTACAGGAAGTATTACACCAACTAGAAGCCTGTGGTCCACAAAGCATATGTATGTCAAAGCTAAACATCAATGAAACATTAAATCCAACCAGTCAACTCAAGCGATTTGGATGAAAAACAATTCAAAGGAAGGGAACAATTCATTGAGTATTTGAAACCTCCAGAGTAAAAATTCTTAGAATGATCATTCACGAAGGAAATAATCTAAGAAGCACTGCACATCTAGATAGAGTCTCACAGAGAAGCCATTTGAAAGTATTGACACCTGCCTGCTTTATAAGGTCAACTATGAGCCACCATGAGCTTAAATGACTGAAATCGTTCGTTATTAAATTATAAGGTAGGTAGTCTTAATAATTTCCTAGAAAAATCTTTTTTCATTCAAACATTAAAAGCAAAATCAATATCCATTGTAAAATATCTTGACATGCGGTAAAAAGGCTTGAACATAGTCTCAAAATTTAAATGTTGCTCTAATTTTGGTTTTAAGATGTCTGAATGAAACTTATAAAATATGTTTAACACAAATATGGTTATGCTGGTATGCTGGTAAAATATTAATGTTTAGCAGTCTGTTGATCTCTTCTCAGTCGGAACAGTAGTTCCTCTGAAACTGCCGTCATATTGATGATCGTACATCGTTTCAGAGATCCCTGGAAGCGGATGGGCTTGGAGGATGCTCCCAATTTGTCTTTTGACACCTTCTGTAGGATGGTCTCTGCCAGTCTAACAGTGTCAGTCAGGAAAACCCTCACCATCCTGATCTCACCATCTCTAAACTCAACATTGGCTGGAACCTGAAAGTATAATCACATGTTCAGTTGATTTGAAAAAAAAAAAAAAAAAAAAAAAAAAAAAACAGCATTGTTGAAAAAGTGTGGGAGTCACATTTTAATTCTCTTTATTATTAATACTACTCTTCTTCACATTTCCCAGAGTCATACACTTCATACACGCATTTCATTTTTCTGGGTAGGCAGATATAATTGGTTGGCTGACTTTCCTACAGTGTGAATTATTACTGATTAAATCAAGTACAAGTAGAGTTGATTTATTGAAAGAAAATTTCCAACACTGCGTATCATTTGAGCATTACTGTAACTGAAGTGGCTGTTGTTTCTCTCTGTATAAATGAAACAATTTGTCAGTTCTGACTCATTAAGTTGTGCATTTATTTTCCACATCATTTGAAAAATAGCAACCTTAAGGAACATTTTCCTTGTAACCTTAAAATCAAATAAATTTTAGGTCTAAAGTGCGAGAAGCGAGTAGCAAAATGTGTGTGTGTGTGTGTGTGTGTGTGATAATGTATGTAACAGATTCCCAATATTTACCTGTAGGGGATGACTGAGGACCTTCTGTACAATGAAATTTGTACAGCTGCTGGCAGCCGGCAGACAGTCGGACAGGTAGGGCAGAAGGTTGTTGTCTAGGTATTTGTTGATCTCATCCAGGAACTGATCTCTGTGTGCAGTCTGTAGAACCTGAAACATTCAATATAACAATGGCCTCGATAACAATTCCCCTATTGTCAAACAAAATCTTCTGTGATGTATTTTCTTAAGTTTGGGATTTTAATTTGATTGTGTTGAAGCTTAACGTCGCAGTCAACAACTTTTAGTCATGTTTGGATTGAGCCAATACGTCCTGGAATTAACCAGTACTGTAGGGAGTTAATGTTTTGCTCAAGAACCAACACTGTGACGCTTGTGGGTATCAATCCCAGGACTTCTCGATTCGTAGTCTGACGCTCAACCACTACGCTACTGTTCTCCCCTGGGATTTTAAACTTGAACAACCTAATTGCCTACTATTCCTGCTTTACATATTGCTTTGACATTTAGCATATATGCCTTCTGAGATTCTAAAACGCATAAATTTTTTAAAGAAAAAAAAAATAGCAAAGCCTTGTCTTTATTCAGTTAAGTGTCATCTAAAGACCTGGACCCGATTGTATCAACCGTCATTAAACTTAATAACGAATCAACGGCTAATTCGTTATTAAAACCCTAATAACAAATTAGTTAATGACGGCATTAAAATGGATTGTATCAAACGTTCATTAGCTCGTCATTAGTTAATAACGAGATAATGACGAAGTTCGTCATTAAAAATCCGATTTTTGTAAATAAACATAAAGCAGTCGTCCGTGAATAATTTCCGCATAAGAAAACTAAACAAACAAGTATGGAAAATGGAGTCGAAAGAAGATAAAAAGAAAACGCGTGGAAGAAATTTTGAATTTGCAGAAAAAGACTTGTTAATTGATTGTGCCGGGAAGAACCGGACAATCATTGAAGAAAAGCTTACCAATTCGGTGACCGTCAGTAGGAAACGGGCAGTCTGGGAGGGCAGTCTGGGAGGGCATTGGTGCCCAAATTAATGCCCTTGGGTTCGCCCAACGCAGTGTGCCAGAAATAAAGACAAAATGGTCAAACAGTGTTCAAAATGCCAAAAAGGAGAAGAGTGAGATAGATAATATCGCAAGGGAACTGGTGGTGGCCCCCACCCAAACCGCTGAGTCCATCAACGGAAAAAGTCCTTGAACTTTTTGCAGGCTCCCCTGCCTTTATTGGCCTCAAAGGGATTGAAACAACCTATCACCTTGATGGTTTGTCCTAAAGTATACTCGTTTATTGTGCTTACAGTAATAAAGAAAAAATAAATAAATATTATAAATGAAAACAAACAAATTTAAAAATCAATAATCTTATATGAAAATATATTAAAAAGTATGTAAATAAATAATTATTAAAGTCTTTAGGTAGAGTCTATATAGGTATTTATTAAGTACTATAGTTTATTTATTTATTTATTTATTTATTTACATATAGATCAATATAAGTTATGCTAGAAAATAATTAATAAATACTTTACATTATTTGCTTTTTTTATTTTCAATTTTTTATTTGGATTCCCACTCCAAAAACCGAGGTGGGAAAAAAACAAACTAACAATCAGGTACTTATACCATGAAAACATTTCGTAAGCCGAATGAGCAGCTATTTTCCCAATAGGTGGCCACTCAGTTACCTTAACGTTTCTTAAATTTGTAAACCAAGTCACCATAAAATTCAGCCATCTCTATATTTACGACGAGAGAAACTTGCCCTACAGTACGCCATTAGAATTGCTGCTAATCCATCAAATCCAGTTCATAAGGTGTCTTTTCCGCCATATATATTTCTGAAGAAGTCGCACAGCTTTACGAAAGTAAACAAAAGGCTATCCGGTCCTTTGGTTTACGGGTTGCACCACTTTTAGAATCAGCAAACATCCAAAAAGATAAAATAGAAGAACATTTTGTTTCAGAAATACCATCATGGTGCATTAGAAAACCAGAAGTTAATTTGACTCTACATACAGGGAAAAAATCCGACTCAAATCCACACCTTCTAAAAGAAAGTTTTCATCAACTACAATCTCAATTTATTGACTATCAATGTATTTATACTGATGGTTCAAAAGACGAAAACAAAGTTGGTTGTGCCACTTTTACAAACGGCAATTGCAAAACATTACTTTAACCTGATGGCTCTTCAATTTTCACAGCGGAAGCTAAAGCTATAGACTTAGCTTTAGACTTCATAAATGAAAGTAACTTAAAGGACAAATTTATTATTATTGACTCTATGTCAGTTCTACAGGCCTTAAACCATACATCATCCAAAAACCCTCAAATACAAAAACTATTAATAAAACATCATAACATCTCGGAATTGAAAACAATTATCTATTGCTGGGTTCCCAGTCATATAGGTATATATGGAAATGAGAAAGTTGATAAGAACGCTAAAGAATCGTTAAATCTAGAAGAAACCGTTTTTAAAATTCCTTATGTCAATTTTAAACCTTTTATTAACGAGTACATCTCTGACAAATGGCAAACAATCTGGAACGGAGCGAAGTTTGATAAATTGAGGGAAGTCGAACCGATCGTTAAACGACCAAAAGCAATTCATAAACTTTCGAGACGAGAAGAAATCGTTCTTGCTCGTCTCCGAATTGGTCATACAAGAATAACACATTCCCACTTATTAAAGCGAGAAGATGAACCTAAATGCATTGGCTGTGATACACCATTCACAGTTAAACACTTTCTTTTAGAATGCACTGACTTTGCAGCAGAGCGAATTTCTTGTTTTCAAGCTAATAACTTGAAAGAATTGTTCAAAGATGTACCCGTTGGAAAGATTTTATCATTTCTTAGACAAGTAAATCTGTTTTATAAAATATAATTTTTAAATCACCAATCTTATTATTTCATATATCGTTTCTTTACGACATTTATATCTTACTTAGTGTTACTTTTTAATACGAGTTCAATATATTTTAACGTTTTACCTTGTTAGACGCTAATGACCCATCAGGGTTGATGCGTCGTTAAACAACAAACAAACACCATAAAATTCTGGTTCCGAAAGGCCCTCACTTAAAAGCGTCTTTAACCCAACATTATATTTGGAAATCAATTCATAGTGTCTACGATAACATTTAGAAAAGGTTCTTCGAAGTTTATGATACCGATAGCCTTGTTGGAGAAGTTTGGCCGTTAAACATTTATTTCGAGCGTTGAAGTCTGTAACATGATTGCAGACTCTAGCAAACCTAATAAAGTGCGAAATGTATACACCATAAGAAGCACGACGAGGAACGTCACCATCCAAAAAACGGAAAATTTACTATATCAAAATCAAAGTCATCGCGCTTATCATAAATTTTAGAAGAAACAAATCGATTTGCAACGGAAAGATGTAAATCTAAAAAGGGGGCTTCGGTATCCGAGATATTGGCTTTGTCCAACTGTAGTTCAGATGGATAAATTTGATTGACCATACCTTCAAAATAAGGGTTGTTCAAAAGGTCATCAAGGTACCTAGAAGTGGAATTAAAAGCCTCGATAACATCAGCTTGATTATCATGGTTAAGAGAATCCATGAAATCTCTTTCGTAGCAGTATAAAAATAAACCAGCTACGAGAGGTGCGCAATTTGTACCCATCGGAATTCCAAACAAAAAAGCTCCTACAAAAAGTCTAATGTAGAAACATTATTCCCTATCTGCTTACATCAAAATGACCCATGTTTCAAAAATAAAGGGCAAATTTGGACAATTAAGGGGCGGTTTTGCTCATGGTCCATTCCAAAATTCATCCCTGTTTTGTGTCTTCAATAGTTAAAATGCTCTCTATGTTCCTATACATTGATTTATTTAAGGATCTACAAGATGTTTTTTTTAAATAATTTTTTTTGCTCCTCTTTTTTCAAAGTTCTGCAGGATCATTAAAAATGTTACTCAAACAAAAGAGAATACATAAAGCTTAAATCTGTATTGGCGTAAACATAAAGCTATCCCGACCGACTCTGAAATTTTGCACTGACCGTGTAGTTTTTAATGCCCTCAAAAACAAAACAAAAATAAAATAAAATAAAATAAAATAAAAAAGAATGAAAAAAAAAAAAAACTAAATAAATAAAAATATTTTCATGCCGACCGACCCTAAATATTTTAAGAGGAAAATACCTACCGACCCTATCTCGTCTTCAGCATGTTTGCGGAAACCGGGGGCGCGGAAACAGGGCTATTTTAATTTTACGCATAATATACTAGTAGATTTCCACAAGAGGGAGCTGGGGAGACGGGTTTATTGCCCGCGTGCACGAAAGATGAATCGGCTTAAACATGAAGCGCGCGTTCGGAGGGTTTGGGATCCTCAGTATTCGCTTTTCTTCTACTTGTCTTCTTTTTATTATTTATATCTTTATTTCCCGATATCGACCTTTTTGATTCCAGAGGTTTACCGCCCTGAAATATTCACTCCACGAGCCACGTGATATGATTACCGGCAGCGCACTGCTAATATATTATTATTCATTATACCTGTATAATATTGTTATAATTTTATCTTATTTTAAATTTTATTCAAATTTCAGCTTTTTTAACATGAAATAAGCTATAACGTGAAGAACATAAAATATAATGCGTCGGTAAATTAAATGTGAAGGAATGACCAACAGAAGTCTAAGCGAGACAACTTGCTTTATCTGCTCCTACAGAAATGTGTTAATTCTCTCCCTTTAAATTACATTAAACATGTTCATAAATATAGTATGTTTTCAGCAAAACAGTAAATACCCACTTTATGTCTATCCAGCTTCACAACAATAGTTCCAAGGTTTTCTTTGGCTATAGCGTTACGCCCACTCAATAATTTTTCAGTCATATCGGAATGTAAACACCGCTTTTTGGATATTAACCAATACAATGGAAGACTCGGAAGTGGCGCGTGGGCGTGCGTGCTTGTGTATGTGGGGGGGGGGGGTGGGGGGTAGGGGTATATCCATTTCAGATATTCATTTATGAACTGCTTGAGTGACGTTGCATTTGCGTATTGAATAGGAAATGGGGTTGTGAAAAATCTTGGAAAGTGTACGTTACTTTTGTATCATTTCTACTTTGCACATTTCAGAAAGTACAGTGAAACTAGTCGCCTCAGATTCCGAGTGTGTATCCCCCACAAGCTCAAGATTCATAGAAGCTGCGTTGGCAAGCAAGCCTGTCCAGCTTACTCCAGATAGCAACGCCCCTCCTAGCATGGACATGCCTGAAGGTGCCTCTTCACAAGTGTTAAGGTAAGCTGACTTCTGTAGGAAATGAAATTAATTAGAAACATGGCATCAAAATTTAAAAGACCTGAATTAAAATGACTTCAATGGAGAAATTCGGTCAGTCATTCGATCCGATACAATGCGAATTTAGATAATGCACCAAAAATTGTAGCCACGGCACAAGCCTCTGGGGAGGATGGGATCATAGTTAGATTTTAACCTTAACACAGTCTCATCAGTGTAGTAAATATCCGGGTTTTGGGTCGTGGTTATACAAATGTTAACGTCTACATTTTGATATCTTGTTTATTTCATCTTCATAGTGTTGAGCAAGACCCGGCTCCAAGTCCCAGTCCCAGAAGGCAACTTAGTAGCTCTTCTCAAAGATAATGCCCCGTTCTCACTGTTCCGGTCATCAAGAAAAACATGTCCGTGAAATGTATACCCCATTAAGCCCCATTTATAAATATAAAAACTTGAGTTTGCAAGGGTATAGCTATTTTTCGTATTTTTGATCCAAAACATAGATTGCGGGAACTCGTTAGAACCACCTCGGCGAGGCACCTACAAACAATATTTCGAGCGGAAATAAGAAAAAAAATGATTTTTTTTTTTCAATTTTTACAGCTGAAAAAAAAATCTTTGAATATGGCATGGGCAAGTTTTCGTAGTGTCTATCCCCGATTCACCCCGGTGAAGACAAGCCGGTATTCGGTGATAAACCGGGGAACTGTTACTTGTTCTCACAGTCACGGCATTACCCCGGTGTACGGTTTGCACATTTTGATAGAACCGGAGGCTCCACGATTTATTCCGGTTCTTCCCGGTTTGCTAGAGTAGCGCTACGGTTCTATCCCCGTTCGTCACGGTTCATCAAACCGGGATGAACCGGGGAGCTAAACCGGAACAGTGAGAATACTTTCTTTTCACTTTGAACGATAAAGTTTTGAGCGGGGTATATAGCATATCGCTTACTATGCAAATGTAATGCACCCAGGACAAAGAATGATGTGTGCTCTGAAGTTCACCTAGTGCATGCTACAAATATGTGAAATTTACACAATGTATGTTTTACAAAATTTATGATTACTAATGCAATGCATCTGACGATATTTCTGATTTTCCAGGAACCCAATTATTCAGTCAAAGAAAAGGAAAAGGAAAAGAGCTTGGATGTCCAGGCGGCTCAACTGGAGGTGTTACAACACCAGAAAGAAAAGTTGATACTCCAGGCTGAGACACTAAAGGTAGAAAAGGAGAAGCTAAAAGCAGAGAAACTCCATTATGGCCTCCTCAACAAGAAATTGCTAAAAGACATAAGCCTGGAAAACTGAATCAATTTATTAATAAGAAGGACCTGGGTTTTCGTTGTGTTTCTTAGATCTTGGAGCGCGGTGGCGTAGTGGTAGAGCGTCGGACACCGAATGGAGAGGTCCTGGGTTCGACCCCCACAGTTTGTGTCCTTGAGCAAGACACATTAACTCCCTACAATACTCGTCAAACCATGGAAGCGCTGGCTTCGTTCCCACATTTCCATCCCATGGGTCACCCACATAAAATAAAGAAGTTACTTACTTGCTTATTTTACCTTATTTTACTATTGGCTTATTTTGGTTTTAAAACACTTCCAAATTATCAGAATTTGATAGGGAATATTAGGCAGATTAAGAATAGTAACTTTGTGATAATTTTGGTATTTTTTTAATATATTTCTAGGTTAGGGCATAGGAAATTTACTGAATTATTATGTAAAGTATAGGAAATTGCAGCTTATCTGAAATTCAGAGATCTTTGCTTTGATTATGTAGTTTGCTTTATGTTTCATAATATGTAAATATATAGAAAAAGAACAAAAACAAACGAAATTGTATTAGTAAAAATCATTCATTTGTTGTGTGTTTCTTCAGCAAACAAGAATACGTTTATCCAAGGATGAGCCTGAGCATTGTTTGCTACACAGGGTTCCTGACTTAGCCTTCTAATTTTAAGTTACATTGACAAGATAAATCTACTCCCTCCAAGCGGATTGACTAAAAAGCTAAATCAACACAACACTAAAAGTTGCGGAATCTGTCGACCAGCCTAAGACTCAAACCTATATTTAAATCCGCGTAGCTGATCAGAATAATTTGAGACCAATTTATTTTGTTCAAGTTTTACCCGGGTTTATTAGATTTATATATATTTACATTACAGTTTAATGGACTGTTTCATAATTATTCAAGATATTTTTTCAGTGTCTACTGCAACAAGAAGAAACCACATAGCTTATTACAATCTGCGTTTTGTGTATTCTTTCTTTCAAGCATTGAAATATTTTCTAGCAACAAAGTCTCGAACACTTCTGCCATCTTCTTCCTGTCCTGTCACATTCAAGTCTCCCGCATCATCTGGCAGGTCAACATCATCATCCTCAGGCAATGGCTCTCTCAGTTGAATGGCAATGTTATGTAATACTACGCATGCTCCTACAGAAAAAAAAATCATGTGCATTTATTGTTTTTCAGTCGAACTGATAATGATGTTTGTCTGATTTATTGAAGCACGGTATATAGCATGTATAATTTCAAATCTAAGACTGGCACCATGACGTCGATTTCGTTTTCTACAGAATATAAAATCTTATACATGGACAACAATACGGTGCTACGATATGCAGATTAGCAAGAACAGACAATGACCATATTGTTGAAATTAATTCATTTTTAGAACTCAGACTGGTCCCATGTTTATTCATTATTATATAATAGTCAAGTTCATAAAGAAAAAAACAGGTCTTACCAATAATAGTACAAACTCGCTCTGGCTTCATTCTAATTTCTCCATGCAAAACATGGAACCGTCGTTTGAGCCAGCCAAACGCTCGTTCAACTTGGGTCCGTGTCTTCTTGTGTGCCGTATTAAATTTCTCCTGGGCCTCATTAGAAGGTCGCATGTAAGGTGTGAGGAGATAGGGCTTACACGCGTAGCCGCTATCTCCGAGAACAACTCCATCTTGAAGACTCCTATGAGTGGTCTCCAGCCTCGTCCTCAGGTGGCTTGTCCGAAAGATGTGTGAATCATGTGTATTTCCTGGCCATTTCGCTACTAATTCAATGAACCGCCCTGAAATTAATTTCTCCTTCGTGTTAAAACCAAATTGGCGAAGCACTTTGGTCATTTCGTACCAACATTAATGTTCAATATGATCATTTAATATGACCCTTTCATGCCTTATATTGTACTTGATTCTTTGCATTTTGTTCACCTCTTCTTCAATACATAGTGTTGTCATAAAAATGAACATACACCAAACTATACTCTATACTTGAAAAGCCGACAGTCTCCATAAGAACGTCGAACGATTTTCCTGGGCTCCGTGCAGCCTATGGATGCCCATACACAGCTGAGAAACACGTGGTATTGTTTGCATACAAAACGATAAATGATCGGGTGACGCACGATGAAATTCTGTCCAAAGAAGAGAAAAGAAATTAGAGTTTTCTGGTAGATACGTGCCGTCAATGGCGAAATTGAGCATTTATTGAATGAAAGTAACATATTGAATCCAGGTTATTTCGTTTTCGCAAACACTTCCGCCCCGTGAATATACTGAAGAAAGTTATGAGGCCACTTTTCAAACACATTTTTAATTTATAAGCCATGTCAAAATTGAATGATTTTTTTGCCTAAAGACGTGTCTTTCAAGTAAGTAAAGTTGCAAAGTGTTCAGAAGTAATTTTCTTTCACTAAACGCGTTTTTCATGTGAAAGTGCAAAAAAACAATGTTTTGAGAAAAAAATGGTTAAGCGCCATAATATACTATAAGCTCATCTTGTGAGCCCTCTGCTCAGGTGAGCAGAATTAGCATTAGGTGGTGGGGTAATTTTTCACATTTTGTCCATAAGTAATGCTCGGAAATCCAGATTTTTGCAAGAACATGTTCAGTATGGATTTAAAAGATTTGAGTGCCAAAAAACAAGCGTTTCAAAATGTTGCATTTCAAAAATTAATGAAATTTGCGAATTTGACAAATGGGGGTACCACTTTTCAGTGGGTCACCCTGCATGCTATGAGAAAGATCTGTAAAAGTTTTTCACTGCCCTTAGTCGATGAAGGATTTGCCTATTTGAAAATGTAAATGGAATTTTCAAATTATTTTCAGTTGTAAGAAAATCAATAAAGGTTAAGTGGTCGGTTAGGACTTTTGGCTAGTATATATGCAGACAACAGACTTTCTCCACCAATCTCTCCCAATTTTGGAGCTCTCAGCAGCTCTTGAAGTTAAATTGGCTACAGTTTAGACCTACTTAAAAGTCAGGTAATATTACAGCCGCTGTGCTGCTTTTAACATCACTCTTTAACTATCATGTTACATATAAACAAAGCCGATTGTGGTTTCTTGATATTTGAGTAATTCATATAGACAATCTTGCAGAGAAGTGTAGAGCACTAGTTAAGTCAAATACCTTTGAAGGTGGAGGAAGTTGACAGTCTATATAGTTAATAATATGTTGCAACAACTTATTAACTCTGGCCCCAGCTTTCCATCCGCGGTCAGTGTCAGTTGACCAGATCGGGCAGATCCACTAGGTCTACTTGGTTCACTTGATCCACTTGATTGTGTTGAGTTGGGTCCAAAGTCTGTCTTAGTTAGATTTCCTAAATATAAATGTAGATGATCTCCTGTTTTGTTAAGTGAACTTCTGAAGTACATCAGAACAAAAGAGAAAGATGTTCAAATTGACAACTTCCACTAATATTCTAAACACTACAATAGGTACAAATTTCTATTGATAAGAAAAAACAAACACACACATAAAAATGTGTTCCAAAATGATGTCAAAATTCTATGTTCTCCACAACTGAAATAAGTATGTTTACGGTTTTAATTAAATTTACTTTCAATATCTTATTTTCAGTACAATATTCATGAATATGCAAATATGGTAAAGTTTATACAGCTGTTAATGTAGAAGGCAGCAGTGTGATAATGGCAGGTAGTCGTTCAGTCTTTACCACATTTTCTACTGCTGCTTGTTCTTGTTGCAACTCAGTTGCACCAGACCCTTTACGACGAGAGAAACTTGCCATACAGTACGCAATTAGAATTGCGGCTAATCCATCAAATCCAGTTCATAAGGTGTCTTTTCCGCCATATATTTCTGAAGAAGTCATACAGCTTTATGAAAGAAAACCAAACGTCATCAAATACATATTTTTGCGATATCTCCTAAACTACGCATATGATTTTGATTAAATTATGCCATCAGATAGCCACTCCTAGTTCTTGATCTGCATGTTCCAAAACATGGGCCCAATATTCTGGCGTTCTTTCGTCAGTTGACGTCGACGTCGCTATACGTCATTACACAGGCTTTGCTGTCGTCACAATCCGTTGGGCGTACTTCCGCTGTCAGAATGACAGACGGCAGAGAAGCATACGGGAGACTGCGTCCCGTCCGTAGACCATGGTTTTAAATATTTCGACCAGCCCTGGGTCACTAAAACAAATAAATTATAATAAAAAAAACTTGACCCAGTCGAAGCTCATTTAGAATTTTTCATTTATGTTTCATGGTCCATTCCTCATCAATAAAAAAGAGAAAATATTTTGAAAATCATAGTTCGTGAAGTCATGTTTATGTATATAATTTCATTATTTCCCTTCATATATCGGCCATTTAAGGTCTTTGAGCAAGACATTTTAAGCCCCTTATAGTTCTCGTTAATGAATTCGGTAGCTCTGTTCCCAATATGACTGAAAATTATTGATGAATGGGACTTTCAGCCAGTCACAACGAAAGAACAAGTAGCCCAAGGGCAACGATCGCTCACCTGAGAGTCAAAAAGTACAGTCACTGGACAAAGTGTTTTTTTTTTCCATATATGGGTATGACGGTCATCTTGGTCAAGTTTCAGGCCTATGGCTGCAGTGGTTTCCATAGGATCATTGGTCCTGTAAAGGCTTACCCGATCTAGTTGTCACTTTTTCCCATGTTTCCATGTTTGCCTATGTTTCCAAAATCGACCTTTACCTACATTAATCACATACCTTCATCTACTCTATCAGTTGTTTGCATCTATCACTTTTCAGTTCTCAGGCTGCAATAGTTTTCAAAAAATAATATTTTAAAAGCAGATGGGCGCCTGGGGTCCATTTTGTTTTCAGAATCATTAAATTTCAGTCTTACTGCCCATTTCCTGCAAGACTTTCACTTAAAATGACATTTTAAAAGTTTTTCCCATTCAAATGCATTGACGACCTATGTTGACCTTGCCATAAAATAGGTCAAGGTCACCACAGGGTCATGTTTTATATATACATTGTAGTACTTGAGTCATCCATACTTCATGCAGTTTCGTTGAAATCGGTTCACCGGTTCTGGAGAAGGAGAAAGTTTAATGGTTTTTACCATATATGGTCATTGCGGCCATCTTGGTCATGTGACCTGGATTATTTATATATACATTGGTTCCCACTTCCTATAGATGCTTCATATAAAGTTTGGCTTTGATTGGTCAACTAGTTTCAGAGAAAAAAATATTTGAAAAGTGTGTATGGACGACAGACTGGCAAAGGTCAAGAGATTACCTTGACCTAAATTAATCATATACCTTATTCTAATCCATTAGTTGTTTGCATCTACCACTTTTCAGATCTCAGGCTGCAATAGTTTTCAAAACATAGCTAATTTCCACTTTTCCCATTATAAGTCTATGGAAACTTAAAGTTACCATTGCAACCAGAGTTCTTATCCGACTGGAATAAAAACACAAATTATGTAGAGGCTACTGTCAGGAACATGTATACAAAGTACAGGAATCATCCACTTGACAGTTTCTGAGGAGAAGATTTTTGAATGTTTTTTTTTTTTTGTTTTTGTTTTTGTTTTGCCCTTTATGGAGCCCCAGCAACCAATCAAAATAAAGGATTAGGACAAATCTCGCAAGAAACGTCAAACACTTCCAATACACTTTTCTGCAAAAACAAAATTCAAGTGTCTGCAATTTAAGCGGAAAAATAGCCGATTTCCACTTTTCCCATTATAAGTGTATGGAAACTTTAAGTTGCCATAGCAACCAGATTTCTTATCCGCCTGGAATAAAAAAACACAAATTATGTAGAGGCCACTGTCAGGAACATGTATCCAAAGTATAGGCTACACCCCCTTGACAGTTTCTGCGAAGAAGATTTTTGAATGTTTTTCGAAATTTTGCCCTATATGGGGCCCCTGCAACCAATCAAAATGAAGGATTAGGACAAAAGTCACATGAAACGTAGAGGACTACTCAATAAACATTTCTGCAAAAACAAAATTCAAATATCTCAAACAAGACAGCAAAAATAGGCAATTTTCACTTTTCTCCATTATAAGTCTATGGGAAGCATAAGTTGCCATAGCAACCAGAGTTCTTATCCGATCAAGATAAAAAACACAAACTTTTTTTCCCTCTACCCATGGATGCTCCACATAAAATTTGGCTTTGATCGGCCAAGCGGTTTCAGAGAAGATCTTTGAAAATGTGAACGGACGCACGCCCGGACGCACGCACGCACGGTCGGACGCCGGCTCGTCTACCATACTATAAGCTCCCCATGAGCCTTCGGCTTAGGTGAGCTAGAAATCTTGTCCGAAAAATAGTGCAGTAAAGCTAGATTTACCTCCCCTGTCCTTCTCACTGACAATTTGTCAAACGTTGTATTCAATTGGACAATAACATGCAAAACGCAAAGACTGTAAAACCTTTCTCCGACTGACAGTTTTCATTCATTCATTCATTCTTTCATTCATTCATTTGTTCGTTCGTTCGTTCGTCATTCAGCCATTCATTAATTTGTTCGTTCGTTCATTCCATTCAGTCACGGCGTCGATTTCTTCCTTCTTTCGTTCTCTTGTTCATTCTGTTATTGTTCGTTCATTCATGCATACGGACATCGCCTCACACTTATAAAGGCTTTCAATCATTCGTCTGTTCGTTCACTCCTTATTTTAAGACTGAAAATCTTGAACATTGTAAGAAATATTAGTTAGCATCTTTATGCTCATTCTTCACAGAGCAATCGTTTTTATTTGTTATTTTGACTTTGAAAATATACTTAAACCAAAATGTTTCAAATTATCAAAATAAATGCATGTACCTGTTGACCGACAAGATTTGTGATTGTCATTACAAACAATATGTAAACAGACGATCATGGTTGACTTACGTTTATTTTTAAAAGATTAAGGGGTCAAGCACGTTCTACGTGTATACTGACCAAAAAAGTTGTTTACTTTTTCTATGCAAGTAGAGGAAAAAATAGAAATACTTCGATTTTCAGCAGTAAGACAGTCAATTCTTTTTCTAAAACTGAAACTAGAAAATTCTATCTTGATTTACTGGATGAATACATACGATCTTTCATAAGTTCACATTTTAATTTGTCCGTATTTCCTATAGTTCATGTGATTTTAACTTGTTTTCATTGGATCTTGACACATTATTTTATTTTCACATTTACATGTTGTGTTCTCATAAATTCTCTAATCCACTACGTATAATAACTATTAAAGGTCCATAATACCTTTATTGCCAGTGAAAATATCACTGCTTCAAAGTTCTTAATTTCCAGTGAAGAGAATATATTCGCTTCCCAGTCAAGAAAATAGGTCCACCACGGGCCCATAATTCATTCTTTCAAGCCAATGAAGAAAATATATCCATTCAGGGTCTATAATTCCTTTATTTCCAGTGAAACGTATTGCTGCACCACAATTCTCAATTTCCAGTGAAGAAAATAGATCCAACATAGGACCAAACACTTATGATATCCATCATGCATGACACATCATGGGACCAACACAGGCCCCAATTATTATCAATCCACCACATCATTGGTCGCCAACAGTGCCGACGTATATTCTTAGTGCATTGGCCGTCGTCTGAGATAGATATAATATCATCGTATTTTTCCCTCCTGACGTCTGCCACCAGTTCCGCTGTGTAACCAAGCAAGCATGGTGCATTAACGTAGAACTTCGGAGTAGGAAAATATGGTGCATCGGACTCCAGGAGAAGACGATCCCTTGGAACTGCTCTCAATCCCTCACACTGCTGATGGTTAAAGTTCCTCGCCATGCCTGTAAAACCTAAGTAAGTGTTCGGGAACTCTTTCAGCCATTCTCTGACAACATCAGAATGTCCATAAAAACAGTGAAGGTGTATTGTTTGTCTCTTCCGAAGTGTCTCAGCACAAAGGGCCAACCCACAAAGAGTCACCACTCTTGCCAAGGGGTCTGTAGATATGCCTCTCAAGTGAAGAACAACTACAACATTCCTGGCATTGGCAAGGCTGAGTAACTTGAGAAACTGTCGTTCCTGGCGTGGCCAATCCAAGTGTGTGGTGTAGTCTAATACGATTTCCCCCAAAGCCACAACATTCGGGTGACTGAAAGTACGAATAGACTTAATTTCCTCATCTTCCGCCATGACGGTCGCTCCAATGGCAACGCTAACTGAATCCAAGGCCAATGTATCTATCTTTTCTGGAGAGGGATAGAACTCCATATCGCAGAAGACAGCTGTCCATCCAGCGAGGTTGACTTGATAGTCCTCTGGGATATGACCCACAACAGCCATTGTGTCTTGGAAAGATGTCCCTTGTCGAAGGTTAAGAGACCATTGAGACGATTCAAGTGGAAATGAGAATCGAACACCAGTTTGTTGGGTGCTGGTATCGGAGAAGGATTCCCGTAATGTCCCTTTTGTCCGCACTGCCATACGTTTTGAGTGTGTTTCGCTTAACTCAAAAGTTCGAGAAATCGTCTTTACTTTCTCCAAGGTGAGATTTTCTTCCTCAAGCAGTTTGTTTCGTAATTTGGTTGATGTACACGAGTTTACTTTGTCTTTGATCATATCGTCCTTGTCCTGGAACTCGCATGATATTGATAGTTTGGACAGTCTGACAATAAAGTTGTCCACTGTTTCATCTGACGATTGTGTCGATTTATGAAAAACATGCCATTCAAAGGCAATGTTTTGTTTCGGTTTAAAATAGGCAGATAGGTTTGTTACCGCATCGGCATATGTTGTTTCCTGATCTGCTAACGTTTCAAATATGTCCTGAACGTCAGATCCTGATACATGTAACAGTAAAGCACGTTTTTGCTCATCTTTGGTTATGTTCATGGCTTTTATGTAATACTCAAACCTTTTTAAGTACTGTTCCCACGCTTTATTTAAGTTGGTTTGTTCGCCACAAACTTTTAATTTTCCTGGACTGGAAATGTCCAATTTCGCAGCCATTGTTTTTCTTGTTTGTTTTGTTGTTTTTATTTTGTTTTTGTTTTTTCAAGTGATTATACACAAATACATCCACTTGAATTAATTATACGGAATTTAATCCATTGGTTTTAGTTCATTGTTTTTGTTTTGTTTTGGTCCACGGAATTAAATCCATTTCATTTTGTACTCATTGTTTTTTGTGTGTTTTTTTTTTTTTTTTGGGGGGGGGGGGTTGCGATTATTTTGAAGCATCCTCTGCGCTCCGATTTTGTTTTAGTTTATTTGAAATCACTTATTTATCCCATTTTCGTCGCCATTGTAATGTTCTATTGTGGGTATATTAAACAGTCACATGTTGGTTATATTGAATCTATTATGGTTACTAGATACTGAATGATTGCTCGTCCGAGCGCATGCAATGATAATATCCAAAAGTGCTCATGAATACTAAGCTCCGCCTACTATGATAGACACTTCATGATAAACACTACAAACAGGATGATCAGAATTTCCCACTGGGATGATAGCTTTATCATCTAGACTTTGAAACAGGGCAAAGTCCCTCCATTTACAAGCAAAGCACTTGAGGGTTTTGAACTGGCGCCTACCAAATCCAGAGTCCTGATGCTGAACACGAACTAGACGTTGTTGGACTGCATATTTTACATGAAACCTTCCCGTGTAATTACTAGCTGCTTTATTATATGGGTTTGATGGGAAGAAATTGAGTCGAAGCCATGACAATGATGGGGTAGCTGAACCAGGAGGCATTCTTTCCAAAATCTGATCCCTCAAATCTTCGACATAGATGACAAATGGTAAATATTGAATGTCACTCTGTCTGCGCTCATGAACTGCTGACTTTTCGTCTAGATACTTCTGCAATTCATCCCTAAAGGGTTCAAATTTTGGATCGCTAGGACGACCATTGTTGTTTCTTAGATCAAAAATCAAGTCACTGCCTTGACCTGCCAACAAAAATTCACAAACAGGTAAGTCAATCTCTTCCTCCTTATCTGTAAGTGATCTATTTTCAAACTGTGTCAGGAGGTTGAACATGCTTCTCAGCAGAGCTGGTTGAACTTTACATGTCTTAGAGTATCTATCTATAAAATCCTTTCTCATGCGTCGTGTCGCAAATTTCATTATCCCTTTCTTGATGCTTGTCACAATTTTGACTTCTTCATCTGCCTTTCTTTCTTTCATTTCACTTGGAATTTTCCATAATATATTAACGTAGCCTACATAATTTCCGTATCTATAAACAAATAAACTTACTCTTGCTGACAGCTGAAGACCATTCAACCACTTTCTCCGCTCTTCTTATCATATGGTTCAAAATTGCCCAAGTTAAGTGGTATATAATATGATACAGCTTCTTTCAACGCAGCATACTCCGATTTTATTGCCAGAGTTTTCCCTTCAAATATTTCGAGCGACCAACTGTCATCCAGACTTCGAACAGGTTCTTCCTTCTTATTATTGTCCAGTTCTCTTTTTCATGACTGTCATGAAATTGTGGTATTTACTCAGACTGTTATTCAGCATCACTAGAGATTCCTTGAAGTGATTGAAACTCTTGTTTAAGAGCCATGTGTGTGTGGGTGAGTCTATATTTTCCTTAAACTCTGAGGCAACCATCTGAAAAAGGTAAGAAAGTAGAAAGCAATATTATTCGGAAAAAATACAACTGATGTTTTGGAATGTATATGCACTCTACTTACACCATCCTCTGGAAACCGTTTTTTATATCATCTTTTTTTCCTTTTTTTCTGAAACACCTGAATTATTATATTGTCATACTTTCGCATTCCCATAAAGATAATCAAAATTGCCAAAAATAATATTTAGTCTAGTTTTCAAGGAAGGTAATCCAAAAATAAAAATTGCAGTTCATGTGAATTGCAAAATTTAATAGTTTCAGACTTTTTTATTTGTTAATTTTTATGGCATACTGAAATGCCAAAGTATGAAATAAAATATAAAAGTTTGATCCTTTGGAAGCAGTGAAAACGTTGAAAGGGAGGTTGTATGGGCCATATTGCGCAATTTCGGGTACTGAACCCTCGTCAGTGACCCTTTATAAACTGGCGACGATAGCCAGATAAATATACTGCAATTTCAAAATTTTACACAAGGGTAGTCTTAAGCAAAGACGCATGCCTAAACGTGGTCAAAATTGAAACAATGTTTAGAAGAAGGCTCTAAACGTAAAATATTTTGATACTCTGAATATTCTTACTGATCTCAAAGGACCGAAAGAAATAATATAATCTGCACTATGGATGATGTACGGGGAGACTTTTTAGGGCCGCCACACGGCACAACGCCAGCTGCAGTAATCGCAAATAAAATATAAAAGTTTGATCCGGCCCGTACCGGACCCGGATTAGAATAGGCCGGTCGCTCCCTCATGCGGAACCGTAAAACCCGGTCAAAAGAGGTGCCACCTGTTTGCCGTGGGTGGATACCCGTAAGCCGGAGAAGGGGATCCTGGAGGTTGAGGGACAGGCCAGAGATCTTCACCTGTCTCAACACGCCTCTTTGGCCTCGGATTCGGTGTAAACGGGAGGCCGTGGAGGCTCGACACGGTCAATCGGCTGCCATGCCTTGCCCTGAGATCTCTTCTTCCTTCTAACTTTCTCAGTATCGAATGATACGCAACCGTGTTCCAAATTTCTTCATTTAATCATCCTTTTCCCTATATCTCAGAAGGCGGTGGTTTAAGGGTCAATCGACGGGCTTGTTTTTCGGTATTTCTGGGTTACTTGGGTCTAGGTTGAGAGGCAGGGTGGGTACAACGTCTGAATGTTATTTCGGTTTTCTTTATTAGACATCTGACTTGATATTCAGTTGTTGTTAAAGCTTGGGTAGTCTGAAGTACTTTGGAATCTTGCACGGCGAGTATGACGGGTATGTAGCTTTGGCGCTGGAAACTGGAGAGCCGTTTCCGTATAGCGTCCCCTTGTAGGGCTCCAAGGAGGGTGAAGCGCATAGCCGTCGAGACTTAAAACTAAAAAAATGGATTCAATGACACACAAACGACAACGACCGGACTCCGACGACGATATAGACGCTTCGACACTGTTTAGAGCACAAGAAAATTTTCCAAAGTTTATTATTATTGAGTCAACAAATAAAGAAACACAAGTTACATCACTGTCACCTTTCGTTATTGAGAAACAAATTGAATCTATGATAGGCACACCAAAATCTGTGAAGAAATTAAAAAACGGAACATTGTTAGTAGAAACAACAAGGAAAATGCAAACAGATATTCTTTTGAAATCAAAAAAGTTCTTCAATCTACCAGTAGAGGTTAAACCACACAAAACTCTAAACTCTTCCAAAGGCATAATCAGAGACAGAAATCTTAAAGGAGAATCGGAAAAGAACATACTCGAGTACTTGGAAAATCAAGGTGTTACAGCAGTAAAACGCTTCACAGTTAAAAAAGGACAAGACACAATCAACACGAATACACTTCTTTTAACTTTTGACTCAGTTGTACCACCTAAATCTCTGAAAATCTTTTATCAAATTATTCCTGTCGATCTGTACATACCAAATCCTTTGAGATGCTTTAACTGTCAGAAATTTGGACATCATGAGGACAAATGCCCAGTTGACCCTGGGTCAGTCTGTGAAAGATGTGGTATGGGAAACCATGACCATCATACAAATCACTGCAAAAACCCCACAAAATGTGTCAACTGTGGCGGAGCTCATCTATCACGGTCAAATGAATGCGAAACATGGAAGAAGGAAAAAGAAATCATGCGATTGAAGATAACAAAGAACTTGACATATCTTGAAGCTCGAAAACAACTTGAACAGAAGCCTGAATTTAGTTTCTCATATATAGTCAAATCACTTGCTGCCAAACCAGAAACCAAAACAGCTGCTACACAATACAGTGTCGAAGACTGTAAGATTACAGAGAGTTCAAAAGTTCTCATTGCGAGGAAACCAAACAGAAACAATAATTCACAAAATCAGAACCTAACATCAAGCAAATCTCTGTCAGAACAAGCCAAAGTTAGTTCAAAACCAAACCAACCGAGTACAAACGCAAAACCACATTCTGCATCCAGTAGGGTGCAGAAGGGATCAGATGATCCCGTCCAACAGTATAACAAATTTGGAGCTCTGGCTAATGACAATGCCATGGAGATGGACGAGGTTGCCTCGCGCCCTGGTTCCCGTGGCCATCGTCCTCGGTCACCAATCACAGCTCCAAAGTAGAAGTTTCCAGTCTACATTTAAACAAAAGGTCACGCATTTAAATCTCCTCTCTAAATTATTTAATGGGTAACAAATATAAAATAATACAATGGAACTGTCGAGGTGTAAAACCACGTTTTGAAGAACTACTACTTCTTTTGTCACTACTTAGACCTTCTGTTTTCTGTCTTCAAGAAACTTTCCTCAAACCTAACGACACGTTTACTTTGAAAGGCTTTAATGTTTACAATCACATACACTTGGATTGTCTAAGAGCATCTGGTGGAAGCTCTTTACTTGTCCATTCAACATTACCACAACGTCAAATTAACCTTAAAACGGATCTACAAGCGGTAGCTGTTTCTGTTACACTCGAGAAAGAGATAACTTTCTGCTCAGTCTATATCCCTCCCTCTTATCTTTTAAAATCTGAACAACTTACTTCTTTACTTCAACAGCTTCCTTCACCCTATATGTTGGTAGGTGACTTCAATGGTCACAATGTGCTTTGGGGTTGTAATGACAATGATCCCAGAGGAGAATTAATCGAGGATTTCATCACGAAAAACGACATTTGTTTGATGAATGATAAATCTAACACTTATCTAGATTCTGGTAAAGGCACATTCTCATCCCTTGATCTTTCACTCTGTCACCCCTCTCTCTATCTTGACTATGATTGGTCTGTTTGTGAAGATCAACGTGGATCTGACCACTTTCCAATTTTGATTGAAAGCGTTCAGACTCATGATGAAGCCCATAATCCCAAATGGAAATTGAATAAAGCAGATTGGGATTTATTTCATACTTTATGTAATGAGTCCCTTACTGATACTTTTCTCTCTGATTCTTCTGATCCTATATCTGACTTCACCTCTTCTTTAATAAATATATCTGAGAAATGTATCCCCAAAACCTCGACGAACCCAAAGAAAAGTAACCCATGGTATAATGACGATTGTAAAGAAGCTATCAAACAACGGAAAGACACTTTGTCGAAGTTCTGCAAGTTCCCAACGCATGAAAATTTAAATAGTTATAGGAATTCTAGAGCAAAAGCCCGTCGGACTATAAAGTCTGCAAAACGCAAATCATGGAGAACATACGTATCGAATTTGAATTATAAAACACCCACTAAAAAAGTTTGGGACATGGTTAGGAAAATATCCGGTAAATCTAAATCTGCTTCTTATCACCATCTTAATTACAATTTCAACAATGCGAACGAAACAGCTTCCACAAAACAAGATATAGCAGATACTTTGGCATCACAATTTTGTTCAAATTCCTCAACCAGTCATTATTCGGAGGAATTTCAAAAATATAAGAAAGAACAAGAAAAGACTAAGTTAAACTTTAAGTCCTCAAATAATGAAGAATACAATACTCCTTTTAATTTGGATGAACTAAAAGACGCCATCAGTAAAGCCCATGATACAGCAACAGGTCCTGACGAAGTTCACTATCAAATGTTAAAACATCTTCCACCAAAATCACTTCTTGCTCTCTTAGATATATTTAATGATATGTGGGAAACTGGAAAGTTTCCCGAAAGTTGGGAACTAGCCACTATAATACCAATTCCTAAACCTGGAAAAGACCATGCAGAACCTAACAGCTATAGACCGATAGCACTTACAAGTTGTCTTTGCAAAACTTTAGAGAGAATGATAAATGTAAGACTTGTTTGGTACTTAGAAAGTAATAACCTAATATCTCCTGTTCAGTCGGGCTTCCGTTCTGAACGAAGTACCAACGACAATCTAGTAAGACTGGAAACCTTTATTCGTGATGCCTTTGTTGCAAAAGAGCATGTTGTTGCTGTGTTTTTCGACTTGGAAAAAGCTTATGATACCACCTGGAGACATGGTATTATGCGAGATCTACATGATCTCGGAATACGAGGCAGATTAGCTACATTTATCGAAAATTTCCTTGCGGATCGTTGGATCCAGGTTCGTGTTGGATCGACTTTATCCGAAAAGTTCGACCAAGCACAGGGTGTCCCACAAGGGAGCATCTTGTCTACAACATTGTTCAATATTAAGATAAATAGCATAATGGATTGCTTGGATCCTAAAACAGATGGATCATTATATGTAGATGATTTCTGTATGTGTTACAGGTCAAAAAGTATGAGAACTATCGAAAGACACTTACAGCAGTGCATCAACAGAATAGAAAACTGGGCCTCACATAATGGTTTCAAATTTTCCAAGTCGAAAACTCAATGTGTACATTTTTGTCAACTACGAAAAGTACACAATGATCCCGAACTTTATTTATATGGTTCTCTTATTCCAGTAGTTGAAGATTTTAAATTTCTTGGAGTTCTTTTTGATCGTAAACTTTCTTTCATTCCACATATCAAGTACTTAAAAGCCAAATGCCTGAAAGCGTTGAACTTACTGAAAGTATTATCACACACAGACTGGGGTGCTGATCGCACTGTCCTTCTCCAGCTATACCGTTCCCTCATTCGTTCAAAATTAGATTATGGATCCATCGTATATGGATCGGCAAGACCATCATATATCAGTTCTCTTGACACAGTGCATCATCAAGGCCTAAGATTAGCTCTGGGTGCTTTTCGAACATCACCTGTACAAAGCCTCTATGTCGAGGCTGAAGAGCCATCTCTATATTTACGACGAGAGAAACTTGCCCTACAGTACGCCATTAGAATTGCTGCTAATCCATCAAATCCAGTTCATAAGGTGTCTTTTCCGCCATATATTTCTGAAGAGGTCGTACAGCTTTACGAAAGTAAACCAAAGGCTATCCGGTCCTTTGGTTTACGGGTTGCACCACTTTTAGAATCAGCAAACATCCAAAAAGATAAAATAGAAGAACATTTTGTTTCAGAAATACCATCATGGTGCATTAGAAAACCAGAAGTTAATTTGACTCTACATGCGGGAAAAAAATCCGACTCAAATCCACACCTTCTAAAAGAAAGTTTTCATCAACTACAATCTCAATTTATTGACTATCAATGTATTTATACTGATGGTTCAAAAGAAGAAAACAAAGTTGGTTGTGCTACTTTTACAAACGGCAATTGCAAAACATTACGTTTACCTGATGGCTCTTCAATTTTCACAGCGGAAGCTAAAGCTATAGACTTAGCTTTAGACTTCATAAATGAAAGTAACTTAAAGGACAAATTTATTATTTTTTCTGACTCTATGTCAGTTCTACAGGCCTTAAACCATACATCATCCAAAAACCCTCAAATACAAAAACTATTAATAAAACATCATACCATCTCGGAATTGAAAACAATTATCTATTGCTGGGTTCCCAGTCATATAGGTATATATGGAAATGAGAAAGTTGATAAGAACGCTAAAGAATCGTTAAATCTAGAAGAAACCGTTTTTAAAATTCCTTTTGTCAATTTTAAACCTTTTATTAACGAGTACATCTCTGACAAATGGCAAACAATCTGGAACGGAGCGAAGTTTGATAAATTGAGGGAAGTCGAACCGATCGTTAAACGACCAAAAGCAATTCATAAACTTTCGAGACGAGAAGAAATCGTTCTTGCTCGTCTCCGAATTGGTCATACAAGAATAACACATTCCCACTTATTAAAGCGAGAAGATGAACCTAAATGCATTGGCTGTGATACACCATTCACAGTTAAACACTTTCTTTTAGAATGCACTGACTTTGCAGCAGAGCGAATTTCTTGTTTTCAAGCTAATAACTTGAAAGAATTGTTCAAAGATGTACCCGTTGGAAAGATTTTATCATTTCTTAGACAAGTAAATCTGTTTTATAAAATATAATTTTTAAATCACCAATCTTATTATTTCATATATCGTTTCTTTACAACGACATTTATATCTTACTTAGTGTTACTTTTTAATACGAGTTCAATATATTTTAACGTTTTACCTTGTTAGACGCTAATGACCCATCAGGGTTGATGCGTCGTTAAACAACAAACAAACAAACAAACAAACAAAGTTTGATCCTTTGGAAGCAGTGAAAACGTTGAAAGGGAGGTTGTATGGGCCATATTGCGCAATTTCGGGTACTGAACCCTCGTCAGTGACCCTTTATAAACTGGCGACGATAGCCAGATAAATATACTGCAATTTCAAAATTTTACACAAGGGTAGTCTTAAGCAAAGACGCATGCCTAAACGTGGTCAAAATTGAAACAATGTTTAGAAGAAGGCTCTAAACGTAAAACATGTTTCTCTGGAGGTGTTTTAGAACAAGATGATATACAGGATTTTGTAAGGAGAGTAGTATACACTACCACATGTACCTAAACTCAAATAGCACATGAACCTAATTTGTACCTACATGTATGCATACAAAGATGCAGATCAGAATGGGGATCTGCACAGTCTGAACAGTGTCTTTAATATGATTATTGCTGTAATATTTCTACTTAAGAAATAGATCAGCTCTAGCAGTGAATAGTTGCGTAATAATCACTGTTTGGAGGTCAGTTGTAAAGCAGATCAAATCACGAGCGCGCAGCGCGAGTGATTAATCTGCATTCAACTGACTGACAACGGGTGAATAATTACTCAACAATTAACACACTAGAACTGATCTGTTTCGATTCTTACACGCAATAAACGAAATAAAATCATTTTAAACCTTGAGGTTCTTTATTTTTTCCACCATTACACTAAAGAAATCCCGCCAAACATTTGACTGTACCGCAAATATTCACATACGTTTGTTACGTTTTAGCACGTTGATATGACGTTACAACGTCTAACGCCAATGGAACGTGACTTGTGGGATAGCTGACGTCATAATTTAATAAAAATGGCGTCCAAACGGCGCAAAGTAACGTCACACTCATTCGCCCAGTGAAATTATCGCTCATGCAAACTTGTCTGTGAAATGTAAATCCCATTACACACCACCTTTTTGATAGTGAAACTGGGGTGTACACAGATTGTTGGTACATCTTAGAACCACCTCACCAAGGCCGTTCTAATATGTACCAACTGTGGGGTAAGCATTATTTTCCTGTCTTAAACATTGACTTCTTGATCCACACTTCCAAGCTGGTACTGGTTACATAAAATGAGTGCAATGCAGCTACTCCAGTCTCCTTCGCTGCGCCTTGTTTGCTGAACAAAAACAATTATAGTTTTGGGAGGTCCATATAGAATAACATTTAAACAACCCAAAATGTCAACACCCATGCCTAATGTATTAGTTGCAATAACTACCCTCAGTTTACTTTCTATACTTAATGCAGATGGATAGTATTGCCTTTTTCGTCTTATCTGTTGTTTCAGAATGAAACATTTCAATAATAGAGGGGTCCACCACCTCTCCAGTTAAAAAGTTAAAAATGTCTCCAACATCTTTAATTGAGTTACAAAAAATAATACACCGTGGAAATGTTCCCTGTTCTTCAATTTAGGCATCATCCAACCAGAACAATGCACTATCTAATGATTTGTCTGTCCTGCATACTCTGTACTTGATATTGGGCCGATCTGGAGAAGTGCTAATTGTAACTGCATTTTCTGAAATTAAGGAATAATAAAATTTTTTCTTCAGGGTTAATGTACATGTTGCACTAAGGGTCATGGAATTAGAGACCTCAATTCTCCTACGTGCCTGAACCACTTCCTGAACACTTTCGTCTCATCTTTTGTAGAAAAAAAAACACCCCTGAAAAAGTTAATTCCTAGCTATAAGAAAGTCACCTCGAACTATTTTATGAATGGTTGGATGGTTGGACATGTATAACAAAAATGCCTATTTTTAGCCGCGACACGAGAAAACCAAACTTGTGGTTTCCAATTAGGTTTGACACACACCAAGCTATACAACCACAGTAAATAGTTATAGGTTCGAATTTTCGGATAAAGAAAGAAGAGGATGTACTATCAAAAGAGCTGATCAGCTTTGCTGTCCCCTCAAAGCTGATCTGCCCATTTTTTTTTTATTTATTTTTTTTTTTTTTTTTTTTTTTTTTTTTTGCATTTGCAAACATTGGTTTTCTCATGATGCCGTTCATATGTATACAACGTTTTTTAAATTCGATGTGAATGTGATTATTAAAGGTAGTCTTTCATTTTATTCCTTTTCCACAAATCTTTGATGAATTTAGACATGGGCACCAATGTAAAATTCATGAAAAGTACAGTATTAAATATTGACAATTTAATATTTGAGCCTCCTCGTGGGAAAACCAACAATCAGCTTATGCGCAACCAACGGTGCAAAGCAGCTTCGCAGTAATTACATGGATCGTACAATTCCTCATCTTCCTAAACCCAAAAATTCCAACCTCTAGCCATCTCCAGTGCGTGTGCAGCTCAGTTTGTGTCGGACCTGTTCATAAACCACAATGTTGGTTTTCCCACGAGGCGGCTCATCTGAGTTATGATGCATCTTCGAACAGAACCTGGAAGCAGTTGGCAAATATATATATATAGCTATAAATAGTGAATAATAAAAATAGGGATAAAATCCGAGTATTAAGTGTGCTGATATCACTTGATATCGGCACGCTTACTTGATATTGCATCGTACTGGGATGTCCTCGCATGTTGCCGTTACATGACATTACTTTAGATGATGTCACTGGTAATGACGTCGCGGTGAAAGGTTTCACTCAAAAGCGCAAAATCTGAAAATTACATCATATAAAATTGCTTTTAACGTTATTTACGACGAGGCTGTCAGTAAAAATATTTATAGCTGTATGATAAAAGGGTTATCGCACTGATATCGGTGAATATTGTCCCTTGTTGAGGTATCTTCAGACGCTCGCAAGCTTCGATATCACAACTCGGGACAATATTCACCGATATCGATGCAATAATCCTATATTATTGACCGTTCCAGTTCTAGGTTTTGTGTTTTGGTGCTGATTTCTATGCCGTTTGCACCGCATGATATATAAATTTAAGTTTGGTTATCTGAGTAGCCACCTTTCGGAGAAATAGCTACTCACTCATCTTACCATAACATTATGAAAACTTGCCCATGCAATATACAGCAATTTTTTCAGCTGTAAAACCTGTCTGATAGGGCAGGCACGATTAATTGGATAATTCCATTTGTTGACGAAAGCAAGTTTTCTCATAATGAGTATCTAGTCATGATCTTGGCCAAGAGTACAATGATTTTTTTCCGAATCAGTGTCCTCTGTATCCTCATCTGACCCTGGACAAGGGATCCTGTCTTTGGTGGTATTGTCTGTGGACAAGTTTATATAATAAGCATGGAACTCTTCTGGTATAATTTCTTTCTGACACAGTGAAATATATATGATTTCTTTTTGCACTGATATTGGAAGCTTCGCATAGCAGATGTTCAAATGATCTGGCCAGTTGGAATTTTACCGTTTTGTCTGGTAATGACAGCAATCTGATTAAAACCAGATGTTTCTTCTTATTTACATACTTTAACATCTGACAGATCGGAGGTCATCTTCAAGGACCCTGGATAATCCGAAATTTCTATTTTAGGCGAACCAAAACGCTCGTTGCATACTCAGTTTGGTTAACGTCACATAATGGCGGCGGTTGTTAAAAATTTGAGTGAAGCGGTTGATTCCGTCCTTAAAAACGTGAATTTGTCGAAACTGAAGCAACACCTGCTTGATATAGAGGATATATAATTTACTTTTTTAGGTGAATACCAAATATGTTTCATCAAGTGAGTTGAAAATTCAGATGTTTTCAACTCACAATATGAAATGTATTCGGTATTCACCGATAAAAAGTAAATTTTCGTTTTATTTTATACAATACATGGCATTTTCCCATTCTCAAGAGAGGCGGGGAAAATGCTTAAACCCAAAATCTTTGAAATGACAAATAATGTTGGTACCACATTGTTCCTTACATTCTAACTAAGAAAATGGATAGCCACACTTTATGCTTTTGATCATAAATAACGGAGTTATAGACGTTTGAATTTCTGAAGTGAGGCACATTTCATGACGTCAAGTGAATGGAAACGCCAGAAGTAATCTCAAATCTACAGTGAAAATATCGGCTGATATCAGTCACTAGTGAAAATATTCATATCAATTCTACAATGAACATATCACTTTTATTCATTTTTGATATACATTGATTTCACTGCTAAGTATAAAAAAAACATAGGATATGTGTTCGAACTGTATTATATTCGAAAATGCTGTTTTGAGTAACATCTTGCATGTCCTTCAATTAATTATGACATACTTTTTTCACTCTAGGATGTGATCCTGATACAGACCAGAAGATTACCAAGGGCAACATTGATGTTATTTTTGCATCACCAGAATTGCTTGTTGGAGATGTGCAGTTTCGAGCACAACTTCAAACCCTGAATGTGTCATTGATAGTTATAGATGGGTTCTATACCATTATGACCTGGTGAGCAATATTTGTAAACATACAAAACTATGCAAAGTGAAAAATAAATAATGACCAGGGCGCAGAATTACAATGCTTCCTTAACGTTAAGGCCCACCTTAGTTAAGGTGGCAAATTTCGACACGATATTGTACCGTTAAAATCAATAACTGTATTTACAAAAATATACAGGTGTGTAGAATAAAATGTTATTTACATAATAAAACATATAAGTTTGATTTCAGTAAGTTTTAAATGCATCTTTTTGGATGCTGAAATTCGCCACCTTAACTAAGGTCTACCTTAACGTTAAGGGAGCATTGTAATTCTGGGCCCAGGAACTGAAACAATCAAAATCCCACCCTAAAACCCTAGGTGGGATAAAACAAAAAATCACAGATAGGTACAAGATACAAAGAGAACATATCAACACGAAGACATATCCATGTAATGTATACCCCCTCATACCCTACACTGGGGTTTGCAGGGGTAAACCTAGTTTTCCTAATTTTGATCCAAAACATTGATTGTGGGTAAACGTTAGAACCGCCTCGTCGAGATCTGAGATCAAATACTGAGCTGTCTGAATACTTTTTTATCATTTTTTTCACTACAAGTGCACCAGATTAACATGTAAGAATGGTAATATGATATTTCTGAGATGATTTAGCAAAAGTGGCCATATCATATTTAAAGTATGAAATTTGCCACAGCCTTTTTCATACTATTCATATGATTTTCATATTACATATATTACCAACCTTATCTGTTCCTTTGACAATGTTCAATCACATTTCTGTAATAAAGAGCATGGCTGTTGGCAATCAAGTGATTTCTTCGCAGTTTTATCAACACATACATTGTAATTATTATATGTATCTTGATTTCTTTGATAGTATCTCATTTTCCTCTATGTAATGGTTGATTGATCTTTTTAGCTTTTTACCCTTTTCTGAATTGCAAATAGGTGTACACACATCTAAATCATCATGGAATAATTACAACTGTCATAACAATTATCCATTTCCGGCGTTTTGATTGGCCAAATACGGTCATCTGACCTCCTCAACGTGTCATTCATTTTTCAATGAACACAATGGATATTCATGAGGTCATCGGGACTACTTTTTTGTCTCAAAATGTAAACAAACGATCGATTGATCGCGTCAACGGATTGTTTAATTAATTTTTTAATAAAACAATAAAAAACTGAACTCAGAACCGCAGTGCTCGTCTTGTTTTCTCTCCATTTTACAAATTTACCAAGTTTAGCGTAGTTTCTTGCGTTCACGAGTGCGTCAAGTCTACAACAATGGCCGACGCATTGGGAGAATCCCTGATGAAATAATGTCATTTGGCGTGTCACCAGTAAACTACATTCAGATTTAAAATTGCTGTCGGCGTCAGTTCAATCCGATCTTGAATTATTCGTGAACATTTTTGGGAAGTTTGAACTGCACATGCCTGACTAGATAACTACTGTCTGTACACCAACTTTCAGAAACTGCAATTTTCAAAATCTCACTTTTAAAGTCTTTTCTGAAAAGCCAACAGAAAAGTATGACCATGTCATCCTTTTGCAACCCTTTCGAATAAAAGATTTTCTGCGTGTAATGTTCCAGTCAACAATTTCTCATTCACCAAGAATATGCCTCTTTAGAGAGCTTTAATTGTCTTGCTCGAACCAAGGACCTGTCAATTATGATGATCAGAAATTGATCGACTCAGAATCAGAAGATAGATAGAATCCGGACTCAGGGGCTCAACCACTGAGCAAATGCACTCCTTGATTTTTATTATTGTTATTATTATTTTGCATCAACAACTTCAAACATCTTTGCCGTAGGCGGAAAAGTTCCTGTCACATAATTAAGCAAAAAACTTACCTCAACAATATTGATCATCCTGTATGCCTGTTTCTCTATAAAGATGACATTTTGCAATTTATTATTACCCCGGCATTTATGCCGACGGGTATATAGTTTTCGCTTTTCCGTTCGTCCGTTCGTATGTTTGTTCGTTCGTTCGTTCGTTAGTTCGTTTCTTCGTTCGTAATTCCGGAACGTTCGTAGAATTTATGTCAAAGTTTTGGTTAAAGTTTCTCTAGAGGTGTATATCTCATGAACCAATGGTCAGAAACTATTCATATTTGGACCATAGGTACCCTATAGGGTTTGCTTTGTTTCCATGAGTTCGGACCCCAGGGTCCATGCCCGGGGGTGGGGCTGGAGGTCAAAATCTAGGTCACCTTTAAAATGTGCTGTTTACAATGTTAATGTTTATTCTCTCAAGTTCATATCTTAACAAACAATCATAGGAATGTATTCTTATATAGTTCATAGATACCCTTTAGGGTTTGCTTTCATATTTAATGTCACAAATCCTGGTTACCGTCCCCAGGGGTGGGGCTAGAGGTCAAAATCTAGGACACATTTTTATATGATATATACCATGATAAACTTTCTGTAAGTCTGTTTTATTGACATCCACTAAGTCTTGCCAGAACGCATTCATACTTAGACCATAGGTACCATGTAAGATTCAGACTCTAGGGTCTACCTGCGGGGGGAGGAGTGGGGGGGGGGGCTAGAGGTCAAAATCTAGAACTTCTTTAATAATTGTATTTTCTGTACTTTTTTACTATCATGTTAAGAAATCATTCATACTTGCCCCATAAGTACTCTATAAGGTTTGCCTTGTTTCTAATGACATAAGACACTAGGGTACATGTTGGGGGTGGGGCTAGAGGTCAATCCAGGACCGAGGACCTGACCCAAAATGTCCGCGCTTATGTCCTAGATTGGGTATACACGTCAGCTCTGTATACCGCTTTAAAATAGATATGTCATTCTAAAACTACACTTCCCCATCTTTGTATGTAAAGTACTTTACACTGCTTATTTCTAAAATGTACTTGATGAGGGTGCTGTCTTTCGTTGGTGATGTGAGGTTCAATGTCAGGGGTGAGCATGTGCCGGGTTGTTTAGGTAGGGGGTAGGGAAGGGGGCTTGGTGGTTTCTAGAATGTACTTGATAAGGGTACTGTTTTTCGTTGGTGATGTGAGGTTCAATGTCAGGGGTGAGCATGTGCCGGATTGCTTAGGTAGGGGGTAGGGAAGGGGGCTTGGTGGCTATCAGCCGGGGGTATACGTGCCTCTCAATGCACTTTTTCTAGTGAAAAGTAAAGTGCTTGTAAGTCAATTCAAATCCACTGCATAACAAAGCATTTTATTTCATATATGCTACTATTTTCAACAGTGCCTGTCATGTCGTGTCACCATCTCTCTTCCAAGCAGTCTTGATCTTTTAATCTTTTACCTCCTAAACCCAAATCGTCATTTAGGCATTTGAAGCAGGGTATCCAAGAATTTCATAGAAAGTATGTCTTGGTTCCGGCAGATAAAGCCGCAAACAATGTTGTTGTCGTTTGTAGACTTCACTACGTTAACACCTTAAAACAGGAGCTTGATGGTACCAGGGCTTATCTGGAGACAGATACTGATGAGGTGTCTGTAGTAAATGCCCACTTAAACGATTTACCTGTTAAGTTTTCTGTTTGTGTCAATGAAGGCCAAGACAAACTTCCTACGATGTATTGGTTACCTAAGCTTCACAAAAGACCATACAAAGCTAGATTTATTGCAAATTCTAGCTCTTGTACTACCACTGAACTTTCTAAATTATTAACTTCTTGTCTTACTGCTATCAAATCTCATGTTATAAGATACTGTGAGACAGTGTATGAAACTTCAAATAAAAATTGGTTTTGGTCAATAAAAAATTCTGGTGAGGTGCTCAGTAAATTGAAGTGTAGAGGGTTCCGTGCGACAAGCTTGTCCACATATGATTTTTCTACTCTGTATACAACATTACCACATAATCTAATTAAAGAAAAACTTCTGGATTTGATAGAGTGGACCTTCAAAAGGGCATTAAAAAACTATGGTTCACTTTATTTGGCATGTAATGACAGAAAGGCTTTTTTCACTTCCTCTGACCAAAGTCGGTATACCCTTTGGTCATGTCAGAATGTGTGCGACGCCTTATCCTATCTCTTTGATAATATTTATATTAGATTTGGGACCAAGTTATACAGACAAATCGTTGGAATTCCGATGGGTACAAATTGCGCACCTCTCGTAGCTGATTTATTTTTATACTGCTACGAAAGAGATTTCATGGATTCTCTTAACCATGATAATCAAGCTGATGTTATCGAGGCTTTTAATTCCACATCTAGGTACCTCGATGACCTTTTGAACATTGACAACCCTTATTTTGAAGGTATGGTCAATCTAATTTATCCACCTGAACTTCAGTTGAACAAAGCTAATATCTCAGATACCGAAGCCCCCTTTTTAGATCTACATCTTTCTGTTGCAAATGGATTTGTTTCTTCTAAAATTTATGATAAGCGCGATGACTTTGATTTTGATATAGTAAATTTTCCTTTTTTGGATGGTGACGTTCCTCGTCGTGCTTCTTATGGTGTATACATTTCGCAACTTATTAGGTTTGCTAGAGTCTGCAATCATGTTACAGACTTCAACGCTCGAAATAAATGTTTAACGGCAAAACTTCTCCAACAGGGCTATCGGTATCATAAACTTCGAAAAACCTTTTCTAAATTTTATCGTAGACACTATGAATTGATTTCCAAATATAATGTTGGGTTAAAGACACTTTTAAGTGAGGGCCTTTCGGAACCTGAATTTTATGGTGACTTGGTTTACAAATTAAAGAAACTTAAAGGAATAAATGATTTTTCTCTTCAGTTCGGAAAAAATCATATCACGTTACAGACGTATAGGTTATAACTTGAATGTTATGCGACAGTCTGCATGCTTAGTTTTTAACCCAATCATGGTTGATAACTATGCTGCCTTCTTTAATTGCACGCCGGTGGGTCGGGCGTCAGACTCTATGATGGCCCCGACTTAAAGCTATTCATTTTAGTTGGTTGGGGCCGGAGCTTCTTGTCTGTTGCTTGGCCCACCGGGGTCCAACTGGTGTTTTTCTTTTGCTCCGGAGTTAGTAGGTTATTCGGCGCCCAGGGATCTCCATCGTCGGGCAGCTTACTCAATCTGTGAGTCCTGGTTTTTGATTCATCAGGATGTTTATCATGATTTATTTGTTTGTTCTTGATGATTCATTGACTAGTTAGAGATTCACCACGAGGACCGAAGAACTAACTAAATGTTGTGAACCACTGCAGAAGCTGAGGGTGAGGTTAGGTACCTGTAAAACCGGTTTAAGCCCGCCAGTAACTTTGTGTTACTGATCGTTCCAAGTCGATACTTCTGTGGTGGTTCTTTTTGTTTTATGTCTTGGTGTTTAAAATTTTTTGTGCTGTTGGCGCCTTATGTATGTTTTCATATTTTTAGTTAAGTTAAGGTAACTGAGTGGCCACCTATTGGGAAAATAGCTGCTCATTCGGCTTACGATATGTTTCATGGTATAAGTACCTGATTGTTAGTTTGGTTTTTTCCCACCTCGGTTTTTGGAGTGGGAATCTTTTTCTGATTGCGCCTTTTCCTGATCGTTGCCTACTTGTACCTTTTTTTGATTGTTGTAGAGTTCCAGCAATTCATGACAATGTCATGCAAAATACTTGTTAGGCGCTTTGAATCTGGTAACCTAACAAAGCATTTTACTACATCTGAACTGCCGCAAGTGTTGAATATTCTATCTGCTGTTGCGTGATCCATAATTGAATGCCTTCCTCCATAATTTGTATAAAAATCACAGTATAATATGCTTTTCATGGCTGTAAAAACAAACAAATTTTAAACAAAAATTCTGATATTTCCTGTCAATACAAACAGCAGGATTTCTTATGCCACACCTCCTAATTAATTGTTTCAGTTGCATGCAGGACTGAAGAATCCTGCATCATGTACCTTCGCCAACTGCAACTTCTATCGTCGATCAATTTCTGATCATCTTGGGTAGCTTCACAATGAACAAGCAAATTCAGAGAATTTATGTCCCCCGCCTTAATTGTTTAGTTACACAAATATATCTGACAATAATGTATATCCAAATCACATGCATTTACTTCATGTCACAGTGTCAAACATTAATCTGAGGATTATATTCAAACCACATGCAAATCTTCAAATCATGGGCAGGACATCTGTACAGTTTGAAAAGAATCAGAATAAAACTGAGGGAGGAGTTTGCACACAAGGTACACTATGTCCATTCACTTTCATTGTATAAATGCCTGAAAAACGACTAAGTTCAAATTGCGAAAAAGTGTCAAAAATTAACCTGAGGATTATATCCAAAGCACATGCATACCTTCAAAGCATCATCAAGACATCTGTAAAGTTTCAAAAAAATCTGAATTAAAAACTGAAGGAGGAGTTGCGCACACAAGGCACCCACTGTCCATTCACTTTCATTGTCAAAATACCGAAAAACGACTAAGTTCAATTTGCAAAAAAAGTGTCAAAAATTAATCTGAGGATTATATCCAAACCACATGCACATCTTCAAAGTATGATGAAGACATCTGTAAAGTTTCAAAATAATCGGAATAAAACTGTAGGAGGAGTTGCGCACACAAGGTACCCACTGTCTATTCACTTTCATTATCAAAATGCCCGAAAAAATGACTAAGTTCAAATTGCAAAAAAAGTGTCAAAAATTAATCTGGGGATTATATCCAAACCACATGCACATCTTCAAAGCATGATGAAGACATCTGTAAAGTTTCAAAAGAATCGGAATAAAACTGTAGGAGGAGTTGCGCACACAAGGTACATACTCCTATAGGGGGACGGAAGGACGGACGGAAGGACGGACGGAAGGACGGAAAGCCAAAAACTATGTCCCTCCGCTTTTCTTCGAAAGGCGGGGGACAATAACCGAAATTAATGCTGGTTTAACTGGTCAAAACAAATTTAAGCCACGTCGTGTAGAAAAATGTTTTGTTTTTTTTCCATGAAGAAACAAAGGTACCCATCCTCTCTCACAGCTATACAATAATTGCGCAGCTGACCAGCATCTTTGTTGTTGCTACAAATCCTTGAAACTTGTCTGTCAAGACTAAAATTTCAAATCTCATTCTGGCAAGAGTTTAAAAGTTATTTGAGCCACCGCATGGGAAAACCAACAATCTGCATAGGCGAAAACAAAGGCGCAGATCAGCTTCGCGATCAGCTCCTTTGTTTTCACTACACGGATAGTACAATTCCTCTTCTTTGTAAATCCGATATTTCCAGCCTCTAACCATCTTCTATGACTGTACAGCCCGGTTTGTGTCGGATCTGGTCGGAATCCAAATTGTTGGGTTTCTCACGCACAGGCTCATTTTTGATTTTTTGTGGGCATTTTATTCCTTTGATGTTAAACAATTATTTTATTCTAAATTTATATTTTTGACGTTATTTATAGAAATCAGGGAAACCCAATTTGCTTATGTCCTCGAAGTTCGGTTACGCCAGTATACATCTCGGTTTGTGTCAGACCTGGTTCACAACATAAACATCGTTTTCTCATGACAGGGCTCTTTAAAGAGTTAGACTGTTTCAATGTTTTTAACTCATGAAGTGTTTTCTCATGACAAGACTCATGTGTTTGGATTTGATCAGAGGATGGGGGGATAGGGGGGCTGCGGGGGGAGGCTGGGATGCACACACAACATAATAATAGACGCTAGAATTGGTGGTGAGAAGCGAACAGAAAAATGTAAATTTTGATGAGATTTGTGTAAGTTTAGCCGTACTTCTACAGTTTGATGCTGCTCGTCGGCACTCTCATTGTCTCAGCTCAGGGAGAAAATGCATGTGGTTTATAGCTCAAATCGGTGTCTACGAATTTCTAACCGGCAATGTCAGCCGACAATTTGACGCCTTGAATTAAATGATTTCAAGTATGTTAATTATCTATTTTGAAAATAAATCACTTACCGTTTAACTTATATTAATAATCCAGTCTTACAGTTTCTTTCGTGACATGCACCCGCCATCTTGTGTCTGTGTATTGGAGATGTATTCATGCGCGCGATGACAGGTACGATGACGTCAGTTACAATTCAATTTAATTAAAGGGACAGTTTTGACAAAATAATTTCAACATCAAGTTGTAATTATAAGAATTGAAAGTTAATTTTTTGCGTTTCACTGAGGTATGAAATGTCGGTAAAATTACATCTAATTTTAGATGTAATTTTCCCGACATTTCATACCTCAGTGAAACGCAAAAAAAATAACTTTCAATTCTTAATTACAGATCCACATGAACTTGTATATCTGCCTAAAAGAACTGTCTAAGGGCTTGATTTCGTGTTCTTGGCATGCTGTCATTGCAAATATGAAGACGCCTTAAAGTAGATGAGGGAAGACCTGAGAAACTGTCTTTGGGCCTTACAACTTTTTTGCCTTGACTTGAATCATCCGATGGACAGTCAGTAGTGTATTAGATTTGCCTGGAGGCACCAGCAGCCCTTCTATTTCTGTAGGCCCCAATGGGCGGCGACTTAATGGCACTAGCTATTTACAAAATGTCTATATTGTTTCAGACAAAGAAGTTCTTACAATAAGTATAACTGACCCAACATCGATAATTTTGTCAATCCTGGAAATTGTCGTGAAAGTTTATGCTGCAGAAATAATAACCTGATTTGCTACAGAAGGAGTTTCAGATGACTTCATTTGCTTCACCAACATTCAGTCAGTGCTCCAGCATCGTCTTTTAGCTATTCTTCACCGGCCGTCTTAGAGTGGGATGAAGCTGAGCCCATTGCTCAGCGCACAAGGGCCAAAAATGAGTTTGAAATTCTATTAAGACTCATCCACACACAAAATGTCATACTGTACAGCAGTAGCATTCTGAAATATAAAAAGAACGTGTGCGGTTGTACATCAGGATTCATCAAGACGTTCACAACCGCATACTTTAGTCTGGATCAGGCCATGAACTGGTTTCCAACATATTTTACGCAAAGACTAAAAGAAAAAACTTCGTTGGGAAAACTGTTTCGTAAGAAAGCAAGAAGTATAAGTCACCGTACACATTTGTAAAGGTGGTAACTGTTTCCCAGAGTAGAGAGTTCAGGTCACGTGACATCACGCTGTATTCATACCAATAATTAGCCAAAATTGGCTGTTTTCATCTTGCCATATTTTTTTCAAAACGTCATTGTTTTCATAAGATTTTATTATTTTGGTGAAAAATAAACATTATTGTATTTATTTGCGAAAGAAAAACGGCGATTCCCTACATATTTCACGAATAATTGCTTTCTGAATGCAAACAGTTTTGCCCGGTTTTGGCAGCGACGTTCGGACGTGACCGATTTATTTTAGCTGATTTACTGCGAGTGATGTGACGCGATAGGTTTTCCGCAAGCGGATACGAGGCTAATACTGACAGAAAAAAAACAATCAGAATAAAGCTAACGTCTCGTGCTTCGGTTTGGTTGTTGGCTGCAGAAAATCCGTTTGGTAATAAAAAAGTTACGACAATTTAAAGAATAAAAAAGCAATTTTCGTTGGTAAAACGATTTTTTCAGAGATTAGTCATCCATAAATGAAAAAAATAGCATTTTTTGTCTAAAAGATTATGTTGAAATATCACCGCCTGAACGCAATAATTATCGCGGAAACGGTTTTTTTTTTTTTTTTTCAGACGACGTATTGTGTGAGATTTGCGACTAGTAGTTTCGGCCCTGGAAAGTTCACTGATTCGACAACGTTCCGTTATGAATGTGTAAGAGCCTTTGCATGATAAATTAATTTTTATGAGTAAATATAATAGATATTTGGCTTTATATATATTAAAGTGGGACTTGATTCAGTGCAAATAAATTATAAATCAGAAGTGGCCAATGTTCCATTTAATATTTTTGGGCCTGCAATCTTTGGGACTGTCAACGGCATAAAATAAAAGTAAAATGTAAGCAATGAATAATCAGGAACTGTCCAAATCATAAACATATACACATGCCTGAAACCCAAATAGGAACTAACTAAAGTAACAAATAATCAAAAATATAGTAAGAACACTTGGTGAACTGAGGGAGCAGCTATTTCCCTAAATATGGCCACTAAGCTACCTTCACCGAACTAAATATTATATGTAGATCTACAAACATGAGCCTTCGCATAAGAAAAACAACAGTTTGGGTCTAGGACCTGGTCTGACAGAAACAGGGCTGCACAGAGTACAGTTAAAGGCTTGAAATTTCAGATTTAGAAAGATATGAGTGTTAGTACTCTCCACGGTGAAAACAAAACAAATGACCTGACCAGCAGCGCAGTTAATGAGCAACTAATCTGTGGCTTTGTTTGGACTTTTGCAAATTGTTGGTATTCCCATGCAGTTTGTTCGCATATCTATCTCTCATGTCTATACCGAGTTGATCATAATGAAATGACACCACTAAAATAGACATACAAAAGAAAAACGGAATGAAAAACAACAGAAGTACCGCATTTGGAACGGTCAGTAATTATACTACTGTCTGCACACCATGTTTCAGAAACTGCATTTTTCAAAATCTCATTTTTTTCTGAAACACCACAAGAAAAATATGACAATGCCCTCTTTGCAACCCAAAAGTCGTAAAAAGTGCCACAAAATTTTGGAAATGGTTCAGTAATATGATAATAATGCCGAAAAATTATTTTGAATCGGCCTTTTGCATGTGCAAGGGGGGTAATCCAAACACTTAAACATTAAAAATCAAGCAAATCTGTGGAATAATTTTTAGAGTTTGGCGCTCAGCTATGCATACATTACAAATTTGTTTTGGTTTGGTGCATTTTAAATGAAAAATAAACAATTTAGTTTTTTTCCGGGAAAATAGTTATTTCCCTTGCTGATAATTTACAATGTAAAAAGCCCTATTCAAAATTAATTTCTGGCATAAAATTGTTATTTCTGAACAGATTTTCAAAATTCTTATGGCACTTTATGACATGGTCTTTCAAAAAAAAAAAAAGTGAGATTTTGAAAAATGCAGTTTCTGGAGGATGGTGTTTAGCATTAACGTACAACGTCGAAAACTATTCATGAGCCTGCTTCAAAAGGGAATCGATGGGAAATTTCTTGTGTACATTACTTCGGGATCAGTGTGGGGATGGAATTTTTTATTACTCCTGACGTAGCAGACATTTTCTGTTTGATGTATGCCGACGACATTGCAAATTGCGCTGAAACGGGAATTAGGCTGCAGAGACAAATAAATTTACTTGCTGAATTTTGTAATTGCACAAATGTTTCATGATGTTAACTTTTGTCCATGTAATATTAACAATTCATATCAGTGTTACAAACTCATGCTTGCAATACATCGTGTGAACATGGAAGTATGAAGTATAAATCTAAACAAATACAGGCGCAGGTATGAATTTAGGATTCAGTATCACAGAATGCTTGCCTTTACATCCTTTAATGTTCGGTTGCCGCAAATGATGGTGTAAAAACCGTAAAATGATTAAAACGGATTAAACAAAATATACATACATACATTCTTGGCACTCTTGAAATTGAATCTAGCTAAAATAGAGAACCTACAAAACACACAAGTAAAATTAGCCAGAATATTGTATTTAAAAATGGTTTACAGTATGGTATTCGTCTGGCTAAGTTTAAAATAATCTAAAATATATCTCTTACCTGCTTCAAGTCGGAACGGGGCGGTCACTTGAATCATGGTAGACTCTGGAGGCTCGACGAAAAGTTATTCAAATAATACTAAATGAACAAATATTATAACAACTAAAACTAAATAAAAGATGATCCAGAGATCGCTGCTATGTTCCTGTATGCCTTATTTAATACTTTAAAAGGGCAAATGTACATATATACACACTGAACAAAATGTATTTTAATGTCCGATGCATCTTGAAAGTTCAAAGCAAAATGTTAAGAACAGTTCATCACGTCTATCCATAGAATATCATAAATATAAATCCAATGTCCGTGATCAAAGAATACAAAACGCCACGAAAATTGAGTCACACGGTGGCAGACTTTTTTCAAGATGTAAATATCAAAATTGGATACATGTTGGCGAACTCTGGACAATCACTACAGCAATCTATGCTGCTATCAAACAAATAAAAGCAAAATAAGATTACAGCTATCTGCTGTTGGATAATCGAAACGGAAGCAAAAATTACATGCAACTTACTTTAATGTTCTTCTTTGGCCTGCAAAGATAAATCCGAGTTATTTAGCAAAACACCAACAGCGATTATTTAACTTCGAACGTTCCCAAAACCGACCGTGATTGCAAGTGACCCTAAATGCTTTATGCCTTGACAGTATAATTTATGAATGAATCTGAAAGGCATGGGACGCTGATGGATGCTGGCAAGAATTAGAGGCTAAGCAGAGAGAAATGGCAGGTTTTTTTAGAAATGAGCATCTTTCAAACTTGTGACAGCCATCTTCTGAGTAAGCCCGTTTTCTACCCCTGCTTAGTTAAAGCCAATCATCCACTGACGTTTGTTTCCCCATATCTCTCAGAATTCTGACAAGCTGCTGTTAAGGGGAAAATCCATATATGATATGGATATATATACGACAAAAGTTTAGCACACTCTAGTCCCAAAGTGCAAAAGTTAAATGCCCGCAAAATATTTCATAAACATAAAACAAATTCGCAATTCACGGACCCAGAAAGGAAGCACGTCGTAGCATGTCGTAGCAAAGAACAAATGAAAAACCCGTCTCAGACCTTTAAAACTCATGCGCCACAACATGCATTACCCTGATAATAAGCCGTACCTCCAAAACCCGAATTGTGCACCCCATATGACATGTCTGTACAAAATTCACACCCAGTTCAATGAAGTGTATGTTGGAACAACCTGCCACACACAAAAAATGAGAGCTCAAAGCCAAACGCCGACACTTCTGGAAAGAACAAAAATGTATAGAACGCACAGCAAAACTGCAATGTTAAACACCTTGAAAATAAGTTTGTCGCTAAAGATGTTTAATGTCTACATCCCAAGTGACAGGATAATGATGTCTATACCACATCACTATTCTGTCTGTGGACTTAACACCCCACCAAGTTTCGTTTTATAATGTTGAACCTGAGTGCTTTTTAAGAAGGTTTTAAACATGCGTCGAAAATCGCACTTTCAAAACAGTAGCCCCTTCTTTTGTCATTCAGTATCTAAATAACTGCCGACCCTAAATCCGAAAAAGCACTGGTTGTTTCCGATGTAACCATTGCATCGAATAGGGGCGATTGCGTCAACACACCTATTCACTGAGGTAAGTTTCCACCATACGTGTTTCCCTCATTATGGACATGTTTGACATGCGCTTAACCATAAAGAATACCCTGTCCTTTACAATTGGGCTAATATGTTTATGTCGAAAATAAGAAGCGAAACAAGACACGTTGGAAATTCAGTTGTAAGAACAGCGATCAAGTCTATTTGTTGTGAATGCACATTTGAACATTTTATAAAGAGTTTTGTTTATAGTCAAATGCAAAAGTGATGCTTTACTTAAAACATGTAACTCTAGATGCATCTACAAGTTCTAAATCCATACGAAGCTGTTGTCAAATACATTATAAAATGGTAAACAGATTTTCTGTTTAGATTTACATTTTTCTATATATTAGAACAGGGTAAACTAGATGGCATTGAGATCATACGAGAAGCACATGCGGTGCTACTTCTTATACAACCAAAATGACCTTCTCGCTGACACAGATTCCCGAAAAAGGAAACTGGGACAGCAAAAACTGTCATACATAAATGTTGCCAAACAATATTTTTGGTTGGATAATTGATGAAACGTTTAGGACATGGTATACCTAAACAGCCAATGTAACAGTGATAATCCAAGTTATCAATACGATAAAATGAATGTATAGAAAGAAACCAAAAGTTAAATACAGAGTAATCTCAAAGTTCAAGGTCATAGTTTTATATACCAAGTTTCCAAAACTGCATAAGTTTATACCATGGAACGATGTCTATGAGATTCAAATTTCACAAGATCGTACAAAATTAAGAACATGCCGAAGATACAAAATGATGTGCATGTACATGTTTGACACAAGCATCGCCGAGTAAATCAAATGTTTACACCATTGCCAGTACAGGTTTTAATTGACTTTGAACACGAAAGTTTCAAATGATTTTCGGCGAAACTTCGAACAACTGAATTAAATGCAAATATACGAAACATAAGTTTCAACTTTTTGGAAATGAAATTTGCAAAATCATGACGATCATCAAACAACCTAGTTATAATGAGCAATATTCCAATGATATTTCGAAGATGAAAGTGGCTTTTGTCATGTATACATTTTGCAAAGAAGCTCATTTATACTTGTGGTGCCTAGTTAGAATGTCAGAACGGGGTTGCGCGTACAGGAGTGTGAATGAGGACTCATACATGTACATCTAATAGCCACGTACGACGTTGCCAATTTTACGGTCATTATCAGCAAGTTACATGTTTGGTCAGAATATTTCGCGCACTCGACTCCCCAAGTTTGTTATTTATAGGCTGCGCTCACCCCCTTTTATAAGGAAAGATTATATACAAGACAAAATATGTGCATTACGACATAGGGGATAAGGTACCCTACACGCAGCGCCATTGAAACGCTGGTGTAATGGTCGAGTTACTTACCAAATCCCAAGTCAGCAGAGAGTCTGGGCTCGATCTGTCTTCTTGGAGGTCTGGTTCGTAACTACTAATTCTACAGCACAGCACAGCTCAGCGTTGGCGGGTAAAAAGTCTCGTGCATTTCGTGATGAGTTCACTGCCACGTCAGTTCACCGATTACACATGAGGATGAGACAGTTAACCAATGATAGATGACGGCCATACCAAAGCAGCTGCACATCAAAAGTATTAAATGCCATACAGTTTGCTGACAAACGAGAGGCAACAAAATATAATGTATGCATATAGTTTAAAATACCATAGCATATAGCTTAAAATATCATAGTTAAACACTCTTGTATTCTAGTAGTTTGAATGGAATGTGACTTTTTGTCAGTATGACACACTAGATTGATTTTTTTTTTTTGTTATTCAGTTTTATGACCCTTTCAAGATTAATTGACTCGTGTCCAGACAACTCGGTGTTTAGGTGGGGTGAAAACGGAATTACCCGTTAGGTGGGGTGAAAACGGAATTACCCCCCCCCCCCCAGAAAAGCCAACCACAAGCAGAACTCGAACTCAAAACCAAGTAAACTATGACTTTCTTGGTAGAATTTTTCATAATTTCCCAAATGAGAATTTTAAGTCAGCTGTCATGGCTGTTGGGAATAAAAGGTACTTTTTGGCATTGGGAATGGGTTCCTCATAACCTAAAAGGAACTGCCAAAGCCTAGCCTACCCTTTACTTTATGATGCTTAAACAGTGAATTCTCTTTTAACTTCAAATCTGGAGTTTTGCGGGGTAAAGTTTTTTATAAACAAAGATTGATGGAATTCGTACTTCGATGAAGCAGGAGTGCCTGTAGTCATTGTTTTGAGCATGCTCATTAAACTTGCTCAGAAGAGTTTCCTAGTCATTGTTCTGGGTAGCAATCAGAAAATATGAAAAATTACTTGCATAAATGTACATTGTTTTAAATATGTATTTATTTCTGTCATATTGAAGCTATTCCTCAACTGCCACTGGGTCCAAAGGAGGGGAAGAGTCTGAGTTCTGTTTTTGCGGGAAACCAAGATTCCAGGAATGGGCCCCAAATTCTATCTGCTTACCACCTAGCCCATCGTTCCAACCAAATGACAGCCAAAGCAGGTGTTGGATTCTTTCATTCTTAAAATAGAGAGGTTGAGAAAAACCATCACGAAAACATATCCGTGTAAAACATACCCCATTGAACCCCACTTTTATATAGAAAAACTGGGGTACGCAGGGGTATACCTATTTTTCTTATTTTTGCTCGAAAACATAGATTGTGGGTACTCATTAGAACCGCCTCGCCGAGGCGGTTCGAATATGTACCCGCAATCTATGTTTTGAGCAAAAATAAGAAAAATATCAACAGTTTTCAGCTCAAAAATGTTCAATTTTTAAAGCTCAAAAATCTTTTTTTAAAGCATGGGCAAGTTTTCGTTATGAAATGGACATGGTACATGTAGCTGCATTGGCATACATATGCAAGTGCAAGCAGAGTGTAGACACTGTTTGAGAAAATAAAATGAGTACATGTATAATCCATGCAGTACTGTTGTTAATGTTATGGTGGATGAATGTAAATGCATGTGTGTCAATACACATTGAAAACCTAGATAATTTATTTTATTAGAGGCTACAATTTTTTGTTATTCAACAAAATGCTGAACAAGATTTTAAGTTCATCAGTTCTATGCAAGGATGGGAACAATCACTTCTATCCATAGTACTTGGTACATGTTATAGTAGGATTCTTAGATACCCTGTATACTCCACTGGGTTAGAGTGGGTCCAAAGTAAATAGTTGAATTTAATAGCATGAATCGCACACCAGGACCCAGTTGTTCCAAATTAACAACATTGTTAGTTAACATGGTTAACATTGTATTAAAATTTGAAATATTAAAGTCAGAAAAACACTTATTTTTGTTAAAAATGTGAGATTCTTTGCATTATTTGCAAAGGATTCTTACATTTTTCAACAAAAAATTAAGTGTATTATTTATAAGCTTATTAACCATTTAATCATGTAATCAGGATTTACGTGAGAAGTTGATGTCCTAATGACACTATTAAGCTAAGAATGTTCCAAACAATTGGGCACAGGTATCCATTGGGAAGTACGGTGGAGAAGTAATAGAGTGTCAGACTTCGGAGCGAGAGGTCGGGTGTTCAATCCTCACCACTGGCATCACCAGGGTGTGCCCTTGAGCAAGACTCATCTTCTCCCCACAGTACTGTTTAATAAACAGGAAGCAGTGGCTCCATCCCGACATTACTGAAAAATTGTTGACTGTGACGTAACTCAACCAACCAGGTATCCTTTATTTTTTATATATTTTTATAGTAATTCCTTGTTGGAAGCTGATGATTCAGAATCTGATAATGCTGTAGTAGAAGAGTGGGATACAATAAGTGAAAGCAGGTTTAAAAATCTAAGATTTCTTCTTTCTAATTGTATTTTCAAAGCGGGCCTCATAGAAGATTGGTTAAACCAACTGAGTCACCTCTGGCCGGTAAAGATATTTTACTTACTTCTTAATGAGGATAAATTCTTCAACATACTTATTTTTAATGCCAGATTTTGCTTTTAAACTTTGAATGAAAGGCCAAGTCTTTGAAATGATTTTTAAATGTGTGAAGTTTTAAGCTTGTTTGATATTTTTCTGAAACTACTTTCTGATTTTAGAAAGTCTCTGTATTGGCGCATCCTGCCACCCAACTCGAAGTTGGTGCAATGTAGAGGTACTGGAAGGACAGAACCATCCCATTCAACTACTCCTACGACATCTCCAGCCTATCGCAGTTGCCAAAATCTGTTGTTTGCCAACAGGCAACTGCGACAAGTTAACATGAAAATGATGGAAGAATTGAGGCAGAAGCAGCATGAGATTGATAAATTGAGGGAACAGAAAGTATGGTTTTCAGATGCCTTGCATTTGCTTGTCAATGTTGCAGATTAGGGGGTGTGCAAAAATACCATGGCATGGTACATGCTGCGAACACTTGCCTGTACCTTGGTATTCTATTTTCAGTAACATTCTGTTGAGTAGAATCTTAAATCTCCAAAACAGTGACGAAATTGATTTTTATAGTTTAACATCCTGGTCAACAATTTTTCTGTCATGTTGGGACAGTGCCACTGTTCCTGCAGAGTAAACCAGTACTGTGGGTAGCTTAAAGTGTCTTGCTTAAGGACACCTTACGCGGGGATCGAACCCAGGACTTCTTGCTCCGGAGGCAGACCCTCTTCCACTTGAGCTACAGCTAGCTACAAGTAACATTTTGTTTGAATCAGAAACCATGTTTAATCGCTAAATAGTTTTATGAATTGGATGTGGTTGAATGTTTATTCAGTTAAATTTCAAGATTATTTTAGCTCATATGAGATGTGCCTATCAGTATGTGGGTCGAAAATGGATGAGCCCAGAGAAAAAAAAACTGACACACCTGCAAGCAGAGTAGCTTGTCTCACTATTCTGTGCAGTGTCGAACCCACACCAGACACAGAACTTTGTGATATGATTGAATGATTAAGTCTGGTAATGAAACCAGTGCTTTTAACTACCTAGCAACGGAGGCCGCCAATCATCAAATAATAGCAAATATGAGCCGCCCCATGGGAAAACCAAAAATCTGCATAGGCGAAAACAAAGGCGCAGATCAGCTTCGCGGTAACCGCGAAGCTGATCAGCGCCTTTGTTTTCGCAACTCAGATAGTACAATTCCTCTTCTACTAAAATCTGAAATTTCAAGCCTCTAGCTATCGTCTGTGATTGTATAGGCTGGTTTGTGTCGGACCAGTTCGGAAACCACATTATTGGTTTTCCCACGAGGTGGCTCATATATATAAAAGAAAATCTGATTGCAGGCACCAGAAATGACACGTGAAAGTCTGAACTAGAGGTTATCGTTATGGAGTCAGGTTAGTATTCTTTCTGTGTTTCATATAAATATTAATTAATACTGAGAAGTAACTTGCAAAAGATGTTACATATTTTGAACCAAATATTTCAAAAACGTGCCCAATATTGCCCATTGAAGACAGACCAAATTTTTGCTAATAAGTTTCATGATAAATTTCACCAGTAACTAATTTGGTACTTGAAATTATTTAATAGCCACAGTTTAAAGTTCTTAGTTAAAATGTTATATTCGAACATGATGCTTTCTGGTCCCGTTTGTTTCTTTTTCAGCTTATCTTTGCTGCTGGTCGGCATTTTAAATATAGCACAAGCTGCTGGTCAGCATAAAGAAGTGCTGTGGGTCAGTCTGACAGAACAGCTGCTGGTCGGCAAAAAGAGAGCTGCGGGTCAGCTCTGAGCAACATGCACACAAGAAGCTAATTGTCTGCAAGGATTTGTATTATGTTTGATTTTATTCATGATTTTGCATATTCATACCGAGCGAGGAACTGCTTTCAAATAATTTGATACTGTAATTTATGTCGTTTGGCTACAAATTTTATATACATGTAACATCATGTTCACTTTTTTCACAACAAAGCATATTTTTGGCTTTCTGATTGTCTGTCTGCTGGCTAGATAGATTCCAGATCTGCCGTAAAGTAGTTAGACACATGCATTTCAAGAATCAGGTTATGATAAAAGCAAAAATCAGAGTTTCAGATATGTCGACATAGACCAGGCTGTATACAAATAATCATAGAAGATGGCTATCATCTGTTTTTTTTTTTTTTTTTCAAATGTCTTGCACATTAAATATTTTATTTATAGCTGAGGGTGTGTGTGCTGAGGGTCCATCAAACCAGCAGGTCCTTGAAGTAAGGCAGAAAGCAGAGACTGCAGCAGCTGCCCAGAAAAGTCTCCAGTCTTTTAACACTTAAATGAGAAGACTTGAAGAGAAGGTTAAAAAATTGAAGAAGAACAAAAATGATAAGGGGCTAAGCATACCCATGGCTGATGCTTGTGAGCTGCCTAAATTAGAGGTGTCTAAAGTGTCTAATAATTTACAAACTCTACCCCCTGAAACTCAAAATACAATTAAAAAAATAATGAAAAGGAAAATAAAAATTTGAAAAGAGATAATGAAGAGGCTGAAGACAGCAATAAGAATCTTACATATCAGATTGCTAGGGGGAGAAGGGAAATATCTTTACTCATGGACTTACCACAGGCCAATACCGAAAAGCTTGAAAATACCCTCAAATATAAAACAGATGCTTGTAGGCTTGAACATGAGGTACAGCAAATGCAGGACCAATATGTTAGATTATCACAGCAATTTGAAGAGACGGTGGAAGAACTGGAACTGGATGAAAAAAGGAAAAAAATTGAGATTTTTATGTATTATTATGTACTTGAAATGTGAACAAGAAACTTAAAAGAAGTTATGAAACTATAGTGAAGAAAAATGAATCAATTAGGGAGAAAGAGAGAGATAGAGAGTATGCAAGTTGTGTGTGAGGAGAAAGAGGATGAGCTCAATGTGTTGAAAGAAGAGAATTAGAATTTGTTGGTAAAGGTGTGCCGTCTGAGACAAACCAAAGAGAACACAATTATTGAAAGTAATAACTTGTATATAGAGTCATTGAAAAAGGAAAATAATGTAAAAAGAAATGAAAATAGTTGAGCTAGAGCAGACAAATGCCATTTTGCAGGATCCGATTATTGAATGTTTCCATGACGGCAACTTTTCAAATGAAATCAGAGCAACAGTTATGTTTTTGATAACAGAATGTGGGGTTAGCCAGAAAGAAGTAAAAAATGTCATGCAAATTGTAATGTCTAATTTAGCCGGGGAGACCCTCTCTCGACTGCCCAGCAGTGGTGTAAAAAGCAGGTTGATGGTAGAGGCCAAGCGTGTGGCGCAGAACCAGGTTGCTGCAGCAATGCTATCCAATACAGGTAATTCTCTTAATCAAGATGACACTTCCAAATTTCATTGACATTTTCAATCATTCCAAATTACAACTGCTGACGTTTCAACTTTGTCAGCTGGCCTGACTGAAATGGCCAGAGGTGATGTCAAGTATTTGGTTGATGAATTTAACTTTCTAGTTTCTAACTTGGCAAGCCCAGTTGCAACTTCAGCAGTCACTGGTAGCCATGAGTCAACAGTTGCAAAACTGGTAGTGTCTATCATAGCAACCATGTCAGACCAAAGGCTCACACCACTAAAATAAAATTAACACAAAAAATCACAGAAGTCGGTGGCTTATGGGTAAACGAGCAGCAGCTCATTGGTTTCAAAAATAAAAAGTCCGAGAAAGCATACAAAGATGTGCTCATTGCACAAGTAAGTTTCAGAAGGTCTGTACTTAACAGCAATGATCCAAAAGGGTGGTCTAAGCAACAACATAAAGGTGAGCTATTTACAGTTGCTGAGCTTGAGGAAAATTTGAAACAAATTATGACAATAACGATACTGATTTGATTGACGATGAGCAGCCAAAGTTGGTCTTTACGCCTACAGAAGAAGTGGATGAAATGTCAGTTACAGTGTAGAGTGGAAGAACTCTATTATTTCGCAGCAAAAAAAAATCTGCTTCCAACATTTCTGGAAAACCAAATTTATTAGTAGGGAAGACAGTCAAGCATAAATACTGTGACCCAGAAACTAGGGTGATTGGGTGGTTTGCTGGTACTGTACTTGAGGTTGTTAAACTCACCCAAAATAAAAGTAACACCAAATTTTCAATCATGTAAGATGAAGATCCTGAAAATGAGTGGACTTAATTCCCTTTTGAAAGACATGGAAAATGGCGATCTGATAATTGCTTAAAACTCCTGGCAGTGCCTCTTTCTGAAAGCTGAAAGGGTGGAATAGAGTATTTCCATCTTCATGATGTACAGTCCGGTTTGTGTCAACCCTGGTCAGAAACCTTGATGACTGATTTTCTGACATGGCTTATATTTGAAAAGGAAGTGATTTTTCCTTACCTGATAAACATGTGGAGAAAATCAACAGTTTGCATATGCAAAAACAAAGGCGCAGATCAGCTTAGCGGTAAACTCGAAGCTGATCAGCGCCTTTGTTTTCTCTTTACGGATAGTACAATGCCTCTACTTCCTAAAAACAAAATTTTAAGCTTCTAGCCATCTTCTGTTGCTGCACAGCCTGATTTGTGTCAGACTTGGTCGGAACTCCAAATTGCTGGTTAAGTGACACAAATGCTCATTAAATTTGTCCTTTGAATAGCTAACCTACCGTACAGAAGACTGGACAATATAATATACACATATACACATTTTACCTTGTTTGCAGGATTGAAAAAAATATTCATATCTGCCTGACATTGCCACTTGTTCATCAGCAAAACTATTCTGGTGAGGAAAATCATTTCTTAATTGAAGCAGTTCTATATCTGTGTTATTTCTTTTCAGGGTCTGCAATGTGTAATGCAGAATCAAGACTTACAAGTATGGTGCTGTTTCCTTTTTGTCAGTACATTTGTACTGTTTTTATGTCCCCAATTTCGAAGAAGTTTGAGGGGCATATTGGTTTGGGCTTGTCCATCCAGTGCGTGCATTTCATCCAGTGAATTACGCTTAGCACTCTGTGAGGAACCGTCAGAGACAGGATCTTGAAATTTGGTATGTGGTTTGTATATGAAAATTAAGAGGATCAATATTTTTGGGCTAATCAACTCCTCCCACATTTGTAGGAGGAACTAATTGGCCCATGTTTGCATAAACATACCCCAAAGGTCTCACAGCTGTGATTTTGTCAAAAATTATTTTTTCATGATAACATTTTTTCATGCAAATGTCCAATGTGTCTATATTGTGGAGGCAAAGTATCAAAGCATTCTCAAAGCAAAGTTTGTAGGCTTCACTACGTTAACACCTTAAAACAGGAGCTTGATGGTACCAGGGCTTATCTGGAGACAGATACTGATGAAGTGTCTGTAGTTAATGCCCACTTAAACGATTTACCTGTTAAGTTTTATGTTTGTGTCAATGAAGGCCAAGACAAACTTCCTACGATGTATTGGTTACCTAAGCTTCACAAAAGACCATACAAAGCTAGATTTATTGCAAATTCTAGCTCTTGTACTACCACTGAACTTTCTAAATTATTAACTTCCTCTCTTACTGCTATCAAATCTCATGTTATAAGATACTGTGAGACAGTGTATGAAACTTCAAATAAAAATTGGTTTTGGTCAATAAAAAATTCTGGTGAGGTGCTTAGTAAATTGAAGTGTAGAGGGTTCCGTGCGACAAGCTTGTCCACGTATGATTTTTCTACTCTGTATACAACATTACCACATAATCTAATAAAAGAAAAACTTCTGGATTTGATAGAGTAGACCTTCAAAAGGGCATTAAAAACTATGGTTCACTTTATTTGGCATGTAATGACAGAAAGGCTTTTTTCACTTCCTCTGACCAAAGTCGGTATACACTATGGTCATGTCAGAATGTGTGCGACGCCTTGACCTATCTTCTTGATAATATTTATATTAGATTTGGGACCAAGTTATACAGACAAATTGTTGGAATTCCGATGGGTACAAATTGCGCACCTCTCGTAGCTGATTTATTTTTATACTGCTACGAAAGAGATTTCATGGATTCTCTTAACCATGATAATCAAGCTGATGTTATCGAGGCTTTTAATTCCACATCTAGGTACCTCGATGACCTTTTGAACATTGACAACCCTTATTTTGAAGGTATGGTCAATCAAATTTATCCACCTGAACTACAGTTGTACAAAGCCAATATCTCAGATACCGAAGCCCCCTTTTTAGATCTACGTCTTTCTGTTGCAAATGGATTTGTTTCTTCTAAAATTGATGATAAGCGCGATGACTTTGATTTTGATATAGTATTTTTTTTCTTTTTTGGATGGTGACGTTCCTCGTCGTGCTTCTTATGGTGTTTACATTTCGCAACTTATTAGGTTTGCTAGAGTCTGCAATCATGTTACAGACTTCAACGCTCGAAATAAATGTTTAACGGCAAAACTTCTCCAACAGGGCTATCGGTATCATAAACTTAGAAAAACCTTTTCTAAATTTTATCGTAGACACTATGAATTGATTTCCAAATATAATGTTGAGTTAAAGGCGCTTTTAAGTGAGGGCCTTTCGGAACCTGAATTTTATGGTGACTTAGTTTACAAATTTAAGAAACTTATAGGAATTAATGATTTTTCTTTTCATTTCAGAAAAATCATAACACGTTACAGACGTATAGGTTATAACTTGAATGTTATGCGACAGTCTGCATGCTTAGTTTGTAACCCAATCATGGTTGATAACTATGCTGCCTTCTTTAATTGCACGCCGGTGGGTCGGGCGTCAGACTCTATGATGGCCCCGACTTAAAGCTATTCAATTTAGTTGGTTGGGGCCGGAGCTTCTTGTCTATTGCTTGGCCCACCGGGGTCCAACTGGTGTTTTTCTTTTGCTCCGGAGTTAGTAGGTTATTCGGCGCCCAGGGATCTCCATCGTCGGGCAGCTTACTCAATCTGTGAGTCCTTGTTTTTGATTCATCAGTATGTTTATCATAATTTATTTGTTTGTTCTTGATGATTTATTTACTAGTTAGAGATTCACCACGAGGACCGAAGAACTTACTAAATGTTATGAACCACTGCAGAAGCTGAGGGTGAGGTTAGGATCCTGTAAAACCGGTTTAAGCCCGCCAGTAACTTTGTGTTACTGATCGTTCCAAGGCGATACTTCTGTGGTGGATCTTTTTGTTTTATGTTTTGGTGTTTAAAATTTTTTGTGCTGTTGGCGCCTTATGTATGTTTTCATATTTTTAATTAAGTTAAGGTAACTGAGTGGCCACCTATTGGGAAAATAGCTGCTCATTCGGCTTACGATATGTTTCATGGAATAAGTGCCTGATTGTTAGTTTGGTTTTTTCCCACCTCGGTTTTTGGAGTGGGAATCTCTTTCTGATTGCGCCTTTTCCTGATCTTTGCCTACTTGTACCTTTTTCTGTCAATCTAACAATGTTTTAAGTTGAAGTTTGGGGCAAAGTGTTTCATAAACACATTTTCTAGTTAACATTAAATCAACCCCACATTCTGTTCTTAAATACAACAGGTTCTGCAAAATGGCATTTGTGTACTGACTGTTGAATAGCTCAAGCTTTCTTACTGTATCACATGAGCTACATTGCAAGAAAACTTGTCTACATGGTTACCAATGAGGTCCGACACAAATCATGCTTCTCATCAATATAAGATAGCTAAAGACTTGAAATTGCGTACTTTTGGAAGTATGGGGATAGTTGTTTATGTTCCGCAAAAATAAGGCACTGAGCAGCTGCTCAATTACTGTGTAGCTGATGTGTTTGTTTTTCCCTAATGCAAGAAAGCTGGTTTTCTTATGATGTGGCTCAATTATGATGTGAGTTCAAAACACCCCACTTGTCAGATATCTGATTTCAGTATTGTAACATGTATACATACTCTTTATCTATGCCATGTAGTGACTACAACTACTGCTTTTTGTAAATGTGAAACAGAATGTTATTCTGAATTCACATTTATAAGTAAGATAAATGACCGATTTCGGCGATATAAAATCTGAAATGTTTATTTAGGGTGTTTCAGTTTTATGAGCAGTTTTCAATTTGTTTATGCTTAAGGTAGCTGAGTTGAGTTTATAACACTGGGGTCAGGTTTAACACATACGTGGTTGCATGGCAATGCTAAACGTTTGGGATTTGAGAAGTAGATGGACTGTACTAGAAGTAATCACGCTATATATAGTACTGTCTTTGAAGTTTATGATTGATGCATAAGGAGTAATGTAATAGGATTGTGAATGACTATAGCTATTTGTCATGGGCATAACCAAATTGCAATTCACAGATGACAACATTAGGTTGGGCCTGCAAAGAGCTTTTTGTAGACTTGAAAATTCCAAGTCATGGATCTAGGTTAATAGCATGCAATTATTCTCAATAACATATGAGCCACCTTTTGAGAAAAACAACATTGTGGTTTCCGACCATGTATGAAGCTAACCGTGATGCACAGTGACAGAAGATGGATAGAAGCTTGAAAGAATCATGTGTGAAATAGCATTCCGTTTACCTAAATTTTGAAAGCCTGTAGCTTGACAAAAACGAAAGTTATGACTGTAAGCATGTGTTTTTTAAGAAAGCATGATGTCTTGTGCAATCAACAAATTAAAATTTGTTTGAACATTTTACATATACTTGCCATGGCTTCAGTTGTTTTAGGGCATGGTTAAAAATTTTCTACAAAAATTTTTCATTCAGAATATCAAAATTTGCGACCAAATCCATCAAATACATGCCAAAATAATGTTTGGGACATAAAAAGATGTTGCAATATGCCAAGTTTTCATAAACAGCAAATAAAAAATATTGCATTCCTTTGGTCAATAATTATATTGTCTATAACTTTTGAGCATAACCTGTATTACCTACCCTATTCACTGAGGTATATCATACTCGTAAAAACACACTTTATACATGCAATACCAAAAGTTTAGTAGCTTGTCTGATAAATGTACCTTATACATGGGTGCTACATCTTAACTTAATTGGTTGTGCTTTATGGCAATACAACTGACCCAGAGAACATTTTTTGTTTAGCAAAGAATAAACTCCTGTCCAAGCAGATCTTGACTTGTCTCAAATATGCTTCGTTATGATAAACCTCTTAATAGTCTTCACAATGCAAAGCTAAGATAAAAGCACAAATTTGATGCTGAGAAACCTTTAAGCTTAATTGAAATACATCAGTACAGAGACGTAAATTTCTAAAACGAAGAATGTCTGTATTACATGTCTACTGGCTTATTTGGTTGAAAATCTGAAGATAGACTTTTGCCTGACATGACTAAACCAAGTTCAGCCATGAAGAATGTGTATATAAACAAGCTACAGGCTTGCACAAAATTATTGAAATCAGGTATTTGATGAACTAGTATCATAATTAAGTATTTTATCCTTTTTACAGCCTTCCCCCCAGAGATCAAGAATGTCATTTGTATATGATATGTATATTGGTTAAAATACAAGTGCATGCAAAAGGATTCTGTTGATCTCGGATGGGGGGGGGGACACATCTTTATAAAATTATTTCTGTTTCCTATATGTTTAATAGGGGGAATTATATTTTCAATCCAAATTTGATCAACCAAGAAAACAACTTTGGGATAATTCAAGAACCAGACCAGCTATTGTTTAAGAGAGATTTTTTCCATTTCCCCTATATTTTTTATTTTCATATTTCTATATGCAGATTTCTAATCAAAAGAGACGTTCTCCTTTCATATTTAGGAAGTAGAGGGAATGCATTATCCGTGTAGCGAAAACAAAGTCGCTGATCAGCTGCGCCTTTGTTTTTTTGCAAATGCAGATTGTTGGTTTGTTGATGCTGCAGCTCATATCGACTTTAAGATGTATCTTAAGTGTGTTGGTGAGGTCCGACACAAAAATGGCTGTACAAAAGACAACCGAAGAATAATTGGAGCTGCATGTCAAGAAAACTTGTATTCTATGTTTTATTCAGGTCGGACACAAACCCGGCTGCACACTGACTGAAGACTAAAATAAGAAAGTCTATGGATTTAGAAAATTAACAACAAAGGAGCGCTCAAGTTTAGCCTTCGCATTATAAAACCGACACTTTGAGTGAGTTATCAACCAGGTCCAACACAAACCGAGCTGTGCAGAGACAGAAGATAGCTAGAAGCTTGGAATCTATTAAAGTCATATTTTCATGTAGTAAAGTCCTGATTGGCAGCCATTTTTTGCCATAAGACAAATATACTTTTAAGTTAAATTAATATTTTGATTTTCAAGCCTGGTACGTATCCAGAACTTGCTGAAGGTAGTTATTTTATGATTTGTCTATGCTTGTATTTTCTTACCCATGAACAGCCTGTGCACAACTTACATATACTAACAATTTAGGCACCCATTTAGTTTCCAGTTGCCACCAAAATTGCTGCTAACATGTTTTGACATAGAAATACTTAAATATTAAGCTGTAATACAGTATTACTGAATCAAAAATAATAAATTTGCAGATTTTGGTAGTATAAAAAATTATATGTATTTACATGCTCAGTGGCCTATTTGGTGGTCTAAAATATATTTTTCAGCAGCCATTTTGTTTCAAATTGCCACCAAAATAGCCTCTTAACATGTTTATACACAGAAATACATATATATAAGGTTGTAGTACTGTGGTGTTGAATTAAAAACTTTTTTTCAGATTTTGGGAGTATTTCTCTGTATATACATCCTGAGCGGCCATTTTGGTGGTCATTTCAGTTTGGCGGCCATTTTGATGGCCATTTGCTTTCAAATTACCCCAAAAAATTGCCTCCGAACATGTTTTATATAAAAATGCAGTAAAATAAGGTTGTACTACAGAGATGGTGTATGAAAATTTGATAGTTTTATTGATTTTATGTGTAGTTTTCTGTATTTATGCTCTCGGCGGCCATTTTAGCGGCCATTTTGAAAAAAATGGCCGCCATAGTTGCCACGGAAACGATTATTTTTTTCTAAATGAAAGTAAAACAAATTACCCAACATAAAATTAATATATAACTTTACTGAAAAAGAATTTATATGCTGAATAATCAAATAATTGTTTTCTTTTCTGTCAAAATGTACCAAATTCGGAGCCATGTTCCAAAAGGCTTTGTACATATGGAGCTGATTACAAAAATGCACCGACCTCTCCAAGAAAAAATAAGTTGTATCTCCTGAACCGGTTGCCTTAGCTTAATAAAATAAACACCATTTTAAAGGGAATTGAATGCTCCTTGCAATAGAAATAAAATAAACAAGCTATTATCATACAGAAAAACATGACCTGAACCCCCTAACCTGAGTTTCCACTGAATATCCCAAAATTAAGGGGATGCCAATTGTCAAAAACTAATACTTGTATAATTTTTACCTGTATAAAGAAAAATGACAATTTTTCTAAGGAGACTGGGCATTCTTGACACATTCTTGTATGAGTCATTCAAACATCGAATACATATTCTTTTATGCCCCAAACCTCAGCTCTAGAGGGCTCAGCAGCACGCTTATCAGCATTGTTCAAGTCACTTCCTGGTTTGATTCCATTGTCATTCGTCTGGCATGCCGGATAAATTTTACTAAAAGCTTTCACCGTAAACATGATCTCCAATGTCTTGACTACAATCTGTGAAAGTATTTTGAACAAAAAGTCAATATTTTGGGAGAAATCATACTATTTACTGTATCTGCTGTATAAGGTTTTCAGCATATATGATAAATACCATGTTTTCCCCGAGAAGAAATCATCTCCGAGTGGACAAACTTTCACAGATTGTAGTCTGGCTTTTGGAGATCATGTTTATGGTGGTAGCTTTTAGTAAAACTTATCCAGCATGCCAGACAGATGACAACGGAATCAAACCAGGAAGTAACTTGACCAATGCTGATAAGCGTGCTGCTGAGCCCTCTAGAGCTGAGTTTTTGGGCATAAATTAATCTGTATTCGATGTCTGAATGACTCGTACAAGAATGTTTCAAGAATATCCAGTCTCCTTGGAAAAATTGTCATTTTTCTTTATACAGGTAAAATTATACAAGTATTAGATTTTAACAATTGGCATCCCCTTAACGTCTGAAATGGAGACTGTTCTGGGGGTTTCTGTCGTCGGCTCCCATGGCGTTATCGATCTGACCAACGACTGGCAAGTAACACAGATACTAGATATGGACAGTTGTCTGTGTTGGTTCGTCGCTGGATATGATTATCAAGAACACATTGGACTAAACAAACATAAAGAACCCATCTGAAGCGAATTATATAAAATATTAAGAATATCAGCTTGTAACGCTGTGTTTATCAGGCAATATATAGGTCGTCCCGCTATACCACTAAAGAGACATTTCCGCTCAGAAGTACAGTAAATTGTCCAGTTTCGAATCTTATCCAGTTCCTGTTATGTTTTTATTTTGTGTTGATAATAAACGTACTTCTCAAGTGAGATTGAAGAAGTCAGTAAAACCACAAACGTAATTTTAAACTAACTACTATGATTAAAATACAACAATCAAAACTAACGTGTGTCCAGACAGTGGGTACTGCGGCAGTATATAAATTGAAGCATGCGCAATACAAAATAGAAGAGCATGCGACTATGTATGGCAACGAGCATGCATTTAGCTAATAATAGAACATTTCCCTCCTGAAAAATCAAAATGCATATTTACTTGCATTTGAAACGCATGAATTAATTTCGTGTTAAACTTTAAAACATTAAGTTTTAAACTCTGAAATTTTATGAACGACCCTCTGTCTTTGATGATAAGCACTGAATTAACACTGAAATAAAATTAGATCAAGAATCCTGTAATCAAATGTCAAGTCATAAAACATATCAGAAAGTCTCCATATTCTGGAGCATAATTCAATTAGTGACCCAGTTATCGTCATTGTAGCGCCTATTAACTTTCACTTCACGCCCAGAACTTGAAACATATTGGGTGGTCGTTGCTGTGATGTAGTATCATTGCTGGGATTGTTTTATGGCAATGTTGTAACGGGTGTGTCAGGAGAGTGTTGTTGTTGTTTCACTTTGCACAGGCTGCTCTAGAACATTTGGGCTAAACTGTTCAACGTGCGGTGTGATGCCTTGTGTTTTAATAAGGTGCCTTCTGTTACGGCGATATATCGCACCATCGCGTGTTTGCACTGAAAATGATCAAGCATCGTGTTGCTGAATCACTCTTGCTGGTTTCCAGATTTTGCCAAATTGAATGCGTACTTGATCGTTCACGTAGATGGTTTGTAATGGTTTTGCTGCACGATCGTAATATTTTTTTCTGCAGGCTGTTGGAACGAAATAAGCGTTTCTGCACATTCATGGGATCAATGGCTTGCGGTTTCAGGAGTTTGTTGGTAACGGGCACAATTGATCGGGTTCGTCTTGAGAGAAGAAGTTGCGCAGGACTGAAATTACAGTCCTGTAATGGGCTGTCCCGGTATTCCAAGATCAACAAATAAGGATCTTGTTTACTTTACTTGGCTTTCTTAAGGATTTTCTTAGCTACTCCTACCATGACCTCGCTGTGGCCATTTGAGATGGGATGTAGTGGACTTGATGTCCGATGGATAATTCCGCACTCCCTTGCAAAGTCAGCAAAGGCTTGACAAGAGTAAGAAGGACCATTGTCTGTAATAATCACTTGGCAGATGCCATTATGAGCCATATGAACTTATAGTTTTTGGATGACTGTCTCGGCACGCATGTGATAGTCGATCTCGAAAAATCGACCGTAATAGCATGATGTCAATTCTAAGACAGATTGATTACACGCAGATCGCGTTTCCGGCCAACCTTGAACTATCGTAGCTTGCAAAGTTTGCATTTGCCTATCCTGCAGGATTGACTTTTGGACAGCTTCCAACCGTTTGTCGGTGACACAGAGTTGCTGCAAAACAGTGTGTACATGTTCATCCAGGCCAGCTTTGTAATTTGCATACGTATCTGTTAAATACGAGCGCGATAAGCAGTCACTAACTGGAATTTCTTTGCCACTTTTACGAATCACGTGAATGCCGATTTTTGCAACTGCAAAAACATTCTGCCGAGATGGGGAGGTACTGCTGAGAGCGGTTTTCGCATTATGTCAGATATTGGCTTGCGATCTGAATGGACCGTGACGTGTTGTCCATAGGTCATCTGGTGAAAACGATTCAGGCCGAAATGGATGGCATATAGCTCTTTCTCAATTTCCATCGAACTCTTTGACGCGAAGGCAATAGGTCGGCCTTCTTGCATGCACCAAGGCCGTTCTTGGATGAGTCCACTTCCAAGGAAGCTCTTTGTCAGGGTCAAAGAAACCTAGTACAGGACTTTGTGTGATTGTTTGCTTTGCCTTTTCGAATACTTTCGAATATGCGTCCTTTTTAAGGAGGCTCCTGAAAGGACTAGTGATTTCCGCTAGATGAGGTGCAACTTTTGACAAATAGTTTACCATTCCAAGAAACCTTTCCGTCTTTGGGCAACTGTTTGGATCTTCCATTTTCAAGATGGCTTCAATCTTCGACGCATCAGCAATCAAGCCCTTATCCGAAATAATGTGTCCGAAAAACGGAATTTGATTGAACCTATGGTTGAACCTATTTTTCCGGATTGAAACGGATGCCTTTCTCGCGTGCACTTTCAAGGACGCTTCGTAGGTTGCGATCATGTTCCTCGCGCGTGCGACCATATATAAATATGTCAACAATGGCTGTCATGTCAGGCAAGCCTTAGAAAATTTCGTTGAACTTCATCTGGAACAAATTAGACGAGGCAGAAATTCCAAACGGCAATCTTAAATACCGATAACGACCAAATGGCGTACTGAATGTCGTTAGATACGAAGAATCTGTGTCCAGTTTGATACTCCAGTACGCATGTGTAATGTCAAGAATACAGAAGCACATGGCATTTGTCAGCTTTGCTGTTACATCCTCTAAGGTGAACATTGGGTAATAAGGTCTGCGAATCGCCTCGTTCAAAACTTTTAGATCCAAGCAAATCCTCAGCTTGCCAGTTTTCGGTTCTTCAATCACTACAAGGGAACTGACCCAGTCTGTGGGTTCAGTAACTTTTCTGATTATCTGGCCACTTTCCATCGTGTCCAGTTCAGCCTTTAGTCGCGATTTCAGGGCTTCGGGAACCCTGCGCGATGGGTTTACAACCGCACTGCGTCGCCCCTGTACTGTTTTACTTCCACTGGAATTAATCCAATGCCCTTTAATAGGTCGCCGTATTCGCTTTCAATCAGCTGATTATCAATAGGTTTAAAGGTGCTTTCTACAGCGAACGTCAGCTGCTTGGGCCTAAATCTACTGATGTTTGGATGCTTTTTAGTGGCGGGGTATTGCCTTCCACAACATAAAACATGGTCTCGATGGCCTTGCTTTTATGTACGCATGATAGTTGAACCATTCCGATCACAGAAAGCATGTTGCCCGTGTATGAAGTCAATTTGTCTTGCGGCGGCTCTAGTGCGTGTTTGATATTTATTGTTGTCGTCTTTGTGTGGCAAAATGTTAGCTGAGCTGCCAGTGTCTATTTTGAAGTTAATTTGCTTTTCCTGCGGGCCAATGTGTAATTGTACAAAATCACGATCTGGAGAGATGTGAAAATTAGAAGCGCTTATATAAGTGATTAACAATTTAAATGTTTAATCTCTTACAGTGATTCATTGGGATACTTAAATCAGTGATCAACAAATCTTTCTTTCAAATCAGCTGAACAAATGACTTTCTTTCCTGGTTTTATACATTGTAATATTCAAGAGATGCATTCATGTAATCCTTGACTCACTGTGACAGGAAAGCAGACAACCGAGGTGATACAATATATTTGTGCACTTCATGCAGTTCAGCTAACAACTGTCACTGTTTCCTTTTTTACAACTTTCGAGTTCTTCATATTTTCTTCTAGCATAGCTAATGCGTTCAGTTACAGCCTTATTTAAAGGCAGTGCTTCGTTTTTTTTTCTCAGGAAAATTGGTCCAATGCCACATTGAAACGTAATCTGAAAATAAAACAGAAAAAAAGTGTATTGATTGTTTTGTATATTTGTTGTAGCATGTGTAGGGTTTGAATCAAAAGTTAAGCAAGTTGTCTTTGACATTTTGACACATTGCTGTTGTTTGCAACCTACTTCAGTAGACTAACATAGTTTTGCAGCCAATACATGTACCTGTAAATTATTCAACACAGTCTAGAAATCTGTTAACTCCAATCATTACAGAAAAAATGTTTTGATTAGAGAAAAAGATGATTAGAAAACATAAACATTTTTACTTCTTTAACGATGCTTATGTCTTCAAAGTGTGAAGGGCTCAGAGGTGGTCAACTCTCAATCAGTGGAACACTTTTCTTCCCTTTCCCCTGGCCCCTAGAAAGGGCCAACTCTTCCAGGGCGAAGATTTTGTCTTGTAAGTTGTGCATCACTTCCATTCCCTTATATTTTTTCTTGGCCGCTCTAAGTGCTTCTGTCTTGTCATTCGTGTGGAGTTTTATTTCTATCGTTTCCTGGAGTTTGACCTGAATCAGAATTCAAATTAATAAATAAAATAAAGTATTATACATCACTATGATTGCTTTCAATGCCTGCAAAGACAGAAGTTTATTTTTAGTCTGAATTTTTCATAAATTCTTGTGTAATTTACATAAGAATTTGTGTAATTTATTGAGGGTGCGCAAGTCTTTATGGTTGAGAGTCCCATAGACCCATGATCAAATGTTTTTGTTCCACTTGAACATGTTGAAATATCAGGAGGTAGGACAGGACAGCCAGCAAGAGCTTTTAAATTATATTTAAAACTGTATTTTCATTTGTGTCTGTATCTTAATCTCTATATGGTGTATGGTGTTAGTGTTCAAAGCAAAACAATATAAGGATTTGGAATTTATTCCGATTTCATTGCAAACGGTATCATTTTTTGATATGATAAAATTAATTGATAGAAATGTAGCTCAACCATCACTGTTCAAACATTCCATCAATTTTTCGCGTTGCCTGTGAGCGCTAGTCGCAGACATGCAGAAACGATGGAATAGTGGCATAGTGGTAGAGCATCAGACTCTGAATGGAGAAGCCCTGGGTTCTATCCCAGGCTGTACCGTGATGCGTCCTTGCGAAAGACACATTAACTTCCCAGGGTACTTGTTAAAATCAAGAAGCGGTGGCTGCATACTAACATGACTTAAGCATTTTTGACAGAGACCTTAAATTCCAATACAAAGTTTCATTTATACATACAATACTGATAAGCCCTTTCAAGATGATGGTGAGATGTTTAACCCCAACTGATTAATCAACATAACACCAGATCAATAATTTTGTTTTTATTGCTTATTTTGCTCGTGTCAGCTGAAATTTGATAAAGATCAAACAAGTTTATGTTCGTTTTCTTTTTTTGTTATTTATCTACTCAGTCTTTCATTTCAGTAAATATGGGCCAAAATTACTAATAAAGATGTACATTACTTTGACTTGAGATTGTGCCATTCAGTGGAACATACTTGTTCGTTTTGATACTTAAAAATAGGGCAAAAATTAAAAACATTTATAGCAATTGTATTCCTCTTCGTAACAACAAATTATTTATAGCAAACAGAAACAACCACTATCCACATCTACGAAAAAATGTGAATTTACCTTTCATGAAACAGACAGCAGCAACAATTAAAAAAGTAAAGCTGATCTACAAGAATATTAGCAAATTATCCACTTAATAACTCTTTGATTTAGTATTGTAGTTCATCGAACATATTTCATAATCTTGTTAGAGACAGTATCTTCTTGATGCTTGTACACAATATTTCATTAAGTACCTTTCCACTGTCAGGCACAATTACTTTCAACTTGATTTTTGTATGCACTGTTTCATTGTCTACCTATAGTTTTATAGTTTCAACTTGAATTTTGTGTACAATATTTAATTATTTATTCACAGGTTCAACTTGTGGTTTGTATGTATACAATATTTCATTATCTACCTTGCTTTATAGTTTCAACTTGATTTTTGCATATGATATTTCATTATTTATCCAGTGTTAGTTTCAACCCGAGTTTTGCATACAACATTTCATTATCTACAGTTTCAATTTGATTTTCATACTTAAAATTCTAAACTTTCTTTGTCTTAGTTGCCCTACTGAAATGGTCCCGTTTTGCTCTTCTGAAGGCCTTGATGCATGTTCTGATGCAGCATGTTTGGAGATTACTGCCTGCTTTGCAATTTGCAGTTTTTCTTTCCTTGTTTCCCTTTCCTTTTTCTTTAATAGATTAATATTTTGAATGATAATGATTACTTTGCTCATAACATTATGCTTTCACTGCACTCATATGCATATATAATATGAACTATGATAATGACTAAAATTACTAATAAAATCTACTGGTTACACACAAATACGTAACAATCAGTATTAAAATGAATTTCAGCAAAAAGCTGACTTTTACATTAAACACATTACTCCTCTTTTTTTCAACTTCACATTTCATTTTTTTTCCATCTTTACTCAAAATATTTAATACCGCTTTGTTTAATTCTACAACGGAATGTAAAAACTGCTCCGAAACACCACCGCCATTTGTAGAGTTCACCATCGTTTCCTTAATAGAACTCAGATCCCTTTGCAACACCTGGGCAAGTGATCGGTTATAAACCTTTGCTTAAGATGACACTTTGTTTATGTGGTCTTCTAAGGATAACTGTAAATCCGCTAACACTTCTTCCATTTTCGAAAACTCCATATCTACTTTCTTTTCAAACCTCTCCACGTGTGGTATCTTTAGCACATGTAACCGTTCCAGTCCTTCGCTTTTTAACAACTGGCTCCGGAGTCGGACGCGTACTGACCCCCGACTCTAAGGTTTGGGTCATGTACTGTTCTAAGTCAGAGTACAATTCTGTTGAAGCTGTTGAGCTGTTAACCGAGTTTTCCGTTGGCCAAAATGACGGTGTCCACTGATTGATTTAGGATCCTCGAATATCACTGGTGTACCCGGCCTGCTTACATTTTCAATCCCAGCACTGGCAGCAGGAGTATTAGATGCTGCCGGAAGATGTTTGTGGGAAGTTTCCATTCTTTTAATTATATTCCGGTTATCAAAAATTATTTCTATGGTATTACATTATTATGGATTTAATTTTTTCAGTATTACCATTTGACAAATCACTTATAACTTTTTCCGTTGTGTTTAACAAATTTTCAGCAGTGTTCTCACTAACTTCGCGTAATCCTACAGTGTATGTATGATCCTCAGAGGCCAATTCGATACCACAAATATGCTTTCCTTTCTTTGCTGTTCCATCTCGCAATAAAGTCAAATTATTTTTATTTTCTAAAACTAAATAGATACTTTTATTTCCTCCAATATAAGGAGAGCACAAACAAACAGTACAAATACGAAATACAACAAGTACAGAATGACAAAAACAGATGCAAATACCAAAATACATATAAGTAAGCAATGAAAAAAGGGAAAAAAAATAAAGAGAATTTTACGTATACAACATGCCTCAAATTTATTGATGGCAAGTCAGAAATAGCAAGTTTTGAGTTGGTTAAATTTGAAATTACACTAGTTATTGAAAATGGGATATTTTCGGTTGATACACCTCTACCCAGGAAATCATAAAAAAACTGTTCTAATTGATGAAGTATATGGACAGCTGTTTCACTTGATCTTGTTGGAATTTCATTAACTTTTTTTATTTCATCCACCAATACAGCATTTTCATTGTCTAAATAGTTCAATTGTTGATTCAATTCATCAATTTCATGAATGGTTAATCTACACTGTGTTTAAACATGTCGAATTTCGATATTTGTTTGCATACTTCTACTTGTTTTCCTAGCTTTCTTTTTTAGATCTTTATATTTGTATTTCAATGTTTTAGCACATGATGTTTTACGGTTCACTGTTTTATTCAATGTCACATTGTCTTTCTTTAAGTTTTGTTTTTCTTCTTGTAACTTGATAAATTTCTTTGGTACTAGTGTGTCAGAATTTTCCTGGCCTATTTTGCGTTTAGCAATAGGAAATGTAAATGTCTCATTTTCAAATGTTGAAAGATCACAATTTTTTGTCTTCTTCAAAAAAAAAAAATGTATCGATCATTAACAGTTTTGACTTTCTTAAAAATAGCATAGACATTTACACAATTCAAATCCGCTCGTCCTAGTTCACATGGCCAGTGACGAATTATGTGATATTGTCCTAAATCTTTATATTTTACACTTCATTTATATAGTTCTATAATGTGTTTATTTTTCAATGTTTCATTAATTTCCAATTTTATAGGTATATCGGGTATGGTGGAAGCCATTGCAATCCTTTTATTATTACCTATATCAATTAACTGCAACCAAAAACACAAAAAGAAAATTTGTTTAAAAAAATCCAGTTGCTCTTTTTCATAACATTTTTAATGTTAAGTAGTTGTCACACATAAGCATAAATTCCTTCAACACAGAAATGCGTTTTAATGGGAAAAGGAAGTCTTATTTCTTGTTTTAAGTTCCTATCAAATGCTAACGGCCAGAGTTGAGAATACACGTGGACTCGGCATCAAATCTCAGCATGAAGAGTCCAAAACAATAATAGTACAGTTGTCATCGAACACTATTATAGTTGTAAAACTTGCAAGAGTTTGGTCACAACGTCAATATATAACCATCTTTGACAAATGTTTGATGATCCATAAATATCTTGAATAAAAGGCTTGCTTTTATAAGCCCCCCCCCCCCCTTCCAAAGCATGAAAAAATCTATACTAACAAAACTATGATTTTGGTATTAAAGTTCAAATGACAAAGATTTTTAGTTAGGAGAAAATATATCGCTAGTTTATCCTTAAATACCTACTAAAACAGTCTACCGAAGGCCAATACATAAAATCTTCAATTAAAGGGAAGTAAAACCCCTTTAAAATTGTGTGATTTACCGTCTGTGATTTACCGCCCCGAACAGACATCGAAACCGATAACCTAGTCACGTGACTCTGGCCTTGAACGCTGTGACGTCACTCTGGTCTTTCACTCTGAACCAAAATGGCTGAAAATCGAGTACAAAGCGAAGATTGTGAAGCTACTGAAGACGATTTAGCGATTCTGCCGGCGGTTAATGCACAAGGCTACATGTATGAACCACGGATTCAGCAGTGTGAGGTTCATTCAGACGATTACTCAGAGGAAGAGGGTATTGGGGACTCTGGAGACGAGGAAATCCCCGATCAGTCCGAGCGGGTGGGGAATACATACTGGTATGCTTTGTAGTTTGTTTATTTTGTTTATAAATATAAGCACCAAATTGTCGTCATTAAATGGTAAATTTAAAATGGACTTAAAATGGAAGAGCCTTTAAACCAATATTCCAAGAGATTTTCACATTGTATTAGCATCAGATCTTGTATGTGTACAGTACATATGTGAATCAGACGGTAAAATAGCTGTAACTTTCATCAATATCATTACTACTCTTAAAGGTTCTGTTTTAAATTTTTATTTACCAGCATTATCACCACTATCTGTATCAGAATCCTCATATTTAGATGGACTCTTCTTTTTTCTTTTTGTTGGTCCCTCATTGTCTTCTGTGTCAATGTTTGATGCTTTCTCTGCCTTCTTGGCAAGTTAAACAGCCCTATCATAGTCATCTGGTAGAAAATAAAATACATCTAATGTTAAAATATTCTGTATAATGATGCATTAAACAAGGTAACCCTGGTGGAGCCCTAGTTTTGCACAATTTGGACCCGTTATTCAGTGTTTTACAGTGGAATCAATATGGTGCAGCACAGTATGTCCCTCTTATGTTAGGGTAAAGCTCAGAGTTGTCGCACTTGTCCAAGGTGGTATCAGATGTCTGACGTCATGCCTCGGTGTTTGAGATAATGTACAACTTTTTCCACCAGCAAGAGCTTGGACCATATTGGGGCTTACAATCTCTTACAATCTGTGGTACCATCAACTTAACCAGCATAAACCAGGGATCACCCTGTCAAAACCAGTAAGCCACGACTCATCATGATGACTCACCAAGATACCCTGGTGTCACCCAATAAGATACCAAACGTACTTGAATCTGTTTATTAAATATTTCAACAAAAACGGAAAAAAAACAGCTGTGTACCTGTACTACAGAAAGTACGGACAGGATACTGCTTCCAGTTTTCGTTGTCAGGCATTTCATGCCTCCTGACCTTCGAGGTGGCTCCATTCTTTGGCCAATAGACATAGTCTCCCTGAAAAGAATTATTGGAAAGGTACATGTACATTTATATACATGTACATATATAAATAATGATAATGAAAAAAAATATTGGCTACATATCATTCACATGCCTTTTTAAAGCAAGGTACATGTTACAAGGTGTTCTATTAAAATGATGTGCTAGCAATTTAGATAATGACATGCAAGATTTATTTCAAGTTCAACACAATTTCAAATTGCAAGGTGCGCCAGTGAAATCCTGCTTTTATTCGAGAATAATTTCAGAAAATAATATAGAATCATGGCCATGCAGAATGTTGATTTTACTGGCTTCAAGTACATTTTCTCACAAATAAACTTATCTCTTTTAAACAACAGAAGTACATGTACCTGCTCTGAATGTGTCATCCAAGAAGTTGGAACCGGGTCAACACAAGCATACCCCAAGAATTCAACAACTGCATATGTCTTCAGACTTTTTGATGCAGACATTCTGAAAAAAACAGAACACATGAAAGTTTATTATTAATAACAAACCTGCATTTCATCTATTATGCCTGACTGGATAGCAAGAATGGTACAAACATTGCAATATGTAAACTTAATGTTTTATTATGGCAGACAGTTGGGTTTCCCAAGTTAAAAGCTCATACAGATCTTATTATCATATTTTATCTCGTTCAACCTTTAAAAAATATATGTAATGATTGCAGAGAACTGCCTTACATGTACATGCACAGTTCAAACGGATGGAAGTGGTATCATGCACCATGCAACTAGTAATTACTTAAAACCATGCTGCTAATAAGCAATCAAATTCCACGTCAAATTAAAGTAACTTCAGCAAAGCCTATAAAGTGTATGCTATCGTGCATGAAAATTATAAACCTTTATACACATGTATACATAATAAAAAGTCATTAATGATAAAACCTGCTTTTCCAAAGATAAGACGCAAAATATATGGTATAAGAATAAAAACACACTTACAGTGGCTAAAGCGCTTACTATATTAGCTTCTGTCTATTGTTTCTTCTAAAGTCAACTTCCACTGCCTCTTCAAATGCAGTGCTTCTATCTAATCCAGGTCATAAAATGAGAGAATGTCATTCTTGTTTGTTACATGTCCTAAGTAACATGCACTTTGAGTCAAACAATCTATTCAAAGTTCTGATTTGATACATGTCTGTGTTGGGATTTTAAATTTAATTGTGTCTATAAACTTTGCTTAAAATGAAATTAGTAAATAGATATCTGAAGTCCATTTTTACATTTCAGTGTCTTGAGATTTCAACAGAACTCTTAGAAAGCATGCAAAACTGCTAAAAATACAATGTCTGTTCCGACTTGATTGTCAGTTATTATCCCTTTTCTATGTAATCTGCTTTCCGACAGGAGTTTCATAGACGAAAATTGTCTATGGGCTTTAAGAGCACCAATCATACTTGAATCACACGGGTTATTGAAGAGAGGTGAAACTCTGTTATAAACGCGACATAAGTACTTCTGTCTTCCATTCTCATACACTTCCCTTGATAAATCCACCACTTCACAGCATGATGTATTTGATAGTATGTATGCGTTATTTGGTCTTTTTGTATGTATCTTCTGAGGTATCTCCTTGAAAATACTTTAAAAATTGTCAAGTTCTCCCAGTCTTTTCACTATCTGAACAAGCGGGTTTCTCCCAGACCGCACAAGTCTCTTCAAGTAATGAAGGTAATTCTCAAAGGGAAATGCACTGCAATTGTCAAGTTTTTGTACATAAGAGCATCAGAAGATATATGTATCAAACTGTGAATATTGTATACTAAGAATTCTGGGCCGTACAAATTAAATCCTTGTTCCACAAAATACACCAACAAATTATAGGCATAGTTGTTATAGATAACAGCTGTTTGTGGGCAAACAAGAATACACATCGCAATACTGAACACCATAAAATGGTCGTAAAGCTCCCTTCGCAAGATATCCTTCAGCACAAGCTTGCCAGTGTAAAGCATAAACTGTCTCAATTCTGTAGCTTTCCATCTGTCTATTACATCTAGTCCTCTAGATTTACGGGCAAAAATTTGAGGAATGCTTGGTTTTAAATCTTTCAGCCTTCTACTTATTTCTTCCACTTGCCCAGCTGACAATTTTACCACTCTTGGGCCCCGAATCCACAGTAACAGCAAGCGCCTCATCACACCAAGACAGGCTTGATGCATATAGTCCACAGGAAATGTGTTAATCATGTCTATTGGAAGATCAGTAAAAGGAGAATTTCCATGGTGATGTTCATCTTGTACCTGATTCCTAAAAGATGTATCAGTTCGAAGTTGTATATTTTGTGTTTCAGGAAATGCCATTCGTCCTACCCAGTTGCCTTTCTGCGTACATCTTTCGCATCCAAAATAACAAGAATATTGCTTAACATTTTTCACAAGCGCTCTAGCAGGAGCATCACAAACAATGCATTTTACTGTCACTCGAATTGTTCTTTCATCACACTCTATGCCATTTTGAACTAAAAGTCCAAGATCATTCACTGTTTCTTGGAGAAAGTCTAAATTTGCTGGCTTTGTTTCACCACAAAGAAGTGCCAAAGGAAATATTTTCATAGGCTTAAGCATGAATCCGCATAAAATTGGCCATCCTGTCCTTTTACTACTAGTAAATAGGGGGAGCCCATCAATATTTAATGAAATCTCTAAATTTTCTAATTTATTTCTATAGTCCAAAGGATAACTCTTGATATGTTTTAATATTTCGGTTTTAGCTCCAAAGTAAATGTAATCCATCCCCGATCGAATCTCTGTGATTACTTCAGTTGCACTTCCTAATAAGGTTCTAGCAGTTGATGGTAATTCTGAATGACCATGCCTCTGAAGAACCTGTAACAAACTGTCAACCGCATTGTGTTTGACTTGATAGTCATTCACCCAAACAGCTAGTTCATTTTCCAATGGCTGAGCACTTGGTAGTGTAGATTCACTTTCTGAATCAGAAGAACAATATCCGTACTGATAAAGAAGATCCCAGGAAAAATCACAGCGGATATCACTGCCCCCTTCAACATCTGAGCTGGATACAGAATCAGCTACTGTAGTTTCAAAGCCAATAGGCTGTGCACAGCTGTTTGCACCAATGGTAGTTGTTTCATCGTCAGACTCGGCGCTGTGATGATCAGCTCTCTCCTCAAAGTGATCGAGCAATCTTTGAGCTGATTTCCATTTCTTGTTGTATTCCAGGCGTTGTTTCTTTTGTTTGTTCATTCTGCTGCAAATAAGTTTTAATATACTAGTTACTTAAATGTACCATGCTGGTTAATAAAACAAACCAGAGGACCAATGGTCCTGTAAACGCTCACCTGAGATCTGCTTCATATACCAATAAACATATTTGAATATTATGGTATTTAACCACAGTGCAGGGGCAGATGAAGCCCTTGGGCCATTTTCTTTTTTCAGAATAATTAATATTCTGTCCATTTGCGAATTTCCTGATGATTTCCCCCTTCAAATAACATTTTAAAAGCAGATGAGCCCCTGGGGTCCATTTTTTTTCAGAATCATTAAATTTCAGTCCTACTGCCCATTTCCTGCAAGACTTTCACTTAAAATAACATTTTAAAAGTTTTCCCCATTCAAATGCATTGACGACGTATGTTGACCTTGCCATAAAATAGGTCAAGGTCACCACAGGGTCATGTTTTATATATACATTGTAGTACTTGAGTTATCCATACTTCATGCAAAGTTTTGTTGAAATCGGTTCAGCAGTTCTGGAAAAGAAGATATTTTAAGGGTTTTTACCATATATGGGCATGGCGACCAGCTTGGTCATGTGACCTGGATTATTTATATACATATTGGTTCCCACTTCCTATAGATGCTTCATATAAAATTTGTCTTTGATTGGCCAAGTGGTTTCAGAGAAAAAAATCTTTGAAAAGTGTGTATGGACGACAGACAGGCCAAGGTCAAGAGATGACCTTGACCTAAATTAATCATATACCTTCATCTAATCCATTAGTTGTTTGCATCTACCACTTTTCAGATCTCAGGCTGCAATAGTTTTCAAAAAATAGCTAATTTCCACTTTTCCCATTATAAGTCTATGGAAACTTAAAGTTACCATAGCAACCAGAGTTCTTATCCGACTGGAATAAAAAACACAAATTATGTAGAAGCTACTGTCAGGAACATGTATACAAAGTACAGGATTCATTCACTTGACAGTTTCTGAGGAGAAGATTTTTGAAAGTTTTTTTTTTGTTTTTTTTTGTTTTTTTTCAAAATTTTGCCCTTTATGGGGCCCCAGCAACCAATCAAAATAAAGGATTAGGACAACACTCGCAAGAAACGTCAAACACTTCTCAATACACATTTCTGCAAAAACAAAATTCAAATGTCTGCAATTTTAGCGGAAAAATATCCGATTTCCACTTTTCCCATTATAAGTCTATGGAAACTTTAAGTTGCCATAGCAACCAGAGTTCTTATCCGCCTGGAATAAAAAACACAACTTATGTAAAGGCCACTGTCAGGAACATGTATACAAAGTATAGGCTTCATCCCCTTGACAGTTTCTGAGAAGAAGATTTTTGAATGTTTTTCGAAATTTTGCCCTATATGGGGCCCCTGCAACCAATCAAAATGAAGGATTACGACAAAAGTCACATGAAACGTAGAGGACTACTCAATAAACGTTTCTGCAAAAACAAAATTCAAATATCTTCAACAAGACAGCAAAAACTGGCAATTTTCACTTTTTTCTATTTTAAGCATATGGGAAGCATAAGTTGCCATAACAACCAGAGCCCTTATCCGATCAAAACAAAAAACACAATTATTTTTCCCCCTACCTGTAGATGGTGTATGTGTAATATGAGAACAATCGGCCCAGCGGTTTCATAGAAGAAAATCTTTGGACGGACGGACGCCGGAGCATGGGTATACTATAAGCTTACCTATGAGCCTTCGGCTCAGGTGAGCTAAAAACTGACCTAAACAGATGTATTTCTTATATAAGCATGCCAAAGGTAGAATTAGTAGTATGGCCAGGTATCGTTTTTCAATATATATCGAAAACTGTATTGAAGGTTTGATACTTCCATCGAATTGATCGTCTGTATCGAAAAAAGATATCGCTCAAAATTTGCAAAGTTAATGAAATTTATTCTTATTTCACAGTAGAAAATCAACTATATGCCATGAAGTCATCCAAAGAAAGATGTTTTAGGTCGAACCGACTTAAAGTCTCATTTTACTTTCAATCAATTTTATATGTGAAAGGTTAAAAATTTCGTGCTAAAATGGTGCCTAAACATGGGCATTACAATTCTCATTAACGCGCCTTAATGTGAGATAAAATTAAGGGAAATACCTTAATTTTGCTTCATTTACATTTTTCGTCTTTAGCCAAATTATTAAAATGAGTTAAAGGCGTGGTTAGAGGCGTGGAAACGTAGTAGGCTTGCGCACTCAAATAGTCTCGCGTCATCTTAAAAATATAAACAGCATGTACACCATGAGCGGTTCGTCAATGTGGAAGCAATAATGTATTTTTGAAGTCAGTGATTCTTTAACGGGATATGGAGGATATGCTGAGGGAAGAGGAGGAATATTATGCGAGGTCCCATGACGAGGCGTCTTCAAAACTTCTAGACATGTGGTAAGGGTTCAGTCTCAGTTCTGTTTATCAAACATGTATAAAACTAAAAATAACCCATGCATATTGAATGCATTTAGCTTTGTGCATCCTGCTTAAAGAGTCAAGATGCCATATGGATGGACGTGGATATAATTCCGTTGAATCGCACATTGTCCACCAGGCAAATTTAGACATTGTAACAATTGAAATTGGTATAAGAACAGGATTTTACTATTATGTACATGTACATTAATTTTAATTGAGGTTCACAGTGGGGTATGTCTACTTAAGACAAGAATTCGCTTCTCCAAAAACAAAAAATAATAACAGTGTCGAGCTGTACTTTGAGATATTTATCGATAATCACAGACCATAACACTGTGCCAGCTCCCCCGCCCTCCCCAGGAATATGAGCGGGGCTTTGACCAAAGTTTGGCCACGGCGGCGTGGGGGAATATCTGGGGTTTGCTTTATATAGGTAAAAAGGGCAGTGAAATGAAAATATAGCAGGAAACGGGGGAAAAACAGCAGTGGTTTTACCAACGAGCAGTCCCCACAGGGTGGGGCTTTTAGCAGGGATTTGCTGGACCAAACGTCAAGGCCCCCGCTATTCACCGGGTTTGCGGGTTAGGGCCCTGGTGACAAATGACTAGTAACAACATTGCATTCACGTAATATTCCATGTAATGATTTTATCGTTTTAGGCATTGTTAGTGAAAATCGGACACAGAGACTGTCAGTGCCTATCAAGAGGGCCCAGATGAAACTTTCATTGAGTAAGTTCTATTTTTACTCTCACACAATGTATCCAATACGTCACATTCAATAGCTATGGTCATGTCGGGACGGTGCCTCCATTTAATTGGACTTCTTCCAATCATTTGGAAGTCGTGATATGCACTCGTGGGGTGGGATAGATCTCTCTCTCTCTCTCTCTCTCTCTCTCTCTCTCTCTCTCTCTCCAATATTTTGCTAACGTGGCTTTTCGTCCTTTTCATTTTTCCTTCTTAATCTTTTGAAGTTAGTCTACTGGAAAAAAGTTGAGCAATATTGCTGACGAGCCATAATCAAATGGTGATAGTTTGTTTGAAGCGGCTAGAAAATTGTTGACTGGGGCGTTAAACCCCAATACAAACGAACGCAGGCCTGGAATGACAGTAGGTCCGGTATGTCTGCAAAGTTTTCTTGGAATATGTTGAAAGACATAAACATTCACTAAAAAAAAAAAAAAAAAAAAAATCAAAGCAGCAGCAACGACAAAAGAGTCAGAGTAATGAATGTCATAATTTCGCGTGCGGCCTAGAATACCCTTCACTCACAATTTTTGAGAGTAGTTAATATCAGGGTCAATTGCTATGGCTTCACACCACTATCAACAATCAACAATGTTTCAGTCATCTTGGGACGACGCAAGCGGTTTCCGGGTGTCAACCAGTATTATGCGAAGCTTTATCTAGTGCCTCATTGAAGAACACTACACGGCGGAAGTAGTTAGCCTAGCTCTTGCTGCAGACTTGCCCACTACCACGAATTATGCTCATTTGCAAAAGATTACGTTATCGTTACGAAAATTTGCCCATCCAATATACAGTCACGGATTCTTTTTTCATTTGTAAAAAATGAAAATTTCATGAGGAAAATTTGATATTTTGAATAGTTTTGCTTAAAACGTAGATTGTTGGTATACGTTAGAACCACCCGCCGAGGCGGTTCTAACGAGTACCCAAAATCTATGTTTGGTATCAAAAATATGTAAACACCTGCATACACCGGTTTTACAACGTAAAGTTAGGGATTTGGCTTATACTTTTCATGGACATGTTTTTCTGATCTTAAAATTTATTACTGTTATTATAATTAATCTTTTAGGCAAAGCCTTCAAATAAACAAAAGATGTTGCCAACTTACACAGTAGGAGAAAGTCTAATGCCGGAGTACACGGGAAGGATGGCGAACATAGCACCGATGACGATGTTGGTTGATTATGAGCGTCTTCAATCAGATACCAAAGTTAAGTTCAGGATGGTGTTTATGTAAATGATTCAGCTAAAAGTTGGAGAGACGATGTCTGGGAGATGTTTTAGTCCTGTTCTAAACCGCTGTAAACCGGGATGAACCGCGTCGATCTTTGGCATACAGGGACGAACCGGGGTTTACTGGCGAGCCGTCACATTTGTATTAATCAAACGGTGTTTGGAAGATGTTTAAACTATGTTCTCACAGTCCCGGATTATTTACGGTTAACCAGGATGACTCGTGTTGAACCGGAGTTGGACCATAACGTCACCGTGGACATGCGTGGCAAGCGGGAAAATTCCGTCGCAGAACTGGGTGACACCGAGTGCAAACCGTTATACCACAGGGGTTCGACCATGATACTGTAAATCCGGAAATTTTTGCGAGAACTTAATTTTCGCTAAGTCGTTGCTTCGCGAAAATAAAGTTCTCGCTAATAAAGAATTACTGTAAGTTTTATAGACTGCACGAGTACTCGCTCGCGAATTCAAGAACTCGCTAATAATTCAGAAATCGTAAATTCGCGAAATAAAAGTCTCGCGAAAATTTCCGAATTTACAGTAAACCGGGATGATCAAAAGTAAGCTGTGGGTAAATGGGACGACTCCGTGCTATTCGACACAAACCAAGCCTTCACCGGGATTCCACCTAATGAACAGGGGCCTTTAAAAGTTTTCCTACCTTGAAGCCCGTTTTGGATCCGTTGGAGTCCCGGTTCACCCCGTGAATCTCAGTGGTTGCTACTTTCTTCAACAACGTGATACACCAGCACAATACCGTTGCATGACACGACACCCTTAAGAACCAATCAGTTTAACATCAGGTTTTACCGATTCGGAAATAAAACCGGGACCCACCTGCCTGCACCGTGACGAAAGTGTTAGAGCGCAGCAATAAAAATATAAACTGAGATCCTTTAAGAGCAGTGAAAATATTAATGAGAAAGTTGATTGATTGGGGTTAAACGTCCCAACAACAGCTAAGGTCATGTGGAGACGGGACCTCGGTTTATAGTCCCATCCGACGGGCTGAAGAAGTCCGGGATCGAACCTGCGACCCCCTGGTTTACAAGGCGAGTGACATAACCACTATAACATACCATGTTTTCGGCTACTTGAGCCTCGTCAGTGACCGAGCTCCACCGGGTCTATCATGGCTTTTACAAGATTTAACTTAGCATTGAAGTCAATGAAGATATTAACAAAATTATATTTTATAAAATGGTGTTTTCACCAATGTAATGATATTGATATTTCCTCTGTTGATTAAAGTCAGTCGACATTTCTACAGTAATTTTTTGGTTATTTCTGACGTTTCCATTCAATTGACTTCATCAAAGTTTATTTGTTTCACTTCAGAAAACAGGGGACCGCGGTGGCGTAGTGCTAGAGCATCGGACTCCTGATGAAGAGGTTCCGGGTTCGATCCACATTGGTGGCACCATGTTGTGTCCTTGAGCAAAGACACATTAAAAAAGAGTACTGGTGAAAACCTCGGGAGCGGTGGGGCCGTCTAGACAAAGCAAACAAACAAACTTCAGAAATTAAAACTCCTACATGTATATTTAATGTGGCGAACACAAAACTAGAACTGGAAGTTACATTATTTAATTCCTGCGCCACATAAAACATATTATCTTCAACTTATTTGTCACTGTTACAGTGTCCATCTTACTTAGTTACTAACGTAATTTAACCTTACGTAACGTCATTATGACGTTATGTCTTTAGACATCAAGCTATTTATAGTAAATTGATTGCCAATTAGCATAAATGTAATTAAGAATAAAATATCTTTTATAAACCGTTAAAACAAATGCAGATTTTTAGCTCACCTGAGCCAAAGGCTCATAGGTGAACTTATAGTATAGCCATGCTCCGTCCGTCCGTCCGTCGTCGTCCACAATTTCAAAGATCTTCTTCTCTGAAACCGCTGGGCCAATTGTTCTCATATTACACATACACCATCTACAGGTAGGGGGAAAGAATAATTGTGTTTTTTTGTTTTGATCGGATAAGGACTCTGGTTGCTATGGCAACTTATGCTTCCCATAGACTTATAATGGAAAAAGTGAAAATTGACAGTTTTTGCTGTCTTGTTGGAGATATTTGATTTTTGTTTTTGCAGAAATGTTTATTGAGTAGTCCTCTACGTTTCATGTGACTTTTGTCCTAATCCTTCATTTTGATTGGTTGCAGGGGCCCCATATAGGGCAAAATTTGGAAAAACATTCAAAAATCTTCTTCTCAGAAACTGTCAAGGGGATGAAGCCTATACTTTGTATACATGTTCCTGACAGTGGCCTCTACATAATTTGTGTTTTTTATTCCAGGCAGATAAGAACTCTGGTTGCTATGGCAACTTAAAGTGTCCATAGACTTATAATGGGAAAAGTGGAAATCGGCTATTTTTCCGCTAAAATTGCAGACATTTGAATTTTGTTTTTGCAGAAATGTTTATTGAGTAATGTTTGACGTTTCTTGTGAGTTTTGTCCAAATCCTTTATTTTGATTGGTTGCTGGGGCCCCATAAAGGACAAAATTTTGAGAAAAACATTCAAAAATCTTCTCAGAAACTGTAAAGTGGATGAATCCTGTACTTTGTATACATGTTCCTGACAGTAGCCTCTACATAATTTGTGTTTTTTATTCCAGTCGGATAAGAATTCTGGTTGCTATGGTAACTTTAAGTTTCCATAGACTTATGATGGGAAAAGTGGAAATTAGCTATTTTTTGAAAACTATTACAGCCTGAGATCTGAAAAGTGATAGATGCAAACAACTAATGGATTAGATGAAGGTATATGATTAATTTAGGTCAAGGTCATCTCTTGACCTTGGCCGGTCTGTCATCCATACACACTTTTCAAAGATTTTTTTCTCTGAAACCACTTGGCCAATCAAAGCCAAATTTTATATGAAACATCTGTAGGAAGTGGGAACCAATGTGTATATAAATAATCCAGGTCACATGACCAAGATGGCCGCCATGCCATATATGGTAAAAACCCTTAAAATATCTTCTCCAGAACCGGTGAACCGATTTCAACGAAACTTTGCATGAAGTATGGATGACTCAAGTACTACAATGTATATATAAAACATGACCCTGTGGTGACCTTGAACTTTTTTATGGCAAGGTCAACATAGGTCGTCAATGCATTTGAATGGGGAAAACTTTTAAAATGTCATTTTAAGTGAAAGTCTTGCAGGAAATGGGCAGTAGGACTGAAATTAAATGATTCTGAAAAAAATGTTATTTGAAGGGGAAAATCAACAGGAAATTGGCAAATGGACAGAATATTGATTATTCTGAAAAAAGAAAATGGCCCAAGGGCTTCATTTGCCCCTGCACTGGGGTTAAATACCATAATATTCAAATATGTTTATTGGTATATGAAGCAGATCTCAGGTGAGCGTTTACAGGACCATTGGTCCTCTGGTTGGTATTTAAAATTAAGTGAAACATATACTATATCAGCAAATTATAAAAACAAAACACACATACAACAGTTCGTGAACATTTCACGACACTCCCACCAGAAAGTTCAATTGTCTCTCAACTGTTCTTTAACCTGTGCTCAGTCCTTCTTGCAGCTGCCCCTCTTGGTTTAACAAAGTTTGCCTTGTCTTCGTCTTTACTGACAGCTTCATCACCACTGTTCTGTATAATCTCCACCGCATTTTCTACTGGACATTTTATTGGAAACAGTAAGTTTATTGGATGACCAATAGTTTAACGGTTTGCTAGCAAAGCCTTCGCATGTTGCTGTGTGCTTCGTTTTGAAAATACATCATCTATCAATCTTGAACCACTTTGAAGTCTTGGTTTGCCTGGCCATTTCCTCAGAACTGGACCTCTTCCTAGACTTAGGACTCTTATGCATTGGTCCTTTTTAAAATGTTGATTTATTCTGGTTTTTATCCATTTCTTTACTCCTCTGCTTGCACAAAGATCCATTTCTAGCCGATGACATCGTCTAGACATAAATTTCCACTTTACTGTGGGCCTTTTTTTCTTAGATTTATATCTCATCATAGCTTTGTGCCTCTTCAGTAACTTACGTATCCTTCCAGCCGTATGCATCTTCCTATTTCGATTTCTGGTTAATCGTTGATTTCTCCAGCGCTTAGGCCGTTTTCGTGGCTTTGATTGCATACAGTTATTGTGTCTAGGGCAATACTTGCCTGCTTTTCTAACCATTTGCCTCTTCCTCGGCTTTAATGTTTTTATAGCGTATGGCCTCTTCTTAGACCAATTGTTCCCTAGCCTTTGGCCTCTTACTGGGATTGGATCTTTTCCTTGATATGTGCGTTTTCCAGGACATAGATTGCATTTTAGTGTTGGGTCTTTCCCTCGACATTTTCATTTTCATTTCTAGGACCCCCTCCTAGACCTTGATCTGCACCTGACTGAAACGTTTGACTGCATATTAATTAACTGTTGATGTTGCAGCTGCTGTTGTCCATTCAAAATTTGTTGTACCTTAGCCGTTAGCTGTACCAAAGTTTGGTCCAAACTACTGATAGGTGAGTTATTATCCCTGGAAGCTTCCTGTTCCTGAAGACAGATTTTTAGATTAACCAAAGTTTGGTCCTGAGTTATTATCCCTGGAAGCTTCCTGTTCCTGAAGACAGATTTTTAGATTAACCAAGCTATTTATAGTAAATTGATTGCCAATTAGCATAAATGTAATTTAGAATAAAATATCCATTATAAACCGTTAAAACAAATGCAGATTTTTGGTATTTAAAATTAAGTGAAACATATACTATCACATATACAACAGTTCGTGAAAATTTCACGACATTTAACAGAACATTTGGGTAGTCATTAGTGTAAATCTGGATATTCATTCATTGTCTTAGAACGTAAGGAACATCAGTTGTTGTTTTTATTTTTACGCTGATAGGTGAGTTATTATCCCTGGAAGCTTCCTGTTCCTGAAGACAGATTTTTAGATTAACCAAAGTTTGGTCCAAACTACTGATAGGTGAGTTATTATCCCTGGAAGCTTCCTGTTCCTGAAGACAGATTTTTAGATTAACCAAGCTATTTATAGTAAATTGATTGCCAATTAGCATAAATGTAATTTAGAATAAAATATCCATTATAAACCGTTAAAACAAATGCAGATTTTCGGTATTTAAAATTAAGTGAAACATATACTATATCAGCAAATTATAAAACAAAACACATATACAACAGTTCGTGAACATTTCACGACATTTAACAGAACATTTGGGTAGTCATTAGTGTAAATCTGGATATTCATTCATTGTCTTAGAACGTAAGGAACATCAGTTGTTGTTTTTATTTTTACGCATCTGTGACAATTCTGTTTTCAACACGCACGATGAAAAAGTATACACCTTAAAAGTAAACATCTTAGAGATAATATTAAAGTAAAAATGTAGAGGAATTGAAGCAATTATATTTTAAATTACAACCCGCACACCAACAGGAAACGCTTATATATCGATATGCTGAAACCCTGGGATAAAAGTCAAAGTTTGGGTACTGGAAAAGTCATTTTGAAAGGAAGACCAAATCATGGAATGATGTAGACAGTTTTAGCGACACGAAGAAATCGTACAACATGTACATTCAGTGGGTTGTATAATTTGGTGTTTTACGTCCCAGTCAACAGCCAGTGGTAGTACGAGGATGAGACCTCGACTTAATGTCTCATCCGAAGGACTAAAGGATCTCTGGGTTGAACACATACCCCTGTTTTGCCAGGCAAAACCACACCACGGAGGTTTTTTTTTTTTTTTTTTTTTTTTTTTTTCAGAAATCCATGTCTTTCTATCTTTCATACATGATACATGAATAATTCGAAGGGCGTTCAAAAAGTTCGCGGAAAAGTGTCACCATATTCTTATTTCGTAAATCAGCTGAATTAAACTATTATAATTATATAGACCAACATTATTTGTACTTATACAGCAAATTTTGCTGCTCTGGCATGAGTATAATGTTAACAGTGGTTGCTATGGAAACCGTACATCTCGATTACCGGCCCACTTTTGTACATTTTTGCAAAAGTCGATGTTTAATGATGACGTTGCATTTGATAGTTTACCGTGCTTTTTTCACCAAACTTTGTATGAGCAAAATTCAATATGTTTGAGGTTCAATCAATGTTTAAGCGACCAGAATGCCAACGGATCCCGGCCTCAGTACATAGGTAGCATTGGGGTCGATCATTCTGTAAATATGGCGGCCACACAAAGGACTAGGACACACACGTCACAGGAACGTCAGAGGCACGTCACACATACGCAGCTGGAACATTTCACGTCCTTTGTCTCAGTGTATCAAGTCAAGTCAAAATCTCTTTATTCCCTCTTGCAAGGAAAATTTAGAACGAACAGTATAAGTAGCTCGACAATGACCCCAGACGGATCAAAGACCGGATAAGTATCGAAATTGACACGCGCATGTCACTGATACGTCTTGATCATAAGATAAGGCATGTCCTCAGAGAGCTTCGAGAAACGGGTTACAGGCCCTTAGAATATTTTGATGAGTATATATGTAACGCCACTGATAGCCAGTATACGAACGCCTTTTACATGTGCTTTCATTTCTCATATGATATCGTTGCTATTTAGTGGATAACGTCGTGTAAATTATATAAATTGCATGACCATATACGGTGGTCAGGTGGTTGAGCATTGGACTCCGAATCGAGAGGTCTATGGTTTGATCCCCACTCGGGGCGCCGAGTCGTGTCCTTGAGTAAGGCACTTTAACTCCACAGAGTACTGGTTAATACCCAGGAAACAGTGTCTCGCCATTTTTTTCTGGACAGGTTCAGGCCTTTATAGCGGTTGATAGTCGGTTTCTCGGTTATAATCTTTGCCTGGAGGTACAAGTAGCCCATCTAAATCTTACGGTCCCATTGGGGCCGGGGGTCAAACGTCTGTCCTGCCACCCTTGTGATACCATTTTTCCAATTGAATTATAAAACAAATATATATTCACTAGGCGGCCCTGAAATCTTCATAAATTTTATTTATGACACGCCGTGTTCTAGTTTGTTTGATACTTTCTCGAACACGCAGCCAAAGTGCCAGATAAGGCACATTTTAAGGTAACCGTATAAGCATGTTTCTCGTTTATGCCACACCAAATGCCAGTCTGTTGAGACTTAATGGTGCTCGCTAACCACGTGACTAATACGCAGCACCGCGAAAGAAATATGGGTTTTATTCGCAAATCATACACACATATGAGCAGGACAGTAAATGGTGCATTTTATACAATTTGTCTAAACAGAATAATAGCCCATGTGTTTATATCCGAGATCTGAGGACTCTTGCTAATCTTTGTTGCTCCACAGCATGTATTGTTATTTTATTTGAAAAGCATTCACGACGCTTTTTTCTTGACATAGCTCTGAGACACATGACAACATACTGCAAATTCTTGACCACAGCATTATGAAAAAGTGTAATCATTGGCTATCGCACACTTTTCTTGGAAACTCGAGAATAGACTTTGCTTAGTCCTTAGCATTGTTGAAGCAACGGAATCTCTGTTTTGTTTACAACACTGTGTTATTACAGGATTTTCTTGTTTTCTTTATTGGTATTTATCATTTACGTTATTGTAATTTGCTGTTTTCCACATGATCGTTTTTTCTGTTCTGTTTGTTGTTTTTTTTTTTGTATGATATTTATTTTCTTTTTACTTGTAACATTGCTAACATTTTTATATGTTTGAATACACCCTTTTAGTTTGATATTATTTATTATCCCCGTTTTATAATATAATCTTAGATAATTTGTTATTTAAAAAAAAACTTTCTCTTTTGTCAAATGCTTTGTTTGCTCAATCTTATATAAATAAATAAATAAATAAATAAATAAATAAAAAATAAATAAATAAAATTCTTCAGTCTATTCTAAATGTTATGTATATACTTTATATATTGTTTATGTTTCTTTGTTTTATTATGCTAGAAATGTGTTATTGAAAGGTTTATTTTAATTATCTTAGGTTATTTGTTCGATTATTATTTATAATTTAATAACTATTAACCCAACCAAATATTGGCCTCACCAGCTGACCAGTGTTGTGATATTATTTAGTCGCATTAACTTTATTAAGAACTGAGAAATCTTACCAACTGAACTTACAACTGGGTCCAGTTCAAAATTAGCGACGTCGTTAGTTAACAATTCGTTATAATTACAAGCATGATTATTGCAAATACACTGTTATTTTTTAGTGAGTATCCTTTGCAATGTAATATGGCCATTTGAAATTTTAACGAATCATTAATTAACGACATCGTTAATTTTGAACAAATGGGCCCTGGTTCTTAATACGAGTTGTTGGAATTTTGGGTATTTGAGTCTACCCTGATTTAAATCCTAAATATTGCAGCACATATGTCTGGATATCATTGCAAGTTTAAATAGTGTCCCTGATAAGGGTTCATTACTCGAAAGTGTACAATATGGCTCCTTTTACCTCTTTGAATGTTTTCACTGCTTCCAAAGGTTCTAACCCTTATATGTTATTTGTAATATGCATCACCCATGGTGCAGATTATATTTGTCTTTTGATCCTTTGAAATAAGTATAAGCATTATTCAAAACAGATAAATACGTTACGACACACTTTCTTGTTTTTATTTATTTATTTTATTTTATTTTATTTTTTTTTTTTTTTTTTGCATATTTGGCCTCTTTGATAATATCAATCTGTGATATCCGAAACTGTATAGAAACACTTTCCATCAGGAAAACATGTCCGTGAAATAGATATCCGCTTAAAACCGACTTGTATATAGAAACACTGGGGTTTTCAGGCGTATACATATTTTTCTATTTTTTTTTTATCCAAAGCATACAGTACCCACGATGTATGTTTTGAGCAAAAATATATATAAAAACAACAACATTTTTTTCGAATTGATATTTTCATTTTTTGTTTTCTTCTGAAAAAAAAATCTCTATGTATAACATGGGCAGTTTTTCGTAATGTCTCTTTGTATGTTTTCCCTGCTTCTTAAAGACCTAATCATTATATTTTATTATTTGTGATGGTTTGTGCTATCCTGTCCTTTCCTCCTAGCTAGTGTCCAGATTGGGACCTCAGGGTCACTGACGAGGCATGAGTTGCCGAAAGCGCGGTGTGGCCCATGCCTTTTCTCATCAATATGTTCACTGCTCTAAACATGCTAAAAGGACCTCCGTTTTCATTTGTTGTCTTCTATTCTGACACTGAATAAAACTATCTAAAAAAATCTTAGATCGCTAATTAAGGTAAGCAAAGATCAAGAGATGGCACAATCAGAACGAAATACTTACTACAAAAACATGGTTCGAAGACCTTATTTAAAACAAGTAACATATCACAAACTGTGTAAGCATCATCGTATTTACCTATAGGTGGCATATCAGTCACTGGGCTCTAACTACATGTAAAATATATACTGAGTTCCATAGTCAACTTAACTTTATTTTTCATACCATCTTTAAAATTGGCCATTTATCCGAAAATATTTGTTCCCAACCAGCATCAAAATGACTTTGTGTGCTATCAAATCAAAAGTTTTAGTGCACATGCGCGTGAATATGCCCCAGGTTACAGAACTGCATTTTCCGTGCCTCGCGCGCTGGCTTCAAATTTGGTCGACGTCACTTCAGATGTCAACCAATTGCTTTACTTTGTGTAAGCAACATAGCCTTATCTAATAATTTAAGGTGTATTGCGCTTATGGGAAATTTGTTTTTCACTGTGTTTTGATGCTTCAGAATATGATAGTTTGCACAGTTTAGCAAGAAATTTGTCAAAATCGCTGTTTTCCTTCTTTTTTCAAACTGACCCCTTTGTCTGTTGTTACGCAATTGTAGGAGAACAAAAAACAACTGCCGGTTGTTATGTCGTCTTTGAAAATGGATGGGCTACTTATATGCGGAATTTTGGATGAATCGAATGAAACCACAAAAAAGCTATTCAAATTTTATTGACGAGTTACGTTGGCTGTGGAACTCAGTATATAACGCGTACAGAAAAAAGCGCAACAAGCACACGTGTTCAACACCAAAACGTAAAGCAATTAGAACCAAATTTGAAATGAGCCACTGCATAGGAAAACCAATAATTTGCATAGGCGAAAACAAAGGCGCAGATCAGCTTCGCAGTAACTGCGAAGCTGATCAGCGCCTTTGTTTTAGCTACACGGATAGTATAATTCCTCTACTTTCTAAATCCAAAATTTCCAGCCTCTAACCATCTTCTGTGACTGTACAGGCGGGTTTGTGTCGGACCTGGTCGGAACCTAAATTGTTGGTTTTCTCACGCACAGGTTCAAATACTGCTTTGGGTCGAATGAAATTACTGGGTAAGGGTGGGGTAGAGGGCTTTAACTTCACCGTTAGGTTCTGCAGAGGTACGAAAAAGTGAAAATATGTTAGGAGGTATAATACATTATATACTTAACATTTAACACGAATAACGATAAGCATGATGAAAAATTATTGAATATAGGTGGACAAAGTGCTTGCCTTGACAGAATTAAACAAGTCAAAGGGCTAAATGAACAGCAAAATACGTCGGGTTGCCGACATAAAGTTTATTACAAAACAGATGTACCGCACTGGAACGGTCAGAAATAGGATTAATCGAGGGCTTTAATCAATTTTACGCCTTTCTCTTGATGTTGTTAGTAAAGTATACAATATTATTTTTCTTACTTTTTCGATCAATTATTCTTTTCAGAAATACACAGAAGCTTTTAAATTTTGTTTTTAGATTGAGGAAAACATCGATACACAACTGTTTCTGTAAATTCCACACTGCGGTCAGCACCAAATCGCAGAAAAATCAACAACTAAGGTAACATTTCTCTTATTATTATCCACGCTTATTGTTGTTTTACCCAACCCTGTGATTAAACCCGCAATGTTCTTCAATCATCATCAAAGCAAACAACTAAGGATTTTAAGTATGGATGGTTGGACCAGACCGTCGTAGGCCTACTCAGTGGTTAATCAGTACTCGGAAGATCGGTCAGTGAGAAGGATGCAATGGCGAGTGGCATCAAAGAAGTCATCTTTATTCACACCACTGATAAATGATGGCGATTTTGAGAAGAATTTCATATTTGATATTCAGCGATTCCTTTGATACTAATTGTAGAACGGTAGAAGAAGGCAATGATCAGGAAATGGTCGGCCACAATCTGAAATGACTTCTGACTCCAAAATCGAGATGGGAAAACATTAAATTGACAATTATGTACTTATACACATTGGACATATCGTAAGCCCAGTGAGCAACTATATTTGTTCCAATAGGCAGTCTCTCAGTTACCCGGACACGTTAAAGAATATAAACATATGTACACATATGGTGCAATCAGCATAAACATTCAACACCAAAACATAAAACAATTAGGACCACAAGAGAAGTATCGCCTTGAAACAAAAATATAAAATTACTAATAGAATCGTACATCGTATACTATAAGTTTAGTTCGCCGAAAAGTGTTTGGTTTAAATCAATCATTGTCTTCATCCATATACGAAGGGTGTTCTTGTCATTTGCTTGATTTACTTGTCATTTGCTTGATTATTTTTTCTGTTGACTAGCGATGAGAATGTCGTATACGTGTTGTGAAAGCTTAATTTTTTCTGATTTAGAATCAAAATTATTGCTCTCTGACGCACGACCCTATAGTAATCGCATCCTAAGACAGGGTATAGTAATGACACTGCATTGTTTTCCAGTAAATTTAAAATATGTTATTTCTGTCACAAGTTTAGAAAATGCTGTAACATTCGCAACACTTTATATATGCCCGCTTCCATTTTACACATAAACTTGCCGTTCATATGAGCATCAGAAAACACTTTTGTAGAATGGATTCACCTTTACTTTATAATTATTGTCCATGCTTTGCGACGTCATAACATTTTGAATATACATGTACGCCATTTAAAATCATTGCATAGGCTTCGACTTTTAATATTTTTTGATTTTTAGCTCACCTAAGCCGAAGGCTCACAGGTGAGCTTATAGTATACCCATGCTCCGGCGTCCGTCCGTCGTCCGTCGTTCACAATTTCAAAGATCTTCTTCTCTGAAACCAAAGCCAAACTTCATGTGGAGCAGCCTTAGGAAGGGGGAACGAAAGTTTATATAAATGGTCCAGGTCACATTACCAAGATGGCCGCCATGGCTATAAATAGCAAAAACCTTTAAAAATCTTCTCCAGAACCAGTGGGCCGATTTCCACGAAACTTGGTATCGAGGACGCGGGCCCATCATAGTTTATATAAATCATGACCCTAGGATGACCTTGACCTATTTTAAGGCAAGGTCAACTTAGGTCGCCAATGCATTTGAATGGGAAAAAGTAGGAAAATGTTATTTAATGGGTAAAACATAATGGGAATAGGCAAATTGGACAGAAGATTAATGGAAAATTTTAGCCCCTTGGGGCTTGTCTGCCCCTGCCCCGGTGCTATATACATGTATTTCCATAATAATGAAACATCTTCTCCCCTGAAACCGCTTGGCCAATCAAAGCCAAACTTCATATGTAGCATCCTTGGGAAGGGGGAAAGAAAGTTTATATAAATGGTCAAGGTCACATGACCAAGATGGCCACCATGGCTATAAATAGAAAACAAAAAAACTTAAAAAATCTTCTTCTCCAGAACCAGAAGGCCAATGATTTTGAAACTTGGTGTGAAGCATCAGTGACTGGAGCTCTACAAAGTTGATATAAATCATGACCCTGGGATGACCTTGATCTATTTTACGACAAGGTCAACATAGGTCGCTCATGCATTGGAATAGGAAAAAGTGTTAAAATGTCATTTTTAGGGAAAAACTTGCAGGAAATGGGCAAATGGACTTAAGATTGATGATTCTGAAAAACTTTGGACCCCAGGGGTCTGTCTGCCCCCACCCCGGGGCAATATACATGTATATTACAGTGATATTCAAAGATCTTCTCTGAAACTGCTTGGCCAATCAAAGCCAAACTTTATGAGGAGCATTGTTAGGAAGTGGGAATGAAAGTATATATAAATGGTGGTCACATGACCAAGATGGCTGCCATGGCTATAAATAGCGAAAACCTTTAAAAATCTTTTTCTCCAGAACCAGAAGGCCTATGATTTTGAAACTTGGCATGAAGCATCAGACAATAGAGCTCTACAAAGTTTATATAAATCGTGAGCCCAGGATGACCTTGACCTATTTTACGGCAAGGTCAACTTAGGTCGCCCATGCATTTAAATGGGGAAAATTGTTAAAATGTCATTTGATGGGCAAAACTTGCAGTAACTAAATTGGCAAATGGACTGCAGTTTTATGTTTTCAAAAAGAAATTGACTCCAGGGGTTGCTCTGACCCGGCCCTGGGGTTATGAACATGTATATTACCATTCTAGTCAAACAAGTTTAATGGTATATATCTCGGGTTTCAGGTGAGCGTTTACAGGACCATTGGTCCTCTGGTTTAAATTGGATTGTATAGGGTTCTTGTATTGAATTAAAGGATGTAAAGAAAATTGCGTTACATGTAGATTAATTGTTATGCTTCAAAACTAAAAAATGACAAAATCAGACTTGAAGTTTGGATGTGTATGAAAGGATTAAAGTAAACATTTTTTTTTAAATCAGATACCTGATCATGAACAGAATGACCATCAAACACTGGCACCCGTTTTCTAACCCTTTAGAATTTTACTAAAATGGGGGTTTACTAGAAAATATCTTAACAATGCCAAGACCAAACCGTAAAATCCGCTATAAATTAATTAATATATTAATAAATAAAAATTAAAACTGAGATCCTTTAATAGCAGTGAACACATTAAGGAGAAAGGGGATGGGCCATACCGCGGTTTCGACTATTAAATTCTCGTCAGTGACCCTTTAGATTTGGCAACATGGAGCCAAAGAGATTTACTGAAATTTTTGAAACTTTCAACAGGGCTGTCGATACAACGACTAGTATTATCGAAATTGACTGAATATGTAAAACATTGACTTGAACATTAATCTTAACCGATAATAAATTTCTGATTTCTCAGAATATCCTCGCTGATCTCAAAGGACCAAAAAGAAAATATAATCTGCACTATGACTTTTTAGGGCCGCCACACGGCACAACACCAGCTGCAGTAAAAGCAAATAAAAATTAAAACTGAGATCATTTAATACCAGGGAACACATTAAGGAGAAAGGGGATTGGCAGGAGTGTTGACGTCAAAACACAGTAGCATCAACGCACTGTGATTAAAGATATTCTGTTCATGTATTTTTAGTTCGTTTTTTTATATCTACGACAGCAAAAACAGTCATCTGATTTTATAATATGAGCCTGTACATGAGAAAGCCAGCAATTTTGGTTCCAATCATGTCCGACACAAACCGGACTGTACAGTCGCAGAAGACAGTTAGAGGCTGGAAATTTTGGATTTAGAAAGTAGAGGAATTGTACTATCCGTGTAGCGAAAACAAAGGCGCTGATCAGCTTCACAGTTGCTGCGAAGCTGATCTGCGCCTTTGTTTTCGCCTGTGCAGATTGTTGGTTTTCCCATGCGGCGGCTCATGTTTTTTCTGGACTTAATTTGAAAAAAAAAATACGCGACAGGAGGGTGAACGTCACCAAACAGCGGCGCGAACAAATTGTGATTGATTGGGTATATTGGTGAGAATGTTACAATTTATTTTGCAGACATATCCATATGAGTCTTAGCAGGGGTATTGCGATTTTATTATGGGGAAATACTGTTGGTGCTTTTGGGTTTTAAGCTCTACCAAACAGTACTCTTAGGCAACAGACCTCCTAAGGTCAAAGGGCGAAGTGTCCCTTCTCCCGTTGGTTTTTACAAATACATGTTAGTTAGATTATCAATTATATGAGCCCCCTCGTGGGAAAACCAACAATGTGGTTTCCGAACAGGTTCGACACAAACCGAGCTGTATAAGCACAGAAGCTGGCTAGAAGCTTAAAATTTCGGATTTAGAAAGTAGAGTAATTGTACTATCCGTGTAGCGAAAACAAAGGCGCTGATCAGCTTCGCGGTTAGCTTCGCGGTAACCGCGAAGCTGATTTGCGTCTTTGTTTTCGCATATGCAGATTGTTGGTTTTCTTATAATGCGGCTTATATCTTGTAACTATTGTTCTGTTCTAGGGAAACGGACGACAGGAGGGTTGACGTTACTAATAACGAGGAAAAGATTCTTTGTTTGATCAAGCAAGAAATTGACGTTAAGGTAGGTATTGGAACAAAATGTATGTTGTTCCATATAATTGCGTTAGAAAAGGACCATTGACCATGTCCTGTAAAATATGCCTTGTTTTCGAAAGCCCAAAACTCCGTTTTAAAGCAATTTATACTAAACCTTTGCAATGGGGAAGGTAGTATGATGTCTTAAGAACGGATTTATAATTGCTATAATGTATGAAGCATTCCTCCACATACTGTAGAAATGGCTAGCAAAGCGGAGGAGGGGGTGAAAAATTTTGAAAATATAAATTGGAATAAAAATCATTTTTTGTTGCATGTCTGTATTCAGTTCCACCATTGTTATGATTTTTAAACATGTAGGTCAGTGTCAAGGGTCTTAGACACCCTAACATTCATCTCAACATTTTGATGCTTAATAAGAGACATTATTTTCATAAATCATTTTGGGAGTTACCTGTATATCATTGCTAACAATGACAAGTATTGAGCAAAGTCATGAGAAAATCTGTCATTTGTTTCCAAACAGGTAGACTGTAAACCCAAGTTATGTAGCCAAAACATGACAAAATACAAATAGGGGTTTGAAACACAGAGGAAGCAAAATATGTCTATGCCACTATGACACTGATCTGTTCTTTAAGTTTGGTACATGTATCTGCAAAACACATTTTCTCATGGATGCTTCAATTACTGTATGCTTTTGGCAAACATAAAATGACACAGACTTTATTTGCAAGTGTGGAATGAATGAATGCATGCATGCCACCATTCAATTTAGATACATATGAAATTTAAATCTTTTCTGTTGTTAAAATGTTTCTACAGTGATCAAGTATTTTTTAATGTTAAAACTATGGCATATACACCTGGTATACATGCACCTGTTCAGCTATAACACGCCCTGCTATCTCTCTCGTAATACACATCAATGAGAAGTACTTCAGTGAAATATTGTTGGTCTAAACGAGTCAAGACATACTGTCAAGAGTAAACCAAGATGACGTCACTTAAGTATTTAACTAGATTCACAGACCTTAATTCCCTGTAAATCATGGATTAAGAAGTTTAATAAAGCAAATGCCTGAAGTAGTCAAAATCTTCATCACATGATGCTGACACCAAATGTACATGTACTAAGAGATCATCCATTACACAATGTTAATACTGACAACTTTCCAATGTATAGTCTAAGTGCAATGAAGGACAAATGTCCCGTTATTTGTCCCAGACTTATCAAGACTTATCTCTCCACATGTTGAACTCAGTCATGTGCTTTGAAAGATTAGGGGGCGTGTATGTTTTAACTTGTATTTGTATAGACTGGTGCAAAAGTTTGTTCCGTGAAATGTTATTTCTCTATTTTTTGAATGAATCAAAAATTAAAAATGGTTAAAATCAATTATTTTCGCGTAACAGATGACGAAATTAGTACATGTTTGTCTCGCTTAATTGCACTTGATAGGAAAGAACCTAATTTCTACTATTCTCACTGTATTTTAAAAGTACTTGTAAATATTGTCCTTAGACATTATGTAAAGTGAGACTGCTTTGAACGTGCCACTTTTATTTACCTCGCTTGACAACAGTTTGTCAACATTAGCTAAGGGGATTCTACTCCCTTCAGATACATGTATTTTTTCAAATGACACAGACATGAAGTGCGTGGGTATGACTTTTTAGCCTAATCAGACTGCCATTCCTTAAAATGTCTAGTTGAAGCAGCCTGACCAACAATCTCACTATACCGTAATAGACCTGATGATTTCGATAATATGAATTAAAGAGACACTCGTCCTCGAATGATTCACATAAATAGGTACAGTGGTCTGAATGTTTGCGTAGAAACATTTTTAGAGGTCACCAAGTGAGTGCAGATCTAAAATAAAACACCTGTGTTTGTCATTGTGATTACAATATTTTCATTCTGCGGTTGTATTGTGAAAGTCATCAAGCGGAGATGAACAATACGTACATCAACACTGGCCTCAGTCATTTAAATCAAAGTAGCGACTATTGACAAAACTTCATAACACCAGCTTGTACATTTAATAATTTCATTTTTCAGTTGTATCTTGGAAGCCATTAAGCAGAAATGAACAACGCATCAACACCAACACCAGCCTCAGCCATGATCCAGTTTAACCCAATTATGCCACTCAGTTTGGTGGTGCTGTATTGGTGTCTATCAGCGGCTATTTTGATCTTCTGTGTGGTATCATCCGTGGCAATGGGGCGAACAAAAAACACTCCACATGGAACGAAATTGCTCTCATTAGGACTCTTAATGTACGACATAATGTTCCTGATATTATCACCTTGTTCCAAATTGTTTCCCTTTAACGATGTATTCTTGATTTGGCATGCAACCAGAGGTTTCCAAATTGCCGCTCAAATTATCGTTGGATGCATGTCACTTGAGAGGCTATTCGTATTTAACTGGCCCTATGTATATCTAAGAGTAATGACCGAACAGCGGATAAAGAAAATCTGTATCGCTATATGCAGTTTGGTGTATCTACAATATGTAGCTATGCGGGGGGTATTTTGCTACGCTAGCGATACGGCAATTACCTGCGGGCTTGGCTTTCCAGTCTAAGTTGTCTATCTAATACTCACTATACATGCTGCTAAAATACCAACACTTGCAATGCTATTTTGAACAGTCATGCCTTAAAGTAGATTGCTTCTGAAACCATTTCAAGAGGTCAATATTTTCAGCTTTTGTTGCATTCAGGACTATTGAATTTGTTTTGAGGTTTGGGAGGAAAAATTCCTGCCTAAACAGCCAAAGCTAACAGTGGTTCTGCAAAGATTGGTATGACATCAAATTACCATTGGCACCTAAGCATATAGTGATTTTTCTACGTGCTGAAAATAAGTCAAACTTTAGATACTATTTGAGTTTTAATTATAGGAACTATAGCTAGGAACTATTTTATGTGGTTTGGTCGATGGATTGATTTTAGGGATTCAATTCGATTCCCACAATTCCTTTCGTCTCAGCTACGATCAGAGGCGAATTTTTGTTTCACCTGTTTTCTGAGGTGTTTTGTCAAAGTTGTACCCTTGGCTTTGTTCCACTTTTTCCATAATCTGTAGGTTGAACAGTTCCGGAAAATATATTCCTTTTTACCATTCTATGCCACAGAAAATTGTTATGTCCAAAACACTATTTCATCTTGAAAAATCATGAAAATTTAAGAAAGGGGAGCTAACTCCTTACTTAGGAATCGGATTTGGTCGAAACTTAATATAATTAAAGCTGATGTGTATATCCTGGTTACAAATAAGTTAGAACAGAATCAGATTAATAGCTAGCTAGAAAATAAGAAAACCTTGTTTTCTCCATTATAATCCTATGGGACCTATCCGTTGCCATAGTAACCACAGTTCTGATCCATTCCACCCTATATTCTTATAAAAAAAATTGTCCTGATAAAAGTATGCGTCATGTGAAATTTGATGGCTCTGGGTTCATTGGTTTTAGAAATTTTGTACTTTTTGTTGTAGATACTTTCTCTTCGGACAGGACATTTTTGACCAAAATATAATTTCCATAATTCTACATTGTCATTGGCATTGGTATAATACTTTTCTTATGACAATTATCAGTTCTGAGGACCCCATTCCCCAATGTGATTTTAAACTTCCAGAAGTATGTACGTCATAGAGATAGTATGTCTTACGGACAGGACACTTTTTTGTTACATTGTCCTCAGTAATTTAGGATATAAATTTCTATCCAGAGGTAAAAGTAAGCCAAGCGATTGGTAATTTTTACCGATTAGGTATGTCAAAATATTGTATATAACCCACTGAAACATATATTGCATAAAAACCCCGCAGAAATTCCAAGGCATTCATTTGTCACTTTAAAATACCTTAGTTTGGCACATGTCATCAGCTTTAGTAATCATGGCATAACTCAAAAACAAATAGTCCTAGCCCATTCAAATAAACGGCAGAATAAAGGGGATGTAGTGGCTTACTAGCCATAGAAAATTTTATATGCACATAAAGTGTCAGTTTCAATCTCCATACCCATAAAAAGGGGCAATTTTCAAGTGAGACAGTATAACACCTGTTTTAGGGGTATTTTTGGCTATTTAAACTTATACTGTGAAAAAATGCTTGTCCAATCAACATGATTTTTTAGGCTAGTGAGAATTAATTGATCTTGACATCTTGCAATTCAATTTAAGAATGTTTGTGTTGAAGTATTCGTCACACAACCGCATAACACTTGGTAAATTTAAAATTGCCATCTGATCTTAGCTGACCCATTTATTCTGGCTTGAAGCAATATCACGATCTAAGCCAAGTTGCAGGCACATATGTGCAAAATTATGTTTTTGTGCATCTGCATTGTTCGCATCTTGAGTCTGTGTTATTTGTTGCATCACAGTTTATAGGGATCGATCATTTTGTGGGTTTACTTTCAGGAAATTTGTATTACATTCAAATCATAGTTGCCATTTTGGGCATATTCAAAGATGTCTGCCATGCTCATCTTTGGCTATGTAGCACAATATGATGGCTAGATGGCGGATACTGAGAAAATAACGAAAACTGATGCAGCTTATTGCGAGTTAGTTGTGAATGCAAGTGTTCCACATTTTCATGGAACATTAAACCTGCTTTTATTAGAAGTTATAAATTGATCTATTTATGTATTTTTGACACGGGACCAAGATCAGCGACATGCTGAAACTACATGTACTCAGAAATATAAAACCATTTCACCCTATGAATCCAAAATGGATCATTGTGTGTGTGCGTGTATGTGTTCCAGGTCCAGCTCATAGGTGGCTTTTTTAAAAGCAGCCAACTTGTTCCACTCAATAGATATTTAATGTTTGTTTGATTTACACCTCAGTCAACAGCTATGGTCAAGTCGAAACGTTGCCTCAATTTTATTGGACTTCTACCGATAAATGTAGTATGTCATGACATGCGAAATGTGCTTTAAAATTTAGCCTCCCCAGGAAACTTTTAAAGAATGGTTTGACTAAACCGCATTTCCTGCCCAGGTATAGACCTTCGGGACGGTTAATGAGGAACACCGTGGCGGAAAGGTGTCGTTTTCCAAAGCAATGAGCAAATTCCAAAGTTATTAACACACGGAAAACCAAACGTTAGCAAACGGAAAACCAAACAAAGCTTCTAACACACCTTGCCTATATAGCCAATGGTGAAACAATGCGTTATATTGTGCAACAAGTCACTGGGAGCTGAATAAGCGTGACGTTGAGTCGCGCCATTTCGATATCAGCTATCCCGTCAAGCAATGTAATATTGACAATAGACGACGTTACACCGTTTAATTACATAACAAATGTAATAAATGTGTGTAATTATCCGCTTTAGTACAGTCGAATATTTGGCGGGATAGCGACATCGACGATTTCAGCGACTTTTATTTAGTTTATTCTGTGTTAGAATCGAAACACGCGGTCGTGATTTGATCTTCGTTACAACTGACCTCCAAACAGTGATGATTATGGCTCAAAGTTTGCTGCTAGAGTAAGTAAGTAAGTAAGTTTATTCAATTCCAATAGCCCGACAGGACTTTGAGGATACAACAATTATACATAAAACATGACAGACAGTACATGGTTATACAGAGCAATACATATGAAAATAGCTAATATCATGATAACATATACTTTTAAGAAATTTAGACAAAACATGTAAATTAATCTCTGAAACGTTAATTAAATACACAATATTTAGTGTAATACAGAGAAAGGAGAGAAAGAAGAAGAGTATAGAACAAAGAAGACGGAGAAAGCGATGTGATCATTTGCAAGAAAATGTAGCTTTGTGATATCTATTATGATATGAAAATTGTATTTTAACAGGATATAAAATTACAGAATAAAAACAGTAACCACTATATTCTATACATAATGATGATTCATTGAGTATTATTACCAGCAAAAATGGCAGTATTTCTTACTTTGAAAGCTTTGTGCACATAAATTGCTAAATTATTGATAGTTCTTGTATTATCTGACGTTATAAGGTTTACAAATTTATACATATTTGGCCTAACCCAGTATATTTGATCTATATATTTTCGTCTAAGAGAATTATACAAACAACATTCGATAACAAAATGATACTCGTCCTCAAGACAATTACAAGTATTACACAACATTTCATTGACCGGCGTACGCGGTCTAGTCCATCTACCAGCCTCTATTTCTAGTCGATGTGATGAACACGAAGCCTTGCTAATGAATTTCGAAATTTAAGTACTTTTATTGAGTTTAAATATGATTTTGGTTTGAAATCAGCAATATTAATGTAAAAAATTGCTCGGCTGGAGATGCTTAATCGTTCGTGCCAGTTCTGAGTAAAATTATCATTTAGCCTTTGTTTAAATAGATTAAGAAATGCGTTTACGTTTCCAACACCCTGATTTAACCACACATGGTAAAACCCCAATCTAGACAATAAGTCTTTAACTAAATATGCCCAATTAACCTTATTTGGATAAACTTCTAAATCTGCCAACATCATTTTGTAGATATGTGATACATATTTTCGTTCATTACATTGCAAAATTTTAAACCAGTACTTAATGATGCAATATTGTCGTTTAACTAATAGAGATTTACGATTACATTCGCCGTAAACAAAATCATTCTGTGTATTCTTTTTTACACCTAATAACTTTTTAAGGAAATGAAGATGAACCCGTTCGACCTTATTTGCTTTAATAAACCCCCATACTTCTGAGCAATAATTCAAGATGGGAAAAATGAGTTTATCAAACAGATCAATCATATGACTAACCGTTATTGTTGTAAATTTATAGACATATTTTTCTAATAAAAATAATGCTTTACGAGCTTGCCCAGATAACGTGTTTTGAGCTTCCGCAAAGGAACCGCCAGGTGTAAACACAACGCCTAAATATGTGAATTTACTAACAATTTCTAAAACAGTATTGTCAAAAGTAAAGCTCAGATTTCTTGGTAGAATACCACCATTCCTAAATACCATAACTTTAGTTTTACTTGTATTTACTTTCAATTTCCATCGTTTACAATAAGCTTCCAACTGATTAAGACCGTCTTGCAATGCTTCTGAAGAGCTTGAAAAAATAACTATATCGTCTGCGTAAAGTAAGATGAATAATTTAATTAAACCGATATCGATGCCTTCAATGCCATGTATCAAAAAATCTTCCTCTAAATCATTTAAAAACATAGAAAATAAAAAAGGAGACAGACATTCACCCTGCCTGACACCTAACATACAAGAAAATTCTCCACTAAGTTGATTTTCAAACCTAACTCTAGATTTAACAGATTCATACATAGACTTTATAATATTTAACATATTTCCACGGATGCCTAATTTAATGAGTTTAAACCATAGATTATCCCTTACAACATAGTCAAAGGCCTTGGTAAAATCAATAAAAGCGCAATATAACTTCTTATCTTGATTCAACATATGTGAAATTAAGCCATGTAAGATAAAAATATTATCAGCAGTACTCATACCTTGCCTAAATCCAGCCTGAGCTTCTATAAAAACATTATATGTATCTCCCCACTCATAAAGTCTATTATTCAAAACTCGTGTAAAAAGTTTACCTACACAACTTAATAAAGTAATGCCTCTGTAATTATTTACATCATTAATACTACCTTTTTTATGGAGTGGCACAACCAGGCCTTCTGACCATTGTGCAGGAAAATATCCAATTTTAAAAATATTATTAAACATGACATGCAAAGTATTCAACAAACTTTCGTTACCGTAATACAAAAATTCATTTATAAACATATCCGTACCACCACTACGGCCTAGTTTAAGCTGACGTACTGCTTTCTGAATTTCTTGCATTGTAATTTCTGAATTTAACTCACTAAACATAATTTGTAATTCACTTTGTAAATATCTTTCATTAAAATATAAAACATCTTCATCTGGTCTAAAAAACGGATCGTCAGGATTATTTATAGCTTTAAAGTATTTAACTTATTTAGAGGTGTCTGTAGTTAATGCCCACTTAAACGATTTACCTGTTAAGTTTTCTGTTTGTGTCAATGAAGGCCAAGACAAACTTCCTACGATGTATTGGTTACCGAAGCTTCACAAAAGACCATACAAAGCTAGATTTATTGCAAATTCTAGCTCTTGTACTACCACTGAACTTTCTAAATTATTAACTTCCTGTCTTACTGCTATTAAATCTCATGTTATAAGATACTGTGAGACAGTGTATGAAACTTCAAATAAAAATTGGTTTTGGTCAATTAAAAATTCTGGTGAGGTGCTCAGTAAATTGAAGTGTAGAGGGTTCCGTGCGACAAGCTTGTCCACATATGATTTTTCTACTCTGTATACAACATTACCACATAATCTAATAAAAGAAAAACTTCTGGATTTGATAGAGTGGACCTTCAAAAGGGCATTAAAAAACTATGGTTCACTTTATTTGGCATGTAATGACAGAAAGGCTTTTTTCACTTCCTCTGACCAAAGTCGGTATACACTTTGGTCATGTCAGAATGTATGCGACGCCTTATCCTATCTCCTTGATAATATTTATATTAGATTTGGGACCAAGTTATACAGACAAATTGTTGGAATTCCGATGGGTACAAATTGCGCACCTCTCGTAGCTGATTTATTTTTATACTGCTACGAAAGAGATTTCATGGATTCTCTTAACCATGATAATCAAGCTGATGTTATCGAGGCTTTTAATTCCACATCTAGGTACCTCGATGACCTTTTGAACATTGACAACCCTTATTTTGAAGGTATGGTCAATCAAATTTATCCACCTGAACTTCAGTTGAACAAAGCCAATATCACAGATACTGAAGCCCCCTTTTTAGATCTACATCTTTCTGTTGCAAATGGATTTGTTTCTTCTAAAATTTATGATAAGCGCGATGACTTTGATTTTGATATAGTAAATTTTCCTTTTTTGGATGGTGACGTTCCTCGTCGTGCTTCTTATGGTGTATACATTTCGCAACTTATTAGGTTTGCTAGAGTCTGCAATCATGTTACAGACTTCAACGCTCGAAATAAATGTTTAACGGCAAAACCTCCAACAGGGCTATCGGTATCATAAACTTCGAAAAACATTTTCTAAATTTTATCGTAGACACTATGAATTGATTTCCAAATATAATGTTGGGTTAAAGACGCTTTTAAGTGAGGGCCTTTCGGAACCTGAATTTTATGGTGACTTGGTTTACAAATTTAAGAAACTTAAAGGAATTAATGATTTTTCTTTTCAGTTCAGAAAAATCATAACACGTTACAGACGTATAGGTTATAACTTGAATGTTATGCGACAGTCTGCATGCTTAGTTTTTAACCCAATCATGGTTGATAACTATGCTGCCTTCTTTAATTGCACGCCGGTGGGTCGGGCGTCAGACTCTATGATGGCCCCGACATAAAGCTATTCATTTTAGTTGGTTGGGGCCGGAGCTTCTTGTCTGTTGCTTGGCCCACCGGGGTCCAACTGGTGTTTTTCTTTTGCTCCGGAGTTAGTAGGTTATTCGGCGCCCAGGGATCTCCATCGTCGGGCAGCTTACTCAGTCTGTGAGTCCTGGTTTTTGATTCATCAGGATGTTTATCATGATTTATTTGTTTGTTCTTGATGATTCATTGACTAGTTAGAGATTCACCACGAGGACCGAATAACTAACTAAATGTTATGAACCACTGCAGAAGCTGAGGGTGAGGTTATGGCCATGTAAAACCGGTTTAAGCCCGCCAGTAACTTTGTGTTGCTGATCGTTCCAAGTCGATACTTCTGTGGTGGTTCTTTTTGTTTTATGTCTTGGTGTGTAAAAAATTTTTTGTGCTGTTGGCGCCTTATGTATGTTTTCATATTTTTAGTTAAGTTAAGGTAACTGAGTGGCCACCTATTGGGAAAATAGCTGCTCATTCGGCTTACGATATGTTTCATGATATAAGTACCTGATTGTTAGTTTGGTTTTTTCCCACCTCGGTTTTTGGAGTGGGAATCTTTTTCTGATTGCGCCTTTTCCTGATCTTTGCCTACTTGTACCTTTTTTCAAACATATCTAAGTTTACAGTACTAGAGGATTTCACATTCGCAGACTCTTTCAGCATTTTCCAATATAATTTAGCGTTTATAAATTTGGCTTGCTCAAAACGAAGCGTTTTTTGCCTATCAAATTCATACCTAGCACATCGGATTGTTCTTTTATACTCTGACCTTGCCCTAGTCATCATAATTCTGGATTCGTCATTCTTTAAAGTTCGAAATATATTTAATTTTTGCAAAAATACATGTCGTTTTTCTTCACAATCTTCATTAAACCAAGGATTTTCATGTTTTTCATCGTATTTATAGCTATTGTTTACCTTACTGGACTTAAAAAATGGGGAACAAACATTTGAAAAGATGTTATTAAAATCAGCTAAATATAAATTTATGCCATTTTGATCCGTACAATTCAAAACTCTATTATTTAAATCTTGAAACTGATTCTGCACTACATCGGAATTAAGTTTATCTTTGTAATCATTTAATAAGTCTGAATTCCACAAATATTTTCCATTTAAATTTCCAGAAGCATAACTTATTTCATCAGCAAATGTTGCATCGTACAATGGAAATTCCAAATTAAGTGATATACAACAGTGATCAGTTAAAATATTTGGTCCATCAACATCAAAAGACTGTATAAATTCAAACAAATTTTGAGACGCCAACATGTAATCAATAACACTACTGCCATGTGATGAAATGTAAGTGTAATTACCGACGTTTGCATCATTTCCTGTTCTGCATAACTCAAGCAACAGTAACCCATTTGAATCTGGCCGAACAGTATCCTGAGAGACTCGCCGTCTTATGTTAGAATCAGCTGTGTATTCGTCGGGAAGTACATCTACATGACGATTTGTGTCAGCATCTACGTAATCCGGACTATCTGATGTTCGGGCGTTAAAATCGCCACACATCAACAAATATGCATTATCATTTGCAATGTTATTAATATAAACCATGGAATTCAACAAACGATCAAATATGTTCGTTTCAACCATTGACTGCCTAGTGGAACCATCAGGTACAACATATGATAAACAGACATATAAATCTTTTTCTAAGTTGAAAAAATGACCACCCAACTTAACCCACAGAATATCATCTTCATCCTGAAATACTAAAGTATCGGAGGAAACATATTTATCCCTTAAAAAGATGGCAATACCCCCGGAATCCCGTTTTGCATTTCTTTTCTTTAATTTTCTATGTAATGCGAACGGCGAGTTGACCTATTTTTTAATAATGGACATGAAAATGAGAGCTGAATAAACCCTATCGACAAACACCTTAAGGGGGCGCCTTTGTTATTCTGATACTTTGTTCAGATAGAAAAAAATGACACTTGGTCCTTATTTCCTTTTCCTCCACGATTTGAAGAAATCAAAACAGACATTACTAAGAACGAGAGTAAAAGAAATAATAAGAAAATAAACACAAGCCTTAATTAGGCCAATTTTAGAGCATTAGTATGCATTAGATATACATATGTGCGTGCATTAACCAGTAATTACCCGCATCTAGTCACATTAATACGTCAAACGAACAGAGTTAAATGCCAGGGAATGTATAATATTTCAGTACAGTTTAGGGTATTCTAAGTTTAAACGAAGATGAACTTTTGAACCGTGATCAAGGAACCCATATTAGTTTATTATACTAGTTTATCAGTTTGTGTCACATATCATCATTTAAGTATACGACAGAACAATGACTGACAGAAAATTGATAATCAGTCACAAATTAGCGGATGAGACACCACTATCGCAGTTTCTATATACAGATAATACATGTACATCGCCGTATTGTTTTGACGTTACTTAAATTCAAATTTATAAAGTCCTGACGTTATACAGTAACGTGCCAAATTAATGTCCACAACGTCGAAATTACCATAGACTTCAATGTATTATCATGTCCACAAGAAAATATTATCCGGTCTCTCCTGCTAAACATATTTTCATGATTTTGGTCATTTGAAAGGTAAATGGATACAGCAATAAACAAGGTATTTTCGTTCAATTCTATTCACGAGTTTTAAAGCTGCAATTTTTTTAAAGAAAATGACAATTTTTGGGCAACGTCACCATTGACGCCAATGGGAAAATGGCTTTTTCAAAATTTTATAAAACTTTAAACGGTTGCATATGAAAAGTGCAATGTCAAAACTTCATCAAAAAACCTTATTTATTGTTTTTATTATTGGCCTTTCCAATGACACCAAAAGCATGAGAATATGTTGATTGTGAGAGGCAAAATATTTTTTTTGTGAACATGGAAATACATTGAAGTCTATGGAGTTTCCGATGTTGTGGGCATTAATTTGGCACGTAACCGTATTTACGGGAAACATTGATAAAAGTTTTGACGTCGCGGCAAAAACTTCAAAACGTAAATACAAGATATTTTTCACGCTAGTAGAACCAGAAATCCATTCCGTTTGTGAATATCCACGGAAAAACGACCGGGTTTAGGGACCTGGACTAGTTTATCGATTATGAAAGTATTTATGAACAGTAAAATAGGACAGTAAAATAAGGATATTTAGGTCATAGGCAAGTATTGCTTTCAAAGAACAAGATTCAAGTGAAAGTGAGCTCGCTGCCCTTACCTTTCTTCTTGTGAAGCCATATAACAAAAAATGCATCACATCTATTTGTTTTCAAATCAACATAACTCTGCACCAGGTCCTATTCTCAGAAGCAGTAAATCATCGTCAGTACAGGCAGAAAACAAGAAAGAAAGAGTGATTGAGATTCACACTTTGAAGAAAAGCTTTATTTTGCAAGACTGATGAGTGAGCGTTTACAGGGGACGAGGTCAGGGGTATACCACATGGTATTAGCTGTGCTGTATTGCTCTCTCGATAATTGCGTATACTATACGTAGCAATCCGCCGAACTTTGTGGGCGGGCTAACTATTCTTAATGAATTTACGTATCATAATTACCTATAAATACGAATACATTCGGGGTAGTAACGGATATATTCGGATGTATACAGCTGTGTTCAGTTATTAATATACCCCTGCGATATTCAGAAATAAATTGACAACTCTTCTTGTTTTTGAACACTCGTCACTGGCAAGAAATGGACAACTGGAGGAATTTATTTTTGTTAAGTATGTGTGTAAGTATTCATTCTGTACATTAAACTTCCAGATCTTATGATATGGTATGCCTAAATTGATTACATAAAATTTGGAGCTCAATTTTTAACACAAAATCGCCGATATTCGAGTTTCAAAGATTCCGTAAGGAACCATGGTTAATGGTTTGTAATTCTATTTATAATTTATGAAAGTACAACCATTTGTTACTAAGGCTTAAATTTTGGTGTCTTTATGAGCACTATTTACAAAGTTACACCCTGATTTTCATTCATTGTGCATTTTAGAATTTCATGGTAAAGTGGTTGTTACAATATAAAACTAAGCATGTCAGTATCATTTTGAAAGAAAACTTCTATTCCACAAGGACGGTTGTACGTACGACAAAAGCTTGCTAGTGGGTTCCTTCTTGAGGTAAACATGTCTGTAAAGCACTGTGGAGTCACCTCTGGCTTTATATTCTACGTGGGTTGGCATTTCATCATACATTTTCATGAGTTGTTTTCTCGGCACATAACATAGGGGGCTGGAACTTTCACAAAGACGCTTTTCATTGTTAGGCTGCCACACACAAATTATATTCATGGTATTTCATATCCGTTGTATAATTTTTAAGTCAAGGGAATCACCAGGACATTCAAACACAGACGTCCCGCTTATAACAAGAAATGTGTTTGAGACACTTTAGATTTGGCAACATGCAGTCAAAGAGAATTGCTGTTAAATTTCAAGTTTCCAAAGGGTAGTCAACACAAAGACTAGTATTATCCAAAGGGGGCCAAATACATTAAACGTTGGTTAAGGCTATACCGTTTTTCGCAAAAACAGGTTCATAACGGTAAATCAATGCAACTCAAAAAAGTGGGAAGACATTGCACATTGAAATAAGCAATATTATCTAAAAGTTTGCAGTAAATACGTCATACCTGTAAACCATAAAACGCGGGCGTGTCGATATTCTTTGTTTATAACGGTTTCCTTAGATCTATGAACGATTAATAGATACGGACCCATATGAAAAATCAGTCGATACGTACATGTAAGAGCACGTTGCTGCGATCGTAATTACATTTAATTTACTGAAGACCATACGGACACGATGCGCACAGACACGGACGATTGCGGGTAAGATGCGATTCATAAATAGAATTGAATTTTAAGGCTAGAAAAACCTTAGCGAATTTTCGATGTGCCAGTCACACCTTACATATCGAAAAAGGTAGACACCAAGACACTGATCGTGAATATAGATTCTGTCCATTTTGTCTAGAACGAAGCGTATATACGATTGAAGATGAGCTGCATTTCTTTATGCTATGTCCGATGTACGAAGACCTTAGAAATCAATACTTTAAGCCTTCATGGAAAACGAATGTATGTTCGCAAAAATTTTATTCAATCATGAAAACGACAGATAATCAGAGCCTGTTTTGTATTGCAAAATTCTTGGTCAGTGCATTTGAATTGAGAGCATCAGTTTATGGAAATTAGTTCATTTTGTTTTTGATAGTGAATATATAGTACTTAGTATATAAATATTACAATTAACGAAATACATAGTTTAGGTACAACAGAATTTATATATCTCTCTCGTTTACACCAGTAGTCGATTTTTAATATTGACCACGCTGATAATATCCAAAATCAATAATCGTCGATACTATAAAATATTTTCAATTTGTACTCTACTTACAATTGAAATCCATTTATGATGCACATATTTATCATATGATATTTCTGAATCCACTGCTTTATTCCAACACAAGAATTGATATATATAATCCAATATTTCTACACTTTCGAATGTTATAATTTTTTGTTTTTCAAAAATCATGAAAAGCGTGATATCCAACTTTGGGGAAATCCGCTTTAATTTCGGATTTATGGAAGCATAATTTTGTCATGTGGCTAAATAGAAATCTTTGGAGAAAATCGCCATTTTATTCATCAGTGACCATAATTTACGAATCCAGAGATCCGTGATGCGGGAAACAGTCAAACAGCTGGGTTCCCTTATTTTGGATCACATTTGTTTTTAAGTCTGACAAGATATATCAATTTTGGTGTGGACATCACATGTATTTTGTCATTGTATTTTTATATGTTTTGGGCCGGAGGCCTTTATTCTAGAATAAAGTTATTGTACTTATTATAAAAGATAGATAGAAAGACCTCTCGTGTGTGATAGTGTGATTGTATCATCACCAACAGCAGTGGTTGCGGACGCCATAGGAGCCACCTCGTGGGAAAACCAACAATGTGGTTTCCGAACAGGGCCGACACAAACCAAGCTGAACAAGCACAGAAAAGAGCTAGAAGCTTGAAATTTCTGATATAAGTAGAAGAGGAATTGTACTATCCGAGTAGCGAAAACAAAGGCGCTGATCAGCTTCGCGGTTACCGCGAGGCTGATCTGCGTCTTTGTTTTCGCCTATGCAGATTGTTGGTTTTCCCATGGGGCGGCTCATAGAGAAATGAAGTTTCTATACGCGTAACCGGCAACATCTACATGTATATCGTATCCGTATTACATCCGTCTGTATGCGTATCTATCCCTATCATGCAAATACATTATAGTCAAGAGTTTTAAGGACCCGTACCTAACCGCATTTACAGGTAACAGTGATGCATAAATTATTTAAGCACCACCCTAACAGCTCAAAATTTCATCTGTAATTATAGGTAATTGCTAGTTTGGCCGAGGTTAGAATATCAGATTTTTCTAGCAAGGAAACAATGCAAAGTATATTTAGTATCATGCGTGACGTTACAGCGTGAGTCACTACAATTTTAAATGTTCAAAATGGCTAACGCCGGAATATTGTCATTTAAACGAACGTACGATTTACAAAATATTCCAAGCACTTCAAGTTAAGAATGTTCGCTGCCAACATTTGATATTTCGGAACTTCCGGTTTTTATTTTGTTGAAAATCTCGTAAATGGTTGCAGATATTTTCCTAATATTTTATATTTGAATACATATTGATGATATGCATTGAACGAGTCATGAAAATTGTCAATCTAAGGCACTTTCACCCCATTTTCTGCATCTTTTTCGAAAATTTTAAGTATCAGTAAAATTTAGGGGGTTGGGTAGATAAAACTTAAATATTACACAACTTCAAATTAGTTGCACTGATTTGATATTTATTTTAGCAGAAGTAGGTGTGTACAAGGTTTTCTTTATCAGTATTTCTTTCTTTAGTGTGCTTGTTTTAAAAGTTTTGTGTGTTTTATGAAATGGGGTGTAAGAAACAAAACGATTTTCAAGTTGTTGGTTTTCCCTTATATGCACACTACCCTATATTTTTCATTCTTTTAATCGAAAAATTTGAACAAGTTCTGTGTTGTGTGACAATACAAGAACCAGAGGACCAATGGTCCTGTAAACGCTCACCTGATTCTGCTGCATATACCAATAAACATGTTTGGATATTATGGTATTTAACCCCAGTGCAAGTTTCTGTGAAATCGGTCCACCAGATTCGGAGAAGATTTTTGAAGGGTTTTTACCATATATGGGCATGGCAGCCATCTTGGTCATGTGAACTAGATAATTTATATAAACATTAATTCCCCGTTTCCATAGATGCTTCGCATAAAATTTGGCTAAGAGGAGAAGATGTTTGAATATTATGGTAATATACATGTATATTGCCCCAGGGTGGGGGCAGATGAGCCCCTGGGGTCCAATTGTTTTCAGAATCATTAATATTCAGTCCTACTGCCCATTTCCTGCAAGACTTTCACTTAAAATGACATTTAAAAGTTTTCCCTATTCAACTGCATTGGCGACCTATGTTGACCTTGCCGTAAAAAAAGCTCAAGGTCATCACAGGGTCATGATTTATATACACATTGTAGTGCTTGAGCCATCAATGCTTCATGCTAAGTTTCGTTGAAATCAGTCCACTGGTTCTGGAGAAGATTTTTGAAGGGTTTTTACCATATATGGGCGTTGCGGCCATCTTGGTCATGTGACCTGGATTTCTTATATACACATTGGTCCCCCCTTCCTATAGATGCTTCATATAAAATTTGGCTTTGGTTGGCAAAGCGGTTTCAGAGAAGAAGATCTTTGAAATTGTGGACGGACGCCGGATCATGGCCATCCTATAAGCTCACCTTGTGAGCCTAACGGCTCAGGTGAGCTAAGAAGTCTGAATCTACCAATATGGATTTGACACATTTATAAATATGGATTTTTTCCGACGTTTCAAGTAAGGGGATAGGGTTGTTAAATGAGCCGCAAAAATTGTCATCCACTTCAAGATGAAAATGTATGTATGTTTTATGTTCCAAAATAGTAAGCGTTACTGACGTTTGGAAGCATTCGTGATGTATTGTTTGTCCAGGAAGGTATATATGTGAAGGAATTGAAAATTGAATAAATTTTTCTAATTTTCAAACATGTTGATTAAAGGTCACATTCAGAGGCCTGTAGCTTGAAAGAATGCACACTACCCTATATTTATTTTGTTTTCATATGTCTTATCTTTTGGAATAAAAAAAAAAAAAGGTTAGAAAAAAAAAGTTTGAATATTTTTTCATTGGCTGCAAATATTTATCATATGATGTGGCTGATATTTAGTGCATAACTTTGTGTAATACAAATTGTATGATCGCATACGGTGGTCAGGTGGTAGAGCATTGGACTCCAAATCGAGAGGTCTTTGGTTTGATCCCCACTCGGGGATCCCGAGTTGTGTCCTTGAGCAAGGTATTTTAACTTCACGGATTACTGGTTAATACCCAGAAAGCAGTGACTTCGTCCCGACATGACTGACAACTTGTTGACTGGGAATGATATGCGCCTTGTCAATATAGTCACTCGCAAGCTCGTGCGTCCTCGCCAAATGAACTCAATCCGAATATTATATTCATACAATAACCTATAAATATTTTCAGCAATGTTAAGTGAACGGGGCTTTTTCTTGGGCATTTAATAAAACCTTTTTCTTTTCCTGATCATTGCCTACTTGTACCTTTGTCTAGAAAATTGAGGGATTTGTTTGCTCATTTTTCAGCCATAACTTGCATTTTGATTCGTTTCTGTCGAAGAAAAGCAGCCTCTGCTTTGCTTCTTGCCTTGAATATGCAAATACATGTTTTTTCTTATTACACGGCCCATATATTGAATTCTAATATAAATGGGCGTGGTCCACTACAGTATTGTATAAAATCAACCAAGTACTGAGCTGAGACAGTATCTTATATGGAAATTTGTAGATTCAATATCTAACAATGCATATTTTGCTTTGGAGTCTTCTAATTTTTATTGCGTTTTCTAAAGGTAAGAATAGCATTGTCGGCACCACGTAAAGTTGACATAATGATGGTAAAAATCTGATGGCCGGACCCTTACTTCGCTGACAAACTAGGCGCCTGGCAATATAGCGATAACCTTCGGTTCATTGGAACAATCTTGCTTCACATTCCAAATGGTTCACCATAGTCATCACGTTAACATGTCCGTGTAATTTACGCCCCCTTATTCCCAGCTTTTATATAGCAAAATTGGGGTATACCTATTTTCTTATTTTTGCTCCAAAACATAAATTGTGGGTGCTCGTTTGAACTGCCTCGCCGTATGTATGTTTTGGAGCAAAATTAAGAAAAATAACAAACAAAATAAATTTGAAATTGTAGACGATAAATCATTTTACTTGGATAATACTAGTCTTTGTATCACCTATCTTGTGGAAAATATGCTAAATGTACAGTAATTCACATTGGCTTTCACTGACGAGGCTTTAGTAACCGAAACTGCAGTACGGTCCATTCCCTTTCTCATCAATACTGATATTCACTGCTCTTGAAGAAATTGGGTTCTCTTTTATTGAATAAAATATAAAGGTTTGATCCTTTGGAAGCAGCAAAAACATTCAAAGGGAGATAGTATGGACTATATTGCGCAATTTCGGATAATGAACCCTCATCAGTAGTTCTTTTTAAACCGGCAACGAAAGCCAGGCTATTGTACTGAAACATATATTCTGCAGACATTTGTTTATCTATTATTAGATTGTGTCAAACGTGGAACATGATAAACCAGTACATTTCTCCATCAGGAAAACATGTCCGTGCGATGTATACCCCCTTGAACCCCACTTTTATATAGAAAAACTGGGGTTTGCAGGGGTATACCTATTTTTCTTATTTTTGCTCCAAAACATAGATTGTGGGTACTCGTTAGAACCGCCTCGCCGAGGCGGTTCTAACGTGTACCCACAATCTATGTTTTGAGCAAAAATAAGAAAAATATCAAAATTTTTCTACTGAAAATGTTCCTTTTTTACAACTTAAAAATCTCTGTGTATTGCATGGGCATGTTTTCGTAATGTCACTGTATAATTAGATTTGTCCCTGAGTCTACACGGAAACATGTCCAAATTCTTGGAGCGTGCCATATGAGCCTGTACATGAGAAAACCAACAATTTGGGTTCCGACCAGGTCTGACACAAACCAGCCTGTACAGTCACAGAAGAAAGTTAGAAGCCGCTGATCAGCTTCGCAGTTACTGCGAAGCTGATCTGCGCCTTTCTTTTCGCCTATGCATATTGTTGGTTTTCCTATGCGGCGGCTCTTATGTTCTGCTCGCAGCCGCTGAGTTCCGATCTGTACTGAGCTCTCAAAAGACAAAGGGTGGGTGGATAAAAATGTTTCAAGAAATTGTTTCGAACCCAGAACATGTCGCTTACCACGCGCGCACTCTGTCAAAACAGCGTAGTGACAGAGTGTATCCATTTGTAAATTACCCTGTGTGGAAACGTCCCATATAGGAGGAACAATATATACTGAAAGGAAATAGAAACTTAAGTCTTGTATTTAGGAAGTTCCTGCGTTTAACCAATAAAAACGTTTTGTTTCTTGCTGTAAAATTTCCATAGAGTAGCGTTTCTGCTTAAATATTGCTGCGTCAAAAACAAAGAGGTTTGCTTAGGGGACTGTCTAGGGTCAGTTTTTTGATACAATGGTCAAAATCAGAGTGTTCAAGTTTACCCATCAAATCTAAGGATTTGGTGTATGCTGCATCAAAGAACAGTAAATCTATATCACTGCACCAGAAAGAAAGCTGTCCAAAGATAACCTCATGCGTCGAAAATTCACACTTAAGATTCCTTTGGCGTTTTGAAACTAACGTCATTAACGTGGCTCATTTTCTTTGCTTCTTTTGACGTTTTTACATAATTATTCTTGAATTTGGTTTTAAAAGTGGTGATATGGTATCGATTTTGTACTGCAAGCAGTTTTTGCATAAACGTAAACGTCCACTTAGCCGTGCTTTACGTCACGTTGATGTTTTAACTGAAGGCAAGCCATGCTTTCAGATGTTCAAATAATCATTTAATCAATGGGTATATCATTTGTAATCTAATGAAATGTCTGTATGCAAAAATTGAGACCTCATTTCCCGACGTTGACGTGACGCTCTCAATAAAAAGATAAACAGTTAAAACACCGGAAACAGATTAAGAATTCCAATGTCGATAAGACAAATGCTTATTTTGAGTTACCATAATTAATAACTTTAATAATTTATCATGAAAACCTTTTCCCAGCATTAGAAAATGCACATTCATGTTTGACGTTAAAAATTAAACTTTACGTGTTTCAGAATAAAATCTCAAAATAATATTTTGAGGGTATTTTGACAACTTTGATCACATACGCTTATGCTCACTATCTTCAGCGAAACCGTCTCTAATCATGGTCTTGCATGCATATGAGGGTAAAAACGTCCGAATGACGTAACTGTATTTCATTTGACGAAACGCAATTTTTTAAAATGTAAAATGTGAAGCAATAATTACCCACTGTCTTAAGTAGAATATACCGACTGGTTATATTTAGAATTGATTTAAAATAAGTAAACAATAAGTAATGTTAAAAACTTAAGTTTCTAATTCCTCTCAGTATAGTATCAAAAACGCTATTAATCGGTCTCAAATTCATCCACGAACTTTTGCTGCCGTTGTCGTACTCCGTCCGAAAGGCACAAGTACCAGCAATTTTTAGCTCACCTACGCCGTAGGGCTTACAAGGCGAGCTGTAGTATACCCATGCTCCATCGTCGTTCACACGTTTTAAACGTCTTCTCCTCTGAAACGCATGAGCCAATCAAAGCCAAACTTCAAGCGAATCATCCTTAGGAAAGGTGAAATGAAGTTTGTATAAATGGTCCAGGTCACATGATCAGGGCCTACAAATAACACAAACCTTAAAATTGTCTTCTCAGTCTGTGAGTCCTGGTTTTTGATTCATCAGGATGTTTATCATGATTTATTTGTTTGTTCTTGATGATTCATTGACTAGTTAGAGATTCACCACGAGGACCGAATAACTAACTAAATGTTATGAACCACTGCAGAAGCTGAGGGTGAGGTTATGGCCATGTAAAACCGGTTTTTAGCCCCCCAGTTATTTATAACTGACCGTTCCAAGGCGGGACTACTGCTGTGGTTCACAATTATCCAAATTATTTCAATTATGTGTTTTAAGTTGCATGACTTTGTGGCCACCTGAATATAATTTGGCTGTTCATTTAGCCCTCTGCATTTTATTTGTTCTGTCCAAGCTAGCACTGTGACCACCTCACTTTAATAGCTGCTCACTCTGCTCTCAGTTATATATGTTATACGTTGGTACCTATGTTTTATACTTCTTAACATTTTTTTCCTTATTGCTTGTTTATATTTGTGTATATTAGAGCCACTGCAGAAGCTGAGGGTGAGGTTATGGCCATGTAAAATCGATTTAAGCCCGCCAGTAACTTTGTGTTACTGATCGTTCCAAGTCGATACTTCTGTGGTGGTTCTTTTTGTTTTATGTCTTGGTGTATAAAATTTTTTTGTGCTGTTGGCGCTTTATGTGTGTTTTCATATTTTTAGTTAAGTTAAGGTAACTGAGTGGCCACCTATTGGGAAAATAGCTGCTCATTCGGCTTACGATATGTTTCATGGTATAAGTACCTGATTGTTAGTTTGGTTTTTTCCCACCTCGGTTTTTGGAGTGGGAATCTTTTTCTGATTGCGCCTTTTCCTGATCTTTCCCTACTTGTACCTTTCTACAGTATTGGTTGACCGATTTCAACGAAACTTGCCATGTAGAATCAGGAAGCCCAGCCCATCATAGTTTATAATAATTATGACCTTGGGTTGACCTTGACCTATTTTACGGCATGGTCAAATCTGATCACATGGGCTTTTCAATGGGAAAATGTAAAAATGGATCTAACGAAAAGTTTTGTGGCCTGTGAACTGAAAGTTGGTAGACCTTGGCCAAAGATCATTTACATGTTAAATTTTAAACTTTATTTTCGAAGAAATCACTAGATCGATCAAAGCTAAACTTCACGTGGACCATCCTTAGGAAGGGGGAACTTAAGAAAAGGGAGCTTTTATATATGTTCTAGATCAGATTACATGACCAAGATGGTGCAATGCCGTAATATGGTAAAAAAAAACACTAAAGATTCCTCTTCTCTGGAACCGGTGGAGCGATTTCAACGAGACTTGGTATGTATCATCCATGACTCTGGACCATAAGTACATGTATGTATAAATCATTACCTTGGGTTGATCTTGACCTATTTTACGGCAAGTTCAAATTTGGTCACATGGGCTTTCAAATTGGCTGAGTCAAGATCAGGATTGCTTTTACCACATACTGTAGGTGATGTTATGCGTGTATAATCCAATAGGATATAATCCAAGAATATTTTTTTATTTTACCATACCACTTAGGTAATAAGCTTTATTTATAACAAAAGGATATTTTATGCAACATTTTGCTATAATAGCAATGAAATATATGCCAAAAAAACACCATTTTTCACATGTTATGATGTTGTTCTTTTATTTTGGGAGTTTTCTACGATGGATTGCTGTTATATTAGAAGATAGGCAAGTTCCAATATTCATGTACTATTAAAGGCACGTATGTCCCATGTAATATACTTTTTACGGAATTCAATTGGACAAAACATAACAAAGATATGGCAAAGTAAGTGAACCTATTTGGCTCCATGTTGCCAAATCTACAGGGTCACTGAAGAGGCTTAAGTAGCCGAAACCGCGGTATCCTTTCTCATTAATATGTTCATCTCTGTTTTATTTTTATTAAACATATCTGAAGGTTTTGTCCAGAAATTGTTTAAGACTGCTGATATGGTCAAATATATTTTTGCATGGCCTGTACAGTTCGTAGCCCCAAGGTAAGAGGCACCTTATAAATATAATGTTAGTTGCAGTCAAGGTTTCCTCCAAATTTTCATATGCGACCACACATGGTACATTGTATTGAATTAACTGCACCACGGAACAATGACTTATATAGGCTGCGTGCCATTTCATTTAAGCAGTCCATAACACTGTTTTGAAGGTCCTGTACTGAACTATTCCCATTACCTACTACGGTGAAATTCGATATAACATGAGTACAAAAACAATTATCACTGGCATATAAACCTGATATGTCTAAAAATATTATAAACCAAGAAAAATGAAAATACGAAGATGTTGATTTTTGCCTGAGCAACACAAATATCAACCCTAATATTGACTCGGCCGAAATGGAAAAAGTTAAAACATTTTTTCAGGAAGTGTTGTAGCCTTTAACCTGAAAGTAGGTAGATATACACAACTGAATGAGTTAAGTTATATGAGTATTCAAGTTCATGGTCATTTCTTGATCTTGACCAAAGGTCATTTACATATTAATGAAAACTAAATTTTCTCAGAAACCACTTAATCAATCAAAGCCAAAATTCATGTGGATTATTCCTAGCAATTGGGGATTAAGGTTTATATTTAAAGGTCTTTGTCAAATGACCAAGATGGCCGCCATTCCCATATAAGTTAAAAGCCTTAAATATCTTCTCCCCTTAAACCGATAAATTGATTTTAGTGAAACTTGGCATATAGTATTAAGGACTCTGTCACATCATATTCGTTCTGTTTGTAAATATCGTGAACTTGGGTTGATTTTGACCTAATCAGCAAGGTCAAATTTGATCACATAGGCTTCTTAATAGAAAAAAGAGAGAAAAAAAGAGGAAAAAAAAAGAGAAAAAAAAAATAGAATGTTTTTAGCCTGTGACCTGTAGGTAGGTTCAGACAATCTATAGAGTTAATGAGGTTATACGGATATTCAAGGTCAATGTCATTTTTGTAAAAGGTCATTTTTGAGTCCAAATCTCAGGTGAGCGTTCACTACCGGTCCGCGGTTTTCAAATCAATTCCTCTAAGCAAAGGGACCCCGCGATTTGCGCTCAACTATATTGCCTTGCCTAAGTCCCGCATTTAGGAACAAAAACGGTGACGGTGATAGAGCTCGGACATAGGGTAAAAGTCGGCTCAAAAGTATCAATGTAATTTCAATTTATATATATAAGCCAATCAATAAACTTGTTAATTTTGATAAGTAAGTTGTTATAAGTAAAACTCAAACAGTTAAGTAAATCGCCCATCTACTGAAATTGACAACCCCTTATGTTTTCTTTGCTGTGTGTTCAATTTTTATAGACTAGTAATGAATCAAATCAGTCAAGTTTGCAGCTAATTTACTGCACCAAAAATTTCAAATTAGCAGCAATTTTGCTTGCAACGAAAATCGCTCAAGTTTGCAGCAATTTTGCTTCAGCGAAAAAGCGTCAGTTTAGCACGATATACTGAGAGCATGTTTTAATAAATGTCTCGGCGAGGCAGTTCTTTCGAGTACCCACAAATAAGAAGTAAAAATAAGAAAAATAGATTTACCTCTGTAAAGCCCAGTTTTACTAGATAAAAGTGGGGTTTAAGGGGGTATACATTTCACGGACATGTTTTCATGATGAATTAGACAAAACAATGACAAACCCACCGGCTATCAGTCAGATTTGCTAGAGCATCTGCGCTCAGAAATTATTTGATTGTTTCAGACATATTAAGGAATAACATCCAAATATTACGTCTTTATTTTCTGGTTTCAGAAGTTATGATTAATGTTTTAATACCACAAAAATTTTGTTTTGCCTATGGCAAAAAACGAAATAATAGTTTTGAGCTGTGTCACTTTAAACGAATTTCAATAATGCTAAACAAACATCAAGTGTAATGTATACTAGGCTGCTGGCCAGAGGGTCGATTGCTCCCCCCCCCCTAGGGAATTTTGCAGACATACCCTATCTTAAAGAACAATTCAAGTTGAGTAAAATAAGAGATGTTTGCACCCTGAGCGTTGGGGCGTTATCCTGTAACAGCCTGTTACATACGTTACCCAAACAAAATTAAGAAATTACGATATGGTGTTTTCAGCTACAGAAAAATGACAATTGTTTATCATTTTACTCAACTTTTTCATACTGTCTGCTTGCTGTATGTCTATACTACATATTAAAATCGTTTGAACAAAAATTTGACACACACTTACTGTAACATACGTAACGTAATTTAAGATATCCTTTGAAAATACCACTTTTGAGTGATATCATTTACTTATACTGTTGCACTTTGCATTTTTCCGAAGATATGAGATTTATTTCCATCAGCATGTTCAATTGGCAGATAGAAAAACCAAGGTTTGTTTTCCTATCATGTATATATTGCCGTTAATGAAGTATTTAGTAGCCCTACCCCCAGTTTCAAATGCGAACTATTTTATTGTTATGAACGTGAAGTATGTAAAATACTTGAAACTGGTGGATATATATCATAGTTTCTTGCTAATTTTATCATGAACCATGGCACTGAGGATCTGTAACCAAGATTTTGATCCAGAATGTAACATATGTAACATACATGAAATGAATAACGAAGGGCATTGTACATAGCAGGAATGCCAGTACATGCCAATCTAATGCTCTATTCCATTAGATATTTTGCAAACATATATCTTAAATGACAATTCAAGTTTCCTCCAATAAGAGCTGTTTGCTTTATGTACATCGGAGCATGTGTCTGTTTAAGTATGTTACATATGTTACCATAATATGTTTTAAAAATAATGATATGGCAATTTTAGCATCAGAAAAATAAGATTTTTATTATTCCATTCACCCATCTCATATAGTCTGCATGAAACATGTCTATTATCAACACTAAAGTTGCTTGAGCAATGATCTGACACCTATAGTGAAATGTCTGTAACATATATTAAAATAACCCTTTCAAAATTAGCATTGTGAGTGACATTGTTTTTTTTAGTAACTGATTCCAGCTTTTTTTTTCAAATATATGTGATTTTTTACATTACCATGTTCAATGGAGGAGATAGAAAATTCCTATACTGTATATATTATACTAAATGAGTTATTTAGCAGTTGGATCATAAGTCTCTGTTTCATAAGCCAAACAGTTTCATAAGCCAAATATTGTATTGCTAATTACGTAAAACGTGTGAATAATCGTTTCTAATGGCTATATCTAATGTTGTTAATTATTTGTTTATATTTCATGCTTATGGAGAACTATAGTTCTGAGTGGGTGTCACCAAGTATCTAGGCTCAAACATCTTAATGAGGAATGTAACGTATGTAACATATATATGTATGAATAAAGAATGACGTGGTCTACAGTAGATGTAAATGATGCTATTTTAAAAATAGTGTCAACACTTCACGTTTCCCTATGAATTATTTAGTTTTTGGTGTAAAACAAAACTAGAAATCTTATTTAGTTCTAATAATCATGTCTTTGAACCCCATAAATACTATTTTTAAACGTTTAGAAATCTCTTAAAAATGCAGAAAAATAAGGGCATTACTACAAAATCGTTTGTACCTGAACTGTTAATAGACCTAGAATGCTGAAAGCGGTATCAAATAAATGCGACGGCAATGGACTAATGCCCTCAGTCCTCTAAATACATCATCTGAATTTCAGTTTTATGAATATCAATGAAAACTTTAGAAATTAGAGAAAATGCATAACAAATAAGCAGGTATACCTACAAAATGATTATGTTTTTCAGCAAGCTAAAGTCTGAATGTGCTGAAAATGGCAAGGGCAATTTTCTATCATCCTTCTATAATAAAAAGTCATTTGATGAGCATTAATAAAATATAATAGTTAAATTAGATGTTGGCGATTAACCGCCGAAGAATTGAGGCGGGGTCCCTATTAAACAAAATGAATCTTGGCTACTGGAAGACCTAGACAGCTGAAGTTGGTATCGACTGGTTGCTAAGACAATGTTCTTTAACCATATGATGTTATGAATAAATCATATGAATGTTTGTTTCATGAATTGCAACAAGAACTTCAGAAATAGAGAAAAATTGCAGAAACGTGAAGGGGTATACCAACAAAGTCACTTATATCTCCACTATCAATAGCTGTCGAGTAGTCAAAATGGCATCAAATGTTACTATTTGGTCACTTTAATAATGAATTGTTGTCATGTTATCACAAAATATATGAAGTTTCGTCACGTTGTCATGTTTACATACCACAAAACATGAGGTTAAAGCAAAGGTACACGCGTCCCTTTGCTGGACACCCTTATTTTTTTGCTATTTTACCATTTTTATCAACGTTTTATGAATATCCATGAGAGTAAATCTGATATGCTTTGTAAATAAGAGCACTGGGAAAATGTGTATTGTCCAAGCAATTATCTGATACCAATTAAGCCCTCTAAGGCAATGAGCAGCCGGGATATAAGTAATTTTGTTGGTTTATCTCTTCATTTTTCTCTTATTTTCTCTTATTTATGAAGTTTAATTCTAATATTAGTGACCTTTATCAGATAAGAAGGTTTATATATCAGGTTACAGTGTTATAATTCATTGTCATAGCAATCATTTGATACCAGATTCAGTACAGTAGTGCTATTAGTAACCTAGACACAAGCCATTTTGTAAGGTATACCCTTTTATTTTCCGTGATTCTTCTCCAGTCTGTTAAAATTGCATTGATATTCATTAAACTTAAAATAAGTTTATTCATTTATCAGACTAGAAGACAAATTGCATAGCCCAAAGCATCAAGCTGCTACAACTTTTATCATTCTAGGTCTATTGACATGCCAGACACTAGTAATTATGTAAGTATAAATGTTATTTTTCTGTTATTTCCCAAACTTTTCATAGTTTTTTTTTATATCAATATTGATAAATATGCAAATGAGATAATTTTCAAATAAACCCAAAACATCTGTAAAATTGTCAAATGGTATCACTGGTGTATAAACTATGTGCAACGATGATAGCTTGGGTCTGAAAGACGTTTTTTTATGGGTTTTAATGAGTTTTTGGCCATTTTAATGTTTATATTAAAATTCACAAATATGCAAATAAGATAATATGCATAACCTACCTTAAGATGAAACGGCTATAGTGAAGACGCTTTAAAATGAAACCAAGTTCAGTGGTCTATGATAAGTCACAACGAATATATGATCAATTTTGTAGGTCAAATTAACCCCATGCGGTATTGGTAACACTGTAACATTACATGAAATCTAAATATAAACAACATGGCGTTACACCGTTACAACTGAGGCACATCTAGCAAATGACAATAACACAAGCATGTCATTTTTACCTTGCACATTGGTGTTTGCAGCTTTATAATCCACAGAAACTATTACAGAAACCCTTATTTGTTTATAAAAGTAAATTCGCATATTTTTGCTACATACGTTACACAAATTGAGAGCCAGCTATGTCAACTTGATAAAATTATGTGTCACACATATTGCCCTTGAAGAATCTTGCAGAAAAATGGCAGAATTATGATAAAACAACATATTGTTCAATCCCAATCAAAGAATACTGCAAATATAATTAGCTGGTAACAGTTGTTATTTTTAAATGACCGTTACACCATTACGCCCCGGCGTACAAAGTGCAAACATCTCTCATTTGAATGCAAATAACACAAACATGACATTCTTACATTGCACATTGATGTTTGCAGATTTGTACTCCACAGAAACTATTACTGAAAACCTTATTTGTTTATAAATGTAAATTCGCATATTTTTGTTACATACGTTACATACGTTATACAGATAGAGACCAATATATGTCAACTTGATAAGATTATGCATCCCACATATTTTCCTCGATGAATCTTGCAGAAAAATGGTAGAATTATGGTAAAACAACCTATTGTTCATTCTCAATCAAAGAATACTGCAAATATAATAAGCTGGTAACAGTTGTTATTTTTAAATAGCTGTTACACCGTTACGCCCCGGCGTACAAAGTGCAAACATCTCTCATTTGAATCAGAAAAGACTGCTCTTTAAGATAGACTATGTCTGCAAAATTCCCTAGGGGGGGAGCAGGACCTTTTTCAGCCAGAAGTCTATACCCCCTAATATCCCACTTTTATACGGTAAAACTGGAGTTTACAGGGGTCTACCTATTTTTCTTATTTTTGATCCAAAACATAGATTGTAGGTACTCGTTAGAAGATGTTCTAACTTGTACTCACAATAAATAACTTAAGCAACAATATTAAAACATTTCAAATTAAATTTTCTATTGTTACAGCTGAAAAAATATCTGTATATTGCATGGGCAAGTTTCAGTAATGGGCATGTCGCAAATCAGTGAAGCTAGAAAGCAAGATTTCTGAATTTGTGCAATAGCAAATATAAACAGTTGCAAATTAAACAGATTAGTGACAAAATAAATTTGGGAGTGAAAAGGTGCAAGAATGAAAATTTTAAGGCAAGAAAGGTACTGTTGTTGACGCTAGGGATTTTACATATAGAGACACATTTGTCCAGCTCGGTGATTTCGCCAAATTCGAAATTCACAAGCTTATATGACAGCCAGTAAAATGGCATGTTTGCAATGGTAAGACAAGTTTCTTTGCAATCTTGTTTTATGACCTTATCAGCAGCAGATACAAAATGTTTTAAGGATGCTAGCAAAGTTGAATAATGATATTGAATATTCAGATGAAGAAATAGAGAGCTTGTCATGGCGGGATAAGACAAATTTAAATCAGATAGATCATTAAAAAACATCGCCATGCGGTAAACTGATTTTTCCTAAGTTCTAAAAATTGAAAGTTTTCGATATAAAATTGTGATATTTCTTTTCTTGGAGAAGCGAGGCGGTTCTAACGAGACTCCAGAATCTATGTTTTGGAGCAAAAATAAGAAAAGAAAAGGTACCCGTATGCCCCTGTATACCCCAGTTTTGCTATATAAAAGTGGGGAATAAGAAGGTAAATATTACACGGACATGTTTTCCTGGTGCCCTGTAGTACTCTGATCATCGCGAGTATGAGCACAATGCTGATGATCTTGCAAGACAAATAATGAAAGATGAAAATAGATCTGATATGATTGCACTAAACTCTGAGCAGGAAAACAGTGACGGAGAAAAAAATGGATAAGAGAAGCTCAGAATTTTGTTTATTTCAATCCATTGCAAATAGAGTATTACATTACAAAAATTGCCCATGTAATATACAGAATTTTCCTGAGTTGTAAAAAGTAAAAATTTCAGTAGAACATTTTTGATATTTTTCTTATTTTTGCTCAAAACATTGTATGTGGGTACACGTTAGAACCGCCTCGCCGAGGCGGTTCTGACGAGTACCCACAATTTATGTTTTGGAGCAAAAATAAGAAAAATAGGTATTCCCCTGCATACCCCAGTTTCACTATACTGAGATCCTTTAAGAGCAGTGATCATACGAATGAGAAAGGTGATGGGACATATCGTGGTTTCGGCTACTTAAGCTTCGTTAGTGACCCTTTTGATTTGAAAATTTGCAACATGGTGCCAAACAGAATACTGTAATTTTGAAGCTTTCAACAGGTTGGTAGATGTATGTATAAATACTAATATTATCCAGATGAGACCAAATTTGTTACACTTTGGTTAGAAAATGAATCTTAAGGTAAGATGGGCAATGATAAGGAAAAAGGAAATGGCGCAATCTGAAAGAAATGGCCACTCAAAAAAAAAAAAAAAAAAAAAAAAAAATAATAATAATAATTATCATTCAGAAACTTATACTGAGAAAACACATCGTAATATCGTATGTTAAATTTCTGATTTCTCAGAGTCAAAAAGAAAATATAATCTGCACTATGGATGATGTACGGGGAGACGTTTTAAAGCCGCCAAACGGCACAGCACTAACTGATGATAAAAACTGAGATCCTTTGAAAACACTGAACATATCAATGAGAAAGGTGATGGGCCATACCGCGGTTTCGGCTACTTAAGCGTCGTCAGTGGCACTTTAGATTCTAATTTGTATTGAATTGCAGTCTACTTCCTCAGGGTCCCCAGTTGAAACTTTCCATAATGCTACTAAGTCATGACTTCTTGACTCCTTTCACTTCTCAGAAATCTTAACTTAAGGCAAAGGGAATTCTTTAATGATGTTGTACACTAGCTAAAGTGCAGTAATACACCAATCTATAAATTCCTGACAGGTGAAGCAGTTGTTGCATCAGGAAAACATGTCCGTATAATGTATACCCCCTTGAACCCCACTTTTATATTGTAAAACTGGGGTATGCGGGGGTATACCTATTTTTCTTATTTTTGCTCCAAAACATAGATTGCGGGTACTCGCCGAGGCGGTTCTAACGTGTACACACAATCTATGATTTGAGCAAAAATACGAAAAATATCAAAAATTTTCTGATGAAAATTTTCATTTTTTACAACTTTAAAAATCGCTGTATATTACATGGGCATGTTTTCATAATGGGAAAATCGGTTGTCATTTGAGCATTGTATCAAAGTCTGTACAGAATCGTGTATCTGAAAGACGGTGAAAATCAAGACGATATTAGACTTCGTCTTTGTGCAGATATTGGTTTTGCTGCTGTCAAACAATTTGTTCTGCATTCCACAAAATGTACCAAAGCACAAATGTTCTATCAGCTGATGAGAAGAATACATTCAGAATAAAATACAGACATCCGAAAGTCGTCATAATTGACAAAATATCGATGGTCGGTTAGATACTGAACTTCATAGATACATGTACACGTTCACCGCAGTTGACTGGAACAAGTGCAGCATTTGGCGGCTTGAAGAAAGCGAACGCAAAATGAACATCCTCCTATCAATACGGCTATATTACTTATTTAGAAAACTCACCTGAGATTTGGTCTTTGAAAAATGGACTTTGACCAAGGTCATTGTGGCCAACGTCAAAATAATCTTGACATTGAATAACACATAACTTAAGTTTATTAACTCAACAAAATGTCCGTTGTTTGCCAATTTTCACGTCACAAGCTACAAAACGTTCTAAAAACATTTCGACCATCAGGGAAATATCTTTTGAAAGTTGACAAAAATTGTAAAGAGACCCATCTTTATATTGTGTTCTCCATAACAAACATTGCTTGTTATTTGTTGTTTTATTCAATCACATACTTATAAGACCTTTTAGGCTCGGTAAACGCCGATGTATTGCAAATATTCAGGTCAGGAAATTTGTTCAGTGAAAAGTCAGGGGATTTTACATTCCTAAATGCTGTCAAGTCTCTTTCAGTACAGTATGCAGTACAAAGTCTAATGTGAGAGTAAAAGCTGAGCCCACTTGCATCATTATATATTTTACAAAGAAAATATTGATTCATATTCATTTGCTGAAATGAGACACATTAGTACAAATTAATTTACTATGGACCCACGCCAACTGGGGCCGATAGAAACAGATAGGCTGCTTGTGCTTCCAGACAAAGCTTATACGCTACTGACCGATTATCTGATTACTGGTAAACCGCTCAGGTCTGAGCCTGCCCAGGAAAAGTGGTCCAATTTAAACCATCCATTCATGTATTAAGTCTTATTGGCATAGTTGGGTGGTTATAGTTGATGCACTCGTCGCATGTCATGACATCTTAATTGTGAGTAAAAATCCCATAAAGTGGAGGCAACGTCCCGATATGACATAGCTGTTGACGCGGGCGTAAAGCATCAATTCAAACAACCAAATAAAATGTGATTAATGAGAAGGATTATGCTAAACGTAAGTGATCGGGACTCAAGTCGTTATATTCAAATACATAATTTCTTCGACACTATTTATATATTTTTTCATAGTGGTGAACATGACCAAAATACCCGACGATGCGTACTTAGGAAGGCTCGACAAAACAGGACACAATAACGAACTATCACCACAGTCAACATTAACAAACTACATCACTGGATGGAAATGGACATCAGTTGCGTTTGTCACTACGAACGGAACTAGACGGTGGCTCATATCTACAGATTTTTATGATATGCTGTCAACGGTCACTAAATCAGACAAAGACAGAACAACGATTCCGAAGGAAGACACGAAGAGGACTTTTGATAACACCACGGAAAACATTACGGATGGTAACGGGAAACTTCATGATAAATACGTTGATAATGGGTATAGCAGTGGTAATATTGAGTATATGGATAGGAGTTTGATTGCATTTTGCCTTCAAATGGGACTAGGGTTACTAATAGCTGTTTGTGACTGATCTGAACAAATGTGAAAGCAATGATAATGTATCATTTATGTCTACTGTTTTTATATTATACTCAACAAATAAAGCTATGGAAAATGAGTTTGTGGGCCTGTATCACAGGAACTGTAATATGTAACAAAATGTGAACTTCATATTATTATAAAGTGTGTTTTTATCTTTCTAATGAGGACTTACTTGAGACGGTAGCAATTATTTCAATTATAATGAATTTCTAAATCTTCACCAGAAGTTTTCGTAATTAGCACATGAACACATTTTTCTTCATTTTCCTTAACTTTTTGTTGAGTATATATACGAGGGGTGGTTTGGTTAATCGTGTACTTTGTTGATATTTTCATTATTTGACGCCCTATTGTCACTAAACTTTTCGAATACCTTCCGCCATTCAAATTCAGTAAAAGAGGCGCATAAAAGGTATAATTTTATGTACAACAGTCCACGATTTACTGGGCCAGCCTTTGTACTGATAAATTAAAACGCTACACCATGGACCTGTGTTTTTCTCGAAAGCTGAGTCACTGGGTGCTTCCTTAATCCCGATATAAAAAGGTTTTGTTTGACTTTTTGGTAACGGATTTTGTTCGACTTCTTAAACACAGTAAATTCCACAAAAAAGAGTCGACAATAAAATAAATTGCTTAATTTATATATCTTTTTGACGAATCAAAGTAATTTTTACTACAAAATTGCATTCAAAGCACTATATTACGACTTAAAATACTTTCAGTGACGTCATAATTTAGAATCAAATCAAATCTTTGACCAAATTCTAGGAATTATTGTAGAAAAAAATCTGGTACCTGAATCAAACAAAACCAAATCCTATCGGGACCTATAGTAAAAATCAAACAAAACCTTTTTATATCGGGACGAATGAAGCACCCAGTGTGAGTGACGGTAGCCGACCAAACACATCTATTATGGATACAGAAACATGACAGAAAATTTAATCGTTGTTTAAATTTTGTTTATGTATTTGTTCATTAATAATACGAGTCCTCATATACTGTGGCAATGCCTAAGAGACGTTTATCCTCTGAGCTACCACGTTTCACCGCGGTTACCGTGTCTGCAACTTGTACACGACTCCGGAGAAATGCAGGAATTACAATTTACTGGACAGTATGTAATATCCATCCTTGCAATAGTTTCATTCCTCCACGGCACGACATCCATCAACAATCTTTACAGCCCTCCTCGCACGGGTAATACCTGTCATTCCTGTCGCACTAACTGTACAATTCCCACATCCTATTGCGCCCTTCCTTGCATTCTTGGCAATGCGGTAACGCAGTTTTGCTGGCAGGTTGATCCGTATTTCTCCGGTTTACATTCCATACAACTCGTGAGTGAAGTGCATCGGCGGCAGTTTCAGGGCACGTTACGCATGCGTTGTCTAAGAGCGTGTTGCACATGCGCACTCGCCGATCGCAGTTGTTACTGAGACAAGTGGGTGTACACTCTTTGTCGCATAGATTCCCCCATTTGGTAGGCGGACAACTCGTACACCTTTGTTCACTCCACGACCATGGATCACATTCTTCGCTCGTGCTCGGACATCCTATCCTGCTACTCGAACTACCCGTCGATACACCTATTCACGCAACTGTCGCGTGATCAAAGACAGACCCGCTGCGCAGTTATTGCAATTGTACATGCACAAAGCTCAGTGTAGACCAGGTTTACAATTTAATTGTTTGCATTCCTGGAACATTTATTAATCATACTGTCGCAAATTTATTCGCAAGTACAATAAACATTCCACTCTTGTAAATTCTAACGCTTTAGTTTGTTTGTTTGATTGATTTGATGTTTTACGTCCCAGTCAATAGCAATGGACATTTCTGGACGTTGCCGCCTCCATATTATAGGACTTTTATCCAACATTAGGATGTCATGACACTCAAAATGTGCTTCATAATAAACCACCCAACAAAGCCAATAAGGCTTATATGTATGGATGGTTTCACTAAAACACATTTCCTGGGCAGGCTCAGACATGAGCGGTTAACCAGTAATTAGATGGTCGGTAAGTAGATTAAAACCTTTGCCTGGAGGCACAATCAGCCCATCTATTTCTCCTATGCCTCAATGGGCGGGGGCCAAAAGTATGCGTTATCTCACACGATGATAAATCTTGAAACCAGGCGCGATAGCTTGATAGTGTGTCTGATTCCTATTAGAAACACGCAATACATCCTCATTTCCGCCTCATATCTTTCATGAAGATAAGGCTAGTTTGGACACAGGCAAACAGATAGCCCTAGATGTGACGCCGCAGTCCCATCTGGGGCTATTTTGTTTGCTTAGAGAAATTTGAATAAAATTTTAAAAGCATTCCTGAAGCCCCTAAAATGAAAGAAGACTCACCCAAATGATAACAATGGGTGAATCAATCCGTCACCAATGGGTTAAGATCCTCATTTTTCATTGACTAACAAAGTACACCACGTAGGACACACTTTCATTGGTAGTTTCTTGACAAATCAGGGGCCAGTTGTTCAAAACTAACGACGTCGTTAGTTAACGTTTCGTTAAAATTTCAAACATTAATATTACAAATACACTGTTATTTTTTGTTGAAAAAATGTGAGAATCCTTTGCACTGCAAAGGATTCTCACATTTTTTCAACAAAAAATAACAGCGTATTTGTTACTTTAGCTGATATTTGCTTAACAAATTCATGTCTTAACGATATCGTTAAGCTAACGATGCTTTGAACAACTGGGTCCAGACCGTTACTGAGCTACGTCCTCTGAAGCGTCGTATCGCAACGGTGACAGTACAGTGTAAACAAGCCAGTGTTGAAAATGCTTATACATAGTAAGGATGTTTGCTGCCAATAACTTTTTTTTTCTATTCGCTCTTTTTGTATTTCATTATTAAAAGAGTATTTATGTGAAACTTATGTAGTTTACGCAATCACATGCTTACATAAAACGATTTGCAGTGTTCGATTTTGTTACTGACGAAGCCTGTGTAGCAGAAGCAAGCGCATATCTACAGAATAAATTTAAATAAAAACGTTTAAATGCCATTTTTGGAACCCGATACTCATGAACAGTCGGAGAAATAAAATTCAGAAACATTTGAAAACATACAATTTCGTCGTATTTCCAACTTCGCCGTTTATTTAAATTGTATACAGTATATTTAAAGGAATAAATAGACCCTATTCAAACTCCGCGTCTGTACATGATTGAATTAAGCATGTATCAACAAAAAGTCAAAAATTATTTTCCAAGTTTATACAGTACAACTGATGCGAATTATATACCTGCAGACTTGACCCTGCTTTAATCGCCTCTGGGTCAAATGACTGAGTCGGTCCCACCGACGGGCTTTGCTGTCACGAGGACCGAACAACTATGCGTTGTCAACCACAGCAGAAGTTGAGGGAGAGGTTATGGCCATGTAAAACTAGTTAATTTTATATTACTGATCGTTCCAATGCGACACTTCTGTTGTGGTTCTTATTGTTTTATGTCTTGGTGTTGATTTATTGTGCTGTTTGCACCTTATGTGTGTTTCCATATTTTAGGTTTAGGTAACAGAGTGGCCACCTATTGGGAAATAGCGGCTCATTCGGCTTTACGTACAATATGTTTTCTTAGCACAAGTATCTAATTGTCAATTTAGTTTTTCCCACTTCACCCCGACCACCTGATCCATGGAAATGCATTCCAAAATGACCTTGTATAGTCACAAACTGGCCATTGCTATGAAAAATTTCCAAGAACGTTAGGGGAGAGGCCCACTCCACAAAATTCAAGGTAACGCCTGAAAAAACGGTATCGTTTTTAATCAACAGTTTGCATTTATTCCCGCAAATCAACTCTTTAATAGCGAAATAGCCATAACCATCTTCAATTTTTGATTTTTCTTTTGTATCTCATTTTTCGACAAACAGATTAGCCCCAGATGGGAAGCCGTGTTCTGCGGCGTCACATCGGTGGCTATGCTGTTTGCCTTTGTCTCACAAAAAGGACGCCAGGTTTATATGAGTTAAAGGAATTGTAATATCCATTTAGCGACCAGAAAGTCGCCAAACAGCTGAGTAGTGACTACACAGGTAGCTAATCTGTACCTTGTTTTCGCATCGGAAAAAAAATCATAACGCGGCTAAAATCAGGATATCAAACATATCTTAAGTTGTCACAATCAAAACGGCGCATCGGGTCATCACAACAGTGAAAAACAGCTATGGACAGCGTATGGACAGTAAAGCTACCTGTAAAATCGTACACATCATTACAGCGCAAAGTATATTGAGTTCCACAGCCAACGCAACTCGTCATTAAATTTTAAATAACTGTTTGTGGTTTCAGTCGATTCATCGGAAATTCCGAATATATGTAGTCAAACCATTTTCAAAGTCGAACTGTGAAAATCAGTCGTCTGCCTTTTTTGTTCGCCTACAATTGCGTAAAAACTGGCGAAGGGGGCATTTTGAAAAATGAATGAAATCGGCGATTTTGATAAATTTCTTGCTAAAGTCGGCAAACCACCCTAATCTAAAGCAACGAAACACATTGAAAAACGACTTTCCCATAGTTGCAATACACTTAATTCATTAAGGCTAGGTTGCCATCACAAAACAAATCATATGGATGACATCTGCAGTGACGTCGACCATGTGACCAAGTGACGTTGAACGCCTAAAACAAACATTTTTCGGGTACTGAAAATCAATGCCAATTTCTGGCGTTGTGCCATGGGTGTCAACCTTGCTAATGCCATACACTCATCCGACGACCTTCCAAGATTTGAATTGTGTGAATTGTTTTGAAAAATTTCGAGCCTGCGCGCGTGGGGCTCGAAAAATGTATTTGTGTACCCTGGGGCGTGTTCCAACGCATGCGCACTAAAATCTCAAATTGGATAACACACAAAGATTTTCGAGCCATTTTAATGATGATACGTTACACAATTTTTCACATAATTGACCAAATTAATTTTAAAAGATGAGATGAACAATAAAGTTAAGTTGGCTGTGGAACTCAGTATATTTGGGCAATTATCTGTAATTACTTGTATATTTACATGTACAGGTGCGTTCACTTATTAATATACCCCTGCGATATTCACAAATAAATTGACAACTTTTCTTGTTTTTGAACAATTGTCACTGGCAAGAAATAGACAACTGGATGAATTTGTTTATATAATATGTTGAGTATGTCTATAAATATTTGCTTTGCATATAAAACTTACAGATCGTGTGATGTTGTATGCCTGAATTGATTACATAACATATGGAGCCAAATTTTTAACAAAACTTTCGCTGATATTCGAGTTTCAAAGATACCACAAGGAACCATGGTAAATGGTTGGTAAATTTGTTTGTACTTTATAAAAGTATAGCCATTTTTGTGCCACGGCTGAAAATTTGATGTCTTTAAGAGCATTATTTACAAAGTTACACCCTGATTTTTGTTTATTGTACATTTTAGAATTTCATGGTAAAACGGTTTTTACAATATAAAACTAAGCATGTCAGTGTCATTTTGCAAGAAAACTAATATTCTACCAGGAAGAGTTTACGAACCAAGCTTGCTGGTAGGTTCCTTTATGAGGTAAGCGTGCCTTAAAGCACTGTGGAGTCACCTATGGCTTTGTATTCAGCTAAAACAAAGGTTGACATTTCATCATACAATTCATGATTTGTTTCCTCTGGACAGAATACCACAGGAAACTGGGACTTTCTAGCTAGGCTTTCTGTCTTTGCTTATATTCATAATATTTAAATGCTCTCGTATATGCATAAGTCAAGGAAAACACCAGGACATGCAAAGACAGACATTCCTCTAACATCAATAATGTGTTTGCGGATTAAGGATGAATACACAGAACATTGCCTTGCATAATTTGTTTTGACATCCTTTATTGGCATGTATATTTCCATGACTTAAACGCTGTAGAAGAGGTTTGAAATATCACGAAGAGGAGATTAGAGTCATTGCCTAACAATATATTTAGCCAACTTAGCCCCTCGGTGGGTAGGAAACAATCATGAAACTGTATGATGAAATGCCAATCCCACGTTTTGGCAGATAACAGTCATGGGTGACTCCACAGTGCTGTAAGCCATGCATGAAAGAACCCACTAGCAAGCTTTGGTCGTAAAACCGTCCTAGATGAATATTAGTTTTCTTGCCAAATAACACTGACATACTTAGATTTGTATTGTAACAACCGTTTTATCAAGAAATTCTAAAATGTATAATGAATTAAAATCAGGATGTAACTTTGTAAATAAAGCTCATAAAGACACCAAATTTTCAGCCGTAGCACAAAAATGGCTATTTTTTCATAATGTACGAACAAAATTACCAACCATTTACCATGGTTCCTTGTGCAATCTTTGAAACTCGAATATCAACGATTTTTTTGTAAATAATTTGGCTCCATATGTTATATAATCAATTTAGGCATACGGCATCACACGATCTGGAAGTTTTCTATACAGAGCAAATATTTATAGACATACATAACATTTTATAAACAAATTCATCCAGTTGTCTATTTCTTGCCAGTGACGATTGTTCAAAAACAAGAAATGTTGTCAATTTATTTGTGAATATCGCAGGGGTATATTAATAAGTGAACGCACCTGTACCTGTATAAATACGACACTGTCTGTATATTTCTATATTATCCTTTGCCTACAGCTCTCCGCGAGGAGGGGGTGAGTTGCATTCTTTTCTTTTTTCTTTTTTTTTTATCCAATCTATACGAAAGCTCATCATACTATTCCCTTTCCTCTCTTCTGGGCTATTGTTTGTATTATTTCGCACGAATGTACGACACCTCGTCGAACGACACTTCGTCTACACAACCACATCGTCTAAAAGGCAGATTGTCGAATTGTCATTTTGTCGAATAGCCTCTTTGTCGAAACATTATTTTGTCGAAAAAATTTGACATTTTTTTAAGTAATCGGGTGCCATATTGTATCTGCAGAACGCGGCGTCCCATCTGGGGTTATTCAGTTAACGAAAAATAAGATGAAAAATAAAAATTACTCATATCGCCCCTAGAATTTAAAGTGGACTCCCCAATTGATAAATATGGGCGAATCCATTCGTCAAATATGGGTTAATGTCTTTCGTTTGGTTGTCTATTTATCTTATAAAACCCTCTGTTGTGCTGTTTTCTTTGTTTTCGGATGATGCTAGCCAGATGGGTAAATGTTAAAATTGTAGTAAATTCAGAGAATGAACTTTCTATTGTTTTCTGTTCCTCAGAAGAAAAGTTTGATAAATGCCATGCTACACCAGGGTAGATAATTTTGTGGATTTTGAAGCTATCAAACTAATTCAGAAGTTCGTATATATCAACATAGCTTGAACAGCTCTGCTTTCTTTCATAATTATATGAAACCAGCAGCCTGCATTGCCTGCTACCCTTCAATTCATGATATTTTAAGCACAGCGGGAAAAATCTCCCGCTGACGACAAGTTTCTTGCCATCCATGTTGGGCCCGTACGTGTAAATACCCTTTTTGCCAGAGAACGACGCGAAAATGAATCTAGCACCGGCTGTCAACCCTGTAATATTCCCCTCCTCGTAGCAACTGAGCATATCGCCATTGCTTCCATTAAATTTCAATACCCTTTTGTTATTCACGTCAATGACCAAGACTGACAGACCGTCATCGTTTAGTAAACAAGTTAAATTGTAAGGACAGGCTTTCTTCCTGTTTCCGTCAATGGTAATTGACCAGTACTGTTTTCCATCTCTGTCAATCATTTTTAAAAACGCGTTTTCTCCGCGTGTCGCTTCATTCCCAGCAATATAAATCTTGTCCTCATGACACGCAATAGACCTTATAGTTTGACCATCGGTAGGAATTGTTTTCATGATTTTAGTGTCAGTTATTGCTTTACCATGTTTACCACTTATATCTAGAATTATTAGATCGGTGCTTGGGAGCGTTTTTGAGTAAACACTTACAACTACTTCGTCATTATTCAAAACTGCTAATGCCTTTGGTCCATGCTCCGAAGATTCAAAATTGTACACAGCACGGTACCGTATCAAATAATCAAACGTTTTTATGTTTTTGTTGTTCGAGTCAATCAGAACCATGAACTGTCTATCTGGTGTAACATCTATGGCGATTATTTGGCATACTTTCTTGTCACCGGGTGCTCTGCTATACGGGCTGTAGCATTTGCGGGCGTATATCTTCGAATGGATCAGTCGGTGACTGCAAATAAAGGCAGAGTAGATCTACTAAGAACACATAAAGAATGAACAACCCCAGTTTCATGTTTTTAAAATTGTTTGCGTCTTTGACTAGAGAGAAAAAAGGAGCGAAGTTCGTAATATAATCGCAATGGTGTTGCACACCACTAAGACGTTTATTATCGATTGCACAACAGGAAACCAATACGGTCCGCGTTCCTCAACTTCGATACGCTACAACAGAGAAGCAAACATTCATCTGACAAATGACATGTTGTTAGGCCAGATCTGTTTCGAATTATGTACTGTCATCAGTAACCCTTCATTAATCGACATTTGAAGCAAAAACTTACACGTACGAGTATATGGTATTTACAGTCTCTTACCCACTCCTTTCGCATTAATATATGAGCCACCTTGTCTTGTGGGAAAACCAACAATGTGGTTTCCGAACAGGTCCGACAAATACCAGGCTGTATAAACACAGAAAATAACTAGAAGCTTGAAATTTCGGATTTAAGTAGAAGAAAAATTGTACTATCCGAGTAGCGAAAACTAAGGCGCTGATCAGCTTCGCAGTTACTGCGAAGCTGATCTGCGCCTTTGTTTTCGCCTATGCAGATTGTTGGTTTTCCCATGAGGCGGCTCATATTCACTGCTCTTAAAGGATATCAGTTTGAATTCTTATCTGCTTATTTACTCACTCAGTAGTTTGACTTCGAAGGTTGACTTCATAATCTTGCTCCGATTTAGTCATTCCTTTTCCCTCTCCATTCTTCGCATTATTCAATTCTGAGCTCATTGACTTAACTGGTTGTTTCTTGGCTGTGTTCTTTCTTTTGGATGACCTTGATAAATTACTTTTAACCTTATCTGCCCCTTCTCTCTTTTTAACCTTCACTGCATCGTCCTTTTCTTTAGCTATATTTGCCAGTTTGAACCTGTTGTCGATATTTATAAGTGATCCTTTTCTGACGCCTGTCTTTAAAGCAACATCTAGAGCCCGCTTTTCTTTTGTTGTTTCGGTTAAACCATATTTAGATGTAATATATTTCAGAATGTCTTTCTTTAACGAGCCTTTCCGTTGTCTCAAACCAACCAGGGCATCATGAACCATCTCACAGTAACTTGGACCCTTGTCCTTTACGGCGCCTTTCATGCATTTGGATTTTCCTTTTGAATTATTGGCACCTTTCTTCCTCGCCATTTTGTCTAGAATAATTTAATGAGTACTAATATTTATGTGACTTAGGCATAGCAGCTGTCATTGTAAACTAGATGTAAAACTACATACGTGGCTTGACCAAAAAGTCCCGGCACACAGACATTTTATTCTGAAAACATAGCAGGAACCAACCGCAGTTACTCATGCAGAATAAATGGCTATATGGGGACTGTGAACTAATTATTTATCCCATAGGCTCCAATGCTAAATCCCTGCTCTTTGACAGTTTATCCTGCATTCCAGGTAACACTTGGGCCATCAAAATATACTTGAATTTCAAGCCAAAAGATAGATAAGAAGATTTAAAAATGAAAAAAACATACCATCACCGGCTCTTTTTTCAGCTGTTGCATGTTGAAGAATGGCCGTCAATTTTTGGGAAAACCCACCTGACCTCATTTTCAAAATCACTGTTTTTACTTTTTGGACCAGAAAAAACACAATTTATGTGCATCAGGTGGTAAATTATATACCAATTTGAAGAAAAATAATTTTTCCAGTTGCTAGAAAGACAAAATGTATTTTTAGTTCACAATTATCACCCAATCATATGCCTCCATTACCAGATAACAGTCTCGGAGCAACCTGCAGATTTTGACTTCTGGGATTTGTTGACATAATTAGTTCCCGGTCTCCATATAGGAACTTATTTTACTGAACAATATGGCGCTCACTTCAATTGTCTCACTGCTTAAGCTACTATGACCGGAGCAGGTCAAAGTATGCAAAATGGTTTCGGAACTTCCATGTTTCACAATCTGCTAAATGAACATAGGTATAATGTGATCATTAAGAAAAATATACCAGCCTAACTACCATTCCATGAGCATCATTTAGTGATATTTGTTATGAAATTTGAGAACGAGTTGCTTGTTAGGGAAAAATAAAGAAGCTTACCTATGAAAATTCAAAGACAAAATTATGACGTCGGCAAAAACATGAGGAGCAAAAATACAGGGTCGTTATATTCAAACATCTAAAATATGTACTTTAACGGAAACCAAGTAATTGTTTACCTTTATATAAGTTGGCGACGTCAATACTATTACATAACACCTATTTTAAAAAGACATTTCAGCTAACAAGGCTATTATTTGACCTATTGGAACATGGGAAGTAGTTAAAAGTAGATAGCATTTAGTTAATTATTCTTATTTTGTATGACTGATCTTTATAGCATTATTTTGACGACTTGCTAATAAATATTTTACTTAGATTTCCAAATTTATGCTACAGTATCATTTAGCTAAATATAAGTCTTATTTTGAAATAGATTTCTTGTTTGTAGTGTATTTATCCAAACGGCAAAATATTAAGAAAAAATCACAGATAACAGCAACGTTATTAGACCTGCTCTGGTGCAGTAGGGATACAAGAGTTCAAATCTCCACTACATCTTAACAAATGCACGTAGCAGTACAAAAATTTGCCACCAAAGCCTTATTATATAGTACATGATAACCATAAGTGTTGAAAGCTCTGACTTGCTGTAATTGTGGCAAAACCGAGAGTATAACGAAACTTTTGGGACAGCCCTCGTATGTATAATAACATTGCTGACTAAATCATTGACAATCTAACAAATAAAATAAAATAGCAATGAATATCACAGATTAACAAAATATTATCTTTGTCATTTCATATCTTATCGCCAGTGTATCCCAAAATGTACATGATGCAATTACACCACGATATATGCGTGCATTTTATATTGTTTAAAATATTTTATAGCTTTCTGGGAGCTCGTATTGGTACAATAATATCAGGCTTTATGCAAAAGTCTTACCTTAAGTTGCGTAATTCATCAAAACTACAATTCTGCACGACTATAGTTACTTTTGACTTGGTTTTATCTGTTGTCATTCAATTTGTTCTGTGTGAATTCAAGTCTAATTATGTTTTACCTTATTTTGCAATAAGGAAATTCAATATCATGCCTGATCAATATTTCCAATGGTAAAACGAGCGGATAAATTCAAAACTTGAATATACCTATTGATTTTAATTTAAACATAGGCATGTTGTATAAATGATCATAAATTGTTTGAATAACCGCTGCAAAAGCTGAGGGTGAGGTTAGGGCCCTGTAAAACCGGTTAAACCAGTAATTTTATATTACTATTCGTGCCAATGCGATACTTTTCAGTGTTGTGGTTCTAATTGTTTTAGTGTTGCTTTTTGTGCTGTTACCACATTAAGTACGTTTTCATATTTTAGTTAAGTTCGGGTAACTGAGTGGCCGCCTAATGTGAAATAGCTGCTCACTCGGCTCACGATATGTTTTCTAAGTGTAAGTATCCGATCTTAAATTTAGTTTTTCCTACCTGGTTTTTGGAGAGGGAATTTCTTTCTGATTGTGACATTTTCTGATCATTGCCTAATTTTACCTTTCCTGTAAATGCATGGTAACAAACTCTAATGTATCTATACCTCTCATGAAGAAAAAGCCATGGAATCGTATAAATGTCATGAGTACTTATCTGGGCCCAGTTGTTCAAAACTAACGACGTCGTTAGTTAATGTTTTGTTAAAATTTCAAACATTAATATTACAAATACACTGTTATTTTTTGTTGAAAAAATGTGAGAATCCTTTGCACTGCAAAGGATTCTCACATTTTTTTTCAACAAAAATTACAGTGTATTTGTTACTTTAGCTGATATTTGCTTAACACATTTATGTCTTAACGATATCGTTAAGCTAACGATGCTTTGAACAACTGGGTCCAGTTTATTAAACATGGAACTCTGTCAGATGGACGACGGCAGCCACAAAGATGGATGCTGAAGCTTGTTATTTACGATTTAAGAAGAGGAATTGTACTATCCATTTAGCGACCAAAAAGTCGTCAATCAGCTGAGTAGTGATAACACAGCTAGCTGATCTGTACCTTTGTTTTCGCATCAGAAAAAAAAATCATAACGCGGCTTAAATCAGAATATCAAACATATCTTTAGTTGGCACATAATCAAAATAGCGCATCGGGTCATTAAAACCATTTTCAAATAAATGACGACTTCTGAAAATCAGTCATCAGACGTTTTTTATTCGCCTACACTTGCGTAAAAACTGGCGAAGGGGTCAGGAAATCAGCGATTATGATGAATTTCTTGTTAAACTCGGCAAACCACCCTAATCTATAGAAACGAAATACATCGAAAAACTGCTTCCCCATAGCCATTGTCAGGTAAGTGACGAGTAGCTGTTAGACAGTATCGTTTTTTTTACATGTAAGGGTACCTTGATGGGACATGCAGAATAGCCTATCCGGATCTACATTTATTCTTCTTACTGCCGAATTTTCATCTCATGCATAAAATTTGCTGGATTTGTCAAATGCCTCGAGAGATTATTGTTTACAAGGTTCGGCCAAAGACTAAAACGTATTCTTATCAAAAGTGTTCGTACTTTTTGGATTTTCTTGAAATCCCCGACCACCTGTATTCCAAATGTATTCCAAAATGACCTTGTATCATAAACTGGCCATTGCTTAAGAAATAGATCAGCTCTAGCAGTGAATTGTTGAGTAATAATTCACTGTTTGGAGGTCAGTTGTAAAGAAGATCAAATCACGAGCGCGTAGCGCGAGTGATTTATCTTCTTACAACTGACCGACAAACTGTGAATTATTACTCAACAATTCACGCACTTGAGTTGATCTATTTCGATTCTAACACACAATAAACGGAATAAATGTTGCTGAACCCGTCGATATCGTTCAGCATTCCGCCATTGCATTGCAGATATCCCGCCAAATATTTGACTGTAATGCTGGTATTTACACACACTTATTACGTTTGTTGTGCGCTAAAACGACGTTTCACCGTCTAACGCTGCTTTGTGGGATAGCTGACGTCACAAATGCCGCAAAGTAACGTCACGCTTCTTCGCCCAGTGAAATTGTTGCACAATATAACACGTTTTTTACCATTGGCTATATAGGCGAGGTGTGTTAGAATATAAAATTTCCAAGAACGTTAGGGGAGAGGCACACTCCACAAAACTCAAGGTAACTCTTACGCTAGAAAAAAAAAGTATCGTTTTTAATCAACAGATTGCCTTTATTCCCGCAACTCTTGTAATAGCGAAATAGCCATACTGGTATCATGTCAATTTGTCCGCATTATTAGAATTTCTTTCGTTTCATAGATTGTAACATGTACCCATAATCTATGTTCTCGGCGGAAATAAGAAGAATATGTACCCTCTACATCATTCTACATCCCAATCTTTATATGTAAAATTCGTACAGTATTAGAAAGGGTGTATACATTACACGGACATGTTAACATGATGCATATGGATCGAATATGAAAAAATATGAAAAGTAAACGACATTCGTTACATTTGGATATGCCTATTAATATGTATATAGCCTTCTAAAGAGAGACATGAATACAATTAGGAGATTACCAAGACCTTTGCTGTTTCCGAAATTCTATATAATGATGTCGAGTTTTACCTTTCCAAGGCGACTTTTCTGTTGTAGTCCTTTCTGTCAATCGTTTTGATGTCAATTGCAACCAATTTTAAACTACTTGACAAAAAGATATTTGCTGCTGTGTGACAACCTAAAGAATATAGCTGCTACAGCGGCTTAGCATAAAATCGGTATTTTACTTTTTTGTTTGCGGGTTTCAGTGCTAGGTTTTCTTTTGGTTGAGCCAGTTTCTGATCAATCTTACATTTCTACTTTTACCCAGGGAACATCTCCCTAAAACTTCATATGAAGTGCTAGATGTAACAATCCACGTCAAACCTCAGTGCTACAAAACAGATAATAAGACAAGAGAATATCGCAGATCTCATACATTCTTTACAGCAAGATAGTTGTGAGTATCTAATATTAAATTGTTTCAATCAAAATGTTTCACCTTAAGTCTATACTACTATCCCAGATAAATGCTAAGTAACGTATGATTTCAATGCGAAGTACTTTGTTTTAATGAATTGAATAATGGGGTTGTTCTTATGGTGGTACTAGCTCTTTACTTATGGCCAATTGGTTAAAAGGAACGGTTTCACATTATATATTTAACAAAATTCCCAACGCACCGAGTAATATTTTGTTAAAAAGTACAACAACACCCATTGTCATGAAAGTCAGTTTTGAATCGGTAAAAAAGGCGTCTCAAAAAAGACTTGTAATTAACCATTTGATTTCTTAAGGATCCAGATCGTGTTATCTTACACGGCCAGTACCTAGTGGATACTCGAAACCCATTTGCTCTTACTAGTACTACAAGCGATTACGCATTGATAGAATGTGGCCCGGTCACAATTTTGATACTGTAAGCCCACTGAGTAACGCAGATTAGAAACCAAACGTTTACCACTTGCATGTGAATTATTGTTAGGTGTGACAACGTCTTGGGACGGCAAACAGAGGTAAAAGTGACCAAACATGTCAACAAAAGAAGAAACGGTTGACGCCCATACTACATTACCATGATATCATGCGACTTAATAGAAAAAAGGCGAAATTTAAACGTCATTGCCTTATTGATTGTAAATGTACTTTAAACGTATCTACGCTAAACGAGCTACCCTCTCTACTTAGCCGGCCGCTCTAGCGCATTTTTCGACAGAGAGGTGAATTTTTTGTGACTTCCATTTGACGAACATCAAGCTATATAATTCCATTCACAGTCACTCCGATCAACAACTGCATAAAAAGGTACAAGTAGGCAAAGATCAGGAAAAGGCGCAATCAGAAAAAGATTCCCACTCCAAAAACCGAGGTGGGAAAAAAACTAACAATCAGGCACTTGTACCATGAAAACATATCGTAAGCCGAAATAGCAGCTATTTTCCCAATAGGTGGCAACTCAGTTTCCGAAGCTTAACTCAAAATATGAAAACATACATAAGGCGCCAACAGCACAATAATTTTAAACACAAATACATAAAACAAAAAGAACCACCACAGAAGTATCGCCTTGGAACGATCAGAAACACAAAGTTACTGGCGGGCTTAAACCGGTTTTACATGGCCATAACCTCACCCTCAGCTTCTGCAGTGGTTCATAACATTTAGTTAGTTCTTCGGCCATCGTGGTGAATCTCTAACTAGTCAATGAATCATCAAGAACAAACAAATAAATCATGATAAACATCCTGATGAATAAAAAACCGGGACTCACAGATGAGTAGGCTGCCCGACGATGGAGTTCCCTGGGCGCCGAATAACTTACTAACTCCGGAGCAAAAGAAAAACACCAGTTGGACCCCGGTAGAACAAGCAAAAGACAAGAAGCTCCGGCCTCAACCAACTAAAAAGAATAGCTTTAAGTCGGGGCCTTCATAGTCTGACGCTCGAGTTTAAGTTTCTTAAATTTGTAAACCAAGTCACCATAAAAAGGTACAAGTAGGCAAAGATCAGGAAAAGGCGCAATCAGAAAAAGATTCCCACTCCAAAAACCGAGGTGGGAAAAAACCAAACTAACAATCAGGTACTTATACCATGAAACATATCGTAAGCCGAATGAGCAGCTATTTTCCCAATAGGTGGCCACTCAGTTACCTTAACTTAACTAAAAATATGAAAACATACATAAGGCGCCAACAGCACAAAAAATGTTATACACCAAGACATAAAACAAAAAGAACCACCACAGAAGTATCGACTTGAAACGATCAGTAACACAAAGTTACTGGCGGGCTTAAACCGGTTTTACATGGCCATAACCTCACCCTCAGCTAAAATTCAGGTTCCGAAAGGCCCTCACTTAAAAGCGTCTTAAACCCAACATTATATTTGGAAATCAATCCATAGTGGCTACGATTAACTTTAGGATAGGTTTTTCGAAGTTTATGATACCGATAGCCCTGTTGGGGAAGTTTTGCCGTTAAACATACATTTCGACCGTTGAAGTCTGTAACATGATTGCAGACTCTAGCAAACCTAATAAGTTGCGAAATGTATACACCATAACAAGCACGACGAGGAACGTCACCATCCAAAAACGGAAAATTTACTATATCAAAATCAAAGTCATCGCGCTTATCGTAAATTTTAGAAGAAACAAATCCATTTGAAACAGAAAGATGTAGATATAAAAAGAGGGCTTCGGTATATGAGATATTGGCTTTATTCATCTGTAGTTCAGGTGGATAAATTTGATGCACCATACCTTCAAAATAAGGGTTGTCAATGTTCAAAAGGTCATCGAGGTACATAGAAATGGAATTAAAATAAAATATAAAGGTTTGATCCTTTGGAAGCCGTAAAACATTCAAAGGGATATAGTATGGACTATATTGCGCAATTTCGGGTAATGAACCCTCATCAGTGTAGCCCTTTAAAACCGGCAGCGAAAGCCAGACTATTGTACTATAATTTCTAAAATTTACACGAGAAGTCTAAATCAAAGACACTTTCCTAAACGCGGTCAAATAATTTAAACATTGCTTAGAAGTAAATGTTTTGAACACTCTGAATATCTTTACTGATCTCAAAGGACCTAAATAAAATATAATCTGCACTATGGATGATGTACGGGGAGACTTTTAAAAGCCTCGATAACATCAGTTTGATTATCATGGTTAAGAGAATCCATGAATCTCTTTCGTAGCAGTATAAAAATGAATCAGCTATGAGAGGTGCGCAATTTGTACCCATCGGAATTCCAACAATTTGTCCGTATAACTTGGCCCCAAATCTAATATAGATATTATCCAGGAGATAGGATAAGGCGTCGCACACATTTTGACATGACCAAAGTGTATACCGACTTTGGTCAGAGGAAGTGAAAAAAGCCTTTCTGTCATTACATGCCTAATAAAGCGAACAATACTTTTTAATGCCCTTTTGAAGGTCCACTCTATCAAATCCAGAAGTTTTTCTTTAATTAGATTATGTGGTTATGTTGTATACAGAGTAAAAAATCATATGTGGACAAGCTCGTCGCACGGAACTCTCTACACTTCAATTTACTTAGCACCTCGCCAGAACTTTTGGTCGACCAAAACCAATTTTTATTCGAAGTTTCATACACTGTCTCACAGTATCTTATAACATGAGATTTGATAGCAGTAAGACAGGAAGTTAATAATTTAGAAAGTTAAGGAGTAATACAAGAGCTAGAATTGGTAATAAATCTAGCTTTGTATGGTCTTTTGTGAAGCTTAGGTAACCAATACATCGTAGGAAGTTGGCCTTCATTGACACAAACAGAAAACATAACAGGTAAATCGTTTAAGTGAGCATTAACTACAGACATTTCATCAGTATCTGTCTCCAGATAAGCCCTGGTACCATCAAGCTCCTGTTTTAAGGTGTTAACGTAGTGAAGCCTAGAAACGACAACAACATTGTTTGCGGCTTTGTCTGCCGGAACCAAGACATACTTTCTATGAAATTCTTTGATAGTTACCCTGCTTCAATTGCCTAAATGACGATTTGGGTTAAAAGATAAAAGATTAGTATTTTGTGAATTAAACTTTATACGTTTATCCACGATAGTGAAGATACTTATTTTCCATTCTTTAAGAGCATTGTCCTCAACACCCTCTCGTTTACACCATCGATTACCGAAATTATTCAATGCAGAAGCAATCTCCTCTCTACATTTGTCGAAATTAATGTAGGAAGGGAATCTATATTTCGGACCTTTAGAAACAATTTTGTGAATTCTAGAATCCGAAATTATTTTCAAATTTCCAGTAACTATATGTCCGGCTGGTTGATAAACATATTTTGAATCTTTACAATCTCAAGACTTAGGAGTATTAGCATGGATATCAAGATCAGAAATAAGTTTACTGAAATTAAAAATAGTATTTCTGTTTGGTTTATTACATTTGTAACAAATAATAGGAGGTTCTAAATTTTGGAAGTACGTAGGTATAGACTGTATCACTGATTTATCCTGGAATATGCTTGGAAAATCAATAAAGTCAATTCCTTTATTAATGAAAGGAATTTTAATAAAACTTCTAATGTGATAAGATACGGAATCGATAAATGGACGAAGAGCATGCTGAGTATAACATCTTGTTAACAGTGCAACGTCATACAATTGATGATTTCTATCGTAAAATCTATTAGCCTCTGTGCCCAATGAACAGTAAAAGGTAGAGAACTATGATAAGACAGCATTGGATGTCGACCGTGAATCCTTAGTTTAACAGCTAAATAATTAAGGGAAGTGTTCAGTTTCATTGCAGCGCACCGTTTACGTTTGTCATTACCCTTTTCCCGTATACCATGAGATCTAGATTTACGTTTACGAGACTCTGAAAGTGTAAGTACATCAAAATCGGGCATTTTGGAAAAATGTTTTTGCATTATCCTCTTATTACGTGGTCGCCTGATTAAATTTATTTGAAATTTCTAGTCATTATGCGCAAATGTTCGTCAAGGAATAATACGCAAATTTTGAAAGCAAAATCTTTAATGCAACGAAAGTTATTCAATTTTTATAACTGACGCGTTGGCATTTTGCCAAGTGTTTTTACATTATAAAGCGTATCGTAAGGACTGTGTTCCTAGTTCTGTTTACTTTTGGGCTTATATCTTCAAGTATTAGCTTACAGCAGGTGTTTAGATAGAGGATGTAAGAAAGAACACGAGTAGATCTGATTACCCCATACTAAAGTTGTAAATCAAATTTGATACATTTTAATACCATTTAATACGAGCGGTTATTTTAATGTGTGAAAAAAATTACTGACCTGGCGTATGAAACTTGCATTTTTTACATAATGCGTTGTCTTCCAGGTAAACCATAAACCCAATCATCCCTGATTGCCCAAACAAAAATATTCTGAAATGAATCACATCTAAATCATATCTAGATCATGTTTGATTTTGTGATCCGTTAATAGAATTTATTTGTGATCCGTTAAATAAATAATAGATCTCAAACACTTTTTAAAAGTGATCCGTTAATGATTTATTTGAATGATTTGTTTGGTATCCGTTTAAGCTTTATTCTCTGGGCCAAGGAAAAGTGATCTGATAATGATTTGTTACATCTTAGGTTTGTCTTTATGTGATATGTTGTATAACTGATATTTTCGAAGTGATCGGTTAGTGATCTGTTATATGATTTTTCCCACAGAAAAAATGACCGGAAATATTCTCTTGGTCTAACTTACATCTGACAGTGTCGATTGGTACTAAGTGTTAAATGCTTTTGTCTTGTTTTATACGTTACTGATTGCGGCATGCTTCTTCTTTTTTGGACTTCATAACTGTAAGTGAATATTGCATAATGTACAAACATGTAAATACATGGATAACGGGAATAGCCTGTAATATTTTGTGTCACCTGACTCTACAAAGTGTAAATTGTAACAGCCAAATGCGCGCGCCTTTCAAACTCTAGGTTGAAAGTCAGTGTGTGAAACATCCAGGGAGAACGCTAAAGAATACATTTGCCTGATTGTTAAAGTGAATTATATGTTGGAATAAACCTTGACTGGTAAGTTCATATACTTTACCACCTTTTAATGCATGCAGACATCTCCAGATAGATTTTCATAGATTTATGTATACCTTTTTACTGGGAGGTTTTGAACAAATGATTGTGACTTCTTCCACAAAAACAGTCTTCTGAATCTGAATCAACATTTGGTTACAGTTGGAATGTACGTTTATACCATGCGATGAATATGTATACTAAACCTAAAGAGATTTCGATGTTTCTGCAGACATTGATACGTCTGAACACATTTTTATATATATGCATGCTGCCAAATTATATGTTTCTCTAATGGACAAAATTAGGAGAAAGTATTTGGTTTTCTCAGCAAAGCCCAGTAACTCGGCTCTATATTTTAGTACTAGACACAAAAGATTGTTAAATAGTTGAACTTAGAGGTGTAGACTAACGAATGTGTGTATTTTGTATGCCCTTGACCTGGCAATAAAATTGTTCTTTGTTCCAAGTGATGCATTAATCTTATGCTGAAAGTTAGTGATCCGGTAATGATTGGTTACAATTGTTATATATATGATTGATTCAATAACATTGATTCTTTGTAAAACTATTACTTGTCATTTATTTATATATAGTCAAAGGGGAGTAACTTTGATTAATATATGTATTTCATTTTTATTCTTCTAGAATTTATTGTCTAGAACTTTAGAGAATTGTGTCATTGATTATTTTTTAACTATTATTATAATTAAGAAGTTATTGGCAAATTATAGAAGCTTCTGGTTGAATCTCTGGGTGATTTATTATTGTCACCTTATAACAAAAATATTACATGTTCTATATCTTCTTAAAAATATCGTTCAATTAAAGTACTCTGGTACTTCAAAGAAAATTCTCAATGTCACCTGACCATTTGACATTGGCAGAACAAAACAGATCTGTCTGTACTGTTCTCGAACAGTTTATTATATAATTTTCTAGAAGGTAGTTGATTTTTCCTCAAATGTATATATATATGTCCCGATACAGTCTTGAACATTCAGAAATTTGAAGTGATTTAAAGTTTATAATTTTGGTTGTTTCACTAGTGTTTTGGATTAGAATAAAAGTGTGGATTAAATATACATGTGCTTATATTCTGGATACGGGATTGGGGATATATGTGGACTTACATTTGAAGGACAAGGATTTATTTGCCATTTAATTTGTAAGTTATTTATTTATTTATTTACTTATTTGTTCATCTGTTTTGTGTGAATTTACTGCATTTATTTGTTTAATTAAAGCGCTCGTAACAGATTTTGGGGGCTCTGAGTCGGGATTGAACATTTTGTGCACCGAATTTATTTTTAATTTAAAACAATACTTACTGTTTGTCATACCAGCAGAAAGCAACCATGTCATTCAAGCTTGAAGATTTCATTGCTGCGCCTTCTCAAGAGCTGTTAAACTTGTCCAAAAAGACTGATCGTTTAGACATTGCTAGTCATTATAGCATACCTAGTGTTAAAACATCTATGCTAAAACATGAAATCAGGAATATTATTATTCAGTTCTTTGTTGATGAGGAAATTTTTGAACCCTCTGCAACATCTCATATTATGGTCTCACAAACCGACATACAGCTAAGAGAGCTAGAAAATAAAAGGCAGTTAGAATTAGAAAAAATGAAATTAGAATTTGAGGAAAGAAGAAGATTAGATAAGGAAGAAAGGGAAGAAAGAATGTATAGAGATAAGTTAGAGCTTGAAAAACTAAAGTTAGCAAAAGAAGAGCGAGATAAAGAAAAACAAATGCAGTTAGAAAGAGAAAAACTAGAAATGGAAGAACGACTTGAAAAAGAAAAATTAGAAAAACAAAGAGAGTTAGAAGAAAGGCATGCAAAAGAAAAATTAGAGCAAGAAGAAAGAATTGAGGTTGAAAAAGAAAAATTGCAGTATAGTTTAAAAATGAAAGAGCTTGAAATAAGCAGTAAGTCTATGCCTCCTGTATCTTTTGATCCTAGTACAGTATTTAATGTTACAAAACATATCAGGCTCGTTCCTCCATTTCAAGAAAAAAAAGGTAGATAAGTATTTTTTTACATTTTGAGAAGGTAGCAGAAAATTTGAAATGGTCAACAGAGCATTGGACCTTGCTTCTACAGAGTGTTGTTATTGGTAAAGCTAGAGAAATTTACACTCAGCTTCCACTTGAACAAAGTTCAGATTATGACACAGTTTAAGATCTTATTCTTAAGGCTTATGAGTTAGTACCTGAAGCTTACAGGCAGAAATTCAGAAATTGTAGGAAAGAACATGATCAAACCCATGTAAAGTTTGCTAGAACTAAGGAACAATTATAGGTGGTGTTCTTCAAACAACGTAAAGTCTGATCATGCAAAATTTAGACAGCTCATGCTTGTTGAAGAGTTCAAACGGTGCATACACTCTGATATCAAATCTTTTCTTGACGAAAGGGAAGTAGAAACTTTAGATGTAGCAGCTCGTTTAGCTGATGATTATGCTTTGACTCATAAAGCTTCTTTTGTAAATAAGCCTTACAAGAAACCTTTTAACCCTCAATTTAAACCTAATACACCTCAATCAAAACCATTTAACGCTCAACCGAGAACTAATTCTCCTCAACCTAATCCACAACCACAAGCTGGACTACTCACAGCTAATAATTCCAGTCCATCACATAATCCCAAAAATAAAGATACTAGTGAAAACAAAGGTCAAAGATCCTCATACTCACCCCGGCTGTTTTGCAATTATTGCAAAGGTGACGGTCACGTCATTTCTGAATGTGAAACTTTGAAAAGACGAAAAGAGAGATAAAAGGTCAAAACCACAGTCTATTATTCAGGATGAAAATCCTATTTTGGCCAAAACGTCTGTGACTGATTGTATTATGGAGATTTATGAACCATTCTTATCAGAAGGTTTTGTGTCACTTACTAGTGATTCTGCCCAGTCTACCCCTATTAAAATCTTAGGAGATACCGGAGCTTCTCAGTCTCTTATTTTAGCAGATACCCTTTCCGAGAAGACTTCAACTGGAACAAGTGTCCTTATTCAGGGAGTAGAGTGTGGATTTGTTTATGTACCGCTCCATAACATTTATTTGTCTTCAGACTTAGTTTCTGGTCCTGTGGCTGTAGGTATAAGCTTTCTTTACCTTTTAAAGGTGTTCACTTGCTATTAGGCAATGACTTAGCCGGAGATAAGGTTGTGGTAAACCCACTTTTGACCAATACACCTTGTGAGGATCAATTGCCTGATCCCATTGAGCAGGAAATTCCTGATCTTTACCCTTCATGTGCTGTTACAAGGGCTATGGCAAAGAAAGCCAAAATGAATGATGGGATACAGGATATTGACTTAACTGACACTTTTATAGGTCAGTCTTATCTTGATGAGATTTCAAAATCTCTCCAAGTCAAACTGACTTCAACAATCAAAGGTCAGACAATGACCTTTCACCTTCAATTTTTGACCAAGGTCACGACCAAAAGTCAAGGTCACAACTTTGTCAAGAACAGCACAGTGATCCTGAAATCTCGCCTTTATTTGAAAGAGCTTTGAATGAAAATGAAATTTCTCAGGTTCCTGTTTGCTTTTATGTCAAAAATGACATCCTAATGAGAAAATGGCGTCCTCCTGATGTTTCAGCGGAAGACGAATGGACCGAAAATCACCAAATTGTGGTTGCTAAGGCTTATTGTCCTGAAATCTTAAACTTGGCCCATGAAACTCCCATGTCAGGTCATTTAGGGATAAATAAGACTAACCACAAAATTCTCAAGCATTTCTACTGGCCAGGATTAAAATCTGATGTTTCCCAACATTGCAAATCCTGTCACACTTGTCAAATGGTAGGAAAACCTAATCACACTATTCCAAAAGCCTATTCCTGCATTTGATGAACCATTTAGTAGGATTATCATTGACTGTGTAGGTCCTTTACCTAAGACTAAATCAGGTTGTCAATATCTCTTAACCATAATGTGTGCTTCAACGCGTTTTCCTGAAGCAATTCCACTCAGGAATATCAAGACGAAAACAATAGTTAAGGCCCTTGTGAAGTTTTTCACACTTGTAGGTCTTCCAAAATCAGTCCATTCAGATCAGGGTTCCATGAAGTTGCATGAACTTGGCATTAAATCATACAAGGTTCCATGAAGTTGCATGAACTTGGCATTAAACAATACAAGTCATCAGCTTATCATCCTGAAAGTCAAGGTGCTTTGGAAAGATTCCATCAAACTTTGAAGAACATGATCAGATCTTACTGCTTTGACACCGAAAAAGATTGGGATGAAGGCATTCATTTGCTTTTATTTGCTGTCAGAGAATCAGTACAAGAGTCTCTTGGGTTCAGTCCATTTGTACTTGTTTTCGGACACACTGTTCGTGGACCTTTGAAACTTATGAAAGAGAAGTTTCTTTCAAATAATGACAGTCCTTTGAACTTACTTCAGTATGTGTCTGACTTCAAAACTAGATTGACAAAAGCTTGGGAAGTTGCTCGTTCCAATCTTAAGTCAGCTCAGAGCAAAATGAAGTTGCATTTTGATAAAATGCTCAGAACAGAAATTTTGACCCTGGAGACAAGGTGACTGCACTTTTGCCCATTCCTGGCAGGCCATTACAAGCTAGATATTATGGTCCATATACTGATGAGAAAAAGTTAAGTGATGTAAATTACATTGTTAACACTCCTGGGAGGCGCAAGCAAAAACAATTATGTCATATTAACATGCTTAAAAAGTACATTGATATGGATAGTGATAGTTCAGTTATTTCATCAGTTAGCATAGTAAATTCTGTCCCTCATGAACAAAATCAGACAGACTTTGAAGAAAGGAACTCTATGAACTGTGAACCATTATCCTCAAAACTCCAGAATTCTGACATTCTTCATGATCTCGATCAGAAACTGTCACATCTAGATCCGGACAAGAAACATGAACTGAAACAGTTAATTCTTGAATATGAGCACTTATTTCCAGACATTCCATCCGATAAAATCTATCATGATGTAGACATTATTGAAGGAGCAAAACCGGTGAAACAACATCCTTATAGACTTCATCATGAAAGACAACAATATCTCAGGAAAGAAGTTAAGTATTTGCTGGACAATGACTTTATAGAACCTAGTCAAAGTGAATGGAGTTCTCCTTGTATACTTGTGCCAAAATCTGTTGGGTCATTTCGAATGTGCACAGACTACAGAAAAGTAAATTCTGTCACAAAAACTGACACATTTCCCATACCAAGAATAGATGACTGCATTGACAACATCGGTCACGCCAAATATGTGACAAAATTCGATCTATTGAAAAGATTTTGGCAGATTCCACTTACGGACAGAGCAAAGGAGATCTCGGCATTTGTTACTCCTGATGGACTTCATCAATATAAAGTGATGCCTTTTGGCATGAAAAACTCTCCAGCAACATTTCAGCGCTTGGTTAATAGATTGATTTTCGGTCTGGATGGGTGTAAAAATGTACAAGTAGGCAAAGATCAGGAAAAGGCGCAATCAGAAAAAGATTCCCACTCCAAAAACCGAGGTGGGAAAAACCAAACTAACAATTACCATGAAACATATCGTAAGCCGAATGAGCAGCTATTTTCCCAATAGGTGGCCACTCAGTTACCTTAACTTAACTAAAAATATGAAAACATACATAAGGCGCCAACAGCACAAAAAATTTTAAACACCAAGACATAAAACAAAAAGAACCACTACAGAAGTGTCGACTTGGAACGATCAGTAACACAAAGTTACTGGCGGGCTTAAACCGGTTTTACAGGTACCTAACCTCACCCTCAGCTTCTGCAGTGGTTCACAACATTTAGTTAGTTCTTCGGTCCTCGTGGTGAATCTCTAACTAGTCAATGAATCATCAAGAACAAACAAATAAATCATGGTAAACATCCTGATGAATCAAAAACCAGGACTCACAGATTGAGTAAGCTGCCCGACGATGGAGATCCCTGGGCGCCGAATAACCTACTAACTCCGGAGCAAAAGAAAAACACCAGTTGGACCCCGGTGGGCCAAGCAAGAGACAAGAAGCTCCGGCCCCAACCAACTAAAATGAATAGCTTTAAGTCGGGGCCATCATAGAGTCTGACGCCCGACCCATCGGCGTGCAATTAAAGAAGGCAGCATAGTTATCAACCATGATTGGGTTAAAAACTAAGCATGCAGACTGTCGCATAACATTCAAGTTATAACCTATACGTCTGTAACGTGTTATGATTTTTCCGAACTGAAGAGAAAAATCATTTATTCCTTTAAGTTTCTTAAATTTGTAAACCAAGTCACCATAAAATTCTGGTTCCGAAAGGCCCTCACTTAAAAGTGTCTTAACCCAACATTATATTTGGAAATCAATTCATAGTGTCTACGATAAAATTTAGAAAAGGTTTTTCGAAGTTTATGATACCGATAGCCCTGTTGGAGAAGTTTTGCCGTTAAACATTTATTTCGAGCGTTGAAGTCTGTAACATGATTGCAGACTCTAGCAAACCTAATAAGTTGCGAAATGTATACACCATAAGAAGCACGACGAGGAACGTCACCATCCAAAAAAGGAAAATTTACTATATCAAAATCAAAGTCATCGCGCTTATCATAAATTTTAGAAGAAACAAATCCATTTGCAACAGAAAGATGTAGATCTAAAAAGGGGGCTTCGGTATCTGAGATATTAGCTTTGTTCAACTGAAGTTCAGGTGGATAAACTGGATTGACCATACCTTCAAAATAAGGGTTGTCAATGTTCAAAAGGTCATCGAGGTACATAGATGTGGAATTAAAAGCTTCGATAACATCAGCTTGATTATCATGGTTAAGAGAATCCATGAAATCTCTTTCGTAGCAGTATAAAAATAAATCAGCTACGAGAGGTGCGTAATTTGTACCCATCGGAATTCCAACAATTTGTCTGTATAACTTGGTCCCAAATCTAATATAAATATTATCAAGGAGATAGGATAAGGCGTCGCACACATTCTGACATGACCAAAGTGTATACCGACTTTGGTCAGAGGAAGTGAAAAAAGCCTTTCTGTCATTACATGCCAAATAAAGTGAACCATAGTTTTTTAATGCCCTTTTGAAGGTCCACTCTATCAAATCCAGAAGTTTTTCTTTAATTAGATTATGTGGTAATGTTGTATACAGAGTAGAAAAATCATATGTGGACAAGCTTGTCGCACGGAACCCTCTACACTTCAATTTACTGAGCACCTCACCAGAATTTTTTATTGACCAAAACCAATTTTTATTTGAAGTTTCATACACTGTCTCACAGTATCTTATAACATGAGATTTGATAGCAGTAAGACAAGAAGTTAATAATTTAGAAGCTTACATCGACGATGCCATCATCTACAGTGAAGAGTGGGAACAACATCTGGAGATCATCAGAGAATTCTTCAAAAGACTCAGTGATGCTAAACTGACAATTAACTTGCCAAAAAGCGAATTCTGTCATGCTAATTTGACATTTCTAGGACATATTGTTGGACAAGGTCGAGTCAGACCTGTAGAAGCCAAAGTTGAGGCTATATCAGATTTTCCAGTACCTACAGGAAAACGGCAACTGATGCGCTTTTTGAGTATGGCTGGTTATTACAGGAAGTTCTGTAATAACTTTTCAGTTATAGCTGAGCCTTTGACAAACTTACTTGGTAAGAAGGTCAAGTTTGTTTGGTCTGAGGCTTGTCAGAAGCCTTTTGATCAGTTAAAGGCTATACTTAAGAGTGTCCCAGTTCTATCAGCACCACGCTTTGACAGAGAATTCAAAGTGGCGGTGGATGCAAGTGATGTTGATACAGGCAGTGTATTGTTACAAGAAGATGACAATGGTGATGATCATCCTGTTTGTTACTTTTCAAAGAAGTTTGACAAACATCAAAGAAATTATTCTTCTATAGAGAACTAATGTCTATCTCTTATTCTTGCTCTTCAACACTTTCAAGTGTACCTGTCTTCTGCAAATGCACCAATTGTCGTCCTTAGTGATCACAATCCACTGACCTTCATACACAAAATGAAAGACAAGAATCAGCGTTTGCTCAGATGGAGTCTCATGTTGCAAGAGCACAATCTTGACATTAAACACATCAGAGGTAGAGATAATATAATTCCAGACACCCTTTCAAGAGCTTGACAGTTTTGCCTTGTATGTTTGCATATGAGTAATGCAAAAGAAAGTTTTATTTCATAAAACTTTCTTTTCTTTGAAGAAGGGAAGTGTTATATATATGATTGATTCAATAATATTGATTCTTTGTAAAACTATTACTTGTCATTTATTTATATATAGTCAAAGGGGAGTAACTTTGATTAATATATGTATTTCATTTTTATTCTTCTAGAATTTATTGTCTAGAACTTTACAGAATTGTGTCATTGATTATTTTTAACTATTATTATAATTAAGAAGTTATTGGCACATTATAGAAGCTTCTGGTTGAATCTCTGGGTGATTTATTATTGTCACCTTATAACAGAAATATTACATGTTCTATATCTTCTTAAAAATATCGTTCAATTAAAGTACTCTGGTACCTTAAAGAAAATTCTCAATGTCACCTGACCATTTGACATTGGCAGAACAAAACAGATCTGTCTGTACTGTTCTCGAACAGTTTATTATATAATTTTCTAGAAGGTAGTTGATTTTTCCTCAAATGTATATATATATGTCCCGATCCAGTCTTGAACATTCAAAAATTTGAAGTGATTTAAAGTTTATAATTTTGGTTGTTTCACTAGTGTTTTGGATTAGAATAAAAGTGTGGATTAAATATACATGTGCTTATATTCTGGATACTGGATTGGGGATATATGTGGACTTACATTTGAGGGACAAGGATTTATTTGCCATTTAATTTGTAAGTTATTTATTTACTTATTTGTTCATCTGTTTTGTGTGAATTTACTGCATTTATTTGTTTAATTAAAGCTGTTAAGTTTAAATTACTTGCTTGTTTTTCGCTGTACCTGTCTTGTTACGCTTGCTCGTAACAACAATGTGATTCAAAGGTGATCCGTAAACTTTTGTGAAAAAATGGTGCACAAGAAAGCAAATTAATGGTTAATTGATGTATAATTATTTTTAGATATCATAAAAAAGAAAAGACTGTGGAATAACATAATTATAAATTCATTTTAATTTAATAAAGTTGTACCCTCTTAATAATAAGAAAGACACTGAAAATGGAAAAACATACAACCCAATAGTACAATTTTTGTGCGAAACACTTCTGTTAAAGTTAAGATATTATGTCAATAAAATTTACACGGTTGGAAAGCTAATTAAACTGCACATTCTGCACTCATTTTCAGGGTAAACCTATTAATAGACATTTCAAATACAACGTTTTGAGTATTTTATGGTCTAAGATCCACTAATGTCAGCTAATATTGATTTTTTTCTGACCACATTACCTGGATTTTGACTGGACATTGAATAAGCAAAAATTATAGACAAATGTATTGGAGACTCTAATCCATCGAAACATATAAATCTAAGTTACTGAATACAAACTCAAACTTCAAGTTTTCTTCTTCCGGAAAATTCATCACTCATAAGGCTTCACACGGATGGCTTTTCTAAAAAGCTGGAATCGCTCATTTAGCTGATTAAGCTAATTGAATAAAGGCCCATTTAGCTGACTGAATAAAATACCACCTAAGATATATCTAGTATCAGTTTAGTCCTGTACGATCAAAGAATTGTAATGATGCTTCACGAAACTGACAAAATAAAAAACAGAACACTTGTGATCATGAGTCGAAACGACCTGTAAACCGACTTACCTAGTATAAGATACACCCAGTAGCGTTAATGTTCGCTGGACTCGTCCTGGCTCCACAAGCAACGTTAAGCGTGCCGGTTTTAAAAGCAAAGCAACAATTGGTCGGAAATCGATCTAGGCAGACTGCATGCCTAGTTTTTAACCCATTCATGGTAGAAAGCTATGCTGCACTCTTAGGTTGCATGGTGATGGTTCAGGTCTAAGACTCAATGGTTTAAAACTTAAGGTAGTTGGTTGAAGCTTGATGATTGTCTATGACTGGACCCACCGTGGTTCGACTACTGGTTTTCTTTATCTCTGGCTCGCAGTTTTGAGTTATTAGCCATGAGCCCTCTTAATTGTTTCAGCATAGTATTTTATTTAATTAGAATGTTTCTGTGATGATACTTTGATGGGGTTAGGGGACGTTTATGCGAACCGAATCCTTTTTATAGTGTTCTAAGAATTATACATCTGAATTCAGGCTGAAGTTTTCGCAGTAAAAGGACTTTCAACCCCTCTTCAGAAGCTTGCTGCTGGCCGTTCTAAGGCGATGGTTTGGATGTTGTTCTTACATTTTGTTAATTGTATATAAAGTGGCATTGTTATTAGTGTACACTCTGGTGGATTGGCTACCTCGAACGAGGAAGAGAGGGCTAGTTTTACTGCTATCTTTGTTGTTTGTAATTGCATCTGTTTCCTATCTCTCTTGGTACTTGGGATGGGGTGCGTTGTTTTATTGTGGAACTCCCTGAAACTTCTGTCTATTTATTTTGCTTTTTTTTCTTCGCTTGAAATGTTTAGTTACAGTTTGTCAAAAGTCGCTGGTTTCTCATTGTCTAAAATTATATAGAATATTACGAAAACCGTATGTATTTTGTCATTTGGATTGCTCAGTTTTCTTCTCCTTTTCTTTGGAAAAATCCTACCGTATATGTCGCCCATGCGTGACGGGCGACAATAAGACACCTACTGTAGTCAATATCGTACAGATGGCACCCGTGTATATTTATAATTTAGGGTGGCTGCACTCAGTATTATTACAGGGCCCAATGGCTCGAACGGATGTGAATCTGCTTTCTTATCAGGCGTTTATGGCACGAGTGGGATAAGTCAAGTAATTGGATGACATTCATACCATGACCTAACACAACCTGTACCACATACCAGTCTTTACATATACTTATTCGCAAAAGATACGCGAAAAAAAAATATTGTTTTTTTTTTCTTTCTATATCATCAACATTTATTTTAGTGATATAAATTTCCATATAGTCCCGTTAATTCTCTATCCCACAATTTGAAAATCTAGACGTTAAGTCCATCTCGGCAAATGCCAAGAGAAACAAGTAACAAAAAGGCTCATCAGACTGCCCAGACACATGCTGATACTGTGTCTTTGACGCTCCTCATTCTATACAAAACCTATAATTGCACACTTTAGTATATGAAACGTTAGTGATAAGCATGTGTGTTTCTGGCATGGTCAGAACTCAAAATCGACAAAACTCTCCCACTTTTGTAATAATTGTACTCAGAAGGTGATGATTTACACATAAACCGTAAAATGTTATCTTTGGTCCCCACGTAAAAATCTATATTTCGACAGGTTTTCGTTTTCTTGAGTCGGAATTTCTAATACGTTGTAATAACGTTGGTCGTTTTACATTTAAATCTTAGGTGGTAAGTACATAATACACCTCATTATAGTTCTATTCGACTATTTTATACGCACAAGGCACTTTGTATCGCTTCTGTTTTTGTTAATTTCCCTGACTTAATAGCGTTTGCGGAACTAGACACAGTTTTGCGGAACTAGCTACAGATAGTGCCCTTACATTTACGCTTCCAGAATCAAAACGGAAGATGCGACTTTAAAACACTAATCTGCATAAGAAAGGTTATAAATTTGTTGATATGTCCATACCAATTTATTCTTGATATATGCATTAGTAATGCCAGGAAACCCCATCGACGAGAAGTGTTTGCAGAACTAGCACTTTTACTGTACCGGATTCCGGCGAAAAAATACCGCCGTTCAGGAGTTTAGCGCGGTGCACTTCTTGATCATTGCCTTCTTGTAACTTCACATAAAATTTGGTGGCTCACTGTGGAACCATTAAAAGTTACTTTTTGTCTGAGCCTGCCCAGGAAAAGTGGCCATCCAACATATCCATAAATATGAGCATCAGTTGTTTACTTAGGCGGTTATTTTTTATTATTATTATTTTTTTTTCCAACAAATTTTGAATTTTCCCGACATGACCGTACTCGGGGGGAGGGGGGGGGGGGGGGTAACTAAGGGGTAATTGTGGTACGGGTGTGTGGCCCAAATTTCTGAAACCTACCCCAATCATATACCTGGTCATTGAAAAAAATAGACCCATTCATATACTTGATTGATCAAAATATTGACCCATTCATATAATGTCCTTTGATTTTTTATACGCATTCATATACTAATTGCTGCTTCGAAACAAGGTGAAAAACAACAATAGCAGCAGAACACAAACATAATAATAATGGTGTCCAACAATTTCACCTCAATTGAGGCTTGGTTAGGGGGGTAGGCAATATCCCATATCCCAAAATAAACCGTCCAATATATCCCATATCCCAAAATTAATTCAACTCGTATCCCGAAATAAATTCCAATATCCCATATCCCAAAAATCCTGAAAAATAAAAAAACACAAATATCTCAGTATCCCTTACAAAAATGTGCCAATATCCCGTATCCCAAAATACCCTATACAAGCCTCTCAATTACACCAATTATGCCAGAAAAGATGGGCCATTGATATACCACACAGGAAATCTAGGGCTATTCATATACTGTTGTGTTAAATTGGGCCATTGGTATACTTTTACTTGAAAATTGAAGCCTATTCATATACTGGCGAGGCTGAAAAGGGGGCTATTCGGGCGGCATATCCCTACTATGTCATATATAGGTAGTTACCCCACCCCACCCCGCCACCCCCGAGTGACCGTAGCTGTTGACTGGTCATCTGATCCGGCATTGTTACGAACAGATTCGGCGACAAATCTTGTCACATGTGAGTTTTGGCAGTAGCAGGCTTATGTGTTTCACTAGCTCAGTGTAATCGCACTTTTCGCGAGAGGTCCAAGGTTCAGCTCGGGCACCTGTGGCACATTCAGTAAACACACCGCTACAAAAAAGGGCACCTGTGGCACATTCAGTAAACACACCGCTACAAAAAATACGCAAGTCGAGCTTTGAAAGGATATCCACGTGTGTGCTATTATAATTAGCTCGGTCTATTAACAAAATAATAATTTATATTGCTATTTTTATATTCCCGATCTATAAATATTTCAAATGTAAATAGGTATGTCATCGGCTGTTATAGGAATATTGACTCCCGTGTGGCTGGCAATGTTTCCAAGATATTTTAGAAAGAATGAAGGACGATGGGCTGGAAAAATTCTGAAAGTTATACAGAAATTAGGTAGTATTTCTCTGAGTGCATATAAGTTTGGGCTCAATATTATGTTAATTACTTTAAAAAATGCCCAATTTACGTTGGCGTTATAATTCCGTTTAGAGTATAGCCAATTAATCATCAAGGGGGCTGTGGCAAGATAAAATGGACAAAAAGTGTTCCCTGGGTGTCAATTTTTCAACTTGTTCAAATCATCATCTCTTTTGCACTATGTTATAGCCTAATCACTGTCATAAACCAGAAATGATAATGAGAAGATAACGTTTTGCAATATTTGCTGACAGTGTCTTTTTTTTTTTTCAAGATGAAACCTCGAAAACTCTTCGGACGCTACAACCACCAAAGCCAATAACTGAAAGAATGAAATCTATGTTGTTTGTCTCTTCATGTTTTTTTATTTATAAGTTTAGTCCTTCATCCAAAAAGAAAACATGGACCGAAGTTGCTTTGAATTTGCTAATGTATCTAATTTCCACATCTGTTGAAGTACCGTTTCAAAGTAACATTTTTTGTATGTTTTTTTAGGTTATTTCTGACTGTGGTGAATGCAATCAGCTTTTCTACTAAATACTGTGTTGATGATATTGTTGTCCCTGACTGTCCAAAAGGTATTGGGCATTTTTTTCGTTAAGCGTTATATTCAGCTCTTCGGATGATACATATTGCTCTTCGGATGATACACAGTGCTCTTCGGATGATACACATTACTCTTCGGATGATACAGCTTTTGAAACAATTCAATATTTTTTCATGTATACCATAAAACTTCTTAATACATATTTTAAATTATTTAACTGAATTTCTTTTTATCATTTCACTCCTTTAAAATGTAAATTTAAATTAGATATTGTATGTGAACTCTTCGGACGATACATAATACTCTTCGGATGATACAGTATGCTCTTCGGATGATACAGTATGCTCTTTGGATGATACAGCATTTGAAACATTTCATAAATTATTCATGTATACCATAAAGCCACTTGATAGACATCTTACAGATATCTTACACTAATATTGGTAACATTTTTTCTTTTCATTTTAGTCTTTTTCACACATTACATGTAAGCTCTTCGGACGATACATGGTACTCTTCGGATGATAAAGTATGCTCTTCGGATTCTTCGGATGATACAGCTCTTGAAATATTTCATGAATTATCATGAATGTATACCATAACTATTAGTTACATTATTTTCTTTTCATTTTAGTCTTTTTCATACATTACATGTGAGCTCTTCAGATGATACATGGTACGCTAAGGGTGATACTGTATGCTCTTCAGACTGAACATATTTCATTCACACATGGAATAATATTGAAATTTGATTTAATGATCAGGATGCCATTAATAAAACTATTACTTCAATGTTGACTGCACTTTCAAAGGTCTATCAACATGAACTCTTCAGACGGTACACGGGTAGTTGAACGTGATTTCAATTGAGATTTTACTTTAACCAAATATAAATATGAAAAATATCAGCAAACAACTAAAACTTTGTATTATTATAGTGTTGATCATTCTATTTTTTAAAGAATATATTATATAATGGTGTGTTAACTTATTTGCTGGCTGGCTTGCTCTTCGGATAATACAAAATTATGCAGCGCATGCTTAAAGAATATCTCAAGTTATCTGTACAAATGTCATACAGATTTTGGTATGCTGAGTAGATTTACAGATTGATTAGCAAGATATGTAATTATTTCTGCTCTGCTGCATGCTCATTATCACTGCTGTTGTTTTTTTTTTTTTTTTTTTTTTTTTTTTTTTTTTTTTTTTTTCATGGGAATGAGAAAGACTAGACCAAAGCACAGGTATTAAAATCATGAAATGTTTAATTAATTTTAACGGTAAATATATAAACAATGATGCAGTGAGTTACTTTCACTGACTGTCAGAATTAGTTGTCAAGAGTTTGGCATGAGATGTAACTTCCATTTACCAGTATTTAAGACTTTTATTAGAATAGTTCTTGAGTTCCAAAGAAAATCTTAGTAGTCGTTAAAGGAATCGATTCGGAAACGCACATTTGGCCCTGTACATATTCATTTAGATGTTACAGTACGTGTTACAAATCAAATTCCACCGATTTACCCCATATTAAGTACACAATCATCGTTTGAAAATTACGCTTAAATGCGTCTCGAATCACGAAGGTTGCCGCCATATTTGTTTACCTGTGACGTCACTCACTCACTTTCGGTTGAGAGCCATTTACAAGCGATCGTACTGCACTTCATTTTATCGATAAAATTCCCACATAAAGGTAAGAAAAAAAAAGAAATAAAAACAGAAAAAAACTCTGTCACAGGGATCTCGCGGACGCAGGACCCGGCGTCCCAGGACGAGTAAATCTGGACTGAGACACATGTTTTCCTCAGTGGTGATTCCCGGGGCGCAAGTTGTTTTTGCCAAGATACGTCCCAATATTTACCTGTGTTTTGTTGTCTATGAGCCACAAAAGCATCTTAGAGACATCCATCCGAGTGTATTTCGCACCTTTATGATGTAAATCAAATCAAAATTATGTAACGATAGTTAGGTAGTCGATAATCTTTCATACGTATAATAGCGATCAAACGATTTAAAGAATGGCGGTCGCATCATTTGATGGCGCGTGTCTTTATGTAAACTACTTATAATTGCGATCAAACGATTTAAAGAATGGCGGTCGCATCTTTTGATGGCGCGTGTCTTTATGTAAACAACTTTGATTGCAGTCATTGTTGACAGGTCAGCTGACCGTTTGAGGCGTGTTTACCGTGTCACATGCTAAAACTAATTATCCGCATGAATGAAAATCTTTTCTGGATTGGTGGTTAACAACTAAGAAACGCATGCGCATTGAAAAACATTTAGTGATGGGCGGTTCACCTCCGATTATAAATTTAATAAAATAGTTAACTGAAGCAAATTAATCAAATTATGTAAAAAAAAAAAAAAAAAAAGTGAGATTACCCCTTGAGTGTGTACCGATTCCGTTTTGGAATAAAATGGATGAAAAACTTGCGAATTCCTATTCTTTTTCTATTGTGCGCGATTCTTTGACGAATTGTATGGGAAATGCCAAAATTCGGAATAAAAACTACTGTGCGTAGATACATGTAACAGTACTTCCATTCCGTTCTAACTGGATTATCAATAAGAATTAGTAAAAACGTCTACACCTACGATTTTTTATCGCTTTGGGGGAAGCGAAAAGCCGACGACAGGTATCTGGAAAAAACTTTTATCTTATTTCTGTGGCTTGTTTTTACAGTTAATCGCCTGGCACTGAGGCATCTTCGGTAAATATTATTCTCCGGTATTATCACATAAACCCTTCTGTCAAGTTTAACGTAGAAAATATCCACAAATACAAAATAAAAGAACGAAATTATCGCGAGAATGTTTGAACGTCTTGCAATTGAAATGAGCGGCTTAAAGAGAAAGTGAGTGAGTGACGTCACAGCTTTATACTGGTTACCGCGTTCACCGGGCCGTTCACCGTGTAATTATCGATAAACCGGTAACCATACCCAATAAAGATGGCGATTCACTCAGATGCGGGAAAAAACGAAGGTTTCCCAACTTTGAATACGAATATTTTGCGTAACAAACCCGATATGCATTCTCTTGTACCAGGAATGAATTTATGATGGTATTTTACGTATACATACGGCGTCTTATGCGGTTCCGAATCCATTCCTTTAAAGCTTAGTGACTAGGGCTTTTAATAATTTCAAAACAACAAAACCATATGAGCTGCGTTACAAGAAAACAATGTTTACATATGCGAAAACAAAGACAGATTTTACTAAATGAATGTACAATGCCTCTACTTCCTTATAAATATCCAAACTTTAAAGCCTCTGGCCATCTTCTGAAACTCTACAGGCCGTGTGAGAACTGGTTAAAAACCCGAAGATAAATTTTCTCATAATGTGGCTCATATGATAGTAGATAATATAACTTTTGTTTGAAAGGTAACTCACTGCTACTTCCAAGTCAACTCATTTTCCCTCTATAGCCGGTAAGGAATGTTGATGGTAAATGGGAACCAGTTCTGACATTGAAGTTCTTCTTTTTGACATAAAAAATAGAGGGTGATAACGTCTTTGGAAGGGGTTAACATTCCATGAAATGCAAGACGCTTTATGGAAATTTTAGCAGGGATAACTTATCACCCTATAAATGACCAAATAAAAAATTGATTATTATAATATTTATATTTTTTATGTTTTGATTGTGGTTTCCATTTAAAGTCACATACTTCCTATTGTGTACTAACATGGTTTGGTATTTTTGTATGCACCCTTACTCTTGTTCATTAATATCTGCCAATTACAAAATTGTCAAGAAATTAGGCATTTTAAGACAAAACAAGCAATGTGACATACACACCAGGCAAAGACTAAAATTTATCTGGGCATCTGCTCGTTATTTGCATATCCCTCACAATAAAAAGATTCAAACATTAGCCATTTCTATGTAAATTAAAAGAAGTATGAGAATTAATATTTTTCTTTCATTCAGTGGAACACATATCTTCAATTTTCAAGTGAAAAACTGAACCATATGCTGTAAAATTGTGTTTTTCATTCTTGATCACATGACTAACTAAACAAAATTAGGTGACTGCCATAGTTGGCCATCATAAAATATGAAAATTACAATATATATAAAAATCAGTCAGTAGCAAAATGTTCGCCTCTGTGACCACTATTGCCTGAAATTAATGAGGATCTTTGTGAGTGAATTCCTAAAAAAATACTGTTTAGAAAATTTAAAAGACAATTGGCAGATATGTATGAACTACTTGCATGACACATTATTACACTTTGCCTTTACCCGTGTGCTTACCCTTAGTGCTTTTAGCTTGGTGTTGGTTGGTGATTGGGGTTCGAATCCCCCTGCACGTACGAATGGTGTAGATTTTTAGGAAAGCATCAACCATTTGATTAAGGTTGAGGCACTTTTAGTAAGCACAAGATGCATTTTTGAACAGCAAGAATTGGACATACAAAAATACCAAGGAGCATGACAAAATCAGCAAAAAAACTTTGGCAACCAGCCAAGACACAGACCAAACATTCTGAACACTATCTATGCTTAATGCATATACATGTACATTTAGCTCTTGTCTTGTGATCTTAAGCAGTCTAGCACTCTGCAGGCTGAACATTTCTAGCCATTTTGGTGGTTTTGTCTTCCTCAAAATAGCATTTTAATATTTTTTTTTTTTTTTTTTTTTTTTTTAAATTACAATGAACAAAAAGGACTAAAAACAAATTAACTTGATATTTACTAGAACATTTAACTTTAAATAGGAGTGTTAGTTACTGTAATTGAGAAGTATATCGCATTGCCATTTAAGTTTAAAGTGTGTGCAAATAATATTTTAATATTTAAAGCATATGAGCCGCCTCGTGGGAGGACCAACAATGTGGTTTCCGAACAGGTCTGACACAAACCGACCTGTACAGTCACAGAAAAGAGCTAGAAGCTCGAACTTTTGGATTTAAGAAGAAGAGGAAACGTATTATCCGTTGAGCGAAAGCAAAGGCGCTGATCAGCTTCGTGGTTACCGGGAAGCTGATCTGCTCAGGACTTTGTTTTCGCATATGCGAATTGTTGGATTCATGAGGCGGCTCATATACACATGTACAAATTCTAGAAACAGCAAATTTCTGCTATATATATGTATATATAACATTTGAGATAGGTAACTTTCATAATGATTAAATCAGAAAATCATTGTTTTCAAAGCTGACTCATGAGATTGGCAGGGCACCAATCAAAACGTGTAATCAGTCATAAACTTTAAATGTAGACGCCTAGCCCATGGGGCAGCCAATCAGGAATTTGTCTGCTAGGTTCCCCATATTACTTCTTGAAGGGAACAACATATATTCTGGCAAAACTGTTGAAAGAGTTTATAGCTCTCATGAGCATCATTTCTTGTGAAATAAACAACAATGTTCAATTGAATTGCTTAGGCCAACACTTCCTATCTAAACTCTTTAAGGAATTCAAACATACATTTCCAACTTGAGATATTTTCATTTGTAAACATTCAATGGCATTGAAGTGAAATTCTAACACACCCCACCTATACAGCCAATGCTTTAAAAATCTTATATTGAACAACACTTTCACTTTGTGAGCACGCGAACTATGATGCCAGTTTCCAATGTGCACTCTGATTTTGTTTTAGAATTTTTCAACTTCGAATTGTTCCCTGGAATTCACAAGTCTTGGCGTTTTTAGCTCACCTGAACCGTTAGGCTCACAAGGTGAGCTTATAGGATGGCCATGATCCGGCGTGCGTCCGTCCGTCCACAATGTCAAAGATCTTCTCCTCTGAAACCGCTTGGCCAATCAAAGCCAAATTTTATATGAAGCATCAATAGGAAGGGGGAACCAATGTGTATATCAGAAATCCAGGTCACATGACCAAGATGGCCGCCATGCCCATATATGGTAAAAACCCTTCAAAAATCTTCTTCTCCAGAACCGGTGGATCGATTTCAACGAAACTTGGCATGAAGCATTAATGGCTTCAGCACTACAATGTATATATAAATCATGACCCTGTGATGACCTTGACCTATTTTACGGCAAGGTCAACATAGGTCGCGAATGCATTTGAATGGGGAAAACTTTTAAAATGTCATTTAAAGTGAAAGTCTTGCAGGAAATGAGCAGTAGGACTGAATATTAATGATTCTGAAATAAATTGGACCCCAGGGGTTCATGTTCCCCCACCCTGGGGCAATATACATGTATATCTCCATAATATTCAAACATCTTCTCCTTCTCCTCTGAAACCACTTGGCCAATCAAAGCGAAATTTTATGTGAAGCATCAATAGGAAGGAGTAACAAATATGTATATAAAAATCCAGGTCACATGACCAAGATGGCCGCCATGCCCAGATATGGTAAAAACACTTCAAAAATCTTCTTCTCCAGAACCGGTTGACCGATTTCAACGAAACTTGGCACGAATCATTGATGGCTCAAGCACTACAATGTATATATAAATCATGACCCTCTGATGACCTTGACCTATTTTACGGGAAGGTCAACATAGGTCACCAATGCATTTGAATGGGGAAAACTTTTAAAATGTCATTTGAAAGTCTTGCAGGAAATGGGCAGTAGGACTGGATATTAATGATTCTGAAAAAAATTGGACCCCAGGGGCTCATGTGCCTCCACCCCGGGGCAATATACATGTATATTTCCATAATATTCAACAACTTCTCCTCTGAAACCGATTGGCCAAACAAAGCCAAATTTTATGTGAAGCATCTATAGAATGGGGGAATCAATGTGTATATAAATAATCTAGGTCACATGACCAAGATGGCCGCCATGCCCATATATGGTAATAACCCATCAAAAATAATCTGGCTAAAGTACTCCAATGTATATATAAATCATGACCCTGTGATGACCTTGACCAAGTTTATGGCAAGGTCAACATGGGTTGCCTGTGCATCTGAATTGGGAAAACTGTTGAAATGTCATTTGAAGGAAAAAGCCAACAGGAAATTGGCAAATGGAAAGAATATTGAAGATTCTGAAAAAAGAAAATGGCCCAAGGGCTTCATCTGCCCCTGCACTGGAAATAAATACCATAATATTCAAACAGGTTTATTGGTATATGCAACTGATCGGTATAAATACCATAATATTCAAACAGGTTTATTGGTATATGCAGGTGAGCGTTTACAGGACCATTGGTCCTCTGGTTACAATTTTGTTTATGGACGACAGGGATCTCCAGTCTTGGTCTGGTGTCTCTGGCCATTTGTAGAGATTCTTCTTTCCTGGGCATTTCTGCATATAATTAAGATGAACCTCTTCATCATCCACCTCTAGCATCTGAAAAAGAACAGAAAGCTGGTCTTGGTGTTTGATATTTTTGTGCTGTTGGCGCCTTGTGTGTGTTGTCGTGTTTTTAGTTAAGTTAAGGTAACTGATTGGCCACCTATTGGGAAAATAGCTGCTCATTCGGCTTACAAAATGTTTTCATGGTATAGGAACATGATTGTTAGTTGAGTTTTTTCCCACCTCGGGTTTTTGGAGTGGGAATATTTTGCTGGTTGCGCCTTTTCCTGATCTTTGCCTGCTTGTACCTTTTTTATTCCAGACTATGACAAGCCTTCTCGTCGAACCCAACCAGTGAGACAGCATCATAAAACGGACTGCTCTAAAATTCTTCCACATGTGCGACATTGCTTGCAGTACGACATTTGAGTCAAACATATATGCACTCAGTCCATATATAGTGGATACTTATTAAAACCCAGACAGCCTCAAACGATTTTATGTGAGCAAATGGAAACAGTTATATGTGAATATTTGGTACCGATATTCCCACTTTTGAAACTTTGATTACAGAGTATTTACAGATGTAATGAAAACATACTGTATCTTCACACATCAAAATAATTATTCTTCACACATGTGAAAATTTGGTACACATTTGGTACACTCGTGGTATTACAAATATGAAAAGTGGGCGCAGGCAAATGTCATATCTCACAGAACTGGCATTTTGGTACCAAATTTTCTCATACGTGTGAAGTTTGTGAACTATGAAATCTGCGTTTCAGCCGGACTTTGTAAATCTCAATGCACATAACCAATATCAGACTACAGATACACAAACTGGTGTCTGTTTGGGAGAAAGCTGTAGACTTAAGGTTTTTACCTTGGCTCATTGCTTAACAATTTGATGGTAATCGAAATGACAACTTAAATCTTCAGCAAAACAATTTATTAAGAAATCCAAAATCTATAAGTAAACATGTACATGTGTTTAAAAATGAAAATCATAAAATTCCATTCTTATTGAATATCATATAACCTCACTGGATACAAATGATGGATACTACCTTTCTACAAATCCTGTGCATTTATTTGTACCATCGGTTTTCAAAATTTGGGTGGCACTTTTCTATGATAATATGAATGCAAATGATTGACGATTTCTTGCTTTGAACGGAAAAAACGTTATTTACGTCAAATACTTTAATACGGAGAGTAGCTTTATCAATCATTCATTTTTGGTGTTCACAAATCAATCATGATCTTTGTATATGCAATTTCAAAATTGTGATATTTGATTATGAGGGTCATAAAACTGCAATATTGACCATGGATTGGAATTCCATTAATCATTTTATTAGAATATTTCATTTCTAGTTTGAATAGATATAAATAATCAATTCATTTTTTGCTTGTACAAAAACTCAAATACACGTCAAAATTAAATTTGTTATTTATCACGAAGCTGAAGCATTAGCTGTTTAAACTATGGAAAGCTGGTACTTGGCTTACATGATAATTGTAACTGGTAGCTAAAAACTAATACAAACAATAACGTTACCAAGTATATTTTTTCTTTCTATTGTCAAACCAGGCTAAACCTACATGATGCAGTCATTCGGAACGCTTCGCCCAATCAAGATCCGTGGTTTCGAATGATGTTCCAGTAAGCATGCACAGAGGCATTTTTAGTCTGTCATGTTTGTAGCGTGTGCTAATTAAATTTTTTCTAGGCGCTTTAAGGTAGCTTTGAAAATAATGAATATGGCAAGTATTCGAAAAGCAAATGGTTTTCTTTCACTGGGTGCCAACTTGATCCCGATATAAAAAAGGCTTTGTTTGACTTTTTGATAACAGATTTTGTTTCATTATGTAGACACAGCAAATCCCCATAAAACGGAATTGGCAACAACAATAACTTCATTATATATATATCAATTTTAACTAATCACATAAAAAACTGTTACACTCAAGCTTCCATATTATGACATTAAATTCTACCAATTACGTCATAAACGAGAATCATCCCTAATCATTGTCCAAATTTTAGAAGCTTATACCAGAATCAAACAAAATCTAATCCTATTGAAACCATTAGTAACAATCAAACAAAACCTTTTTATATGAGGACCAAGTTGGCACCCAGTGTCCTTGTGTTGACAATTGAACAGAAAATATATACAGTTCGCTTCAATTAAACAATTTAATAAAATCCATAAAATTATAAAACTGTTAACTCTAACTTAAACTTATCTGATCAGTGAATCCCTTTTGGCATAAGAGGCGTTTGAAGTGAGTAACTCAGCTCAAAATATAAAGAAAGAGAAGAAACATTGAAAAACTGGAATGAAAGACAACTGAAACGCAATAACAACAACAACAACGTCAACAGGAACATAGAATCAATCAGCAGTGCATCACGAAGTTTTATGCCCATTTCAACACATTGCACGCCACATTTTAGTACCCCACCTGATGGCGGCAAACGATTGCAACAAAGCTGCTCTGTAGAGCTTATAGTCGTCTTTGTGAGGGGGAATGCAAAATGGCGATGCCAGAAGGACTCTACAATTAGAGTAGTCTGGTGATTTTACTTTTTAGCGAATTCACATGATTTTTTGTGCCTCAGCAGGGCACTCCTCCATGAAAACGTTTTTCCACACATGCATTTATTGATTTTGGGTCCATGAACACCTTTAATGTGCTCTTTCATGGATGCCGAGGAATGTAGATGTTTACCACATGTTGTACACTTGTATTTATCGACGTCCTTGTTGCTACACACAAGCATGTGACGCTCCATGCTGTACTTAAAACCGAACTCTTTATTGCAAATTGAACAATTATATGGTTTTGCTTGCATGTGTTTGTTAATATGCCCGTAGTAATTTCGTTTCTCAAAATACTTCTTATTGCAGAACCTACATTCAAATGGACAGGATTGAGAGTGTGCCATTATCTTGTGTCGTCGAAGGCTCTGTCTGGTATTGAACGGCAATGAGCAAATTTCACAAAGAAGCCTTGCGTGTTCATTTAATGATCGTTTGTGCTGTCGTAATTCGTATGGGTCCTTGAAAGTCTTGGTACATACATCGCAAGAAATCTGCATACCATCATGGACCCTCCTTCTGTGACGTGACATATTTCCTGTTGATTTGGTTTCATATTTGCAGAGTTTACATTTGTATTTTGGTGTTGTTTTGGTTTTTACTGTCTTATCCACTTGACCCAGTCTTGCAATATATGGAAGGCATTTAGATTAATACACAAATGGTCCTGTAAACGCTCACCTGGGATCTGGGATATGCGACTTAATTTGACCTTGCCATAAAATAGGTCAAGGTCATCCCAGGGTCATGATTTATATAAACTTTGTAGAGCTTTATTCCTTGATGCTTCATGCTAAGTTCAAAATCATAGGCCTTCTGGTTCTGGAGAAGAAAAAGGTACAAGTAGGCAAAGATCAGGAAAAGGCGCAATCAGAAAAAGATTCCCACTCCAAAAACCCGAGGTGGGAAAAAGAAGCTCCTGGTCGGATCCCAAATTGTTGGTTTTCTCACGCACAGGCTCAAATCTAATTTATCAAACAATTTGAGACAATTGTTTAGCACTTCTTTGCCAAGCAAATTAAATTAATTCACTAATTCAGTCCAAAATTTAAAAATGTTGGTTTGCCATTTCCTACCTACCCAGAAATTTACCCCACTACTCCAAAATTTTATGACTTCACATTCAGTTGTTTTTTTTATGCTGACAGTAAAATGCCCTTATTATATATTTTATCTCTTGTTCATGCATAAATGATGATATCTGTATCTTTTTCTGACACTATTTGACAAAGAAACTATCAGAAAAAGCTTATAATCTGGATATTTTAGACAACTGGCCCATAAGCATTTTGCACATGCAAAAAATGCTACCTACCTATTTAAGTCTTAAACCTCCCAGTAGGAAAAGGCAAACTAAACATTTTCAAGCTTGTCCTCAAGAAACCTAGATATATATGGAACTTTTTTAAGTATAATTAGTATTATTCATTCACAAGGCTCAATCTAGAACGTCTGGAAAAGAAATGTTTGGCAGCGTATTTGGAATCTAGAATATTGGCCTAAAAGTTTGACGTTTTCTATGTTCTTATAAGACCATAACTCTCCGTAAGCTCAAAAAAGTTAAAAGTCATCCAACTCAAGACCTTTTCAGAATCGCCCTCTAGAAATGAACCCACTAAATGTACTTAAAAGCTTGTGGCATGTATCATGCCACATACCAATTCTTTGTTTATTTTCATTTTTACCAATATCAATAAAGTGTATTGATAAGACTGTCAATAAACAAATGATTTGTTATATACTGAATCACTATTCAGCCTGAATGACCGGGCATACATATTTAAAATTGAATGGTACCCATGTAGACGTTTTCGTTTTGAGCGGCCCATGTGATAAAAAAGAAAAAATCAATTTATTTCGGTTGGATGCTTCAGCTTCTGCATAGATTTTATCATGCAGTGTAATGGTCAATTCTCTGATTACCATGTGGTGACATACATGCATATAAAACTACTAAAAAGTGGTTAACTTCCCTTCTCTGCTATCATAAATTGTAATGGTACAAGCTTTATGCAGATTGTAGCCTAAAACAGATTTAGTTATAAAATCCACATCTGTCTGAAACATTTTTGGAATCACCTGCTTAATAGATAGTCAAAAGTTGAGAAAAGGGAATTAGACTACTTCAATTTCCATTAATAGAGCTCTTATAACTGGTAAAAAGAAAATTTTAGAAGTGAGGAACATATAAAGTCAAAATATTATTTTGTTAAAGGAAATCCGAAGAGAAAGTTGTATCGTCCGAAGAGCTCTTCGGATGATACAAACCCTTGGATAATATGGGCCACAACGTGAGAAAATGTACCTTCGGACAATTTTTTGAGTACAAGAAAAACAAAGTTACTTTGAATGTTTACTGTTTCTAGAGTCTATTAGTCTTTATTTGACCAGATTATTTAAGTAATTTTGTGAGTTATGACCAATTTACTAAATGAACCCTACAGACGCCATTGTCCTGAAAAATGACGTCAAAATTGCGTAATGCATTTCTGCATGTTAGTAGAGCTTACATAACTCGATGCACTTGCTTAAAACTGTTAACGCACTGGCCAGAACCTATTGATGAGATAGAAGCATACCATCCTTACAGGCAAAATGTCGTAATTATTTGGTCTATTGGTATGATGATGAGGTTGCTATGGTTACCGTTTAATGATAGATAATGGAAAATTATGTGTATTATGTGCTAAAACAAGGGCAGATAACTCAAAATATTGAAAAATAATATGTTTTAAAACTCATTCATTTGGTAGCCCAGTGTTCAAAGATTACAAATACAGTGTTATTTCTTAAACGTACATTGCATCATTTTTCCGCATTTTGCTGCTTTCTACTAGTAATGTCAGAATGTCCGAAGGTACATTTTGTCGCGTTGAGGTTCAATTATAAATTTTAATACATACATCTGTTATTTAAATCAAACCAAAGTATAACAATGATCACTCATATGTTTCATAATTTATCACTGCATATTCATTTTATATGAATTTTATATTTGTAAGCCGAATTTCTAAAAATCATTTTTTTTCAAAGTTCAGCATACTATGATAGAAGATTTTGGCTTACAAATCATCACATCTTAATTTGTGAAAAGCTTAGGTAAAAAACAAAACAGATTAACAGAGAACAAAATCACAGACCAACATTTTGTGAAAAGCACTCTTCGGATGATACAAATATTTGTTTCGGACGCATATCAGCAACAATGTTTTCTGAAGGTTAACGCAGAGGAAAAAAAAATCTTGGGCTCTTATACTGTTTTTCATTAACCATTGGAAAAGGATAATATGAATTGTTTGTAACTTTGTGCTAAAGAGAAAATTGTCACTCTTCGGATGATACAGGCCGTTTCGGACACCCTAAAAAATAGCATATAAAAAGTGATAATAGACTTCCTCTTGATAGTCAGCTTTCCAAAACCTAAAATGGTAAAATCACTATTACAGACCACAGTTTCAATTACACAATTCATATATTTGGTATTTTTATAATGGTTTATAAAAAGCTATCAAAATTTGAAAACCTTTTCGTAACATCCTACCACAAATGTTCAAACGTTTGTCATACGAGCATCAGTTGCCATAAAATTATGAAAAATATATCAAAACAAACATCAGTAATATCTCCGGGTTATAAAGCTATATATATATGCTGCTTTGGAGCTGGATAAGGGTTAAACAATGCAGATGAAAATTGTTGAAAATATTCAGGAAACATTGTACATTAAACATTTAGCCATTGTAAGGCATTTATTAGCATATTTCATCGCGGTCGCTAAATCAAAATTATTGGTTTTGTACCACCATGTACCACTCTCTGAGGCATAAACTGTCTCTTTACCACAAAGCATTGTTTTTGTACATATGAAAAGGTTGAAATGGCCATTTTATCTTGCCACAGCCCAAGGACAAACAAATGAATTATGACAACTACATGATGAATAACAAACGAGGACTCGGGAGATACGATAAAAAGAGCTCTGGGCGCCAAACAACATCATTGATAATCTTGCGCAAAAGAAAAAACACCAGCTGAACCCCGCTGGGCAAAGCAACAGACAAGATGCTCCGTTCCAAACCAACTGAGAATAGCTTTAAGTCGGGGACACCACAGAGCCCGACGCCCGATGTGCACTGTGCGCTAAGTAGAACGAATATGCTAAACATATTTTTGGAGTGGGAGTCTTTTTCTGATTGCACCTTTTCCTGATCTTTGCCTACTTGTACTTTTTTATATATGTTTTTATATTTTAGGAAACATGGCGCTTCAATTGTTTACTATAGAGACGTCGTAAACTTAGGCCAAGACTATTTCAAGACAGAAACAATCCTCTGGATCACATGGGCGATGATGTTCGGGATGGGCAGAAACACGATATTAAAACTTTGTGGCGAACTACAGGACGAGTTAGAACGACCAACACGTCGCAACAGAGCTTTACCAGTTTCTATTCAATTGCTCATAGCATTGAGGGCAATATACCGTCATCGTCGTCCCCGCTATATTTCTACCCTTCCGCCATACCCACCAACCCTCCTGATTTCTCAAACTTATAGATATGACATAATAAACACAGAATTGTCGTTCGTCTCTCACTAATGAGTAAAACCTTCATTATTTCTTGAATAGGTTCGTGTGCTTTGGTGAGTTCTTTGGTGGCTGACTAGGCCAATTCTAGCCAACGGGCAAATCAGTTGGTGGGTCGAAAACGGGATAATCCCGAGAAAAAACCACCTGGCAAGCAGAACTTGGCTTGTCTCACATGTGACCAGAGCGGAGCTCGAACTCACACCAGACACAGCGGTGAGATGATCGAGTGATTAAGAAACAGCGCTCTTAACCGCTCGGCCACGGGGGTCGAAGCACGATGCTCATATTTTGAATAACTGCGCACTTGCAGAGAAATTTGAATCTGGGGAAATCAGTGATTGTTGGATACTCGAAGATAGTGCATAACCACTACTGACCCCGTTACAGTAAGTTACTACTGACCCCGTTACAGTAAGTTACTAACCACTACTGACCCCGTTTCAGTAAGTTACTAACCAAAGTGAGAGAAAATAAAAGAACACACTGCGTTGTTGAACGCACTTTCGATGTGTGTAAGATGCAATTTACAGTTATATAATTGCACAAGTCTAGAGGAAGTCTGTCGTATGTTCCAGCAATGTGTGTAAATATAATCATGGTCACAGGGATTGAACGTCATATGTGTGTTCTCAGTCGTGTTCCACTGCCGGGTGATCCGAGACGTCGCGTTACATTCTCAAGAGATTTTATGTTTTAAAATATTTTACAAGGTACATTGCCGGGAGAATCTCCATGGTTTCCATCAAGTTTCACGTTATTAATGCTATTACTGTTACATGTATTTCCCATGCGCTTTTAATTCTAACAGCTGTAAAATGGAAAAACAAAAAAAAAAAAAAAGAAAAGAAAAAAGAAAAAAAAACGTGTTTATTTCAATGCAGTGACGTTTGTCGAATCTCTAGAACTCGGATTCAAAAAGACTCATCGAGTCTCGACAAACATTTATGCGTGAAAACTTATTGTCAAGAACCGTTGAGAATAGCACAAGCTGGCAAAGCACTAATTATGTCATTAATGTTGATTTTCATTTTTATTGGCGATGACATGCTGAAGAAGTTCAACCACCTTCTTTTCTGTGTTCCAAAATCAGTTGTATACTTTCGTTTCTTGTCTAGTTCTAGCGTTTTCTTCTTGAGTATCAACTTTTTCATCTCAATTTCTAAGACATCGTCATATTCAACCTCTTTCTGTAGTTGCCTTTTCTTCAAAGGCAGCTTTGACTCCCTCTTATCGGCGCTCTTATCGTGACGGAACGCTTGGGTTGAACTCAGAATACTGTGTCGCGTCATCTGTGGCAGTTTGTATCACAACATGCACCTAATCCGTCGTACATGAAGCTCGCGCAGGGAGAACCTCAGTCCACCACCGAGCCGCAATGTCAACCATACCAGATATTCAATCCATAGCGGTTAGTCAAACAATAGCCGTCATCTTTTCTTCCGTGTGTCAAACGGAATGAGGGGCTCTGTTGTGTCTGGCGCCCGCCACCAGTTTTTCTAACGCTTGCCTTTTTCTTGGTTGCTTTTCCTTTAGTAAAACTGGAATAATGAGATCATTTTTTTCGAATATCATCAACATCTCTTTCAGTTTTAGAAAATACATTAACTTAAGCCGTTATCTTCCATGCTTTAGCCTTCATTTCATTACAAACGGTATCCCAAAATTTTTCATACAGCACTTTTTCCCCAAACCGTTTGTTGGCTTTCGCTTTCTCTGTTTTTTCCTCTGCCATTTTGAATAATAAGTAATTTTGATTCCAAAAACACAAGGTAGTTGCACAGTTGGTGTAGCTGTACATGGTACACTGAAAAAAAGTTATAAGAGGCCACCTCATATTTTTTCTTCTAGTTAAGAAAGTAAAATACGATCAATTAAAATTCATGATCATATGAATAAACCAATGTCTAACAGTGGCTCTGTAGGTTTCTGCATTCCAAAATGCGTGATACTTCTCACACAGACGAAGCATGTGTAAAGGTACCCTCATTTCAAAAAGTCACACTTTATTGACATCAAATTAAATGTCATATTATGACGTTGTGTTTTTACATTTTAATTTATTTGAAAGTGCTACTGACTGCCATGATGCAAGATAAAATTAAGTCAAAAGTGTTGCTGCAATAAGAATCTTCGTTTCTGTTTTGTACATGCAAGAAGACAACAACCTGAATAACAGGAATTCAGCTTTTGTATGCAATTTACATACCAACTTTGTTCTTCTCCAGTTGCGTTATTATCAGCAGCATGGCATTGAAATTTTCAGCGATTATTTAGGTCAAATACTAGACTCTGATAAACTTTGAAAATTCAAAAAATCGTCCACAAATTTTGTTATTTTGTTGGTTAAAAATTGGCATTGAAACCGGAAGTGTGCGGCAGCCTTGACATGTTGGTCCTTGAAAATGGTCTCAAACAGTTCAGTCGAGTTACATCTCTCATTTCCATGCCTCATTAAGTGAATTTAACAGGGGTCAACATGTTTAAGAGGCACATTTATGAATTTCCAAAAAATCTCAAAATTGGTGATTCTTAAAAATGCATAAAAAGTCTACCAGTAGAGAAAATTCGAATGTTTGATGTTTTTCCGAGCCGTAACAACCCCTTTGATGACACCAGTTCCTAATTTCAATAAATGGTGTGCTGTATCCAGTTTTTTATTTAAAAACATTGATTTTTGCATTTTTACTCCAAAAACGCTTTTAGTGAAAGAAAATTATTTTTTAACACTTTGGAACTTTACTTACTTAAAAGACATGTCTTTCGGCAAAAAATCGTGCAATTTTGAACATGGCTTAGAAACAAAAAATGAGTTTGAAAAGTGGCCTCTTATAACTTTTTTCAGGGTATATGCGTGTGCTTTATTTTCACAAGAAAATGTAACATAAAATATAACTGCAATAAGAAAATAAACTAAAACGTTTTTAGCTCACCTGAGCCGAAGGCTCACAGGTGAGCTTATAGTATACCCATACTCCGCGTCCTTCCGTCGTCTGTCGTCCGTCGTCTGTCGTCCGTCGTCCACAATTTCAAAGATCTTCTCCTCTGAAACCGCTTTGCCAATCAAAGCCAAACTTCATGTCAAACTCTATGATGGCCCCGACATAAAGCTATTCATTTTAGTTGGTTGGGGTCGGAGCTTCTTGTCTGTTGCTTGGCCCACCGGGGTCCAACTGGTGTTTTTCTTTTGCTCCGGAGTTAGTAGGTTATTCGGCGCCCAGGGATCTCCATCGTCGGGCAGCTTACTCAGTCTGTGAGTCCTGGTTTTTGATTCATCAGGATGTTTATCATGATTTATTTGTTTGTTCTTGATGATTCATTGACTAGTTAGAGATTCACCACGAGGACCAAATAACTAACTAAATGTTATGAACCACTGCAGAAGCTGAGGGTGAGGTTATGGCCATGTAGGACCGGTTTAAGCCCGCCAGTAACTTTGTGTTACTGATCGTTCCAAGTCGATACTTCTGTGGTGGTTCTTTTTGTTTTATGTCTTGGTGTTTAAAAATTTTTTGTGCTGTTGGCGCCTTATGTATGTTTTCATATTTTTAGTTAAGTTAAGGTAACTGAGTGGCCACCTATTGGGAAAATAGCTGCCCATTCGGCTTACGATTGTTTCATGGTATAAGTACCTGATTGTTACCTAATCTTTTTCTGATTGCGCCTTTTCCTGATCTTTGCCTACTTGTACCTTTTTCATGTGGAGCATCCTTAGGAAGGGGGGACGAAAGTTTATATAAATGGTCCAGGTCACATGACCAAGATGGCTGCCATGGCTATAAATAGTAAAAACCTTTAAAAATCTCCAGAACCAGTGGGCTGATTTCCACGAAACTTGGTATGCAGCATCGGGGACGCGGGCCATTCATAGTTTATATAAATCATGGCCCTGGGATGACCTTGACCTATTTTACGGCAAGGTCAACTTAGGTCGCCAATGCATTTGAATGGGAAAAAATGGTAACATGCTATTTAATGGGTAAAACTTACTGGGAATAGGCAAATGGACAGAAGGTAAATGTAAATGGAAAATGTTAGCCCCTGGGGGGTTGTCTGCCCCTGCCCCGGGGCTATATACATGTATATTTCCATAATAATGAAACACCTTCTCCCCTGAAATCGCTTGGCCAATCAAAGCCAAACTTCATGTGGAGCATCCTTGGGAAGGGGGAAATAAAGTTTATATAAATGGTCAAGGTCACATGACCAAGATGGCCGCCATGGCTATAAATAGTGAAAACCTTTAAAAATCTTCTTCTCCAGAACCAGAAGGCCAATGATTTTGAAATTTGGTGTGAAGCATCAGGCAATGGAGCTCTACAAAGCCTCTATAAATCATGACCATGGGATGACCTTAGGTCACCCATGCATTTGAATGGGAAAAATAGGAAAATTTCATTTAATGGCAGAAAACTTGCTAGGAATGAGCAAATGGACAGGAACTTTATGTTTATGAAAATATTTTGGGCCCAGGGGGTTGTCTGCCCCTGCCCCTGGGCTATATACATGTATATGACCATAATATTCAAACATCTTCTTCTCTGAAACCGCTTGGCCAATCAAAGCCAAAGTTTATGTGGAGCTTTCTTAGGAAGAGTGAATGAAAGTTTGTATAAATGGTCAAGGTCACATGACAAAGATGGCAGCCATGGCTATAAATAGCAAAAACCTTTAAAAATCTTCTCCAGAACCAGAAGGCCTATGATTTTGAAACTTGGCATGAAGCATCAGGCAATGGAGCTCTACAAAGTTTATATAAATCATGACCCTGGGATGACCTTGACCTTTTTTACGGCAAGGGAAAATGAATGGGGAAAATTGTTACAATGTCATCTGAAGGGCAAAACTTGCAGTAAATTGGCTAATGGACTGAATCTTTATGAGTTAAAAAAGAAATTGACTCCAGAGGTTGCTCTGACCCTGCCCTGGGGTTATATACATGTATACATCAGACCGTAGTCTGCTTCCTTCTTGCAGTCCAGTTTGAAATCAATGTCAAAGGGTTTCATACCTGACAAGCTTAAACTGAGTAAGCCTTTACCAGATAATATCAGGGGAATTCTCGCATTTGGAGGATGTTATGGCAGCAACGTAGAATTATTTCTGTAAGATATATGGTTTAATGTAAAACTGGTAAGCAAAGGCTAATAAACACTCCCAAGCTTAATGCATATAATCACCATATACGCAAAATAATGAGAAACCAATACATCTCCAGACATCCATTTGACAATCCACGCTTGGTCAAGGGTGCATGATCTTATATCCAACTTAAGTCAGGTGGTCGAAATAATGTTTAAGGGTTCTGAGCGCTGATGCCAATTACAACAGTAGACAACAGATAGTATACTTCAAGTAGATTGATTTGCTGTGGGTATGCTTCTGAACAACCATGCTCATCATCGAAATAGAGGCGTTAGCCTGTACAGTGTTTTTTGCAAATGCAACTGAATTGAAGAAACAATTGTTGCAATAGTTGAACAATATAGCTGATGAATTTGCAAAGTATTACAATGGTAATGACACAGACGAATACCTAATCTCGGTTTTAGAATAAAGTGCCTATTCTATCTTTCATTATATGATGTAGATTTGCATCCCTCTGTTTATTCTGCTTACTTAAAACTTAACAAATATACATTTAGATAAGCTTTTTGAATCAGAGGCCATTTTCCCTTATACTAATATTAAGGCGGCCATTTTGACCACCATCTTGCATTATTGTTATGATGTTGGGTCAGAACTAAACTCAAACTTGCACTTTTAACAAAATAAAGTAAAGTCAAAAACAAGACAGTTAAGACAGTTAATTAGAAAACAAGTTCTCTATATCATTTTTTCGGCGGCCATCTTGGTCACCATCATGCATTTTTGTTATGATTGGAGCGTCAAAACATACACAAAACTAAATTATGGTGTTTTTGTTAATAAGAACATAAAATGAGCATTTTAAACACAAAACATTGAGTATATGCAACTCTGGGATGCTGTTTTCTTGTTTATGCCAACCATCTTGGACGCCATCTTGATTTTTGATTCTTTCAAACAATTCATGATGCAGTTTTTGAACTGGCATAGTCTGATGAACCAGAAGAAGACAGTAAGGACAACAAGAGAAGTGAGCTTTTTGCTTCACATACATGTATTTTGTTGATTTTTGCAATATTTTCCGCCATTTGTCGGCCATTTTGAATTTTTAAATATTTCAAAATGCTCAATGATGCCAAGGTGGCATCACTCGGATTCTTCATCTGAAAGGTACCAAAAAGTGAAATCCATAAAAACATTTTATGCGGCACACATTTCCAGGTCGCAGGCCAAATCCATGTTTGGCAACTGGACTATTACGAAAAATTGTGGCATAAAATGCACACTACCGCTAACAACACAAGAATGATATGTGCCTAGTCGATTCCTATCAAGCTTTCTTTCTTCCCACTTCGGTTTTTGGAGTGGGATTTTCGTTCTGACTGCGCCATTTCCTGATCATTGCCTACTGTACCTTTCTATCATCCGTTGCTCCGTGACCGTCAATAATGACTTCATGGTCTGAATCTTTTTTACACCTTGCATCACTGCGAGGTTTGGCTCCTGTAAAATTGGATAAAGTTACCCGAGTAATTTTAGATTACTGGCCGTTCCAAGGCGGTACGTTTCTTGTGGTTGTATTTGCTGTATGTTTTGGTGTCGATTTTATGTTATTTGCTCCTCTTTGTGAGTATTCATGCATTTAAAATTATTAATAATAAGTTTAAGTACATGTATCTGAGCAGTCACCTTAGGAAAATATTGGCTCACTCGGCTTGCGATATGTTTTTCTTTTTATCAGTCTCTATGGTGGCCGGATGGGAATATGGGCCCCCGCGTATTTGGGGTTGTGACACTCACTACAGGCAAAAGAAAAGCTCCGTTGTGATCCCTACAGTAAATAATTTACATTATATCGAAGAATACTTTCGGTTGCGTGTTGCGTTAACTATGCAGATAAACGACACAATGCATATGCATCCATATAATAACAAGGAAACAAGTTAAAACATCGTTGTCTATTACATAATCGATAAAAAGCTAGGCTAATGCTTGAGTAAGAAATCGATTGTAATCCATTCTTAGTATGTTAATTGTATGAAGAAGAAGGGAATTACATGTATGTTTTTCAATCCATACGATTCCTGCGAGTAGCAGATACCACATTCTTATCCGGGTCCGTATATATAATTATACATGTAAATCCGGGACTTAATTGTTATGCTGTATCCAAATCCTTATATGGGTTAATGGATCCGTCTGTATCGTTTCATAAGAAACAGTGTCTTTCGCACATAGACTAGCGATTTCATTGAAACATTTTTATTTCTTTGTCCAACACACAGATCAGAAGCGCGAGAAGTACAGGCTGATCTTAACCGTTATTTCGTTCATATCTCAGCTTAAGACAGGACTAACTTAATAGCTATAAAACGATTTTGCTTTCGCTGCATAAAATAAATCGATCGGCCCATATTGTCTGGCCTTTTGTACTACTAAAATATAAAACACATTCATAAAGTCACACTATCCATTAGCCGTGAACTGCTTAATAGCAGGAGATAAAAGTGTAGTCTTTTTAATAATTTTATCGAGCATATAGGACACACACACGGAACATAGAAATGTAAATTTGTATTAAGATTAATATGTGGAACAATGTTTCAAAATAATAATGCTAAAACGACATAAAATCGCATATGGTTCCGTTAATTTAAGCAAAATCGGATATTCATGCAGTATTGGTGTGTTATTGTAAGACATATTTAGACACATCTTAATTCAATACTTTAAGGAAAAGCTTAAAGGTACGTATGTTTACGTCTTATCTTGCATTTTTATCTTAATCTGTACTATAGACACACTGTATTGAAAGACGAAGGCGAGCTTCCTTGTTTAGTGTGATAATAGAATAAATTGTTGAAATCTATGTTTAAATAATGGTACCCCAATCCTGAAGACGACATTATACATAACGAAAAGTGTTGGTGCAAAAATAATACAGTAACAGTCAACGTTAAGACTGAATAGGTTACATATACGTGTAGAAGCACACTCGCCTGGTAAACTGACCAGGGCTCGTATTAACCCTTTGGCATGCTCAACTCTGAGCATAATATTTGAACTGGTCAGAAATACCAAAACAGCCCAAATATATTGCAGTTGAAGCCTGTCACTTATCTTGATATTAAATGTTAAAATGCCAACAGCTTTACATTTATGTAAATTATGAGCAGGATAATTAGTCTCAGCTGAGCTGAGCATGAAAAAGTTTTAGAACCTCCGAACCAGGGCTCGATTGTCTGATGCCGGGCGTCTCCAGTCTTTCACATGACATTAGCTGTTAAGTGGGACATACAAATGCACCTTTACACCACAACCTCCATAATGACACAGCTGGATGCCTGGAGCAGATCCTTGATGAAATTTGCGTCATTAAACAATATTCAACGCACGTATACTTAATTGAAATGGTCGATGATTTAATTTGTTTTACTTAATCGCTCAATATTTCACATGAGAAAATCGGACTAGTGGTGCCTATGCGAAAATGAAGGCGCAGATCAGCTGTGCAGTAACAGCACAGCTGATCAGCGCCTTTTCGCTACTTGGATAGTACAATTCCTCCTCTTCTTATACCAACAACTTCAAGATTCTAGCTTCTGTTACTGAGCAGCCTAGTTTTTGTCAGACCTTGTCGGAACCACCGAAAACCGTTTTTCTCGCGTTGCGGCTCATTTAATGGCACAAACGCATAAGAAATGTGCTTTTCAGTTTAGAGCCAGTATTGCTAACCGACCATCTGCTTACTGGTTAACCGCGTCAGTCTGTGCCTGCCCAGGAAAAGTGGTTTAGTCAAACCATCCATACATATAGGCCTTACTGGTTTGCTTTGGTATATTTATTAAGTCATGACATCCTAATGTTGGATAAAAGTCCCATAAATTGGAGACAACGTCCCGACATGACCATTGCTGTTGACTGGGACGTAAATCATTAATTCAAACAAACACAAAAACAAACAAAACTAGTATTGTTAAATACTATAGAGGGAAGCAGGCAGGTAGACAGACATACAGACAGACAGACTGACAGACAGACAGACGGACAACAATTAGTTAATTAAAGTCTCATTTCTATACATTATAACAAATGCATCATACAATAAAAATACATCATGATTAAACGTATGAAACCAACCACTCAAATTGAGTAATAAAAAGCTGTAAATATGTATATATTATAAATGTGTACACTTCAAATGCTGCAGCTGCCCTTAAGTGATGTGAAAAGTTAATGTATCATTTTCACACGTCGTTCAGTCACAGTAGCCGTGTTTACCATGTAATTAATAGCATTTAGCCACTGGGTATGACGTACTGACACTTGAGAAAACCGGTATTTGGGGTTACCTACCATCTTTGACACAAACCGTCCTGTACGGCCAGAGAAGAAGGCTAGAAATTGAAAATTTGAAACTTCAGAAGTTACTGCACACTTGATCTGCGCCTTGGTTTTCGCCTATGCACAAACCGATGTTTGTCATGGCGCGGCTCATGTAATTAAAAGCATTTAGCCACTGACAACGATAAATCTGACTTTAACACAATGAAAACCACCAGGATATTTGCTGTTAACATGTCACACTGGTCTTGAAATGCAGCTGTGCTGAGTTCAAAGGGTTTATCCGTTAAAGCTATATTTTCGATTTTTATCCTGAAAGCAGGAGGGGCGAGTTAGTTGCATTTGATACTATACTGGTTTATTATCATTACAGCTGTATAATCAAGTACTATGCACTAGTCATTTGTAACAATGCCCCCCCCCCCCACCATCCCCGGGGGAGGGCGGGGGATAGTCGTGGAAATGAGCGGGGGAAATACCCGGGGTTTGCTTTATATACGCAAAAAGGGCCGTGAAATGAAAAGATAGCAAGCCTTAGGGGAAAACATCAGTGGTTTTGCCAACAAGCAGTGCCCGCAGGGATTTACTGGACCAAAAGTCAAAGTCCCTTCTACTCCCCGGGGCTGGGTGGCCGTAGTTACAAATGAACAGTGCACTACTATTTGAGCCGCGACGCGAGAGAACCGATATTCGGGGTTTCCGAGTAGGTCTGACACAAACTGGTCTGTACAGTCATAGAAAATTACAAGGAGCATGAAATTTTGAATTTAAGTAGAAGAGGGATTGTACTTTCCGTTTAGCGAAAACAAAGGCGCTGATCAGCTTCGCGTTACTGCGAAGCTGATCTGCGCCTTTGTTTTCGCATAGCCAAAAGTCCGGTTTTCTCACGTTGCGGCTCATTTTATCATTATTATTATTCATGAGTTTTCGTACGCTCTGTTCTGCTGCGTCTTGACTGATGCTCTCGCATCAATCATGGAATGACTCGACGGCACTAGAACATATGATATCAATTAAGTAAGTATGTTCATTCATCAGGAAAAGATGAATACCCCCTTGAACCCCACTTTTATAGAAAAACTGGGGTATGCAGGGGTATACCTATTTTTCTAATTTTTGCTCCAAAACATAGATTGTGGGTACTCGTTAGAACCGCCTCGGCGAGCAAAAATAAAGAAAAATATGAAAACTTTTCAGCGAAAATTTTCAATTTTTAAAGCTCAAAAAATCTCTGTTTATTGCAAGGGCAAGTTTTCGTAATGTTTAATTCCAATATCCCGACAGGACATTGTGGATACAACAAAACGCACAAGAGACAGTACTGAACATGGTAATACATCTAACAATACATATAGAAATAGCAAATAGATAATAACATACGTAACACTATTATGCAATTTAACAGATGATCTGAATTAATATAATACATGTAATAATGTCACTGTATTTGAAAAGAATATTGAGCAATATTGAGGCCAAATATTTGCGCTCAGTTTTCGAATCACTGATTCATTTGCATGACTAAACATGTTTTCTCCAGTAAACTTTTGCATAAAATTGAAGAACCAAGCTACATGTATTACTTTCCACCAAGTTTGTATTTCACATCAGGAAAACATGTCCGTGTTTCGTATACCCACTCATACCCTACTTTATATAGGAAAACTGGGGTTTGCAGGGGTATACCTAATTTTCTTATTTTTGATCCAAAACATACATTGTGGGTACTCGTTAGAACCGCCTCGGTGAGGCGGTTCTAACGTGTATCCACATTGAATGTTTTGATGGAAAATTTTAAAAATATCAAAATTTTTCAAATGAATTTTTCAAATTTTTCTTCAGAAAAAAATTCATGGGCAAGTTTTCGCAAAGTGCAGCACATTTGCGCTCTGTTTTCGAAGCCGATTCATTTGCACGGCTTTACAATGTTAAATGTCAAAAAAAAACAAAAAAAAAAAAAAAAAAAAAAAAAAAAAAAACCAGGCAACACGTATTTACTTGACACCAAGGTGGTAAGTTTCATACTTAATCCAAATTATTAATCCATGAACTCTTCAATTTCATTGTTGTTAGATGTATTACATTTCAATATCATACCAATATTTAGATCTTAGAAAGTTTAAGAAAATATTAAATCATTGAAATAAAGTTTCATTTTGTTTTCATTATGTTTCTACAATTCCATTTGATATTTTTGCACAACCCGAAACTGTGGCCGAAATTTTACGCTCTTTTACAAACCAACAACTGGAAAATTATAATCCATTTTAAAAACATATGTTTGATATCAAGCGAGATTCCATTCCATTTAATTTGGTTTGGCCGCGTGAAACAAACTATTGCTGACATGTCAAAAATGTTAACATAGTGGCTGTATACGCAACTGATATGCGTTTATTTTATCATATATAAAAAGAATACGAGGGGTTTAAAAAATAACGTCGATTTTCTTAAAAACTGTCGTTTTAATTAAATCAGTCTGTCTGTCCGTCATAAAAGTATATGCCTTTGAGGATGGGGGCTTCCACTTTTTTTAGGTCAGATCGAGGCAATATGAAGTTCAATCTAAGTTCAATCTTTATCCCACAAATCCATGTTGGGCCCCATTCATTGGGGCCTAAAGAAACAGATGGGCTGCTTGTGCCTCCAGGCAAAGATTATACCATACTGACAGACCATCTGAATACTGGTAAACCGCTCTGGTCTGAGCCTGCCCAGGGAAAGTGGTTTAAGTCAAACCATCTATACATATAAGCCTTTTATGACTTAGTTGGATAGTTATATTTGAAGCACTTATTTGATGTCATGACATCCTCAGTTTAGGTAAAAGTCCCATAAAATGGAGGCAGCGTCCCGATATGACCATTGCTGTTGACTGGGACGTAAGCATCAATTCAAACAAACAAACAAATCCATGTATAGGGTAATCATGGTGCATGTAATGCTGGTTTAGTTAACCTCCCGATCGGGAAATGCTCGCGCCGTATATACTATAAAAACTTCAGCCTTGGTGGTGGCGGACCATATCTTAAACGTTCGATTTTCAGAATAAGGCTGCTTCTTTGCTTAAACCGAGGTGACTTTTTTTACGGTTATACTGACATAAAAAGTTTTTGAACGCTATATATACTGACGTTCCCTGACATGAGAAAACTTGATAGGTGTACTGAACAGATTAGGCGAATTGTGGGCAATATAAAAAAAAAAAACAAAAAAAAAAAAAAAAAAAAAAAAACGTCATCTTCCCCGCGCTACATGTATAATTCCACCACCTCCCACTATGCCCACACACTCTCCAGATTTCTCAGACTTATAGATATGAAATATTAAACATGGAATAAACCTAGATCTAATTTTCATATTATTTGCTCATTAACTTTTAAAAAGGAACAACTTTGAATGCAGTGGAGGAATTGTGTATGCTAGTCGACATGTAGAAATAACCGACCTGGGCCCAGAATTACAATCATTCCTTAAGTTAAGGCCTCCTTAGCGGTTTAAGTTAAGTTTATACCTTAGCTAGGATTTTCCTTAAAATGTGCATTTGTAATACACTTTATGACCGTCCTTTACTAAGGAGAAGTTTCCGTAAAAACTTAACGAACCGTTCCGGGAACAGTCGAAAACATTACCGGAGCAACACGAAAAATTAATAATTTTATATCGTTTAAGCGGCAATATACATAGATAAAAGATTTTGAATATCAACATTGGTTTATTGTATATCCCATGTTTGACTCTGTGGTGCAGTGGATAACACGCCCGCCTCGCAATTGCAACTTGTAACATGGGTTCTGAGTTCAAAACCTAGTAGTGTTTTTTTTTTGTTTTTTTTTTTTGCTTGTCATTTTTTGATTTTGTTATTTTATTATCCTTTTACATTGTTTATGTTTTGTTCTGTTTTGTCTTGTTTTCGTCTTTTAAATTGAGTAATTTTCGAGCCGTACTTGTGCCCTGCAGTGAAAATACATCATACATGTACATAGCCTCTCGAAGACAAATGTAGTGATGGAAATAATCCAAGGAAACATTATTTCATCATAATAATAATGAAGACTGCAAATAAAATATAAAGGTTAGATCCTTAGGAAAGCAGCGAAAACACTCAAAAAGAGAGGCAGTAAGGGCTATATTGCGCTATTTCGGTTAGTGAAACCCCATCAGTGACGCTTTATAAACCTACAACGAAATCCAGACAAGGCTATAATTTTCGATATGTGCGATATATTTTTCTTTCTTTCTTTATTATGATTATTTCTTAGCCATCACTCACGTGGGCATGTATACAGGCTGGTGCAAAGGAGCGAGACAATGTTATGTATTTTCTCAGATTCTTACTTTGCAACTGTGATTTTGAGAGTGCGCGGCCGGGTAGCCCGAGTGCCTTGATTGCCGTAATCTGTGGCGAGAGGCTATGGATTAAGAACCTTCTCCCGCCGTTTTGGTTTCGAAGCCACACTTATTCCGCACGGGACCCCGCCCATTCAAGTGGGGCCATGAGAAATAGATGGGCTGCTCGTACCTCCAAGTTTAGCTTTTAGCTGACTGACCGACCACCCGATGACTGGTTAATTGCTACATGTAGGTAGGTCTTGGCCTGCCCAGAAAAAGTGGTCCATACATATAAGCTTGGGTGGCTATATTTTTAGAACATCTCACTAGTCATGACATTCAAATGTTAGGTAGAAATTCAATAAAACTAAAGCAACGTATCAACATAAACATATCTATTGAGAGGGACGTAAAGCAACATGTCAAATAATCAAACAAAAGGCAAATTTACTCAACACATTACCGGTAAAGTTCCATGGATGCAATGCTAATATCCCGACATGACTGAAAATTGTTGACTGAGTGGTTAACCAACATCTTACAAGTAACATCTCTATTCTTCGAGATGTTTTGTTTAAAAATAAATAAAAATAAAACAAAATTAGGAAGTGAAATAGACTCTCACTCTTGCACGCACAGACACTACCGTCTTCCTTCATGGAAAAAAAATGTGATACGTATGTTACGTAGCGTTGCCCGGTTATATATAGAGCATAAACATATTGTCAACATTGTCAAAACTCCGTGAATAATGCATAAACTGGGCACCGTTTTTGTATTGCCCAACTAAAATCTTAACTTAAGGTAGCTATCGAGTAACCTTAAATATTTAAGTATTTCCTCAAGTTAAGGTCTACCTTAAAGTTAAAAAATCGATTGTAATGCACTTTTGTCGAATTTAAGGAAAATCTTAAGTTAAGGTCTACCTTAAGATTTAAGGAAGCATTGTAATTCTGGGCCCTGATGCATAAAATCCGCCTGAATGATCTGAGTTTAGCATGTCCATGAAAAGAATTCCCCCTCATACCCCACTTTTATATATAACAAAACTTGGATTTTCAGGGGTATGCCTATTTTTCTTACTTTTGTTCCGAAACATATATTGTGGGTACTCGTTAGAACCGCCTCAATGAGGCGGTTCTGACGTGTACCCACAATCAATGTTTTGAGCAAAAATGTTAAAAATATATATAAATTTCCGACGAAATTTTCGATTTTACCGCTGAAAAAAATCTCTGTATAATAGTGCATGAATGTTTCGTTCTTACAGAGAGGGTCAGGTCTTATTTGCGTAAGATGACCGAGAACACGGAATGTGGGACGAATAGAGATCCGTGGTTTGCGCCGAAACATCAACTTTACGGACCACACCGACTTGGAGATTTCAAAACATGAGAACTTTGTAAGTTAACTTAAATAATAATAATAATGATAACGTTATTTCAAGGGGCTAACATGTAAGTAGTACTAGTCTACTTAGGTTGACTCGGAATGAGCAGACATCCTATTATACGAGCCGCGTCATGAGAAAACCGGAATTTTACCTTTGTGAAAACAAAGGCGCAGATCAGCTGTGCAGTAACTACACAGATGATCAGCGCCTTTGTTTTCGCTACACATATAGTACAAATCCTCTTCTTCCTTAATCCGAAACTTTAAGTATCTTGCATAATTCTACGACTGTACAGGCCGGTTTGTGTCAGAGCTGCCCGGAAACCATGAAGTCCGGTTTTCTCGCGTCGCGACTCATACTAGCATTAGAGTGAGGTAGACGATTTGTCCGAGCTCGGTGTCGACGACGCGACATACTAAATTAGGCGATGTGCCCAAATTTTTGTGGCTAAAACATTTCAACAATAGTTATTTAAATCATTGTCCCACTTTTTCTTTTTTTATCAGTTTATAGCTTGCTTGAAATGGTGCATCATATATAAAAGAAAAGTTCAAACTGATAGATATAAGGAACTCTTTAAAAGCTTCACCTTGGATTTGTAAATTACTGTAATTTAGGGTATTTGTTCTAATCACGATATATGCATACCTTTGTGTTATAACAGTATTTACATGTATATATGCAATGTGCTGCGATCTTTCGTTTGTCAAAATGGAATTATTGTAGATGAAAACTGTGCTTCCCTTTTCCGATTGTTTTCTGAAAATACAAACATACAATATGCATTGGAGTTTAATTAAAACCCATATTTGACGAATGGATTATTCCATCATTATCATTTGGGTGAGTCCAGTGTCAATTTTAGGGGCGTTAGGAGTGAATTTGACTATCTATTCCATTTTTCGATGAAATTCCTTTAAGCAAACAGGATAGCCTCAGATGGGACGCCGCGTTCTGCGGCGTCACATCTGGGGCTATACTGTTTGCCTATGTCCCACAAAAAGGACACCAGGCTTAAATGAGTTAAGAGTTTAGTTTGTAGTATAAAAGTTGAGGTTATGAGATTAAAAATCAAATGTGCATTAAGGTATCTGGTGTATTTTAAATGTAATATAAATGTAATATAATATACATGTATGTAGTTTGTTTTACTAGGCTGACAGGATATAACCGCTTAAATGTGTTTTGATATTAAGTATGTTAATGTATTGGGCATTTTTTATGATTCCGTTTTTACCCGTGTGTGCAACTGAAGGTTACAGTCACGTGCATCTGCTTCCAATATTGGATAAAGAAAAACTAGAAACTGAGCGACCGTGAAGAATAATAAGCATGTGCTATGAAACTTTGCACAGACTATTCGGCATGTCCTTTGCTCACGCATATAATAAAACGGATTTTCTCGTGAACCAGCTCATACTTAATGCATCAGCTGCTGGTGTGTGTTTCATTAAGTAGTGTAATTTTAGCATGAATATTGAACATTAAAATAAGCTGTGAATCCAACATGTGATGTGAATTACTACAGAATTTGGAGAATTTAATGTACGTGTGTATAGAATGTAAGCCTATTGTATACGGAGTGCATCAACCTTTTTCCTGCAAAGTTTTACGGAGACACATGTGGTTCCATTCGTAAACGAGTACAGTACCAACTACTTACATTTTCTTCTTGAATGGATTGTTCGAGTATATCAGAGAAGTACGTTGTTAGAATATGTACAATGAAGTACATAACAGTATTTGCAAAAGGATGTTGAACTTTAAGAACTATGCAAAATATTACGTGTCAAGCATATGTCGAGACTTCTACATTATATAAAAGGATACAACTTTTAGCCGGGTGGGTATATGGGACCCGCCCATTTGGACCTAAAGAAATAGACGGGCTACTTGTGCCTCCGGGCAAAGCTTCTACGCTACTGACTGACCATCTGCTAACTGGTTAACCGCTCAGGTCTTAGCCTGCCAAGGAAATGTGGTTCAAGTCAAACCATCTATACTTACAAGCCTTATTGGTTTAGTTGATGGTTATATTTGAAGTACTTTTTGGATGACATGGTGTCCCGAGTTTGGGTATAAGTTTCATAAAATGGAGGCAACGTCCCTACATGACCATAGCTGTTGACAGGGACATTAAGCATCATTTTTTGCCACTCTGTGTCATTTTTAAACAGAAGTAAAGCTTTCTTTTTGATGCATACGCTTCATTTTTTCAGTTTGTGTCACAGAAGAATGAAGCATAAGAACCGGCTGGTGACGGCGGTGATTGTCATACTAACCATCTCCGTGCTGTATATCATTACCATGGAAACCGGCGGTCTGTTGGAAACCAGCCACGAAGACTCTGCAGCGCCGCACCAACCCGCCAGACGGTTCGGTTACCTCCAGGATAAAGTACAAGAATTTATTGGAATACGTCGACCGGGTCCGTTCCGACCAGACCCCCGTTTACAAGATGAGAAAGATATTCGTGATAGATTAAAAGCAGATAAGATATATAACACGATAATAAAGGACACGATAGAAGATACCGCGAAGAAAACGGAGTCTGAACAGGCTTTTGAGAGAGAAATACTGTCGAAATTCCGACGGGTTGACGACAACCGAAAATTCCCCGAAGTGAACGGCCGGACTGTGATGTCAGATGATAAAGTTGACAGGTCAGTATTTCTGCGTTTAATGTGACTTGTTTATGTATTGACTGGTGGAGTTGTAGTTTTACGGACTTCGATTATTTCATACAATTTTGAACACGGCCTTTTATCCTTTTGCCTGAATACTTATGTCACATGGTGGCAACTTTTCTTGGTGACACAGCAGTGATATAATTGATCATTGGCATTAATGTATAATATACACCGTTCAAAGTAAGCAATTACAAGAACTGATCCTGTACTACAAATTAAAGAAGGGGTAAACAAAATATCAACTGATTTATTTCATTCAGAACATTAATGTACATGTTGGGTTGACTCTGGTATTAAAACATACGTGTGCGTATAATACGGTTTTAGTTTAGAAGCATTAGTGGTACAGTGGTTATTACACTCGCCTTGTAAACCAGGAGTCGCAGGTTCGATCGTGGGATACTATAGTCTGTCGATGCGACTTCAAACCAAGGGCCCGTCTCCATATGACTTTAGCTGTTGGTTTGTCGTTAATCCCGAAATCAACCGAACTTGTTTTTTTTTTTTCCATTTGAAAACACTTGTGGAACCGTCTACACTACTGTAAGCCAACCTCAATATATTACCAGATTGTTAGAAACTCTTGAAGCTGAGGCGGACGGGAACTTTAAAATCCGAGACCTAAAGACCCTGAAGTTTCACCAGCTGGCAACATTCCTTGGAAAAGCCACCAGAGACAAAGCTGAAAGACTGGAAGCGTACAGGGGGTCGGGGTCAGAGATGTAAGTCATCCGCATCTATGTATCATCAGGAAAACATGTCCACGAAAGGTATACCCCCTTAAACCCCACTTTTATATAGTAAAACTGGGGTTTAAAGGCGTATACCTATTTTTCTTATTTTTGCTCAATAACATAGATTGTGGGTACTCGTTAGAACCACCTCACCGAGGCGGTTCTAACGAGTACACACAATCTATGTTTTGGAGCAAAAATTAGAAAATTAGGTATACCCCTGCAACCCCCACTTTTTCTATATAGAAGTGGGGTACAAGGAGATATGCTTTTCATAGACATGTTTTCCTGATGCTATGTATAATGTGTCTCACCATTGTGAGCAACCTGACCAAACTTCTGATTTTAGCTCACCTGAGCCGAAGGCTCACAAGGTGAGCTTATAGTATAGTAGTCGAGCCGGCGTCCGTCCGTGCGTGCGTCCGTCCATGCGTGCGTCCGTCCACATTTTCAAACTTGAATATCTCTAAGACAACAAAGCCAATCGTGACAAAATTTTATCCAAAGCATCATTGAGGAACGGAAAATGTTGTGTTATGTTTTGATCCAGGTTGGATCAGAACTCTGGTTTCCATGGCAACAGATAGCTCCCATAGACTTACAATGGGAAAAACATATAACAATCTTCTCCTCTGAAACCACAAGGCCAAGAGCTTTCATATTTTGTGTGTTGCAATGTCTAGTGGTCCTCTTCATAAATCCTGCCAACTGTGCCCCTGGGGTCCATACGGGCCCCGCCCCGGGGGCGTCAAGGGTAATATATATATATAAAAAAATCTTCTTCTCTGAAACCACAAGGCCCAGAACTTTCATATTTTGTGTGTAGCAGTGTATAGTTGTCCTCTTTGTAAATCCTGCCAACCATGGCCCTGGGGTAAAAAATGACCCCGCCCCGGGGGTTATTAGCTCCCATAGACTTGCAATGGGAAAAACATAAAAAAAATCTTCTTCTCTGAAACCACAAGGCCCAGAGCATTCATATTTTGTGTGTAGCAATGTATAGTGGTCCTCTTTAATATAAATCCTGCCAAGTGTGCCCATGGGGTCTATACGGGCCCCGCTCGGGGGCGTCATGGGTAAAACATAAAAACAAATCTTCTTCTCCGAAACCATAAGGCGCAGAGCTTTGATATTTTGTGTGTAGCAATGTATAGTGGTCCTCTATATAAATCCTGCCAACAGTACCCCTGGGGTCCATACGGGCCCCGCCCGGGGGCGTCATGGGAAAAACATCAAAAAATCTTCTCCGAAACCACAAGACCCAAGCTTGCATATTTTGTGTGTAGCAATGTATAGTGGTCCTCTTTATAAACCCTGCCAACCATGCCCCTGGGGTCCATACGGGCCCCGCCCCGGGGCTGTCATGGGAAAAACATATAAAAATCTACTTCTCTGAAACCGCAAGGCCCAGAGCTTCCATATTTTGTTTGTAGCAATGTATAGTGGACCTCTTTATAAATCCTGTCAACCGTGCCCCTGGGGTCCATACGGGCCCTGTCCCGGGGGTGTCATGGGAAAAACATAACAAAATCCTCTTCTCCGAAGCCACAAGGCCCAGAGCTTTCATATTTTGTTTGTAGCAATGTATAGTGGTCCTCTTTATAAATCCTGCCAACCGTGCCCCTGGGGTCCATACGGGCCCCGCCCCGGAGGCGTCATGGGAAAAACATAAAAAAAGATCTTCTTCTCCGAAACCATATGGCCCAAGGCTTTCATATGTTGTGTCGACCAATGTATAATACTCTTCTTTATAAATGCTGCCCTGGGGTCCATACAGGCCCCGCCCCAGGCATGTCATTATCTACCATAGACTTATAATGGAAATATATGAAAAACTCTTCTTTGCAACAGCATGACACAAAGTTTGTATTTGAAATACAACAATGGCATGTGGAGCTCTACATAAATCCTGCCAATCATGCCCCTGGGATCAAATATGGACCCACCCCGGGGGTCATTATAGGACCCTGACCTTGTGAGATGATTATTTTCAAGTGAACCAAAATGGCAGAAAAGAGGATACACAATCCAGACACTAGCTATTCTGCTGATGTAAGTTGGGTTTCAAGGTCACTTGACCAAGATGGCCACCATATCCATATGTGGTAAAAACCCCAATTACTTTGTCCAGTGACTGTACTTGTTAACTCTCAGGTGAGCGATCGTTGCCTTTGGGCTACTTGTTTTTCTGGTCTAGTGACGGGGTGAAATAGCTTACTCCTAGCCCATCGGGTAAACATGTCCATGAAATGTATTCCCACTTAAACCCCATTTCTATATAGAAAAAGGCATAACTAATTTTCTTAATCCAAAACATACAATGTAGGCACTCGTTACAACCGCCTCATTGTATGTTTTGAGCGAAATTTTAAAGAAAAAATATTTTTCTTCGATTAAATTTTCAATTTTTGCTTCTGAAATAAAAGTCTCTGTAGAGCTATATTGATTTCGTAATGCTAATACATTTCCTTGAATTTTTAATGAGTATGGATCATCGACCGCTTTGCTTGAGATGCTTTATCAAACTATGCAGCCATGATGTGAAATATCTGATTAACATGCTTTCCTATCATAGTGTAAATTTGGAAAAATGTATGTCATTCATACATGCATTGTCGTTTGTTCCTTATTATTTTCAAAGTGTTTTTTTAAAGACCATGCAAAACGCTCATGTTCTGAACTGTAAAATCAGGTACATGTATATGCATATGTCCGAAGGAAATGGCTTGAGGGAATGATATTGTATGTGTTAATGTAAGTTGTAATTTGAATAAATGCGTTTACACCAAAATATCAAAGTGCATTTAATTGTTGTTGAACGATTAGCGCGGGTTTGCCAATTTTAATCATGAAGTTAAATAACATGTCAACATGTTCAAATGCCGCATTTGTTTTGTGGAGAGCAAGGTTGCTTAGTGGTCATCACGAGAAACATGTCCGTGTAATGTATACCCCCTTAAAACCCACTTTTCTATAGCAAAACTGGGGTATGCAGGGCAGGAGCATATAATCTTCTCACGGAGCAGTGAGATATTATAGGCTCCTGGCAGGGGTATACCTATTTTTCTTATTTTTGTTCCAAAACATAGATTGTGGCTACTCGTTAGAACCGCCTCGGCGAGGCGGTTCTAACGTGTACCCACAATCAATGTTTTGAGAAAAAATAAGAAAAATATCAAAAATTTTCTACTGAAAATTTTCATTTTTTACAACTTAAAAAATCTCTGTATTTTGCATGGGCGTGTTTTCGTTATGCGAGAGTTCCTTAGTTCAAACCCTGCTTGGCTGCATTGTTCTGTCCTTGAACAAGACACATTTACTAGAGCGAGACATAGTTACTACCGATTAATACCTCCGACCGACATGAATAAAATGTTTACTGGGACGTTAAATCTAAATACCAAACAAAAACGAATACTTGTTCTGTAGAACTGAAGATCTACCAAACTGGGAACGTTTCTATATGGGTATTCGACGGTATTCCATGTACGACCCGTCCGATCCTGCTATAAACGGACTTCTAGAAGACATGAAAAGACTGCGCTTCGATTCTGTAGGTAGGTCTGTAGATAATTTGGACAGTAAAACGCATTTCTTGTTGTTTGTCTTGTTAGCTCATCTGAGCTGAAGACTCATGGGGAGCAAATAGGATGGTACTCGAGCCGGCGTCCGTCCGTCTGTCCATGTGTCCGCATTTTCAAAGATCTCTGAAACCGCTTGGCCAATCAAAGCCAAATTTTACATGAAGCATCTAAAGTAAGTGGACACCCATGCCGTGTATATACATAATCCAGTCAAAGGATTGACCATGGAATTAACCATAAATACATATATTAAACGTTGAAAGTAACATAATTCTAGTTCATCATGAAAATTACCAAAACAGGGTGATGTAAGACTTTTGATTTTCAGTATACTGATTTCAGTGTCTGATTGTGTTTTCAGAGATGATGGAAAAGGGGACCGAACTCAAGCTGCTGATAAACTTTCCCGATGACGGGAGAGCAGTTTTCAAACCCATGAGGTAGGTTCGAAACTAAGTATATGTCATTCAAATTCAAATGGTGCCTAATTGCTGATCCGTACCGACATGACTGACTTACATGTAACAAGAAAGTAAATATAACCACATATGCGTGAAAACTGTAGTTGATGAGTAAGCAAAGAAGCACCTCGGCCAGAACATTGGTATAATGTGGCCATTAGTCTTTGATATGTTCGGACTTGGTTGCCCTGCGCCTCTTACTGCCTGTAATTTTCCGTCTTTTTTTTTCGAAATCAATGTCAGCACGAACACGTCTTTCCGTTAGTTTCGTGTACTGTGCATACATTGTACGTCCCTTGATTTGCTCTTCACTGCAATTATTTCATTAAATCTTATTGAGTTTTTGGAGTAAACTGGTAAAACTATCATGTTTTCTGATTCCATAAAAAGTGTTCATTGACAGTTGAGCCACCTCGTGAGAAAACCAACAATCTGCATATGCAAAAACAAAGACGCAGATTAGCTTTGCGGTATTAAACCGCGAAGCTGATCAGCGCCTTTGTTTTTGCTACACGGATAGTATACTTCCTCTTCTTCTTAAATTCAAAATTTCAAGCTTCTAGCTGTCTTCTGTGGCTGAACAGCCCGGTTTGTGTCGGACCTGTTCGAAAACCGCATTGTTTGTTTTCCCACGAGGCGGCTCAGTTGTAATGGAATGAAAGTACATTTTAATGTGTTTACATTACAGATGGGGAAGGGATTATGAAGTATTACCAAACCATTACTATTTCAACGACTTTGAAAGACATCACTCGGAAATAGCTTCTTTTCATCTTGATAGGTGAGCTCACGTACATCTTAAACACAATACAAACTGTTGTTGCAATGTCACATTGGTCTGAATCAAGTCAACACATTACGAAAACGTGCCCATGTTATATACAGATTTTTCCTAACTTGTAAAAATTGAAACTTTTCATTAGAAAAAAGTTGGATATTTTTACATTTTAGCTCAAAACATAGATCGTGGGTCCACTTTTTGAACCTCCGAGGACGTTAAGGTTAAGAGGGGCCGTCACACAAAATTGTAATTAAATGTATTAAAGCAGTTGCATCATTGGTTGTTTTCAGAGTACTTGGTTTCTACAGGGTGCCCCCAGTGACAGGACGTTTGGTCAACATGACGTCAGAGATCTTTATGTTAGCAGAGAAAGCTCTCAAGAAAACTTTTTATGTATCACCAGGTAAGATCACTCGGTCCTTCGCCATTTGCCGTTTTATTTAGAGAATTCAGTAGTGCGCTTGATGGTCTTAACCTTATATGGCTTTCTGAAGTAAGGCTTAGATGATCTAAATCAGCACCCTGCAAGCTACATTAAGCTACATTAAGACCAAACAGGATTTATCATTACTTGTATGACTTTGCAAGCTGGCACAAAACCACACTGGTAAACGTAAACGCAGTGGCTAAGGCACGAACGTATTGGCTAAGGCAATTTCAACGCTATGGCTAAGAAAGAAAATGGCGGACAATGATACACATGTGCAGGTTTGTTGTTGTTTTACACTTTCATTTTCCGGTTATCAATGATGACAGCTACAGGCTTGGCGGCGCGGGACCCACAAATGAGTCACAAACCTACGTTCGATGGTCAGACGTCGCCAGCTGCAGCCAGCAAAAGTGTAACCTCGACAAAGTGGAGACAATGAACCACGAAATCTCATGATTTTTCACGAAATACTGTTTTTCTATGATATCGTACGCTGTCTTGTAGTTTATACACATGCAAATGATAAATCGGACGCATTTGAGCACGATTCGTGAAAAAAATGAAATTGAAGGAGCCTCAGCGTGTCACAATACTTGAAGTTTCATTACAACGCTACTGGCTAAGGAACTGGAAACAACGTAGTGGCTAAGACCCCAGAGTTTCTCGGTGGGGAAAATGTTATAGTATGGTAGTAAGACTCGTAAGTGTCTTTCTCAAAGTAGGTTTTGAGGTCTAAATTATTGTTCAAACATGGTCTCGAGCTGCGTTAAACCATTTGAAGTTCGTTTGAGGTTACCTAAATTTTGTCGCTAAAATTTTGAAAATCGGTCCACAAATAAAAGTTTTATGACCAAAAGTAGCTTTGAATAGGGTATTTTTCCATTGTAAAATGGGTGCAAGAACATTCCTAAAACAAGGATAAAAGTAATAATTTTTCATTTAAATGCTGCAAATCAATGCCAAACGGTAAACTATGCCTGATAGAGGGCACAACACTTCAACAAAAACTCTAAATCTGCTAGATACATATATCCAATTTAAAGAAATTGTACTATCTACCTTGTACGTGCAAAAAACCCTATTCAAAATTATTATTATTATTTTTTGATTCAGTTTTACGTCCCTTTCAAGCTTTTTCACTCATATCGAGACGAATCAATCGGTAGGTGGGGCGAAAACCGGAGTACCCGGGGAAAAACCACCTGACACACCCGCAAGCAGAACATGGCTTGTCTCACATATGAATTCGTGCCCCGTGCGAGGCGCGAACCCACATCGGTGAGATGATCGAATGATCAAGAGCACTGAAGTCAGCGACCTTAACCACTCGGCCACGGGGATATTTTTTTTTATTTTTGAACCGATTTGCAGTTTTGGCCGTTTTGGGGACTCTTGTATTGTAAAAGGATGACGACCAAATACTTTTCTTCTGGTGTTTCAGAACAATGGGGTATTGAAAAAGGTGAGTTCCAAAGGATGGTGTAAGAAGAGTATCTATAAAACATTGGTAAACATCTTATATAGTTTACTTAAAATCATTTTAATTATAGTTGAGGTCCCAGGGGGGGGGGGGATACCATGACATTTTCTGTGTACATAGGCTCGGTCTATTTTCTTTTCATTTTCTTTTTTTGAGGGTTGGGATCAAAATTTGAATGTCAATATTTTGGGGGAGTTTTCTGTAAAAATCGGTTTTTCTTTTTTGGTCAGGGAGATTTTTGGAGATGTTTTGGGGGTCTCATAAAACATCGTATATGTTTTGGGTGTTTAATGTCGAAAAAGGGACTATTCTTAATGCGTTTTGGCAATTTTTGATATTTTTATATTTTTCGGGGGGGGGGGGGGGTAATCTCAAACGAACTTCAAATGGTTTAACGCAGCTCTAGACCATGTTTGAACAATAATTTAGACCTCAAAACCTACTTTGAGAAAGACACTTACGAGTCTTACTACCATACTATAACATTTTCCCCACCGAGAAACTCTGGGGTCTTAGCCACTACGTTGTTTAGAGTTCCTTAGCCAGTAGCGTTGTAATGAAACTTCAAGTATTGTGACACGCTGAGGCTCCTTCAATTTCATTTTTTTACGAATCGTGCTCAAATGCGTCCGATTTATCATTTGCATGTGTATAAACTACAAGACAGCGTACGATATCATAGAAAAACAGTATTTCGTGAAAAATCATGAGATTTCGTGGTTCATTGTCTCCACTTTGTCGAGGTTACACTTTTACTGGCTGCAGCTGGCGACATCTGACCATCGAACGTAGGTTTGTGACTCATTTGTGGGTCCCGCGCCGCCAAGCCAGTAGCTGTCATCATTGATAATCGGAAAATGAAAGTGTAAAACAACAACAAACCTGCACATGTGTATCATTGTCCGCCATTTTCTTTCTTAGCCATAGCGTTGAAATTGCCTTAGCCAATACGTTCGTGCCTTAGCCACTGCGTTTACGTTTACCAGTGTGAAAACGCTTCTAGTATGAAATTTGTCACAGGCAAAGAATATTCAGTTTCACATTTAGCGTTTACCTTTGAATTGGACCCAACTAGTTAGTTTGTGTTTTCAAATGTAGATGTTTCGTACATCCAAAACAGTACTATAATGTGATGCTAGATCCAATCATTACGAAAACATGTCCATGTAATATACAGAGATTTTTAAAGTTGTAAAAAAAAAATGAAAATTTTCAGTAGAAAAATTTCAATATTTTTCTTATTTCTGCTCAAAACATGGATTGTTGCTACACGTTAGAACCGCCTAACCGTTCTAACGAGTACCCACAATCTATGTTTTGAAGCAAAAATAAGAAAAATAGGTATACCCCTGCATACCCCAGTTTTGCCGTATACCCCAGTATATAATAGTGGGGTTTAAGGGGGTGGACAGAAGACGAACTGATACGTTAAATGGTTCCTCATTATAAAGTTCACTAATTGGACGTTACGTGATGTGCGCAACGTTAGCGTAACTTTAGATAACGTTTAGGGTTGCTAGGAGCTGAAGTTTCGCCATTGCTAACAGTTAGAAGTTTGTCATTAAAGTTGAATAATTGAAAGCTGAATCGTTTTATTTCCATAATCGGGGAAATCGTAGAAACATCTGGTAGCAGAGCGAGGTTTATCTGAAATTTGAATCATGCAAATAATAATTTGGAATGGCATCGGCAAACCTTGGAAACTTTGATTACCGCCAGAACTCAATCGACGTCGCCGTGCAGGAAGCTGGATTAAGAATAGATGTGGCAAAAGCGAAAGCCAACTTTTGCAGATCACGTCATGCTTTGTTATTGATGACAAAATTTCAGAACTTGCAAAGTAGCGGAGGGTTTTGTGATGCCTGCTTCAGTATTAATACATGTATGGAAAACGCAATAGAAGTTCTATCAATGTGCGCATCATTTTATATTGAACATAAGATGCTACAAAATGGAAACTCTATGGTTCGTGAGATGGAACAATTAGAGACAGATTTCTATGCAGCATATGAGACTGCTTGGGCATATCTAGACTCTCAGAATACACGTACCTCAAATCAAGTATCAGACAAGGTAGGAACTTTAGATAAAATCAAAACCTGTGAATCGATCCGAATTAAAGAACATAGTCCGTCACCAAATCTTACTAGCAAGACACTGCAAACGGAAAGTCATACAAATTCAAAACCGGGCTACGGACTCGCGGAGCATAACACAACAATACAATATGATGCAGAAGAACAGAATCGATCACAAAACAACGAAAACAGAGAAAACCCAAATCAAAACATAGCAGAAAGCTGTACAACCCCTAGCATTGGACAAGACCTGTGGACACAACTTGAACGTGTAAAGATCCCTACATTTTTCGGAGACAAGAGACATTATCCGACCTGGAAGGCTGCGTTTATGGGGTGTACGAGGGGAAAGCAAAAAGTTCGTGGACTTTGTCAATAAAATCAAAAGTACATATTCGATTTCTCTGAAATTACCGTATGTTTGCGATCAATTTAATACAAACAAGCATAGAAAGTTTCAGACAAATCGCCTGATAAACATCGTTTCTATGGCAATTTGTTTGATGCGTGTAAGCGCTACCCGGAGCACGCCAAGACGTTAACGTCATTTGCCAACGGGTTTTCTGTATACGCTGGCCGAGTCAAAAGTTCCTATAAAAACATTATTTCTCATTCGACTTCAAGCAAATTTTCATATATTAATTCCTCATCCATGAAGGATTACAGTAGAAAGTTTAAGGCAAATCGCTAGAAAAATTTAGTTTTTATGATAATTTCTACGACAGACGCTAGGATTATACGGGGAATGCCATGACGTTAAACTTGTTCGTGTAGATTTTTGTGCTTGCTTGTTGTTTTTAACAGCTATTTCGTTGTGACTAACACTTTGCACATCATTGAACACTGTTGTATGCTTCAGTTCTGATGTGTCTCTAGCTGTTTGTAACAAATCAGACCTTTCTGTAGGTTTTATTTGGAAGTCTCGCACAAATTTTATCGATGTGCAAGTTTCCGCCATTTACCAGTAACGTCATTTTTACTGAATTTTTGCTTAGACTTGTCTTTCAAAAAGTGTCGCTGTAGCGTTGTCTTTCGAATGCGGGAACTGCAATTTCACATTTCAAGCCGAATTACATCATTATCAATATTTCCATAATTTAAGGAGATTTAGAAATGACATTTTTTAAAATATTTTTATATTTATAAACACGTAAACAGAGATTTTACGGCGTGCTCCGGGGTAGCAAACCCCACGTGTTTGTCGATGTAATTTGACCAATCAAAAATAAGAGTCGACAAATAACATTTTACATGAATGTCGACAATAGACCATTATTACACTTGTGAAAATACGAAAACAATCGGGCGTCAATTATAAAAGTTATTAAGAAAGTCCACGAACTTTCTGCTTTCCCCTCGTATAGATAACGCACCAGTTACACCAGAATATAAAATGCTACAGTTACGGCAGTATGTTTCCGGAGAAGCATTGGAAGCTATCGAAAATTTAGGACATTCGTCATTCGCATACAAGGCCGCCAAAGATCGTTTGGAGAGAAAGTATGGGGGCAAGCGACGTCGGATAGCCATTTTTCTTGAAGACTTGGAGCGGTTCCAACAGATACCACCCGACAACGCCGTGGAGCTAGAAAGATTTGCAGATTTGTTAGACTTAACAGTAATTAATCTCAAAGAAGCAGGTGAGGATCAAGACTTCGGAGATGGTTCCCTGTACATACAACTGCAACGAAAACTGCCACAGTCCCTGCTGGCGAGATACCACCGTCGGCTCTTCGAACACAACGTGGTGGCATCGGTGATTGCATTAAAAACGTGGGTAAACGAAGAATCACGTTTTCAGACGATCGCTGCCGAGACAGTTAATGGATTGACCAGCCAAACCGATAATATCGAGTCAACACCACCAACACGAAACACAGACCACAGGACATTCTTCATCAACGAGAGAACATGTCATCCCCAACAGAAACAGTCATGCCAAATATGTAAAGAACAGCACAGGATTTGGGAATACGTTTATGCAAAACGACATATCGAAACGATGGAATATAGCAAGAAAATTCAAACTTTGCTATCGTTGCTTAGCAGAAGGTCACCAGGGTAAGGCATGCCGTAAAACTAGACGATGTGGAATAGATAGCTGTCATCAAGTGCATCATAGACTTCTTCATATAGTAAGAACCGGTGGGCCAGCAGTTTCGGAACAAATGTCAAATACCGAACAAAAGTTAAAACTATACACAAAAAAGCCGCAAGATAGTCAAGAACCAGAATCTGCTTGCTCAGAATTCACTTTCGGCATGGAGGGGAACAGGTTCACAGAACAAGAAAATTACTTTGCACACGCATATTTTGCTGGTAGTCAAATGAAAATCGACAACATGAATGACTGTTCCAGTGTGAATAAATCGAAGGAAACTGTAGGATTGATAGAAAACGAGAGACCAGGCAACACTACCGATGAACGAGTAATATCATCTAATACCGGGGAACAACTTAGATGTCAAGCAGTGAATTCGTATTCTACGAACGACCCCATACCGAACAGGCGTACGTTTTCACGGAGGGGAACTAATGCCGTTTACTCATCAGATATATTTTCCAGCGGTCGCAACATGGGTGTGCGACCAGTCAATAGCCGAAAGGACTATCACGAAGGAAAGGTAGAAAGATTCGCTTAGAAATGATTTGCACGGACTTTTAATCTTTACCATCGACAATGGTTAATTTTAGTTAAATGATACAGCAGTTTATTTGCTCATTCTTACGATTATAGACATTAGTTTTGTTGATTATCATCCAGTTATACAATCTTTTTTATGATTTGAATCGTATAAAATGCAATGCAAAGTGTCACAGAAGCGGTATAGCATCATTAAGCTATGGTCAAAATGATAAATGTTTTGAGGAGGGGAAAATGGACAGAAGACGAACTGATACGTTAAATGGTTCCTCATTATAAAGTTCACTAATTGGACGTTACGTGATGTGCGCAACGTTAGCGTAACTTTAGATAACGTTTAGGGTTGCTAGGAGCTGAAGTTTCGCCATTGCTAACAGTTAGAAGTTTGTCATTAAAGTTGAATAATTGAAAGCTGAATCGTTCTATTTCCATAATCGGGGAAATCGTAGAAACAGGGGGTATTCATTACACGGACATGTTTTCGTGATGATAATGTTGGACTGGGTAGACAAAGAGCTTCATAATGTTATGTACTCACCCAGTTTAACAAGTCTCTCTTCAGCTTACGAGAGAACCACTCTTTCATTTTCAGCGGGAAATCTATGCTTCTACGGTGACTGTACGTATTACTGTGATAGCCGACACTCGTTCTGTGGTAACGCTGATATAATTGAGGGATCTCTTATGACGTTTTTACCGCCCGACAGTATAGCGGAGAGAAAACGTTGGAAAAGCCCTTGGCGAAGGTTAGATAACATTTTATTACGTATTTGTAATTTTACCAGTATAGTTATCACTGTGATAGTCGTCACTCGTGGAGGGATCATTAATGGCGTTTCTACCGCCGAACAGTATAGCGGAGAGAAAACGCTGGAAAAGTCTTTGGAGCCGCCATTTTATCACATGGAAACATTTACACTGAAACAATTACGAATAACAACGTGCATTTTTCCAATTTAAATGAGTTTGATTGCCAATCTTCCAAAGGGGTTGGGCTGCAAGTACTGTCAACACTAATTACAGCCCGCTCTCTCCTTGCAATTTACACGGACTAACGATCAACGTCTGCTGTGGTGTTTCCACCACAGACTAGAAAAAACGTGCAACAATGTGAGTAACTCTGTTAATTAAAGGGGAAGGCAAGGTTGAAATACAATGTATCTTAAATGAAAGAACTCGCCTTGCTTAACAATATGGCACAAGTTTTAATAAAATCGGATGCGAAATAAGAAAGTTATGTTGGTTTGAATATTCATCAATGTTTGTTTATGGAGGCGGCCATCTTGGATATTCATGAGGCTTTATGACGTCATAAAGCCCTAATTAAATATGCATAATTAATATATATAAAACACTATTGATATTTTTCTGTTAATGTTTGTTTGAATGTTTTCTACTATTGATTTACTATCACTTCTAGCCATATTTCACCATGTAAGTTTTGAAATATGAATTTTACTCAAAGTTTAAGATTTTACAGTTTTCTAATTAAATATTCAAAACGGCCACCAAATGTCACTTCGTTCCAAAATTTCAAAAGTCAATATCTCACTTATTCCTTGACCGATCTGAACAAAATTTTCGCCAAAATGTTTGCTTTGACCAGTTCTTTAGTTTAAAAGGTATTGTTGTTGAATATTGAGGTAAAGTAGGCAATGATCAGGAAATGTCGCAATCAGAAAGAATTTCCCACACCAAAATGCGAGATGGGAAAAAACTAAATTGAAAATTAGGTACTTATACAGAGAAGCGATTCTCCAATACAATACGAGGTCACTCAGTTACCCGAACTAAATATGTAACTAAAAATATGAAAAGGTGCATATGGTTCAAACAGCAAAAAAAATTCGACTCCAAAACAAAACAAAACAACAACAACAACAACAACAACAAAAAAAAAAGAAAAAAAAAAAAAAAAAAAAAAGAACCCAATCATTTTGCTTTACCGATGTCGCCCTACTGCCAAAGTATGGTCGGACTCACCACCTTACAAAATTCATAGTTTATTACATCTTTGAATATTTACATCCATACTGATATGGCTCTTTTTGAAATTTGTATAGTTTCTCAGAACAAAAAAATCCTACTCTTTTTTTTTTTTTTTATCGTACTGTAGTACAAGCATCACGAAGCTTTGTGTTGCCACATTAAACAATAAAGAAATCTTCTGTTCTGCTCTGACCAGACACTTTTACAGCAATCTATCTGCGTTACGGTATATTTGCAACCATTTTGCAATATTGCAACAAAATGAAGTTAAAATAGATTTGCTCTACTAACGTCTATATGAATGCGATTTTAATGAGCCAGTTTGATTAAACTTTTAAAACTCATTTAAATTAATTTCAATTTGCTTCATAATTGCTTTTAGGTATTAAAATATTATCACGTGCGTGAGAAAACCAACAATTTGGGTGCAGACCAGGTCCGACACAAACCGGGCTGTACAATCACAGAAGATGGTTAGAGGCTGGAAATTTCGGATTTAGAAAGTAAAGGAATTGTACTATCCGTGTAGCGAAAACAAAGGCTCTGATCAGCTTCGCAGTTACTGCAAAGCCGATCTGCGCCTTTGTTTTCGCATAGGCAAAACTCCGGTTTTCCCACGATGCGTTTCATATGATCTTCGGAAACCATATGCATACAGATTTAAGATTTAATGTCTGATTCAGTAATGTATTGTGTAATGTCAAAAGAGCATGCATGGCACTTGCAGTTGACGACTAGTGAAAATATTGCAATTCTTGACAAAAAATCGCCACACAATACTTTACAAATAACATGTACTTGGCGAAACTGACAGCAAACACGGGCTTTGTCATGTGTAATAAATAGCAGGTGGGTTTAAAAGGCTGATATTTTCTTCATCTTATTTTTTTTTTTTTTTTTTTTTTTTTTTTTTATTCAGTTTTACGTCCCTTTCAAGCTTTTTCACTCATATCGAGACGAATCAATCGGTAGGTGGGGCGAAAACCGGAGTACCCGGGGAAAAACCACCTGACACACCCGCAAGCAGAACATGGCTTGTCTCACTTCTTCATCTTATGTCTAGATTCGAGGTACAAAAACAGTTACACAAACTTTGCACGCGGTTCAAATGGAAAACGTCACTGTAGTTTGATTGAGAAAAACGTCAAAGAAATCACAATAAGAATCTGTATTAGATCATCAGGAAAACATGTCCGTGCAATGAATAAACCCTTAATCCCCACTTTTATATAGTAAAACTGGGGTATGCAGGGGTATACCTATTTTTCTTATTTTTGCTCCAAAACATAGATTGTGGGTACTCGTTAGAACCGCCTCAGTGAGGCGGTTCTAACGTGTACCCACAATCTATGTTTTGACCAAAAATAAGAAAAATATCAAAAGTTTTCCTCTGAAAATTATCGATTTTTGACCTTAAAAAATTACTGTATATCATATGGGCATGTTTTCGTAATGTGTGCAACAATCATGACAATCACCTTTAGATTCTAAAAGATAATCCAAAACATCTGTTTCTGTTGATGATAAAATCGAATACTTCTTATCTGTTTCAAAGAGTTCATGTGTATAAGAATGTTCACAAAATGTACGTGTTTCTTACAAGCTATGTTTTGAAGAAAACAAAAGAGAGAAAAAAAGAGGCAAAAAGAGGGAAAAAACCGGTGAGAAGTCTTTGCATGAACGATGAAGAAAAACGGCTTTTAGTTATTTTCGGTTCGAAATTTTCATACATTTTACTTAAAATATAGATTGTAGGCACTCGGTAGAACAGTGTTTGAAACAAAAATAAGAAAGTTAAATATCTCTTAACACACCAATTTCATTACATAAAATTAAACCGCCTCATGGGAAAACCAACAATCTGCATATGCGAAAACAAAGACGCAGATCAGCTTCTTCTACTTAAATCCGAAATTTCAAGCTTCTGGCTCCTTTCTGTGTTTGTACAGGCCGATTTGTGTCGGACCTGTTCGGAAACCACATTGTTGGTTTTCCCACGATGTGGCTGAAATGTTGTGCATTTCACAAACTCCTTCACCCAGGTTATGTTTCTTTATCTTTCCTCACAGGTCGTACAGTAAGTTCAGGAAAGCAGAGTGGGAGACCAATGAAAATTATTGTCAAGGGGTGAGGTCAAAAAGTCCCTATCGTGACAATTCCGGGAAGCTGCTACTAGATATCGTCGACATGCATATATTTGATTTTATAACAGGTAAATAAATTTATTAAAAATGATACGCTAGCCTATTTGATACGCAGGGCTTCTTCTTGAGAGGCCTTGGTTTAAATGAAGTGTTCCACACTGGCGCAAGGCTGTCTGCTTGAGCACTACTCCTTCTGCTGACCTCACAGTATGAAATGACTCCGTAAGCGGTGGTTCTATATTAACAGGACTGAACAATTGCCCTTGACGTTAAACCACACCATTACGAAAACACGTCCATTTAATATACAGATTTTTCTATAAGTTATAAAAATTGAAAATTTTTAGTAGAAGTTTTTGGCTATTGATCTTATTTTTGCTCAAAACATAGATTGTGGGTTCAAATCAGAGCCGCATTGTCGAGGTGGTTCTAACGAGTACACACAATCTCTGTTTTGGATCAAAATAAAAAATAGGTATAGCACTGTAAAGCGAATGTAGGACATGTTCCCCCCCGGACTTTTGCCCCCGGCCCAAATATGGCATGTAATGACATTTGCCCCCTAACTGATTGGCAAAGTTGGACATTTGCCCCCTCATCAATGTGCATATCTAGGACATTTGCCCCCTCCCTGTTTACACTTAATCAATGGATTTAAAGCTTGGTTTACAATTATTAGGGCAAGTGCAATTTTCACTGACAAGTTATCAAATTAAAATCATACAATTGAGTGATGTTAATAATAGTGAGTCCTAATGATTATAATATTCTGTAATTTCAAAACAATTTTAATCAGCATGTATAGTACTAAACTTCATTGTAAAATAATAATTACATGTATAAACATTATTATAATTCTAAAATGACAATAAACAATGTTAAGCCTAATTAGGTTAGCGAATCAGCTTGGTTCTCAAACTTTGTAATTGCTCTTGCAATTCTGTGACAAAAACTCTAAGAGAATGTTACTGTCTGTGTGTCCATCCCCTGGCTGGGGAGAGGAGGCAACTGTCCACCTTTATACATTTGATGTGGGGGCAAATGTCCAAACCCTTAGATGAGTTAGGGGGCAAATGTCCTTACATGCCATTACTGGACAGGGGGCAAATGTCCGAGGGGAAACATGTCCGTCCCCCCTGTAAAGCCCAGTTTAACTATGTAAAAGTGGGATTTAGGGGGTTGAACATTTTATGGACATGTTATCCTGATGGTTAAACCACACAACCAGCTAATCAGCTGGTAACCACAATTTATGTTTAGGGCAAAAAGTAAGAAAATAGGAATACCCCTGTAAACCCCAGTTTTACTATCATTATAAAAGTGGGGTTTAAGGGGGTAAACGTTTCATGGAAATGTTATCCTGATGGTTAGACCACACATCTGCTCAACATTATAATTAGTAAACATGGTAACACTTGTTAAAAGCATGATTGTTTTGTCCACTAAATGTCTGCATTGAATGTTACTCTTGAAAATTGCTGGATCAATATATTTCCATAAATATGCAAATTACAGTCAATACGTTTCATTCAAATATAATTACATCATGAATAGCTGCGCTGTGACGAACCTTCATATGCCAGTTATGGATGCACTGAAAACATTTTGTGGTGGCTGTTTATATTGTTAAATACCTAGATTGTCTTATCAAACACCAATATTATGACCCGTTAATGTTGAAGAAGCAAGTTCTACCATACAAAATTAAAATTCCTTATTTAGATTGTCTCGCGACTTGATCCAATTTTAATCTAAACCTAATAAAGTTACATATGTTGCAACTCGCTTAATGTTATTTGATTTATTGTAATGTTCAACAGCTGTTTCCCATGTTAAGGGTTAACAAAAGAGTAAGATAAACTTGATTTCATTGAGCAAACGTTTGAGCTGCCGCATGAGAAAACCAACAATCTGCATAGGCGAAAACAAAGGCGCAGATCAGCTTCGCAGTAACTTCGAAGCTGATCAGCACATTTGTTTTCGCTACTCGGATAGTAAATGGCCTCCACTTTCTAAATCTCTATCAATTTTCTGTGCTTGTGTCGGACCTGTTCGAATACCTCATTGTTGGTTTTCTTTCTTCATATGCTTTATATGAGCAGTTCAAAAAGATCATACGCATATTGATTTATGCCCAAACATAGTTTAGTTGTCCGGCAGTATGCTTATTAATTATTTATAAGTCACTTCAAAATGCGACATGCTTATTATAGTAAATTTTTCATCTAAAACATATACATTTTGCTCAATACAGGTACAATCGATTAGATACATGTATAACCATGCTTCATGTGACGTTGCTGTCCCCTAATTCTAAACAAAAGCAGTTATGTGATACTTTTGGAAACACAGGAAACGTTTAATTTTGTTTTCATGATAGTTATCATTTGCAGTCTGCAATATTTTGTCATTATTATACACACGCCTTTGTTTTCACTACACGGATACTACGAACCCTCTTATTATTAAATCCAAATTTCAAACTTCTAGCCATCTTCAGTGCTTGTACAGGCTGGTTTGTGTCGGACCTGATCGGACACCAAAATTGATGTTTTTCTCATGCGAAGGCTCAGTTGTCATTGTCATTGCAGGCAATATGGACAGACACCATGTTGAGCTGTTCAAATTGCAGGCAATATGGACAGACACCATGTTGAGCTGTTTAAACAATTTAACAATAATAGTTGTCATAGTCATTGCAGGCAATATGGACAGACACCATGTGGAGCTGTTCATATTGCAGGCAATATGGACAGACACCATGTTGAGCTGTTTAAACAATTTAACAATAATAGTTGTCATAGTCATTGCAGGCAATATGGACAGACACCATGTGGAGCTGTTCATATTGCAGGCAATATGGACAGACACCATGTTGAGCTGTTTAACCAATTTAACAATAATAGTTGTCACTGTCATTGCAGGCAATATGGACAGACACAATGTGGAGCTGTTTAAACAATTTAACAATAATAGTTGTCACTGTCATTGCAGGCAATATGGACAGACACCATGTGGAGCTGTTTAAACAATTTAACAATAATAGTTGTCACTGTCATTACAGGCAATATGGACAGACACCATGTGGAGCTGTTCAAATTGTAGGCAATATGGACAGACACCATGTGGAGCTGTTCAAATTGTAGGCAATATGGACAGACACCATGTGGAGCTGTTCAAACAATTTAACAATAATAGTTGTAATTGTCATTGCAGGCAATATGGACAGACACCATGTGGAGCTGTTCAAACAATTTAACAATAATAGTTGTAATTGCCATTGCAGGCAATGTGGACAGACACCATGTGGAGCTGTTTAAAAAATTTAACAATAATAGTTGTCATTGTCATTGTCATTGCAGGCAATATGGACAGACACCATGTGGAGCTGTTGAAATTGTAGGCAATATGGACAGACACCATGTGGAGCTGTTTAAAAAATTTAACAATAATAGTTGTCATTGTCATTGTAGGTAATATGGAAAGTCACCATGTGGAGCTTTTCAAACAATTTAACAAGTTGCCATTGTCATTGCAGACAATATGGACAGATACCATGCGGAGCCGTTTAAACAATTAAACTATAATAGTTGAGCCGCAGCATGAAATAACCAACAACATACATATGCAAAAACAAAGACGCAAACCAGCTGTGTAGAAAGCTGATCAGCGCCTTTGTTTTCATTACACGGATACTACGAGCCCTCTTATTCTAAAATTCAGAATTTTAAGTTTCTAGCCATCTTCAGTGCTTGTACAGGCTGAATTGTGTCCGACGTGATCGGACACCAAAATTGTTGTTTTTGTCATGCAAAGGTTAAGTAGTCATTGTCATTTCAGGCAATATGGACAGACACCACGTTGAGCTATTTAAACAATACAACAATAATAGTTTCCTCATACACCTCGATAATGGAAGAGGGTAGGTCATGATTTATTCAGAAGTAATTTTCCAATGTCCGAGTTGAAAGTAAATGCATACAATTTTGCAATGCATTTGGATGCACGGATATAGATAATCAAAGTGTTAGGTGGAGTGGATGTGGCGTTTATAGTCAAAGAAGTTAAGGTCGCACCGCTTGGTCAAAGGTGCTAGTAGAGATCAATAACTTCATATCAGTTTAAACCTGCCACATCCAGCTTTCACGATATCACTCACCGTTTATAATCTAATATAATTCAAAATGATAATTTGGTTCAAACATTAGCTGCTGATCTCGTCTTTCTATAAACCTGGAAAAGATGACATTATACATCATTATGTAAAATTACTTTGATAATGCATTTGGTAGTCACTTCTTTAATGATCTATAAATATGTGACCAGGGCCTAGAATTACAATAATCCCTTAAAGTTAAGGAAGACCTTACTTAACGCGACGAATTTCAGCATCCAAAAAGATGCATCTAAAATTACTGGAAACAAACTTTGTTTTTTCATGAAGAAGGCATTTTATTGTACACACCTGTTTTTGTAAAAAAAAAAAAAAAAAAAAGTTGATTTTAACTATAAAATATCGCGTCAAAATTTGTCACCTTATCTAAAGTCCAATTCGCATGTGCCAAAAATACACGCGTGTAAATATACTTCGGTGTGCAAATTTTACTCGGGTAAGCAAATGGCGCATGCGAACGCAAATACACACCGGAGTATATTTACATATGGGTAAATTTACTCCTGGGTTTGACCAGATGCAAATTTTATTTTTACAAATACACACGCTTAAATTTACTATTTTGTCCCATGCGAACGCAAAGTAAAATTTACCCATGAGTATTTTTATTTCAAGTCAATATGCTGCTTTTAGATAACAAATTTTCATATTTGTTGTTCATAACTGATTATATGACGGTTGCTGAAACTGGACATTGTTGCTAAATAAGAGTTTATTGCCACTCATCACATTTTAGATCATATGGAGTGCAAACAGCCACACTATTTCTTCTTCATTCTTGGTGAGATTCTTGGGGCATTTTAACAGTAATTCCTTGTGAAAGGATGATAAAAGGGAACTGTATAACTGCTAAGATTATGCCTGACCATTACATGATTCACCTGTGCTGCCAAAGTCTACAAGAACACATTGAAGCAGCCTCTTCTTGTTTTGCAAATACCAAAAACTTAAATGAACAGGTTTTAATCCAGTAATGATAAATTTACATACAAAAATACTCCTGGTGATAAAACCCATGCGAACGCAATTTAAATTTACTCACAGGGTGATTTGCACAACGGAGTATATTTACACACCGGAGTATATTTACACGCGTGTATTTTTTGCGCATGCGAATTGGACTTGAGGCATATATCAGTTATTTTATAGGTAGCAGTCACAGCCAATCAAATTGATTTTTGAGTTTTAGGAGCTGCTGGAGATGTTAACCCTTTGGTGTCTAGACAAAATACTGAGATAAGCTACCTAATTTTGCCTTTTATAGTCCACCTAAGCCGTTAAGGGAGAATTGTAATTTTGGTCCCAGATATCTATAATCATTCTGTCCATATGACATAATTACAGTTCTATTTGCTTATTTGCTATTACGTCACTCGCATTATTGCATGTTATTTACATCCACTCATTTTTCTTGTAGGTTCGGGAAAGCCAATTATGATGAATATTCTATTTTAACTCCACTTAGACAGTGTTGTTTAGTGAGACAATCTACTTTTATAAAACTAGCAAAACTTTATATAGGGCCCGAAAGGCTTAGTGAAATCCTAGACGAATCTCTAAAAAGTGATCCGGTTTATCCAATACTCACACGGGGACATTTAAACGCCGTGGATAGACGAGTGATTCTTATTTTGCGGACTATAGCAAAATGTGTGGAGAAAAGTGATAGTTATCAAGATGTGATAATAAAAGACGGATTTTAAAATTTGTTATTTAAATTTTATTGCTTATTATTTATAACATGTACACACGTTTGTGTTCCATGGGTCTTTGCATTTAAATAAATCAATCTCAAGTGTTTAACATAATATAATGTGTGTTTTTGTTGTGTTTATCTATACACCTGGCCAACAGTTTAGCATATTCTTGTTTTATAGTGCTAAAGTAGAATGGCTTGAAAAATATTCCCAAAACATATTACGACTACAGCATTCATTGATTTAGAAAGGAAGCATCTCGTAGCAGAGAACAAATGACAGTTTTGTCTCGGCCGTTCAGATTTTGTAAATTTTTGGATATGTTAATGATGCATTATATTAAACGACAAGTCGTGTTTTTGCACACTATACGACCTGACCCCATGTCAGGGAAGGGCAAGTTGGGAGGATCTGCTAAAAGCAAGAAGTGGAGACCTGACATCAAACACCGACATTTCGGGAAGGAACACAAATGTTTAGAAGATATAGCAAAATTTAAATGTTTAACATTTTGAAAACAAGTTTGTCTTTAAAGATGTCTAATGCCTACATCTCTAACGACATGATGGTGATGTTGTACCACCTTATTATTCTATCTATTGCCTACATGTTCTAATAACTTTGGATTGAAAATATTGAAACTGAGTACTTTTTGGACACGATTTTAAAAAAGTGTCGAAAATAACTTTTTCAAACCAGTGACCTTATCGTTTGTCATTCAGTATCTAACTAACTGCTGATTTTGAATCCGTAAAAGTCCTGGGGTTAGTAACTCAAAGCCATCTTAAGCTTAAGATCATCTTACGACCAACTTTAGTATCTCTTAGGGATTATGGTGGATAACTGAAAAGGACCTTAAGTTACGGCGACCACTTAATAGCATCGAAACTTTACGGTCATTTTAAGCCACCTTAGCATCGTATTATCTTACGAGGTGGCGCCTTTCATTTAAAAAAAATTACGATAGTTTAGAGTAGCTGGAAAAGCAAAGGCGTAAATTCTAAGGCAGTCATCTTAAGATCATCGTAAGTATGTCGTAAGAAGTGGAACTTACGATGCCTTCGAGTTACTGACCCCTGATTGTATGACATCGAATAGGGATATAATTGTGTCGAAATATTTATTCACTGAGATTAGTTCTAACCAGATAGTTTTGCCTCCTTTTATACAAATAATTATGCTGATCGTTTGGCGAAGAGTATATAAAAGAATATAAGCGCTACAGTGTAGCACTTATATTGCCAGTAAGAACTCGTATAGAAGGCAGCGCGGTAGGTTGTAATAATATATTAATGCAACATAAATTATTCCAAAGAATGTTTTGATAATCACTCAAGGCCATAATAGATTGTCACGATAAATTATCTAAGACTAAACCGTTACGAGACATTTACATCTAATATGCATTTCCTTGATCACGGGGTACCTCTCCTCCATATTCAAAAATAATTTAGGCTGTATTAAAAACTTGTTAGTGATTTGTTAGTGAGACATATATAAAACTTACAAAACTTTACATAGGGCCTGAAAGGCTCAGTGAAATCCTAGACGAATCTCTAAAAAGTGATCCGGTTTATCCAATACTCACACGGGGACATTTAAACGCCGTGGATAGACGACTGATTCTTATTTCAAAATGTGCAGAGAAAGCGATAGTTATCAAGATGTGATTATAAAAGACGAATTTTAAATTTGTTATTTGAGTTTTATTGCTGGTTACTTATTATATTTACTTTTTTCATTGTACCGCAGGCCTTGGCATTTTAATAAATCAATCCCATATGATTAACATTACGTATATTGTGTCCTTTTGTTGTTGTTTATGTATGAAAATATTTTGCAAAACAGTGCAAGAGTCCAGCATTTTTTGTTGACAATAACCACGTCAAGAGTGCAGTAAGACACTGTAGAGTGCACTACGGGGTAATTGCCCTGCAAAACAATCTTTAAATGTTATTATGCTCACATAAACTCATAATAAAATGACACATATCTTACCTAAATCCACATCTTCACGACTTCTACCAAATAGAAGCGAAAAAGTTGCATTTTCACGACCAATGATACAAGGTCATGGCTTTTTTTTATTATTTTACCACAGAGACGTAATATGCTGTCCGGTTTTCACATATCAGGGCAATTAAAGATCAAGGTTCTGATACGACCCTCTCCTCCCGACAAATCTGTAAAAATTAGTCCGGTAAATTCAGTCCCCACACAGGGACGTTTTAAGGGAATATTTCTGAAGGAGCTAAATTGGTACCACTGTTTATTCGGTTAATGGCCCTTGATGACGCAATATGATCCAGAGATCAAAGCAATATCATAATGAGGTGCTTATCTCATCTCTGCAGGATTAGAGGTAATAAAAGAGTCACCAAAGGATAATGCCTGTGGTACCACTGTTTATCAGTTTTATGGTCCCTGATAGCATGTACAGTAAAGCTGCCTCCCTCTGCAATTTTAATATGGAATTTAACATTGATTGCAGAGAGAGGCAGATTAACTTTCTTTTTTGTGTGTGTTTTTGGGGCCCCTACCCAAGAGCTATTGTCAGACAGCAGTATCTTGTCCCTAATCAGTGATCATCTAATGACCCTCAACAGAGGCTTTTAAATGCCGCATAAATAATACTGATCCTTATTTTTCCGGAAGTAAGCAAATTGTGTGGAAAGAAGAGATAACGTGACAGTTTTAAATTGTTATAGAAGGTGTGATTTTTTCTTTCTTTCAATAAATATTACAGTCTTATGTATTCTACAAGCCTTGTCGGACATTTGAATAAATGCCATGCAACTTGTAGATATTTATTCATTAGGAAAACATATCCGTGAAATGTATACCCCCTTATACCCCACTTTTATATAGCAAAACTGGGATATGCATGGGTATACCTATTTTTCTTGTTTTTTGTTCTAAAGCATACATTGTTGGTAGTGGGTAGTCGTTACAACCGATTCGGCGAGGCGGTTCTAACGTGTACACACAATCTATGTTTTAACCAAAAATAAGAAATGTATCACACTTTTTCAGCTGAAAATTTTCAATTCTTAAAGCTCAAACAATCTATGTTTATTGCATGGGCAAGGTTTTGTAATGGTTGTTGTTGATCATTCTATATATTCGTTTTGCACATAACCTCAGTATGCCAGCATTTATTTTACCGACATTAACATCCCTTTTCCCGCTTTGACGAAACGAAAGTCAAAACAAGACCCAGTGTTCTTTGAGAAACTGTTTTTGCACGAAATGTCCCATACCCGAAATGTCCCATACCCGTGTTCATGCACACGTGTATTATGTTCACTATAAAGTATCCGTGAAAAAATATAGTATACATTAGGATAAAACAAGTCAAATATTTTTTGTTTTATAAATCAAAACATCGTCTTAAACGAATGCAAGACATAAATCACAGGCAGGTAGCATCATTATGAACAAAAGCTATGTCGTTGACTTCAAGTAAAACACATTATGAAAACATGCCCATGCAATATACAGATTTTTCTTAAGTTGTAAAATTTGAAAATTTTCAGTAGATTTTTGGGGACATGTTTCTTATTTTTGCTCAAAACATAGATTGTGGGTACACGTCTAACGAGTACCCACAATCTATGTTTTGGAGCAAAAATAAGAAAAATAGGTATACCCCTGCATACCCCAGTTTTGCTATATAAAAGTGGGGTTGAAAGGGGTATATATCGCATGGACATGTTTTCCTAATGGTAGGGTATTTTATCCGGCGTTCAAGTATCGAAAACGTCTCTCAAATTGTCCTTCAATAGTCTGATGTCACGTGTTATTGAGGTTAAGTCCAGTAGAAAGACGGAACCAATTGTGACGATCAGAAATACCAGTCCGACATAACCTATCCCCATAGCTGTCGGTCGACTATCCTGGGCACTCGTCTTCTTACGCACCTGGAATTGTTATGATAGACTTAAAGACTAAATTGAGCTGTTTTATGTGCTTAAAAGTGAAATAAAACATTTTGCTTTAATTAGCAAGCAAGTATGTCCTTTATACTTACTATGTCTTGGCTTCAAAATATACGTACATGAACTCACTTCTAAAACACTAAAACATTTAATCAAGGTATGTTAATTAAATGGTCACTTTTTTAAATACAAGCAAAATGATTTTTATAAACTTGTCTTTATATTACGGGGACACCTTTCGATTATTTCATGATTAGTTGTGCGTCTATTTTGCTATCTGCAAAGCACAATTTGTTTAAGAAATGAATTTCATTTTTCTGGTGTTCATGGAGCTATGAACCGCAGTGGGTCGCGTGCAAAGTGAATGAACCCCGAAGGGGTTCATGTAAGCTTTGCTAGCGACCCACTGCGGTTCATAGCTCCATGAACAACAGAAAAATTAAACTCATTGCTTATATTTACATTCATTTCTCTCTATCGCTTGTTGAAAAATCACCAAGGCGGTCACATTTACAAGCAAACAAAGAATCTACACACAGTGGGTGTTAAAACAGCGGAATGGCGTCGACGTTTACAACGTTCAATCAGATTGGCGAGATTCATGTTTTTTGACGTCAAGTTTGGATTACGTCACGTCGCGTGACACAATGTTGTCCATGGAAGAACACAGATGGACATCTAATGGTTCATCTAAGGAGGTTTTAGAAAAATGTAAATATTAATACGTGCACATCAACATTTGATTGGAAACTATTCGTAGGGCATTAAAAGGTCCCAAATATCTCAAATAATGGATCCGGAAATGACCTATAAGTCCACAATTTTTCTTACCGAAGCACTAAGAATAGCTTTGTCTATTTTTAGTTTCTGTTGAATCTCAACGACTTTTTGTTGTATTTCCTCAGCCGTGTAGTTCTGGACGTTCACCCAGCCACAGGGACAGATACAGTCAGTGACGCAGGTCTCCACAGGGGCTGCTGTTGTAGCTGTCACAGGTGCTGGAAAATGAACAAAATATTTGTCTTATTTTTTGCTGAAAATATAGCTTGTGGGTACTCGTTAAAACCGCCTTGCCTAGTACAACGAGTACCCACAATCTATCATCAAATATTTTAAACTTACATTTTCATCTTATATAAGTGGAAATTCACACAGCCACATGGACATGTACAGCCAGGCATGCAGGTGACCACGGGGGGGGGGGGGGGTATTGCAACTGACACAGTCAGAGGCATAAATTAAAATGTTTTCAGATGAACGAATGCATATTTCGAATTGATACTAAAACATAGATTGTAAGTACTCGTTAGATCCGCATCGGCTTGGTGGTTTAAAAACTTCATACAATCTTTATTTTATGCAAAATTGAGGAAAGTATGAAATTATTTCATTTTTTTTTTTTTTACATCCGTATATTAAATGGGTGTTTTTTCGTAATGAACAGTTGTCATGCTACAGACAGACGAACACGATTCTCAGAAACTCTGACTCGATAGCGTTTCCGTAAGCGGCTGGAGAGGAGCTTAATTAAAATTGACGTCAGTTTTCAAACTTCATTCTAGAAAAAGATTCCATTGACGTTTTGCATATGTTTAGATTCGTAATAAAAAGTTTCTGGAATAAATGTGTGAAGAAACTGTTGGAGAACGTTTTTTGTCCGAATTTGCGAGACCTTGCATTTTTGATGCGTGCCTAGTGATGCATAAAGCGTTTTTACCGTAGACCTGCCGATTCCATGCACTTAAATTAACTTTGCTGAATGCCGCATTAACCGTTCTAATAAGTGGCCAAACTGTTTTCCAGCAACAAAGATTGATATGTCTTAGTCGTAAAACGAATTTGACCCTACCGACAGTAGTAGCTCCACTAGCTGGTGTCGTAGTCAAAGGAGAACCGACAACCGTCGACGCTTGGAATGTTATACTCGGGTCACTGAATCCCGATCCATGTGGTAGGGTGGGTATGGCGGTACCTAGCGACTCCGACCCCGATCCCCCAGGGACTGACGGGCTGGCTGTGGACGGCGGTGTTGACGTTGCTGGACAGGGCGCCGATGTGGAGACAATGTTGAATGTTAGGGTGGAGCTGGGTGTATAAGCTGTAAAAGAAATTATACGTACATTCGATGTCAGAATCATTATTTTCATACCTGTCCATTCATGGGACTCTGAGGCTGCTTGTGCCTCCAAGGAAAGCTTATGAACTGTTGACTCAGACTGACCATGTGATTATTTCTTTACCGCTCGGTAGGTCTGAGCCTGCCAAAGAAAATTGGTACAAGTCCAATCATCTATACATATAAGCATTTTAGCTCACTTGAGCTAAAAGGTGAGCTTATAGGATGGCCATGCTCCAGCGTCCGTCCGTCGTCCGTCCGTCCGTCCGTCCATAATTTCGAAGATATTCTCCTCTGAAACCGCTTGGCCAATCAAAGCCAGACTTCATGTGGAGCACCCTTAGGAAGAGGGAACGAAAGTTTATATATATGATCCAGGTCACATGACCAAGATGGCCGCCATGCCCATATATGGTAAAAACCCTTCAAAAGTTTTCTTCTCTGGAACTGGTGGACCGATTTCAACGAAACTTGGTATGTAGCAATGGAGACTCTGACCCATCATAGTTTATATAAATCATGACCTTTGGTTGACCTTGACCTATTTTACGGCAAGGTCAATTTTGGTTACAAAGGCTTTTCAATGGAAAAAAGTGAAAACATTGAATTTTTCAGGAAGTTTTGTAGCCTGTGACCTGAAAATTGGTAGATACAGACAACATAAAGTCATTTCTTGACCTTGGCCAAAATCATTTACAAATTAAATGTAAAACTTCATTTTGTCAGTAACCACTCGACCAATCAAAGCCAAATTTTATATGTAGTATCCTTGGGATAGAGGAACAAAAGTTTTATAAATGGTCAAGGTCACATGACCAAGATGTCCACCATGGCTATACATAGCAAAAAAAAAAACCTTTAAAAATCTTCTTCTCCAGAACCAGAAGGCCTATGATTTTTAAACTTGGTATGAAGCATCAGGGGTAGGAGCTCTACAAAGTTTAAATAAATCATGACTCTGGGATGACCTTGACCTATTTTACAAGGTCAACATAGGTCGCCCATGCATTTGAATGGGGAAAAGTAAAATGTAATGAAATGGGGGGGAACTTGCTGGGAGTATGCAAATGGACAGATGATTTATGTTTATGGAAAAAATGTCCTCATAGGGTTGTCTGCCCCCGCCCCTGGGCTATATGCATGTATATGACCGTAATATCCAAACATCTCTGAAACCGCTTGTACAATTAAAGCCAAACTTTATGTGGAACATCGTTATGAAAGGGGAATGACAATTGATATAAATGGTCAAGGTCACATGACCAAGATGGCCACCATAGCTATAAATAGCACAAACCTTTATAAATCTTATTCTTCAGAATCGGAAAGCCTATGATTTTGGAGCTTTGGAGCTTTGCCTGAAGCATCAGTGAATAGAGCTCTAAAATGTGTGTATAATCATAACACCTATTTTATGGCAAGGTCAGCTTAGGTCGCATATCCCAGATTTCAGGTGAGCGTTTACAAGACAATTGGTCCTCTGGTTTATTTACTATGGCGGGTATTTTTCAAGCTCATTTTTGGGTGTCTGACTTGGCATGCTAGTTTAGCCACACACGAACAAATGTACCTCGTCGTTTGTTTCTGCTTTACAAGTAGACGAAAGTCACACAATAAATCAGAAACAGACAAAGTTGGCATGTAGTATATTGATAAACGCATTCTACAGGTTATCCAAGTTTTGAGCCACACTGAAGTATCTGAACTTGATATGTAGTAAAATGTATTTTAAAGTCATTAATGAATATACCCCTACCAATATTGTTCTAATTACTAACTTTTTATACCCCGCCACTTAAAAAAGTGCGGGGTATTATGTTATACCCTCCAAAAAAAATTTGCGTTCGAGTGTCCGTCCGTCCGTCTGTCCGTCTGTCCGTCCGTCAGCGTTTCGTTTCCGGGCTCTATCTTGAGCAGTTATTGACCGATTTTCTTCAAACTTTGTATAGGAGTTCATATCAGGAAGGAGTGGTTTGGGATTGAAGATGGGTAAATTTCGTAAAATAAGTACAGAGTTATGGCCCTTGATTTATGTTAAAATTTCGTTTCCGGGCTCTATCTTGAGTATTTATTGACCGATTTTCTTCAAACTTTGTATAGGAGTTCATACCATGAAGGAGTGGTCTGGGATTGAAGATGGGTAAATTTCGTCAAATAAGTACAGAGTTATGGCCCTTGATTTACGTTAAAATTTTGTTTCCGGGCTCTATCTTGAGCATTTATTGACCGATTTTCTTCAAACTCTGTATAGGAGTTCATACCAGGAAGGAGTGGTTTGGGATTGAAGATGGGTAAATTTCGTCAAATATGTACAGAGTTATGGCCCTTGATTTACGTTAAAATTTTGTTTCCGGGCTCTATCTTGAGCATTTATTGACCAATCTTCTTCAAACTTTGTATAGGAGTTCATACCATGAAGGAGTGGTCTGGGATTGAAGATGGGTAGATTTCGTCAAATAAGTACAGAGTTATGGCCCTTGATTTACGTTAAAATTCTGTTTCCGGGCTCTATCTTGAGCATTTATTGACCGATTTTCTTCAATCTTTGTATAGGAGTGCATATTAGGAAGGAGTGGTCTGGGATTGAAGATGGGTAAATTTCGTCAAATATGTACAGAGTTATGGCCCTTGATTTACGTTAAAATTTTGTTTCCGGGCTCTATCTTGAGCATTTATTGACCGATCTTCTTCAAACTTTGTATAGGAGTTCATACAAAGAAGGAGTGGTCTGGGATTGAAGATGGGTAAATTTTGTCAATTAAGTACAGAGTTATGGCCCTTGATTTACGTTAAAATTCTGTTTCTGGGCTCTATCTTGAGCATTTATTGACCGATTTTCTTCATACTTTGTATAGGAGTTCATACCAGGAAGAAGTGATTTGGGATTGAAGATGGGTAAATTTTGTCAAATAAGTACAGAGTTATGGCCCTTGATTTACGTTAAAATTTTGTTTCCGGTCTCTGTCTTGAGCATTTATTGACCGATTTTCTTCAAACTTTGTATAGGAGTTCATATCGGGAAGGAGTGGTTTGGGATTGAAAATGAATAAATTACATTAAATAAGTACAGAGTTATGGCCCATGATTTACATTAAAATTTCATTTCCTGCCTCTGTTTTGTGCATTTATCAACCAATTTTCTTCAAACTTTGTATAAAAGTTCAAATCAGGAAGTAGTGGTTTGGGATTGAACTTCATTTATGACAAAACTTTGTTCTGCTCTTTATCTGGAGAATTTATTGACAAACATTTTTGCTAAATTAAATTTGCGTGGCGGGGTATCATGCATGCCTGCAGCGCTTTTATTTTTTCAGGAAATTTGTTTTAATTAGACAAAGTTTGTTAGATCAATCTACAAAATAAAAATAAAACTGAGATCCTTTAAGAGCAGTGAACATATTAATGAGAAAGGGAACCAGAGGACCAATTGTCCTGTAAACGCTCACCTGAGATCTGCTGCATATACCAATAAACATGTTTGAATATTATGGTATTTAACCCCAGTGCTGGGGCACATGAAGCCCTTGGGCCATTTTCTTTTTTCAGAATAATCAATATTCTGTCCATTTGCCAATTTCCTGCTGGCTTTTCCCTTCAAATAACAGTTTTTCCCATTCAAATGCATGGGCAATCCATGTTGGCCTTGCCATAAACTGGGTCAAGGTCATCGCAGGGTCATGATTTATATATACATGTAGTACTTTAGCCATCGATGCTTCACTCCAAGTTTCATGGAAATTTGTCTATTGGTTCAGAGAAGAAGGTTTTTGAAGGGTTTTTACCATATATGGGCATGGCGGCCATCTTGGTCAAGTGACCTAGATTATCAATACACACAGTGGTTCCCCCATCCTATAGATGCTTCAGATAAAATTTGGCTTTAATTGGCCAAGTGGTTTTAGAGGAGAAGATGTTTGAATATTATGGTAATATACATGTATATTGCCCAGGGATGGGGGCATATGAGCCCTTTGGTCCATATTTTTTTTCAGAATCATTAATATTTAGTCCTACTGCCCATTTCCTGCAAGATTTTAACCTCAAATGACTTTTTAAAAGTTTTCCCCATTCAAATGCATTGGCGACCTAGATTGACATTGTCGTAAAGTAGGTCAACGTCACCACAGGGTCATTATATATACATTGTAGTACTTTAGCCATAGATACTTCATGCCAAGTTTCTTTGAAATCGGTCCACCTGTTTCGGAGCAGAAGATTTTTAAAGTTTTTTTTACCATATATGGGCATGGCGGCCATCTTGGTCATGTGAACTATATTATTTATATATAATCTAGATTATTTATATACACATTGATTCCCCAATTCTATAGATGCTTCATATAAACTTAGGCTTTGATTTGATGGGGGCCTGGATTATTTATATACAAATTGGTTACTCCTTCTTATTGATGCTTTACATAAAATTTGGCTTTGATTGGCCAAGCAGTTTCAAAGGAGATGATGTTTGAATATTATGGTAATGTACATGTATATTGCCCCGGGATGGGAGCAGATGAGTCCCTGGGGTCCATTTTTTTTCAAAATCATCAATATTCAGTCCTACTGCCCATTTCCTGCAAGACTTTCACTTTACATGACATTTTAAAAGTTTTCCCATTCAAATGCATTGACGACCTATGTTGACCTTGCCGTAAAATAGGTCAAGGTCAACACAGGGTCATGATTTATATACACATTGTAGTGCTTGAGCCGTCGATGCTTCATGCCAAGTTTCGTTGAAATCGGTCCACCAGTTCTGGAGAAGAAGATTTTTGAAGGGTTTTTACCATATATGGGCATGGCGGCCATCTTGATCATGTGACCTGAATTTCTTATATACACATTGGTTCCCCCTTCCTATAGATGCTTCATATAAAATTTGGCTTTGGTTGGCCAAGCGGTTTCAGAGAAGAAGATCTTTGAAAATGGTGGACGACGGATGACGGTCGACGGCGGACGGACGCCGGGTGCCTCCCTATCCTATGAGCTCACCTGTGAGCCTTCGGCTCAGGTGAGCTAAAAATGGGCCATATCGCGGTTTCGGCTACTACTCAGTGACCCTATCGATTTGGCAACATGGAGCCAAAGAGAATAACTGTAAGACTTGTACACGTTGATATGGATTTACTTACTTCCGCCTTGTTCCGAACAGTCTTCGTTAAATTCTCCGTCGATATCATAATCTATATACCCCGGTGTGTCATTGCTGTAACAATATTCCTCGTCTTTCAACCCGTCACAATCGTTGTCTTTGCCGTCACCGACAGTCGCCGTGGTTAGCGTGCACACCTGCGGAGAAGAAAACAATGTTACTGCAGTGAACCTCAATTTGTGTATTTCTTCGTTTCTTCATGGCATAGGTAAGTGAGCGTATGAAGACCAATGTCACTGCTGTAACAATATGCGTATGAAGACCAGTGTCACTGCTGTAACAATATGCGTATGAAGACCAGTGTCACTGTTGTAACAATATGCGTATGAAGACCAGTGTCACTGCTGTAATAATATGCATATGAAGACCAGTGTCACTGCTGTAATAATATGCGTATGAAGACCAGTGTCACTGCTGTAACAATATGTCTCGTATGTCAATCGGTCACAATTATTTACCTTGCAGTCACCAACTGAAGCTGTTCTTAGCTTGCACACCCGTGGAAAAGAAATCAAGGTGCTGTAAAGAACTTCAATTAATGCTGTTAGGGTAGGTGATCATCTGGAGACCAGTGTCATTACTGTAACAATATTTTTCAGATTTCAAGCCATCACAATCATTGTCTTTGTTGTCAGCCACAGTCGCTGTCGACAGCTGGCACACTTTTGAATAAAGTAGCAAAGTTACTCTCCATTTATAAAAAAGGTACAAGTAGGCAATGATCAGGAAAAGGCGCAATCAGAAAGAAATTCCCACTCCAAAAACCGAGGTGGGAAAAACTAAATTGACAATTAGGTACCTATACTTAGAAAACATATAGTAAGCCGAGTGAGCAGTTATTTCCCAATAAGCGGCCAGAAACAAAGTTTAGAAAAGGGGGCGTATGCAGACAAGTGTATACGTTTCGGACAATGTTAATTGAAGTGAATTCGAAGAAGATAGCGTATAAGCATGATTCTCCTGCAAAACCTGTCCTTTACAATTTCACCGAAAGGTGAGACATCAGGAAAACATGTCCGTGAAATGTATACCCCCTTAAACCCCTACTTTATATAGAGAACTTGGGTTTGCAGGGTATACCTAATTTTATTATTTTTGATCGAAAACATACATTGTGGGTACTCGTTAGAACCGCTTCGGCGAGACGGTTCTAATGTGTACCCACAATGTATGGTTTGTGCGAACTTGAATATATATAAAAAAAAAAATCTGAAAAAAAAAAATCTGTTTATTGCATGGGCAAGTTTTTCGTAATGAAAGTCGGCAATAATTTACTTACAGTGTTTACCGTAGATACACCTTCATCGCTTTTCACAACGACCATAGAATTCTGGTAGGTAGTGCTAGTTGATCTAAGAAATGTCAGGGTAAACGTCTCTGGTGTATACTCTTTCGTTTGGATATTGGACAAAGCACTGGAGCCCTCTATTTGCGAAGTAATTTCTAACCCATTCTGTTCAAATAAAACAAATCCGACTGTAACTTGATGGCAATTCCGCATAAAACTACTTCCCCCCCCCCTTTTTTTTTCTTTGATATTCAAAGGGCCTGTTACAGGGTATGGGAAATTAACATGGGAGTTTGCCCACGCATGGAATTTTATGAAATTATGTGTATTAATTGTCTTGGTTATGACCGCTATAATAATGGTGTATTCCCTTGTAAATTCAATTCCACTGGCAAATTATGACATAATATATGACGTCACTACAACAGCTAAGGGCACCCCACTTTAAACGTTTCTATAGTGACCAACAATTCATGAAGCAAATGTTGGAAGCTTTCCAGAAATAAAGTAGTCATTGGTAAGTTTGCTGATACTATAAATGACTTTGTTGGTATCAAGATAGTGGCGGAGCAGTCATTTTCATGTACATGTAACACCTATTTTCACATGTTATTTTAACAGAGGTAGAATTTGAATTAAAAATTTTTTTCTGTGTTCCAGTCTTTGTCAAGACACCATTTTAAAATAAGAACTGCCCACATATGTTAGGAATATATTCGTGAAATTTCACGAAAATCGTGGACCGGTAACATGGTGTTTTGTTACATTCATTACACATGACCCTTATTCATCAAAATGTTAACTTGTTCACTAATAATTACAAAGTACTTAAATAAATGATTTATGACTGTAGTAGTTTTACTGTAGGCTTATTATAAGCAATTTATATTATTATAGCATGATTTTAATGAAACCCAACACACAGACCTTATACCCTGTTACATAAGTTACCGTTTGGACAGTCTTAAAACAATTTAAAGAGTTCAATAAAGTTTTGTGTTTAAACATCACATTAGTATAACTGCAGGGTTTAAAATGCAATATTATTGATCTTCCTGAATTCAGAAGTTGTCTCACAGTACCCTTTCCATTTGTTACATATGTTACATTTAGCGCAAACATGTTCTGTGGGCAATTTTTATATGATACGATCTTTAAGAGCTGATTTTTTTTCTTATTTTAAAAGGATGTTATATGTTACTTGTTAATACACATGCTAAATCATGGGGATGTTCAACTGCATTCATCTTTAATTAGCATGTTACGAAATTATAAATTAAGAAATTACATTTCATTGAACATCACAATACATGTACTGCGATATTAATCTCAAGAAAAGATTATAAGTTCATAACCCAATCTATTTTTCTGACATTTATTCATCATTCACCATGTTTTATTTTGATGCAAACCCTATCTTAGTACTTTTGCAGGCTTGTGCAACCGATAAGTACACATAAGATGCAAGATTAATGTTTGTATAAATTTGTATGAAACGAAGCTAGTTTGTCTACAAGACGTTTGTCATGATATGACACAACTTACTTTATAAAATCTAATTTTTACCGAGAAAATATTATCTTTAATATCTTAGTTCTGAATGATGTAATGTATGTAACATACAATATACGTTTAATAGGCTGAATAAGATCCATAGGAATGTAAATATAGGAAGTGGACTTACTTTAACGATGAAGCATACATTTTATAGGAGAATTTGTTTTGATGTTTATTTTGCAAGCATTTATGTGGGTGACACATGTAATGCAGTGATGTTGCATTTGACTGAAGGCTAAATGCTTAAAATACTTATGGCATATGACTACAGAATTTATGTCTCTTTTAATCTCATGTAAAGATCAAAATCAGATCGTTTGTTGAAAATCAAAGTTATAAAATTTGGGTACAGTAAGCGATATAGGAGGTACTCTAGCTTTCCCTCTAAAAAAATAAAACATGGAATTGGTATGTTAAAGTAGTATACAGTGAACATTTGTCTGTATTTCCACTTGTGTCTTATACAATAATATACTATTGGTCCAAGAGTGAGAAAAAATAATATCAAATTCAGTTTAAAACATCCTCTATTATTTCCTCATTAGAATAGCATTGATTCAACTGAAGGTAAACTGTAAGCCATTTGGACTCACTGCTGTTTTAGAATTACTTTATATCGTTCTAAACCTAAAGAAAACAGTGAAGTGTGAAAAAAGAGATGGTAGAAAACCATCATGAATAACATCTTTTTGGCAAAAGTAAGCGATGTCCAGGAGCTGCTGCAATTAGAACCAAGGTTCAACATAATATCCCACGTGGAAAACAAGCGAAATAACAAATAGTTACTTGTACAAAAGAGAATGTACAGTTTGACAAGAGAACGGCTATGTCCCAACAGGTGGCCACACAGTTACATAAATGTAACTACTTGTATGTCATTCAGGATTGCCTTAGCACAATGTGTGTCAGAAATGTGCATTATGGTCATAATCCAAAACCTTTTTGCGATGTTTTGGAGCAATTTCAACATTTTGTAAAAATTATGAAAAGTGACATACATGTATACAATGTAAAAAATGACAATGTTACCGGCTTTGAATTATCATGAAATTTTGCTCATATCAAGAGGATATATATGGCATGTTTTTATGCAAATATGGTATCTTGACAAAGACTGGAACGTATTTATCTTTTAAGTTGAATTTGGTATTTTTTGTAGATTTTCGAGAAAAAATTGAGAAATTTTATAATTATTTAATCAGGAAATCAATATAATACTTCTGTAAAATGATTATACAGTATACGTATAATGCCTGGGATGTTCTCGAGCCAATCCACTTATCAAATCTTAGAAAATGATAAAACTTAAATTTTAGGACACACAAACATGATGGTAGGTATCATGTCATTGTGGGAGTGAGCCAAGGTTGTCTCCTGAGTCCTATAATTAATTATTTAATTCAATATATACATTTTCGTAGCTCATATATGATGACCTACTTTTGAGTAAAATTTAAAGAAAATCCATGCGTGGGCACATTTGTAACACCCCCTTTACAATTAATGCATGATGTAAATACAAAAAAAAGAAACTAACAGAAAAAACTAAAAAAACTAAAAACTAAAAATAAAAAAAAAAAAAAAAAAAAAAAAAAAAAAAAAACTAACAAACAAACAACAAACAAACAAACAAGTTAAAAAAAAAACAACAAAAACATCATTTTGCAAATGAAAACAGCGACGTTAAATTGCTTTTAATTCTTTTGGTTGTTTGTTTAATTTGTTGTTTTCAGTTCTAGTACAGTATACTACCCAGTATTGGTATGTAATGGCATGCTAGATGTGCTTTTAAATATAGCCACCAAAGAAAACAACTAAGTATGTATGCTAAACCACTTTTCCTGGGCAGGAACTGACCTAAGCGATGAACCACTAATCATTTGATCGACCAGTATTGCAAATCCTTCAAAACAGTACATAATATAAACTTACACTCGTGACAGAGACGGAAGAAACCAATTCGAAATCAGGCATGGCGGGAAACGTATGTTGTGTTGTGTACTGATCTGTTGGCGGGATTGTGACCATAGTGTTCCACTGACCGTTTGTATCCTCAAGAAGAAGACTGACCAGTACGGGTTTAGACGATTCAATTGTCATTTTTGTGTTTTCGTCTACCGGTCTCCTTTCCTCGTCTCCTTCGTAGGCTATCTCGTAACCCTGATATGAATCATTTTAATTCAGAGGTAAGCAATGACCAGGAACTTTTCAAATATTCAATTTAATTATGATTATTAACTGGCACAACTTTACGTCAGAAAGGTAAAAATGGGCACGAACCTTAAGTACATGTTTTGTTCAGACATGTAAGCAATGATCAGTGACAGTTACAATATTTATTAAGAAAGGAAAGTGGTATTATTTTAATTTAGAAAAAAATAAAGGTAAGCAATGATCAGTGACTGTTACAATATTCATTAAGAAAGGTAAGTGGTATAATTTTAATTTAGAAAAAAATAAAGGTAAGCAATGATCAGTGACTGTTACAATATTCATTAAGAAAGGTAAGTGGTATTATTTTAATTTAGAAAAAAATAAAGGTAAGCAATGATCAGTGACTGTTACAATATTCATTAAGAAAGGTAAGTGGTATATTTTTAATTTAGAAAAAAACAAAGGTAAGCAATGATCAGAGACTGGTACAGTTTTAATTTAGAAATGTAAGCAATGACCTAGTACTGATGCAAAAAGAAAACGATCGACTCAGTATCTGATGAAAAAGAGACCGAAGCAAAATACCCTCACAAGGACTGGAACTGTGCAGTGCTTGAGATGTGACAAGTCTATAAACCTGGAGACAGATTTATTTTATACCTGCTCCGTCTCACTCTGTGGTGTAGATATATGTCTACAATGCACAGGAATTTCACGAAAAATTTATATATCCATGCAAGATTTCGGAGAGGACTGTTTTATGTGGTCTTGCAAGGGATGCAAACAAAATTTTCCAACAAAAAACAAAGTAAGTGAATCATTACAGTCTCTAGATAAGAAAACGACAAAAGATTAACGAACTTGGAAAATAAAGCTGATAATCTTGATGGAGCAATTAACAAAAAGATTACTCAAGGCATTAAACATATTAAACCTAATTGTTTTCAATCTAAAAGAACCAGGCCTCACAAACAGCGAGGACAGACAGAGGGAAGATATTCAGAATTTAAAAGGCATTTGTTCATCTACAGGAGTAGGAGATGATGAAGTTCCATCTGGATTTAGACTGGGAAATAGAATATTAGGCAGAAATAGGCCACTAAAAGTGATTATGAGCAACAGGCAACTTAGAAAAGCCATCTTAGACAGTGCAAGGGACATAAAAACCAAAGCACAAAAACAGTTTGATAAGGTTATTATAGTCAATGATTTGACTCCAAGACAAAGAGAAGAACATAAAAAGAGGAGGCAGGCAAAAAAAAAAAAAAAAAAAAAAAAAAAAAAAAAAAAAAAGAAAGAAAAAAAAAGTCATGAAGCACTAACTTTAAGATATGATTTTTTAGGCTTTCACAGAATAAAAGTAGTAACAGAGGCCAACCTATGGACAACCGAGGTAGTAGCAATACCAATGTGTATGAGAATGAGGCTTTTATCAATAATACTATGGCATATACTGATGAGACAGTCATAGGAGGTCAGTCCCAAAGTTATATTGCTGGGGGGCCAAGAACCCTGTACCACACCCAGAAAGGGGAATCGCCTGTATATGACAAGTGTTTTAATGTTTTAGAGCCCACTGTAAATACTGAGATTTTAAGAAGTAGGGGTTGATTTTAAATGTAAATAACTTTTCCCCCAATGACCAAACTCAAAACATAGTGGATAGTATAAGTGACTGCCATTCGCAAATGCGGGAACTAGAAGAAAGTACCAAAAGTTCCGATATAGACTTAGTTGATAACGCCGATATAAGCAGAACTGAAAACCTATCAGTGACAGAGGAACCAACATCAAGTTTTAAGACGGACAGTACCGATGAGGTTTCCAGCATCGACACTACTAGAGGAATTAACACTACCAGCAATAACGATTCATCTCACACAGAAAACCAATCCAGTTTTTTTGCAACATGTTTGGTCAGAGAATAAATCATCAATTTGTACATAAATGCAGACCCTTTACTAAACAAGAGAGATGAATTAGCATCACTCATATCAACAAACAAATATGACATCGTGGTAGTAACTGAGGTGCTCAACCAAAAAAGAACCAGTTCTGATATAAGTGACGTTGAGTTCCACATAAGAGGGTACAGCATGTATAACACAACGCTGAGTACTAACATAGGTCGTGGAATCATAATCTATGTGAATAACAACATAAATGCAACGGCACTAAAATTATTTGAGCTACAACACATAGAGGCCAAAGGCATAAAAATAAAACTGAGGAATAGTGATTGGTTCTTTCTCATAGCAGTGTACAGGAGTCCAAACTGTCATGTGGACTGTCTAGTGGAACTGGAACAGATACTTAGTTATGACAAAGCAGGTCCATGTAGAGCCAGCCATAGAGTGATTCTGTGGGATTTTAACCTAAGGTAGATAACTGGGTCTAAGAAACTTCAAATGTAAATGAAAATCATTTGAATAAAAAACTATTAGAAACAGTTAGAGACAATTACCTATTTCAACATGTGAAACAAGTGAGAAGAGCCAGACAGAACCAAAAGACTCGTTATTAGAACGGATACTAACAAATTAAGAAAATATGATTGATAACATCAGGTATCCCCCCCCCCTTGGGAAGAGTGATAATTTAGCTATCCAGTGGACTGTCTAGTGGAACTGGAACAGATACTTAGTTATGACAAAGCAGGTCCATGTAGAGCCAGCCATAGAGTGATTCTGTGGGATTTTAACCTAAGGTAGATAAACTGGGTCTAAGAAACTTCAAATGTAAATGAAAATCATTTGAATAAAAAACTATTAGAAGCAGTTAGAGACAATTACCTATTTCAACATGTGAAACAAGTGACAAGAGCCAGAGAGAACCAAAAGACTCGTTATTAGAACGGATACTAACAAATTAAGAAAATATGATTGATAACATCAGGTATTCCCCCCCCCCCCTTGGGAAGAGTGATAATTTAGCTATCCAGTTCAGCCTAATAAAGTATATCAACAGATTCCGTTCACAGACTGGAAAAAATTATTTTAATGAGAACTATGACCAACTGCGTATGAACTTAAAGAATATGATACGGGACGAAGCAATAACAGACGCGATGAATCTAAAGGAGTCGTGGGAGAGCTTTACCGACATAATCAACCATGAAGTAAGTAAACATACCGGTGTGTAAAGCTTTCTACAGGAAACACGACACCCCTTTGGTCACAAGAACAAGCCTCAAAACCATCAAGAAAAAAACATACAAAACGGAAATATCAATATTGCAAACTAATAAGGAATCATATACGATATTATAAAACTAAAAAAGAAGCAAGTAAAGAAACAAAAGCAGCTAAAATGGAATATGAAAATATTATCTGAAAATATCAAAACAAACAATAAAACATTTCGGAACTATGTCCAGTCGAAAACTAAAACAAGAGAATCGGTAGGAAACCTTGTCGACAATAGCGGAGTAACAGTCACAGAAGGAGTAAAGAAAGCAACTGTACTAAATGAGTTCTTCGGTGTCTTTACCAAAGAAAAACCTCCGTAATGCCAACATTTGCGGATAGAAGCTTGGGGAAATCTTTAGAGTATATTGAAGTCAACATCGAAATGGTAGAGAAACATATTAAGAAATTAAATGCATCAAGTCTCAAGGGCCGGATAATCTTCACCCCAAATTACTGTTAGAAACTTTTGATGAAATAAAAGAACCGGTAACAGAAATATCTAGAAAATCATTACAAGAGGGACAAGTACTCACAGGCTGGAAACTGGCAAACATAATACCATTACACAAAAAGGGCCCCAAATCATCGCCTGAAAATTACAGTCCCATCAGTTTGACTTCGGTGGTATCATAGATAATGGAAAAACTTTTAAGGGATACAATCATGGGGCACATGGAAGAAAATGGTGTATTCATCTAACACCAACATGGCTTCAGAAAGGGTTATCCATGTGTAACACAGCTTATAGATGTATCTGACAAGTGGTTTGAGGGACTTGACAATAGGAATAGCATTGATGCAATCTACTTGGATTTCCAGAAAGCTTTTGATAGCGTCCCGCATCAGAGACTGTTGTTAAAACTCAAGGGATATGGAATCCAGGGTAGATTGCTAAAATGGATAGAGAACTTTCTAAAGGATAGGAAACAAAGGGTACAAGTGGACGGTGCATCATCAGATTGGGCAAATGTAACCAGCGGTATTCCACAAGGCAGCGTTCTAGGGCCAACATTTTTTATTTACATCAATGACCTCCCTGATGTTGTCTACAGTTTTGTCAAGCTCTTTACTGATGATGACGGTTAATACAGCCAACGATGCTAGTATCGTTCAGCAAGACTTGACAAGAGTGGATAAATGGTCTGATTGAATGGCAAATTAAGTTAAATTATAAGAAATGCAATCACATTCTCTTAGGTAAACATCAAATCTTCAGCAAATATTTTATGCCTGTAAATGGGGAACAAACAGAAATAAGCCAAGTGCCAGCGCAAAAAGATCTTGGTATTATAAGAGACGACAAATTAAAATTTGTACCAGATATGAAAGCTATGGTTAAAAAGGCCAACATAAATTTAGGGATAATAAAACGTCCCTTTAGTTGCATAGATAAAACAATATTCTCGAATCTATACAAAACCATTGTTAGACCAAATTTAGAATACGCGTCAACCGTCTGTAGGAAAAGACAGCATTTTTCCATCGAAAATGTGCAGAGAAGAGCAACAAGACTGGCACATACAGTAATATAAGACACATAGATTACACTGTCAGAATGAAAGAGCTAGGGCTACCCTCGTTACAATAAGAAGATCTAGAGCTGACCTAATTGAAGTTTTTAAGATCCTTAATGGTATAAACAATGTGACAAGGATCAGTTATTCTGCATGAAAACAAATCAAAGAACCAAGGGCCATACTCAAACACGGTCCAAACGGCAATTTAGACTGGATTTAAGAAAGTAATAGTTCTCACAAAGAGTAATAGACGACTGGAATAGCTTGCCAGAGGATGTGGTATCTTCAGATTCCATCAATCAGTTCAAAATAGACTAAACAGTTCTTGAAAAACAAAAACACCAAATCTGAGCCGGACTGTTATTCATATCCACTTGCGCATGCTAGACATCACCAGTTCAATGAAAGAGACAGGACATTGACCAAGAGTCTAGAGACTATACAAGGCCTCAGTAACATTACGAAAACTTGCCCATGCAATAAACATATATTTTTAGCTTTAAAAATGGAACATTTTCAGCGGTAAAATGTTGATATTTTTCTTATTTTTGCTCAAAACATAGATTGTGAGTACACGTTAGAACCGCCTCACCGAGGCGGTTCTAACGAGTACCCACAATCTATGTTTTGGAGCAAAAATAAGAAAAATAGGTATACCCCCGCATACCCCAGTTTTACTATATAAAAGTGGGGTTTATGGGGGTATTTATTGCACGGACATGTTTTCCTGATGGTAAGAAATCCATGATATCATCTTTGCAAATGTGGAAAAAAACTAAATACAATCTTACCTGATCATATGCGCCCTTTATAATAACATATGTACTGTCTTCTGTACTCGTAACAATGACCAAACCGGTTGCACTGAGTATAGTCAAGTCAATGGCTGGTATATAATGTGTCTTTCCTAATGTCTCCACCGGCGGCATTTGTGTTATTATGTCTCCAGCAGTATGTGCGCTAAATATAGCAGCTGGCTTTGATAGTGACGATATGCCGGTAAACCCCGTTTCCTTGTGTAGCCTATATTTAAGTGCTTGGAAATCCCCGCCGTTTACTTCGACGTCGTAACCTTGTGTCATTAGAATACCCGTGTGGTCGTTGGCCACATTTGTATCTGTATGACTGGCTATCATGTATCTGGCTCCACAGATATCCATTGGCAATACATGGAAACCTGTAATTAGGGCAAACGTTTTCCTTTTGATATACATTGATCGATTCCACAAAATTACTAAATTACGATTTACTGACAGATGTATAATTTGCTTCGAAACAGTCTCTCTCTCTCTCTCTCTCTCTCTCTCTCTCTCTCTCTCTCTCTCTCTCTCTAAGGATCTCGGAAGATTTCTTTAGTGAGATTGCCCAATAATTTTTTTAAAATCTCAAGTTTCAGGCTCTTAAATGAAGTTTATTGCAGTCGAAAAATAAGTTTCTGTTGTATTTAGACATGTAATATTGTGTGTAAGACAAGAAGTGACTTCTTTAAAAATAGGACAAAATCTTTGAATTTAATATAGGATCATATAGGAAATAGGAAGCTTTTTATAAGTCTATGCCCCCCCCCCTTGCCCAATCAAGATATTTTGAACACAACTGTATTTTTGTAAAAGACATATTATATCAAAATGCCATGTTTTGGCAAGGGGGGGGGGGGGGGCTGTCAAAAAGCCCCAAAACCGATAAATGGGCTCAGCTCTATTATTTGTAATGTAACAAGGCTATGGAAATATATTGTATATGTATGTTCTACCTGAATGAACAGACTATATGTCCTATTGTAACAGGTATACATATAAAGTGTACATGTTATAATGCATATGAATATACTATGCAATATACAGTGGTGTTATGGCTAAAAACCCACTTTTGCACAGTTCGCGCTGATCACTTGTGATTTTTCGCGGCGAAACCACCGCGAAATTTCACCGGCCAAGAAAAAATTTTAACGTTTAATCGGTTAATTTTTTCGCCGCGAAAATCCGATTTTCGCGGTGAAATTCCGCCGTGTTTCGCGGCGAAATTTGTTTTTTAATGTTTACAACAGGTAAGTTGAAATGTCCTATTTCGCCGCGAAACACGGCGAAATACCTGTAAATGTTAACATAAAATGATTAATTTTTAATTTAATGACAACACTATGATTCATCTGTTCCATGTATAGATCGTTATTTACGTGCACATAATATGTACGATTATACATGTATAGAAATGAAAAACGTGCATAACGCGACTTTGCTAATGTTTTATCGTACGTGGAACGATAGCGAAATCACGGATTAACGAAAATAATTATAACGTAATGCGCCAGCTCGTTGAATCTAACTTTGTTGTTTGTTTGTTTGAATAAATGCTTTACGTCCTAATCAACAGCAATGGTCATGTCGGGACGCTGCCCCCATTTTATGGAACGTGTTTGAAATATAACGATCCCTCTAAGCCAATACTGCTTATATGTATGGATGGTTTCACTTGAAACCATTTTCCCTAGGCAGGCACAGACTTGAGCGGTAAACCAGTAATCAGATAATCAGTCAATAGCTTATAAGTTTTGCCTGGAGGGACAAGCAGCCTATATATTTGTTTAGGTCCCAATAGGCAGGGGCCATCTAACTTTGTACCTTGTTTTGTAGCACAAACATTGTCTAAAGGGTAATGCTAAATAAACAGAATCCTTACTTTTTTTTGTAAATTTTCCTGAACTACGATAACTTAATTTGAGCTCAACCATGTAGAAACGACAAAACAAAAAGAGGCATATTGACATTTGGGCACCCTCTATGAATGCCAGCATAAATCTAATTGCAATCATATCGATTTATACATTATACTTGCCTTGTAGAAGTACAACTAGCGAAGATTATTTTAACCGTCAACAGTCCCATGGTGACAACACTTTCAGGGTAATACATGTATACCGGTTTTGCTCAAGTACGAAACCCAACGAATATAGGAGGAATCGAACACAGGACATTTAGATTCCGGTCAATTCCTTTAATCCACCACTAGGCTTCTGCGCTCAACTTTGTTCTTATTAATCTAATGCGGCATGCGCTCATGTTGCTACGGTGCGTACACGGCCCTTATTGTATATATGTGTTCAAAAATAAACTGAACACTTCATATAATGACGTCAGTACTTTGTTTTAAACACAGTATCTTCCCTTTTCTAGTGTATTGCGCCTTGTATACAATGAGGTTTTGTCATTCGATATGCATGTAAGCCATCCGTACATGAGGATTTTGGAAGGAACACAACACGCTATTTAACTCAAAACGGTTAGCAAAAATCGACAATTTCGACACAATTTTGTACATGTACGTTGCTGTATTGCTCGTATTCGACCGAATATCGTATCGACCCGGTGGAGGTCGTATGCGACCAAATGTCGTTTCGACTAAATTGATTTCAACGAAACAGCATCCACTTGACAAATCGAAAATCATTGATGCTTTTTAGCAGTGTCATTAACCATAGGCGATTAAATGTCTAAAACAAAGTTGAAGCCGATTGCTTCATCATATTGAATACAAAGACTTGTATTAATATGTGGGTTGGGATCGCGGTGGCATAGTTGTAGTGCATCATACTCTGAATCGAGAGGTCCTGAGTTCGATCCGCACTGGCGAAACCGTGTTGTGTACATTGATTACCCACAGTACTACATAAAACCCAGGAAACGGTAGCTCCGTCCAGACATGACTAAAAAATTGGTGACTTGGACGTCCAGCCTCAATACAAACAAACAAATCTGTGGACAATCATACCATGAAAATTGCTAACGCCGCTATGAGCACTTTTCTATTAATTAAGCTAGATAATAGGAGGATCTAATATTATCGGGTACGTCTGATTAATCTGAAAAAGAAGCATGAAAATAAACACACAAAGCCAGTAATCAGGGTCTCAGAAACTTCAAAGTAGTTGAGTCACAAATAAAACACGATAATTATACAAAATTGAAAAGAAAACAAAATATTTATACGACGTGAAAAGTAATAAATGCATACAAATTAAATGAAATTTAAACAATAAAACTGTTGTGACTGTCGGGACTAAAACGATAATTATACAAAATTGAGAAGTAAACAAAATATTCATACAACTTGAAATGAAATAAAAACATTCAATTTAAAATATTATTTAAACAACAAAAAAAAATGTGTGACTGTCGTCTTTTTCGCCGCGAAACACCGCGAAACACCGGTCAATTGATTTTTATGCGTAATAACAGATAAACTTTTTTCGCGGTGTTTCGCCGCGAAATTTCGCCGCGAAATCTGGAATTTCGCGGCGGAATTTCGCGGCGAAATTCCGCGCTGACTTTTATTTTACACACAATTTCGCCGCGAAATTTTACAATTAGCCGTTTACAAATTAGCCGTGAAAACGGCTAATTTGGGTTTTTAGCCATAACACCACTGTATATGTTTCTCAATTTTTGATGGTTTATGTTTTTTTAGATATGCCTAAAAAACCTGACACCCCCTTTGACAAAGATTTAAGCTGCAGGTATGTAACACCAAGAGGGTTCCATCATGTTGTTGCATTATCAAACCTTTAATTTTATGGAGAATGCAACAGTCATATATTCTATAAGATAAACATAAAAGCTGCCATAAACACTCAAACTTTGGGCGGAAAATCTATATAGTCTTCCGAGATCCTTTGATGCAATTTGATTTAGAAACAAATTTTGTCAACCAATGTCGATGAATGTTAAGGTAAACAGAACGAATCGCAATGTATGGAGCTTCTTAGAAAGATTCAATTTTGGCAATGAGTCTCGCTTACTTTTAGTATTTGTATCATATCAATAAAAACATTATTAATATATTTATTATTTATTTGAATTTAGCTTGAAAACTGTGGTGGACTTGTTTTAGAGTACTTCGAGTGGTCCAGGACAACCGAAAAAGCAAGTAATGTGGAGTACTTGGAACTGTTGTAAATGAAGTGAATGTAAACGTGAAAATCAGTATTGATTTTGGAGTATTTGCTTGCTCGGTGTAACATGAGTGCTCGGGCCTGGTCTGCTTAAGCAAGTCCGCCCCAGGGTGACTGACAACTAAAACTGACCTGTAACTTTGGTTTGTACTTTTCGTATGACATAGACTTGAATCTCGCCTCCAGTAGCCTCAACACGCAGCTGGAAAACATAACGAAAATTTGCCCATGCAATTTCCAGAGATTTTTTTTAGCTTTAAAAATTGAAAATTTTCAGCTGAAAAAAAAAATGATATTTTTTCTTATTTTTGCGGTTCTAACGAGTACCCACAATCTATGTTTTGGAGCAAAAATAAGAAAAATAGGTATACCCCAATTTTGCTATATAAAAGTGGGGTTCAAGGGGGTATACATTTCACGGACATGTTTTCCTGATGACATCATGAAAACACGTCCATGTAAGATACATCTACATATTTTTTCTAACTTGTAAAACTTCAGTTGAAAGATCTTGACATTGTATCTTATTTTCACTAAAAACTAAAAGATTTTCGGTTCACCCATAGAATTGTATAACATATAAACATATAAATATGTTTGAAAAAAAAAATCAAAACAAAAAAATCGAATGCTGTTACAAAGCAATATTACCGTTGGTGATTGCTGCAGTACAATTTTCAAATAAATGCCAATAGAAAACAAGAGATAACTTGTCATTTTCTCGTATCTGTGGGAAAGCAGTCAATACCAGGATTCAATGCACCACTCCAATATGCGGCTGATAATCCATGTCCATATAAAGTTTACCCCCTAAACCCCCACTTTTACATAGTAAAACTGGGGTTTATCTATTTTTTCTTATTTTTGATCATAAACAAAATTTGTGGGTACTCGTTAGAACCACCCCAACTTACAACAAAATTTTCAATTTTACTGCTAAAAATATCACTGTATATTGGCAATGGGCATCTTTTCGTAACTGAAATCAAGGTCATGTCCGTTTGCCCAAATTTTCACTAGACGATTATCGTTTGTAGCCGTGAACTGTAAGAAAGCAGACGAATCTTGATTCTGATGTTGTCAACTTTAACTCAAGCCCGCCAGTAATTTTATATTACTGATCGTTCCAAGGCGATACTTATGTGGTGGTTCTTATTGTTTTATGTCTTGGTCTTTAAAGTTTTGTGCTGTTGGCGCTTTATGTATATTTGCATATTTTTAGTTAAGTTTTAGGTAACTGAGTGGCCGCCTATTGGGAAAATAGCTGCTCATTCGGCTTACGATATGTTTTCATGGTATAGGTACCTTGTTTTTTTCCCCACCTCGGTTTTTGGAGTGGGAATCGTTTTCTAATTACGCCTTTTCCTGATCGTTGCCTACTTGTACCTTTCTTTGAAGCCTGTTTCCTGTATGTTTATTTAAATACTGAGTAGATCAATGTATGGGAAACAGGATTAAAGAGCAGGCGCATGCAAACTGGTATAGCAATAGTTCCCTTTATAAACTTTGCTTTTAATCAAGGAGAAAGAATGTAATGATAATGAAATGGCGCAATCAGAAAGAAGTTTCCACTCCACAAACGGAAGTCGAGAGAGCAGATATTTCCAAAAAGGCGGCAAATCATTATGAACTTAAATAAGTATATGAAAACAGCACAAAATTGGGACTAAACGTATTAAATGCACCAGTCATTTGTATACCCGGCTCCCCTACGGCCGGGGAATAGCAGGGCTTTAACTTTTCAATTTTTAAAGGCCGGCTAAAAGCCCGAAACTGCGGGGCCAGATTTATAGTCAAATCCCCGCTAAAAGCCCCGGCTCCCCGGAGGCTGACAATAATGTGCAACAACAGCTCTGAGTTGTTCTGATGAAACTGAAATATGAGAGAAAGGCTATCTGATTATAATTAATGTTACCGTGTATTAGCGGGAAATTAAAACCCCGGCACATCCCCGGGACTGCCGGGACTCATCAGAGGTTAAAGCCTGGCACTTTAGCCCCGCTGTGTCCCCGCTATCCCCGGCCCTAGGGGTGCCGGGGATGCCAATGACTGGTGCATAATAATTAGAACCACAACAGAAGTACCTGATTGGAACTATCAGTAAAAATTACTAGCGGGCTAGAATCGATTTCACATGGCCATAACCTCACCCTCAGCTTCTTCAGTGGTTCACAGCATTAGTTATTTGTTCGGCCCTCGTGGTGAATAATGTATCACCAAGGACAAATATATAAATCATAATTAACACCATGATGTCACTGAATCAAAAACAGGACTCACAGATACAAAAAGCTGTCCTGCGATGGAGATCCCTTGGCGCCAAACAACATCACTGAAAATCACTGAAGACACTTTTTCCATATCAAATAAATGCAAAATGTCTTGTCAAACGTGAGTTTTGATTCCGGTGTTTCCGTTAGTCACAACCAGTTAACGGTTTATGTAGATCAGATGAGGAAGACAAGAGATAATTGGTGATCTATACGTTGCAATGATGTCACATATATACCTACCCCAGCGCTACCAGATCCCCATGACAAAGGGCTAAGCATAGATTTCTCAATCTCCCAAGTCTGTGAAATGACCGAGGGATTAGATTGCAATTGGGTCCCATCCATCGCCCGGATTCTAATCGCTATACCGGTCATGGCTTCGGCCGGGGTCATATATAGGGTGAAGGACTCGTCGGTCTCTTCTACAGGGATGTAGAACACCGTACCGCTGTTGTCAGGTTGTCCTGTTATTATAATATATTAGTCACAGTGTAATAATTACGCTCTAAACATGGAGCGCGGTGGCCTAGTGGTAGAGTTTTTTACTTCAAATCAAGAGGTCTTTGGTTCGAATCACGCGGGACATGCAGTCGTACTGTGTTATTATTGAGCTAGACAATTTACTCCTAAAGTACCTATGAACACCCATGGTGAGGTATGACTGGAAAAATTGTTAAACCTCAATTCTAAATGTCGTGATAGATGTATGAGCCGCCGCATGGGAAAACCAACAATCTGTATAGGCGAAAACAAAGGCGCAGATCAGCTTCGCAGTAACTGCGAAGCTGATCAGCGCCTTTGTTTTCGCTACACTGATAGTAGAATTCCTCCTCTACTTATATTCAAAATTTCAAGATTCTAGCTTTCTCCTGTACAGGCCGGTTTGTGTCAGAGCTGGTCGGAAATCGAATTTTTTTCTCATGCATAGACTTGTTTATTAATAAAACTTTCAAACAATTTTGTGGTTGGAATTCTCATTGAAGTTACAACGGCTAGGGAATGGAGCGTTAATGATTATTAATGGAATACCTCTATTTTGTTATAATTACAGAATCAAATTTTAGGGGGTTCATGTCAGAAGCCCTTGAACCCGTTGCCTGTGGTTACATTACACATGTGACACACTTCTTACCTGAAATAATCTTATCACAGTCTTTCCCAGTAATCTCTGAAACAAAAGATACATATTTCATAACACATTAATACGAAAACATGCCCATGCAATATACATAGATTTTTAAAGCTGTAAAAAATGAAAATTTTCAGTAGAAATTTTTTGCTATTTTTCTTATTTTTGCTCAAAACATAGATTGTGAGTACACATTAGAACCGCCTCACCGAAGCGGTTCTAAGGAGTACCCACAATTTATGTTATGGAGCAAAAATAAGAAAAATAGGTATACCCCTGCGTCCCAGTTTTGCTATATAAAATGTTGTTCAAGGGGGTATACATCACACGGACATGTTTTCCTGGTGAGATACGAGGGAAAATCCAATCCAAAATAACGTGAACTTTTGCTGTAGCTTCAACATTATACAACTATTTCATACCTTCCTGTGTAACAGTCAAAACTATCACCCCGAGGTGCTGTGGATGACCCGATGAACTGTTGCCCGAGGCCGAAGGCCGAGGGCAACAGTTCATCGGGTCATCCACAGCTCCGAGGGGTGATAGTTATGACTGTCACACAGGAAGGTTTGAAATAGTTGTTTTATTACCCAACTCAAACATTCATTATAAACTTCATAACAGTCACATACTATATATATTATGGCAAGACTGGTTTTAACATTAAATGTTGAAACTGAAAATATGGATGAAACATGCTTTAATCCTGGTTTCGGTGTACAGATCATGTTTGCTTGTTTGATTCTGATTTGCTTGCTTGTTTACTTTATTGTATTTTGTAAGCTCTGCTTGTTTGTTTGGCACTTTATTTGATTTACTTGTTTGCTTATTTTACTATTGTTGTATTATTTATTCTGTTTATTTGTTTTGTTCATTTTTGTTTGTATGATTGTTTGTTTGATATGTTTTATTCCGTTTTTGATTGTTTTGCTTGTTTGTTTGTTGATTTGTTTTAAGTTAGTGTTAGTTTTGTTTTTGTTTCTGTTTTCTTAGATTATTTCATGTGCTTATTTGTGATTAATGCTTGGTTGGATTTGTTTGTTTTATGTTTGTTTGTTTTTGTTTGTTTGGTCATATGTTTTGTTTGTTTGTTTTTTTTGTTTTTTTTTTTTTATTCATTTGTTTGGTTGTTTGCTTTTGATTACTTTTTCCTTATTTGAAGATATGGTGAAGCAGTGTAAAAGCATGCAAAGCATGTCACATGACTGGGAAACAGTAAAAACTGTTGCACATGAAACAGTTTGTCACATGACATGAAACAGTTCATTGAAACTGGTCTAAACTGGCTTTTACTGAAATTGTTTAAAAAAACAGCCTGAAATGTTTAATTTCTCTTTATATAGTAGGTTGGGTAATAATTATGACTGTCACACAGGAAGGTTTGAAATAGTTGTTTTATTACCCAACTCAAACATTCATTATAAACTTCATAACAGACACATACTATATATATTATGACAAGACTGGTTTTAACATTAAATGTTGAAACTGAAAATATGGATGAAACATGCTTTTATCCTGGTTTTGTTGTACAGATCATGTTTGCTTGTTTGATTCTGATTTGCTTGTTTGTTTACTTTATTGTATTTTGTAAGTTCTGCTAGTTTGTTTGGCACTTAATTTGATTTACTTGTTTGCTTATTTTACTGTTGTTGTATTATTTATTCTGTTTGTTTGTTTTGTTCATTTTTTGTATGATTGTTTGTTTGATATGTTTTATTCCGTTTTTGATTGTTTTGCTTGTTTGTTTGTTGTTTTGTTTTAAGTTAGTGTTAGTTTTTTGTTTCTGTTTTCTTAGATTATTTCATGTGCTTATTTGTTATTAATGCTTGGTTGGATTTGTTTGTTTTATGTTTGTTTGTTTTGTTTGTTTGGTCATATGTTTTGTTTGTTTGTTTGATTCATTTGTTTGGTTGTTTGCTTTTGATTACTTTTTCTTTATTTGAAGATATGGTGAAGCAGTGTAAAAGCATGCAAAGCATGTCACATGACTGGGAAACAGTAAAAACTGTTGCACATGAAACAGTTCGTCACATGACATGAAACAGTTCATTGAAACTGGTCTAAACCGGCTTTTACTGAAATTGTTTAAAAAAACAGCCTGAAATGTTTAATTTCTCTTTATATAGTAGGTTGGGTAATAAATGTAGATATTTTTTAGACAAATGCATATTTTGCGATAAATCAGAACATTCGTATATCAAGATAAGATAAAACAATTACACATTTCATAAGTATCGCAAACATGCCGCGCCATTTTAAAACTATGGTGACGCATAGGCGGCGCCCGCGAATTTTCGGTCGTGTCCTGTGTCATACGTGCCTCGATAAAATGTAAAAGCACAATAAGTAAAAAACCTATTATCTATGGTACATGTTGAAAAGATGGCCGCAAGCGCTAAGAGGGTGTTTAATTCAAAATCAATAAAAACGCCAACAACGTTACGAAATCAAAGCTGACGTGCGCCGGATAGACCATAGGGACCTGTAGATTTTTAACGGGTAGTTATTTTTTCCTGATATTTTGCCACGATATTCTAGACACATTCCGATTTATGTTCATGTTATTTTATAAGCATTTGATTGAGCTGTATAGAAGCTACAGTAAAAGTCTACGTTATTTTGGATCATCCCCCGTACATGTAACTAACTTAATTTTTTCAGCATTTTATCGCACCATGAAGGAAGTCGTAAATTTCATGAATGCTCTCCGTCATGATTTACTATTACCAGATGACGGAAGCAACGGTTGGTATTTGTGCTAGATAAGCTTTCCTTTTAACATTCCTTGTAAAAGTAAGTTTCCTGTCAAAGGAGACATTTGGTTTCACGATTATACGTTCATCAAACGTTGACGTGACAATGAAAGCCACGAGGGGACAAAGTTTCATGATGCGTTACAAACAATGATTTATAATTTTTAATGATGACGATGATGATGATTATTATTATTATTATTATTATTATTATTATTATTATTATTATTCAGACAACTCTACTACTATACCCGTTGTTATTTCAGCTTCTGCGTGGATAGTGGAGAAAGAGATTGTCTCTGGGGTCTCGAGTATGGCCAGTGACAGGGCAACATCGCTCCCTGGGTCGGCTTCTGCACCCTCATCTATCTTCAGGAAACCACCCGACCATGATATCCTGGTATAACATTTAGAATGATGATGTTAACGGTCTATGTACTACATTCAATGAGCATCAGGAAAACATGTCCATGCAATATACACCCCTCACATCCCACTTTTATATAGAAAAACTGGGCTTTGCAGGGGTATACCTATTTTTCTTATTTTTGCTCCAAAACATAGATTGTGGGTACTCGCCGTTAGAACCGCCTCGGCGAGGCGGTTCTAACGTGTACCCACAATCTATGTTTTGAGCAAAAATGTGAAAATATTATCATTTTTTCTGATGAAATTTTCAATTTTTACGGCTGAAAAAAATCTCTCTATACTGCATGGGCAAGTCCTCGTAATGTTGTCTCTGGGGTCTCGAGTATGGCCAGTGACAGGGCATCACCGCTCCCTGGGTCAGCTTCTAACCCCTCATCTATCTTCAGGAAACCACCCGACCATGATTTAAAATGAGCCTGTGCATTAGAAAACCAACAATTTGGGTTTCAGACCAGGTCCCACACAAACCAGGCTGTACAGTCACAGAAGCAGGCTAGCAGCTTGAAATTTCGGATTTAAAAAGAAGAGAGATTGTACTATCCGTGTTGCGAAAACAAAGGCGCTGATCAGCTTCGCGGTCACTGCGAAGCTGATCTGCGGCTTTGATTTCGCTTATGTAAATTGTTGGTTTTCTCGTTGGTCTATGTACTACATACAATGAGATTCTGCGAACAACGACAGACAAACAAACTTCGTCATTTAACCCATTAGTAACGAATTTGGGTGAGTCCACTTTCATTTTTAGGGGCATCGAGGGTGATATTATTTTTTTTATATGAATTTTAATGAAAATTCTCTTAGCAAACAGACTAGCCCCAGATGGGACGCCGCGTTCTGTGGCGTCACGTGTGGGATTGTTCGCCTTTGTCCCACAGAAAGGACACCAGGCTTATTATATGACTTAAAGCTCAGCTCGATCTTGAATACATTATCGGTACTTCATGCAGCTGGAATTTAAAAGAAGTATCACGAAATAAATAAATAAATAAATAAATAAATAAATAAATAAATAAATAAACCATGTGATTTTGGATTTGAAGAGATTCGAACGCATCAGAAATATACGAATATGTCGTATGACATAAGCCGCACATCAAAGAATGTCATAGGTAGAGAGGTACATTGTATGTAAAATTATCCAGTGATCAGGAAATGGCGCTCCTACTCCAAACACAGAGGTAAGAAGACCATCAGAAACTTATACTAAGACTACATGTAAGTATACTTATACTAAGAAAACAGGTCGTCACCCGAGTGAACAGTTATTTCCCAAGAGGAGTTCATCAGTTTTTTTTTTTTTTTTTTTTTTTTTTTTTTTTTTTTTTTTTTTTTTTTTGTGTGTGTGTGTGTGTGTGTGTGTGTGTGTGTGTGTGTGTGTGTTTTACTTCAGTTTTACGTCCCTTTCAAGATTATTTCAGCTCATATGAGACGTGGGGCGAAAACGGGAGAACCCCGAGGAAAACCACCTGGCAAACCCGCAAGCAGAACTTGGCTTGTCACACAGGTGGCCAGTGCGCGGCTCGAACCCGCACCAGACACAGCGGTGAGATGATCTAGGGTTGTGGTCACATCGAACAAAGTGATCATGAATCAATTCAAGTGAATAGAAATATTCTAGTGAATAGAAGAAATGTTCTATTGTATTTGAGCCCTTGCCTGACAAACCCAACAATCAATGTTTCCGACCAGATCCGACACAAACCGAGTGTACAAGAACAGACGATGACGGGAGGCTGGAAATTTTGTATTTTGGAATTAGAGGAATTGTAACGTTACTATCCGTGTAGTGAAAAACAAAGGTGTCGATCAGCTTCGCAGTTACTGCGACGCTTATCCCCGCATTTGTTTTCGCATCTGCACAATGTCGGTTTTCTGGTGCGGCGGCTTATCTATTTATTCATTATCCAGTGTCATTAAACAAACAGATCGATGTTTATTTTTGTCTATTTTTAAAAACTATTCAGATCAAACACAGGAAATGGTACACATAAACGCTTAAAGTAGGCAGGCGAAACTCGAAAAACAATGTGTTGAAAAGTCGTTTTCGATGCAAGGTAAGATACATTAAGAGTAAACGTAAAACACTAAATACACAGACGTTATACATGTAAGACCTTGTTATACGCTGAAAGAATCATTTTATTCAATGGGCCTGTTCAACGCTTCAAAAATAAATAAATAAATAGATAAATAAAATAAAAATAAAATGAAAAAAAAAATGTGCAATTCCGGAATCGGTGGACAAAGTAGTATTTCCTTCTATGGGGATGACAATTTCGGAATTGAACCGACTTTCCACCGAAAATATATAGTTGTTAACAACCGAATTCGCTGTAAATGAAAGCCACAGCAGTGTGTTTCGAGTATTTTATATTAAAATATAAAATATTACCAATAAGATATCGCAGTGGCACTGCAATTGAAGTCGGCAGCCCTTGTCATATCCTTCTCATCAGACTGCCCTACCGCTCCGTCACAGTCTGAGTCGCACTCATGCGCATGGATCCTCTCCGGTGACAGTTCTACCAGGAAGTAGGTCTCTGATAGTTCCGGTGTGGACAGTGAGACGAACACAAGGTCACATGACCGTACTGTGAATGTCACGTGATCCAATCCGCCAACAGGAATCGTCCGTGCCGTTGTTGTAGCATCGATAGTGAAAGAATTCGCTGGAAAAAAAAGAATAATGGTTATTTTATGCAGAATGGTTTCAGCTTCCAAATACTGGTTATAAATAAAAGAACAGTTAGCAAACATATCAATGTGTATTGGTATCAAAATCATTGAAGTCAAATCACCTTTAAACTTAAAAAAACATTTGAATGTCTTCTTTTGCGTTTTTAAAGCTCTCCAGTGTATACATAATAGGGCTTTCATTTAAAGGAAAATATAGACAACAAAAGTCAATCCCTTTACACCTAAAGTAGGTAGGTAAATCCAAGGTACAAGAAGGCAATGGTCAGGAAAAATCGCAATCAGAAAGAAATTCGCACTCAAAAGCTGCCCGACGATGGAGATCCCTGGGCGCCAAATAATTTGCTGAACTCCGGAGCAAATGAAAAACACCAGTTGAACCCCGGTGGACCAAGCAACAGACAAGAAGATCCGGCCCCAACGAACTCAAATCAATTGCTTTAAGTCGGAACCATCATACAGTCTGACGCACGACCCACCTGCGTGCAATTAAAGAAGGCAGCAAAGTTGACAAGAAGGAACTGATAAAAAAAGAACATAGTGTAAGTCTGATTGAGCAGCAACTGAACTTAATTAAATTTATGTGACTCAGTCAACGAATACGAGTGCTGTTCATGATATGAGCCACCTCGTGGGAAAACCAACAATGAGGTTTCCGAACAGGTCCGACACAAATCAGGCTGTACAGTCACAGAAGCAGGATGGAAGCTTGAAATTTCGAATTTAAGAAGAAGAGGAAGTGTACTATCCGTGTAGCGAAAACAAAGGCGCTGCCGGATCAGCTTCGCAGTTACTGCGAAGCTGATCTGCGCCTTTGTTTTCGCCTAGGCAGATTGCTGGTTTTCCCATGTGGCGGCTCATATCAAGGGACTTACACAAATCTTCCTGTGTACAAGTAGTGTCCTCGTCTATTTCTCCATTACAATCATTATCGATTCCATCTCCCGGCGCCGACGCCGACTTTGTGCACATCTGGATGAAAGAGACAAAGAGAACTTCTGTAAATCTTGAATCAGCACATCTCCATGTTAATATCGAAAAACGCTGACCAGTTCAATAATTATATGACATGGTGTCTGGTTATTGTTATGCTAATAACTTCATAAATATTTAGAGACGCGTGTGTTGCAACCAGAAATGCAACAATGTAACAATTGTTACATTTTGGGCAGTTTGTTACATTTTGGGCCGACAACGATGACCAGAAATGAAGCAATCATGTAACATTTTTTTTGTTACATCGACCCAAAATGTAACAATGTAACAACAGTTACATTTGGGCAGTTTGTCGCTGTCGACGCTGTCGGTCCAAAATGTAACAAAACTATTTTTTTACAAAATGGGATGTTCTAGCTGTCTACAACCCATTTTGTAATAAATAAACAGTTTTAGTCGTATATGCTTGACTGTAGACGTACTTATAAATGATCATTAACATGCATAAATACGCAAAAATGATGTTCATTTCGAGTAGGGGAAAATGTTGTAGTTGTCTTATTGGCCGTCCCCAGCTCAGCATGCTCCGGTGTCGATATGGCGTCGTCCTTTAAGACCTCCAGGTCAGACCATACTAAGTTCACATGTTAAGGATAATAGCTTGTACATGTAAGATATGTCTGATTTCGTAGGTACACCATATTGTCTTAATTGAAAGTGACGAACTTGGGTACATGTCGAAATACGAGTTTTAGGACAAAAGCTATCGATATGAGACAGCTATCATACTGAAAAATTCTCTGTACTTATCAGGCTCATCGACAAAACACATGTATAGATTTTTCCTTCCCAAGTGGTAACAAATGGCCAAAATCCCGGGCCAAAATCACGTACTATATATTTAAGTCTTGGGTATTCAATATCTGATTATAGACTGGTTATCCTGATGTACCCCGCAGCCAGCAAAGTAGCTACTTTTCTTTTCAAAACTTTACAAAGGAAAAGGGTTAGGAAACGCTAGTAGTTTTGAAGAGAAAGTTTAGATTTTGTTACATTGTTACATTTTGGGTCGTATATGGAAAACCTAAATTGTAACAATGTAACAACACGAATGTCTTGAATAAGAAAAAATGATAGAATAATTTATTCTTTCATCAGTTTTGGATATGACTGGAAAAGTTTTTACATGCGATGGTAGGGGATAGTACTCGCTGGGAAGTCATTTTCTAAGTTTTAATTCAAAATATTAAGTCTTAATATTATAGTTTGTTGAAAATGTGGATTGAGTGAAGAAATAGAAAGATAAACGTGTTTCTCTTCATCGTGTTTGACGGATAATAGATGCTAAAGTGTTTGTTTAAATATTCATTTTTTTTTTTTCAAAAATATGCCACTCATCGACCCAAAATGTAACACAATTTTTGTTACATTATTGTTACATTTCTGGTCGACGTTGTCGGCCGAAAATGTAACAAACTGCCCAAAATGTAACAATTGTTACATTGTTACATTTCTGGTTGCAACACGCGTGGTTGCAACCTTATTTTCTCAGACAATTTAGTGTCTCACCAAAGAGCTAATGCGTCGACTTAGATAAACGATTTAAGTTGTGATGTTCTAATCGTCCTATATTCAATCCATAGAGTGCGATGAAGACTATTTTGTAAACGTAGCAGCAAAATGAAGTAAAGTAAATTCAGTTTAAATACCCCGATGCCCTATGAAAATAAAACCGATTCATTCGACTAATGAACTTATAGGGACTGGAAAATCTACTACGCTTACCTCCGCCTCGTCATCCCAACTCATAGATATCAAACTTGCCCTGCTTCTTCCGAAGTAACCATACAAACCAAACGGCTGCTGGTTAGTGTGTTTTATAACTTGCTCTTCACTTGACAATAGCGAAGTCGCCGCCCACAAGTCTGTATTTGCTATTTGCGACCAACTACCTCCCGAAATTGGTAAGGACGTTTGAATTCCATCTTTGACATGTGTTTCTGCCACCACAGCAATAAACACCGATGGATCGGAGTCGGGATTCTCTCCAATTTTGAAGGTGTATGCGTTGGCAAAATGTCCTATAGACTGAGCTAACACCATTGAAGGGCTGCCTTGAACGCTTGTTGAGTCGTTGTAGATGTCAATAGACATCATTTGAACCACGAGAACTGGGTAACTAGCGTGTATTTTGGAGTACATTCCCCAGTCAATACGCCGTGTAATGAATTGTCCGGCGTGCGGGATCACAAACGGGGAATATCCGCTGATTTGAACCTTCGTTGACGCTTCACTTGCTAAGATGATAAATTCATCACCTGCTGGGTTATTGATGTTAGGAACGACAAGAAATTCAGTTCCCCACTTATTTACGGGAGGTAATTGTTCAATCATGTGTGTGACGGGTGCACCGAACGTAGATGGTACGTTTCTTGCGCCGGCGAACAACGCCACTCTCTTATTTGACGTTATGTGCGTTCCTGTAAGGTCATTTGTGCTTTCGAAATGTAAAACGTCAAATTCGTGGAGTAAAAACGGGATATCCGCTGATGATGACCCGCTCACGTCAACGCCATTAATGCAGACTTGTGCGCCGCTAACGGCAACTGGAAAGCGAACCATGACTGACGTGCCGTCTTCAACCGGCGTCACGGAGAACTGACAGTATCCGCCAAACCGACAGAACGTCGCAACGTAGTACTCAGTTCCCAGAGCATCGTCAGGAATAGCGAGAAATCCTTCGTCATTGCCGTTATGTTTGACGTTAATGTGTACTGGATACTCTGATGCGGTTTCTATCTTCACTGCACGAGAGTCGACCACATTTGAACCTTGAGGGAAAAGGTCACTGATACATGGCATTGCTGCGAACGTCAGCTCAATATTGAACTCCAGCGTTTCACAGTTGTTGAGTCTCGTTGTGGCGGTTGTGCCGTCAACTTGTAGGAATTGTAGTGACGCTGCCTGTGGCGTGTCCAGTCCAAGAAACGCCACATGGTATGTTTGTGTGCCGCCTGAAAGAGGAATCGTCCTGTTTATGATATCAAACACGGAATATAATATGTCGTTTTGCGGTTGTGTAAAATGATTCGTTTACACACGCAATGAATTGAAGGGTTAATTTGAATGTTTTGTTTGATCTCTACAGCAATTACAATGAAATGCATTAAAAGACATGTTGAATTGTATATATCTTGGTACATTCAAGTTTCCGCAATGCCAAAAATGCAAGTGGGTGCTGGTTTTGTTAATTGTGGCAAGTCTAATCGTTAAATAGGATGGTCGCAACAATAAGATGATGACATGTGCTTCCTAAATGTTTGCGTAAGGATGAACATTTGAAACCAACACGACTGCCATGTACCAGTCGGGTATCGATCCCGAGTTTCACAACGAACACAAGTACTCTATCCATTAGACAACCGCGGCGTGAAACTGTTGTACTTACATGTTATTTGAAAGACGGGAAGGGAAATCAACAGAAGCCGGAGACAGATAGTCCGCAAAACCTTGTCATTGTTCGAAATCTGAAAAGAATAAATGGACATGACGATAAAGGCCACGAGACGATTCGTTTCATTCCGAAAACACGCAAATGCAATGAAAAGTGATATTGTCGGATGAAAATAAAACATTTCAGTTGAAAAATTCTAATATATTTTCCGTAGTTTTGACGTTTCATAACAAGGATTGTGTGCATACATGTATATACTTGCTAGATTCGTCTCGGCGATGCGTTCTATCGCGTGATTGGAACCAATATAGATTCTGTTTTGAACAACAACAAAATATATGAAAAACATCAAAACTTTCCAACATATATTTTTTCTATTTTTTTTTTGCAGCTGAAAGAAATATGCATGTTTTCGTAGTGGCCACATCGTGGAAAACGACACTTATTCTGTATTTCAAGTTTATTTAATGTAAGAAACGATTTTTTTTCTTTTTTCTTAATCATTGCCTTTGACTATTTGATAAGTACTCCTAAAATTCGTGTACGTCGCCAAAATTACAGAACGAAAAGAAAGAAAGAAAGAAAGAAAGAAAGAAAGAAGGAAAGAAAGAAAGAAAGAAAGAAAAAAAAGAAAGAAAGAAAAAAAGAAAGAAAGAAAGAAAGAAAGAAAGAAAGAAAGAAAGAAAGAAAGAAAGTGAAAACTTGTTACCATTGTTGCCAAATATCTACCAGTGATCATTCCAATATGTCCTCATCCCACTACCATAGCTTTAAATTCTGCAACTTTTCATTTTCTAACGGAATATTTAGTCGTTTAGTTTCATATTGCTTTAAATAATTCATGTTTTTGACTGGCTTTTGCGTTGCGTATTATGAACAAATGTATTATTGAAAACTAAAATGCGAAATCTATACCGATGCATTGGTAAACAAATAAAAATCAGGAGCAATTAGTTCTGCTATGAGAAAATGTACCTTACGTCTCACATTACGAATAAAAATAATTGTTAGATCCTTTGGAAGCAGTAAAACATTCAAAGCGAGAAGATGGGTCATATTGTACAATTTCGGGTAATGAACCTTCATCAGTGACCCTTTACAAAACTGGCAGCGAAAGCCAGACATTTTTGCTGCAATTTCAAGAATTTACATCTGTGTAGTCTAAATCAAAAACTCGTATTTCCAAAGGGGCCAAATAATCAAAATACTGTTAAGAAGATGATCCCTAACGTACAATATACTTGACATATACAAAGCGTGCAATGAATACCCCATTTCACCCCACTTTTTGTACAGTAAAATTTGGGTGTACAGTGATATACACTTTTTTCTTAGTTTTAAGCCAAACGATTCATTGTGGGTGAGTCGTTAGAACCGCCTCAAGTATACCCACAATCGATTTTTATATAGATAAATATTAAAAATGTCATTTTTTTCTACTGAAATTTTCAAGTTTTCACAGCTTAAGAAGAAAATGTATGTTGCATTACGAAAACACGCCCATGCAACATATAGAAATTTTTTTTGGTTTTAAAATTGAAAATTTCCACTGAAAAAAATTTTGATATTTTTCTTATTTTTGCTAAGATAAATATAAAAAAAAAATCTAATGAAAATTTTAAATTTTTGCAGCTTTATAATCTTTAAATTACATAGGCATATTGTCCTAAGGTGTATTGTTTTACCGTGTTTGGTCGTGGAAAATTCAGCACAAACAAGCGTTTCTTACCCTGTGTATCTCATATTTATGATAATTTGAATATCAGTTTCCTGAATATGTGAATCTGAGTTTGATTAAATTATGAATAATTTAAAATTAGTATTAAAACTATTTATTATTATTATTATTATTATTATTAATTATTATTATTATTATTATTATTATTATTATTATTATTATTATTATTATTCGAAGCGTTGGTTTAGATTGCATTTCCATTTGACATTTTGAATGCTGACGAGTTTCTTTTGCTTAAAAAACGGGTTTGATTCAAGCATGCAGAAACATCAGCCATAAATATTTTAACTATCTGGACAACATGACTTTCAGTTTTTGCTGTGGCTATTTATGCAATTACACCACAACTCGGTAAAGTTTCGCCTGGCATAAAGTAAGTTTTCACTTCAGGATGTTGTCAACATTACTGCTATTGACAAAATCCTGTTTCATTTTGTTCAAATATACACTATTGTCATGCTTCAATATTCAACGAAGCATCTAACTACGGGAGGTTATATTTGTCAAAGCTTAAATGAAAAGTCGCGTCAGATCTACCAAAAGTTGCGTTTCCGACCAGGTCTGACACAAACCGACCAGTACAATCACAGAAGTAAGCTAGATTCAAGATATTTTGGATTTAGTGAGTAGAAGAGGAATTGTACTATCCGTGTTACAAAAACAAAGGTGATGATCAGCTTCACAGTGACTTTGTTTTGCACATGCAAACCGTTAATTTTCTCGTACGGGGCTCAAATTATTTATCCTTTCTTTTTAGCTCTGTCAGTGGACCCAACAGTAGCAAGTCTTATGTAGCGTCAGTTTTCCGTACGACTGTTTTTGAAAGTGACAGTGACATTTCTATGACAAGTTAACGTATTAGAAAAACGCGGAATTGTCTGTGAATTTGAAGGTTTAGAACAAAACTAATCGCTAATAGCATTAATAAACAAATCTGACTTTCACTGAATTCTAAGTTCTCGAATTTCGATAGCACTAATGGCTGGGTCATTTTATCAACGCGAATCTAAAGCGAAATTATTGTGCAAATACTGTTTGTCTGGAACCGCGAGTTTAAATAAAATACTCGAAAGTGTACATTAAGGTATGTATAATTTACAAATAGCTATCAGTTATATATTAGAAAAGATTACAGCATCATTAACACATGCCCGTGTAATGTATACCCCCTTGAACCCACTTCTGTATAGCAAAACTGGGGTATGCAGGGGTATGGCTATTTTCTTATTTTTGCTCCAAAACATAGATTGTGGGTACTCGGCGAGGCGGTTCTAATGTATACCCACAATTTATGTTTTGAGCAAAAATAAGAAAAATATCAAAAATTTTCAGCTAGAAAATTTTCAACTTTTAAAGCTAAAATATCTCTGTATATTGCATGGGCAAGTTTTCGTAATGGTCCAATACACCAGTACAAACACCATCCTCGAAGTGTTCAATATAAATGCACAAGAACTATATTTGCAACATATTTTTACGGACTGAAACATGATCTGTTTTATATTCGGCCATGTTTTGTGTCAAACCGTTTGACCGTCTGAGGTTAACTCGTATTATTCTGGGTTCCTACTTATGGGACATAGGCAAACACCTTAGCCCTGAATGTGAAGCCGAAGAATGCGGCGTCCCATTTGGGGCTTTTCTGTTTGCTTAGAGGAATTTCATCGAAAGATGTGATGAAAATTTAATATCACGTCTGATGGTTAAGTCCAGTCATCATAGATGGCTTAAAACTAAATGTCACTGTGTGAGCATTGTCAGGACAAAATGCCGGGAAATCAGTAATTTTCAGCTCATGACATCATCGATCTACCATACACCGCGAGTCTATTGGAAACCATTACATATCAAACGTTGAAACCTGGTGCTATTGATCCGTGATCAAATTACCAATGAACTCACTGATGTAAAACAGAATCCTGAAATTTTAATAGCACATTATGATTTGGCTGATAACTGGTAGAGCCAGGTCTTTAGAAAAATCGCCTTACTGTTAAGTTCTCGCTTCTGTTTCTTTGCACTGCTTTCATTCATTTGTTGCTTTTTGTAACGCACCCGTCGAAAACCGCATAATATCCCCTTTCTCATAAATGTTTCCACTGCTCTTAAAGGAGCTCAATTTTACCTTTTTGATATTACTGTGCAAATGTGTTGTGTCGTGTGGCGGCCCTAAAAGTCTCCCCGTACACTATCATAGTGCAGGTTATATTTTCCTTTTGGTCAGCTTTTGAAAGTGAGGGTGGTCTGAGAAATCAGAAATTTATTATCAGCTTAGATACATTATTTCTAAATGGCTCTGTTTGCATCTACCCATCAATGGTGTGACTCCTCGGTTGAACTATGTGGTAAGTGCTTGGTTGATGTCACTGTTGCCTACCCTGTCCAATTCTGCCATTAATCACCTCTTACTGGTTCATTCAACTACAAAACTGTTTTGATAATCGAAATGTCGATACATTTGTCTACAATTTACTTTCGGAAAAAATTCAGAAATCTGTGATGTTTGGTTAAAAGCACGATTTTTTTACAAAAAAAAATAATAATAATAATAATAAAATAAAATAAAACAAATAAAAAAAAATAAAATAAAATAAAAAATCGCTTAAAACGTTGTTCTTTAAGCTGCGATTTTGGAACAGAAACCCGATTTGAATTTGCATTACTCGTGATTAAAACATTTGACAACACATTTTAAAAACGCTGTTTTGAGCAAACCAGAGTGTTTATTCAAAACAGTCTTCATTTTCGTACTCACAGTGCAAAGGAGATGATTTTAAATATAAAAAAGGTAAACAATGCCCCTTTTCCCAAAAATCACAGATTTCTGAAATTTTCCCAAAAGTGCGTTTTAGACATAAAAGTATCTAGGGATCTTGACCAAGTTTGATTGTACAATATCTGTGCTTTCTATCCATACTTCGGATTTAGGGAATTATAACTGAGGTGCTGATCAGCTTCACGGACGATTGTTACGACAACTTACCCCCGGTTAAATATATAGAGATTTCTTAGCCGTAAAAAAATCAAACATTTCGTTCGACAAAAATGGTGAGGCGGGTCGAACGAGTACCCACAATCTATGTTTTGGATCAGAATAAAAATATAAGGGGTTAGTGCAAGAACATATCTAAGTCCATTTTGTAAGTTTCAAGAAACAAGGGAAAGACATTCAGTTTTGATAAAGGTTTGACAGCCATTTGAAAATAGTACCAAATCATCAAATAGTGTAAAACGCTAAAATGTTATAAAATTTCGTTGACATATCCGGGACAAAATTAAGAAATTCAAATATTTATGAAATGTGTTAATGCAAGAATGTGTCTAAGTCCAAACCCCCATTTTTCCCAATCTAGTTTTGGCTGGAATATTGTTACAATACATCATTTTACGGTGATAATTTAACTGCTTGTTTGCCTAATGTGGTTGCTTCGATCCCTGAAAACCGTATCAGAACAAATATCTTTACATCAGCAGATAGTAACTTTGCAATGCGTTGATTTAGGCATGTTCTTGTTTGAAAATGGAGAAAAAATCAAAATACAAATGTCATATGAACAAATGTGAAAGGCATCACCAACTATATATCACAATATGCTCTTGTAAGCTCGACAATAAACTAGAGCTAAAATATTGACAAGTGCCACAGGCATTTTGCTATGCTCAATGTTTTATGGAAGTTATATACTGACGTCAACAAAAAACGCCTCAGTCAACTTTGGCACGTCATATTGCAAAGATTAACAACTTTAATTATTTTAAATATTGGTCATATCTTTTGCTAACCTTTTACACATTCGGAAATGCTAAAATGGAATTATTCAGACAGCTGCTTGAAACATGACATGCTGTTGAAAACATACACCCATCGCAAAATCCCTAATCTGTTCATGAAACGGTCTATCATGCATCGCTTCTTTCGATTACTGAAAGTGTCAATAGCAATACCAACACATAAGCCGTAGAGTGGGATATCCATACGTGGCCATATGCTGTTTAAACACATTTTTTGAAAACGAAATTTCGTTCTCTAGCGTTATTGACGTCATTGCAGCTAATGGTCAATGCTTAAATGGTAATCGCCGTCAAAATGGTCAAAAGGTTTTCAAATGCTATCCTGGCATAGCTAGAATAGTTTCTATTGTTACTTCTTTGCCTTTCAGCGTGAAACGAACGACCTTACGGATAACGTGTATTTGACGTCTAGGGAAATAGGCGTCGGAATACCATTGCTCCATTCTTGGCTATTCATTTAAAAATATGCGAATACGTTACGAAAATCAACTCAAGGTGTACATCCGAATATAACGGCATCATTTCTGAAATGTTTCATCATAAGAATTCGTAAGCATAAGAGACGTCGACGTCAAAATGATTTTGCTACAGAAGTGTCGGCAAAAGAGCTAGGGTAACAAAAATCAATAGAGGGGGAATCTTGTGTCGATGCGAATGATGATCCCGGACTATGGAGTCGCTTCGAACGCCAGAAACCGCGCAGTATCATTTTTTCGTTCCGTCTGTTTCCTTTCTTGTGAAAAGTGCCTATGATAATTTCAGTATTTCAACTTAACGTAGTCCAGTGATCTAACATTTCAAAATTTTGATGTTCACAAGTTTGTAAAACGACTTTGCATGGCTTTCAAGGATTTTCACGTCAAAAAACGTCTTTATCATGACGTCAGGATGCATTTTTAAAAATAGTGCACCCACGCAAGTTTTAAGAAAAGTGTGCATCTTTATCAAATTCAGTTTATGCTATACCATGAGAAAGAAGGTAAAAATAAGGAAAATGCAAATTCTTTTCATATTGTGTATTTTTTGGCCAAGTTATGCAACATTTTCGATGAGGCGTTTTTTATTGACGTCAGTATAGGAATAATAATCAACACTTTCATTACAAAAATGCAATATACAGAAATTTTTGGGGGTTGTAAAAATGAAAATTTTCATTTGAAAAAATTTGATACTTTTCTTATTTTTGCTCAAAACATAGAGGCGGATCTAACGAGTACCCACAATCTATGTTTTGGATCAAAAATAAGAAAAATAGGTTTACCCCTGCATACCCCAGTTTTGCTATATAAAAGTGGGGCATAAGGTGGTAAACATTATACGAATATGTTTTCGTGATGATTCGCGTGCTCTTTAAACATTACGTTTTCACTGTACAACATGCCATTCTTGAACCTTCCATAACTGTTGATGTAGCAGAGATATCAATCAGCATTTTGATGGTTATGGCAGTTTTGACAATTGTAAATTACCATTGATAAATCAAAATTTATGTCACAGGTCGGATGTTTTGTCCAGTTAATTCTGAAACATTCCAAGAGGTGTTTTATATATCAAGTTGCTATTGAATCATAAACACTGTGTACAACGGGTCCATGAAAAGCAAGGTAATGTACCAAACTTGTGTTTTAAATTCATGGAGTTTAGGGTGATGTATCCGGTCAGTACGACAATGTTTACATGTCATATATAAATGCCTCTTTACTCCTAAACAATCAAGCTCGGTTTCAAACAACACACGGTAAAGAAATGCCACCTATTAAAATTGTTATGACAATATACGTATGTTCAGGTGACGCTTAACTTGCGTCTATAAGTAATGTTATTGTAATTAAAGGTCACCGATCATACAATACAAATAGTGTTTGGTAATATACAGAAGTGCGACATGATATAAAAATAATACCTGTGTATGAGTTTCGAAGTTCGGAAGCTTCACATAGCAACAATTCGTGTAATATTACATGCAGTATTTCACCCGTCTTTGTTTGAAATACAGACGGGTGGTGTGCGTCGGGAGCGACACCACTCCCTATAAGACTGTTTCTCGACGCATACCATCTACTCTGTGGTTTCTTAAGCTTCTCAGACCAGGGTATGTGGGTTTTGGGTCCGCGTGTGTTGGTGGTGCGGGAAAAAATGCCTTTTTTGTATGTTAGTTTTATCTATATATATGTATAAATCTTGTAAATTATCATGTAATTAGCATGTACACTGTACCGTTTTGTATCATTACACTGCAAATACGTTAAAGTGGAAACTTTGTCGGGGAAGGGGGCTTGTTGTCTGGCCATCGGTTTCCGCCACGAGCTCTCTGTCCCCGGGAAATCATACAGACTGACAAAAATGTCGCGTATAGATTTATACGATGATTTAAGTTTTTCTTGTTAGATGCTTTTTGTGAATGTCTTTTATATGTTTCAGGTTTCTAAGCAACAACAGTCTCTTACAATTCTCTTATAGAATGGGTTGATATTATTCATTTTATGTGTATATAATTTGTTTGTAATATAGGGTTATTGCACTGATATCGGTGAATATTGTCCCGAGTTGGGATATCGAAGGACGCGAGCTTGCGTGTTTTAATCATTTGATATTTATAGCTATATAATAATACTGTATATCAACATGAGACTTAAATAAACAAATATATATACCAAAATGATCAGCATTACCAATGCGAATCTCACTAGATGAACTACAAATAACAAGCTTCATAACGACGTAACTCAAACATCTGTTACCACTGCTTTACTAAAGGCATACACATTTCTTTTTCCTCTGTTTCCATGGATAATATAGTTTTTATCATTACATTTAATACATACTTCTTATGTTCTAGGCATCAATAATAATTCAGACCTTGATTTTAATGCCTCAGTCTGTTAAATACATGTACTTGCAAATATTTTTCAGCTTAAAATTATTTATATCGTCAATGATAAATAAGCGGTGGGTCTAGATAGAGGCTGTTTTCGCGAAAAGATGCAAAATGAGGCATTTTTACATTAAAATGTAGACGGAATAGGTTTAAGGATATTCGCTGCTAACATTTGACATTTCGGAACTTCCGGTTTTTCTTTTGTTGAATATCTCGTAAACGGTTGCAGATATTTTCCTAATATTTTATATTTGGATACATATTGATGATATGCATTGAATGAGCCATGAAAATTGTCAATCTAAGAAACTTCATTTTTTTCACCCCATTTTCTGCAACTTTTCAGAACATTTTAGATGTCAGTAAAATTTAGGGGGTAGGGTAGATTAAACTTGAATATTACACATCTTCAAATTAATTGCACCAGTTCGATGTTTATTTAAGCAGCAGTTAATGTGTACATGGCCTTCTAAGTCAGTCTATGTGTCTTTGGTGTGCTGGTTTTAAAATTTTAGGTGGTTTTGTGAAATGGGCTTTAAGAAACAAAACAGCCGAAAAAAGGCTGAAAATAGTGATTTTCAAGTTGTTGGTTCTCTCTTATATACACACTACCCTATATATTTCTTTCTTTCATTCGAACAATATAACCAAGTTCTATGTTGTGTAAAAATACAAGAAAAAGTTTGAATCAACAAATATGGGTTTGGCACATTTCAAAATGTAGATTTTTTCCGACTTTTCAAGTATGGGGGTAGGGTTGGAAAAGGAATCATACAATTTTGTCATCCACTTCAAGTTGCAAATTTTTCTATGCTTTTGATTCAAAATAGTCTGCGTTACGTAAATATGATGGCTTTTGAAAGCATTCTAGGTGTCTTTTTGTTCAAGGCAGGTATGTTTCAAAGAATTAAAAATTAAATTAATTTTACTAAATTTAAAACATGGTGCTCAGAGGTCTCTTTCAGAGGCCTGTAGCTTGAAAAAATGCACACTACCCTATATTTATTTTGTTTTCAAATGTCTTGTGTTGTATCTTGGAATCAAAAAAGGGTGGTTAGAAAAAAAGTTTGAATACTTTTTCATTGGCAGCGAACATCCTTAAATTCAATTTTTGGCCATTCTTGAGGTACAATATTACTCTGAAAATTTTGATGATCATGGCAGTCCGATAGTCGTGATTAAATAAACTGAACTGAACTTTATTTTACATCTCAGATCACTACAAAGGTGATGTTAGAGGAAAATACAAATAATATTATGCATTGGTGGTCATGGCATCTCTGTGATGTTGTATTTATGCATGATGAAGAAAGCAAGGGGGAGAGGGGATATATTAATTTTGTATTCATTATACTTTTTGGAAAATCATTTATAGTGATTGAACAAGTTAAGTCGAATCCGAAAAAGTTGGTGGGGACAGAAGTGCCATAACACAAAGGTTTAGTTCGTATCGCTGTGAGCAATTATCTTTGTAGTTCACAGCGGCACGCACTTCAGCAAATTACATACAATTATAACAGCTTTTGTGACAATAATTGAAATTCACTCGTCATTAATAACTTGAGAAGACATTGATAGTATTATTTCTATAATTCAGTAGCTCCGCCCAATAAAGTCGGAACATAGATGTGCTCATGGGGGGTATTGCAAATTTATTCATTCATTGGTTGAATAAAAGACTTTTGACCCGAATGGGTTCACGAGTAAATTTCAATTGACATGTAACGCTGACAGCAATGTGATTAAATGTATTTATAAGGCACGCGATACTGTGTAATAAGTTGCTGACTATGGACTTTTTATTCGTAGAGATAGTAAGTTATATCTTTCGTAAACCTGTATGTACAAGGAAGGCGGGTCAGAAACTTGTAATTTGCGTAGGCTGATCATTATATTATATGAATATAGGTAGGCGGAAGACCGCTCTTCCTTTAATGCCAAAACTTTGGTCGCACAGTCGACCACTATAATCACTTCTCTGCATTTTCCTCGAAACCTACCAGTCATATGCAGCCCCGTCACCTTCTACATTCAGGTAAACGTTGTTATCAATATAGTATATTGAGCCCGCGCACCAGAAAACAGACAGTCTGCATATGCGAAAACAGAGACGCGGATCAGCTGTGCAGTAACTGCACATCTGATCGGCACCTTTGTTATCGAATAATAGACAGCACAACACCTCCCCTTACCAAATCCGAGATGACCGCACAGGCTGGTTTGTGTCAGACATCGTCGGAACCCAGACTATTTGTTTTCCCAAGCAAAGGCTGGTTCAATATCAATCGGATATACATGAACATTATAATTTTTAAGTAATTTGCTACAGGGCTGAATATGTTTTCGAAGGTAGCACAATTGTGATCAGCATGGGATATTAAGTTTTAAACATACAATCTATCGAAATGACTTAATTAGTTTACCAACGTATATACCAAGCTTTTTTAGGGTTTGTTCATCTGTACAAGAAAGCAATTTTTTATATTTGATCGTATTTGGCCTTCGGTAATAATTCGGTGAAATAAATGTTTCTCTGTCGTCTTTGAAATGAGGGCATTCCAGTAAATAGTGAAATTCATCGCCTACCGTATTTAAGTTGCATAGTTTACACTTACGCTCTGCATGGTTTGTGTCGTTCCATCGCCCTGTTTCGATTGGGAACTTGTGATTAGATGACCTAAAATGCATCAGATTTAAGTACAAGTGTTTAGGCAGGATTTTAAAATATGATTCAAGTTCTATGCTGTCTTTTATATAACTGTAATTCTTTGCTTTTGAGGAACTGTCATCATCGGCAAGTTCTGATCTCCACGCTTGTAAGAAATGGTCTTTTAATGTATCAAAGACAAGAAATCGTATCGAGTTTGTGTGTATTGTAGATTGGTGTAGCCATAGGTCATGTCTGCCAATGTCGCTTAAAATTTTTCGAACATTAATAATCCATTTTGATGTAATATTTTCTGGCGTTCTCAGTGCTTGGTATAGTATATATGAAAATTTAGTAAATTTTCCTAGAATAAGTCTGTTCCAAAAACCTAGTATTTTTGATTTTATTGTAATTTCGAGTGGGAAACGGCCTAACTCTGCGTATAAGATATATGAAGGGGTGTTACGTCTGCATTTAGTTATTCTTTTGAGAAAGTATGTATGAATGGTTTCAAGCATTTCTATGTTTTCAAATCCAAAGATTTCACAGCCATATGTTAGTATAGGGACAATTGTTTGGTCGAAGAGTAATAATTGTAGATCAATTGGTAAATAAAGGTTGTTAATGCGACAGAACAATAGATGCATTGCCTTTCTGGCTTGTTCAACTATATGTTTACGAGCGTTTAAAAAACTTCTAGACTGAGAAAAGATTATTCCCAGGAATTTATACCTATCAGTTATTTCGATATCGTTGCCACCTAGACTAAATTTATACGAATCTGTTTTTTGTGCTCCGAATATTACAACTTTTGTCTTACTCATATTAACTGTAAGTTTCCAACGTTCGCAGTAACTATAGAATGCATCAAGCGAGTTTTGCAGATCCTGTTCATTGTTAGCAAGTAAAACCGTATCATCAGCGTAAAGCAGGACTGCCAGTTTGCTAAAATGCACTAATTCATCGTTGTCAACATCCAGCGGTATTCCATTAACTTGAGAATCTTCGAGAAAATTACCTAAATCGTTCAAGTACATCGAGAACAGTATGGGTGACAAGTTTTCACCTTGACGCACACCGGCATAGCTACAAAACAGTGGCGAATTTTTTCCCATTACCGAAACGCAAGATTTAATTCCACTGTACATATTAAAAATAATTCTAAATACTTTACCATTCACTTTATGTGCTAATATTTTCTGCCATAAGCCTACTCTCCAAACTGAGTCAAATGCAGATGAAAAATCCACGAAGCAACAAAACAATTTTTTCTTTTGTGATTTTAAAAGTTCAATCAAAGCATACATTGAGAAAATATGATCTAAAGTTGAATAGGTTTTCCTGAACCCAGCCTGATTTTCAGAAATACAGTCTTCTAAGTAGTCATTAAGTCTAGCGTTTAAAACAGAGGTAAATAATTTGCCTAAGCAGCTCAGTATCGTTATCGGTCTATAATTCTGTGGGTTCGAACGATCTCCTTTTTTATAAATTGGGCTTATCATTCCCGTCGACCATTGTTCCGGAAAACAGCCTGAATCAAGGACTAAGTTGAATAATTTCACATAGATTGTAATAAATGTATATTTAGTAGTTTTTATATGTTCGTTCAAAATTCTGTCAATACCCGATGCTTTTCCGTTATTCAGACGGTCAATGCAACGGGACACTTCTTCATACGTTATTTCTTTATTCAAATTTTCGTCACTAGAATGTAGGTAATCAAAGTCAGATAAATCGGCGTTCTCAAGATCCGCAGAATTCAGATCTCTAAAATATTCGTAAAATTCGTGCAGACTCGGACTGTTCGAGTTACTACGATGTTTTAAACTATTTAAAAAATTCCAATATTGTTTTGGCTTTTTAGACTGTAAATTTCTAAGTTTGTTTTCGTTCTGTTTTCTATACTTGGAAATAAATTTATTCATCGTTTTCTTATAACTTTTACTTGCTTCTTTAAGACGATGCATATTAATGGAAGACTGACAGGAGTTATAGTACTTTTTTGCGGCATGGTATTTCTTACGTGCTGACCTACATAGTGGCCCAAACCAAGGTTTTTTCTGACATAACTTCTTTTTATTATGCATAGGAAAAGTTCGGTTGCTCGCATCCGAAAACAATTTAGCAATACTTTCCGTTGCTCGATTTACTCGGTCCTCAGCGGAAGAAGTCGAATCTAAGATGGACGAAACTGATTTAAGTTCCTCAGTATCTATGTTTTCGCAGAATATGTTTGAATAGGAGTCATCCCATTTTGAGCGCGAAGAATTACCCGTAACATGATTGTCTTCGTTCGTAGCTGAGTTACTGGGAGCAAATGCATGGCTCAAAATACTGTGCCCATCGCTGTAAATTGTGTCGGTTTCAAAAATTGAAAATTGGTCAATTAGTCTTAGAGCATCATAGTACCTAATGTATAGTCTATGACAGAAGTCTTTCTGAATGTAAATTGCCCTATTAGCCTATCTTTATCAAGCCTGCCATTGCAAATGAACAAGTTGTGGTTTTTACATAAATCTATTAGCTTATACCCATGATTATTTGAGTGGGTGTCCATAGATTTCCTATCTCTCAAAATGTTATAATCTGATAACCTATCAATAGCTGAAAAGAAGTTTATAGCATCCGTGTCAAAATCGAATAAGTCCGCCAAAAACATGTCACATTCAGTGTAGTCCTCTATTGTCGACGTGCGGCCATTAAAGTCACCTGATAATAACACATACTTATGGGTGTTGCAAAAAGATGTTATCTCGTTTTCAAACTGTGAAAATTCATCATCATTGTAAAAATTTGATCCTTCAGGGGGAATGTAGACAGCACCTAATATTACATTTTCATCCAAATTAAATAAGTGTTTGCTCAATTCAATCCACAAAACATAATCTGAATCCGTGTCAATTTTGGAAATATAATTGACTAATTTTTCATCAAAATATACAGAGATACCCCCAGATCTTCTGATATATTTTTGTTTTCGAGGCTGATCATAGCAACAATAACCAGGAAACGAGATAATATCGGTTGCATCAATTTTTGATTCTGAAAAGCACACTAAATCATAGTTTTTCACAAAATCAATAAACTCGGGATACTCCGCACGCCTTTTAAGACCACACACATTTAAACTGGCAAATTTAAAAGAACATTTTTTATCGTTATATTGGCACTTTTGTCTGACCGGTATCTGATTCGAATGATATTCTGTCCCCTGTATGGCCTATTTTGTACCGCCTGCTGGGGGCTGGGGTTCTTTAGAGGTAACATTCGTTTTATCTTTAGAAGAATTCGTATCAGGTCTCCTAGCTTGGGATCTCGATCTGCTTTTCGATCTGCTTTTCGACTTTGAAGTCGGTCTGCCGGGAGCAGCAGGCCGACCCCGACCATCCGACTTGTTAGAAGCTTACACTGGGGTTTTAAATAAGGTATCTGTCACAGCGCTTGTTTCGCTGCTCACAGGTCCCGCATCCGCGGAACTGACAGGAGCTGCGGTTGTCTCTGAAACTGGGGGCTGGGTTAATACTTCCGCCTCGTCGTGAGCCGGAGCTTGTGACGATCCATCTTCCTCCGATATTGTAACGTTCTCGTTTGTGACCTCGGTATTGGCATTACCACTATTCAACACAACACGACCACTGGGTAACGGTATTTCCGCAGCACGTGGGGTAGACTGACGAACATTGAATCGACCAGCTTCGACTTTCGACCTGTATAATTCTTGACTAGGGTGATTCAGATCGATTCTGCTTCCTCCAAGAATAGTGTCCCATTCGGGGAAAAGGTCAGCTACCACGCGACCATTCACAATTAGCTTGGCTGGGTACACTATGGATATTTTGGCGAAGGGGTTTTGCTGTTTGATACGTTTATACTCCGGCCACAGAGTTTGACGCGCCCTAGAGATCTCGAGCGGATAATCGCGTGACACACTGAACCCCGTATCCTTTAGATTAAGGCCCTGTTTAATAATGTTTTCAGTCAGCTGGTAGTCCTTAAAGGCTACAATTATGGGACGCCGTTTACCTCCGCCTACGTAGCGGCCTAATCTGTGGATCCTGTTAATCGCAGTCGCGTCAACGTCCATGTCGAAATTATCCTTAATGAAATTGCTGATGAGTCTAGTACAGTTTTCATTACGGGATTCAGCAAGACCGTGGAAAATCAAATTGTTTCTACGGCTTCTGGCTTCAGTGTCAATGGACCTGTATTCAAGGAGCCGAATACGGTCCTCATGGCTTCTTACAACGTTTTCAATTTTGGCCACATTTTTATTTGCATTCACAAGTTCATCTAACGTATTGGTGATGTCCCGAAACCGGTTTTCATATAGACAGACTTTGTTTAAGATAAGAGTTACTCTGTCATCCATAGGGAGGTCACGCATGGCTAGAAAGTCAATATCTGGGTTCTCGTTATCATTTTCGACCTGAGAATATCTCGAGCCCCCGCCACTAGAACTATTGAGCTTTCGCTTTTTCTGGCGTCGTAATAATAAAGACGGCGACTTATCTGAAATGTCCTCCTCCGTTTCAGAATTCGAAGACACGTCATCATCCTTCTCCTCGAGGCACGAAAACCTATTACCGTCACTGCGCCAGGCCATTGGGCCAAATGGGCCCGCCATTCCGCCGCGAAAATAACCTCGCCGTACACCAGAACCTCTCCCTCTGGTTGCATATGCCATTATTAGACACTATTAGCTAAAATGTCCAGCAAAATTCAATTTTTCACAGAGAAGTCCAAAAACTGCCACCTCACACAACCGGAAGTTAATGTCAATGGTCAGTGTCTGCCTCGTCACGAAAACTCTTGCCCATGCAATATACAGGGATTTTTTTCAGCATTAAAATTGAAAATTTCATTGGAAATTTTTTGATAATTTTAATATGTTTGCTAAAACATTGATTTTAGGTACACGTTAGAACCGCCTCGGCGAGGCGGTTTTAACGAGTTCCCACAATCTATGGTTTGATGCAAAAACAAGAAAAACAGGTATATCCCTGCATGTCCCAGTTTTTCAATATAAAAGTTGGGTTTAAGGGGTATACATTTCACGGACATGTTTTCCTGATGTAAAAATCTATTGGTACATTACGAAAACATGCCAATGCAATAATAAACAGAAAATTTTTTGGTTGTAAAAATTAAAAATCTTCAGTAGAAAAATTTTGACATTTTTCTTATTTTTGCTCAAAACATAGGTTGTGGGTACACGTAGAACCGCCTCGCCGAGGCAGTTCTAACGAGTTCCCACAATATATGTTTGATGCAAAAATAAGAAAAACAGGTATATCCCTGCATACCCCAGTTTTGGTATATAAAAGTTGGGTTTAAGGGGGTATACATTTCACGGACGTTTTCCTGATGTGTAAAAATCTAGAAGTCTTTGTGCGTAATTTTGTCGTTTTCAGGTCTTGGCAGCTTTTATGAACCATTGCAGAAGCTGAGGGTGAGGTTAGGTACCAGTAAAATCGATTTAAGCCCGCCAGTAATTTTATGCTACTGATCGTTCCAAGGCGATACCTCTGTGGTGGTTCTTATTGTTTTATGTCTTGGTGTTTAAAACTTTTTTGTGCTGTTGGCGCCTTATGTATGTTATCATGTAAAGTTTAGGTAACTGTGTCCACCTATTGGGAAAAAAGCTGCTAATTCGGCTTATGATGTGTTTTCATGGTATAAGTACCTGATTGTTAATTTAGTTTTTTTCCGTACCTCGGTTTTTGGAGTGGGAATCTTTTTCTGATTGCGCCTTTTCCTGATCGTTGCCTACTTGTACTTTTTTTTATTAAACCACAAATTATAAGGCACATAATGAAACCTAAATCAATTGAGGAACAGTCATGGCTGGGACCTTGAGAAAATATAAAAAAATACAATAGTGATTTGTTTAGTTTTTATTTAAATAGTTTAACATAAATGCATATTAAATTATCACAAAATCAGTCTTAATTGACCAGTTTGATCTGAAACGAAATAAAACATTTACCAAATCATCAAATATAGAATTTTGATGGTGGTCGGGTGGGTCCCCTCCCGCTACGGTTGTGTGAAAAATGACGGGCTGCATATGCCTCGCGACAAAGCTTATTAAATATCGTCTGGTTGCTGGTTAACCGTTCAGAAGGTATGAGCGTGCCCAACAGAAGTGGTTCCATTCAAACAATCTAAACAGTATGCCTTTTGTTTCGTGGCATATTTTAGGGGTGGATGTATAGGAACGCACATGATGCAATAAAATGAAGAAAGACAATTTCATCAAACTTTCAGTATTCGTTACATGAATAAATGCCCATCACGAATAGTTAGTAATTTTGAAAATATGTCGGCTGGCAAAATGGCCGATTGATTTATACCAAAAAGTGATCCTTATTGAATGTTTAGTAGAATAGCTTACCAGTGAATAGAGCATCGGCACATGCCATCGACGCAGTGAGCACCACCATGCTGGCAGTTAGTCATGGCGTTGACGCAGTCATCACGGGTAATACAGGAAGCTGTAATGTATAGTGCAACGATATGAAAATAAAATTTCCTATGATTTTTTTTTAAACTTTAACATCTTCAGAAAATTGTATATATTGCATGGGTATGTTTTCGAAATGACAATTCATGGTACAAGTCGGCAAATGCTATCGACGCAGTCACGGAGCCCTATGACAGTTGTCTGGACGCAGTCATCACGGGTAATACAGAAGGCTGTAATGTTTAGGGTATATCCCCGTCATAAGTTATGATCAACAAAATGCAAATATATTCATGCAATGAATAACCTTGACATCCGCTTTTATATTGTGAAAGTAGGGTTTTCAGGGGGTATACGCTTATTTTTGCTCAAAAACGAGTTGTCAGAATAAAATCATTAGAAAGAAAGACCGACAGAGAAACTCAAAGAAAGAATGAACAAAAATGCAAAAATAAATATCTTACTGGTAGCCATAGTTGTCATGGATCCTGCGGCATCACATGTACAGACGTGTCTGTCGGTACAGGTGGCGGTAGTTCCTGTGGCGCAGTTGTTAGAGTCACAGTCTCTGCTGTCTCTGCAGTGCTCGGCAGTCACGGCCACTGAAATATACGAGGGTTATTAAAATATTCAGAAACACAACTAAAGTACAACAAGATTGATTGAAAAGAAAGAAATTGGACGGTATCGAATTCTTCAAGCAAGCGATGACCAATTAAAAGCTGAGACACTTGACATGGTCGCAGTCTCTGCTGTCTCTGCAGTGCTCGGCAGTCACGGTCACTGAAATATTCAGTGTATTGGAAATGTTACGAGGTATTCGAGTTAGTGGAAATATACCAGGTATTCGGGTCTTACGTGGTATTCGAAATATACGAATTATTTGAAATATTATTTTGAGTTATCCACTGAAAATATACGAGGTATTCGAAATAAACGAGTTATTCAATACGTACGACGTACTCGAAATATACGAAGTATTCGTAATATAGTAACTGATTAGAACAAAATGAGACAGCTGTACTAAACATATTTTATTCAGTTTTACGTCCCTTTCAAGATTCTTTCAACTCATATGAGACAGGCCAATCAGTAGGTGGGCGAAAACGGGAAGAAAAACCACCTGGCACACCCGCAAGCAGAACTTGGCTTGTCTCACATGTGGCCAGTGCGGGGCTCGAACCCGCACCAGACACAGCGGTGAGATGATCGAGTGATTAAAAACAGCGCTCTTAACTGCTCGGCCACGGGGGGCGCTGTGCTAAATAGTGTCGCAGTCACAGATTGAATTACAGTGTATAGAAGCCTCAAGGCCACTGTAATGTACGAGAACTGCTTAGAATAAACTGATATACAAGTCATATTCGAAATATAGATACTGCTTTCGAAAACAAGAAACTTATTTTCGCTGTGCTAGGATTGCAGTTAGTATTGAAACAGTGGGATTAAAATGCATATCCGTACCAGCCGTAAACCGACAGGTTGAACGAAACAGTACCCATTTTGAAACAGTGCGCTAATATGTGTATAAATGCCAAAGGTAAAGGTAAAAGTAGAATATGGTCAGGAAATGGCACAATCAGAAAGAAATTCCCACTCCAAAAACGAGGTTGGGAAACAACCGACAGGATTAAGGAAATTAATTTGAGCCGCCTCATGGGAAAACCAACAATCTGCATAGGCGAAAACAAAGGCGCAGATCAGCTTCGCGGTAACCGCGAAGCTGATCAGCGCCTTTGTTTTCGCTACTCGGATAGTACAATTCCTCCTCTACTTAACTCCAAAATTTCAAGTTTCTAGCCTGCTTCTGTAGCTGTACAGGCCAGGTTATGTCGGACCTGGTCGAAAACCACATAGTTGGTTTTCCCACGAGGCGGCTCATTTACTTACCAACAAGAAGAGCGAGAGCAAGAACAACCTTCATTGTGATAATGTCAGTAGAGTGGATCAACTGTGGAACATGCCATGGTTAGCGACTATAAATATGCTGTCACGAGGGTCGTTGCATGTCTTAAAAGAACTTGCGTGTTTCTTTCAGACATTCAAATGATTTCTTGAGTGATTTTAACAAAATATGGTATTGGCATAGAATGATATAGTATGCACCTTGAACGGCATTGTAGAAAAGAATACCTTGATCAACGTATTATGGTGCATATTTACTTTAAAACATTAAAGTTCGAGCTTCTTTTTCTTTTCTCTTGACAGTGAGGCTTAACCATTACGCAAACATGTCCATGATTTGAATATCCCCTTAAACGCCTTTTTATATAGTTAAGCCGTGGTTTACAGGGGTTAACAAATTTTCTTGTTTTTGATCCAAAACATAGATTGTGGGGATACACGTTAGAACCGCCTCGCCGTACGCGTGGCGGTTTTAACGTGTACATACCGCCAATCAATGTACCCACAGTCAATTTCTTTCCAATGAAAGTTTCAAATTTTACAGCTGACAAAATCTCTGTATGTTGCATGGGCAAGTTTTCGTAATGATAACCATTACGACAAGGAATGTGGGGTCAAATGGACAAGCCAGTCATGGACACAAGATGACCATGTATAATCGTGGCATCGTATGAGCCGCGACTCGAGACGATCGGTCTTCGGGGATCCCGACACAAACCGGCCTGCACAGAAGAAGGCCAGATTAAGATTGAGATTTCAAATTTAGGAAGGAGATGAACCGAATTTTCCTAATAGCGAAAATAAAGGCGCGGGTCAGCTGTGCTGATATTTGTCATTGTTTTCGCATTTGCAAAAATTCTTATGATGCATATCATATCAGCTATACGAGTTATCTTTGTTATCGCATATGTCTTAATGTTGTTGTTTATCACCCCAATCAACAAATTTCAGTCATGTTGAGGCGAGACCAACGGTTCCTGTGTACACAACCATTGTCGTACTATGGGAAAGCTTAAAATGTATTGCATAAATTCAGGCTTAACTAAAGGACGACAACTGATAATTTTAATAGCATTTTCTGGTCAAACCCTATTAGTTTTCGACCTACAGGCCGCATAATTGGTCCCTCTGACCACACTGACAGTCATGAAAGTTTGTTCCAGGGATGCAAGATAGATCTAATAAACCATCGAAAATCTTGCAATGGCTAGTTTTCCCTCGTTTTTCCTCACTTTGCGACATTTTCTTTTTATTATTATTCGTGAAAATGCAAATGAGGCCATCAATAAATTTGTCATAATATGATTTTACTGGTTCACTAACAAAGTGTCACAGTGACTGTTTTTTTTTTGTTTTTTTTTTTTTGTTTGTTTTTTTTTAATTCACGAATATGCAAATTAGATAAGTTACATTACTTACATAAGATAAAAGAGGTATGTCTAAATGATATCAAGTTCAGTGGTCTAGGATAAGCAAAGGTGGAGTTATGATCAATTTTGATGACCAAACTTCCTAAAATTAAATGAATATGGAAATATACAATCAGAACCACAACAGAAGTATCGCCTTGGCACGAGCAGTTAATATCTAAAATTACTCTCTATGTGTGTGGTGGTGGTGGTGGGGGGGGGGTTAAACCGAATATAAGTGCCCCCACCTCGACTTCAGCTTCTGCAATGGTTCGCAACATTTAGTTAGTTGTTTGGTTCTAGAGATATGAAAATGCAAAATGAACAGGTCCGACACAAACCGGCCTGTACAGTCACAGAAGCAGGCTAGATGCTTGAAATTTTGACTATAAGTAGAAGAGGAATTGTACTATCCGAGTAGCGAAAACAAAGGCGCTGATCAGCTTCGCTGATCTGCGCCTTTGTTTTCGCACAGGCAATAATCCCGTTTTCTCACGATGCGGCTCCTTTATGATTGGTTTGACTAAACCACTTTTCCAGGACAGGCTTAGCCATTCGGTTGTAAGCTTTACCTGGAGGCACAAGCAGCCCATATATATCTCACGGCCCCAACGGGCGCGGGGGGGGGGGGGTGGCTGACTGAATTTGCCATATGATAGAGGTAAGACACTAGATAGAGGACACTAGACTTTGGGCTACTTGTTGGATACGACCTAAATAGCGGTCAGTGTTACATGTATTTATCTGTAACTGTTATGGCTGGCACTTTATCTCGACTTTAGAAGTGTGACGGTGTTATGAAGTATTATTATGGTTCCAATAAGAGCCCATTTGTGGTCATGGTATGAAAGAATTTATGCAAACAGCATGTGCTTTGAATTGTCGGTGTATTGTAGTCCAAGAGGTTATTAGTAATGAAAAGGTAAAAACAGGCAATGATCAGGAAACAGGCATCAGAAACAGATGGACAAACATCGCGGAATCTGAAGTAAAATTGGTTACTTTACATGCGTTATGGAAGGCTGAGTAAAACGGGCACCTTTCTTGCGACGAGGTTATGCATGGTTCCAAACTGGATCAAACTGGACGAGAAGGGGCTATATAATCTCTCTGGTCGCCTGGAGGTGATAGATCAACGTTAGTTGTGAACACAGACCAACACTCATCATGAAAGTAGCAATTGTCGCTCTGGGACTTTTCGTCCTTGTCGGTAAGTTATATTTATTGTATTTTATATTCATGGAGAAGCAAGGCGGCTCAGTAGTTTTTAATACTCAAAATCTGTTGGAAAAAAAAACAAAAAAAAACAAAAAAAAACGGAACGTGCTACGTAATATCAAGTTGTTGTTTTTTTTTTTTTTTTTTTTCTCCAAAATATTCTTCACTTCTTCTTCTCTAATGTTGTTTAAATTTAGCAGTTTAAAGCTGAATTAGGTAAATTTTCTCGATTGCCAACACGTGCTTTTTGGCAATCCAAAACACCTTTTTTGGCAGTCGGGAACGCAGTTTTTGTATGACGTTGCGCACAATGTCTGCGCACTCCGCATATGCGTACATTTTTATCACTGTGGGCACTAGCATGCCCAGGGGAATTTTTGCCTTCATATGATAAATCACACATTCTACAGTGCCGCTAATACAGTGTGTATCCTATCATATGCGGCAAATATTTTAAATTACAAATTTCAAAAGTCGCGATTTCAACTCGCTGAGAACACTTCGAGAACTTAATTGCGAAGTGTTCTAAATATTGGCAATAGTTTTAAAGAAATCACGCAAATTGCAAAATAACCACCAAAATCCGATAGGCCATACGTAAAACATTCTTGCATAATATGAAAATTCCGAAAGTTAGTTACCCTCTCTAATATCCTCTCTATGACAAGACGTGTACACAAATGATAGCAAAAGCAAAGACTTTGTTTCACGACACTATAATCCTTGCATTGTTTATTGCCACCGCCCCATGATCGACTGTTTGGTTAACGGAACACGGAACCATTATGACCTTTGCCATGACATGTTTACAAAATGGCATAATATGTTTTATTTCAGCCATGGTCAAGTCCGAGTCCTGCACTGTTGCCAGCGACTGTATGAACCTCAACTGTGCCGGTGACGAGATGTGTGAGGCAGGGACCTGCACATGCAAACCTCAGCATGGAAGCCACGGTACGTGTAATGACTAGTGTGTTCAATACCCTCACATCAGGAAAACATGTCCGTAAAATGTATACAACCTTAAACCCCACTTTTGTATAGCAAAACTGGGGTATGCAGGGGTATACCTATTTTCTTATTTTTGCTCCAAAACATAGATTGTGGGTACTCGTTACAACCGCCTCGCTGAGACGGTTCTAACGTGTACCCACAATCTATGTTTAGAGCAAAAATAAGAAAAATATCAAATTTTTTTCTACTGAAAATTAACACCTTTTACAACTTAAAAAAATCTGTATATTACATGGGCATGTTTTCGTTATCCATAATGGGGTTCATCCCGACTGAATAAAAGCAAACCGTTCATTATGTGTACATTTTAGTGTATAGACACACCGTAAATACTCGCTTCACAGTTCAAGACATGTCGGATGCACCCGTCATTTGTATCCAATTGCATCTTATAACATTGCAATGATGGATTGTGGGTACTCGTTAGAACCGCCCCAGCGTGTAGCCACGATCAATGATGTGAGCAAAAAAAAAATCATTTTTTCACTGATTTTTTCAGTGTTTATGTACAGCTCTTCGCAAGTTTTCGTAATGGTCACGTTTTGACTAATTTGTTGCCCTCACACTTATTTCTATGATGTGAAACAGCTTCCGACTGTCAGGCACAGGCTCATCTCCGCGGTCCGACTGCAGTTACTCTCTCGTCGTAATTGTCTATAAAAGCTCAATTGAGCTATAAAAGCCCAAAATCGACCTTTCCTGGACCTGTTGACTAATTTGTCGCCCTCATACTTATTTCCAGGATGTGTCACAGCTATGGACTGCCAGCAACAGGCACATCTTCATGGTCACTGCAGTTTCTTTTGTGCCGTTTGCTATATACAGACAAAATGGTCTTTAAAAGCCCAAAATCGACCTTTCCTGGACCTTTCCTGGACCTGTTGACTAATTTGTCGCCCCCATACTTATTTCCAGGATGTGTAACAGCTATGGGCTGCCAAGCACAGGCAAAATGGTCTATAAAAGCCCTATTGTGCTATAAAAGCCCAAAAAGCCCAAAATCGACATTTCCTGGACCTGTTGACTAATTTGCCGTCCTCCTACTTATTTGCAGGCTGTGTAACAGCTATGGACTGCCAGCAACAGGCACATCTTCACGGTCACTGCCGTGCCGACGCCTTACACTGTGTTGATGGACACTGCCGATGCGCTCATGATTCCCACGGCGGGCGATAGAAGGCATTATTAAAATACGCATGTATTATTGTTTTCTTATTAATAAAAAATAAAGAATTCAAAACTTGGCCAGTCTTAGTTTTGCCAATATTTTAGCGTCTAGATCACCCTATAGATTCACCGTACACCGTGGTTACAGTACCTGTAACAGTGTGGCTTTTACTTCGTACAATACCTCTCATTGACTGGGACAGTAGTTCCTTTCACCGAAATTCGAACGTACAGTCCTTTATGGATAGAAATTTGGAAATCGACGCGGCGGATCAGCATGCGCTTTCTTATATTGAAAGTTCCGGAGTAGTTCTTTCTCTTGCGCGTATTTCATTTTCTCAACAATGTTTGATTTTAAAACTAGAAGAGAAAATGCAGCGACTTTAAAGCTTTTTTTTACAACTCTCAATGTTTCCCATAAGATGACACAGAAAAAGTACCAAAGTGATCAACTGAAAACTATGCCACAGAAACAAAACTGATAACACGAAAACATGCAAAATACTGTACTTACCACTATCTCACATCTTTTGCCTCAAAATGCGTTCAATAACTGGTACAGTGTCTTTCACTGATGTTACGGTGTACAGTGAATCTATAGGGTGTCGATTAAAGCTTAAACTATCGTGCGCCCAAAACTTAATGTGACCATTAAAGTCATACGCCTTGTAATCTAGGGATCGCAGGTTCGATCTGGGGGTTCTCCAGTCTGTCGGATGAGACTTTAAACTGAGGCCCGCCTCCATATGGCCTTATCTGTTGACAGGACGTTAAACCACCAAAGCATCACGCTTGAAGAACAAGATGACAAACTCCCTCACAGCGAGAAGTGAGGTCAGTTTTGTCTCCGCTGGGGTCACTGCACTGTGCCATTGAGCAAGACATCAGTTCCCTGGAGTACTGTTTAATACAAAGGAATCGGTTGCTCCGTCCCGACATGTCTGAAAAAATGTTGACTATGACGTGAACCTCAATATAAACAATCAAGTTTTTATGTTGATGAAACTCAACATGAACTATTGGATTATTTGTGAGGCTTATTTTCTTTGATCTATACTGATCAAACAAAATTTATTCCCACTTTTTAATCATTGTCGGTTTTTCTTATTTGTATGGGATATTTATGTTAAGTAGTAAATGCGGAAATATTTCAAGAAAACTTTTACGACAGAATCTTACTGAAATGTTGGCTTGACGTCATTTTATTTTCAGTATTTATACCACTTATTACTGTACATTGTCATATGCAAACACATTCGACACAACTCGCTTCAAAATATCTTTTTGGGAGTCAAGGAAGCAAGTATCCGAAAAAAAGATTTGTTTCTATACACTCATAAGAAGCTACGTTATTCTAATGTTAAATTGTCTAATTTTTCGCTGTTTAAGAAAATTTCTTTCTGAATCACGATTCTCTGTATCAAGAGCTTCTGATCATGGCAAAGTTTTCATCTGAATATTTTGGAGAGGCTAATGAATAAGGAAAATATGCAAAATTTTGCTTGACTGGCGTTCATTAACGTTGAAATGAACAAGATCATCAATGAATGACGTTTTCGGTACAGACCACGGGTGACTTAACTTTTAACCAAACTTTGATGTTTTAGTAATACACAAATCAGTGTAGGAGCTAGCTTAATTCATTACTTAGCTTTTAATGATTAAATAACGACTGAAAAAAAAATGCAAATAATTTTCAGTGTCGGTTCTTAACGGTACTGTTATTTACCAAAACTACCACGAAATACCGGAACTACTACGAAATACCGGAACTACCAAAACTACCAGAACGACCAATGCAATAATGTTAATACGGCAAAGCCTGTACATAGGAAGGTTGGTTAGGTACATAATTAGATACTTTTCATAACCTATTTCATTTCAAATACGAACTCGGATATGCAGAAAATGCACATGTTTTATGGTTTTAACTTTGTTTCATTGTAGCAGTTTGTTCAAGTTGTGTTTTGCCCAAGGCACTTCAGGAATATACAATAGATGACAAACAATCCTTAATTGACACCTTTATCAATGGTTTGGTAAACATATGTTGAACAATAATCAAGCATTATTATCATTAAATAATTAAAGAAACTATTCGCGGATAAAAGACAGTAGAATACGTAGCTATGCACAATGCGATTTTTACGGATTTTCAAGAGCATATTACTATTTGTCTTTGTCAGATCTAATTAATAGAGAATTGCAAATAAAAAGGTTATTTTTTTTTGTTTTATATATACAAATACATGTCTATAGTAAAGACTAGGCAATGATATGCATAGGGTATTCGGATGATTATGACGTGTATCTGTTGATTTACGATAAGATACTTTTTTGTCTACTCTATTGCCTAATTGGCCAAAGTTTGCGCATTAGCTCACAGCATTTCTGACTTTTTAAAGGTGACAGCAATATTTATTTATATTAGGCATGTGCGTATCAAATTTAATAAAGATTGTGTACTTAAAGTCATTATGGGTGAGTATTTTCGAACAACATGTAATGTTTGACGCTTTAGGCATGAACGAATATTAGGTACATGTACGGCATCTGAAGAAGTGAAGTGAAAAGTCTTTATTTATAGAGGGTAGCTCGTTAAGCATTGCCCATCTTCCACGAAACCCCCTATTAAACAAATTAACATATGGGCCACAACGTGAGAAAATGTACCTTCGGACAATATTTTGAGCATTAAAAAAACAAAGTTACTTTGAATGTATGATGTTTGTAGAGTCTGTTAGTCTTTATTTGACTAGATTATTTCAGTTATTTTGTGAGATATGGCCAATTTACTGCATCAAGCTTAGAGACGTCATTGTTCTGAAAAATGACGTCAAAGTTGCGTAATGTATTTCTGCATGTTAGTAGAGCTTACAAAACTTGATGCATTAGCATAAAATTGTTTAAGCACTGGTCAGAACCTGTTGTTAAGATAGAAGCATACCATCCTTACAGGCAATATGTCGTAATTATTTGGTCTATTTTCATGATGATGCGGTTGCTATGGTTACCGTTTAACGATAGATATAGGAAAATTGTGTGTATTATGGGCCAAAACATGGGCAGATAACTCCAAATATTGAAAAACAATATGCTTTAAAAGTCATTCATTTGGTAGCCCAATGTTCAAAGATTACAAATACAGTATTATTTCTAAAACGTATATTACATCATTTTTTCGCTTTTTGCTGCTTTCTACTAGTAATGACAGAATGTCCGAAGGTACATTTTGTCGCGTTGAGGTTCATATACTCAAGGCCAAAGGTAACTTTACACTGTTTTTGTAGATGGTATTTTTCAGGTATGGTGTATGATATCAGTTTCAGATGACAGTTTACATGAACGTTCTCTTTTTAGAGTATTCGATTGTATAATGATGTTCATTCATTCATTCATTCATTCATTCATTCATTCATTCATTCATTCATTCATTCATTTCTATCTAGATGTCCATAATTAAAATGTATTGCCTCTTACATCCCACTTTTATATAAATAAACTGGGTTGTTTGTAAGGGTATACACTTTTTTTCTTATTTTGATCCAAATTCGAAAACATTAATTTTGGACACTTGTTACAACCGGCTCGCCGATGCGGTTCTAATGGATACCCGCAAATTTAAATAAATGCTTCACATTTGTTATCATTAGACGTTTTAGGCACAAATATAAGGTACATGTACCATAAGGAACAAATTACAGTATATTTTCTCTTTCTTTCTTCCATCTTGCAAATATTTTCTTATTTTGTTTATCAATCGGCCAACAAATAAGAAAATAAAATTATATCTTGATGACAATAAATAAATAAATAAATAAATAAATAAATAAAAATAAAGCATGTCGCACGTAATTTTTAAAGTAATTAAATTTGTTAAAGACGTGTATTGGGTGTCACTCGAGTTATTGAATAGTGTTGCAGACTGTTTATTACCTGGCACGTGGCTAGTGTATATTCAAGGTGATATAATCTTGGACATAGCTTCTTTAATAGTTAGGTGTGAATTATCAATGTAGGTATTGACTGGCACGCACATATATTGCCTAATGACACCTTTGTTTATTTAACCTCAACTACCGTGACTACCAACGTGATCGTGAGTCTATCATTGAAATTTTCAAAGAAGCAAAATTCATATTTTGTACCTCAAATAAATGGCAAAAATTGAATTTACACTCTTTTCGCTATCTAGACCTACCGGTGGCCATCTTTATTTTATATCTCGGCAAATTGTTACTTTATTATTTTATTTTTACGTTTTCGTTTGAAAAGTTCCTTTTATACGAGTATGTTTCTGATGTTTTTGTTGCGACAACGAAAAACATTGACAAAACTTGATTGGCGTTTTAAATATTTCATTTTTGAATATACATTGTTCGATTTGATGAATCTGAAATAAAATTGTAGAGAGAGAGAGAGAGAGAGAGAGAGAGAGAGAGAGAGAGAGAGTTGATATCATGTGTTCACTGATACATGTGTGTATTAAAGCATTTTCAAAATATTTTACACTTGATTATATTATCAAACTCTGCGTGTATTCGGACTCGATATTCAAATTAACAAAGAACAGGAACTGACACAATCATACAGGGCCGTCGCCGCTTTCTAAAAAGTGGTCCGGCGAACTCGAACAAAGTCGGTGGCAAGAGAGGGGGAGAGCATGAAAGCCCCCCCCCCTTCTCGTGAGGGGGGTTCGGGGGATCTCCCCCGAGAAAATTTTGATTTATTAGTGCTTCTGAACGCGTTCTGTATGTGTCTTTGTTTTCGATTTTCGCTAGTTTTTGTTGACAAAAACGACCGATATTCAATTATAATATGAAAAAATAAATTGACAATTCTGACATGAATTACCAAATTTTTGGGGGTTTCAGACAAACGGCCCCACCCATTGGGGCCATGAAAAATAGATAGCCTGCTCGTGCCTCCAAGCAAAGCCTGTTATCGACTTGCCGACCATCTGATTACTACTTATATAGAGCTAAGTCGGTCTAAGCATGACCATGAAACGTGGTTTAGTCAAACCATCCATACTTGTTCATTTAAACTTAAGTTGTTTACATGGGTCCCACCAAAGGGAGGTAATATCCCGTCATGATCACAGCCGTAGACTGGGACGTAAAATATCAAATCAAACGAGTTTCCAGTAATTTTTTTTTGTTTTAGATTTGGGTATATTTTTGGATTATGTGACAAAATAAGAATATATTTTAGGTTTTAAAAACAATGTTTGCCCGTCTTTGAATCTCATCAGGTGGTGGCACAACAATTTTATCACGACTATTTCATAGCGTTTCGCTGAACAGAATCTAATGAACAAGATGGCATTTCAATGATAGTACTGTTTTTTACACGTTTTGTGATTCCTAAGTTGTTTATTTTCACACCTTTGCCTCGATGACACGAGTTTCGAGTGGTGATAATAATTTCATCAATAATTAAGACGAGACTCGTATAATGATGCGATTAAAGAATATTAAAGGTAAGCGGCGTCGAATAAAATGGTACGGCGGATAGCATGCTCGGCCCAAAAAGTGGTACGGCGCTCGCCGGACCTGCCGCACCGGCGACGACGGCCTTGTCATAAGGGAGCACTGGTCGGTGATACGATGATACTGGTTACATGCATACGTACGTACTTCAATCTAGCATATTGTGCTCCAGGAGTAGATTTATGTTGAAACAATTTTTGATTCATGGCGAATCTATCTATCTATCTATCTATCTATCTATCTATCTATCTATCTATCTATCTATCTATCTATCTTCAGGCCTTGCCACATCAACAAAACTGCAAAACGAGTAGTAGTTTTGGTAGTTCCGGTATTTCGTAGTAGTTCCGGTATTTCTTGGTAGTTTTGGTAAATAATAGTACCCGGTTCTTAAAAGAATTAAATGTTGAACTTTTATGTCCCTACCATTTGATGCAACTTGTAACTCATATGCACATTCAAATGCACCGAATACCAAGTAGGAATAAAACTTTGACATATTATCAATTAGTGTTTTATACAGAGATTACATTTTGTAAGGGCCCATGCCGATCTTACACCTGTTGCAAATTCATATTGCAGCTTCATGCGTGAATTTTCAAATTTCAGGATGAAAATTCAAAGGCAGGTTCCTATTAACAAGGATAAAATGGCCTTATTGCTTTTTTCAGACTGAAGACTAGTAAAACATACATGTATCTGATGGTTTTGTCAAGAAATTAAGAAATTATAGAAGACTGCCGATATGGTAAAATATGTATTTTTTGCATGGCCTAATTTGTGACTATAAGCTGGTAACCGTAGACGGTAGCTCTGAACAAATATGTACCAAAATCGAACTGAGACAGTAACCAAGCACAGTAATTTTTCTCATACATTTTTCCAACATCTAGATACTGAATTTGATAATGTTGACAGACACCTGCTCGATCACATACTAAAAACATAACATCAGGAAAACATGTCCGTGTAATATATACCCCCTTATACCCCACATTAATAAGCAAACCTGGGGTATGCAGGGGCATACCTATTTTTCTTATTTTTGCTCCAAAACATAGATTATGGGTACTCGTTAGAACTGCCTCGGCGAGGCGATTCTAATGTGTACACACAATCTATGTTTTGAGCAAAAATATCAAAAATTTTCTAATGATTTTTTTTTCAATTTTTACAACTTAAAAAATCTCTGTATATTACATGGCCGTGTTTTCCTAATGCAACATGGTCACCTTATGAGCTATAAATGTGTACATGTGTATAATAAGCAAGACACATTTACTGGAGAAATACTGTATTTCTCCAGTAATGTGTCTTGCTCAATGGCACCATTAGGAAAACATGTCCATGAAACTTGTACCCCTTAAACCCCCCTTTCATATAGAAAAAACTGGGGTTTGCATCTAATTTTCTTATTTTTGATCAAAAACATACATTGTGGGTACTGGTTAGAACCGCCTTGGCGAGGCAGTTCTAACATGTATCCACAATGTATGTTACAAGCAAAAATGTTAAAACAGATCCAATGAAATTTTCATTTTTTTCTTTTGAAAAAATCTGTTTATTGCATGGTCAAATCTTCATAATGCAAAATTGGCCCAGTGCGGTTCCAATCCCGAACCACTCGGAGTCTGTCTCTCTACATCAAGGCCACTTCGCTCCCTACCACAACTGGAAAACATAATCTCCAATAATCACCATTTACTGTAAGTTCGGAAATGTTCTTGAGAACTTAAATTTTGCCAATATGCGAGTTTGTTGTCTCACGAATTTAATGTTCTGACCAATAAAGAATCTCTGAGCCATAAAGACTAAATGAACACTTGTTTGCAAATTCAATTATTTGGGAAAAAAAATTGCAAAATAAAAGTCACGTGAAAATTTTTGAATTTTCAGTAATCAGATATATCAATGGAAATTGTACGGAAAAGTTAAAGTCATCAAACAATTTGAACAATATTTTATTAACAGTCGAGAACTAAGAGTTATTACATAGAAGTGAAACAACATTAACATGTCAATGATTTTTAAATTAAACAACATTTGAGCCATGAAGCGAGAAAATCGCTGTTCCGGGTTTCCGAACAGGTCCGACACAAACCGGTCTGTGCAGCCACAGAGGATGGCTAGAAGCTTGAAATTTTGGATTTAAGACGAGGAGGAATTGTACTATCCGTGTAGCGAAAACAATGGCGCTGATCAGCTTCGCAGTTACTGCGAAGCTGATCTGCGCCATTGTTTTCACATAGGCAAAATCTGACTTTCTCAAGATGTGGCTCATATCTGTGAGGCTCTAAAACTGATTTATATTATAAATGTGAAATTACTATGTGAAAGATTCTGCTGATCATAACTGAGATTATATATATAGAGGATATTTACTTTTTTGAGGTAATACCAAATATATTTCATCGAATGAGTTGAAAACATCAAAATTTTCACGAGTGCGTAGCACGAGTGAAAATCTAGATCTTTTCAAGTCACGAGATGAAATATATTTGGTATTTACCGATAAAAAGTAAATTTTCTTTTTATTTTATACAATACACGGGCATTTTCCTATTCACAAAGCAGGCGGTGAAAATGCAAAAACCAAAAATTTTTGAAAACACAAATAATTTTGGTACCACATTGTTCCTAACGTTCTAACTAAGAAAATGAATACCCACAATTTATGTTTTCGTTCGTAAATAACGGAGTTATAGGCATTTGAATTTCTGAAGTGAGGCACATTTAATGACGTCAAGTGAATGGAAACGTCAGAAGTAATCCAAACTCTACAGTGAAAATATCGGCTGATATCAATCACTAGTGAAAAAATATCAATTCTGCAGTGAAAATATCACTTTTATCCATTTTTGATATACATTAATTTCACTGCTAAGTATAAAATAACACATTCTACATTACAGACATGACTTGCTGTGTGGGGCTAAAACCCACACTATACACAGAGATGAGATTATTGAATGGTTAAACAGGTGGTGTTCATGTTAATAAAATCAACATTCTTAACTACTCAGCAACAGGGGCTGCCTTATTTCAGAATAGATTTCAAGATGCTGATAGGAGCTAATATAGGTCATGCGTAGCCTTCACATTGTGTATATTAAGTAACGCGCAGCAGGAGCAAAACAAAAAATTTCAATAGCAAACTAAATTTCATTTAAGAAATTTGAACAATTGTCCAGCAAAAACCATTATGTGTGGTAAACCTTAATAAAACTAATAAATTTTGAAAAGTAATATTTTGGATAAGAGAAAAAGCTTAAGTTCACCCCAATCATGCATGGTAATTATGTTCAGCTGATCAGCGCCTTTGATTCTTTACATCGTAGCTAAATTTTGCTACATATGTACTTCCTAAACAAGCTTCAAAGTTCAAATGAAAAATCTGTAATTTTCAATACCTTACAAATCAAAATCATCATCGCTCAGCTCACCAACAGTAAACAGTGGTTTGTTTTCTTTCTGGTTGAAACCACTCTCTTTTGCTGGCAATACTTGACCAACACTGTTTTTGTCTGAATGAGATACTTTAAGATTAGGATCTGTCATATCCTTTAAGCGAAACTCCATGCAAGGAGACCCTTTAAGAGATTTAGTAACTGTCCCTGTTCTATCATCACTTCTATTCATTTCTGTTAATGGGTGATGTATTTTATACCTTTCTGGTATAGGTTGATGTAAATTACTACTGAATTCAGAATGATCATGTGACCCACCTGGACCAATGGAATTTAAATCATTGTCATCATCATCTGTAACATGTTCATTATCTTCATTTACAAACTTTGACCACTTTGAGCTATTATTACACAACACAAGAGATTGTTTAGCTTTAAATGGAACCTGTTTGGTTTTATCCAAAGATGAAGTAGTACAACTCTCAGTTTCTCTTTGCCTATCATCAAAATTTCTCCTTTTAAAACTGTTCACATTATCATTTTCATGTTTAAAGAATGGTCCATTCTCGAATTCATCAGAAAACTGACCCCTTTTAGCTGATGTATTACCAGTTACAGCTTTATAACCAACACCCCCTTCAGAGTGTGTTTTATATTGTTCCTCTGTTCCATAATCTACAGAATGTTGAAAATCAGTTTCAGTCTCAGTATACTGTCCCCATTTAGACTTTGCATTCACAGAGGCATGAAACATTTCAGGTTCACTTTTAATATCATCCTTAGGCCTTATATCTACAGAATCGTGAAAATCAGCTTCATTCTCTGTATATTGTTCCCATTTTGATCTGGAATTACCAGGGCTTTCAAATTTTCCATATTCATTTTCAATATCACCCTGATATCTAGTTTCCCCTCTAGCACGCTGAGAGCCTCTATTTGTTCCAAATACCGATCTGAAAGGATTCTCAGGTTCTGACTCACTTAATCTGTGTACAGATCTTGTCAGATTAGGTTCTTTGAAAGTAGGTTTACTGTCAATGCTGTAGTGGAAGTCTGTGTCAAGTTCATCACTTTTGCTTTCCCATTTACTGTATTTTGATGATGTAGATTTGTTGTCTGTCTGTTTTCTGCAAAACAATAAAATGATTTTCCTTACAAAAACATGTCCATGTAATGTATACCCAAACTTTTATATAGTAAAACTGGGGTATGCAGGGTTATACCTATTTTACTTATTTTTGCTCCAAAACATAGATTGTGGGTACTCATTAGAACCGCCTTGGCGAGGCTGTTTCATTTCATTTCTAAAAGTTTCATTTCTTTCAACTGAAAAAATTCTCTGTATATTGCATGGGCAAGTTTGCGAAATGATATTTAGTAAATATCTACTTCTTACTATTGTACCTAAAATGGTTCACTTACACAATATGCTAGAGAGGAGATGTATCACATAGTATTACACTCTGACACCAATACCTTAAGGTCATATTATGTGAAAGCAAGTGCATAGTTTATCTCCCCTTGTACCACATAGAAGACCATTATTTTTGTTTTTGCTATATAGTACAATCCCACTTCTTCATAAGTTGGATATCTGAAGCCTCTATTTCATCAGGCACTGAATGCCTTTGTTTTCATAACCATTAACTATAGCTCCTCTTTTAGATTGCACAGGGTGTGATTTTTGGTGAATAAACTTGTGTTTGTGTTAACCTAGCCTAATGTAATGTCCTGCAGTCAGTCCCAGCTGAGTTGAGCATGAAAATAGTTTTATAACCTTTGGGCCTGGTCTAACCTCACCTTTTTCAGGCAGCTTTCCTCTGGTTTGTGAAGTATTGTCTGTCAGTTGTTATGTTCGCATCAACCTCGTCATCTGATTCAGTGACCTCTTCCTCCTCATCTGCATATTGGCTCCATTTACTGCCACTACATATAGGGGCCTGAAGTGGGAATAGCAATAAATTTTGCAAATTTGTAATTAACCCATATTTGACAAATGGATTTTCCCATCATTATCATTTGGGTAAGTCGATTTCAGTTCTTAGGGGCATCAGGAGTGATTTTTTAAATTTTATTCAATTTTTGGATGAACTTCCTCCAAGCAAACAGAATAGCCCCAGATGGGACACCGGGTTCTGCGGCGTCACATCTGGGGCTATGCTGTTTGCCCATGTCCCACAAAAAGGATGCCAGGCTTAAATGAGTTAGGATAACCCAAGATGCCAGATGTAAACTTCATTGGAAAGTCTTTTTTGCATCCTATCTGTTAAGTCACAAGTGGCAACAAATTTTTTTTTTCTTTCCTTTTTTTCTATTTTTTTTTTTTTTTCTTTTTTCTTTTTTCAAATAATGCATAAACAATGATATAAATGATAAGCTGCTCAACTTTATCTCAAAATGTTAAGTTTTGCAACCAAAAATCAAATTGCTAGCCAACTCCAGTGGTTTATTAATACATTGTACATGTTTAAACTGTGGTATGGCCCACCCCGGGGGGCACCCCCTTTCTCATTACTATGCTCACTGCTCTAAAGGGATCTCAGTTTCATATCACATTTTAAAGTATGATATGATGGTGTTAAAAGTACAACACATGAACATCATAAAAAATCAATATACGTAACATTACAAAAACATCCCCATGCAATATACCAATTTTTCCTAAGCTGTAAAAATTGAAAATTTTCAATAGACAAATTTTGATATTTTTTTATTTTTGCTCTAAACATAGATTGTGGATACACGTTAGAACCTCCTTAGCGAGGCGGTTCTAACGAGTACCCACAATCTATGTTTTGGAGCAAAAATTTGCTCAATACATAGGTTGCGGATACACGTTAGAACGCGTTCTATCGAGTACCCACAATCTATGCTTTGGAGCAAAAATAAGAAAAATAGGTATACCCCTATGTACCCTAATTTTCCTATATAAAAGTCACTTTTTAGTGGGGTATGAGGGGGTATACATTTCACGGACATGTTTTCCTGATGTACCATGTTCTTCAGATGAGGCTGGACACCAGCATCATCATACATCTGGTTTTCTTCATCATAATCATCATCAGCCCGTGGACATGTGACAGATGACGCCTCTTTCAAACTGGCCAATTCTCCTCTCCTGGTGTTCAACTGTTGAACATGTTTTCTACAGTCCAAACCTGTTCCCCGACCATACACCTGTGTATAAATATATAATGTATACCGTATAGGCTTAGTTTCCGTGCATGTAATGTATGGATATTTCATTATTGAAGGTTCTTGATGTTTCATTTAATATCTAAATGCATTCAACAGTTTTATAGTCATGTCAGGATGGAGGCAACACCAGTGTGATGGGTAGTAAATATATGTCTTGCTCAAGGACACAACCAAACAATTTAAAGGTAGGTGTTAAACCCAATACCCCTAAGAAATGCAAGACTAGTGATAGTACACTACCATGATTTAATTAAACTATTTTGATAGTCGGATAGTGAGTCCCGTCCAAAGCAAAATCAATACTGGCTATCCAAATTGTGTTATATCGAGAGTAAAATATACCCTTTTTATAGTAAATGAACTGTTACTGATGGGCGAGTTGGGCTCCAGCTCTGAACATAAGTATGTGCAAACCATGTTTTAATGAATAAAATAATAAATAATAATAGTACAATTCCTCTACTTTCTAAATCCGGGCGGCCCCCGTGGCCAAGCGGTTAAGAGGGTTGTTTCTTAGAATCATCTCACCGCTGTGTCTGGTGTAGGTTCGAGCCCCGCACTGGCCACATGTGAGACAAGCCAAGTTCTGCTTGCGAATGTGCCAGGTGTTTTTTCTCGGGGTCCTCCTGTTTTCGCCCCACCTACTGATTGGCCCATCTCATATGAGCTGAAATATCTTGAAAGGGATGTGAAACTGAATATATATATATAAAAACAAAAACAAAAACAAAAAACTTTCTAAATCCAAAATTTCTGGCCTCTATCCGTCTTCAGGGCTTATACAGCTCGTTTTTTGTCGGACCTGTTCAGAAACTACATTTCTCATAACGCAGCTCAAACGGTTGTTACATACTATATATCATTCCTGATAGTGAAACTTTGGTTGGCTAATGTACTGTTTTTTGTCTACATTCAACAGCTAAGGTCATATCATGACCATCAGTCTTCCTAAATGCTACCTATACATGTACTTTAAATGAAGTGCACATTTCCTTCACCACTATTTGAGAGTGCTTTTATTGAATCAGTAGAAAAGAAAGAATAGCTGTAGAACTGTTTTCATGAAAAAATCTTCAAGAAGGAAATGCATGTATAAGCAGCTAGACATGATAGATCGCTAGTCTATCTTGTTTTAAATCTGACATGCTCCTACCTATCAAGATACTGTGTCCAGTCCGATCTTAGCTAAAAAAAAACAAGTAGCCCAGGGGCAACGATCGCTCACCTGAGAGTCAACAAGTACAGTCACTGGACAAAGTAATTGGGGTTTTTACCATATATGGGTATGGTGGCCGTCTTGGTCATGTGACCTTGAAACCCTACTTAATCAGCAGAAGAGCTCTTGTCTGGATTGTGTACCCTCTTTTCTGCCATTTTGGTTCACTTGAAAAAATCATCTAACAAGGTTAGGGTCCTATAATGACCCCCGTGGTGGGGCCATATTTGACTCCAGGGGCAAGATTGGCAGGATTTATGTAGAGCTCCACATGACAATGTTGTATATCAAACATTACATTACATTACATTGAGCTTTGTGTCATGCTGTTGCGGAGAAGATTTTTTTTATATATTTCCATTATAAGTCTATGGTAGATAATGACATGCCTGGGGTGTGGCCTGTATGGACCCCAGGGGCACCGTTGGCAGCATTTATAAAGGAGATTATCATACATTGGTCCACACAACATATGAAAGCTCTGGGCCATATGGTTTCGGAGAAGATTTTTTTCGTTCTTCCCATGACGCCCCCGGGGCAGGGCCCGTATGGACCCCAGGAGCACAGTTGGCAGGATTTATAAAGAGGACTACTATACATTGCTAAAAACAAAATATGAAAGCTTTGGGCCTTGTGGTTTTGGAGAAGATTTTTTAAAGTTTTTGCCATGACGCCCCCGGGGCGGGGCCCGTATGGACCCCAGGGGCATGGTTGGCAGGATTTATAAGGAGGGCCACTATACATTGCTACTGACAAAATATGAAAGCTCTGGGCCTTGTGGTTTTGGAGAAGAAGATTTTTTTATGTTTTTCCCATTGTAAGTCTATGGGAGCTGTTGACCCCCGGGGCGCGGCCATTTTTGACCCCAGGGGCATGATTGGCAGGATTTATATAGAGGACCACTAAACATTGCTACATACAAAATATGAAAGCTTTGGGCCTTGTGGTTTTGGAGAAGAAGATTTTTTTATGTTTTTCCCATGACACCCTCGGGGCGGGGCCCGTATGGACCCCAGGGGCACGGTAGGCAGGATTTATAAAGAGGACCATTATACATTGCTACACACAAAATATGAAAGCTCTAGGCCTTGTGGTTTCGGAGAAGAAGATTTTTTAAAGTTTTTCCCATGACCCCCCCCCCTCCTCGGGGCGGGGCCAGTATGGACCCCAGTAGCACGGTTGGCAGGATTTATAAAGAGGAACACTATATATTGCTACAAACAAAATATGAAAGCTCTGGGCCCTGTGGTTTCGGAGAAGAAGATTTTTTTATGTTTTACCCATGACTCCCCCGGGGCGGGGTCCGTATGGACCCCAGGGGCACGGCTGGCAGGATTTATAAAGAGGACCACTATATTCTGCTACAAACAAAATATGAAAGCTCTGGGCCTTGTGGTTTCAGAGAAGATTTTTTTTATATTTTCCCCATGACGCCCCCGGGGCAGGGCCTGTATGCACCCCAGGGGCACGGTAGGGAGGATTTATGAAGAGGACCACTAGACATTGCTACACACAAAATATGAAAGCTCTGGGCTTTTTGGTTTCGGAGAAGAAGATTTTTTTATGTTTTTCCCATTGTAAGTCTATGGGAGCTAATGACCCCCGGGGCGGGGTCATTTTTGACCCCAGGACCATGGTTGGCAGGATTTATAAAGAGGACCACTAAACACTGCTACACACAAAATATGAAAGCTCTGGGCTTTGTGGTTTCAGAGAAGAAGATTTTTTTATATTTTCCCAAAGACGCCCCCGGGGCGGGGCCTGTATGGACCCCAGGGGCACGGTTGGCAGGATTATGAAGAGGACCACTAGACATTGCTACACACAAAATATGAGAGGTCTTGGCCTTGTGGTTTCAGAGAAGAAGATTTTTATATGTTTTTCCAAATGTAAGTCTATGGGAGCTATCTGTTGCCATGGAAACCAGAGTTCTGATCCGACCTGGCCCAAAACCTAACACAACCTTTCCCCCTCCTCAATGATGCTTTAGATAAAATTTGGTCACGTTTGGCCTTGTTGTCTTAGAGATATTCAAGTTTGAAAATGTAGACGGACGCACGAACGAACCCACGATCAGGTAGATCCGTGGCTATGCACTATGTGGCAAAAATCACTATATAGATGTGGCTACCAATTTAAAGTGGCAAAATTCTATCCAAGTATCAAGTGGCAATTTTCTAAAGGGGCAAAATTCTGTCCAATATTCAAGTGGCAACTCTTTTAAGTGGCAAATGTCTAAATTTTTGTGTGGCAAATCTTATAATTGATCTACAAGAACAAATTTTAAGTGGATTTTGTTTTTCACTGCACTAGGGTTATCCCCCTTACTATAGCTTTTGGACAGTATCAATGTGGAATGAATACAAGTTTTTTTTTTCTGTCCCTAACTTTAGCCCCTTAAATTTTAGGCACATAGTATATGGACACCAAGTAGCCACTTAAATTTTAAGCACATAGTATATGGACAACAATTTGCCACATAAAACTTAGCCACATGGTGCATGGACAGAAAATTGCCACTTTAAAATAGCCACATTGTGCATGGGAGTTTTCCAGAAGCCACACTAAATTTGTCCAAAGTGTTGGACACCTAGAGCACGTGGACAATTGTTTATCCATATTTAAGAGCCTTGAATACCAAATGTGTAGGGGTTACACCCCTTCATTCATTGACAATGTCCAAAACTTGCTCTTATGTGGCTAGGCACATAAAGCATTTTTGCCACCTATGTATCAAATATGCTGATCCTTAGCCACGTATGTACCCTCTCATGGGAACGGACGGACGCACGGACGGACGCCGGCTCGACTACTATACTATAAGCTCGCTTTGTGAGCCTTCGGCTCAGGTGAGCTAAAAATGGGAAGCTACTGTAAATTTGGAAATTTCTGTGTGACTTTAATTTCACGAATTTTCTATTTCCGAATTATTTGTGAGGTTTTTAGTTCAAGAACAAGTGTTTGTGTTGTCTTTATGGACTCTAGAGATTTTTTATTAGCGAGAACCATGAATTCGCAAGACTTTGACATACTCAAACCTACCTTTTTAACAGACTGTTTTTCTCCACACAGTTTGCAGTTCCATTTCAACACTTTCTTAACCTGATGGACTTGAAATGTCTCACACTTGTAACACTGCAGCACTTGGAATTCTTGAGGCATGCTGTAAAACACATTTTGCAATTTACATGTACATGTAGCATGTGTAGTGTAAACACATAAGCAGAGCACTTTCTTCAAAGTTTAATAAAGACTGTTCAATAAATAGAGACAATGTTTTATAATAGTCAAAACATTTTTATCTTTACTAAATACATATAGTCTGTACAGAATAAACCTATTAACATAACAGTCATTTGTAACCACATCCCCAGCCTCCAGGGAGGGCAGGAAAGGTCTAGCCTGATTTGATCTAAACTTTAAAGACCCAGCCTGCAATGCACCTGGGAAATACCTGGGGTTTGTATTATGTAGTACATGTATAGGTAATAGAGCTGTGAAATGTTTTGGCAGACTCTGGGGAAATTCCCCCAGGGAATGATCTTGAACTGATTGTCCCCACAATACAGAAGTTTTAGCAGGGCCCTGCTGGACAGAAGTCTGTCCCCACTACAGCAGTGCTGGGGGTCTACAAGGGTTTTCTGGGTTATCTGGGGAGAATTTGGGGAGAAGGTAGTCAGCCATAAAAATGAATTTATGATACATGATTGTTTATCATTGGGTATTATACTTATATTTTGCCGGCCAACCAGTCAGACGGACGGACTATATACAGTACAGTAATAGAATATCTAGATACTGTCATTCCATGACCTTCAGGCAGGGATCTACTTCTACAGATTATTACTCCTTGAACTTCTTCCCCCTCACAATAGTGCAATGGAATGTCCTCCCCAAGTCTGTTGCGTGCTTGTAGAGCATTGAGGTCTTTAAGACCGCAGTCTGCAAGCTGCAACATTCTCAGCCTTAGATCCCAATTGAGTTGTTTTTATCTGATTTTAGCCAAGACCGCAGTCTGCAAGCTGCAACATTCTCAGCCTTAGATCCCAATTGAGTTGTTTTTATCTGATTTTAGCCAATCTTAACAATTTTAACCTATTGACCCGGTCGGCAAGCTACTCTTTCGTGAGGAAAAATCAATATTGGTGACCGGAACTGCACCTTTCCCACCTCTTCGCTCATTCGGTTGAGGGTATAACTTGGTCATTATCGTTGTGATTCAATCATTTTTAGACGCTTATAAAATCATAATTTGCTAGAAACATAACTGGGTTCATACCTTGAGTTGAAGAAATTGTGGAGATCGAAAAATACATGCAAAGATTTTATTAATATTTTCATTTTGTTTTCATATTTTCTGCTATTAATTTAGTAAGGTTACAGGGATAAACACCGTGTAATTCACCTCGTACGAATGACCTATGATGTCACGCCGACCAGATCAATCATCTGTTTACACAATGATAAAGAACTGTTCTATTTTCGGTTGTGTTTGGGATTTTTTTTTTCTCTCCAAATTGGGAAAAAAGTCACCTAATTTTCATTGGGAATGGGCACAGGGGCCTGTCTAGTAATTTTTTAAGGTTTTATGGGGATAGGTAAAAGATATTCCCCTAAAACCTTGAAAAATTACGATATAGGCCACTGTGGGAATGGGGCCTCATTTCGGCCCCTGAGAAACCAGAAAAAAAATCCCTGTCTAATATTATCAATATTATAGAGACATAAAATCATATTCATTAACATGACCGTAGTTGTTGACTGTGACATTAAACATATATTCATATAAAATTCAAATAAAATATTCATAACAATCATTTTTCACGAAAGCTATTTCTTGCTTCTCTTGCCCAGTCTTGGGGCTCTGATTTTGGTGGTATGGCTGGACTCCCAATCTCTATAAAGAATCTATCTATCTCTATTATACTGGTGGTAGAAATTACTTTCAATCTGAACTATTCAACCATCTTCAACGGCAGGTAGAGAAAGAGAAAAATTATGAGTTTAATTTTAAATGTTGAAAACGAAGCGCCTCGAAAACGAAAGTAACTGAAAAATTTATGGAACGAATAGAAATCTAGATCTGCAACATTTGAAATCGTTGATATTTTAGTCACGTTGTCTTGTCTTGTTATAGATTCTGCCAGTGAAGGCACACCTCCTTCCGGAGTAGGGATCTTCTTAGGTTGATTACGTTTAAAATGACAGGTTGTTTTCCGCCACCCTTGTTGTTGTTGTTGTTTGTAAATTCCTTCAATGTTTGGAGAACTTCACGTTAGTGAATAAATGTCCATATGTTAAACTTTTAACTTTTAATTTGCACCCCACCGATATTGAGATTGAAGAATGTTTATTTCAATTCATTCAAGAATCTAGTCCGTTTACAATGTAGAGCATAGCATCGTTCCCTTTGCAACTAATTCAAATTTAAACAGAAAGTCCTCCCTTTGGGTTTCTCTCAAATTTAACTCAACTGCTGTGCAATCCAAAATCAGCGCAACTAACAACTCGGAGTCGCGGCAAATACACTGCTGCTCCTCATCTCCAAGAAATTGTGATAAAACAGATTTCATCGTCTTGATAAATGGATCACGGCTCTCCGTAAGCGAACGACACCTCAGCAGGAAATGTTCATGGTCTTCTGGATTCTCACGATTCATACCCATTTCTGTCCCCATCCCAGTTATAATCATTAATTGACTTTTGGGAGTATGAAGTAGAAGTAGAATGTGTACTTCAGACCAAAACCATTTGGGGTCAACATGTTCCGGAAATCTCTTCTAAAGGAACTAAGACATTCGCCATTGCATTATCGGCTGGTTTCCTGCTGACAAAAAATCAATATTGGAAAAACAGGTAACCAGAAATCCCCTGAGAGGGGTTCTGATTACCTGCATTTCCAATATTGATTTTTTAAGCTAGGAACCAGCGGACAATGCAAAAATGGTGAATTGGGCTTTAAGCACTGACACCTATGCATACGAAGAGAGCTGCATACCAAACATTAGTTAGGCCCCAGCTCGAGTGCGTATGCAGCTGCTTTTTGTTTTCTTGTTTCTCCCATCAATGAATTTCTGATTATTCTTGGGAAGTACACATTGTATACTCCGGTGTGTTTGCAGGGTGAGTCTACAGAACCGGATCCAGAGGGTCTTTCGACAGGGACCGAGCCATGCGAGCGAGAAAATTTTGCGAGTAAAGAAACAGTTTTCATGCTTTCAGATGCATTTCTGTAGAGAATTTTACAAAATAACACCTGTTAAATTTTATTAAAATAGGAATTTAATTTGTGTATAACACTGATTTGCCTACTTGACTTTCTTTGAACAAGCGATCTGATCTTGAATGATATGAATTACAAGGGGTGAAAAGTGTCGCATTGAGGGTTACCCCAACTTTAAGAACTCAGTCAAGCACAGACGATTTTGGGTTTGAGTTAAATGGAACGAGAATTCCGAATGTTACTACGACGACACACCTAGGAATAAAACGATCAACTACAATCTCAAAGACTGCTGAAGAATATATTTCACATAACATCTCTGAATCAAGAAAGACAGTGTATAGTTTATTATCAGCCGGGTTACACGGCCATAATGGATTGGATCCGCACTCTTCTTCACATATCATCCGGATTTATGTTCTACCATTGCTTCTGTATTGACTAGAACTTATCTTACTGAATAAATCATTAACAAAAAGATTAGAAGCGTATAAGAAGAAACTACTACAGCGAATTCTATCTGTACCGATCAACACCCCGGACGCTGCAGTTTATATGTTATCAGGCTTTGTTCCTATTAAGGCTCAAATGCACAAAAAAGCTCTGGTATTTTTCAACAATGTTTGCCTACAACCTGATTCAGCTATCGAAAAACGCTTGGCGATTAGTCAGTCAACTGTGAAAAATCTGAAAAGCAATCATCAAATGTACGATGCTACTCAGCTTACAAGATGTTATACTCAACATGCTCTTCGTCCATTTATCGATTCCGTATCTAATCATATTAGGCATTTTATTAAAATTCCTTTCATTAATAAAGGAATTGACTTTATTGATTTACCAGGCATATTCCAGGATAAATCAGTGACACAGTCTATACCTACTTACTTCCAAAATTCAGAAGCTCCCATTATTTGTTACAAATATAATAAACCAATCAGAGATACTATTTTTAATTTCAATAAACTTGTTTCTGATCTTGATATTCATGCTAATGCTCCTAAGTCTTGAGATTGTAAAGATTCAAAATATCTTTATCAACCCGCTGGACGTATAATAACTGGAAATTTAAAAAAAAATCGGATTTTAGAATTCGCAAAATTGTTTCTAAAGGTCCGAAATATATATTCCCTTCCTACATTAATTTCGACAAATGTAGGGAGGAGATTGCATGTGCATTGAATGATTTCGGGAATCGATGGTGTAAGCGAGAGTATGTTGAGGATGGTGCTCTTAAAGCATGGAAAAGAAGTATCTTTACTATTGTGGATAAACGTATTAAGCTTTATTCAAAAAATACTAATCTTTTACCTCCTAAACCCAAATCGTCCTTTAGGCATTTGAAGCAGGGTATCCAAGAATTTCATAGAAAGTATGTCTTGGTTCCAGCAGAGAAGGCCGCAAACAATGTAGCTGTTGTTTGCAGGCTTCAATACATTAACACCTTAAAACAGGAACTTGATGGTACCAGGGCTTATAAGTAGACAGATAGGGATGAAATATCTGTACTTAACGCTCACTTTTAAAAACGAATTATCTGTTAAGTTTTCTGTTTGTATCATTGAAGACCAAGACAAGCTTCTTACGATGTATTGGTTGCCTAAGCTTCACAAAAGACCGATAAGGCTAGATTTATTGCTAATTCTAGTTCTTGTACTACCACTGAACTTTCTAAATTATTAACTTCCTGTCTAACTGCTATCACATCTCATGTCATAAGATACTGTGAGAAGGTGTATGAAACTTCAAACAAAAACTGGTTTTGGTCAATAAAAATTCTGGCGAGGTTCTGTAGAGGGTGCCGTGAGACGAGCTTGTTCACATACGATTTTTCTACTCTGTATACCACATTGCCACATAATCTGATTAAATAAAAACTTCTCGATTTGATAGAGTGGACCTTCAAAAGAGCATTAAAAATCTAGGGTTCACTTTATTTGGCCTGTAATGACAGAAAAGTGTTTTCACTTCCACTGACCAAAGTCGATATACACTTTGGTCATGTCAGAATGTATGCGATGCCTTGACCTATCTCCTGGATAATATTTATATTAGATTCGGAACCAAGTTATACAGGCAAATTGTTGGAATTCCGATGGGAACAAATTGCGCACCTCTCGTAGCTGATTTCTTTTTATACTGCTACGAAAGAGATTTCTTGGATTCTCTTAACCATGACAATCAAGTTAATGTAATCGAGGCCTTTAAGTCGACTTCTAGGCACCTCGATGACCTTTTGAACATTGACAATCCTTATTTTGAAGGCATGGTCAATCAAATTTATCCACCTGAACTACATTTGAATAAAGCTAACACCACAGATACCGAAGCCCCCTTTTTGGATTTACATCTTTCTATCGCAAATGGATTTGTTTCGTCTTAGACGGGATATTCCCATCGGTGTTTCGTTATACTCCACACCGACGGGAACGGCTTACATTGAACAGTTAGTTGAAAGTCAAAAATCAACAAGAACAGCAAAGAAAGGAAATCCTGTGTTAAGTTAGGTCTCTTTCAACATATATGACTTGAGAACCGACCATTCCAATGCAACGAATGCTTGGGGTTGTTTATATGTCACATTTCAAAAAGAAAACACTACACACATGTCTATAAATAGAACACATCGAACAGAAAGTAGAAATAAATGAAGTCGATATTTTCTGTTTCCGTGTAGTTTCAGAATGCATGATTAGTGTCAGCTGTAGATAAATACCTCTGGTGCATATACATATACATTTCTTTTACAAGCATCGCCAAATAAAGCAACTAGAGTTTGCTTACAAAATCCATAACGTGTTCGACCATAGTTTAAAGGCAACCTAAGCTAAGCCGTCTAGCGAAAGTGGAACGAGGTACCGAAGTTTATTAATTTTATCGCAGACACTGAGTTGATTTCCAAATTTAATGTTGGGCTAAAGACCCTTTTAAGTGAGGGCCTTTCGGAACCAGAATTTTATGTGACCACCTGACCTTCAACAGCTGCTCACCCTGCTTTCCGTTATACATGTTTTACGTTGGTACCTATGTATATTTTCTTAACATGATTTTCCTTATTTATTGTTTATATTTGTGTATAACAAAACCACTGCAGAAGCTGAGGGCGAGGTTTGGCGCCTATAAAACTGGTTTAAGCCCGCCAGTAACTTTGTGTTACTGATCGTTCCAAGGCGATACTTCTGTGGTGGTTCTTTTTGTTTTATGTCTTGGTGTTTAAATTTTTTTGTGCTGTTGGCGCCTTATGTGTGTTTTCATAGTTTTAGTTAAGGTAACTGAGTGGCCATCTATTGGGAAAATAGCTGCTCATTCGGCTTACGATATGTTTCATGGTATAAGTGTCTGATTGTTAGTTTGGTTTTTTCCCACCTCGGTTTTTGGAGTGGGAATCTTTTTCTGATTGCGCCTTTTCCTGATCTTTGCCTACTTGTACCTTTTTTGGTTTACAGATTTAAGAAGCTTAAAGGATAGAATGATTCTTCTTTTCAGTTCAGAAAAATCATAACTCGTTACAGACGTATAGTTTATAACTTGAATGTTATGCGACAGTCTGCATGCTTAGTTTTAACCCCAATCATGGTTGATAACTATGCTGCCTTCTTTAATTGCACGCCGGTGGGTCGGGTGTCAGACTCTATGATGGCCCCGACATAAAGCTATTCATTTTAGATGGTTGGGGCCGGAGCTTGGCCCACCGGGGTTCAACTGGTGTTTTTCTTTTGCTCCGGGTTTCAGTAAGGTATTCGGCGTGCAGGGATCTCTATCGTCGGGCAGCTTACTGAGTCTGTTGAGTCCTCGTTTTTGATTCATCAAGGTGGTTATCATGATTTATTTGTTTGTCCTTGATAATTAATTGACCAGTTAGAGATTCACCACGAGGACCGAACAACTAACTAAATGTTGCGAACCACTGCAGAAGATGAGGGTGAGGTTAGGCGCCTGTAAAACCGGTTTAAGCCCCCCCCCCCCCCCCTAATTTTATATTACTGATCGTTCCAAGGCGATACTTTTGTTGTGGTTATAATTGTTTTGTGTTTTGGGGTCGAATTTTTGTGCTGTTTGAGCCTTATGTACGTTTTCATATTTTTAGTTTAGTTCGGGTAACTGAGTGGCTGCCTATTGGAGAATAGCTGCTCACTCGGCTTACGACATGTTTTCATGGTATAAGTACTTTTGTGTCATTTTAGTTTTTTCCCACCCCTCGGTTTATGGGGTGGGAATTTCTTTCTGATCGCGCCATTTCCTGATCATTGCCTATTTTCACTTTTTCATGGACATTAAGAAGTTACTGTGGAAATATGACCTGGGTGATATTGAGGAATGTTTGAACTCTCCTCTACCTAAGCTGAAATGGAAAAAAATAATCAAGCAGTACACAAGTACTGGACTGACATTATCACAAATCAAGCAGTTTTGTATGGTTCACTGACATTTTTGAATGGGAAAGTTACATCTATTGTTGCAAATAGAACCTAATTCCATTAGAGACATTCCAAGGCTAGCAGTTAAGCTAAAATTATTGTGTGGAGTGTATGTGCTACAGTCTACTAGAGCCAGTTTCAACCAAAATGATATAGATCCAACGTGTCAAGTGTGCAGCTCTTCTCCAGAGACATTATTTCATTTCATCCTGGAATGTCCGATATTAGAAGCTATCAGAAATCCTATAATCTGTAACAATTCTTTTGAATATACGAAGTTAAACTTCACAACGAAGTGTTTTGAAGACTTATATACGCAGACAACCAGTTTTAAGTCAACAGTTAGTCAACACATTAAAAATTACTTTGAAAAGCTGCAACGATTAGAATTCCAGACAAGACGATTATTCCATAACTTGGTCTGTGCTAGATACAGAATGAGCAAGGAAATTCCATCCAGACGGAGATGGGTCCACTTGGTTTACAGTGTAAATTTGTAGATGTTGTATATAAAATACGGTGAAGGGTTGAAGTTTATATCTGCTAGCTACTACCTACGGTTGTCCTATGCAGAGCGTGAAGATAAGAATATAAAGATAAAGATGAAGATAGCGGCACGCATGTATACCAGGGCATCTCATGATCCACAGTACACGAGATACATGGTATATAGCCATGCTATGGAGAATTCTTTCTTCCCAAGGACTATTCCGCTGTGGAAATAGTCTTCCTTCTTCAGTCGGTCGCATCTAAGACCACTGAAGAATTTAAGGCTCACATTTAATTCACTGGTCCAAAGGTATACGTTTTAGTATGCTTCTGTTCAGCTTCTTGTAAATAGTTTTAATGGCACATCCCGAATGTTTCCCAAATACAAAATTTAGCCACCTACCGCACGCCTTGGGTGATGATCAGAAAATGATCAGCTCAGAGTCTGAATAAAGAAAGTCGTTTGTAAATTTGGAGGGTTGTTTGTAAACATGGATGGTTTACAGATCGGTAAAAGATTGAAATTTCGCTATTTATATTAATCAGTTTATAAATAATATAGGTTCATGGGTAGCATAGTGGAGAACGTACACGGATGTCACATTTGTAGTCCGGCTCCTTGAAGTTCGGTGATTCCTCCTAATTCCCCCGGTTTCCTTACCTCCACCGCGTTTGACCACATAACGCCAACATTCGCGCCTTCAATTGCGCGTATATAAGTTTCAGGAGATTTCTGTGTAGATGAAGTAAAATAAATAATGTTAAAACTTATAATATGGCAGAGGGTAAATTAGCCAGAGGACCAACGGTCTATATATTTATCTCTATGTACTGGCATACGCCCTCGCGGACATTCTATGCAGGTCTACGCAACATCTGTTAGCATCGAACAGAAAAGGAAAAGGTAACAGATAATATGTTAGACTTGTAAATATTAGACTGTATATTCATTTTGTCAAGCATTTAAATATTTGTTAGTTGAGGACCATATGTTAGACTGGCATATCTGCCAAATATGTTATCCTCTTTAAATAAAGTTATTATTATTATTATTATTATTATCATTATTATTATTATTATTATTATTATTATTATTATTATTATTATTATAAAATAATTAAGATTAGCTAAAATCAGATAAAATCGAGTTCTGTAAAACAGTCGGTAGACTTACCGATCGAGAAGCAGTAAGTATGTTGCAACATATACAGGCTTGCAACATATACAGGCATATCTGTATTGATTATATTGCATCATTGGATAGTTTGCTTCAAGTTCGGGAATTTTTTTTTGCATCATGTTTAGATAACTATGTGCTCGCGATGAACAATTTTGAATTAAATTCTAAATAACCGGGGTATATGAATTGCAGACCAATACTGCTACAATTCTACAGTGTCAGATTTTCTTAAGAAACAAGAAAGTCCGAGACTTTTGAAGACTTGAGCTTTCCCTTTGGGAAACAATGTTGGAGAAAATGAGGAAGTAAGAAAGTCCGATGTTTCGACATTATTTCAACAATGTTTAAGGCTGTTAGAAAAACTCCGACTCAGTAGAATTGTAGTGATGTTAGTCTACAATTAATATACCCAAGTTATTTTCAATTTAGTGCAAAACTATGCATCGCGAGCATATTGATACAAAGGTACACAAATATGATGTAAAATAACTTCCCGAACAGGAAGCAAATCACTTAAGAAATCAATACAATCAATACTGGCAAATACGACATCCTTCCTGCTACTTCATCGGCTCGGCAATTCTACCCGACTGATAAACGCGCATCTGAGGTCTTGTATACAATAATAACACGTGTATAGCTCCAAAGCAAAGGCAGACTAACTGTTGGGGTTCATTTTTAGAATCATCAAGGTCTTGATTTATATACACATTATAGCACTCATGCCCAGTGTTACATACCAAGTTTCCTTGCAATCGGTTCACTGTTTACAGATTTGAAGGGTGGTTACCATCTAACAGCATTCTTGGTCATTTGACCTGGATTATTTATGTACACATTGGCTCACCCTTCGTATAGATGTTTCCTTTAAAGTGTGGCTTTGATTGGTCAAGCGATTTCACAGATTTTGTGAATTACGATTATATTTATGTATATTCACTATATTGCCCCGGGGCGAGAGCATTTGCCCATTTTCTGCAAGATTACATTATATTGTGTTGTCCTAACTAATTATTCACGAGGCTGTTCTCTGACCTAGTTTCTTCTTGCTAATCAACTAGAAACAGAACAAGCTTGAAGTTCATTAGTTAGCCGTTTAAATATAAGTTCTCTCGAGGAATTAACATCACCAAAAATCTTCATCGGCTCTCGGATTTCTGAATTGAAACTTAAAATACTGTCCACCAAAAGTGAAAGAGAAAGCCTATGCCAGCCTTGTGCGACCCAAGTTAGAGTATGCTTCAACTATTTGGAACCTGACTTAGAAAACACAGATAAAGCAAATAGAATAGGTGAGCTGGGTGATCTAAAAGTGGAGGCTGTCGATTTCTTTTTCTTTTCTTTTTTTTCTTTTTTTTTTTTTTTTTTTTTGGATTCAGTTTAACGTCCCCTTCAAGATTATTTCAGCTCATATGAGACGAGCCAATCGAGGTTGTCGAGTATCTCCCGTCGAAGTTGAATAATAATAATAATAATAATAATAATAATAATAATAATAATAATAATAGATTATAATAATATATTTCATAACTTTTCTTTCTTTATATAAACTGTCACATGCTTTAGAGCCTGCTTTTAATCTTAAATCTCTACCAACAATCTAATAATCTTTTTCATTTCTCACTGTCATTCTTTCAGGTCTCACTTAATCTTTTACTTTTATTGTCTCGCACGCATCCCTGACTCAGTATCTTGATTCCAGACAGGTCTCACATTTTGAACGGTTGTGAATTATTCGTGCAAGAAATTATACAGTTCAAAATCCAACCCGGAAGTAAATTCTTTTGGGATTCATGAAAATGCATTTTGTGGGTAAGTTACTGACCCTCTTGTACCCCTGCCTATGTCTAGACTATCAAAACAGAAGTTTATTATGTCCTTACTATGTATTTGTAACCACTTCAATGCAGAAAAAAACATTTCGGTAAGTAAAGTATGTCAATTTATCAAGATATAGCTTTTTAAAAAATAAATGTTACAGCAGCTGATGAATAATTAGTCTCGCACACTCAGCTGATGAGTACAATCTCCATGGAGCGAAACGTCTCTTCACACATTCCGAATGTACTTTCAGCCTCGCGTCCGTAAATCGAGATGGCGAGAATAAGCCGTTTTTACCACAGATACTTGGGGTTACTGTTTAGATTTTGCAAAAGGCTAATAGATCTACTTGTTCTTTTTTTTTAAAAAAAAACTTATACTTGTATGTTTTTCTTCTTCATTTAGCTTTTATGCATTAGTCCTGACCTTATACAATTTGAAAAACATGTCTAGAATACATAAAAAGCATTAGAAATACTGATAAGCAATCACTAAATGTAAAGAAAAAACACAAGATAAACAACTTCGCTTTTCCAAATTCTCGACCTTCACTTTGGAAAGACAAGCTGATTCACTAATCTGTAACTTACAAGAATCTTACATATATCAGCATGTCCGGGAATCATTACGCTTCAAACGGATACAGAAATCATTAAAATATTCCGTTGCATACCCACAAAATCGGCTGTTAAACAACGATTCTCATCGCTACCACACTGAGGTGGCCGGAAGTAAATAATGGATGTGACTGGATTCCGAGCGTACGTTTTAAAACTGCGAAAACGGGTAACCAGCGATCAAACGGAAAGTAACCTCTGATTGCGTCAGACTTGATTGACCAATGAAAAGTCAGGGAATTTCATTTCAGTCTAAGACTGGTCACCCTGACTTTGCTGACTGCAAAGAATCAATTCAATGGATGGAACTCTGACACTCAGCCTCTATAGAGGAGACGGTGGGTACGGAAATTTTTCGTTTCGCACAACACCCTCCACATACTAGGTTTGATACTATGGGTGGCTTCTTTGATCAATATAAAGAGCTTCTAGCCACGTTGTCGCCCTGTGATATGGTGCATTTGTCCTCCAGAAGCCGTTACGTATGTTACCCATTCAAACCAGAAATGTGCTCTAAGTTTGTAAAATACACTATGAATCTCTAATCTACATTCCAAACCTAAATGTATTTATATCATCGGATGAAAGAATGTTACGGGCACATATATTGATATATTTAATCATTTTCATGCATCGATGGTGTTACGTATGTTACATTCTCACAACAGCCTGTGTAAATGTTAATTACAGAACAGTAAGCTATTTTAATATACTTCTCTTTGCGAATTTCACTTTAAATACACTACGGGTGGCTTCGTTGATCAATATAAAGATTTTCTATGTACGTTGTCGCCCTATGGTATGGTGCATTTTCCCTCCAGAAGCCGTTACGCACGTCGTACGTTACCCATTCAAAACAGAAATATACTCTAAGTTTGAAAAAAGCACTATGCATCTCTAAAATAAATTCCAAACCTAAATATATTAATGTCATCTGATGAAAGAATGTTACTGACACATGTGTTGATACTTTTAATCGCATATATGCATCGATGGTGTTACGTATGTTACATTTTCAGAACAGACTGTTCAGAGTTTAATTACAGAACAGTAAGCTATTTTAATATACTTTTCCTTGCACATTTATATTTTAAATACACTGGTCTAAAAGACACTCATTCCTTTTCTTTTACAAACCTGAAAAAAACAAACTAATCATCATGTCATTCCTTAGTCGATAGTTATTGCATATAGTCCACAGTAACTCGCTTCAGATTATGAAAGGACTATGAACAGACAAGTTTGAAAAAAAGAAAAAAATATGTAACCACCTTGTTGTAGATCAATAACATATATGCCTTCTTTAAGTTGAATGCTCACTGCTTTGCCAGAAATGTGTACTTTTGATTGGTAAATATGGTAACGTATGTAACACATAATTATTAGATATCAAAATCAGTTTTAATGATTTTAATGCCGATAAAATGCTCGTCGCTGTATGTAATTATGATTTAGCACTAATTAAGAAATCATGTAAGATATAACAAAAATTCAAGAGTGTAATACGGTTGTCAGTGAACTTAAAGCGCCCACACCCAAACCACAAAATCCCAAAGCATGTTTTACACCATTGTTAGTATCCAGTGTTATGGAATGACATTATCAACAACGTCGGTCACTATTTCTTAAGTTACCTTTCACAAAGCTTGCCAATATTAGTAAGCAAATATCAATGCGGGTGACGGGCGATTTAATGGTAACGTATGTAACACATTTTTCGCTTAAAATTTTAGGTGTTAAAACCTAAGGAAAACAAATAGTAATGAGATATAATAATCGTCACCTTAAGATTGTTTTCCGATTTCCGGATTATGAAATGACTCGCCGGCCATACAAAAGCACAACTCTGCGCATGCTACTTCATTTTGTCTGGGTTCGGGGCACATGTGAGATAAGCCAAGTTCTGCTTGCGCGTGTGCCAGGTGTTTTGTTTTTTTTCTCGGGGTTCTCCCGTTTTCGCCCCACCTACCGGTTTGCCCGTCTCATATGAGCTGAAATAATATTGAAAGAGACGTTAAACGGAACAAAAAATTGTTCAGTCCTTGGTCATGAGCACTGCTTCAATATAAGTACCATTGATGATCCAGACATTGCCTGATGCGATTGTTTTGTTTGATTTTGAGTTGATGCTTAACAGCCTAGTCAACAGCTATTGTCATATTGAGACGTTGACCCCATTTTATGGGACTTTTGCCCGAAAATCGGATGCCATGACATCCAAACAATGCTTTAAATATATAACCACACAAGTAAGCCACTACGGCTTATACGTATGGATGGTTAGATTTTTAAACACTTTCCTGGTCAGGCTCAGACCTGAGTGATTGACCAGTAATAAGATGGTCAGTAAGTAGCGTATAAGCTATGCCTGAATGCAAAGGAAGCTCATCTATTTCTTAAGGACCCGATGAGCGGGGCCTATATTCCCACCCGACCAACCTTCTGAGGGATTCTGCTTTAAATAGCTGATACGGTTGAGCCTTTCTGCTACGGCTGAAAACATGTTTTTGAAGTTTTCACATTATAAATGTGTCATCAAACGATCATGCTTTGGTGGTACATTTTCATTGGCAACAGAACAAGTGACTGACACTATTTACACTTGAACCAGATTGTCCAGCAGATGAACAGAATCGGCAAATGGTTTTTCGTACACCTTCTTATGTGCTGTGGGGAGTGTACAAGATAGATTGTGATTGATCGCTTTTCTCAGCAACATTCCAAGCTTTCGTTTTACCAATGCCATTTTGTGGTGTCTCACCTAAACTGCCTTATTGTGTAGTCATAACTTCTATTTTCTTGAAGATATGGAATGGTCGAGAGTCTCACCAGGACATCAAGGCTTGCTCGAAACGACAGACTGCTAGTATCGTGCTTTTTCAGGATTTCCAGCGTGGAACCATAATGTATTGCAATCATTTGGCTAGAATAGAGAGCAGCATAAAACCAAGACATCTGATTCTGATTGTACCGTCAGAAGCATCGTGGTTGTTATGAAAATTCGCGTATCTGTGTCTTCATTGTCTAAAGTGCAGTTACGTCATCCCTGGCGAGGAAGCATTTTCGTTATCTGTAAAAACGCATACACGTTGTTTGCACATCCTGTTCTTTGTTCGGATTTCACACCGAGGGCCCTCAAGTAATTCACATTTCGTGTTATTACTGCTTTACATTGGATTTTGCCACTCCCGGGGAACTGGTGTAGCAGGGCTAAATAATGTCCTTCTTTCTCGTTCAGCCGATCTGATGGATTTACTCTACAGGTATATATCAAACACTACGTCAAATCAATAGTTTCGAAAGGCGCATACAAGCTGTAAGGAATACCACATATCGTATAAAATAAATGGGTCCAGAAGTTTGAGGATAATATCCGCATCTAGTTGGATGCGACTGTCAGTGTGATATTTGCGAAGTCTTTGTCTTCCTAAGTCATTAAGTTTGCACATGTGAAAGATTCATCGTGGATCGTGGATCTTGTTCAAGGACACAACATGGTACCGAAGAGGTCGAACAATACAAACTCGCAATCAGGAGCGGACGCTTTAACGATGGGTCACCAACTCATAATATATACCTTACAGTGCCCTATATGAAAAAGGTGTTACATGCGTTACCATGAGCATACTGACAAGTCACCAGTGGGTCAACATATTCCAAACATCTTACTGTGTTCTATGCGAAAACCTTTGGAGATAATTATGTGAGACCACTTTCTCGTGAGCTGTGAGCCCCATCTTCCGACAATATTCTTTCTACACACTCACAGAATTTGGATGCTTGAAATTTCGGACTTAAGAAGAAGTTTGAATTATCTGTGTAGAGTAAACAAGTGTGTTGATCAGCTGTGCAGTAACTGCATCTTTGTTTTCATATAGAAAGAATCTGGTTTTCGCATGAAACGGCTCACTATATATATATATATACATTTATAATCACCAAAATGAAATCTACCCATGTTTGAACATTAAGGTGTTACATACGTTACCATGAGCATACTTGCAAGTCACAGGCTGTGTATTTTAGCACACTGAACATGTACTTATCATAGCGTGTGTAAAACAGAACTAAATAATTTACACAAACATATAACAGTTAATATTCATTTTGATATTTTTGTTGATACGCCTACTTTTCAAATATAACAGCATATGGCGGTACCCTTAGGAAATGTTAAATTATTTAAATAAAATAAATTAAATATTTAAATTAAATATATGATTTTGTGTAATAGCCAAGTTGATCTATTGGTCAGTAAGAAAGGACCTATCGTTTTTGAAATATGAAGAAAGAAATGCCAAAAACAAAAACGTTTTTGAACCCAAACCCCTATTTTCACGCCATAGATGTAGAAGTAACGTTTGTAACACCGTATAATGCCTAATTTCAACTTTTAAAGGTCATTAAGCATGTCCATTAAATTGTTCTAGTATGTGATATAATTAGTGTTGTTGCATGATTAAAGTGGGTGGAGCATAGTAGGTTTCGCTATTTTGTTAGTACAAATATATTTTGAACATGTAACTTATGTAACGAGCTACAGAAACATTGTGCACCACTTTCCGGGGCGACAACGTGCCTAGAACTCATCTAGGATGACCAATGGACCAATTGCATATCGCAAACAAAGTATGTGTAGGGTGTTGTGCGATTTCGTTAAATACGGTAGATACAGAATCTAGCGTCTCGCCTACTAGGCTTCAAGGCTCCAGCCTGTGGTCATGGTTGTGATGACCACCACATAGACCAGGCCCCCAGATAATAAAACTTTTTTCAAGCTCAGTTCAGCTGAGTATGAAATTTCAACTACTCATAAATATTGAAATAGTCAAAATTAGTGGAAAATTCAGATTCAAAACTCAAAAACTAGTAATTTATCCTGGTCATAAATGTTAAAATGCCAACATTTGTTTGCATTTTAAGGTTTATGAGCAGGATAAATTATAGTCTCAGCTGAGTTGAGCATGAAAAAAAGTTTTGTAACCTTGGGACCAGGGGCTTCATCAGTTTTCAATCTACTTAAAATTCATTTTATTTCAGATGTATGCTGCCAACTGTATTTCAGTTTGTTTCCATGACAACAGATCAAACACCAAATCAGTTGGGTTTCACCTGTTTGACTAGGGATACAATGAAAGCCTATGCAGACAAACTGGTCGGGTAAATTTCTCAGTGATAGTTTGACTTCAACCTGAATATGGGTGAGGCACAGCAGAATGTGTTCGGAAATGACAATATGAGGGCAAGGAGAACTCCTTCAAAGGTCGTTAGCGATGCTTTTGGTTTCCTCAACAATAAGTCATATTCAGGCAAGGATGGGCTCGTGAGAATCCATTCATCATACAGCGAGTCAAATCTGGCATATGTCGATTCTTCAAGCAAGCCCAGTGTATGGCTACAACCGGATGTTTATATACCTGACGAAACAGAAGAATTTACTATAGTAACCTCAGTAGAGAAATCCCCACAGCGTAAACTTGAAGCAAACACTGATGGTAGAAATGCTTATTCAGCATTGCTTGATGAATCACCAGGAAAACAGAAACATTTCAGTGACAGAAATGCGGCCAGACGGGACTCTTTGCCTACTATGTACCTTACAGACTCGCACACGGAGACGTCTGATAAAATGGGAAATCATATGGCTCAAATAAATGGCACTGAAATAAGTATAAATGATGAGACTAATGATAAAGATGAATTTGTAATAGTTGATTATCTCGAGGATTATAACAAAAGAATGGACTCTGGTAAAGGTGTAAATAAAGGCAATCTTGACAACAAAACGGTAACTGACAATTTAGATAAGGATTCCATGATAATGAAACATGAAGGCAATAAAGGTAGCCTGAATACAGATGCAAGGGCAAATAGTGATGAAGGAGCTGATGATAATGAGCCAAGAAGGTCAGTCAATATTGATGGCAATATAGTAGAACTCAGATCCCATAATCGGGATACAAAACCTGCAAGAGCTCCAACATGGAAACAAAATCAAATGATTGTGAGTGAAGCTTTTAACTTTCTGCAGGATTTGGAAGGCGGAGATACGGTTTCTGTGATAAATGTACCACTAGATGACAAATCTGACGCTGAATCTCAGAGAAATATTGATATCACACGTGACAATAAGGGCAATAATGGTGCATCAGGGAAAAGTGACACTGGAGTTTGTAATGGCATTTCAAATACTCCGAATAAAAACACTACTAACCTTAATTCTTTTGGAAAATCCGCAAACTTAAATTCCTTTGGAAAACCTGTGTCGGCGACGTTTGAGAACAGGGTAGCCAGTGACAGAGATTTAGATCCGAATTCTCCCAATAGATTTTCTGTGAGTTCGGAGAGAGATGACAAACTGGGCGAACTTGGGGTGTCCCGACTGCGTCAGAGACGTAAAACTCCGAGAAAAGATTCTGAAGACGACGATGATGGTGACTCATCAGATGAGGATAAAGGTATTGTATATGAGCCTGTGCGTGAGTAAACCAACAATTTAGGTTCCAACCAGGTCCAACACAAATCGGGCTGTACAGTCATAGAAGCAGGCTAGAAGCATGAAATTTCAGATTTAAAAGAAGAGGAATTGTGCTATCCATGTGGCCCCATACCAAAATAAAGTACAAAATAGGCACAATTTCTGGGTACAAAATAGGCACAAAATAGGTATACCTATTTTGTACAAGATTGGCCCATTGACTGAGACTGGGCCAAACTGATACAAAATAGGTACATTTATACAAATATAAGAGTGTACCTATTTTGTACTTGAAATTCACTGTATCTATACATGTGCCTGCAATGTACCCTTTGTACCTGTAATGTGCCTAGTGTATCTTTAATGTGCCTGGTGTACCTGTTATGTGCCTATATACCTATCTTGTGCCTATTGTATCTTTTTTGTGCCTATGTACCTATCAAGTACCTACTGTACCTAAATTGTGCCCAGTGCACTTATTGTGTGCCTTTTGTACCTAATATGTGCCTTTTGTACCTAAAGTGTGCCCTATGTACATATTATGTGCCTATGCACAAGATTACAATGTGCTTATTGTGCCCTAGTAGTTAAATTGTGTACATATAATGTGCCTAGTGTACCTAATATGTACCTTATGTACCTCATATGTGCCTGGTGTACCTAATATGTGCCTGTTTGTTTCTAGGGGTACATTTTAGGTACCATACCTTAGTTCTTGAAAACAGCCAATCATATTGCAGTCTTCAGGCACATTATAGGTACGCAATATAACCTCCCCCCCCCCCCCCACCCCACTTTAAAAAGCCACATTATAAGAAAACCTGCCTTTAGTACATTCGAAAACAGCTCTAGGCTCAGATCAGTTATACAAAAAACTGTAAGCTCACAACAGCTGATCAGCACAATGTAATGTACTACTTTTACCACATAGAACCCACCATTAAAAAAAAATGTTTTGAAACAATTTTCAATACAGCCTGGTTTATATCAGACCTGGTCAGAACCCCTAAGCCCAGCCATCCCAATCTCCCATTTTGAGCTGCTCAAATAAACATATTGTAATCAAAATAGCTTACCTGTGGCCAAGTGGTTAAGAGCCCTTATTTCATTACCATTCAATCATCTTAAGTTCAGCTTGCATATGTACCAGGTGGTTCTTCTTGGGGTTCTCCTGTTTTCGCCTCACCTAATAATTGACCTGTCTAATATGAACTGAAATTATCTTGAAAAGGACATAAAACTGAATAAAATAGCATTAAATATCACCAAAATCTGCAGTTACATGTGACATAATCATCATCTATTGTCAACAAGAAGCTGAATCTCAGTATGGAGTCAAAATATTCAGATATTTACCAAAGTCAAAGAGATAGTACATATTATGGGAGGTTTAACTCAGCATACATTTATGATAAAAGTATAATTCTAAACAAACAAATTATTCAGCTGATATAATTTAATAGTAAGTTACAGTTTTATTTGTTTTAAATCTAAAATTCAAACAGATTGAAAAAGTGTAGCAGCAAAAGTGCAAATTTGAAAAAAAAAAATACCAGAAAATATGTGTAATCACACCTAGTTTATGAAAATAAAAAGTCAAATTCTTACTTTCTATATTCTGTTCATTCCTTGCATCCACATGTTAACTGGTGTATGCCTCTCTATAAAATGCAGATTTTTGCATAGATCTTGGGTGTTTTGTGTACAAGTTAGTGGTCATAAATCTCATTTTACACAGAAAATGTGTTGTGCATGAGATAAGAGTCATTAGAAAGTCATTAAGTGGCTCATAGGCACATTTTAGGTACATCCAGATGCCATTGTCATTAGATATATGAATAATAATGTTATGACATATTATAGAATTACTGATAAAATAACATAAGAAAATAAATACAAGAAAACAAAACAAAATCATTGTGATTCATTTTATTTCAATTTACTGGAAGTGAAATATTTCTTTTAGTTCCATATTATAAGAAACAATTCAATACAAATTAATTTCATAAATGTTATGAGTTACTCATTTGTTCTGAGAAAACTTAGTACAGCCTAGGATGAAATTAAGTTGTTGCTTAAATCTCATGAATTAAGCCTGATTAAAATGCAGCATGCTTTTAAAAAAGATATTTTGACCATTTTTATAATGTATCTTTATATTCTATTGTTTTCGATCCATATGTCCTTCTGGCTGATTTTAGTCAAAAAATATTACAAGTCCGTGAAGAGGCACAAAAAAGGTACATCTAAAAATGGCTAAGTCCAAAATACAGGCTGAAAAATCTGAGTTCTTCAAAATGGTAAAGTCCAAAATACAGGCAGAAAAATCTAAGTTCTTCAAAAGTACAAAAAAAACACATCAAAAAATGACTAAGTCCGAACTAGGCATAAAATAGGCACATGAAAAAACGACTAAGTCCTGAAAGGCACAAAATAGGTATAGGCAAAAAAGTCTAAGTCCGCAAAGGCACATGAAAGGCACATGTAAAATTTCTAAGTTCTCAGACTGGTACAAAATAGGTATACCTATTTTGTGCCTAAAATGAAAAGGCACATAAATGGTACAAAATAGGTACAAAATTTTGTGCCTATTTTGTACCTGATTTCGGTATGGGGCGAAAACAAAGGTGCTGATCAGCTTTGCAGTGACTGCGAAGCTGATCTGTGCCTTTGTTTTCGCCTATGCAGATTGTTGGTTTCCTTGTGCAGCGGCTCATATAATATCATTACAGAAACACGCCCATGAAATATACATAAATTGTGGGGACAACCAAGGTGGTTCCAATGAGTACCCACAATCTATATTATGGACAAAAACAAGAAAAACAAATTTTTTTTACCCCTGTATACCTTAGTTTTACTAAAATATAAAAGTGGGGTGTAAGGGAGTATTTATTTCACAGATGGGTTTCCCTGATGTCATGCATCATTTTTGTCACCGAATTTAAATACATGTATTTGCAAATCAAGAGGTCCTGGGTTAAAACCCCTTGTGCCGGATTATGTCTTTGAGCAAGGCAGAATAACCTGCCATATAGTACTGGTTGATATCAAAGAAATGGTGGCTCCGTACCATTACGAAAATTTGCCCATGTAATATACACAGTAAAAATTTAAAATTTCATTGGAAAAAAAAAAAAAGTATATTTTTTTTATTTTTGCTCAAAACATAGATCAAGGCGGTTTTAACGAGTACCCTCAATCTCTTGACGTTTGAAAAAATGTACAATGGTTAATCAGTCAAAACTGTTTTTTGCTGTGGTAAAATCTTGTGTCACAGTTGTGTGTCATAATCATTGGATAGGTAAAAGTAAATACATGTACATGTATATCAATTATACATTTTCAAAAGCCAATATTCAAGAATATTAAGTGCAAAAAAAATTCCTTTGTACATTAGATATGAGCTTTCCATTTAAGTGCTGTTTAAAGTCTATATAAATATATACTATGATTGGACTTCCTTGTTTGCATACCACATAATCAGATAATGTTTTAAAATTTGTAAGAAAAAAAAACTGCTTAGGTATTTTGAACTATTTTCTCCACAAAACATTTAAAATTATTTAACTGTTGAAGTTTTCTCTCATATTATTATAATAATTTCTTTTCAAAATTTTTGAAGTGGTATATCTTGACATAGTTAAGATATAACCCAAAGATTTTAAAGTGCAAGCATGCATGGCCTTGCATGCATATTTGTTAGTGACCGCATTATTGTGAGCCGCGTCATGAGAAAACCAGATTTTTGCCTATGGGAAAAGCCAAAAACCAAGGCGCAGATCAGCTTCGCAGTAACTGCGAATCTGATCAGCGCCTTTTTTTGTTTTCGCTACTTGGATAGTACAATCCCTCTACTTCCTAAATCCGAATTTTCAAGCTTCTAGCATTTTCTGTGGCTGTACGGGCTGGTTTGTGTTGCACCTAGTCGGAAACCCGAAGACCGTTTTTCTTCTGTCGCGGCTCTTGTGATGCATAGTCAGTTTCTACCCCATCCTGCCTATGCAGCATCAGAAGCAAGCTAAAACTTGGTATAAAGGTTAAGAAGAACATTGTAATGAAAACTTGCCTAATGAAGACAAATTAAAAGAATTTTAGTAACAATTGACATTTTTCAAAACATAGGTTTCTGTGTACTTTGAAACATGCATGGCATGGTGGTTAAGCCACCTGCCTTGTAAGTAAGGGATCAAAAATTTGAGCCCTTTGCTTCTATAATCTACAGGCTTTTTGTAGGGGAGTGAGGTGATCCAGTACAGGACTAGACTTCTGATTTAGAGGTCAGAGCCCACCAGTGCCACATTATGTCAGTCATTCAGTAAGACATATTAATTGGTTAGTACCCATGAAGTTGTGGCTCCATCCTTACATGATTGAAAAAGTGTTGACTGGGACTAAAACCACAATATACACAGACAAACAGCTAATTTGTGGTGGGTATGCTAAATAAGCTAACAAACTGCCCATCTACATGTAAATCTTAGTCAGAGTGGCCAAGGTGGCCGAGCGGTTAAGAACGCTGTTTCTTAATCATCTCACCGCTGTGTCTGGTGTTGGTTCGAGCCCTGCACTGGCCACATGTGAGACAAGCCAAGTTCTGCTTGCGGGTGTGCCAGGTGGTTTTTCAAGGGGGGTTCTTCTGTTTTCGCCCACCTACTGATCGGCCTGTCTCGTATCAGCTGAAATAATCTTAAAAGGGACGTAAAACTGAATTAAAAAAAAAAATCTTAGTCAGGTTTTATCTTATGCTTCCAGGTGTGTATCGAGAGAGTTTCCGTAAGTCAACATGGTTGTATGTAGGGGATAACAGTGACATTAGCCAACTAGACAGCAGTAACAGCATGTCTAAGGAGTCAGGATATGTCTCGTTGTCAGACCTAAACTTGAAAACTTGTGATAATGGTGAGTAACAAGAACTTGATTCCCTCCTTTACCAATTACAAGACTATTAAAGTTTAAAAACTTGCCTGTGATAATGGTTTTTCGCAGAAAATGTTTGTGGGGAGGAGGGTAGGAAAGTTATTTTCATATAAAAACTTTATCTTAGTTTGTCTGATGGGACCTGCAAAAAATGTGATGACGTTCTATCTCTCTGCACTTTATGAAATTTGGTTGGATTGCAAGTTTAAAGGGCAATATTTATGGTTTGAATTACAGACAGCGTATTTGGTGACCAGGACTTAATACCATCAGTATCTCCAGTGTACAAGCAACCATCACACAACCGTACAGATTCTACTTCAACCACTGTGTCAGAGAGGGAGTTCCGCAATGCCTACCATCATGTCAGTAAGAAAATCGTCAAACGAGCGGACAGTGAACAGGAATATAAAAGATTCTCCTCCAAGTTTTATGGTTGGTATAAGTTTCAAAAATTCTTAAAATAAGAATAAGAAATGAACAGGAAATGACACACAATAACCAAATATATACTGAACAAAAGTGAAAACGCTACACATACATTATAACCCAAATAAATACCACTTGTTTTATTCAATCGAAATTCATTTAATGACACATTTAAATTTCATCCTGTGGCTACATTTTGCTCTGACATCAGTTTCTGTCCAAGAACACACAGCTGTGTAACGAGCGTTTTAAAACGATAGGGTCACAAAAATGACCATGTCAGTTTAGTAGCGTGTGTAACCACCTCGCGCCGCTATAAGAGCTTGACAACGGCAGCGCATAGAGCCAATCGGTCCTCTCACCAATCGTTGGGGAAGGCGTTGCCACTCAAAAGCTAAGGCGTTGCGAAGTTCATTCAACGTCACTGGCTGCTGATGGCGTTGACGTACACGTCGACCCAACATGTCCCAAAGGTGTTCTATTGGGGACATGTCTGCAGAAAGTGCCGTCCAAGGAAGGACATCGATATTCTGACGTTGCAAGAAGTCGTTACACACACGGGCGACGTGGGGACGAGCGTTATCTTGCTGGAAAACACCGCCATGACGTCGAATGAAAGGAACAACTTGGCGGGTAAGAATTTCATCACGATATCTTACGCCCGTTAGCCGTCCATTGATAAACACTAAATCAGTTTTATGTCTAGAGTTAATCCCCGCCCATATCATGACGCTTCCGCCACCGTAAGCATCACGACGTTCAACACGAGCATCAAGATAACGTTCTCCCCTTCTACGATATACACGTAACCTTCCGTCAACTTCCTTCAACATGAATCACGATTCGTCGATGAACAACACGTTGTTCCACTGATTTCGACGCCAATGTAAATGAATTTGTGCCCAATTTAAGTGTCTCTGTCTGTGATTGACTGTCAATGTTGGTCCTGTGAATGGGCGTCGTGCTCGTAGTCCCACGGCACGTAGTCGATTTCGAATTGTTTGCGCACTTACTCTGTGACGCCCAGGGAGAGTTCGTGCTGTTACGGTGGCAAACTGAAAGCATTGACGTAAATGTAAAAGTCGAATATAACGATCCTGACGTGGGGTTGTTGCTCGACGTTGACCGGGCCGGGGACGGTCACCAGTTGATCCAGTGGTGTTAAACCGACTCAACAACCTTGCAATAGTCGTTCGATGCACCCCTAACCGTCGCGCGACGTCAGTTTGCTTCAATCCACCTTGCAGCATACCAATAGCACATTCTCTGTCAACTTTGGAGAGTCGTGGCATTTCAACCGTTTATCACAAAACGTCAAAACTTTGTTTTTTAATCCCTCACACAAGTGGTTCAACATTCAGTGCTTTTTTCGATGTAAACATCAGTGTACATGTAGCTGCACGAGTATTCAATGTATAGACATTATGCTTGGTTGACCGGTCATTTTACCACACTTGAAAACCATGTACAGTGTAAACTGTAGCTGGAAGCCAGTGGCAAATCTTTTGCGAAAAACCATTATGAAATAAAATGCGTTTTTCGAGGTTTTTCGCAAAAAATAAAAGTGTAGCATTTTCATTTTTGCTCAGTATACATGTATCTTTGAAACCTAAATTAACAATTGTTTTGCGATCGAAGAATTTTTAATGCAATAATGCAAAACAACAACAAAAAAAAAATATAAGAGGCCCTGATCAAAGTTTTTTCTCTGCTGTCTGAGTAAAAGTGCTTTTTTAGCTCACCTGAGCCGAAGGCTCATAGGTGAGCTGATAGTATACCCATGCTCCGGCGTCCGTCCGTCCGTCGTCCGTCCGTCCGTCGTCCACAATTTCAAAGATCTTCTTCTCTGAAACCGCTGGGCCGATTGTTCTCATATTACATATACACCATCTACAGGTAGGGGGAAAGAATAATTATGTTTTTTGTATTGATCGGATAAGGACTCTGGTTGCTATGGCAACTTATGCTTCCCATAGACTTATAATGGAAAAAAGTGAAAATTGCCAGTTTTTGCTGTCTTGTTGGAGATATTTGAATTTTGTTTTTGCAGAAATGTTTATTGAGTAGTCCTCTACGTTTCATGTGACTTTTGTCCTAATCCTTCATTTTGATTGGTTGCAGGGGCCCCATATAGGGCAAAATTTCGAAAAACATTCAAAAATCTTCTTCTCAAAAACTGTCAAGGGGATGAAGCCTATACTTTGTATACATGTTCCTGACAGTGGCCTCTACATAATTTGTGTTTTTTATTCCAGGCAGATAAGAACTCTGGTTGCTATGGCAACTTAAAGTTTCCATAGACTTATAATGGGAAAAGTGGAAATCGGCTATTTTTCCGCTAAAATTGCAGACATTTGAATTTTGTTTTTGCAGAAATGTTTATTGAGTAGTGTTTGACGTTTCATGCGAGTTTTGTCCTAATCGTTTATTTTGATTGGTTGCTGGGGCCCCATAAAGGGCAAAATTTTGAAAAAAACATTCAAAAATCTTCTCCTCAGAAACTGTCAAGTGGATGAATCCTGTACTTTGTATACATGTTCCTGACAGTAGACTCTACATAATTTGTGTTTTTTATTCCAGTCGGATAAGAACTCTGGTTGCTATGGTAACTTTAAGTTGCCATAGACTTATAATGGGAAAAGTGGAAATTAGCTATTTTTTGAAAACTATTGCAGCCTGAGATCTGAAAAGTGGTAGATGCAAACAACTAATGGATTAGATGAAGGTATATGATTAATTTAGGTCAAGGTCATCTCTTCACCTTAGCCGGTCTGTCATCCATACACACTTTTCAAAGATTTTTTTCTCTGAAACCACCTGGCCAATCAAAGCCAAATTTTATATGAAGCATCTGTAGGAAATGGGAACCAATTTGTATATAAATAATCCAGGTCACATGACCAAGATGGCCGCCATGCCCATATATGGTAAAAACCCTTATCTTCTTATCCAGAACCGGTGAACCGATTTCAACGAAACTTTGCATGAAGTATGAATGACTCAAGTACTACAATGTATATATAAAACATGACCCTGTGGTGATCTTGACCTATTTTATGGCAAGGTCACCATAGGTTGTCAATGAAACTTTTAAAATGTCATTTTAAGTGAAAGTCTTGCAGGAAAAGGGCAGTAGGACTGAAATTTAATGATTCTGAAAAAAAAATGGACCCCAGGGGCTCATCTGTTTTTAAAATGTTATTTGAAGGGGAAAATCAGCAGGAAATTGGCAAATGGACAGAATATTGATTATTCTGAAAAAAAAAAAGAAAATGGCCAAAGGGCTTCATCTGTCCCTGCACTGGGGTTAAATACCATAATATTCAAATATGTTTATTGGTATATGAAGCAGATCTCAGGTGAGCGTTTACAGGACCAATGGTCCTCTGGTTAAGGTAAGGGATCATGCAGTTGAATTATTTGAAAACTTTATGGTATGTTAATATCTAATTTTTGGATTACTAAAAATGGCGTTACCTTGTTTTCCTTCAGCAACAATACATTAAACGTCATTTGAGCCGCCATGTGAGAAAACCGGTCTTCGGGGGGTTTTCGACAAGGTCTGACACAAACCAGCCTGTACAGTCACAGAAAATAGCTAGAAGCTTGAAACCTTGGATTAAAAAAGAAGAGGGATTGTACTATTCGAGTAGCGAAAACAAAGGCGCTGATCAGCTTCGCAGTTACTGTGAAGCTGATCTGCACCTTTGTTTTCGCATAGGCAATAATCCCGTTTTCTCACAAGGCGGCTCAATTCATATGTGATACATGTACTTTCAACTACAAATACACTGTATCTTCTCTACAAGCAGGTTTAAGTTAAATATGTCAAATTCCAAAGACAGGACTTTTGTTGTCTATGTTTATCTTGTAAAAGATATTGAACTCAATTTTAGGATCTGATGGAAAACATCCATCAAAAGCGTCTTTGAGTTGTGAGTTTTGTATGTGTATTATGTCCTAAATATTACTCAGTCAGACTCTTTCTTAGTCTTTAATATGTGTCCCTCAAAAACTTTTGCAATAAGAGCTGTGGTGATGTTTGTGTTGAATATATGTATATCCAATGTCAACAGCTAGCTATGGCCATATTGAGACAGGCTTCAAACTTGCAAACCATTTTACACGGTGAGTGTTTTAACCACTGCACCATGCAGGCTTCTGGCATTAGGAGCTCCTACTTCTGCTATTTCTGTTTCTGTTCTTTGGTGATTACTAGATATCATCGGGTGCTTGGGTTAAAGTATGACATTCCATTATCTTTCTTTGGACCTGTGATACGTAGTGAATGTATGTACATCTATGGGACTTACTACTGTGGCATTTCTTGCTTAAAATATGTCTTTCTTCCAAATTTGTCTGTGCATACAACTTTAAGTGGCCATACCTGTGCAATTTTCTGCAACTCCTGGCTGTAAATCATTACAATTGTCCAGTGATTACTTTTATTCCGATCTTGTTTTATCTTTATTCCAGATTGAAGATGTTCATCAATACAACACGTGTTGCCAATTCTAACAAATGACCTACTTCTGTGTTTTAATCAGAATGAAAAACAGTCCTCCTTTTTGCCTGTGTAAATCTGTATTATTAAACAAAATGAGGTTCATGTGATTCTAAATAACATTGCTGTGTTAAGTAGGATGGATTTTCTTAATCGACTATATATGTTTGAGGCTTGAGTATTTCAGTAATCATTTATAATGTACATGTACAACTATCTATTTGTGTTTATGTATCTTACTGTGTAAAGAAAAAACTACAACAAACTATGAGGAATTATATGCTGTAGATTAATGCATGAAACTAAGTCATGTCATAAAAAATCTCTAATCAGGTTGGGCACAGTCGGGCACAGACCACCTCATGGGAAAACCAACAATGTGGTTTCCAAATAGGTCCGACACAAACCGACCTGTACAGTCACAGAAAAGAGCTAATAGCTTGAAATTTCGGATTTAAGTAGAAGAGGAATTGTACTTTTCGAGTAGCAAAAACAAAGGCGCTGATCAGCTTCGCAATTACTGCGAAGCTGATCTGCATCTTTGTTTTCGCCTATGCAGATTTTTGGTTTTCCCATGTGGCGGCTCATATATTTTACCACACATCACTGTTCTCAGATGTAGGAAAGAGGAATTACTAGTTAATATGTAACCAGTAAAGACATAATCAGAAAAAAAAAAAGTTAAAGGCACAAACACAATTTTCAGAGAGCATTCTGTAAACAGTCAATTTAAATGAGGATAAAACTTTCATTTATATCATGATAAATAAGTACATGTATAATTATTTTGAATGACTGAAATTTAAATTAAATTTTGCTGTTTGAGATAGAAAAAAATCTGGATCTCTCACTTGATACCATCATTGTCTGGATCTCTCACTTGATACCATCATTGCCCCTATCTTCTCTTTAGCTATTTTAAAAACTTTCTGTTTCAGCAATCTATACTAACATTGCATGCTTTACATGTGTGTGTGTCTGTGTATCTTTTAGACCATGAAAAAGTGTTCACAATAGAAAAGAATGGTTCCTCTGGTTACGGCATACACATCATAGGCAGTCACCCGGCGGTGATTACCCAGGTGGACGAGGGTAGCCCGGGAGCGAGTGCAGGGGTACAGGAAGGACAGATTGTTATATCTATCAACAATGTTAATGTGCTTGATCAGGAACATGATGAGATTATAAGATTGGTACAAGAAAGTAAGTGAAAACATGCCTGTGTAATTTAATGTTGCTTTTGAGCCTGCCTGTAAGAAAGTACACAAAGAGCTTACTAATGAGAAAGACCACTAGTGAGAAAAACCATCATTATTTCTTGAATAGGTTCGTGTGTGTTGGTGAGTTCTTTGATGGCTGACTAGGCCAATTCTAGCTCTTAAACTGTCGGTTGCAAGTCAATGTAATGGGATCAGCTGGTGGCCCATTGGTATTGGCTTTACGTTCTCTGCACTTTCTTTCAGCTTTACAGATTCTCACAAAGAGATATTATTAGCTCACCTGAGCCGAAGGCTCACAAGGTGAGCTTATAGTATAGTAGTCTAGCCGGCGTCCGTGCATCCGTGCGTGTGTGCATCTGTGCTTGCATGCGTCCGTCCGTCCGTCCGTCCACATTTTCAAACTTTAATATCTCTAAGGCAACAAGGCCAATTGTGATCAAATTTTATCTAAAGCATCATTGAGGAAGGGGAAAGGTTTTGTTAGGCTTTGGGCCAGGTCGGATCAGAACTCTGGTTTCCATGGCAACAGATAGCTTCCATAGACTTACAATAGGAAAATCTTCTTCTCCGAAACCACTGATAAAGTCAACAATGAACACAAAATACTAGTAAATCAGTATAATTGAAACACTGTACACTGTAACAACACTAAGGTAAACTCATGACGTCATGATGTCGTCATCCCTATAGTGTTATGACATATGATAGTTAATATTAAACTTTAACAACCACAAGGCACAGAGCTTTCATATTTTGTGTGTAGCAATGTATAATGGTCCTCTTTATAAATCCTGCCAACCGTGCCCCTGGGGTTCATACGGGCCCCGCCCTGGGGGCGTCATCAGAAAAACATAAAAAAAAATCTTCTTCTCCAAAACCACAAGGCCCAGAGCTTTCATATTTTCTATGTAGCAATGTGTAGTGGTCCTCTTCATAAATCCTGCCAACCATGCCCCATGGGGTTTAAAATGGCCCTGCCCCAGGGGGTCATTAGCTCCCATAGACAAACAATGGAAAAAACAAAAAAAATCTTCTTCTCCGAAACCACAAGGCCCAGAGCTTTAGCAATGTATAGTGGTCCTCTTTATAAATCCTGCCAGCTGTGCCCCTGGAGTCCATACGTGCCCCGCCCTGCGGGCGTCATGGGGAAAAACATAAAAAAATCTTCTACTCCAAAACCACAAGGCCCAGAGTCCCGGACCAAAACCAAGAGACTACTAGAAGAATGCACCTACAGAGGCTGTCTAGCCTGATATTGGTGTTGAGGATATGTGAGATATGTGATATGTGAGTTATATTATGTGTGTAGCAATGTATAGTGGTCCTCTTTATAAATCCTGCCAACCGTGCCTCTTGGGTCCATACAGGCCCAGCCCCGGTGGCGTCATGGGAAAAACATAAATAAAACTTCTCCGAAACCACAAGGCCCAGAGCTTTTATATTTTGTATGTAGCAATGTGTTGTGGTCCTCTTTATAAATCCTGCCAACCATGCCCCTGGAGTCAAAAATGGCCCCGCCCCGGGGGTCATTAGCTCCCATAGACATACAATGGGAAAAACATAAAAAAATCTTCTTCTCTGAAACCACAAGGCCAAGAGCTTTCATAGTGGTCCTCTTTATAAATCGTGCCCCTGGGGTCCTTATGGGCCTCGCCCCGGGGGCGTCATGGGAAAAACATAAAAAAAAATCTTCTTCTCCAAAACCACAAGGCACAGAACTTTCATATTTTGTGTAGCAATGTATACTGGTCCTCTTTATAAATCCTGCCAACCATTCCCCTGGGGTCCATATGGGACCCGCCTCGGGGCGTCATGGGAAAAACAGAAAAAAAAAAATCTTCCTCTCTGAAACCACAAGGCCCAGAGTTTTCATATTTTGTGTGTAGCAATGTATAGTGGTCCTCTTTATAAATCCTGCTAACCGTGGCCCTGGGATCCATACAGGCCCCATCCTGGGGGCATCATTATCTGCCATAGGCTTACAGTGGAAAATTCATTAAAAAATCTTCTTCTCTGAAACCACAACAGCCAAAGCTTCTATATTTGGTATGCAGCATTGTTATGTGGAGCTTTACATAATGCCCCTTGGGTCAGAAATGGCCCCACCCTGGGGGATCAATAGCTCCCTTAGACTTACAATTGGAAAAATATAAAAAAAAATCTTCCTCTCCGAAACCATATGGCCCAGAGCTTTCATATGTTGTCTGGACTAATGTATAATACTCTCCTCTGTGGTCCATACAGGCCATGCCCCAGGCATTTCATTATCTTCCATAGACTTCTCTACAACAGCATGACACAAAGCTTGTATATTTGATATACAACAATGTCATGTTGAGCTCTACATAAATCCTGCCAATCATGCCCCTGGGGTCAAATATGACCCCATTCCCGGAGGTCATTATGGGACCCTGACCTTGTTAGATGATTTTTTCAAGTGAACCAAAATGGCAGACAAGAGGATACACAATCCAGACAAGAGCTATTCTGCTGATGTAATTAGGGTTTCAAGGTCACATGACCAAGATGGCCACCATACCCATATAATTATTATGGTAAAAACCCCAATTACTTTGTCCAGTGACTGTCTTGTTGTCTCTCAGGTGAGCGATTGTTGCCCTTGGGCTACTTGTATTCTCATGTCAGCGCTTGCGTCCACATCTTCATGTTTCAAAAATGTTGTATACCATTGAAAATCACGGTTTGTCGCATAAAATTGAACAGTTTTGGATTTGTAAATCTCAAAAGCCTGCTAGCTTGTGAAAATTGCATTTTGTATTATGCTTAACTCATATAAGCCTGGCGTCCTTTTTTATGGGACATAGACAAACAGCTTAGCCCCAGATGTGACGCTGCAAAATGCGGCGTTCCATCTAGGGCTCTGTTTGCACAAAGAAATTTCATTGACAAATGAGATGAAAAATAAAAATGAAAGTGGACTCATCCAATTGATAATGCTGGGAGACTCCATTCCTCAAATATGGGTTAATGTTTGATTTTCATTGGTGAGTGTCTTTTTAGCTTCAGCTTTAACCTAAGTCTATCATCTTAAAACTTCTTAATGATACCTGTTGTTCGGAAAGTTATAAAAAATACTTAGAGCATGCTTTGACAATAACCATAAAATTAATTCCTGTCATCACCAAAATATGTGTCACAACATAAGAAACCAGATTTTTGCCTATGGGAAAACAAAGCTGATCAGTGCCTTTGTTTTCACTATTCGGATAGTACAATACCTCTTCTTCCTAAATCCAAATTTTCAAGCTTCTAGCTAAATTCTGTGGTTGTACAAGCCGGTTTGTGTCAGACATGGTCGAAAACCCGGAAGACCAGTTTTTTTGCGTCGCGACTCATATAGTCTTGCCAACATTACATATACAGTCAAACCTCTATAAAAGCGCCACCTTTGGGAGTGAGCTAAGCTGGCTGTTATACACAGGTGGCTGTCTTATTATTATTTTATCAAGGTTCAGTCAGAGCAGTTGTCATGTAGAAAATATTCTTACTGTCACAAGAAAAATCCTTTCTAAGGAAGGACTACCTGTATGTGTTTCATAAGTTGACATCATTTCATGCTTCGTTACACAAAAATATATACAAAGCCTCATGGGTATTAACTTAATTGATTTTTTCTGCTAATTAACTGTTTTAAATACAATAATGAATAATAATAGTCCAATTAACAGCTTGTAAATGGGAAATTTGACTTTAGGCAAGTATGATGTGGCTGTCTTATAGAGAGTTATAAGCATTTTGGGATTGATTTTACTGGCTGCTGGTTGTCTTGTGGAGGTGGCTGTCTTATGCAGAGATAATATATAGCGAAAATGATTGGGAATGTTTCAGACTGGCTCTCTTATGCAGGTGGAGCTCTTTTAAAGGTGACTGATTCAGCAGGTTCAACTGTAGTCTTTCCGCTGTGCAAATTTTACAAAAAAACAAGCGCGTTTCCTCTTCCAAAAATTGTAGATGAAGGGATACAAATAAAATGATAGCTGGTAAGATAGCAATATAGGGATCAAATATGATTTTTGATTCATTAACATTTGCTAGGTCCCGGTGGTGGTGGTGAAAACTGAAGGCGCAACACTCCCCGAGGGGCCTAGCGAGAAAATCATATTTGATCGCTATTTAATATTGCATAAATTCTGCACAAATGAAAGAAATAATGGCACTATATTTAACAGCCTCATCACATTTTCATACATGCAAAAGTTTTCATTCTTATGCTTGTTCCGGGCGGACTTCACTTATTATTGGCACATGTTTTGCGTGGCACCTGGTAACGAGCATAAATAAAAGCCATGTATAAACAGCATGTGCACTCGAGAATTGCTATTTTAATACATGGCTTTCTTTTCATTAATATATGGCTGTTGATATCGTGTGACAATGGTATTTATGCAATAATACATGTTATTGTGAATAGCTAATTGTCTTGGTTGACAGTAAGGGAAGGGAAAATGGTACCACTAAGGTTTTTAACTTCTGACTAAAATTTTTGATTTTGCAGATTCCACCAAACTTGTCCTAGAAGTTGGCTGCAGTGACGTTGCTCATATCCGTGACCTTGAACTTCCCATAATGTCTGGGTACCTGATGAAACAAACCTCTACCGTGATTTTCAAGTCGTGGAAACGTCGGTTCTTCATTCTCAGACGCGATAATTGCCTGTATTACTACAAAACTGAAAAGGTAAAGGAAAAGGTTGATTCATCAAATTGTCCATATATCACCATAAATTTGGAACTTTACACATTAGCTTTAGTTTACAAAGGGGTGGTCTCACGGTATATGAAATTTACATAGGGTTCTGCCCACGCACCGATTTTTATTCTATTATGCATATTGCTTGCTTGGTGCATGACCACTTCATAAGTAGTTTAGATTTTCTCTTAACTACTTAAAATTATTAAATACAACATTTTGTATTAGAGGGGGTGTGAATATAGGGGTATGTGTGATTAAAGTCGCCCATAACCGTCATAAGAGTCTCTTCCTAGTTCTGTTTGTTTGTAAAATAATCTAGAATGATCACCCATCATTTTTGTATTGCATTATTGTTGATAGCTGTAATATTAAATTCAGCTGATTATCATTTGTTTTGCAGATGACCCCAAATTTTAGCTCCATAATGGCGTAACCACATGTTTGATTTTCAATTTTAACATGTTCCAGGTTTTGTCAACCTATAATTTTAACCTCAAATTAGGCTACACATATATAGATTATATGCTGAAATTTTCGTGAAATTTGAAGACCGGTAACATCCTTTTCTAGATCATTGAATGATACAAGTCAGCATTCTGAAAAACTAAAAATTAATAATGATTTATCCAATTATAAGTATTTTATGTTATTAAAATGTTACATAGCAAAATTTTTGCAAATAATCTTCCAGGTAAACATTTTTTGTGTCTTGCTTGACCATCAACACTATTATATATATTTTAAATATTGATTTACGCGAGAAAATTGCACCCTGTCTTGGACCTTATAAAGCATATCTGCCAATTATTTTTAGTTTTCATAATTAGATTTTAGAACATGATTATATCTATAATTTAGCCATTCTCTATGATTTATTCGTGTTTATGATGCAACTGCCTAATTTTTACTGTTTTGATCATTTTTTCCAAAAATTAAGTTGTTTAGGTATTAATTAATTTAATGAACTTATACTGCTATATTGCTGATTTTCACATTCTGTAACTCATGCCATATGGAAAACCTAAAGGATGTAGCATTTTGCATGAAATACGCAGATGAGGCTAAGGACAGTTCATTCCCTGCTGATTTTATCACACCTCAGAAAAAACACCCCACCCATCCAAGTATATAATGAATCAAAACCAATAGGATGAAGAGAGAAAACGAAATCTCAATAGATAAAATTATATGATATGTTATTAACAAGGGGAATCGGTTAACTACTTGTGTGTGTGTGTTTTTTTCTTCTTTTCTCCTCCATTTGAAGCAATATATGCATGTACTTGACAACAATTTACCAATCTATAATAGCATGTTTGAAACAGGTTATACCATCTATCAAATCTGAGATGAAAGTTATTAATCTTATGCATGCATTTAATCATCTAGGCAAACCTATTACTGGAAGTTTCAAAAATACTTCCAACACTTCACAATTGGAAACCCATAATCCAAATGGGGCTTTTGAACTTATAAACTTACATGTAGCTGACAGGTTTTATTACCTAGTATATAATTGACAAAACAGCTAAGATTTCTAACCAAGGATAGGATTAAAGAAGAGTATCTAGACAACTATCAGCATGAAATTACAAACATTTTGCTGCATTTATAATTGCATGACTATTTATTAAAATAAACCCATGAAAATTTATGGATTCATGAATGTGTTAAAGGCCTTGAGATTTTTATACATCAAGTTTTCAGTTGTTCAGTGTCATTATTCATTACTCTAATATTCATTTCAAAAATAGAAACGGTACCACATTTAAATGGTGAACAAATTGTCAATAATGGATATGTTTAATGAAGAATTAAAATAAATCTGATATTTAAAGTGAAAGCTATATCTGAGCATCACATCTGAACACTTCCAAAGAGTAAAGCCTGTCACATAGCTGAATTATGCACTTACTGCCAGGATAAGTATAAAGATAACAATGATCGAAACGTTAGAATGTGCCACTGTATTTGGTATTTTTGTCAATCTTTTAACTAAAGTTGGCATCAGCAACAATTAAATATTTAAAGTTATGAATAAGTATAATCTTATAAATGACAATACAAAGATGGTAAAACAAATGGAGGAATCAATCAAATGTCTAACCATTATGGTGGTCAGTCACAAATTAAATGAATTTTTATCCAAATATATCTAAACCTAAAGAAATATTAAGTGATGAAATTATAGAAACAAAAACATTTCATTAATATATGTAAATCTGAAAGTGTTTTCTGATCACTTGTATTAAAAATTAACAATAATTTTGAGGTAGGTCACTATAAAATATGTGAAATTGCCAAATCAAATAAGCATTTTTATATTAAGAATTCATATTACTTATGTAATTTATCATTTCTAATGATAAAATTATGGAATGACATGATTTTACACGAAAAAACAGCTAAAAACATTAAAATCCATTTTTGTCAAAAATTGACCAACATGTATAACATGTACATTTCAACAATGTTACCGGTTTTGAAAATTTATTAAACTTTACCAGCATAAAGAGGGTAACAATGGCCAATTTTATAGACAGTATCATAGGTTGACAAGCACTGGAACATATCAAAATATGAGACACAAATTGTCATTCTCGAAAATATTTTTGATAAAATTTTGACAATTTCAAGTTTAAGTTTCCATAAAAAGTTTATCTGTTTATCTATTTAAGCCAAAATGGTATTAAAATAACCCATATGGAGTCCTTTTTTGAATTCCAGTTTTAATTTGTTTAATAAAAGTTGAATAAGTGATAATATATAGGCAAAATATGTCGCAGGTATGGTCACAAAGGTGGAGTAAGTCAGGGTGCTATCCTGAGACTTGAAAATGTTTTTCAAAACAAATAAATGCATTTTTATAGGTGTTAGAATGAATGCATTCACCATGCAAAGCAAAGACAAAATTGGTGCGTGGGCGCATATGAGACCCCCCCTTTTCTATTTTTGAAATAATAGTGACTTGTTAAATTCCTGAGAGTACACTTGCAGAGTATAAATCTTGTTGGAAAAACTTTACTTCTTAAGGGAATGAATTTGCAAGCAAAATTAAGTTCTTGCGATTATTTTCCATTACAGTACCATTAAAAAGTACATTAAATACTTCCCCTAATGATTAAATCAAAGTTGTCTTTACTTGATTGACTAAGTTTGTTTTTGATTTTATTTTTTTGCCACCTTAGCCCACCTATAGTCTTAGGTAGATGTCTGATAAATTAAATAAGTTATTTTAAGTGTGATATTATGCTATTGCATGCACAAGTTTTATTCCAGGATGTAGACCCTCTTGGAGCTATCCCTCTCGCCGGGTACACAGTATCACGGCACGGAGACACCAGCAAGTTTGGTTTTAAAGCTGAAAAGTTTGACAATCGGACATATTTCTTCATGGCGGACACCAGAGATGATATGGCAAAGTAGGTAGTTTCTTAGCTTGAAATGTTATACCCTATATCTGTGATACAACTAAATTTGCTACTTCACAAATTGATGCAACATCACATGTTACATGATGAAACAGAATGTGGTAATTGGAAGCATGTGAAACAAACTTTGCTACTGCGCAAATTGATGCAACCTCACACATCACTTTACAAAGCAGTGTAAAGTAATTGTAAGCCAGATCAATTTGGCGATAATAATTGGGCAAAGCATTCATTGCCTTGCTGTAGGTTGTTGCTCAATCAATCCGATCACTGCACACTTAATTTCCTCACTTGACATGAGCCAAGACATAAGAAAACCAGTCTTCAGGGTCTCTGACCAGTTCTGACACAAATTGGCATGTACAGTCACAGAAGATGGCTAGAAGCTTGAAATTTTGAATTTATGAAGTAGAGGAATTGTACTATCCGGGTAGCGAAAACAAAGGCGCTGATCAGCTGTGCAGTTACTGCACAGCTGATCTGCGCCTTCGTTTTCGCCAAGGCAAAAATCCGGTTTTCTCATGTCATGTTGCATAAGTCTGCAAAGAAACAAATTTGGTTGCATCACAAAGTTTCTTCATGGGGAGTGTGGTTGCCTATTTGTAGTGTGATGAATTCCAGATTCCAAGGGTCTTGGTTTGAACATCACTGGCCACAGATTGTATCTTTGAAAAAGACACAAATTAATACCTGATTGTACTTGCTAATACCAAGGGTTTGAGTAAAAAATTGTTAACCACTCTCGATGTGTAAAAGCAAAGGAATAAGTGCATGTACATGAATAAGAGGAAATTGTTTATAAAAAGAAAGCACCAGTGTACTTAATAGTCAGAACACACCTCACCTCCATGTATATAGCCAGTCCATCCAAAAGGTGGTATGTCAATCGAGCATTTGACCAAGATTGGTTTAGAACTCAGTTTTTAAAGGTGTTTCATCAGGTTTATATGACTGAAAAAAGGCAATTATTTGATTTTTGATAAATTGATTTTCATCAGGAAAACATGTCCATGTAATGTATACCCCCTTATTCCCCACTTTTATTTAGTAAAAGTGGGGTATACATGGGTATACCTATTTTTCCTTTATTTTGCTTCAAAACATTGATTGTGGGGCGGTTCTAACGTGTACCCACAATCTATGTTTTGAGCAAAAATAAGAAAAATATCAAAAATTTTTCAACGGAAAATTATCATGCATTGAAAAATTACTGTGTATTGCATGAGCAAGTTTTTGTAATGTAACATTTTCAGGTGGGTTGGTGCCATGAATGAAGCAGCTTTAAGAAGCAAACATAAGGTGAGCTATGACCCAGCAGGCACATGACGTCATGACGTCGCATCGACGTTGATTTGACATCATTTTGACGTCATGTGCCCGCTGGGGAGCCTCTTTGCAAGAAAACCAGGCTTCTGGGATCCACCAGGTTTGACACTAACCAGCCTGTACAGACACAAAAGACGCTTGAAAATCCTGATCGAAGCAAAAACAAAGACGCTGATCAGCTGTGCAAATACTGCACAGATGATCTGCATCTTTGTTTTCAACTAGGTAAAAATCTGTTTTTCGCATGAAGTGACTCAAAAATGTAGTATACCTTGATTTTTCCAAGCATTAGAAACCTGTTGGATGGTTTGGAAGAGGTTTGATACAACTGTTTTTAATGATGACATGAAGTTTTGTAGTAAGAAAGAACAAGATTTTACAAAGTGCAATGAATAAAATATCAAATTTAGAACCTTTACAAGCAATGACAACTTTCAAAGTGAGATAGTATCAGCCATACTGCACAATTTTAGGTAATGAACCCTCATCAGTGACCTTTATGGCATTTTTACCTAGGCCAAATAAATATGAGCCGCCTCATGGGAAAACCAACAATCTGCATATGCGAAAACAAAGGCGCAGATCAGCTCCGCGAAGCTAATGAGCGTCTTTGTTTTCGCTACACGGATAGTACACTTCCTCTTCTTTCTAAATCCGAAATTTCAAGCTTCTAGACTGCTTATGTGATTGTACAGCCTGATCTGTGTCAGACCCGTTCGTAAACCACATTGTTGGATTTCCCACGAGACGGCTCATATGGAGAACTTTATTTCATAGCATACTTTGTTGTTGTTAGAAAAATATTCATTTAGAAAGTGCTTATTATAGCCCCGCTTTGGAAAAGTGGGGCTATACTGGATTCACCCTGTCCTTCCGTGGTTCCGTGATTCCGTGATTGCGTCATTCCGTGAACATTTCGTTTCCGCTCAATATCTTAAGAACAAATTGACAGAATCTGACCAAATTTTGTATGCACATCAACATTGACAAGATCTAGCTTGGGATTGTTGCCCGTCATTTTTTGCAAAATTTTGACTGAGTTATGGCCCTTGATAGACGTCAGAATTTCGTTTCCGCTCAATATCTTGAGAACGAATTGACAGAATCCGACCAAATTTTGTGTGCACATCATCATTGACAAGATCTAGCTTGGGATTGTTACCTGTCATTTTTCGCAAAATTTTGACGGAGTTACGGCCCTTGATTGACGTCAGAATTTCGTTTCCGCTCAATATCTTGAGAACGAATTGACAGAATCCGACCAAATTTTGTATACACATCATCATTGACAAGATCTAGCTTGGGATTGTTGCCTGTCATTTTTCCCAAAATTTTAACGGAGTTACGGCCCTTGATTGACGTCAGAATTTTGTTTCCGCTCAATATCTTGAGAATGAATTGACAGAATCCGACCAAATTTTGTATGCACATCAACATTGACATGATCTAGCTTGGGATTGTTACCCGTCATTTTTCGCAAAATTTTGACGGAGTTACGGCCCTTGATTGACGTCAGAATTTCGTTTCCACTCAATATCTTGAGAACGAATTGACAGAATCCAACCAAATTTTGTATGCACATCATCATTGACGAGATCTAGCTTGGGATTATTACCCGTCATTTTTCCCAAAATTTTGACGGAGTTACGGCCCTTGATTGACATTAGAAGTTCATTTCCGCTCAATATCTTGAGAACCAATTGACAGAATCCAACCAAATTTTGTATGCACATCAACATTGACAAGATCTAGCTTGGGATTGTTACCCGTCATTTTTCGCAAAATTTTGACGGAGTTACGGCCCATGATTGACTTCAGAATTTCGTTTCCGCTCAATATCTTGAGAACGAATTGACAGAATCCGTCCAAATTTTGTATGCACATCATCATTGACAAGATCTAGCTTGGGATTATTACCCGTCATTTTTCGCAAAATTTTGACGGAGTTATGGCCCTTTATTGAGGTCAGAATTTCTTTTCCGCTCAATATCTTGAGAACAAATTGACAGAATCTGACCAAATTTTGTATGCACATCAACATTGACATGATCTAGCTTGGGATTGTTACCCGTCATTTTTCACAAAATTTTGACGTAGTTACGGCCCTTGATTGACTTCAGAATTTCGTTTCCGCTCAATATCTTGAGAACGAATTGACAGAATCTGACCAAATTTTGTATGCGCATCAATATTGACGAGATCAAGCTTGTGATTGTTACCTGTCAAATTTGTTTTTTTTCACCCTGCAAAAAAGCTGAGAAGCGGGGCTATAGTCAGATTCTCTGACAATTCTAGTTTTGACCAGTAAAATCTTAAATATTTCTTTCACCAATGAAAAGTATCATTTCATTATAGCCCCGCTTTGGAAAAGTGGGGCTATACTGGATTCACCCTGTCCTTCCGTAATTCCGTCATTCCGTCTTTCCGTCATTCCGTGAACAATTCGTTTCCGTTCATTATCTTGAGAACGAATGGACAGAATCTGACCAAATTTTGTATGCACATCAACATCGACAAGACCTAGCTTGAGATTGTTGCCCGTCATTTTCCGCAAAATTTTGACAGAGTTACAGCCCTTGATTGACGTCAGAATTTTGTTTCAACTCGATATCTTGAAAACCAATTGACAGAATCTGACCAAATTTTGTGTGCACATCAACATTGACAAGATCTAGCTTGGGATTGTTGCCCATTATTTTTCGTCAAATTTTGACGGAGTTACGGCCCTTGATTGACATTAGAATTTCGTTTCCGCTCAATATCTTGAGAACAAATTGACAGAATCAGACCAAATTTTATATGCACATCAACATTGACAAGATCTAGCTTGGGATTGTTACCCTTCATTTTTCGCAAAATTTGGACAGAGTTATGGCCCTTGATTGACGTCAGAATTTTGTTTCCGCTCAATATCTTGAGTACGAATTGACAGAATCCGACCAAATTTTGTATGCACATCATCATTGACAAGATCTAGCTTGGGATTGTTACCCGTCATTTTTCGCAAAATTTTGACGGAGTTACGGCCCTTGATTGACGTCAGAATTTCGTTTCCGCTCAATATCTTGAGAACGAATTGACAGAATCCGACCAAATTTTGTATGCACATCATCATTGACAAGATCTAGCTTGGGATTGTTACCCGTCATTTTTCGCAAAATTTTGACGGAGTTATGGCCCTTGATTGACGCCAAAATTTAGTTTCCGCTCAATATCTTGAGAACGAATTGACAGAATCCGACCAAATTTTGTATGCACATCATCATATACAAGATCTTACTTGGGATTGTTACCCGTCATTTTTCGCAAAATTTTGACGGAGTTACGGCCCTTGATTGACGTCAGAATTTCGTTTCCGCTCAATATCTTGAGAACGAATTGACAGAATCTGACCAAATTTTGTATGCACATCAACATTGACAAGATCTAGCTTGGTATTGTTACCCGTCATTTTTCTCAAAATTTTGACGTAGTTACGGCCCTTGATTGAGGTCAGAATTTCATTTCCGCTCAATATCTTGAGAACGAATAGACAGAATCTGACCAAATTTTGTATGCACGTCATCATTGACAAGATCTAGCTTGGGATTGTTACCCATCATTTTTCGCAAAATTTTGACGGAGTTACAGCCCTTGATTGACGTCAGAATTTCATTTCCGCTCAATATCTTGAGAACGAATTGACAGAATCCAACCAAATTTTGTATGCACGTCATCATTGACAAGATCTAGCTTGGGATTGTTACCCATCATTTTTCGCAAAATTTTGACGGAGTTACGGCCCTTGATTGACTTCAGAATTTCGTTTCCGCTCAATATCTTGAGAACGAATTGACATAGTCAGACCAAATTTTGTATGCGCATCAATATTGACGAGATCTAGCTTGTGATAGTTACCTGTCATTGTTTTTGTTTTTCACCCTGCAAAAAAGCTGAGAAGCGGGGCTATAGTCAGATTCTCTGACAATTCTAGTTTTGCTTACAGAAAGATGTCTGGCTAGACGTCACAACAAACAATGTAGGTCTACCAGCTCTTGAGATCAGAAAACCCGACTGTACGGGCTACCTCTATAAGATGGGGCGAGTCACCAAGAGATGGAAGAGACATTACTGTGTGCTGAAAGATGCCTGTATATACCACTATAAGAGTGCGAGCTCAAAAGAGGCAATAGGTAAATGTACTCTTTTGTGAGGAAAACTTTTCCCAGTGTTATTGTCTAAATGGCACAACTGCAGGAAAACTTCTATAGGAAATGAGCTAACAGTATCTCAGAAAAACAATTCTCGTCTTCTCAGTAAATTACCAAGACTCATGGGCACAGGAACATACATGTGATATCTCCCTATTTCGGAGGGATCTCCCTATTTTTGAGCAAATCTCCATATTTGGAAATTCAAATTTTCCCGATATAACATATTTCTCCCTATTTCAAATTTCAGATCTCCCTATTTGAAATCAACAATTTCGTTCTTTGTTTAATCATTCTCCCTATTTCAAAAAGTAAATCTCCCTATTTGGCTTCTCAGATGTATCACATGTATGCACAGGAAATATAAATTTGACGCTTGGTATATAGAAAAGTAATGTCACTGTTTTGCCTTTATAGCAAAAACTGAAATATTATGTTTTGAAAAACATCTCTGCTATCCTATGAGCCGCGTCATGAGAAAACTGGATTTTTGCCTATGCAAAAACAAAGACGCAGATCTGATCAGCGCCTTTGTTTTCGCTACTAGGATAGTACAATGTCTCCTCTTAAATCAGAAATTTCAAGCTTCTAGCCTTTTCTGAGACTGTACAGGCCAGTATGTGTCGGACCTGGTTGAAAGCCCCGAAGACCTGCTTTCTTGCCTCGCTGCTTCTTTATCTTAAAAGAGGATTTGTTTGTTCATATCTGGGTCAAGGCATGTGGCAGGATAGTGGTTGCCTGTCCAGATTGGGTGGTTCTACCTGGGTTCTCCGGCTTCCTCCACCACGTTTTACCGGTTAACGCCAACATCCTTGCCTTCACAAATGTGTATATAAGCTCCTTGTGCTTTCTGTATAATTGAAGTAAAGCAAATACACTGTAACATTTAAACTTTTTAAAAGTGAATTTCTAGGACTTCTTATTTACAAACCTACCCATGCAGCTGTCCATGCCAGTTAGTTGACAAAAGCCTGAAAGTTCCCAATTTTTCACAACAAAATTAATTTCTTTTATTTACCAGGTGTGGCCCATCTCCATGGTTACACAGTAGACTTGACTGGTTTACCAGGGAAGAAATTGAGTTTCTGCCTAGAACCCCCTGATCCACAGATGAGATCCTTCTCATTCTATGCTGAAAATGAAACTGATAAAATCAGGTAAATAAAGATCATAACTTGGTCACGGTGACCTACTTGTAAAGGTTACATAGTGCACATTGCTTTGGTTTGTCTTTTGGGAAAAAATAGAGTTCTGTCTTGAATCTCCTGATCCACAAATATGATCCTTCTCATTCTATGCTGTAAATGAAACTGACAAAATATGGTAAATCTAGGTCATAGTTATGTCAAAGTGACCTACTTTGGGTTACACGATGGACTTTGCAAATGAAACTAATATCTCAGTTAAATGTAGGCTATTTAGTCTTGCCGACATACTTTCCATTTCATCCACGCATGAGGTGATACACTATGCTTAAAATGAAATGCAGAAAATGAGAATATAGGTCATTGTTGTATACTTTATGCTTCATTATAGAACCAGGGCCTGGTTGTTCAAAACTAACGACGTCGTTAGTTAACGTTTCGTTAAAATTTCAAACATTCATATTACAAATACACTCATTACACTGTTATTTTTTGTTGATAAAATGTGAGAATCCTTTGCACTGCAAAGGATTCTCACATTTTTTCAACAAAAAATAACAGTGTATTTGTTACTTTAGCTGATATTTGCTTAACAAATTTATGTCTTGACGATATCGTTAAGCTAACGATGCTTTGAACAACTGGGTCCTGATTGTGTAGGTACAATTACATGTAGTCTCATTTTACAGTTTATTACAACTACTCTCATTTTACAGTTTATTTTAACAAAAATAAGCATTACCCCAAATTTGCTAATTAGGGATCTAATGAACCACAAAGGCTTGTTTGTATTGCATTGCATTAGGCTAATGTGGGAGAGGGGGGAGTAAATAGTCAATACCTCTTGTGCCCCTATGAGTATCTAAATTACAGGTGGACAGAGGCCTTACAGACGTCTATACAGAAATGGGTAAAAGTTGGATGATATGGTTATCTTCAGCAGAAGCTTTTGGACAGATTATTGTGAAAATCTTGGCAAATAGCACAGACTTGAGCCTTTGCATGAGAAAACCAACAATTTGGGTTTCAGACCAAGTCTGACACAAACCAGCCTGTACATTCACAGAAGCAGGCTAGAAGCTTGAAATTTCGGATTTAAGAAGAGGGGTTGCACTATCTGTGTAGCGAAAACAAAGGCGCTGATCAGCTTCCTGCTGGTCTGCGCCTTTTTTTTCGCATATGCAAATTGTTGGTTTTCTGATGCGGTGGCCCACATCAGGGTATTTGTGGTTGGCCAGTCAGATTGATTACCCTATTTTGCTCAAAGGATATATGTTCAAAATTTAAAAGCTCTAGCATTTTTGTAACTGCATAAGAAACTGCAGAAGACCTAAGTCATCCTTTCAGAAGGAAGTGTGGTGGCCTAATGGTGGAATGTCAGACTTCATATTGAGAATTCAGGGAATCAAATCCTGGAATTGAGATGTTTCCTTGAGCAAGACACAGTAACTGCCAAAAGAACTGGTTAATACCAAGTACACTTCAGCCTCATTATAACACACATCACTATAATGCAATATAACGCGGCCATGTCATGGCTCCCAAATTGATAATTTTGCTATATGTCCATAGTAAGTAGCCTCATTATAACACGCATCACTATAATGCAATATAATGCGGCCATGTCCTGGCTCCCAAATTGATATCTCTGCTATATGTCCATAGTAAGTAACCTCATAATAACACAGTTTCGCTTATAACACGGTCTACTTCTATGGGCCCCGAAGATAGCATTATAATGAGGTTGACCTGTAAATGTAAGCAATGGCTCCATCCTGACATGACTGAAAAATTGTTGACTGGGACATAAAACCCCAAAACAAAGACTATCAAAGGCCCTTGTGTCTGGTAGATTCATGCATGTCACCTTTTTCATATAATGAGCCACATGATGAGAAAACCAACATTTGCGAAAACAAAGGTGCAGATCAGCTTCGCAGTAATTGCGATGCTGATCAGCGCCTTTGTTTTCGCTACGCTGATAGTACAATTCCTATACTTTATAAATCCAAAATTTCCAGCCTCTAGTCATCTGTTCTTGTACAGCTTGGTTTGTGAAATCAAATTGTTTGTTTTCTAATGACACGTCCTTAATCTATGTTAAAGGGAAACATTACTATTTAATTCCTGCATACGATCTTCATGAAACTTCCTATGCTTCAAGATAATTGTATTCTTGGACTAAAATCGAAATAAAAGTGGAGAGACACCGGCCTCGTTTCCATGGTATCAGAACTTTTTGGATATTTCTCGTGAATTTCAGAAAACCACACTCGTAGCGGACATGTGTTTCAATATATATGTTATTACTGCAAAAACAACTTAAACACACTATGAGCGTTATTTTCTTACATTTTGATACTATTTGCAAAATTAATTTTCCTGCCATTTTTTCAAATCTGGAAAAAGTACGTATTTTTTGCGATATCTCCTAAACTATGCATATGATTTTGATTAAATTACACCAACAGATAGGAAACCTGGTAACCGTTAAAAGTTCAAATAAAAAGTTGGGGTCACCTGATTGGGTTAGAAGATGTAGAGAAAAAACGTTCAATATTCCCGCCTTTTTCTTTTTAACGCCAAATGTTGCAATGACGTCGCGTATATTTATGCGATGTCATCAACAGTGAAATAAATGTTTTCACATATAATTAACCTTGTACACGGATTGGGGTATATCAATTGTCACAGAACTTCATATAAAATAAAAAATTAACTATATGTATACCGCCTTAGGACTTAATTATGCAGAAACAAACAGAATAAGATTCTACAGCTTGCAACGTCATTGAGAAATCAAAACAAAACAACGTTAAAAACTACGCGAAACATGCACATACTAAACGCCGACGTTGCGCAAACAGTGTGCTCATAAACAATAGTAATGTTTACCCTTAAGCTTCTCAAGTGCTGATCAAAAATTGTGCTCCATGAGCATAATGCCATTTAGTTGTAGAGATATTCAAAGACTAGACTGTAGTTCAACCTCCTTATAAGAGGCGAATATGATAGATTTGGATTAATATACAACATTTTGTTTGGGATCCAAAAAAGTTATTTTTCTTTGCCTCTAAAAAAAGCTGCAGGCTTGTTTAATAAATTTCATTTGAAATTACCACGTGTGTAGGATCCTTTGTACAGCATAAATCCACCAGCCCAAGGACAGCATTATAATGAGGTTGAACAGTGAACAGCACATATTTTGGACTCTGAATATCGGATAGCTTGTTTCAGGGATCATCTTTAATCTATGCATTTATTAATTTCTTTGGCTGTGTGTAACTTTGTGTAACTACAGTTAGACCTCATCATAAAGTGCCTCACTATAGTGTGGTATTCAATATAACACGGCCATGTCATGGTGCCCAAAATGATTATTGTGCTATATGTCTGTTGTTAATAACCTCATTATAACACTGTTCACTTATAACATGGTCAGTTACCAGTTACCATGTACTACAAACATAGCATTATAGTGAGGTTCAACTGATCAGCGTGGCAACCTTTTACATGTTAATTTCTCCATATGATGGGTATATTTTTGTTGTGCTATTCTCATATGTGCCATTTGTTGTTAACATTTTTTGTGTGATTCATTTATTTTCTATAATATTTTTTTATACATTTTGTAAAACCATTTATGTGAGTATTTGATATGTTTATAGGATTTCACTGAATAAATGAGCCACAAGAAATCTGGTCATCGGGTTTCCGATCATGTCTGACACAAACCAGCCCGTGTAGCTACAGAAGATGAATAGAATCTTGAAATTTTGGATTTAGGAAGAAGAGGAGTTGTACTATCTGAGTAGTGGAAACAAAGATGCTGATCAGCTGTGCAGGTACTGCACAGTTGATCTGCACCTTTGTTTTTGCATGTAGGCAAAAATTTGGTTTTCTCATGTGGCTTAAATTTTGTGAATGTTGTAAATTATTGTAATTGACACTGGAATAGCTCAGATAGGTGATTCTACCACAAACAATCCTTTGTTTACTGACAAGTTAATAGCAAATGGGACAAGTTATCAAACAGGGAGAGCACAGTGGCTCAGTGGTTAGCATGTCCGAATCTGGATTGAGTGGTTTGGGATTGTGTCCTTATAAGACACATTTACTCCCGAAGAACAGGTTAAACCCCCGGCATTTATGCCGACAGGGTATATAGTTTTCGTCTTTCCGTTCCTTTGTTCATTAGTTCAGCAAAGTTTTATTTTTTAAAGTTTCTCTAGTGTGTATATCTCATACACTATAATGGTCAGAATCCATTCATATTTGGACCATAGGTACCCTATAGGGTTTGCTTTGTTACTCTAAAACTCCCCAATGTCTGTAAAATGCTTCAGAAGTCACATTACTAAAATGTATTTGATTAGGGTACTGTCTTTCGTTTAGGATTTTAGGTTCAATGTCAGGGGTTTGCATGTGCTGGGTGGTTGCAGGAGGTTTAAGTGGGTTTGGTGGCTACCAGCCGGGGGTATACATGCCTCTCAAGACACTTTTTGTAGTTAATACACAGGAAGCAGTGGCTCTGTCCTGAGAAGACCAAACAATTGAGCCGCCTTGTGGGAAAACCAACAATGTGGTTTCCGAACAGGTCCGACACAAACCGGCCTGTACAAGAGCAGAAAAGAGCTAGAAGCTTGAAATTTCGGATTTAAGTAGAAGAGGAATTGTACTATCCGAGTAGCGAAAACAAAGGCGCTGATCAGCTTTGCGGTTACCGCGAAGCTGATCTGCATCTTTATTTTCGCCTATGCAGATTGTTGGTTTTCCCATGAGGCGGCTCAATTATTGACTGGGGCCATTGCGCCAAAAAAAAAAAATCGACAATGTTTTATAACAAACAATACCTGCAGTATATTTTGTCTTTAAATATTTGAAATCTTGTAAATAAACAGTGGATTGTTAGGTGTCAGAATATCTAACTCGAGCTATAACAAGATAATTCTTAAATTACAAAGTTGATATAAATGGAGAAAGGAAAAAAACCATAAGCTTTATACATTCCATTTCACACCCAATATATATGTGACAAGTGATGCAACCAATATTATTACTAGGCAGAATGATGCAACATCACACACATAATGAAATGGAGTGATTGGAAGTCAGATCGATTGTGCAACAACCTACAAAGAGGAACTGGTTGTAGCCCAATCAATCTGGCTTCCAATCACTTCACGCCATTTCATCATGTGGCCTGTGATGTTGCATCAATCTGCGCAGTAACAAATTTGGTTGCATCATCAGTTTAAAGAGTGATTCATTTCTTTAACCTTGTTATTCAATTCCAAATCTCGGTTGTGCCATTTTGTTTGTCTAATATTTATTGTTTTGTTCGTTATTCGTTGTTGTTCTCCACAAAGGGTATACATAATCAATAATAAAATCTATTTATATGATTGTTTCTGTTTTGTTGTGAGAAAGTCTGCTTTTCAAGGTTTTAAATGCCTCAAACACATTATAACGAGCCTCATTAAAGGTTGTACAGCTTACTGTTTGAATTTTTCTGAATTCCAGAAAAATCAACTATTATTGCAGATATTTCCTAAAATCGATAAAAGAATGAAGTTCCCAAAAGTAATGTTCAGTGTGAATGTCGTTGTTAGCTTTGTTTATTATTCATAAGAAGGGCGTTTCAATTTTTGCTACGTAGCATTAATTATTCTATATTTAGCATTTAGAACTTCCTCTATATTTGGCGATCACTGTTCTATTTTTGTATTCACGTGACTCCGTGTTGGTCGGTTTTGAAAAGCTTTGGCCGTGCCGTGCCTGTCGTGCCGTTGCCTACCGGACAAGAAATTTCGTGATATGGAACATCTTGACAATGTGTTATGTGTATCAACAAATAAGAATTATATCTTTTTTTCTATGTTTAGGTTAAGCTATGTTGATGTTCAAACTTTAAAAGTGTAAACGAAACAGTTACTATTATACTGGCCCGGCAAACCAGGTGTGGCAAACTCGTCATGGTACAGCTTTCACACCTGACCGTTAATGATATCAAATCATCACTTGACAGAGCTATATATAATTATTGATTTCCCATTTCTGATTGACGAAACATTGTTAACAAGCGTAAAAAAAATGGTTTCTTTGCGAAACTGACAGAAGAAAATTCAATGAACTTTGCAAAATATACTACAGGATTTCATCATAAAAAAAAAACATAATTTGTTTTTTTCGATTTTCTTTTCAAAGGAGTAAGACGTACAACCTTTAATAATGTGGTTCTCAATATAACACTGTCATGTCATGGCTCCAGAATTCATTATTTGAGCCGCCTCGTGGGAAAACCAACAATCTGCATAGGCGAAAACAAAGACGCAGATCAGCGCCTTTGTTTTCGCTACTCGGATAGTGTATTCCTCTTCTACTTAAATCAGAAATTTCAAGCTTCTAGCTCTTTCCTGTGCTTGTACAGGCCGGTTTGTGTCGGACCTGTCCGGAAACCACATTGTTGGTTTTCCCACGATGTGGCTCATTTTGCTTTATGTCTATAGCAAGTGATCTCATTATAACAGTTTCACCTATAACACGGTCTGCTTCTATGGACCTCAAAGATAGCATTATAATGAGATTGTACTGTTTATGTATAAAAGAAACAAACTTCAGAGTAATTAGATCTATTTGAAATAAAATAAAAGAACAAAAAATCAGTATAGAAACTAAGTCTGTTGCCAGTCATGACTGTAAATCAGGGGTTGGTAACTCAAAGCCATCTTAAGCTTAAGATCAGCTAACGACCAACTTAAGTATCTCTTAGGGATCATGATGAATAACTGAAAAGAACAGTAAGTTATGATGACAACAGCATTGATATTTTACGGCCAACACAAGTACACCTTCGCATCGTCTTATCTTACGCAGTGGCACCAAAAAGTTATGATAGCTTAGTGTAACTTGAATAACAAGGGCGTAAATTTTGTGATGGTCATCTTAAGACCATTGTAAGTATGTTGTAAGTAGAGGAACTTACGATTCCTTTGAGTTACTAGCCCCAGACCTACAAAACTGCTAGTTGTTTTTCTCTAAAATTTGTCAAAGGTTAAAGCAGGTTTTCTCATAACATAACTTATTTCAGATTCCTTTATTTGTATAAGTTGTCTTTTGCTTTAAGCAATTAAGCATATACATGTTATTAATTTCTTTATAAAATAAATTTGATAATCTATTTTTCTTGTTGTAATGAAATACCTCTATTTCATTCACTTTAATGTAGACTAAATGTATAAAATGGTGATTAAAAGGTTGATATTATACTGGTTCCCCGGCAAAGTAATCTTGTTTGGAAACTGTAAAAAACACTTAATCCCACATTGCATCAGGAAAACATGTCCATGCAATATATACCCCCTTAAACCCCACCTTTATTTAGAACTAGAAAATGTGTTTATGAAACACTATGCCCCCAACTGGTAAGTCATTTTCAAGATGTAAAAATGTCCAAAAAATGACTAAGTTCAAATTGTAAAAAAAAAGTGACAAAAATTCATCTGAGGAGTATATCCCAACCACATGCATATCTTCAAAGCATGGTCACAATGTCTGCAAAGTTTCAAAAGTATCAGTATTAGATTGTAGGATGAATTGCGCACACAAGGTACCCTCTATCCATTCACTAAAATGCCCCAAAAAATGACTAAGTTCAAATTGTGAAAAAAATGACAAAAAAAAAAAAAAATCCAAGGATTATATCCAAACCACATGCATATCTTCAGACCATGCCCATAACACGTGTAAAGTTTTAAATGAATTGGCATGAAACTGTAGGAGGAGTTGCGCACACAAGGTACACCACTGCCCATTCACTTTCATTGTCAAAATGCCCGAAAAATGGCTAAGTTCAAATTGCGAAAAAAGTGACAAAAATTAATCTGAGGATTATATCCAAACCACATGCATATCTTCAAAGCATTGTCATAACAGCTGTAAAGTTTCAAGAGAATCGGAATAAAACTGTAAGAGGAGTTGCGCACACAAGGTACCCACTATCTATGCACTTTATAAAGAATTAAAAAGGGAAATAACTCTCACAGAATGAGCCCCTAGCCCCTTGAATTTACCTGGAAGAAAAAATACGGGTCCTCTTAATTTCCATATACAAACTACATACTAAATTTCAAGATCCTAGCTCTAACGGTTCCTGACCGAGCGCTAAGCGTTACGCATCACAGACTGGCCTGCACACCACTGGACTGGACTGGACGGACAGACCCAAACCAATATGCCCCCTCAACTTCTTCGAAGTTGGGGGCATAAAAAATGGGGTCACGATGCAGGGTTGTTTTTGTACCTTTTTTTCATATTTTTGCTCCAAAACAGAGATTGTGGGTACCGGTTAGAACCGCCTCGCATAGGCAGTTCTAACGTGTACCCACAATCTATGTTTTGGGCAAAAATAAGAAAAATATCAAAAAATTTCTATTAAATGAAATTTTTTTATTCTTTAACAACCAAAAAAATTTCTGTATACTGCATGGGCCTGTTTTCGTATTAGGGACAGTTGTCTTTATTTTGGGTGTCTCCAAGAACCAGGCATTACAAAAACTTGCCCATGAACTAGCATCGTGTCTCCTTATGACTGAAGCTTTTGAGTGGAAGATAAAACATGAAAACCACCACCACCACATTAACTCATTTAAGCCTGGCATCCCTTTTATGGGACATAGGCAAACAGCATAGCCCAAGATGAGACGCCGCGGAATGCGGCGTGGGCTATTCTGTTTGCACAGAGAAAATTCATCGTAAAATGAGATAAACAATAAAAGTCATCCCTACAAATGAAAGTAGACTCACCCCTTTGATAGTGATGGGTGAAATTATTCGTCATATATGGGTTAAAGGGATATGCAAGGGAATGGCAAAAGAAAAGGCAAGATGTGTCGTTCAGTATAATTTGTGAGACAAAGATTACATTCAGATCTATTAGAGATATGGCACCAAGACAATGTCTAATGCGTATGGTATGAACTACATATAATCTTCAGCCAAAATTACTGGTAGCATTGCCCAGGTGCACGGCTTCAGGCTTAGTAGGAAATTTCTACATTCTAGTAACATCAAGAAAAAATAGTGATGAAAAATAAAGAATATTCATGCGAGATTGTGACAATGATTTCATGTAATCAAACATACTGTTTGAAATGTTTGATCTTCACTCATTAATAAATGAGCCGCCGCATGGGAAAACCAACAATCTGCATAGGTGAAAACAAAGGCGCAGATCAGCTTCGCAGTAACTGCGAAGCTGATCAGCGCCTTTGTTTTCGCTACACGGATAGTACAATTCTAGCCATCTTCTGTGCTTGTACAGCCTGATTTGTGTCAGACCTGGTCGGAACCCAAATTGTTGGTTTTCTCACGCACAGGCCCAAATAAGTGTTCATGTATAACACACAATAGGCCATTGATATCATAATATTTGTTTCTGGTGCAAAGAATGTCAAAATCCACTTCTTGCACTATGATGGAACTCCTTCCTTTTCTCGCATCATTTTCATGGCTTTAGCATTCCAGTTTAGTTGGGTCATTAGTTTATCCAGACCTGATTCCATGTGAGAGTCTAATGATTTCCCGTTCTCATCAATAGATTTATGAACCTGAGGTATTCCAAATATGTTAGAGACGCTGATGCAGCCAAGTTCGCCTGTCATGGCTCTCAGCTGCATAGCACATCTCATTCCGCCGTAGATTCCTAAAAATAAAGACAAAATTTATGACTTAAAATTTATGACAAAATTTATGACTTAAACAGTTTGAATACCGCTTAATAAGGGCCTAACTATATAAGAGAACTTCGGGTCTGATTATGATAATTCTGACAAGAACCCTTACAGATCTGTATATTGGTTTGGCAATTTGGCTTAATTTAAAAACATTTTCATGCTCAACTCAATGTAGCGTGTCAATAAGTAAGATTATAACTGATTATTCAGGATAAATTAAAAGGAATTTTCATACTCTGGGCCCAGAATTACAAGTTTAAATACTAAAAAAAGTTATGCAAAGTAGAACAAGATTGTGCTTTGAACAAAACAATGGCCTGTTTTGTTTATTTGTTGATTAATTTGGAAACTTTGCCCACTTTGGGAAGTGCCTTTTAAATACCTGGTGAATAAGTTATGAGCCCACTGGGTCTCCACATAAAGCTGCTGCCTGGGAAGTGATCTACTAGATTTGACAGAGCCGGTGGTATACAGTGATTATATTCACACGATACAAACAGAAAGGCATCCGCTGCTTTTATTTGTTCGTTGGCCTTGATCAGTTCTGCTGGGGCTTTTGACCTGTCCGGGTAGAAGTGTAGGGGCTTCTGCAACATAGGGAACTGCATCTCCATAGGGTCTATAAAGATAGAAAAGTAAAAAATGAGCTGCGAGGTGACAAAACCCGTCTTGGAGGTTTCCGACTAGGTCTGACACAAACTGACCTATACAATCATAGAAGCAGGCTAGAAGCTTGAAATTTCGGATGTAAGAAGAAGAGATATTGTACAATCCGTGTTGCGAAAACAAAGGCGCTGATCAGCTTCGCAGTTACTGCGAAACTGATCTGCGTCTTTGTTTTCGCATAGGCAAAACTCCGGTTTTCTCACGATGCGGCTCAGAGAGCAATGTGAGGAACTGGTGCAAACCGAGCCAAGGGAATCACTGAATAGTCATTGGACGAAGGGTATGCAAAGATGGAAGTCACATGATGTAACTAAACGCAGGTAAGAACATGAAAACTCCGTAAGATTGCGATGCCGATCGGTGATGGAACGCTATGTTAGCTAATTCGACGATCGTGGCAACGTCTTGGATGCCATACCTTCAAGTCCCCTTCCCATGGAAGTGAAACAGATTGTCATGCTATCTCGGTGCTTCAGAAAAAAAATAACGCCATGCCGAACAATGCAGTAATAACGCGGTAACTTGACCTTCTGACTTGGGCTTTCAAAACAGACGTTTAGATTAAATGATATGTAAATTGCAGGAGACTAAATAAACAGTACGGCGTTTATGTACATGTATACTGCACTGCAAGTGTGTGCACGTGAAGATTAATTGACCACACTATTCATTGTGCATGTCATTTCTTGTGACGTCCAGGGCCCAGTAACTCGAAGACATCGTAAGTTCCCCTACTTACGACATACTTAAGATGACCACCATAAAAATGCCCTTGCTATTCCAGTTACTCTAAGCTATCGTAACTTTTCCAGATGATAGGTGCCACTTCGTAAGATAAGAAGAGATACTTAAGTTGGTCGTAAGTTGATCTTAAGCTTAAGATGGCTCTGGGTTACCAACCCCAGAATGTCAACAAATATAATCTATCGGTGGCTTTATTGGCAACTTACCAAACAAAACAAGATCGTGTGTATCTTTCAGCGAGTTCATGACGAATTTCCCCACTCTCTCTCCGAGCCGCCCTTCCCGGGTTGAGCCCAGAAATATGACGACTTTCAACGGTTTCTCTGCCTTGGCCATCGTGGACAAGAAAGCCCTGTACATCTACCTGAAAACAGATTTCGTGGCGTAAAATTTTTATGACATTTTACCCTTAATTAACCGACAGCATGCATGCGATTTACAGGCCTATGATAGCGGCTGTTCTTTCTCCAAGAGGGAATATGGCTTCAGTGAGCTCTTAAAATGAGCATTCAGATCTTGAATCAAAGCTGTAGTCAAAGTTTGCAAATTAATGCTCTTGTACACAGCTATGGTTACACGCGGCTTTAAAATAAATACTGAACATTTCATCAGTCTGTAATTGCTGTATCTTTATCCCGGATGTTTTAACTTGAGTCCTTTAAACCATTTACTTATTTAGACTGTGTTTAATATCAAACATTAACACTTTCACTGCCACGCCTCTCAAAAAATCAATATCTCACTGCCAAGCATATATTTATTTTATTGTTTTTATTGATTTATTAATTTATTTATTAATTATTATATTTTTAGATATATGCGCATATCATATGTCACTGAAAAAGGGATTTTTACGCTGAAAAATCTGATATACAATACATTTACCTCCCTTTAAAACTGCTATCTATAACCCGGGACATACCGGTATACCCGTAAAACGACTACAGTCGTCGGTGGCAGTGAACGGTAAAAACGACTACAGTCGTCGGCGGCAGTGAATGTGTTAAAAGTAAGAGGGCCATAAAATCGCTAATCAGTAAACCGCACAGAGACCCTCCTTTAGACTCTAGTTTTATTTAATTAGACTATGTTTAACATAAAAACAATAATCAAACAGATACAGATCAGCTATGTTTTACTGCAGCTCAAACGACACCCTCTTCCAGCATTCGAATCAATCCGGCGACGTGTTTACTTCTTTCACAATTTCATGTAAGACCAGAAAAGCGAACACCACTTAAGGGACGCTTTTGTAAAATCCGTTACTTGTATTGTTCCATTTACTGAACCTCTATAAAATGCAAGATTTAATATGAACAAAAATGTTTTAAATGAAAAAGAGAAATTGATGTGACCAGAATCACTTGCTTTAGATTACATTGAATTAAAATCTCGACACGGTTCAATGAGCTTGACAGAAAGAATGATACACGATAACTTACCAGCTTTGTACTTATTTCTTATTTTTTTTTTTCAAATTTGAGTTGTTTCCCTTAATGAAAACACAACAGAATTGTTGGGTTACACTGTAAAGCGACTTTCAATGTTTCATGTGTCAGTTTCAGGTACTTAAATCAGAACACCGTCACGTATACATATAGGCATCAATATTCAGGTATAAGAGATTGCTTACCCTTTTGGAAACGAACCGTCGTTAAATTCTTAACATAAGACTTTATTACGAAAACATGCCCATGCACTGGCAATATAGGCCTATAGAATTTTATGAAATTATTCTTCTTTTTGCTCAAAACATTGATTGCGGGTACACGTTAGTACCCACAATCTATGTTTATGATAAAAAATGTATATATACCTACCCCTGTTCACCCAAGTTTCACTTCATATAAAATTGGGGTCCAATGGGGTATACTGAGTGACTTTCCATGGACATGTTTTCTTGATGGCATGTCAAAACGGCTTATCGATCAACGACTTCTTAGGCTACAGGAATGACCGAACACACGGTAGACAGTCATAACGGCACATACGGTGTTAAAATTGCCTTGTCTGTCTCCTGCGTGATTCAGTAACAGCTACCCGCCGTGGAACGGCTTCGGGCTAGCTGAGTCTGTCCAATGGGAAGTTTTTCCAAATCAAACTGTCCTTATGTCTGATTTGGACATGCTATAACAGTGGTGAACAAAATGTCACTTAAACTATCTTTGTGCCTTTAATGCAACAGCCAACTGGCATCAAACTGTCCGGCTTATGTCTGATTTGGACATGCTATAACAGTGGTGATCAAAAATGTCGTTTAATTTATCTTTGTGTCTTTAATGCAACTGACACTTTTGCCCCATATTATGTAATGCAAATTTGTCCTGTACATAAAGCTCAGTCGCAGACATATTAATTTCATCCTAGCACTACAATTAGAAACGAACGATCCTAGAAAATGATTATTCATAAATAAGTATGAGTCGGATTTATGCGCAAGAGTTACATGCACAGCATGTGCATAGTGCATGTCGTTGATTTTGGTGTATCCCGGGTTCCCGGCATATTTCAAGCTTTTTGAGCACATTAAAATGGCACCGTAGCGATGTTCCGTATGATGCCTGCGGGAAAGCCCGCATATGAAATTTCTCCTGATAAGCCCGTCTATGTTTTCCTTATCGATTCGCATTGTCACTGTGACATCTGTCTCATGGCTCAATACAGGACGCATGATGTTTTGTGTTTTATATGAGCCTGTGCGTGAGCCGGAAAACAAACAATTTGGGTTCCGACCAGGTCCGACACAAACCGGGCTGTACAGTCACAGAAGATGGTTAGAGGCTGGACATTTTGAATTTAGAAAGAAGAGGAATGGTACTATCCGTGTAGCGAAAACAAAGGCGCTGATCAGCTTCGCAGTTACTGCGAAGCTGATCTCCGCCTTTGTATTCGCCTATGCAGATTGTTGGTTTTCCCATGCGGTGGCTCATGTGACAGTATGGCTTTTTATGACATCGATTTGGAATGGTTAGTGATGTCTTATATAAACATATGAACTTTTAGTCTGACATGCCACGTAAACTGGGTTATGGATATGTGGACACTTAAAACTTGGGAAGGCAACATATGGTATGTTATAATCATGAAAACAAATCGGACATTCAGTATGTTATCCAAATTTTTATTATTGTCATGAGCTAATATGGTATTTACGCTGGTATCTGTCCTTCGACCGAACTTCAGGCCATTGCATGTGGCCCAGTTGTTCAAAACTTTGTTAGCTTAACCAAGGAAACTCTGTCGTTAAGCCCTCAATTCGTTAACTATGTATCGACTTCAAAATGCAAATACACTGTTATTTTTTGTTGTTGAAAGAATGCGAAAATCCTTTAGCAAAGGATTTCTCACATTTTTTTCAACAAAAAATAGTGTATCTGTAATATTCATGTTTGAAATTTTAACGAATCGTTTAAAACTAACGACATCGTTGTTTTTGAACAACTGACCCCTGATGTTGAATCGACCATGGGGCTCTCAACAATCCTTTTTTTTTTCAAAAGTTATGCGTACATTTGGGAGTTTCCCAATGGAACCCTTGGCTGGTAATATTTGTAACGTTACCGCATGGTGCCATTGGTATTGACAGGAAGCTCTCGTTCGTGTTCCGTTATAGTAGAGCGGGGTCACGAAGTGAAACGGATTCGGATTAGCTAGCTGATCTACCATGGTTGGTAAAAATAGTGTACATATGTTAAAAATGGTACCATTGGAGAACCCCGAACGCGCACAATGTTCTGGTAGTTTTAGTCCGGCGGAAGTTCTGTTTGCCCTAATATAGGACCACAGGCCTACGTTCAATATGCAGTTGATGACACTATCTGATCCTTGGGCATTTCAGCGAAATCAAGATGACATCCAAGATGACTGCCAAAACTGGATAAATTTGATTATTTGGCATCTAATTCGCTGTCTGTTTGGGATAGTTCAATGATATTACACAGCATGTGCATGCACGTGGTATTTAGAAAAATGTAGACACCACACACATACAAACTGCAATGAGACCCACAAGTTGTAAATTGCACATGTATGTATCCGCTATTTTTTCAGATCTGAAACGTCAATGACCAACAAAGCTCCGAAGAATAAAACAATACAGACGCCATAAGATCGTCCTGGTGGCACCGCCTACTTTGAAAAAAAAAATGTCACTGCAAAGCAACGGGGACAGTATCGCAACGGATATTTCAGGAAAAGGCGCGAGTCAGTCAAGCCCTGACCTTCGATCTCAAGACATCGTACATGTAGGTCCTGGTACGGAAGCTGATTCAAATGAAAATTCAGACAGTCTGTCGGATGACGCTTTTAAACTGAAACTGGATGACATAGGCGTTGAAGTGATCAGAGATAAGAATGATAGTGTTTCAAATATTAGTGACAGATTAGGGGACACACGCCATCATGGAACAGATGAGGTGGGTTAGCCGCTGTTGCATGAAATATGGATTACTGATAGTACTTGTGTCTGCGAGATCACGCTGGCAATACATTTTCGTTTATATCCTTTGTCCAACAGTCTTGTGGTTCTTGATTTGCAAAAATAAAACATTGGAGACAGAGGAAATTGTTTTGCCCTTCTAAAACTTATGTTTTTGTTCCTCTCAGTATACGTGGGTTGTTCGTTAAGTTTTGAGACTCCGCGGCGTCATAATTATTAAAATAATTTTTGAAACACTTGATTATAAAATTTAATTGGTGAAAACTTCAATCGTTATGGTACATAGAAAGGACCCGACACTTATCAAATGAGTTCAGTTTTATCCATGTTAAGGTCTACAAAAGATGAACATTATGATCTAGATCTAGATGTAGATCTAGATGCATGTACGTGTGCGTTAAATTCTAATAAGTAGATTTTACAGTACATGTAGATCTACAGTATGTTTCAGTTGAAAAGATTAATCATACTTCGTTCCTTACCCGGAAAATCCACCACATCTGTTTCACTTTAAATACATGTAGCCTGACAAAAAAGACAGTACAGATAATATTGAAGATAATGATATCTCATTTAAGGAAAATTTGGAAGAGAAATTCACTCCAAGCTATGAAAGTGGCTATTCATTACGGAAAATTCCGAAAAGTAAAACATTTGATTCCGGAATGGGGCCTTACTTCGGTTCAAACATTGACTATCGACGTCAAAGCTATGACCAAACTAAAGAACTTGAAACGCCAGACAGAATTTCAAGTTCTCAAACGCACGTGTTTATGACGTCACAAGAGTGTTTTGTGGTTCCCGGATGTAAACTTCCAAGGGAGACAATTGCGAGTCGCTTACGATTTGAGAAACAACACTTGTCACATGACAAGATCTGCGGGTACGATGATTATCTTACACCCCTACAGAGGAAAGACAAACTTATCAAAGATCTTAAAAGACAAGTGAGGGAATTAACAATAAGTTTGGAGGAGAGAGATAAGGAAATACAAATGTATAAACAGCATATTACAGAAGAAACGTCTAAAGTAAGTGACCTCAGTATTTCTTGAACACCCCTCGTGTTCATTCAATAAACAGAGATTTTTTCAGCTTTAAAAAATGAAAATTTTCAACTGAAAAATTTTGATATTTTTTCTTATTTTTGCTCTTATTTTTGTGGGTACACGTTAGATTCTAACGAATACCACAATCTATGTTTTGGAGCAAAAATAAAAAAAATAGGTGTATCCCTGTATACCCCAGTTTTGCTATATAAAAGTGGGGTTCAAGGGGGTATACATTACACGGAGATGTTTTCGTGGTGATAGGGGAAAAGGGACCGCAAGTTACGACACTGGTAGCACCGAAGCAGGCCGATTATCAATACAATTTGAGCCTGTGCATGAGAAAACCAACAATTTGGTTTTCCGACCAGGTCTGTGTACACCCACAGAAGCAGGCTAGAAGATTGAAATTTTAGATTTAGAAAGTAGAGGAATTGTACTATCTGAGTGGCGAAAACAAAGGCGCTGATCAGCTGTGCAGCTACTGCACAGCTGATCTGCGAGCTGTACAGCTACTGCACAGCTGATCTGCGGCTTTTTTTTTCGCATATGCAGATTGTTGGTTTTCCCATGCGGTGGCTCATTTTTGAAAATCTACGAGTAATTTTGGTTGGCAGTTCTACTTGTTCTCGCAACACTGCAATTATTTAGACATAAATACTTCTTTAACAAAGTATGAAAAACGTTTTAACAATCTTTGACAAAAATGCGTAATGTTTAAAGTCAAATGAATATTTCTGACTTATTTTGCGTGGCTGGCTGAACAAACCAGTCCTTTATCTAATTGCATTCCCCAACTTGAGATGCACCTTTTTATAGAACTTATTTTGTTACAGCTTGTACAAAGTAAAGACGCCGAGATCGGCAAACTACGAAACGAGCTGACGAAGCTTCGTCAGAGTTACGACGACATTTCGTCTTTCTGTGAAGAATCCATCATGACAGCCTCCAAAATGGAACGAAAAGCGGAAGATTTGAAGGTACTGGTTTGGGGGCACAGTGTGCACTAAATAAGCATGAAAAGCACGAATGTACTAGTTTTTTGTTGTTGTTTTTTCATATGTAAAAAAATGAAAATTTTCAGTAGTAAATGTTTGATATTTTTTCTTATTTTTGCTCAAAACATAGATTGTGGGTACTCGTTAGAACCGCCTCGTGTACCCACAATCTATGTTTTGAGCATAAATAAGAAAAATATCAAAACTTTTCTACTGACAGGCTTTTCAATTATTGCATGGCATGGGCAGGTTTTCGTAATGAAAAGCACTAAAGTACTAATCAATGAACAGGGGCTGGCACAAACATGGCCCATATCGTGGCCCAGAATAAGAAGAGAAAATAACTTTAAGGTACGGCGTATACGACAAAATCAAGTACTTAAAAGATATCAAAATAACCACTCTTCATTGTTGTGTCGTGTATGTACGAAGCTATTCGCAAATGTATCTCAGCAATGCTACATTTCCGTACCTACCACGATTTATGATACATGTACGTGGGGTGATCGGAAAGTACGTATAAAAATATTGTCATTTCTTTATCTTTCGTTATTTCGAGATGAAATTTCATCAAATAATGCAGCAATATATATGCAATTAATCCATTGCAATAAGGCATGCATAAAACGCGCACGTGCGTTGCAGCTGTCGTTATGGAAACACCGCCTAACAGTATGCGGCGCAACGTAACGTCGAAATTTTATTCTTATTTCAAAATACTTCTTAGTTCAAAGTACTATAACACCCGTTTTGATTGCGTATGCCCGCATTTTATTTAATACTCATTAACTGCAACATACACGGCTTATATTTATAAAGTTACGAGGTTGTTTATCGAATGGATTTGTCTGTAGAGTCTTGCAAATACCGACTGTGTCAAATAAGACAAAACTGTTAAGATTTTTGAAAATGTTGCATTTTTGGGAAGTCATTTTTTAAAAGTATATATTTACTGTAAGCTCGAAACAAATCTATTCTTGACATTGTCTCTACTACTTATAGTTATGCCAGTATTTCATCATTTCGTTAAACATCGGCTAGAAAACAAGGTATTGAATTTAAGTTTACAAAATGAAATCGACGTTCTTGCATATTTTACGCTAACCTGTTGCATTCAATTTCACCGTATTAGTAGATAAAGCATCAGAATGCCGTATGTTTTCGAAAAATGGTCAATTAATGTTAGAAAATTAGTTTCCATTAAAAAATGTCGACCAACTTTCCTAACCCCACCAAATACACTCACAAAGTCAACCCAGGGGTACAGGTGCGCCGGGTCACGTGAAGTGACGTCATTACGCTGCCTCGTGCATGAACGTCTGACGTCATTGTTTTAAAATGAGAATGGCATTTAATTACAAAAGGACCAATGTTTATTCGTACTAAATTACATATCAATCGGTTGACGCAAACTTATTTTACAACATTTTTATACATACTTTCCGATCACCCCTCGTATATATGAACGTATGTCTCTGACCGTGAATTACTATACTCTTTTTACAAATTTCTTTGAGCAGGAAGCACTGGCATCAAAAGAGAATGAGCATCAGAGGCTATATCTGGAGATGTATCGGAAAGGACAAGAATCAGCTAAGTTTGAGCGAGAGGAAGAGGTGATTTTTTTCTCAGACTGTAAAAGTAGATAATTCTTCATGTGCAAAAAGTACACAATTACATATAACGTTCCGTTTCTTAGTTTCTCAAAAGTACATGTATGGTTCATGTATTCGAATTAAAATAGGAAGCTGGGACATTATTTCACAGTCCATCGACGACTTACGTTTAGAAAAATAAATAAACGAAATTATTACTACAATTATAAAACTTAGAAAAAAAAAAAAAAAAAAAAAAAAAAAAAAAAAAAAAAAAATTGTTGCTCTTGAGTGAGGGTGACATAGAGGATATTTGCTTTTTTTTTTTTTTCGGTGAATACCAAATATATTTCATCTCGTGAGTTGAAAACATCAGAATTTTCACGAGTGCGCAGCACGAGTGAAAATTATTATGTTTTCAACTCACGAGATGAAATATATTTGGTATTCACCGAAAAAAAAGCAAATTTTCTTTTTATTTTATACAATGCACAGGCATTTTCCAATGCACAAGGTAGGCGGTGAAAATGCAAAAACAAAAAAAAATTGAAAACACGAATAATTTTGGTACCACATTGTTCCTTATGTTCTAACTAAGAAAATGAATACCCACACTTTATGTTTTCGTTCATAAATAATGGAGTTATAAGCGTTTGAATTTCTGAAGTGAGACACATTTAATGACGTCAAGTAAATGGAAACGTCAGAAGGAATCCCAAAAATCTGACGTCATTACAGTGACGATATATAGAGATTATCATATGACAATTTTCATATCGTACCTCGTATCAACCCGAGAATCCCGTATCAGCCCGAGACTCTCGTATCAGCCCGAGGGCCGAAGGCCCGAGGGCTGATGCGAGAGTCGAGGGCTGATACGGGATTCGAGGGTTGATACGTGGGTACGATATGAAAATTGTCATATCGTAATCTTTTTATCATATATTTTAATTCATTACCATTTTTCCCTTTCTTTCCTAATTATATTTATTTATTTTATTTTATTTTATTTTATTTTATTTTATTTTATTTTATTTTATTTTATTTTATATTACTTTATTTTATTTTATTTTATTTTATTTTATTTTATTTTATTTTATTTTATTTTATTTTATTTTATTTTATTTATTTTGACATAACGCCAAAGCGTGCAGTAGAGCGCATATTATTTCCACATTAGCACAAATCGAAAATTTGTCTCGACATGACAAAATACTGTTGCCTGTGACATAAAACCACAATCCAAACAAATCTAAAATGCCTGCGGTACACTACCTAATGAACTCAATACAATAGGGGCCGAGTGCTCCGAATATAATTTCATTAGCCAATCATTTGGTGATACGGCTTTTTCTCCCTAGGGATGATATGGGTCACGTGGGTATGTGAGCCAATCACTTGGTGATATGGCTTTTTCTCCCAAGGGAGTGATATGGTTTTATCAATTTTTGAACGGATACGGCTTTCGAGATACTGTCTCGCGATACGTGAACGTAACTCTTATCTGTATCGCATATGCAAAAAAAAACATATTTTGTAGTAAATATATGATAAAGGCTGATATCAGTCACTAGTGACTTTTGATATCATTGAGATTTGATATCAGTGAAATTTCATATCAATGAAAATACCAATTTTATCAAGTTTTGATATACATTGGGTTTCACTGTAAAGTATAATATAAATAACGATTTGTTCACCCTCGACAGGTGATATTGACCTCGGGCTTCGCTCAGCTAAAAGCCCGGCACTGCGGGGTCATATTCGTGGAAAAATGCCTGCTAAAAGCCCCGGCTCCCCGGAGGCTGACAACAATATGGAACAACACCTGATAGTTGTTCTAATAAAACATTTGTTAAAGGGGTTTAAATTTCCTCGTGTAAATGTACAGGCACATTTGTTAATTAAATATAAGGACCATGAAAGTAAAATACAACTATTATCTAATTTGAATTAATGCGATCGTGCATTGGCAGGAAATTAAAACCCCGGCTCACCAGAGGTTAAATCACGGCACTTTAGCCTCGTCGTGTCTCCGCTATCCCCGGCCCTAGGGGCCGGGGCGTGACGTCATAGGTCACGATCGGCGTGACGTCATAGGTCATTCGTACGAGGTGAATTCCTCGGTTTTTATCGCTGTAACCTTACTGAAATAAAATCAGAAAATATGAAAACAAAATAAAAATATTATTAAAAGCTTTGTATGTCTTTTTAGATCTTCATTATTTATTCAACTCAAGGTATGAACCCCTTTATTATTCTGACAAATTATGATTTTATAAGCGTCTGAAAATGATTAAACCACAGCGATATTGACCGAGTTATACCCTCGACCGAATGAGCGCAGAGGCGGGAAAGGTGCAGTTCCGGTAACCAATATTGATTTTTTTTTTCTAACGAAAGAGTAGCTTGCCGACCGGGTCAATTGACTGGTGTATACCGTCCAAGACGGCTGCCACTTATCAGTTTATTTTTTCTTTCAGCTGGAACGCATTGCAATTGCTGGCGGATGTAAAGTGACAATCTCAGAGCTCGTGAAAAAATTGGCTTGGACTGAAGTTGAACTGGCAAAATGGCAGACGCTCAAGCGACAGGAGAGCTACAACACGGCATCGCGACCGGAAACGGAAGCTGATACGATGCTGAAATTCTTAAAGGACTGTCTGTTTCATTATATAACTGACGATCGAGAAGCGGACAATCACTTAAGGGCTATGATTAAGATTTTGAATTATTCGGAGAAGCAAATAAGTGCAATCAAAGGAAGTAAAATGATACAGAAAATAGAGAAGAAAAGGCGGACATATTCTGCTACAGTTCCCCCGAATTACTGAATACACAAAAAATACAACAACGCAATAATATTATTATGTGCAATTTGGTTATTTCTTTTTTACCCACTTACAATATGTACATAGAATGACCGAGGATTTCCATGGGATATGGTACAATGGTTTCCCTATATCAGTCTACATTCCACATCGGTATCGATGAGGCGGTTCTAATAAAAACCGACAATCAATTTTTGGGCAAAAATATTATAAATGTATTTTTCTAATGTTTTTTCGTTTTTAGTAAAGGGGATACCACAGTCATGCGCTCGACATAAGAAGAAAAAGACAAAAAGCTTACCTTTGAGGCAAGCCTCACTATTTTTACATTCCTTGATGTGCGCGGAGGCCTGGTGGTCGGTACATCTAGCGCCAGCCCCTTGGGTGTCAGACTCAGGATTTTCTGGATCGGATTTAGCCTAACGGTGGCGAAACCTCGATCGCTCCACTACGTTCGGGAATGCTTTAGTGTACACATCGGATCAAAATAATTGGTCCCGAGTGTAGTTTTGTAAACAACCCGCTGTAGGACTAGGGGTCTAGATATGATTGAGAGTTCAGGGCCCAACTGGATCCCAGCCCGCAGCTGGGCCGAGGCGAAACGGGAGTAGGCAAAATGGGAGTAAAAAACGGGACCAAATCATTATTAGAACATCATACAAGAAACTTTATTTTAAAGTCGGCATTCAAATATACAACACTGTAACATTAGCCATGGGCTATTGTCGACAAACATATCAAAATTATTACTCGCAACGGTTTGAAGTTAGCCTCTGTTTGTTGCTAATATCTATAATTTCTTTGCTATTTGAAAGTTTATGGCCATACTGCGTTTTACTTTATCTTTATTAAAGCTCATTATGTTGCGAAATCTTTTTGTTTTGGTTTTTCGCTGAGTTGATTTATTAACCGAGACAAGTAGCACATTAGTCTGATAAGCTCTTGCCGAGAGATAAACCCGGGATAAACAGTTAAGGGTATGACGGGCAGTCATTATACGACCTGACCGCACTCTCTCCAGAGCAGTGCATATTGATGATGAGATCACTGCCAGAATTGCAAAAGCTAGTGTGGCATTCGGAAGACTCCGTGCAAATGTCTGGGAGCGAAATGGAATCAAGCTTGACACCAAGTTGAAAGTCTACAAGGCTGTGGTACTGCCAACCCTCTTGTATGCATGTGAGACCTGGACAGTATACCAACGCCATGCAAAGAGACTTAACCATTTCCACTTAAGCTGTTTGAGAAAGTTGTTAAAAATCAAGTGGCAGGACAAGATTCCAGACACAGAGGTCCTGAGGAAAGCAGGGATGCAAAGCATGCATACAGTCTTAAAGCTAGCACAGCTAAGATGGACTGGCCATGTTATAAGAATGCCTGATGCGCGACTTCCAAAGAAAGTTTTCTATGGAGAACTACAGGAGGGAAAGCGCTCTCAAGGTGGCCAGAAGAAACGCTCCAAAGACACCCTCAAAGCCTCTCTGAAGGATTTCGAAATACCAATGGGGTCCTGGGAACAGACTGCACAGGAGCGATCAAAGTGGCGAGGTCTCATCAACAAAGGAGCAGTTCTCTATGAAAAGAAGAGAATCTGTGAAGCTGAAAGAAAGCGAAGAGAGCGCAGAGCCAAAACAAATGTGCCACCAGCAGACTCTATGACATTGACTTGCTCTACTTGCAACCGACAGTTTAGAGCCAGAATTGGCCTAGTCAGCCATCAAAGAACTCACCAACACACATCAGCACTATTCAAGAAATAATGATGGTCTTTCTCATTAGTGAGAGACGAACTATCATACGACAGTGGTGCGAGCTGTCTTCTTAAGTGGGGCGAGTTGTCTTCTGAAGTCGGGTGAGTTATCGATTTGTTTTTTAATAATGGGGCGAGATTTACATGGGGAGACTTGTATTGGTGCGAGTTGTCTTTGGGGAAAATTGTCCGTAATTCGTTTCGGATTTCTTATAGATACCGGTTAATAGTATTTTTCGGTGTTCAAGTACCAAGATAGCCTGCTTTGGCTGAGCGAGTTCATTATCAATCACACGCCAGCTGAACACCCACTAATGGCCACTTGTTTACACGCTGTTGCCATGGGGCCAACCAATCAAAAGTTGTTTACATGACCTAGGTCACAGCCGTTACGATAATCGGATTCCTATTTTAAGAAAGGCTTCCCCCACTGAATCGACTGCATAGCATAGATATGTTTGAGCCACCTCGTGGGAAAACCAATAATGTGGTTTTTGAACAGGTCCGACACAAACCAGCCTGTACAGTCGCAGAAGACAGCTAGAAGCATGGAATTTTGGATTTTAGAAGAAGACGAATTGTGCTATCCGAGAAGCGAAAACAAAGGCGCTGATCAGCTACGCGGTTACCACGAAGCTGATCTGCGTCTTTGTTTTCGCCTAGTCTACGCAGATTGTTAGTTTTCCATCGAGGCGGCTCATTAATGATGCTATTGTAACAGCGAATTATGTGTTTGTAGATCATTGGCGGCACGCGGTAAAAGAAAAAACAGGCTTGCTTATTAACGGTTTACAATAGTAGTAGAAATAGCTATATCGACATATTGATATTGAAAAAATAGCACATTCGTCTTTTGAACTACGAAGGAGTCTTCTGTGTCTTTATTCTGCGGCACAGGTCGGCTTGTACACGACCAAATGCCCCTTTTTCTGTGTTTCTTGTCGTGCAATCACAGCGTCTATTAAAATAATACATAAACCTGTCATCTCTTAATTACCTGATTCTAAACACGCATTAGTTTAAAACGCTTGATTTTCAGAAAATGATGATAACGCTCCATGTAGTGTTAATACATGTATGTTCAAATTGATAATTATGTGATTTCAGTGACTTTTTTAAACTGTTGGCTTTTATAGCTCTAGTTCGAGATGGAGGTTGAGGAAAGAAAGCGAAGCTGATCTGCGTCTTTGCTTTCGCATATATATGCAAAAGATTCTTACGACGTTAACATCTAATTAGGCTCTGCAACCTCTGTTTTCAAAAACGTTTGGTTTTTCATGGCACTGCTCAGATGAAATCTCATATGTTCTCATATGTTCATATGTATCTCATATGTTCAGATACGGGTTCGATTATCGAACTTGTTTTTAAAAGTTGTATGCTGCAAACCCTTCATAATTCTATGACCAGTTTCTATTATATGTACAGGCTATGTTTAAACCTACCATCATTTGCAGTAATATTCATTCTACAGCTGTGGAATCATAAATTCAACAATAACCGTACACATAATGTTATTAACGAGACCTTTTTTCTGCTGGTAGATTTGTGCTAAAAGAAACAATGAACTGGCTAATTGTTTTCAACACCTGATATGGTTTCATTGATAACGACATAGCTACACATCGGCAGCAGACAACAACCAGTATAATTATAGTATTGGGATATCGCAGCTAAAATTATTACATCCACGAATGCTTGGATGTAAATATTGGCGTGCGGCTGTCTGCTTGTGTTATTGGATTTTCAAATCCGACACATGCGCAGTGAAGCAGTCTAGTACCAAGATAAAATAGAATTACAGAAAACTCGCCCCAAAGACATCTCGCCCCAAGACAACTCGCCCCACATAAAACTCGCCCCAAGACAACTCGCCCCACTTTCAGAAGACAACTCGTCCCACTTTAGAAGATGTTTAATTATCATTCAACATCTTGTATGCCGAAACCTTGCCAATGCAATAAACAGAGAACATTTTCAGCAGTAAAATGGGAAAATTTCAGTCAAGGCTTGTTTGTTTGTTATGAGGTCTAACGTCCCAGTCAACAATTTTTCAGTCATGTCGGGACAGAGTAAGTTTCAGGAGGAAAAAAATGGTTATTTTAATTCAATATATAGAACAATCTATGTTTTAGATAAAAATGATAGAAATATGTATACCCCCGTAAACACTATACCCCCGTAAAATTGAGGAATGAGTTGAGTTGACTTATAGACCGAGAGGGACAAGGGATAAAGAGGATGGATAGGTAGGACGGTCTAAGACGGTGGGACAAACTCTCTTCTAAAATGGGGCGAGTTGTCTTCAAAAGTGGGGAGATTTGTCTTCAAAAATGGGGAGAGTTGTCTTATAAAATGGGGGGAGTTGTCTTTTAAAAGTTGGGCGAGTTGTCTTTTAAAGTGGGGCGAGTTGTCTTCTAAAAGTGGGGGCGAGTTGTCTTGGGGCGAGTTTTATGTGGGGCGAGTTGTCTTGGGGCGAGTTGTCTTTGGGGCGAGTTGTCCTGATTCCGATAAAATCATAGGACATACATTTAGACATAAAACTGAACTTGGCCGCCGGAAGTTCATCACACAATTAAGTAGGCCGCCGGAAATTGCGTATTGTGGTCAATTTTGAAGAACGGATAAATGTTGCAACGAATGAATAATTGGTTTTATTGAGCGTTTAGTTAGCAATATAAATGTATAATATTATGATATGATTAGCGAGCTGGCCAAGCTATATATAAAACACGATCGTTTAAGGATCTTTAATCATAATAATGATAATGTTGATAATCTATTCATCAGTTTTATCTGCAAAATTTATCAATAGGTAGATTGATTAAATGGAACTATATAGGCTATATTTTATGGGGGGGGGGATTAAACTTCGATCTTTGCAATCATCGAATCGGAGATAACTCTGTTGATAGATCATACCTTGTGCATCAGACAATGGCGAATCAAACTCGACAATTGAGAATCAGATATTACGAAAGAAAACAATATTTAAGTACATCAACTGATGCGATAATAATTACGAAATCAAACAAATTGTCATGTTTATATACATCTATACAAGTAGGTTTGTATATATATTTTATGTATGTTTTATGATTTACATGTAGGACCAAAATTTCATGTTTGTACTTAATATGTAATCATCTCAAAATAAAGACACATTATTATTATTATTATTATTACTATTATTATCCTGGTCGGCAATCACACAGGCAACGATAAAAACGCACAGCCAATGGCAATTACAACGTCAAGACAAGGACAACAGTGGTCGATGCTCAAGCCGCCGTAGACGGAATATTTCCATCGGTATTCCGTTCCATACACGTAGGAAAGTGGAACGAGGTGCCGAAGTGGAGCGGAGTGACAGTTAGCCAGCTGATCTAACGCCGCCGGGGATGAATACCCTTGAAATTTTATAGCCAATTTAATGCTCAGTGCTTCAAACTAGTACCGACATTGTCAAGTGAAGTCCCGGTCAACTATATTTCAGTCAATTTTGGACGACGCCACCGTATCCGGGATACTGAAGTCAGTACTATATGGAATGTCAAAGGATATTACAATAAGATAAGAAAGGAAAATAGATCTAGATTTTGTTGTTTTTTTATTTGATTAGTAGATTTGAATTTAACGCGGACATTTTTTTTTTTCAGTGTATCTGGAGTACAATAAGTGTGTAGAGTTAATTCAAGGAGAAGCCACGCGCATTTGCTTAGAACTGTACAAAGTTCGACACAATCGCTATTCAAGGCATCTAGTGTACGTACTGGACCTGGTCCTTTAACCTTTAACAAAATATGAAAACACACAAAAGCACAAAACTTCAACACCAAAACATATTACAATGCATTAGAAACACAACAGAAATACTGCCTTCGAACGATCAGTAATATAAAATTACTCGGGGCTTCAACCGGTTCTACAGAACCCAAACCTCGCCCTCAGCTTGTGCTGTGGTTCAATTATACACAGATATAAACAAGAAATAAGGTAAATCATGTAAACAAAGTATAATGCATACTAGCAAAGTTCACTTTTTCCCATTATAGTTTATGGGAAGCATAAGTTGCCATAGCAACCAGAGTTAGCGATCAGAACAAAAATATTCGATTCCCCCAACTCACTCTAGATGCTACATGTGTAATATGAAAACTGTTGGCCTTCCGGGTTCAAGTGTCATCCCTGTATTAGCAAATACACACACAAAATCAACAAAATCTAGATGAAACAAAAAATGGCTCGATTTTGCAAGCATCTTCTGTCAGAGGAGATTCATGCAGAAAACAAATCAATCAAGCCTATTCGCAGTTCCATCAATTTACACACAAGTATTATAAATACAGCAGGTCAGAGTTCATTTGTAGCAGAAAATGTAAACAAACCATATCAGCTGTTCTTGCTTTATCAATAAATAACAATAAAGCTTAGAGCCTTTATACAGAGCAGTGAACATATTAATTAGAAAAGGGGATGGGTCATACCGTGGCTACTTAAGTTAGCCTCTTCAGTGACCCTATAGATTTGGCAACATGGAGTCAAAGAGAATTACTTTAAATTGCAACTTTTAGCAGGGTAATTGATACAAAGACTGGTTTAATCCAAATGCGGTCAGATATAAAACGTTGGTTAGAAAATGAATCTAAACCGATCATAACTTTCTGATTTCTCAGAATAGCCTCGCTGACCATAAGGACCAAAAGAAGAAAGATAATCTGCACTATGAATGATGTACGAGGAGACTTTTTAGGGCCGCAACACGACACAGAATCAGCTGCGGTATAAACAAATGAAAATATAACTGAGATCCCTTTAAGAGCAGGAAACATATTAATGAGAAAGGGGATGGGCTGTACCGCGGTTTCAGCTACTTAAGCCTCTTCATTATCATTAGTAAGTGGTTATCAATGCAAACTTTGTAGTGTTTCTTTTCTTTTAGTTGTTATTAAAGCAAAACGTGCAAAACAAATGAGCCGACTCATGGGAAAACCAACAATGTGTATAGACCAAAACAAAGACGCAGATCAGCTGATCGGCGCCTTTGTTTTCGCTACACGGATTGTACAATTCCTCTACTTTCTAAATCCAAAATTTCAAGCTTCTAGCCATCTTCATGCTGCACATGCCGGTTTGTGTCAGACCTTGTCAAAAACCACATTGTTGGTTTTCCCACGAGACGGCTCAAATGGTATTAGAAAAAGCACTGGTCTTTTTCATACAATGTGCATTTTTCTGTCCGTTAAGATTTTTTCATACTTCCTTCTGCTTTTTAATTAATTTCTTTTCGTCAGTCGAAAGGTTCAGTGCTGGGCATGTCAGAACACCACTTTTTGCTAAACATTCCTATGTAAAGCTCACAGTATTCTCTGTTGAGTACACAAATATTTATATACTGACGTCAATAAAACACGCCTCATTGAAAACGTTGCATAACTTGGTCAATAGATATACAATATAAACGAAATATTTATTTTCCTTATTTTTACGTTCCCTCTCATGATATAGCATAAACTTAATTTGGTTAAGATGCGCAGTTATCTCAAAACTTGCATGGGTGCACCATTTTTTAAAAATGCATCCTGACATCAATATACAGACGTTTTTTGACGTAAAAATTCTTGAAAGCCGTGCAAAGTCGATTTACAAACTTAAGAATATCAATTTTTTTGAAACGTAACATTACTGGACTACATGAAGTTGAAATACTGAAAATAACATAGGGACTTTTCGCAAGGAAAGAAACATACCGAAGGAAAAAATGATCTTGTTCGATTTCTGGCGTTCGAAGTGACTCCAAAGTCCGGGACCATCGTTCGCTATGGTATAAGATTCCATTTATCGATTTTTGTGATCTACCTCTTTTGCTGCCGCTTCTGTAGCAAAATCTTTTTTGACGTCGACGTCTCTTATGCTTACGAATTTAATGATGAAACATTTCAGAAACGATGACGTAATTTTCGGATGCACACCTTGAGTTAATTTTCATAACGTAATCGCATTATGAATAGCCAAGAATAGAGCAATGGTATTCTGACGCTTATTTCACTAGACGTCAAATACACGTTATCCGTAAGGACGTTCGTTTCACGCTGAAAGGTAGGAGAAATAACAATAGAAATTATTCTCTTTCAGATAGCCATGCCAGGATAGCATTTGAAAACTTTTTGGCCATTTTGACGGTGGTTACCATTCATATGCTGCAGTGACGTCAATTACGCTAGAGAACGAAATTCGATTTTCAAAAAATGTGTTTCAACATCATATGGTCACGTGTGGATATCCCACTCAATGGCATACGTGTTGGTATTACAAGACTTTCAGTAATCGAAAGAAGCGATGCCTGATAGACCGGCTTATGAACAGAATAGGGATTTTGCGAGGGGTGTGCGTATTCAGCAGCATGCCATTTTTCAAGCAGTTGTCTGAACAATTCCATTTCAGCATTTCCAAATGCGTAAAAGGTTAGTGAAAGATGTGACCAATATTTAAAATAATTTATGTTGTTAATCATGGCAGTATGACATGTCAAAGTTGACTGAGGCGTTTTTTGTTGACGTCAGTATAGTACTTTGGGTCTGTCCGGAACTGGCCCCTAACAGGTGATGTAAAAAAGTATGTTAAACTCACTATGTTTCCAAAGTTTCTGCTATTTTATGAGATCGACAGATATTGAAGAACCGTCTGCAAGTATTTTCAGGCACATTCATAAGTACGAGCACGTATTTTGTGTAATTTTTCATAGCTTAAGTGTCTGTCCGTGAAATCGTGTCAATGCTGTTACTGCTTTATAAATCGTTCGATAGGTCTGTCCCCCATTGCTGTGTTTTGGTATTTTGGCGTCATTTAAAACGTGTATTATATAATGTAACAATCATAATAGAAACTGACTCCCCCAAAAAGCAGTAATGCCTTGGTTTTTGACGATTGTTTAATAGCCATTAGGTATGTGATCGGCAAGTGTGTCAAATGTTGTTATCATTACAAACTTTGTAACTAATCAAATGTTAAAATACAGGGCATTGTTTAATTGCACTGTAAAGCGAAAGACATCCCGGTTTTAATTTTGCTCGAACAGATATCAAGAAACCCTACATTTAAGGTTTTGTTTCAATGCGTCAATGTTGTTACTGTCAATGATGTTACTATTGTTATCGTAACGCCTTTGAAGAATATGACTTTTTCTGTATGACTTTTTCTGTCTCATGCAGGTTGCACGAAAGATACAATTTGTTAAAAATCGGCTTTATTTATCGCGATTGTACGCAGTTTTATAATGCAAGTTTTACAGGAAGCCTTTCTATCATTGTTTATATATTATTCTTGCCCAAAGGTAGTAACAACATTGACTTGCATAGTAACAACATTGACCAGCATAGTAACAACATTGACCAGCATAGTAACAACATTGACCAGCATAGCGACAAAGGATTTGTTGGTATATTACTAAAATATGTTGATTTGTTGCTCGTAATAATGAGGCACGATAACTGTGATACAGTTTTATTATTTTAAAGATCACCAGACAGGATTTAAACAACATTTTGTAATAAAATGTCAATGTCATTACCAATTAGTGGCAATTACGTCAATATTGTTACCAATTATGTCAATGTTGTTACCAGTGTCATTGGTGTTACATGTAATTATTGTGAACCTGGTCAGTTAAGGCCGAAAATATATGAATAATTCATTTGATGCATGCTAAATCACTTCGGTTTCATGATAACATTACAAAACCATTTACATGTAGCATTGTTTTAATGCTAACAACATTGACATTTCTTTAAAATGACCACATGTTTTAATAGCCATAGATTAAGCTTCCATATGGCTAATTCTGAGCTCCCATATGTACTTCCCATGTAATAAATGCAGCATAAGTTGAAAAGCAATGACTAGTTTTGTTGTTTTTTTTTTTTTTTTTTTTGATAATTTTTAACCTCAAATGTGCACATTTTATGCCCGGAAAAGAAGCGACTTTCTACGGTGAACACTTCATGAGCGGAAATAAGATACATACCATATATAGCCAATGTTTGCGTCAACATACATTTTAGTCTATCATTGACGTTGGTATCGTTTTTGGAAAAGGGAAAAGTCTGATAGGAGGCTCACAAATGCACCGGCATTTAGTGAATAGTGAATTTATGCCTTGCAAGTAAACATCATATAGCAACATTAGGAACTTTTATATATTCATTCAAACGAACTCATCATGAATTTAAGGCTACAAAATTGTCGAATCCAGTACTTGAAGTTCAAGCTCATCATCATCATCATCATCATCATCATCATCATCATCATCATCACGTAAAATCATTTTCTGTTCATGACGCATGTACTTCTGTGAAATCCGCATTATACATTATCATCTGAAACCTGGCTTTACTTTTAGAAACCATGAATGTATATACCCTGACATAACTTACCCCGATGCAGTCTTCAGACCTTCCCCTGCATCGGACGTCTATGTCTGGGTATCGCAACGTTTTCCTATAATGGAATCCTCAAGCTTAGCTTGTGCGCGCATCAGAACTTTGCACGAAGGTGTGGACAAGAGCAAGCAAACGCAAATTAGCCCATCCGTCTGCATAAACGGCCTCCCGTACCACGAAATAGAATCCTCAAGCTTAGCTTGCGCGCGCATCAGAACTTTGCACAAAGATGCAGACAAGAGCATGCAACCTATCAGTGCCCCACAGGTTTTCTTGTTTCGCCACAAAGCGCACCAAAGCCTGCTTCAGGGGCTTTTTCAATGCAAATGAGAGGGGTGGGCTTGAAGAACGGCATCCCATACTTACAAATGGGATTGTCGACGCTTGCCTCGCATGTCAGTCGACGGCTTGAAGACCAGAGAACGAGTATTAACCAGTCGATACCCCGCAGGTTTTTTTTTAGTTTGGCTAGCCGCCATAGCACTTCCGGTCATTTGCATGCAGAACGCAAAATAGCCCATCCGTCTGCATTAACGGCCTCCCATACCACGAAATGGAATCCTCGAGCTTAGCTTGCGCATCAGAACGTGGCACAAAGATGTGGACAAGAGCATGCCACCTACCAGTGCCTAGCAGGTTTTCTTGTTAGGCCACAAATGGCACCCAAGAGGCGTTTTTTAATGCAAATGAGAGGGCTGGACTTGAAGAACGGCGTCTCATACTTACAAATGGGATTGTCGACGCTTGCCTCGCATGTCAGTCGACGGCCAGAAGACCAGAGAACAAGTATTGATCAGTCGATACACCGCAGGTTTTTTTTAGTTTGGCTAGCCGCCATAGCACCCGTTTTATTGCATGCAGAACGCAAATTAGCACATCCGTCTAAATAAACGGCCTCCCATACCACGAAATGGAATTCTCAAGCTTTAGCTTGCGCATCAGAACGCGGCACAAAGATGTGAACAAGAGCATGCAACCTACCACTGCCCCGCAGGTTTTCTTTTTTGGCCACAAAGCGCACCCAATCATGATTCAGGGGCATTTTTCAATGCCAATGAGAAGGTTGGGATTGAAGAACTGCGTCCCATACTTACAAATTGGATTGTCGACGCTTGTCTCGCGTGTCGGTCGACGGCCAGAAGACCAGAGAACAAGTATTAACCAGTCGATACCCCGCAGGTTTTTTGGTTTGGCTAGCCGCCATACCACTTCCGGTTTTCTGCATGCAGAACGCAAATTAGCCCATCCGTCTGCATAAACGGCTTCCCATAGCACGAAGTGGAATCCTCAAGCTTAGCTTGCGCATCAGAACGTGGCACAAAGATGTGGACAAGAGCATACAACTTACCAGTGCCCCGCAAGTTTTCTTGTTTGACCAAAAAGCGCACCCAAGCCAACTTCAGGGGCGTTTTTAAGCAAATGAGAGGGTGGACTTGAAGAACGGCGTTCCATACTTATAAATGGAATTGTCCACCCTTGCCTCGCGCGTCAGTCGACGGCCAGAAGACCAGAAAACAAGTTTTAACCAGTCGATACCCCGCAGGTTTTTTAGTTTGGCTAGCCGCCATAGCACTTCCGATTTACATACCATTGCAGAACGCAAAATAGCAAATCAGTCTGCATAAACGGCCTCCCTTACCTCGAAATGGAATCAACAAGCTTAGCCTGTGCATCAGAACGTGACACAAAGACGTGGACAAGAGCATACAGCCTACAAGTGCCCCGCAAGTTTTCTTGTTTGGCCATAAAGCGCACCCAAGCCTGCTTCAGGGTTTGTTTGTTTTTTTTTTCAATGCAAATGAGAGGGGTGGGCTTGATGAACGGCGTCCCATACTAACAAATGGGATTGTCGACGCTTGCCTCGTGTGTCAGTCGACGGCCAGAAGAAAAAAGAACAAGTTTTAACCAGTCAAAACCCCGCAGGTTTTTTAGTTTGGCTAGCCGCCATAGCACTTCCTGTTTACATACCAGTGCAGAACGCAAAATAACCAATCCGTCTGCATAAACAGCCTCCCATACCTCGAAATGGAATCCTCAAGCTCGGCTTGCGCATCAGAACGTGCCACAAAGATGTGGGCAAGAGCATGCAATCTACCAGTGCCCCGCAGGTTTTCTTGTTTGGCCACAAACGCACCCAAACCTGCTTCAGGGGCTTTTTTCAATGCAAACGAGAGGGGTGGGCTTGAAGAATGGCGTCCCCTACTTACAAATGGGATTGTCGACGCTTGCCTGGCATGTCAGTCGACGGCCAGAAGAGTAGAGAAAAAGTTTTAACCAGTCGATACCCCGCAGGTTTTATAGTTTGCCTAGCCGCCATAGCACTTCCGGTTGTTAGCATGCAAAACGCAAATTAGCCCATCCGTCTGCATAAACGGCCTTCCATACCATAAAATGGAATCCTCAAACATAGCTTGCACACCAGAACGTGGCGCAAAGATGTGGACAAGAGCATGCAATCTACCAGTGCCCCGCAGTTTTCTTGTTTGGCTACAAAGCGGACCCAAACCTGCTTCAGGGGCTTTTTTCAGTGCAAATGGGGGGTCGGGTTTGAAGAAAGGCGTCCCATACTAACAAATGGGATTGTCGATGCTCGTCTCGTGTGTCAGTCGACGGCTAGAAGAACAGAGAACAAGTTTTAACCAGTCGATACCCCGCAGGTTGTTTAGTTTTGGTTAGCCGCCGTATCACTTCCGGTTAACTTACCATTGCAGAACACAAAATAGCCAATCAGTCTGCATTAACGGCCTCCCTTACCTCGAAATGGAAACATCAAGCTTAGCTTGCGCATCAGAACGTGGCACAAAGATATGGAAAAGAGCATGCAACCCACCAGTGCCCCGCAGGATTTCTTGTTTTGCCAAAAAGCGCACCCAAGCCTGCCTCAGGGGCTTTTTTCAATGCAAATGGGAGGGGTGGGCTTGAAGAACGACGTCCCATACTAACAAATGGGATTGTCGACTCTTGTCTCGTGTGTCAGTCGACAGCCAGAAGAACAGAGAACAAGTTTTAACCAGTCGATACCCCACAGATTTTTTAGTTTGGCTAGCCGCCATAGCAATTCCTGTTTAAATACTAGTGCAGAACGCGAAATAACCAATCCGTCTGCATAAACGGCCTCCCATACCTCAAAATGGAATCCTCAAGCTTGGCTTACGCATCAGAACGTGCCACAAAGATGTGGACAAGAGCATGCAATCAACCAGTGACCCGCAGGTTTTCTTGTTTGGCCACAAACGCACCCAAACCTGCTTCAGGGGCTTTTTTAATGCAAATGAGAGGGGTGGGCTTGAAGAATGGCGTCCCATACTTACAAAAATGGGATTATCGACACTTGCCTGGCATGTCAGTCGACGGCCAGAAGAGCAGAGAACAAGTTTTAACCAGTCGATACCCCGCAGGTTTTATAGTTTGCCTAGCCGCCATAGCACTTCCGTTTTTTACATGCAAAACGCAAATTAGCCCATCAGTCTGCATAAACGGCCTCCCATACCACAAAATGGAATCCTCAGACATAGCTTGCACACCAGAACGTGGCGCAAAGATGTGGACAAGAGCATGCAATCTACCAGTGCACCGCAGGTTTTCTTGTTTGACCACAAAGCGCAACCAAGCCTGCTTCAGGGGCTTTTTTCAATGCAAATGGGAGGGGTGGGCTTAAAGAACGGTGTCCCATACTAACAAATGGGATTGTCGACGCTTGTCTCGCGTGTCAGTCGACGGCCAGAAGAACAGATCTAGAGAGCAATTTTTAACCAGTCGATACCCCGCAGTTATTTTTTAGTTTGGCTAGCCGCTATAGCACTTCTGGTTTACATACCAGTGCAGAACGTCAAATAGCCAATCGGTCTGCATAAACGGCCTCCCATACCTCGAAATGGAATCCTCAAGTTCGGCTTGCACATCAGAACGTGCCACAAAGATATGGACAAGAGCATGCAATCTACCAGTGCCCCGCAGGTTTCCTTTTTTGGCCATAAAGCGCACCCAAGCCTGCTTTAGGGGCTTTTTTTCAATGCAAATTGGATGGGTTGGCTTGAAGAACGGCGCCCCATACTTACATATGGGATTGTCGACGCTTGCCTCGCGTGTCAGTCGACGGCCAGAAGAACAGAGAACAAGTTTTAACCAGTCGATACCCCGCAGGCTTTTTGTTTGGCTAGCCGCCATATTACTTCCGGTTTACATACCAGTGCAGAACGCAAAATAGCAAATCAGTCTGCATTAACGGCCTCCCTTACCTCGAAATGGAATCATCAAGCTAAGCTTTCGCATCAGAACGTAGCACAAAGATGTGGACAAGAGCATGTAGCCTACTAGTGCCCCGCAGGTTTTCTTGTTAGGCCACAAAGCGTACCCAAGCCTGCCTCATTTGCATTTATTTCAATGCAACTGAGAGGGGTGGGCTTGAAGAACGGCGTCCCATACTTACAAATGGGATTGTCGACGCTTGCCTGGTGTGTCAATCGACGGTCAGAAGAGCAGAGAACATGTCTTAACTATTCGATACCCCGCAGGTTTTATAGTTTGGCTAGCCGCCATAGCACTTCCGGTTTTTTGCATTCAAAACGCAAATTAGCCCATCCGTCTGCATACCATACCATAAAATGTAATCCTCAAACATAGCTTGCGCATCAGAACGTTGCACAAAGATGTGGACAAGAGAATGCAATCTACCAGTGCCCTGCAGGTTTTCTTGTTTTGCAACAAAGCGCACCCAAGCCTGCTTCAGGGGCTTTTTTCAATGCAAATGGGAGGGGTGGGTTTAAAGAACGGCGTCCCATACTTACAAATGGGATTGTCGACGCTTGTCTCGCGTGTCAGTCGACTGCCATTAGAACAGAAACAGGTTTTAACCAGTCGATACCCCGCAGGTTTTTTTAATTTGGCTAGCCGCCATAGCACTTCTGGTTTACATACCAGTGCAGAATGCAAAATAGCCAATCAGTCTGCATAAACGGCCTCCCATACCTCGAAATGGAATCCTCAAGCTCGGCTTTGGCATCAGAACGTGCCACAAAGATGTGAACTAGAGTATGCAACCTACCAGTGCCCCGCAAATTTTCTTGTTTGGTCACAAAGCACACCCAAGCCTGCTTAAGGTATTTTTTTTCAAGGCAAATGAGAGGGGTAGGCTTGAAGAACGGCGTCCCATACTAACAAATGGGATTGTCGACGCTTGCCTCGCGTGTAAGTTGATGGCCAGAAAACCAGAGAACAAGTTTTAACCAGTCGATACCCCGCAGGTTTTTTAATTTGGCTAGCCGCCATAGCACTTCTGGTTTACATACCATTGCAGAACGCAAAATAGCAAATCAGTCTGCATAAACGGCCTCCCTTACCTCGAAATGGAATCTTCAAGCTTAGCCTGTGCATCAGAACGTGACACAAAGACGTGGACAAGAGCATGTAGCCTACAAGTGCCCCGCAGACTTTCTTGTTTGGCCATAAAGCGCACCCAAGCCTGCTTCAGGGGCTTATTTTTTCAATGCAAATGAGAGGGGTGGACTTGAAGAACATCGTCCCATGCTTACAAATGGGATTGACGACGCTTGCATGGCGTGTCAGTCGACGGCCAGAATACCAGAGAACAAGTTTTAACAAGCCGATACACCGCAGGTATTTTTGTTTGGCTAGCCGCCATTGCACTTCCGTTTTTTTTTGCATAGCTTGCACACCAGAACGTGGCGCAAAGATGTGGACAAGAGCATGCAACCTACCAGTGCCCCGCAGGTTTTCTTGTTTGACCACAAAGTGCACCCAAGAATGCTTCTGGTTTTTTTTTTCAATGCAAAAGGGAGGGGTGGGCTTGAAAAACGGCGTCCCATACTTACAAATGGGATTGTCGACGCTTGTCTCGCATGTCAGTCGACGGCCAGAAGAGGAGAGAACAAGTTTTAACCAGTCGATAAACCGCAGGTTTTTTAGTTTGGTTAGCCGCCATAGAACTTCCGTTTTTTTGCATGCAGAACGCAAATTAACCCATCCGTCTGCATAAACGGCTTCCTATACCACAAATGGAATCCGAAAGCTTAGCTTGCGCGTCAGAACGTGGCACAAAGTTGTGGATAAGAGCATGCAACCTACCAGTGTCCCGCAGGTTTTCTTGTTTGGCCAAAAAGCGCACCCAAGCCTGCTTCAGGTGCTTTTTTCAATGCAAATGAGAGGGGTGGGCTTGAAGAACGGCGTCCCATACTTACAAGTGTGATTGTCGACGCTTGCCTCGCGTGTAAGTCGACGGCCAGAAGACCAGAGAACAAGTTTTAACCAGTCGATACCCGGCAGGCTTTTTAGATTGTCTAACCGCCATAGCACTTCCGGTTAACACACCAGTCTAGAAAGCAAACTAGGCAATCGGTCTGCATAAAGTGCCTCCCATACCTGGAAATGGAATCCTCAAGCATAGCGTGCAAATCAGACCGTGGTACCAAGATTGGAACAAGAAAGCGCAGACTACCAGCATCCCATATGACCAAATGGAATCCTCAGGCATAGCTTGCGCATCAGACCGAGGTACAAAGATGTGGACAAGAAAGTGCAGACTACCAGCGCCCCGCAGATTTTCTTTTTTGACCACAAAACGTACCAAAACCTGCTTCAGGTGCGTTTTTCAATGCTATTGAGGGATGGGCTTGAAGAACGGCGTCCCATACTTACAAATGGGATGATCGATGCTTGCATCGCGTGTCAGTCGACATCCAGAAGACCAGAGAACTACTTTTTACCAGTGGATGCCGCGCAGGTTTTTCCGTTTGGCTAGCCGCCATAGCACTTCTGGTTTACATACCAGTGCAGAACGCAAATTAGCCCATCCGTCTGCATAAAAGGCATCCCATATGACCAAATGGAATCCTCAGGCATAGCTTGCGCATCAGACCGAGGTACAAAGATGTGGACAAGAAAGTGCAGACTACCAGCGCCCCGCAGATTTTCTTTTTTGATCACAAAACGTACCAAAACCTGCTTCAAGGGAGTTTTTCAATGCAAATAAGGGGTTGCCTTGAAGAACGGCGTCCCATACTAACAAATGGGATGATCGATGCTTGCATCGCGTGTCAGTCGATGGCCAGAAGATAGCCGGCGGGTTTTTCCGTTTGGCTAGCCGCCATAGCACTTCCGGTTTACATACCATTGCAGAACTCAAAATAGCAAATCAGTCTGCATAAACGGCCTCCCTTACCTCGAAATGGAATCCTCAAGCTTAGCATGTGCATCAGAACGTGACACAAAGACGTGGACAAGAGCATGTAGCCTACAAGTGCCCCGCAGATCTTCTTGTTTGGCCATAAAGCGCACCAAGCCTGCTTCAGGGGCTTATTTTGCAATGCAAATAAGGGGCTGCCTTGAAGAACGGCGTCCAGTACTAACAAATGGGATTTTCGATGCTTGCATCGCGTGTCAGTCGACGGCCAGAAGACCAGAGAACTAGTTTTAACCAGTCGATTTGGTTGTATGGAAGGCCGTTTATGCAGACAGATTGGCTAATTTGCGTTCTGCACTGGTATGTAAACCGGAAGTGCTATGGCGGCTAGCCAAACGGAAAGACCTGCAGGCTATCGACTGGTTAAAACTTGTTCTCTGGTCTTCTGGCCGTCGTCTGACAGGCGATGCAAGCATCGATCATCCCATTTGTTAGTACTGGACGCCGTTCTTCAAGGCAGTCCCTTATTTGCATTGAAAAACGCCCTTAATACAGGTTTTGGTATGTTTTGTGATCAAATAAGAAAACCTGCAGGGCACTGGTAGTCTTCACTTTCTTGTCCACAGCTTTGTACCACGGTCTGATGCGCAAGCTACATGTATGCCTGAGGATTCCATTTGGTCATATGGGAGGCCGTTAATGCAGACGGATGGGCTAATTTGCGTTCTGCACTGGTATGTACACCGGAAGTGCTATGGCGGCTAGCCAACCGGAAAAACCTGCGGGGTATCGACTGGTTAAAACTAGTTCTCTGGTCTTCTGGCCGTCGACTGACACGCGATGCAAGCATCGGTCATCTTATTTGTTAGTATGGGACGCCGTTCTTCAAGCACATCCTCATTGGCATTGAAAAACGCACCTGAAGCAGTTTTGGTACGTTTTGTGGTCATTTTAAGACAACCTGCGGGGCACTGGTAGTCTGCATTTTCTTCTCCACATCTTGGTACCACGGTCTGATGCGCTCGCTATGCTTGAGGATTCCATTTAGAGGTATGGGATGCCCTTTATGAAGACTGATTGGCTAGTTTGCGTTCTGCACTGGTGTGTAAACCGGAAGTGCTATGGCGGTTAGCCAAACTACAAAACCTGCGGGGTATAGACTGGTTAAAACTTGTTCTCTGGTCTTCTGGCCGTCGACTTACACGCGAGGCAAGCGTCGACAATCCCATTTGTAAGTATGGGACGCCGTTCTTCAAGCCCACCCCTCTCATTTGCATTGAAAAAAGCACCTGAAGCAGGCTTTGGTGCGCTTTGTGGCCAAACAAGAAAACCTGCGGGACACTGGTAGTCTTCACTTTCTTGTCCACATCTTTGTATCACGGTCTGATGCGCAAGCTATGTCTGAGGTTTCCATTTGGTCATATGGGAGATCGTTATTGCAGACGGATGGGCTTATTTGCGTTCTGCACTGGTATGTAAACCGGAAGTGCTATGGCGGCTAGCCAAACGGAAAAACCTGCGAGGTATCGACTGGTTAAAACTAGTTCTCAGGTCTTCTGGCCGTCGACTGACACGCGATGCAAGCATCGATCATCGCATTTGTTAGTATGGGACGCCGTTCTTCAAGCACATCCTCATTGGCATTGAAAAACGCACCTGAAGCAGTTTTGGTACGTTTTGTGGTCATTTCAAGACAACCTGCGGGGCACTGGTAGTCTGCATTTTCTTGTCCACATCTTGGTACCACGGTCTGATGCGCACGCTATGCTTGAAGATTCCATTTCGAGGTATGGGAGGCCCTTTATGAAGACCGATTGGCTAGTTTGCGTTCTGCACTGGTGTGTAAACCGGAAGTGCTATGGCGGTTAGCCAAACTAAAAAACCTGCGGGGTATCGACTGATTAAAACTTGTTCTTTGGTCTTCTGGTCGTCGACTTACAGGCGAGGCAAGCGTCGACATTCCCATTTGTAAGTATGGGACGCCATTCTTCAAGCCCACCCCTCTCATTTGCATTGAAAAAAAGCACCTGAAGAAGGCTTTGATGCGCTTTGTGGCCAAACAAGAAAACATGCGGTACACTGGTAGGTTGCATGCTCTTATCCACATCTTTGTGACACGTTCTGACGCGCAAGATAAGCTTTCGGATTCCATTTCGCGATATAGGAAGCCGTTTATGCGGACGGATGGGCTAATTTGCGTTCTGCATGCAAAAAACCGGAAGTGCTATGGCGGCAAGCCAAACTAAAAACCTGCGGGGTATCTACTAGTTAAAACATGTTCTATGTTTTTCTGGCCGTCGACTGACACACCAGGCAAGCGTCGACAATCCAATTTTTAAGTATAGGACGCCGTTCTTCAAGCCCATCCCTCTCATTTGCATTGATAAGAAGCCCCCGAAGCAGGCTTGGGTGCGCTTTGTGGCCAAACATGATAACCTGCGGGTCACTGGTAGGCTGCATGCTCTTGTCCACTTCTTTGTGGCACGTTCTGATGTAGAAGCTAAGCTTGATGATTCCATTTCGAGGTAAGGGAGGCCGTTTATGGAGACAGATTGGCTATTTTGCGTTCTGCACTGGTATGTAAACAGGAAGTGCTATGGCGGCTAGCCAAACTAAAAAACCTGCGGGGTATCGACTGGTTCAAACTTGTTCTCTGTTCTTCTGGCCCTCGACTGACACGCGAGACAAGCGTCGACAATCCCATTTGTTAGTATGGGACGCCGTTCTTCAAGCCCACTCCTCCCATTTGCATTGAAAAAAAGCCCTTGAAGCAGGCTTGAGTGCGCTTTGTGGCCAAACAAGAAAACCTGCGGGGCACTGGTAGATTGCATGCTCTTGTCCACATCTTTGTGGCACGTTCTGATGCGAAGTTATGTTTGAGGATTCCATTTTGTGGTATGGGAAGCCGTTTATGCAGACGGATGGGCTAATTTGCGTTTTGCATGCAAAAAACCGGAAGTGCTATGGCGGCTAGCCAAACTAAAAAACCTGCGGGGTATCGACTGGGTAAAACTTGTTCTCTGTTCTTCTGGCCGTCGACTGACACGCGAGACAAGCGTCGACAATCCCATTTGTTAGTATGGGACGCCGTTCTTCAAGCGCACCCCTCTCATTTGCATTGAAAAAAGCCCCTGAATCATGCTTGGTTGCGTTTTGTGGCTAAACAAGAAAACCTATGGGGTATCGACTGGTATAAACTTGTTCACTTTTCTTCTGGTCGTCGACTGACTTGCGTGGCAAGCGTCGGCAATCCCATTTGTAAGTATGGGACGCCGTTCTTCAAGCCCACCCCCTCATTTGCATTGAAAAAAGCCCTTGAAGCAGGCTTGGATGCTTTTTGTGACCAAACAAGAAGACCTGCGGGGCACTGGTAGGTTGCCTGCTCTTGTCCACATCTTTGTGGCACTTTCTGATGCGCAAGCTGAGCTTGAGGATTCCATTTCGAGGTATGGGAGGCCGTTTATGCAGACTGTTTGTCTAGTTTGTGTTCTGCACTGGTATGTAAACCGGAAGTGCTATGGCGGCTAGCCAAACTAAAAAACCTGCGGGGTATCAACTGGGTAAAACTTGTTCTCTGTTCTTCTGGCCGTCGACTGACACGCGAGACAAGCGTCGACAATCCCATTTGTTAGTATGGGACGCCGTTCTTAAAGCGCACCCCTCTCATTTGCATTGAAAAAAAGCCCCTGAAGCAGGCTTGGGTGCGTTTTGTGGCTAAACAATAAAACCTGCGGGATATCGACTGGTAAAAACTTGTTCACTTGTCTTCTGGTCGTCGCTTGACACGCGTGGGAAGCGTCGGCAATCCCATTTGTAAGAATGGGACGCAATTCTTCAAGCCCACCCCCTCATTTGCATTGAAAAAGCCCTTGAAGCAGGTTTGGGTGCTTTTTGCAGCCAAACAAGAAAACCTGCGGGGCACTGGTAGGTAGCATGCTCTTGTCCATATCTTTGTGGCTCTTTCTGATGCGCAAGCTTAGCTTGAGGATTCCAATTCTAGGTATGGGAGGCTGTTTATGCAGACCGATTGGCTATTTTGTGTTCTGCACTGCTATGTAAACCGGAAGTGCTATGGCGGCTAGCCAAACTAAAAAACCTGCGGGGTATCGACTGGGTAAAGTTTGTTCTCTGTTCTTCTGGCCGTCGACTGACACGCGAGACAAGCGTCGACAATCCCATTTGTTAGTATGGGACGCCGTTCTTCAAGCGCACCCCTCTCATTTGCATTGAAAAAAGCCCCTGAAGCAGACTTGGTTGCGTTTTGTGGCTAAACAAGAAAACCTGCGGGGTATCGACTGGTAAAAACTTGTTCACTTTTCTTCTGGTCGTCGACTGACACGCGTGGCAAGCGTCGGCAATCCCATTTGTAAGTATGGGACGTCGTTCTTCAAGCCCGACCCCTCATTTACATTGAAAAAGCCCTTGAAGCAGGCTTGGGTGCTTTTTGCAGCCAAACAAGAAAACCTGCGGGGCACTGGTAGGTAGCATGCTCTTGTCCATATCTTTGTGGCTCTTTCTGATGCGCAAGCTTAGCTTGAGGATTCCAATTCTAGGTATGGGAGGCCGTTTATGCAGACCGATTGGCTATTTTGTGTTCTGCACTGGTATGTAAACCGGAAGTGCTATGGCGGCTAGCCAAACTAAAAAACCTGCGGGGTATCGACTGGTAAAAACTTGTTTACTTTTCTTCTGGTCGTCGACTGACACGCGTGGCAAGCGTCGGCAATCCCATTTGTAAGTATGGGACGCCGTTCTTCAAGCCCGACCCCTCATTTACATTGAAAAAAGCCCTTGAAGCAGGCTTGGGTGCTTTTTGTGACCAAACAAGAAGACCTGCGGGGCACTGGTAGGTTGCATGCTCTTGTCCACATCTTTGTGGTACTTTCTGATGCGCAAGCTGAGCTTGAGGATTCCATTTCGAGGTATGGGAGGCCGTTTATGCAGACTGTTTGTCTAGTTTGTGTTCTGCACTGGTATGTAAACCGGAAGTGCTATGGCGGCTAGCCAAACTAAAAAACCTGCGGGGTATCAAATGGGTAAAACTTGTTCTCTGTTCTTCTGGCCGTCGACTGACACGCGAGACAAGCGTCGACAATCCCATTTGTTAGTATGGGACGCCGTTCTTAAAGCGCACCCCTCTCATTTGCTTTGAAAAAAGCCCCTGAAGCAGGCGTTGGTGCGTTTTGTGGCTAAACAACAAAACCTGCGGGGTATCGACTGGTAAAAACTTGTTTACTTGTCTTCTGGTCGTCGACTGACACGCGTGGCAAGCGTCGGCAATCCCATTTGTAAGTATGGGACGCCGTTCTTCAAGCCAACCCCCATCAATTGCATTGAAAAACGCCCTTGAAGCAGGCTTGGGTGCTTTTTGTGGCCAAACAAGAAAATCTGCGGGGCACTGGTAGGTTGCATGCTCTTGTCCACATCTTTGTGGCACTTTCTGATGCGCAAGCTGAGCTTGAGGATTCCATTTCGAGGTATGGGAGGCCGTTTTTGCAGACCGATTGGCTATTTTGTGTTCTGCACTGGTATGTAAACCGGAAGTGCTATGGGGGCTAGCCAAACTTAAAAACCTGCGGGGTATCAACTGGGTAAAACTTGTTCTCTGTTCTTCTGGCCGTCGACTGACATGCGAGACAAGCGTCGACAATCCCATTTGTTAGTATGGGACGCCGTTCTTCAAGCGCACCCCTCTCATTTGCATTGAAAAAAGCCCCTGAAGCAGGCTTGGTGCGATTTGTGGCTAAACAAGAAAACCTGCGGGGTATCGACTGGTAAAAACTTGTTAACTTGTCGTCTGGTCGTCGACTGACACGTGTGGCAAGCGTCGGCAATCCCATTTGTAAGTATGGGACCCCGTTCTTCAAGCCAACCCCCTCATTTGCATTGAAAAAAGCCCTTGAAGCAGGCTTGGATGCTTTTTGTGACCAAACCAGAAGACCTGCGGTGCACTGTTAGGTTGCATGCTCTTGTCCATATCTTTGTGGCTCTTTCTGATGCGCAAGCTGAGCTTGAGGATTCCATTTCTAGGTATGGGAGGCCTTTTATGAAGACCGTTTGGCTATTTTGTGTTCTGCACTGGTATGTAAACCGGAAGTGCTATGGCGGCTAGCCAAACTAAAAAACCTGCGGGGTATCGACTGGGTAAAACTTGTTCTCTGTTCTTCTGGCCGTCGACTGACATGCGTGACAAGCGTCGACAATCCCATTTGTTAGTATGGGACGCCGTTCTTCAAGCGCATCCCTCTCATATGCATTGAAAAAGCCCCTGAAGCAGGCTTGGGTGCGTTTTGTGGCTAAACAACAAAACCTGCGGGGTATCGACTGGTTAAAACTTGTTTACTTGTCTTCTGGTCGTCGATTGACACGCGTGGCAAGCGTCGGCAATCCCATTTGTAAGTATGGGACGCCGTTCTTCAAGCCAACCCCCTCATTTGCATAGAAAAAAGCCCTTGAAGCAGACTTGGATGCTTTTTGTGACCAAACAAGAAGACCTGCGGTGCACTGTTAGGTTGCATACTCTTGTCCATATCTTTGTGGCACTTTCTGATGCGCAAGCTGAGCTTGAGGATTCCATTTCTAGGTATGGGAGGCCGTTTATGAAGACCGATTGGCTATTTTGTGTTCTGCACTGGTATGTAAACCGGAAGTGCTATGGCGGCTAGCCAAACTAAAAAACCTGCGGGGTATCGACTGGGTAAAACTTGTTCTCTGTTCTTCTGGCCGTCGACTGACATGCGAGACAAGCGTCGACAATCCCATTTTTTAGTATGGGACGCCGTTCTTCAAGCGCACCCCTCTCATTTGCATTGAAAAAAGCCCCTGAAGAATGCTTGGTTGCGTTTTGTGTCTAAACAAGAAAACCTGCGGGGTATCGACTGGTAAAAACTTGTTTACTTGTCTTCTGGTCCTCGACTGACACGCGTGGCAAGCGTCGGCAATCCCATTTGTAAGTATGGGACGCCGTTCTTCAAGCCCACCCCCTCATTGCATTGAAAAAAGCCCTTGAAGCAGGCTTGGGTGCTTTTTGTGGCCAAACAAGAAAACCTACGGGGCACTGGTAGGTTGCATGCTCTTGTCCACATCTTTGTGGCACTTTCTGATGCGTAAGCTGAGCTTGAGGATTCCATTTCGAGGTATTGGAGGCCGATTATGCAGACTGATTGTCTAGTTTGTGTTCTGCACTGGTATGTAAACCGGAAGTTCTATGGCGGCTAGCCAAACTAAAAAACCTGCGGGGTATCGACTGGTTAAAACTTGTTCTCTGTTCTTCTGGCCGTCGACTGACACGGGAGACAAGCATCGACGATCCCATTTGTTAGTATGGGACGCCGTTCTTCAAGCCCACCACCTCATTTGCATTGAAAAAAGCCCTTGAAGCAGGCTTGTGTTCTTTTTGTGGCCAAACATGAAGACCTGCGGTGCACTGGTAGGTCGCATGCTCTTGTCCATATCTTTGTGGCACTTTCTGAAGCGCAAGCTGAGCTTGAGGATTCCATTTCTAGGTATGGGAGGCCGTTTATGAAGACCGATTGGCTATTTTGTGTTCTGCACTGGTATGTAAACCGGAAGTGCTATGGCGGCTAGCCAAACTAAAAAACCTGCGGGGTAATGACTGGGTAAAACTTGTTCTCTGTTCTTCTGGCCGTCGACTGACATGCGAGACAAGCGTCGACAATCCCATTTGTTAGTATGGGACGCCGTTCTTCAAGCGCACACCTCGCATTTGCATTGAAAAAAGCCCCTGAAGCATGCTTGGGTGCGTTTTGTGGCTAAACAAGAAAACCTGCGGGGTATCGACTGGTAAAAACTTGTTCACTTGTCGTCTGGTCGTCGACTGACACGCGTGGCAAGCGTCGGCAATCCCATTTGTAAGTATGGGACGCCGTTCTTCAAGCCCACCCCCTCATTGCATTGAAAAAAGCCCTTGGAGCTGGCTTGGGTGCTTTTTGTGGCCGAACAAGAAAGCCTACGGGGCAGTGGTAGGTTGCATGCTCTTGTCCACATCTTTGTGGCACTTTCTGATGCGCAAGCTGAGCTTGAGGATTCCATTTCGAGGTATTGGAGGCCGATTATGCAGACTGATTGTCTAGTTTGTGTTCTGCACTGGTATGTAAACCGGAAGTTCTATGGCGGCTAGCCAAACTAAAAAACCTGCGGGGTATCGACTGGTTAAAACTTGTTCTCTGTTCTTCTTGCCGTCGACTGACACGCGAGACAAGCGTCGACAATCCCATTTGTTAGTATGGGACGCCGTTCTTCAAGCCCACCACCTCATTTGCATTGAAAAAAGCCCTTGAAGCAGGCTTGTGTTCTTTTTGTGGCCAAACATGAAGACCTGCGGTGCACTGGTAGGTCGCATGCTCTTGTCCATATCTTTGTGGCACTTTCTGAAGCGCAAGCTGAGCTTGAGGATTCCATTTCTAGGTATGGGAGGCCGTTTATGAAGACCGATTGGCTATTTTGTGTTCTGCACTGGTATGTAAACCGGAAGTGCTATGGCGGCTAGCCAAACTAAAAAACCTGCGGGGTAATGACTGGGTAAAACTTGTTCTCTGTTCTTCTGGCCGTCGACTGACATGCGAGACAAGCGTCGACAATCCCATTTGTTAGTATGGGACGCCGTTCTTCAAGCGCACACCTCGCATTTGCATTGAAAAAAGCCCCTGAAGCATGCTTGGGTGCGTTTTGTGGCTAAACAAGAAAACCTGCGGGGTATCGACTGGTAAAAACTTGTTCACTTGTCGTCTGGTCGTCGACTGACACGCGTGGCAAGCGTCGGCAATCCCATTTGTAAGTATGGGACGCCGTTCTTCAAGCCCACCCCCTCATTGCATTGAAAAAAAGCCCTTGGAGCTGGCTTGGGTGCTTTTTGTGGCCGAACAAGAAAGCCTACGGGGCAGTGGTAGGTTGCATGCTCTTGTCCACATCTTTGTGGCACTTTCTGATGCGCAAGCTGAGCTTGAGGATTCCATTTCGAGGTATTGGAGGCCGATTATGCAGACTGATTGTCTAGTTTGTGTTCTGCACTGGTATGTAAACCGGAAGTTCTATGGCGGCTAGCCAAACTAAAAAACCTGCGGGGTATCGACTGGTTAAAACTTGTTCTCTGTTCTTCTTGCCGTCGACTGACACGCGAGACAAGCGTCGACAATCCCATTTGTTAGTATGGGACGCCGTTCTTCAAGCCCACCCCCTCATTTGCATTGAAAAAAGCCCTTGAAGCAGGCTTGTGTTCTTTTTGTGGCCAAACATGAAGACCTGCGATCCACTGGTAGGTTGCATGCTCTTGTCCATATCTTTGTGGCACTTTCTGATGCGCAAGCTGAGCTTGAGGATTCCATTTCTAGGTATGGGAGGACGTTTATGCAGACCGATTGGCTATTGTGTTTTCTGCACTGGTATGTAAACCGGAATTGCTATGGCGGCTAGCCAAACTAAAAAACCTGCGGGGTAATGACTGGGTAAAACTTGTTCTCTGTTCTTCTGGCTGTCGACTGATATGCGAGACAAGCGTCGACAATCCCATTTGTTAGTATGGGACGCCGTTCTTCAAGCGCACCCCTCTCATTTGCATTGAAAAAAAGCCCCTGGCGCAGGCTTGTGTGCGTTTTGTGGGTTAACAAGAAAACCTGCGGGATATCGACTGGTAAAAACTTGTTCACTTGTCTTCTAGTCGTCGACTGACATGCGTGGCAAGCGTCGCCAATCCCATTTGTAAGTATGGGACGCCGTTCTTCAAGCCCATTTCCTCATTTGCATTGAAAAAAAGCCCTTGAAGCAGGCTTGTGTGCTTTTTGTAGCCAAACAAGAAAACCTGCGGGGCACTGGTAGGTTGCATGCTCTTGTCCATATCTTTGTGGCTCTTTCTGATGCGCAAGCTTAGCTTGAGGATTCCATTTCTAGGTATGGGAGGCCGTTTATGCAGACCGATTTGCTATTTTGTTTTCTGCACTGGTTTGTAAGCCGGAAGTGCTATGGCAGCTAGCCAAACTAAACAACCTGCGGGGTATCGACTGGTTAAATCTTGTTCTCTTGTCTTCTGGTCGTTGACTGACACGCGAGGCAAGCGTCGACAATCCCACTTGTATGAATGGGATGCCGATGCCGTTCTTCAAGCCCATCTATCCCATTTGCATTGCAAAAAACCCTAAAACAGGCTGATGTGCGTTTTGTGGATGAAAAAGAAAACCTGATGGGTATCGACTGGTTTAATCCTGTTCTCTTGTCTTCTGGTCGTCGACTGACACGCTAGGCAAGCGTCGACAATCCCATTTGTAAGTATGGTACGCCCTTCTTCAGGCCCACCACCTCATTTGCATTGAAAAAAGCCCTTGAAACAGGCTTGGGTGCTTTTGTGGCCAAACAAGAAAACCTGCGGGGCACTGGTAGGTTGCATGCTCTTGTCCACATCTTTGTGGTACTTTCTGATGCGCAAGCTGAGCTTGAGGATTCCATTTCGAGGTATGGGAGGCCGTTTATGCAGACCGATTGGCTATTGTGTTTTCTGCACTGGTATGTAAACCGGAAGTTCTATGGCGGCTAGCCAAACAAAAAAACCTGCAGGATAGCAACTGGTAAAAATTTGTTCTCCTGTTATCAAGCGCCGAGAATCCCATTAGTAAGTAAGGGACGCCGTTCTTCAAGCCCATTTATCCCATTTGCATTGAAAAAAGCCCATGGGTGATTTTTGTGACCAAACAAGAAAACCTGCGGGGTACTGATAAATTGCATGCTCTTGTCCACATCTTTGTGCCACGTTCTGATGCGCAAGCTAAGCTTGCGGATTCCATTTCGTGGTATGGGTGGTCGTTTATGCAGACAAATGGGCTAATTTGCGTTCTGCATGCAAAAAAACGGAAGTGCTATGGCGGCTGGCCAAATTAAAAATCCTACGGGTTATCGACTGGTCAAAACTTGTCTTCTGGTCTTCGACTGACACTCGTGGCAAGCGTCGACAATCTCATTCGTAAGTAAGGGACGTCGTTCTTCAAGCCACCCCCCCCCCTCATTTGCATTGTAAAATCGCATTTAATTAAGTTGACGTCATTGTATTGTCGCTCTAAAATATTACGATTTTAAAGGTCGATATCGCGAAAACAAGCTCGGAACGGCATCGATTTCTTTTTGATTTTCATATGTAGGACATCAAAATACATTCCCGTGAAAAAAAAAAAAAAAAAAAAAAAAAAAAAAACCGTGAGGTCAATTACGTACGTTTGGCTTTAAGTGAAGAACAAATACTTAACGTATCAAGGAAACTGTATTAGCCAACAATTCATCAAACAAATCTTTTTGAATATATATTGTTTATCGTGTTAACATAGGCCGTATTTCCTTATTTACATGTATAGTGATGCGTTTTCAAATTCCTTTATATACATGGGTAAGACAACTCCGGTCTGGCAGTTGTCATTATAAATCCCACCGCTGCCATCAAAAGTTACACAGGCTGAACCAAGTCACAGCTAATCAGCGTCGGTGGAAAGAATAATAATATTTTTATGTTTTCTTGTTACTCCCGTCAATCGATTTCTGATTATTCTTGGGAAGTTTACATTGTATACACTCCGGTGTGTTTGCAGGAATGGCGGCAGGCCTACATACATAAGGATAGAACCTGTGTAGGATCTTTAACCTGCACAGGGGATAACAGTCCCTGCACATGGGGCCTCCAGTTAACGTCCCGAACCGAAGGACGGCGCACTGTATCATGTCATACCTGCAAGTGATACGAAGGGAAGCCAGTTCGGACCAACAAATTTTCCTCGCCGCAGGCGGAGTTCGAGCACAAGAAGCCAGTGCGCTAACAACTCGGCTATATCACTTAATAATAATAATAATAATAATAATAATAATACATGTTATAATAATAATGAATATGATGCGGATTAACGCATGTCACCATCACGCAGTATAGTTGGTGTTGCATTTATACTCTACCTTTGACGGCTGATGTATTCTGGCGGCTGTGGAAAGTGTGCCAACTTCAGCTCGGTCATTTAGACTTACACTGGTTCAAATCGATAAAACTGAACTTGGCCGCCGGAAGTTCATCACATTTTCAAATCGAAAGTGAAAGTGGGACTGGCCTCAATAAAATTTTATGATCTGTGAGAGCGTGACTTTGAATAGAAAAGATAAAACATCGCCAGGTAAATGTGATGAAACGAAGTCATTCGGCACTGGCAAGAAACTCTATCATTGTGGCAAAGGTATGTTCGTTTTTCAAACATGTTGCAAGCAAGCGGAACTTTAACTTTTTCCTGAAATCGCTTGTTTTGGCTGTCATTTCGAGTGTAACTAGTAGGCGACCTCTTAACTTGAAACAAATTAAAAGAGGGCATATTTGTACATGTAATCTAGAAAATCGGGTCTTGGCTTTAGGTTGGTGTTTGTGCATTTGAAACGGTTAATTAAATATTAAAAATGATTTTCGTTGAAGTGAATTTTAATATGAAATAGGCACACCTAATGGGCAACCAACCAATTTATCAGGATACCGCACGCTTGAATTTTGTTTGTTTTGTTCCTTAACCAAATGAACAACTTTGGTCAATGGTCATATCTGTGCATCAAACCGTAACTTAGATGCCTTTACTTACAAAAACGTATGGCTCTCATCATTAAACTGTATGCAAAATGCCAGGACTTTCAAACTGGTTTACATGACCAGATTACGGATATGCATCATATGCACCAGAAGAAGTATTCAACAAGGCATCAATAAATGTATTATTAAATAACCAGTCTGCAATTCTATCGTGTTGTAAATTGAGCCTATACACCACCAGGCCTCCCATTTATTTTACTTCCCATTTTAAATTCGTTAAGCCATGTTTCAGTTTTGTTAGCATTCAGGCTGAACAGTACAGTCAACCATTTTTCATTATTACAAGACAGGCCACATTGTTTGGCTACTTGATGGTTACAAAAGCATTGTTCAACAACACATCCTAGTACGTATGTCTTAGGAGCAGGATTTGAACTACAACCTTTCTATCGAGCTACATGTACAAGTACATGTAGTCAATATAATGGAAATGATTTTGGTTTAAATATCTGGCACAGAGTCACATGTACAAACTATATATAAACACAGCAAGTATATGGGTGTGTAGAATTTATTCTTTTAAAATGAATATCATTTCCTATAACATTTACAATTTGAGCCACATCATGAGAAAAACAGGATTTTTGCAAATGCGAAAACAAAGCCGCAAATCAGCTGAGTAGTAACTGTACATCTGATAAGCGCCCTTGTTTTCGCTACACATATAGTACAATTCTTTTCTACTTAAACTTTCAAGCTTCTTTCCTTTTCCTGTGACTGAACAGACCGGTATGTGTAAGACCTGGTCGGAAACCCTGAAGACCAATTTTCTGGTGTCATGGCTCATTTAATAGTCTATTACATTTCTGAAATATTTTAATTAACAGAACTCCTATATGGAAAATGTTGCCAAGCATTTTTCAGTTCTAATGTCTCACTTCTCTAACTAAGATTCTTGAAATTGAGTTTTAATATTTAAGTGACACCTTCACAGGTCTGTACAATTTAATAAATATATAGTGCATTTTCTTAAGCTAAAACAGACAACTTTCACATGAAAAGTAGAATCTACAATCTGGAAAGTCTCAAAGGAAATCAGAAGTCGTTAGATGGTATTCTAACTTTTACTAAGAATATTTGAAAAACAGTAAAGTAGTTTGATGATTCAACTACAGGTAGTAATTGCGCTTTGACAAAACAGAATCCTAAATGAATGAACTTGCTGGCAAGATGGGGAGTTTCAGAATTGAATCTAAATCAGTCCATAATGTTTATGCTGACTGAGCATTTCTCTGGTAATGTGTTAACAATGTTCGAGTTTCCATGGTCAATGATGCATTTGACACTGGTCAATACTGTATTCCCACTTCAAAGATCAAACCGTAAATAAATCTGAAACAGATTTAAACACCTCTAATAAATTACATGAAACCTTGCCAAGGAAAATGCCTCAACTTCTATAAAAGTAGAGTGTAAAGTGCATATAAATTCACTCTATATTCTGTAAAAGATTTCCTATTTTAGCAATTAAGATGGATATTCCAAAACTTTAGACTATGATTAAGTTTTAAATCATAGATGTATAAGTACAAATTTATTAGATGCATATTTGCTTGACTTAATGTTTTACATTCGCAGACAATTGCTGCTCAGCTGTGTTATTAGGATGGTCAGATATATACAAATCAATCTGAGGCAGTTATTACCATCCTGTATACCTGTGATTCTTACAGTGCAGACTGATGCAGCATTTCACGACACATGACAAGCAGCCCAGTGATTGGAAGCTAAATAATCCATTGGGATTCAACCTACAGCAAAGAGGTCATTGTCTGTCTGTAGGTATATGCTTCACCGTAAGTTGCACTCAAATCAATCTGGCTTCCAAACACTACACTCCATTTTGTCATGATGGAATGTTGCATCAATCTGTGCTTAAGAAATTTGGTTGCATCACGGATATACAGGGCTTTACCAGTATTCTTTTTACTGACATCTGTTCTTGGATCATGGGGAAGCAGAATATGAGGAAAGAAGAAATGTATAAATATCTTCATGACCAAATCTTCATGAATAACCATACTGTACTTCAACCAAGCATCCTTAAAACATACCTTTTTAGCTATTCACCTAGTTCAAAAACAGCAACAGGGAAATGTATCTGATATTGTTTTCCAACTGCATTCCTCGATCCCTAAAAAGTTCAACACAAATTTTGAAAATCAGTTGACAAAATCATAACATTATAGTACTGAACAGCAGTGTTAACCCTTCATTTTACATGCACTGGTGGGAGGTACTTCAAAAATTTAAAAATCAATTATTTCAGCAAATATGGGACTTCTGTTGTGAGAAACATTCCATCTAATTTTCAGGATGGAGCCTAATTCAAGAATATTTTTGGAAATAAAATTTTGAATTTGTGAACACAGTTTGAAAACTTTTGCATTCATCAAAACATTTGGAAAGCAAATTTTATGCATGTCAATCACTAAATTTTATTCTACTCTGGAAAAATGTTATGATAGTTTCCAGAGGAGGGTTTAGGGAAAGAGGGTCATATAAGGAGCACTTACCTATGAAATTATGACGTACAATAACAGAAATTAATGCCCCTCCTGGTCCAAAGGTCACAGTCCAGGACAGCACCGTGAATATCTACAGTTGCTGAAAATAATAATAATCAACTTATTATGATCTACATATTGAATCTATAGATTGAATTTCTACATCAAGTTTGCTTATCCTAGTTACTTCAGTTTTGTGTTCATAAGGACAAGCAATAGGTTGAAGAATGTTTGTGTTCATTGTAGTTTGGCAATTTATAAACCTGTTTTTCAAAATTTCCTGATTTTGACTTAAATTGAAAAATTGCCTGACTGATGTCAAAAATCCCTGACAATTCCTAGCTTGGCTTTGAAAAAAGTGATTTCTCTCTGACTTTTTCCCTGACCATGGACACCCTGAATAAGTATTTGCAACAAAGACAGAAATTTTATTTGTCTTACCCAAGGCTAATTTAGAACACCTCAATGACCATGGAATCATGACCACACTGCTGGTTTTTCACCTGAAAATAAATCAGTACATGTATACAGTTCAAAGAAACAGTAAAACTTATTCAAATGAAAGTGTTCTTTTTTTTTTTTTTCTTCTGAGACAGTTAAACGTCCCTTTCAAGATTATTTCAGCTCATATGAGACGGTCCAATCAATAGGTGGGGTGAAAACGGGAGAACCTCCGAGAAAAACCACCTGGCACACCCGCAAGCAGAACTTGGCTTGTCTCACATGTGGCCAGAGCGGGGCTCAAACCCACATCAGACACAGCGGTGAAATGATCGAGTGATTAAGAAACACGGGGCCACCTCAAATGAAAGTGACCATAGTGTCAGACAATAGAGTATTGGCAGAACAATTTCATATGAAAAGTGGTTCATATTAATCTTGTCAACTATTTTTTCCATTACTGCTCTTAATCATTCCTTTGTCTCACCAGTTGATGTGGGTTCAAGCCCTCTTTGCCTTGGGTAGTGTGCTTAAGGGTGTACAAAGTATTTTGTCTTAGAGTACTTCAGTTTTCGCCCCGCCTACTGATATGACCATCTCATATGAGCTGAAGGAATCTTGAAAGGGCGTAAAAAGTAGGTTTAGAAAAAGAGAACAAGTTTCACTATCCATGATGTTCTTGAACATTTATGATTTAATTAAGTTCAGACAGGCAAGCTCTTTGACCAAGTGGTAGGGGTCTTCAATTTCCTGGGATCAATACTATTGTAAAAGTTCTGGGATGTTATGCAATATTTCGATTATTTGCAAGATACTAACAATATTCATGAGACATTTGTAAAAGTGCCTCAATCTCACTACATTCACAATAAGGTTGTTAAGTTGTTTTGTCACAAGATAGACAAAAAAAAAAAAAAATTACCCAATTATTTTCAAAACTTGAAACAGTTTTGCATCAATTAGATGTTTGCAAAAGTGTCATAGAAGCCAAGCATACTTTTGATTTACTAAGATTTGCATTTAATTGTGTAACCAGAACTTTGAAATATTGGGGGCGGCCCTAGTGGCCGAGTGGTTAAGAGCGCTGATATTTTATTACGGCACTTGACCATTCAAGCATCTCACTGCTGTGTCTGGTGTGGGTTTGAAGAAAAAAAAAGATAAACATTTCATCCGAAAAGCTTTGATGTTTTTTTTTATTTTTGCTCAAATCATAGATTGTGGGTACACATTAGAACCGCCTCACCGAAGCGGTTCTAATGAGTACCCACAATCTATGTTTGGGAGCAAAAATAAGAAAAATAGGTATGCCCCTGCATTCCCCAGTTTTTCTATATAAAAGTGGGGTATGAGGGGGTATACTTTTCATGGACATGTTTTCCTGATGATTAATTTATTATATAATAAGCAGATTTAAAACCGAGACTTTTAACTGTTGTTGTTTAAAAATCACTCCGAATCTATCAGAAATGACATCACAGGGATTTTCCTACCTTTTCAAAACAGGGACCCGGGACCAATGAATTTGGGAAAAATAATATGTATATCAGTCAAATTGGGAAAATGGATACAAAACAGAACAGGGGATAATATGCATATTTGATGTTAATTTGAGAATATTTCTCCGAAAAAAATATGTTGAGGGTATGATCTACGTATCCACAACAAATGTACAAGGATTTAATTATTATTTAGGGATTTTTTACCTGAAAATTGGGAAATTTTACACATTTTTTCAATTGGGAAAGGGGCCCATAATGGGCCCCAAAAACCAGCCCAGGAAAATCCCTGCATCAGAATAACATGTCCGTGAAAAGTATATCCCCTTATACCCCACTTTTATACAGTAAAACTGGGGAGTGCAGGGGTATACTTTTTTCTTGCTCCAAAACATAGCTTGTGGGTGCTCGTTAGAACCGCCTCGCCGAGGCAGTTCAGGCTAACATGTACCCACAATCTATGCCAGTTTTGAGCAAAAATAAGTAAAACATAAAAAATGACGCAATTTTAGAATTTTTTACAACAACCAAAAACATTTCTGTATATTGCATGGGCATGTTTTCGTAATGATACAGGGTCTGTGGTGCGGCTTGTTGGTGAACTGTCTTATCTCGATTGTTTACAGAAAATGTATTGCTGCATATTGAATTCTGTACAGTAAATTTGGACTGGTTTAGCCTCTATCTCACTGGAATGCGACAACTGGAGACTAGTTCGTGAATAGTTCGCGACTATTTCGCGACAAAGATTGATGATATACACAAATTTCACATTGCAGTCTCATTGAATAGACATTTATGCGACAAATTCGCGGATTTCGGTCTAATTTTGAAAATAAATCTTGCGACTGTCGCGCAATAGTCACATGACTTTCCCGCGAATGTAGCTTATTTTCATTTTAATTCGTACAACAGTCACGCAACATTTGTGCGAGTGTCGCATGACATTTGTACGAATGTCGCTTAGTTTTATTTTCTCGCCAGATTGTTGTGAGAGTTTCGCATGTTTTCTTAAGACTGTCGCGCAACTGTCGTGAGACACTCGCAGGACATTTGTACAAGTGTCGCGAAAATTTTGCATTGTAAAATTTAATTTGCCAAAATTTCGCGGCGACAGGTTCGCGACACTTTCACAACATTCTTGCGAAATATTTTGGTTAAAAAATTCGCATAAAATTTTAAAGCATGTATAAAACATTCGCGACCAGTTCGCGACAAGCTCGTGACACATGAAAATTCACACGACTGACACTCATGAGACAATCGCACAAATGTCGTGCGAAAGTATGCGACAAAATTCGCATGCCAGTGAGATACTAGCTTTTCTCGTATCGGATCTTTTTTCAATGTCAGCGATGGACAATCTAGATGTAAAACAAAACCAGCTCAAATTTTACTACATTCAAATTATCTATATATCTATCTTCATACATGTATACTGAGTCGATCAATTTCTGATCATCATCTCAGATGGGTGGGTGCTAAATTTTGAATTTAGCAAGTTTGGGAGAACATTCGGGATGGGCCATTAAAACTATTTACAACCTAATTTATAACAGTGGAAAGGTCTGACGACCTTTCCAATTAATGTCTGTAAGCATAATCTGTATCTGTATAGTAATAGCGGTAGAATCCAATTCTGGCATCTACAACCACGGTGTGTGCGCTATGAAAAGTTAGTAACTTTTATGGACAGCTTGCCGGAAGCTGTTCACTGTCTCTGCACGAATTTGACACTCCTCCAGTTGGTTCCAATCACTAACAGTTCTAACGAAGAATGAGTTTTTGAATTGATCTGATTTAGATTCTGGTATCTTAAAACACTCTGTGTGGTTTACTGAATATCTTTGTACAAAATTTGTAGTTTGAAAGTCAGAAATAAGATTTACTTCACGTATCCTTTGAGAATGTCGTCTTACGCTACCCCACCCACCGGTGGCGGTGGTTCGGATTGTTTTTAATCTGTTAAATTTACACCTTCTTTATGTTAGAGATTATGTTAGGAAGCGAGATAGCCGAGTGGTTAGCGCACTGGCTTCTTGTGCTAGAGGTCCCGGGTTCGATCCCCGCCGGCGGCGAGGAAAATTTGTTGGTCCGAACTTGCTTCCCTTCGTGTCATTTGCAGGAATGACATGATACAGTGCGCCGTCCTTCGGATCGGGACGTTAACTGGAGGCCCCCTGTGCAGGGACAGTCATCCCCTGTGCAGGTTAAAGATCCCTACACAGGTTCTATCCTCATGCATGTAGGCTCATCCTGCAAACTCACCGGAGTGTACAATGTACACCTCCCAAGAATAATCAGAAATTGATTGATGGGAGTAACAGGAAAACAAAAACAAAAACAGAGACTATAATTTTGTTGACAATGTTTAACATGTGCAATGTCCACCTACTCGCAGTAAACAAGGTGCAGATCCAAATAATCACAGAGGAAACCGAATCAGGTAGTGAAATTTCGAGTCCTTCATCGCTTGACAAAGTTGTCTTTCCTTGAGGCAACTAAACAGCGAAGTGCTAATCAGCGGTACCAAGTAATGTCATACCGGTTAAGGCTGTTAAACAGGGCTTACCATTGGCTTAAGTCAGCATGAATGAATTAGTTTCATTGAACCATTTCCATGCATTTCAGAAGCATATCTCATTTCAACTGTCTCCCGCCATCCAACTAGCAAAGAACGATTTCTGTTGCTATGCAACAACTACGGAGAGAATGAACCACAGCTTGTAAGAGGAAAAATAATGATAAAACGAAAGTAAAGAAAAAACATGTTTTGCATTTCAAACGCAGTTTCGAGCGTTTGTATGTTCTTGTATAATTTTATTTTGAACTATCACAACTCTAGCATAGTTTTATTTGTAAGATTAAATGGATTCGCTTGGCGGAATTCGACTGCGGTAAAATTTTCCGGAAGTTGAATGACACACAAAAATCGACGTCTTCATACTGCAAAACAGAATAGAACAGAACAGAACTTCTAATCGTAAAAGCAACCAACTCCTCGTTGTTGCCGCTGCGCGGCAACAACTCGGTTGGTTGGTTGCTATTAAGAAGTGTCTCGGCGTCCTGTACCGGACGAATTAGGCTAGCGTCTCCGTGTCCGGCAATGCCAGACACCAAGCATGTCCTTTCTGGAATGGCTCCGTGTCCGGCACTAAATTTTCCTTACCATTTTTGGTTGTAAATGATGGCATTATCGTGTTATTTGGAACGGGATCCAAATAAATTTTGACCATTTATTTTTTGCAACTCGGCATGGTTGGTTGGTTGATATAATTTCCGCCGAACTCGACGCACCTCTTGAAGAGTAGGTATAATGTAACGTAAGTCTTGTATTAAGTATGTACAGTTCCAAGTTTAAAATGATGACACATCCACCACCCTATTTTACAACCTAAGAATGTCTTGAAAAACCCTGGATTAGCTAAGGTGGACCACGGCTTCCATATTTACAACGTATTGTCTTTAAATTTCAATAGCCAGTCTTTTTAGATTTTCTTTTTCTTCGGGGTATTATAGACAGTCTCTTGTACCTCTCAACATGTAACGCGTAACACAGTCTCCGGGCGTGAAAGATAATCTCATGAACAGTCTTTTCGTCAACAATGGCAGAACAATCAGTTAATAACTGGATTAGAGTCTGGTTATTGCTTAAGTCTATATCGCTGTCTTTCAGAACTATCTTAATGTCTCTAAGTATTGGCTGCCTTATATTTTCGAGGGTGGTACAGTCTAATAAGAAGTGACTCAAAGTCTCTGCACTAGCATTACACAACAAACACGTTGGGTCTACTGCATTTTGGTTAAACGTAGCTCTGGTAGTTTGCAGAATATACGTCCCTGTAGTGATCTTTAGGTGTACTGCTATACGTGGTACTTCACGCAGGTTCCCTGTAGACTCGATCAACGGATGACGTGTTGAGAACTTTGTCGTATCGAAAACTAACCGCTGGAGACTAGGGTACAGCGGAATCACAGTTTGTAATCTATCACACCAGTATCGATTGATAACTTTTTCCACAGTAGCCTTCCAGGAATGTTTTGACTGCGGCTTCTCAAGAATCTCTGAACAGTCTGGGAGCCCGTACATGATGCATAACTTTTTCACACCCACAAACCAACTATGACTGTATAGTGATTTTATTGATAGTTGTCTTTCGGCGAGCCTTTTTTCCACAGAAGTATCTGGCAGGCGACTGATGTTTCCATAAAAAGTCAGCACCCGTTGATGAATCATTGCTTCGATAGGAATAGTTCCAGACAGCACATAGATTGCTGGGTCAGCTGTGGTAACAGGCAAGGATAGCAGATGCTTTAGACTATGCTTGTTGAACTTATCCAGGTCATCCACAAACTTCTGTCGAGGGAATACCACCTCCATTCCATACAGTAGGACTGGGAGTACATAGATTTGATATAAATGGAGTGATGTTTCTGGGTCTAAGCCGTTCTCCCCATGCAAACCGGCTGACATGAGGCTATACATGGTTCTCCTGGCCTTCTTTATGTTTTCAGCTACAGCCGTCTCATCTGTATCAGCAGAGCGGCAGATTCCCACATGCATGGTCTTATCCACTGTCGGCATTTTCACCCCATCCAGGTCCCAGGAGTTGCTTGATTTGACCTTACTTTTCCTAAGTTTGTTCAGTATTTCCAGCACTACACTTTTAACCGGCTGAAGGATAAATCTCTCCATTTTACTATGGTCGACTCCAATATCAAGCAGTGACTGTAGGATCCCGGGGCTGTCAGCACCAATAGCACAATCATCAGCGCAGGTTGGGGCGACACAGACAATAGGCCCAATCTTTGTGGCATTTTCTGCTATGGTTAAACGATCAAGTAGGCTATCATTGTATACTTTATAAAGGTCTGTGCTTAAAATCCCTCCTTGTCTCACCCCCTGATCCACTCTGAATTGCTCTGATATTTCCCCCTGCCACTTTACTGCTGACTTGGCATCCTGATGAAGACTGTTAATGAGAGTCCACATATTTCCTTCTATCCCAATATTGAAGAGTTTTCTCATCAGGCTTCTATGTGATACAACATCAAAGGCAGACCTCGCATCAAGGAAGGCTATGTAGGCTGGAGACTGGCTATCTCGACGATCCCGGATAAATTCCTCTAATATGAGTGCTGTATTCATTGGTGAAGAGTTTTCAGTGAAGCCTCGTTGGAGTTTATTTTGCTTCTCGAGTATGAGTTGCTTCAGTCTGGCTCTGATGACAAGCTCCAATACTTTGGTGAATATTGGTATAACAGTTATGCCTCTGTAGTTCTTGGAGTCGGTGTTGCTTCCTTTTTTCTTAAAAACCGGAGTAACTAGGCCTATCTTCATTGTTTCTGTAATTTGTCCTGTTTCGAAAAGCTTGTTGAGAAGTAGACAAAGGATATCTATGATTACATCTTCAGCATATACAAAATGCTCAGCAGTTATTCCCAGGGCATCAGCAGCTTTTCCTCTGTTAAGTTCTTTGATGGCTGTCTGGACTTCCTTCTTTGTTACCTGGGCAGCCAGTTGACCTTGGGCCCGACAGATATCTTCTATCTCATTGGCGTCCATCTGAACAAGATGATGATAATCCTCATCAAACGAGGGGTCCTCTGATGCTGAGGCGAGTGACTTAAAGTGTTCAAACCATCCAGATAGTACATTTTCACCTCTGTATACCTCTCCAGAGACATGGAGTTCATCAACGCAGCTTGCTAGGTTACCTCTTTGCTTCCGTATGAGTTTGTGAAATAACTGGGTATTTTCAGACTTAGCATTTAGAATTTCCTGTCTCTCTTCATTGTGCTTCAATGCAATCTGGTTCCTACAGACCCGCCGCAGTTCCTGTCTTTTCTCACGTTTAGCAATCAGCAGTGGGTGGTTGGGATCATTTGGCATACCTCCTCTCTTCCACTCATTGAATGCCAATTTCTTTTCAGAGAGACTGTGACGGATTTCTGGGCTCCACACTACTAGTTTTGGTTTCCTCATACGTCTTACTGTACCAGGACCGGCTAATGTGGCTGCTTTCTTGAGGATACTATTGAATTTGATAATACTATTATCAATGCAACTGACGGAGACTGGAGTTATGTCGTAGTCACTCAGCAGTTGTGTCAGATTCGCTCTGTATGTGTCATTTTGTGTCAGATTCGCTCTGTATGTGTCATTTTGCATTTTGTGTCATTGACCAAAACTACTTCTGCGCGCATTAATTTGAATATACGTACGCACCGTGGGAACAGCTGTTCGCACATCCACATTTGAAATTTACCTATGTATGTGGTAAATACTGAAAGTCTTTAAAGAAGAGTTATTCAAATGCAAATAATTAAAGAAATGGAAATTGGGTATATTTGGCTGGTTATAAGCGTCTGAAAATGCGTAAAAAGGGCAATCCTACTCTTAACGTGCTAGAACGAATGAATGAATTGACAGGAGATTGAACGAACGAATGCATGAAATAACAGAAAAATGTACGAACAATTGAATATATGAACCAACAAGCAAATAAATAGATAGATAGATAGATAGATAGATAGATAGATAGATAGATAGATAGATAGATAGATAGATAGACATACCTTGTTTGCTTCTTGCCGGTCCCAGTTGGCTTATGTTTCTTTCCGCCGCGAACGCAGTGATAGGTTGCTTCGTAGAACTTGATAGCTGGGTTCAAAGTTTTCTTCGGGCATCTAGCTGCCGATGCCTCTACCGTTCGCGAATCTCTTCTATAGAACTGAACATACTCAGTGTTCTGGCAGCGTTCTTTGAAACTTTCAAAAGCCCAAAAAAAAAAAACCAATCAAATTATTTGTACTTTTTACTACTTACAACCAAAAAACTGGTATGGAAAATGTAGTGCCGGACACGAAGCCATTCCGGTGAGGATATGCTTGGTGTCCGGCATTGCCGGACGCGGAGAGCCGGAGACTCTAGCCTAATTCGTCCGGTACCGGACGCCGAGACACTTCCATTTTATTAATACTTTGTGCTGAGTCAAAACAGTATCTGACCTTTTCCTCAGGTACCTTGACAATTTGACATGCTCAAGACCACAAAGAAGATGCACCCCAGGTGACGCTCAAACAAGGGTCTCTCTGGCCCTGAACCCTCTATAAAACCGCCACTGTTTGGGCAAGATAAAAAAAAAAATAGTATTCTATCCAGGATCTGACAGAAGCCACTGGCTTGTACTTAGTGAAGTGGAATGAAGCAGTGGTAAAGTCTAGGACTCTGGTCTTAGGGGTCCCGGGTTTGAGCCTCAGCTGGTTAGCCATTCATTGTGACCTTGAGCTATTGAGCAAGTCATATTTTCACAGCTCCTGAAGTAATGGTTGGCAACTGCATGAACTGATCAACCCGAACAAAATAAAAAAAAAAAAAAAAAAAGGAAGAAAGAAATTACAATAACATGCGCATGTAATGTAATGTACATATACCCCTTATACCCCACTTTTATATTGTAAAACTCATACTGGGGTGTGCAGGGGTATACCTATTTTTCTTATATTTGATCCAAAACATAGATTGTGGGTAATTATAATATTAGATTCAACTGCCTCGCTGAGGGCTGTTTTAACATGTACCCACAATCAATGTTTTGTGCAAATAAATTAAACCTATCAAACTTTTTATCATGAATATTTCGATTTTTTACAGCTGGAGAAACCTCTGTATCCTGGTGTCATATGTTCTCGATAGCGTAAGAAAATCATTGGCCAATGTTGATAATACTTTGAACTCTCTCCAATCATTCTCATTGTGCCGACAGATACTCTTTCTCTAAATGTTTAAGTGGCGATTCTATGCAGATCTCCATGCCGGGTGTTTACAGATCTGACCTTGACCTAAAGATGTTGATATATTGTATGGGCAAGTTTTCGTAATAATGTTTCAGTTGTAACAGCATAAACTCCAATACAAAATGGTGTTGATTAGTCCTACTGTTGAGATGCCCAATGCCTTGGTGGACATTGTCCTTCTGGTGGGAATGGACGATAATACAGCACTTGTACCACTAGAGAAGGTATGGGACATGTACACACATTGTCACATGTACATCTTTTTAATGATATAAATTAAATTTACTGTGTTGCTTGTGTAAAATTATGGGAAGGCATGATAAAGAACTCAAGAGGTTCTAAATCTTATACATTTTCTAATGCCATCTTGCTTTACCTTGAAATAAAGAGCTAATAACTATCAAAATAGCCATTGTAATTTGTACACATGCTTATTCTGCAAGAAATCGGAATTTAGCATCTCAACTGGAGCTTTATAGGTACTGTAAGGTGAATGAAAGTTTCACATTATCTTGCCAGTTATAAGGACTTAGTGAGGAACTGTGATTCTACAGTGTACCGTCAACCTGAGACATGGTGTGAAGAAAACTGACACAATGTCTGACACAAACAGCATGTACAGTCAGAGAATAAGGCTACAAGGTTGAAATTTGTGATTTAAGAAGAACATGGATCATACTATTCATAAGCGAAATCTTATCATTTATTAACTGGCATAAATGGCCAAATGCCTACTTTTCAAATAATGCTTCACTAGATATTGTCTGTCTTTTTTCCAGCCCAAAGATGACATCCTATCCAGTCTGTTCAGTATTGAGTACGACCCACCAGTCTTGTCCACCATTACGTCAACCGAGATGGTCAACCTTTTCCCCTTCCCACACAGAGATGCAAAATATCCACCAACATTCGAAGATACACAAACACCCGATGTTCAAGATAGGGTTATATATCAACGAGAAAGACTAATGAGTGATCAGCTAATGGCGAAGTTTCAGACTTTTCCACTGAAGAGAAGCTATTCGGTGCATCCAAGGTTTCATGCGGGTCAGACATTGAGGTTGTCATCAGTGTCAACGAAGCCAGAGTTGCCGATATCTGAAGAGTTGCAGAGGTCCATTCCTTGGTTTTGCTTTCCAGGTAATTTTCTGTCTAACTGCTTGGAAGCATTACACTGCATAGAAAATATGAGCCACCTCGTGGTAAAACCAACAATGTGGTTTCCGAACAGGTCCGACATAAACCGAGCTGCACAAGCACAGAAGCAGGCTAGAAGCTTGAAATTTCGGATTTAAGAAGAAGAGGAAGTGTACTATCCGTGTAGCGAAAACAAAGGTGCTGATCAGCTTCGCGGTTACCGCGAAGCTGATCTGCGTCTTTGTTTTCGCATATGCAGATTGTTGGTTTTCCCATGGGGCGGCTCATATGGTTAAGCCAAGCCATCCATTACACTGCATAGAAAAAGACACCCATACTTATAGGTCATAGGCTTATAGCTGTTCTTATGCTATTTCTAGTATATTGCAGGGCATTGGATTGTCATTAAGCTGAGTGTTAGGTGGAAGTCTCTCCCCCCTCCCCACTGCCCCCACCTCAAGAAAAAAAAGATACCGACATGGACAGAATTGTTTATTGGAATGTTAGAATACAAAACAAACAAATAAAATGTACTTCTTTACTAACAGTGAAGTATCAAGCCTATAGCCATTTTTATGGCTTAAACATAGGTCAATAAAGCATAAAAAAGGCACATAAAACTGATGGTTAACTACCCTTTGTTGTTAGGTGGCTGGCCATACTTGCTGTTTCAAACATGCAAACACTATGTGATCATATGATATGACAAAAAGGTAAAAGTAAGCAATGATTAAGAAATAGCTCAATCAAAATAAAAGTCCCGCTCCGGGGTGGGAAAAATAAATTGATAATCAGGTACTTATATACAGAGAACATAAATTGTAAGCTGAGTGAGAAACTATTATCTTAGCCGCAATGCGAGAAAACCGGTCTTCGGGATTTCCGACCAGGTCTGACACAAACCGACCCATGCAGCTACAGGAGATGGCTTGAAAGTTCGGATTTAGGAAGAAGAGAAATTGAACTTTCCATATAGCAAAAACAAAGGCGCTGATCAGCTTCGCAGTTACTGAGAAGCCGATCTGCCCCTTTGTTTTCGCATAGGCAAAATTCCGTTTTTCTCATGATGCGGCTCATCTAATAGGTGGTCACTCATTTACCCTGACTTAAATAAATATATGAGAACGTATATGAGAGGTGCAAACAGCACAGAAATTCAACACCAAAACATAAAAAAATTAGGACCACAACAGAAGTATCGTCTTGGAATGGTCCGTAATATAAAATTACTTGGGGGGCATAAACTGGTTTTTCAGAGCCCTTAACTCGCCCATAAGTCTATTAAGACAAATTATTTAGACCTGATATTTCATTGCAGATGGAGCACGTGTGTACAAGGAAAAGCCTGAGACGTCAACCCACTTTCTGATCCTCACTGACATGAATGCCCGCACAACATACGCCACCTGCTTAACATTCTACAGAACTTATATTGTTGAAAAGGTATGGATGGGGTGTAACTGAATGAGCTAGCAATTTTGGCTAAGTTGGAAATGAACACACAGAGTGTCCATATTTGTTTTTGTATATTTTAATATGATCAAGGCAATTTGTATATGTACCTGGCCTGTCAAAACATCAGACCAGCGCCATTGGCGAGCTATCAGCCCTTGTGTTACATTTTTAGTGATTTTAAAAGTTGTTAGTGACAAATGTATATTAGATGATTAGTGTCTGCAGAAGCAAATTAAATAATATTTATTTTGTATTTTAGGACAACCAAGTTTAGGCAATGTGTGTATGAACCTTGCTTGTCAAAACCGTAGAGAACTTGAGTGACGACCTATCAGTCTTACAGTGTTACATTTCCATTGGTTTCAAAAGTAAATGTATGTTAGTGATACATGTTTATTAGATGATAACTATTTGCTGACACCAATAAGATTATGTTTCTGTGTGTTAAAGGATGATCAAGGCAATGTGTATATGAACCTGGCATGTCAAAACAATAGAGAAATTGACGACCTATCAGCCATACAGTGTTACGTTCCACAGTGTTGCATCATGATTTCAAAATATCCCTACTTCACGAGAGTTAAAGAATGTCTATCTAGGTAATAACAATGATACTTATCTATATTTTCACTTTGAAAACATACCCATGCAATATACATAGATTTTTGAAGCTGTAAAAATTGAAAATTTCATTGGAAAATATATTTGATGTTTTTCTTATTTTTGCTCAAAACATACAAGGTCTGTCCCGGGAAATCATAAAGATGTATGATATTTCGTGAACGGTTTGTTGTAATTTAAAGTTATGTTCATGCTTTTAAGCTACATTTGTTCTGAGCAATCTGTGAAAATATTAGTTCAATCGCTTACAAATTACAAAAGTTATGGAGATTTATATGATGGTGTATCGGCGTTTACGGAGCACGTTGAAAATCATTTTGCTACGTTTTTGTGGAGGGGTGGTTGAATGTTTTGTGTGCAGTCTCTTTATTAGAACCGTAATGGTGATGAATATTGTCATCTAAGCATTGATTAGGTCTTCTTAGTTAAAATTATAGTCAATAATTTGAGTTATAAATGATAAGTAGAAAAAAAAGCATGATCAGTTTCATTTTATATGAGGGAACACTAATTTTATTTTAGACTGAAATAAAACAAACAGATGTCGCTTGTTTAAAATGACAACAAGAAACGAGCATTTAGAATATTTAAAGAAAAATGCATACAGAATCATCACAGGATTATTAATGACACAATAGAAGGCTGATTTTATAAAATAATTTCGTTAAATAAACTTAACTGGAAAGAAAAGCTTGGGGAAGGTCTAATTTTGCGCCGCAAAACTTACATTACGTCACTATTTTCGAATTAAATAATTGCAGTAGGTTTAAGAAAATTTCTATAAAATCAACGCTGATGGTGGAAATTATTTCAAACTTTCAAAAACTTATCTTACATAATTACTTGTGCAACTGATAGTTAAAATTGTGTAATATCACCTCAACTCGCAATTACAGGAACTGTTGAATTTGATCTTGATGAATTTCAAAACAGTGTTTTTGACGTGCGCCGTAGACACCTACCCCTCTTGGAATAAATGCATATAAGTCTGTTGTGTAACGGGTGAATCCATCCATATTTGTACGAAATGTTTATTAGATGTATGCAAACAGATCATATAAATTTCATGAAATTCTGCAGACACATTTCTGTTTTATCACAAATGTCTACGTATTTCTGGGACAGACCCCGTAGATTGTGGCATTTCAAGCCTTCTTTGATGTGCTTTGCTAATTGCTTCCTGTTGTAACTAAGGTAACAGTAGAACAAAGGTTAACGCAGCTAGTATAAAGTTATTTGCTTTATGCATTTGTAAGGTGACAATGTTACTTCATGTCAATACTTCAAGTTACTTCATACATGCCAAAGTCCTTATTCATAATGCAAATGACTAAATGTCTTCTTTTTTTTTTTTAATTCCAAACATAGATTGTGGGTACTCCTTAGAACCGCCTCGGCAAGGCAGTTAATTCTAACGTTTACACACAATCAATGTTTTGAGGAAAAATATTAAAATTAAATATCAATATTTTTCCTATGAAATTTTCAACTTTTATAATTGAAAAAAAATCTCTGTATATTGCATGGGCATGTTTTCGTAATGTTTATATGTACATTTTCAATATTTCAGAATGTTGATGTACATAGAGGGCGACCCTGAGGAGATGTCAACATTCCTGAAAGAGTTTGCTCATATCCTCACACATACTCCAGTACCCCCGGCTGGCACCATCTCTGTGGTAGGTCTTTCATTATGTACTGTCACAATGGTTTGTTATACATACATGTAGTTATCAGGATTTCTTGTGTTCACTCCATGTGTTATAGGGCCTATAGATGTCTACATTCCTGAAAGAGTTTGCTCATATCCTCACACATACTCCAGTACCCCCGGCTGGCACCATCTCTGTGGTAGGTCTTTCATTATGTACTGTCACAATGGTTTGTTATACATACATGTAGTTATCAGGATTTCTTGTGTTCACTCCGTGTGTTATAGGGCCTATGGATGTCAACATTCCTGAAAGAATTTGCTCATATCCTCACACATACACCAGTACCACCAGCTGGCATGATCTCTGTGGTAGGTCTTTCATTTTGTAGACCCGTTGGATTTGCATGAAAAAATATCATTACGAAAAAAATAATTTTTGACAAAATGACAGCTATGATAACTTAGACAGTTTTTCTTGATTAGTTTTGCAGGTATGTGCATTCAGAGGCCAATCAGCTCCTAGCACAGTTTTTAATAGAACAATTCAATATTTTGCCTGTATAATAAAGACACATTGGACATTAACATGAAGAATATTTTTAGCTCGCCTGCACGAAGTGCATAGAGCTATTGTAATCACTTCGATTGTCCCCGTTTACGTTTACGTGTACGTCTGCGTCACACTTTCTGTTAAAGTTTTTTATAAGTCTATATCTCTTGACCATGTTGATGGATCATGTTGATACTTTGCATATTGCTAGATATTGGTCTGAAGTTTTACGCAGTACCATCATGACCCACCCTGGGTGACCATGAGGTCAAGGTCACAGACTTAGAAATTTTGTGTTTAAGTTTTTGGTTAAAGTTTTTTTTAAGTCTATATCTCTTGACCATATTGATGGATTGAGTGGATACTTTGCTTGTTGCTAGATATTGGTCTGAAGTTTTATGCAGTACCATCATGACCCACCCTGGGTGACCTTGAGGTCAAGGTCACGGACTTAGAAATTTTGTGTTTAAGTTTTTGGTTAAAGAGTTTGTAAGTCTATATCTCTTGACCATATTGATGGATTGAGTGGATACTTTGCATGTTGCTAGATATTGGTCTGAAGTTTTATGCAGTACCATCATGTACTGTTTTGTGTTTAAGTTTTGGTTAATGCTTTTATAAGTCTATATCTCTTGAACATGTAGATTGATCAAGTTGATACTTTGCATTGGAATTTGGTCTGAAGTTTTATGTTGTACCATCATGACCCACCTGAGTGACCTTGAGGTCAAGGTCATGGGTCATAGATTTTAACAGATGTAGTGGCAAAGCACAAGTCAGGCGAGCTAGGCTGTCCTGTGACAGCTCTTATTTTAGAAAAGAATAATGTTGGACAAAAATGACAGCTCTGTGGGTTGAAGCCAAATTTAACAGTTACACTACTTTAGAATCTAAGAAGCATTGCTTATTGACTCTTTTTTTTCGTTCATCCAAAGAAGAGCCTCTCTTCAATTTAACATTTTTTTTTCAGGAATTCAATCTCTACCAAATGCCAGTAACCTTGATACCACCTGACCATCCTGACAAACCAGTCATAGATGTGCCATTACACCTAGTCTTTCTGTGTTTTCCAATTGAAGAGCTCCTCAAGCTACTCTCCTGTGTCCTATTGGAGGAGAGAATAGTCTTCCTGTCCTCAAATTATGCTCTCCTTGCAATTATTGCTGAGGTAGGTACTTCAATATGAGCCACATTGTGAGAAAACCAGATATTTTCCTATGCGAAAACAAAGGCGCAGATCAGCTTCGCAGTAACTGTGAAGCTGATCAGCGCCTTTGTTTTCGCTACACGGATAGTACAATTCCTCTACTTTCTAAATCTAAAATTTCCAGTCTCTAGTCATCTTCTGTGCTTCGGAAACCCTGAAGACCAGTTTACTCGCGTCATGGCTCATATGAATATCAAATAAATTTGGAAATGTTAGATAGCTTGGAATTTCTAAGTTCTCACTAATAGGCCTTGCCATATACTCACGAGTGGAAGCCATGACATGCTACTTGTTGGTATGAGTTCTAAATCGCCCCTCGTCGCGCAACGTGTTGCTGCAAGTTATGTTGGAAAAGTTAGAAGCTGCCACACACAAACTCTAGTGCTACTTGTAGCAATCTGATTTCTGTGGAGCTGTGTGAAAATAAACAATGATAATTGTGGTAATACAGTTCAACCTCATTATATATATATAGTTTTCAATATAACGTGGACATGTTGTGACTCCCAAAATGATTATTTTGAAATATGTGTATTGTTAATAACCTCGCTATAACAAGGTTTCACTTATAGCATCGTCTGTTTCCATGAACCCCAACAATCGCATCATGATAAGGTTTGCCTGTATTTCTAATTTTTCAGAGTATCCGTAACTTCATCCTACCATTCAAGTCTCGCTACACCTACTCTCCGATATTACCGTCAGGCAAAATAGACCTCCTTCAGTCGATTGGAATATTCATGTTTGGTTGTCATTCCAAACATAGACAGGAAGCTGAACAGGTAGACTTTTCTTTCACAGTTTAGGCTTAAAAATAGTTGTTTGTATCTGGTTACCTGTTTGTGTCTAATTTGTGTCTAATTGTTTTACCCCTGACCCTAACTTCTTTGGGTAATTTTAGGGGATTCATTTAAATTGTGAATTGTCATTAATTTGCACATATTGATGTTTAAATAAGTTTGAGAACATTATCTAAGAAAATACTTTGCCGTATTGTTAGAAAGACTGCTCTTTACATATATGAAAACAAATATGAGATCAGCTTTGCAGTAAATGCAAATGCTGTTGCAAAGTATATTTGAGCTGCATCATGAGAAAAACAGACTTTTTGCATATGCAAAAACAAAGTCCCAGATCACCTTTCACCGTAACTGTGAAGCTGATCAGCGTCTTTGTTTTTTGCTACATAGATAGTACAATTCCTCTACTTTCTAAATCCAAAATTACCAGTCTCTAGCCATCTTCTGTGTTTGTACAGCTTGGTTTGTGTCGGACCTGTTCGAAAACCACATTGTTGGTTTTCTCCTTACGCGGCTTGTATCATTCCTGTAGGTTGAAGGTTTGGTGTTGGTGGACATCGACAGAGGGACTGTATCTATAAACTCGGACCCAGAAAGAGACGGCAATAACATTGTAATACCTGGTCTTCCTACGCAAGCTGCTAGTGTTTTTAAGGAAAAATGTTCGAAGATGAAACTGCAGATTGAATTGGAACAGACACAGAGGTAATTATAATTGAGCCTTTGCATGAGAAACAATTTCGGTTTCAGACCAGGTCTGACACAAACCAGCTTATACAGTCACAGAAGCAGGCTAGAAACTTGAAATTTCAGATTTAAGAAGAAGAGGGATTGTACTGTCCATGAAGTGAATACAAAGGCGCTGATCTGTTGTGCAGTTACTGCACCGCTGATCTGCCATTTTGTTTTTGCCTATGCATGTTGTTGGTTTTTTATGTGGCAGCTCATTTAACATTAAAGGTAATTTCATGTTAATTTTATCAGTGTCCCACAATTGTAAAATGACATTCAAATGACATGGTTTCGACTGAATGGAAAAAAGAAAATAATAGATATTTTTATAATAGCCAGCCTCTCCATGCAAGCTGCCAGTGTCTATAAGAAAAAAAAATCAAAGATGAAACTATATATTGATTGTTTTTTCCCCATATACAGGTCTGGATCATCTCGAAAAATGGCGATCAAAATTATTGTGCGGATTGGTGACAATATTTCACCTTAGCAAAGGGAATCACTCCAAAAGACTGTTTCTAACTATAGGATGAAACTAATTGGGACTAAAGAATGAAACAAATCGGAAATGGGTGATCACACAATTATCCGATATCCGTTACATGAGGTGTGGGTTTCGTTCACAATCGGAAAAAGTCAAACGGAATCTTCAAAAAAGAGGCTACCTGATAGCAGTCATGTTACTTTTTTGTCGTGCAGAACCACAACAAAATTGTTGCATTTCTATTATGATATGTAACCCCATGTACCACTGGTCAATACATGAAGTTGTTGCTCATCTGCGTGATAATTTTGATTGCGATTTTCCAAGATGATCAAGACCTGATATAACTGAAAAATTATTGACCGTTCTTTATTTTTGCAGGCCATTCTGTTACAACATGGAGAGACTAAGAGAGCAGCAGTCTGAGTTTATACAGAAACAAAATGAGGTCATCTCACACACATGTCTGGAGTTGATGGTCAATATGTTCAGGTATGAGCCGCGCCGTGAGGAAACCGGTCTTGGGGTCTCCGACCAGGTCCGACACAAACTAGCCTGAACAGTCATAGAATAAGGAAATAAGCTTGAAATTTCTGATTTAAGAAGAGGAGGAATTGTACTATCCGAGTAGCGAAAGCAAAGGTGCTGATCATTTGTACAGTTACTGCACAGCAGATCTGCGTATTTATTTTCGCAAAAATCTGGTTTTGTCATGACGCGGCATGTATATTATAAGAATGTTTCATGAGTGTCATTGATGGATAGACAAATCTGTCCTGAGGGTCACTTTGGTATCATGAGGCTTGCCAAGGGATCTCAAACTGTGACTCGAGGGACTGTAAGAATCTTACATGAGTGTCAGGTATGGATAGACAAATCTGTCCCGAGGGTCACATTTTGGCATCACGAGGCTCGCCGAGTGATGCCAAACTGTGACCCGAGGGACAGATTTGTCTATGCATACCTTACACGAATGATGGATTCTTTTTCTTGCATGCCGTAATGCGGCGAAGCTTGATTTTTATACTGTTTACCTAGAAAAATGCTACAATCGCGGCATCCGCCATTTTGAATTAAAACGTTTTGACGTCATCGTGACGTGTGTGCTTAGCAATGAAATTACATAACGTCCTATACAACCAATGTTAAAAAAGAACACTTGAACGCAGGGTGCGACCGGGGTGAGATAACGAGGGTGGGATAAGAATTTCTCACATGGGGTAAAACTTAGGATTTCTCTATCTGGTGTGCAAGAAAGATTTATCTATCCGTACAATGCACTCATGACATTCTTTTTCTTGCACGCCTGTATGCAGCAAAGCTTGATTTTCATAACATTTACACTGAAAAATGTGGTAATCATGTCAGCCATTTTGTTGGGATGTGTGCGCTTAATGACAAATTTTCGCGACATCTAATACAACCGATGTTAAAAAAGAACATGTGAATGCAGGGTCAAACTATTGACTTAGTTTAGAGTATATCTGAAGTATTCCCAGTGATGTAGATAATTATTTTTCACAATGCGTACTGTACGCATCAAAATGAATGTACAGTGCATACCAACAATACAACTGTGTACACATTTTCTGAGAATTCTTATTCTAACCTCTCATCCAGAAACGAACTTATAGATGGATAAGACCATTTATTCAAGTATGAAATTTCAAGTAAATTGTTTGATAATCCTGTAATTACATGTTATTCTATCATTTAGGCATGTTAAATCACATTTTATCCCTTGCATAAATAATAAGAGACAAAAATGGGGAAAAATGATAAACTGGGATGACTGTAGAACATGGAATACATCAAGTTTTAAATAGAAAACAATGACCAAAAACTATTCTATGAACGAAAGTGACACACTATCATTACAATTCATGAATAAACCTTTGGTAAACAATTTGTCTGGGCGAGGCACTGGACAGAGAGCATGTATATTGTATAACTACTGAAAAAAAATTATATATTGCATGATGTGTAATATGGAACGATCAAAAGATACATTAATATTGTAACTATTTTTCGATTATTGACAGAGCAGTTAGAGACAAAACAAGTTGTAAAGTTGTTTTGTGACAATTTTCAAGGTATTTTTCCGAGTACGCATAAAATCGAAAATTGTTTGCATACCGCTGATATTTACTGCGTACATGGTACGCACAGGTCTGAATTTTCTATGTGTACAAGCCGAAAAATCGTGCGTACATATGCAGTACGCATCATTATCTACATCGCTGATTCCTATGTATTTATTAAAAGATCATTCAGTAAATATGATTATATTTCAGAGGAGTGGTGTTTGATATGCGGGCAGAACTGAAACATTTCAACAAAGATGCCTTTCTTACGAAAAAGTCAGAGCATGATAGACTTTTCTATGCTGGGGTAAGTTTACATGTTCAAAATGCTCGCAGCATTACGAAAACAGGTGATTGATATACAGATTTTACTAAGTTGTAAAAATTGAAAATTTTCATTCGAAAATTTTTTAAAATTGTCTTATTTTTGCTCACATTAGAACCGTGGTTCTAACGAATACCCACAATCTATGTTTGGATCAAAAATAAGAAAAATAAGTATACCCTATATTTTACTATACAAAAGTGGGGTTTAAGGGAGTATTTATTGCACGGACATGTTTTCCTGATGGATATTTATTGCTACTTTTAAGATATTCTTTGCTAGGTGAACAGTTCATGTTTCAAATACATGTATACTTGTTCGTTTAATCAAGAGTTCATAAATAATTCAGAAGGAGGTTAGAAGAATTTCTGAATAAATCAGAAATAATCAATACAAATTATGATCTTATACAGATAGGGGTATATAATCATGAATGGCCAGATGGATGAAATTTGCTTCAAGTACAGTAAAACTTTGTACTATCTTTTTAGCACAAAGTGTAAGTGCTGAACAACTGCACAGATATTTCCTAGCTGATCTAAGCTTTTGTCTTTGCATTTTCATCACACCACAACCTCTTTATAACACTGTTGTTGGGGTCCAAAATAATATCACTGTTAGCTATCTAATCTGTGTTACAATGAGTATAAAATGTATAGATATATAGCAAAATAAGTCTAAAATGGCTATTTGTGGTCCATGGATGGTCCGTGTTGTATCCAAAACCATGTTGTAATGAACCATGTTATAAAGAGGTTGAAGTGTGTACTGTTTGTTTGAAGTGTATACTGTTTTTCATATGAACTTGTATATCAAGCATATTGTTAAAATTGAGAAAAAGAAACATAATTTTAGGCATCAAAATAATACATTTATTCCCATTAATTCCTTTTTTGTTTACCAGGTATTTAAGACAGACATGTTCAAGAAGTTTTTGGAAGAGCGGATGTCTGATTCCTCAGATTACTGGTCAGACCTGGAGATGAAGACAAGACGAGATATCGACAGCTATACACTGACCAGAAGGTGATTTAGAAGTCCTGGACAATGGGTTATGCTCCAATATACAATCCAGAGTCAAAAGTTATTTCACAATATTGGATGTTACTTAGACATTAGTATATTTTCATGATTTATATGAGAAAATTCTCCATGGCACTCTTTGTCAGCATATTCTTATACTTTTTGTAACATTTTAGAGTAAAATGAATGAGAAAATTATCCTTTTTTTTTCATAAAAATTATACACATTCTAATAGTTTAACTGCCACACCTCTTAAAAAAATCAATGTATCGCTGCCAAGCATTTATTATTTATTCATTAAATATTATATCTATAGGTATATGCACACATTATGTATCACAGGAAAGGATATTTTATGCTGAATAACCTGATGTAAAGTATGTTTCCCTCCCTTTAGAACTTTCCTCTACAGACTACTGTCGTCGGTGGCAGTGACGGGTAAAAATGACTATAGTCGTTGCTGGCAGTAAAAGAGTTAAAGCATAGCATGCAATTACTTAAAAAATAAATCTGGACCTTTTGACAGTTTTTAGCTCGCCTGTATGAAAGTACAGGAAGAGCTATTGCAGTCACCCCGGCGTTGGCGTCGGCGTCGGCATTAGCGTCGGCGTTGCTCAAAATGTTAAAGTTTTTGGTTAAAGTTTTTATGAGTCTATATCTCTTGAAGTTGTGGATGCATCAAGTTGATACTTTGCATGTTGGTAGATATTGGTCTGAAGTTTTATGCTGTACCATCATGACCCACCTGGGTGACCTTGAGATCAAGGTCATGGACTTAGAAATTTTGTGTTAAAGTTTTTGGTTAAAGTTTTTATAAGATCTCTTGAAGTTGTGGATGCATCAAGTTGATACTTTGCATGTTGGTAGATATTGGTCTGAAGTTTTATGCTGTACCATCACGGAGTTCAAGGTCACAGACTTTGAAATTTTATATTAAAGCTTTTGCTTAAAGTGTTTTGAACTGTATATTGCTGGAACAGATGGATGGGCGTAGTTGATACTTTGCTGTTAGATATTATTCTTAAGTTTTATGCTGTAGCATCTTGATTCACCTGTAGTCAAGGTCACAGACTTAGAAATTTTATGTTATAAGTCTATATCAAATATGCAGATGGATCAAGTTGAACTTAGCAAGTTGGTAGATATTGGTCTTAAGTTTAATGCTGTACCATCACAACCCACCTGAGTGACATTGGGGTCAATGTCTTCGGTCATAGATTTTAATAGATTTAGTGGCAAAGCACAAGTCAGGCGAGCTACGCTGTCCTGCGACAGCTCTTGTTGGGCAATATCACCAGAGTCAATGATAAGCAATAAGAATTCCTTCAAAATAAGAAACTATCACTAATTTATTTACCATTTGTATTTCACCAGGCGTAGCAGTGTTACTGCAGCAGCAGTATCCTTAATACCACCAACTGTGAAAAGGGAAGTAGCTCCATGCCGTCTGCCAGATATTACGAATCTGGATCGCTATGTCAACAGTTCCATATCAATGCTGTCAAACCAAATCAAGGTAGGTAATTCTGTAAAAAGGGAAGTAACAACATGAAGACTACCAGATATTGCGAACCTTAATCATTATATCAGCAGTTCCATATCAGTGCTGTCAAAACAAATCAAGGTTAAGTATTAAACTAAGTCTTTGACTATGTTGTTAGGCATGCAATGAGATTTAACCTCATTTCTGAAACAGCTATGAAGTGTTACATTTTAGGTATATACTGAAATTGTTGAAGGACTGTATAACAAAAGTCAAAATTAAGATCTATAATCACAACAACAGCTTTTACAATTTGGCTACCATAGTTACAGCTTTCTGGCCCTGAGGTTTTCAAACTTCTATTTTCAAGCCAAGCATGAAATTTATCCTGCTTTGAAGTGTAAAGATAACAACTGTTCTTGGCATTCATTTATGAGCAGGATAAATCTAAAGCTAAACCTGAAATTTCTACAAATTTGGGTTATTTCAATATTAATGGCAAGTTAAAGTTAGTTCTGTCCACAGTTGGGAAAAAAAAGAAGTTTTACAACCTCATATTATTTTCAGCAATGCCCAGACTATGACCAGAGAACATCGTTTGTCTACCTACGCTGTCTATTTTATGTTGCCAGCGGTAACAAGCTTGCTGCCATGGATGACCTCATTAAGTTGTCGACCAGTAATATACGCATCCTTCCTCAGGAGTAGGTCCCAATTTTTTTTCCTCCAAAAATTGTATTGCAATCTCCTTAAAACGAACAAGAAAGGTAGTTATGTGACTCCAATGCAGAGCAATTTGCAAACAGCATCATATTGAAGCAGTTGAGCCAGCCCACTAGGCTAGCTTGTAAGAACTTTTTTTTAAGCTCAGCTGCAGCTTAGCTGAGATTGAATTTGTTTTCCTCATTAATGTTAAAATATCATCAATTGTTTGACATTTTGATATTTCTGAGCAGGATAAATAACTGGCTTTTGGTAATATGATTTTAATCCCTTTGCATAAGGATACTCAAAATAAGCCTTGGTATATTTGTGCAAAAAGTTATGGCTACTGGCTTGTGGTCTGTAGGTTGCGGATCTGATTATCTAGTCTGGCTCATTCTTTCAGCAGTCTCGGTGAACTGCAAATGAGGAAAACAAAAATAATTGAGCCACCACATGGGAAAACCAACATTCTGCATAAGCAAAAACAAAGGCGCAGATCAGCTTCGCAGTAACTGCGAAGCTGATTAGCGCCTTTGTTTTTGCTACTCGGATAGTACAATTCCTCTACTTTCTAAATCTAAAATTTTCAGCCTCTAGCCATCTTCTGTGGTTGTACAGCTCAGTTTGTGTCAGACCTGGTTGGAACCCCAAATTGTTGATTTTGTCATGCGATGGTTCAGTTATTGTCATAAACATGAATGGTAAACATGTTATATTTTCTAGATTACTCCAGTCAGTCTACCAGACCCTATCCCCAGAGGAACTGGTGATCTTTAAGAAGAAGATAGGGCATGAAAAACTGCTAGAGATTCTAGAGACATTAGAAGCTGAAGAGGCAGATTTGAAGGTTCAGAAAATAAGGATGGATCCTGTCAAAATACCGGACAGGGACATCAGTAAGTTATAAGATTGTCATGATGTTTTAGTTGCTCTACTTTCATTAATAAAACATGCCAATGCAATATAGAGAGATATTTTTTTCAACTGTGAAATGGAAATTTTTCAATTGAAAAATTTTAATATTTTTTTCTCAAAACATAGATTGTGATTACATGTTAGAACCGCCTTCTAACCAGTAACCACAATCTATGTTTTGGATCAAGAATAAGAAAAATAGCTTTACCCCTGTATACCCCAGTTTTACTATATCGAAACAATGAGGGGGCATGTTATCCTGAGGAAGCAGATCTAAAAGTACTGAAAATAAGGATGGATCCCGTCGAAATACCGGACAGGGACATCAGTAAGTTATAGGTTGCCTGAGGCTGAAAATAATACTGGCCAACCTCATTATAACACTATCTGAATGGTTATTGGTGATACGCCAAATTGACAATACTTCACCAGGGGTGCACTAGGAGGGAAATCAGTCACTGGCTATCGAAACAGACCATGTTATAAGTGAACTGTGTTATAAAGAGGTTACTTTCTATAGAAATATAGTATAATCATTAATTTGAGGGCCTTGACATGGCCGTATTATATTGAAAACCTCATTATAATGAGGCATGTTATAATGAGGTTGCAGTAAAAAGGTACAAGTAGGCAAAGATCAGGAAAAGGCGCAATCAGAAAAAGATTCCCACTCCAAAAACCAAGGTGGGAAAAAACCAAACTAACAATCAGGTACTTATAAATCCTTTTTCATGCTTATATAAGCATAGAATTTAAACAGAACAAGAATGTGAAGATTTTCATGCTTAAACCATAGTGTTTATGCAATAGTTTATCCCACCCATTAATGTTTAAATGCAACACATTTACGAGGCACATAATTGTGTTTTATGATGTTACAGCATGAAAGATGGATTATCACATGAACTGCGACGCAGGAAAAGTGGTTTTCGGAGTTTCCGACCAGGTCTGGCCCAAACAGATTTGTACAGTCTCAGAAATAGGCTAGAAGCTTGAAATTTTGGAAGAAGACAAATTGTACTATTTGTCAAATTGGCTTAAATAAAAAGTCAATTCTTTTCTATTCAATTCCTTCTTCAACCAATGATGATTTTTCCTCACAAGTGTGATGTCACTTCCTATGCACATGACATCACTTCGTGTTTTCAGAGAAAGAAGAGTTTGTAGAGCTAGTGTCCCTAATGGAGATGAGCAATGATTACGACACTATCAGCCGACTGTTTGAAGCTCTCACTAGATCCAGAAATTCCTATCGTAAGTTACAAAAAAAGACAAAATAAATAAATAAAAGAATAAAATGAAATAAAATAAAAAGAAATTCCTCAATCTCTTGTTTTATCACCTTGAGAAAACCAAGTAATTATTTTAAAAATGAAGAATCAGTCAGCAATTTATTAAGTGGCACATACTTACTTAATGACACTGTGCCGAGTGCACAATCTTGATGTATATGTGTCTAATTTACTGCTTCTGGTAGCTCTGTTGGTAGTGAAATTGCCAAGGAAGTAAGCAATATCAAAACGTACACATCGCCCAATACTTCTTGGAGACTTGTTCCTGAAAATATTTCACTGCCAGTTTCATCATCTACCAGTGGATCAGTATTAAGCCATTAGCAAAAGAATGTTCGCATAACAATGGTAATCTGCGTCTAAGGTCTTGACCATGAAGATTGTAGATCAATCAGTCAGTCATCCAATGAATCAGTTCAATCAATCAATTGATCTTCTTATTTCTAGATGTGGAGCAGGGCATTCTACAGTTGTTTGTTGGACGTTGGAATGAGAACCAGGAACAGTGCAGTCTGGTCAAGGTTGTGGACAGTAAACTTGCAGAGGAAGAAACTATCCTAAAGATCTCAGAACAAATCAAGACAGACAATGGCATTGGGAGGATTGGACTCACTGATAAGAGGTTGGAAAATATTTTTGTTTCTTCTTTCATGTTTTGTAATGCGGTACTGCCTAAAGCAGAAACCAGTTTTATGTTATAAAGTGTGAGTACCACATCAATATAAATCTGTCGTCTTAGTTTTGACATAAATTAGATATTGAGGTTCAAAGATTCAAGAGGCTTGAAATTCTGAGCAGGATGGTTATCATTCTTTATATTAAAGATAGTATTGCTATAATGCCATACATCTGATACACCTGAGAAGCCAAATAGGGAGATTAACTTTTCCATGTAGGGAGAATGATTAAAGAAAGAAGAAAATTCTTAAATATTGTTTAGGAAATCTGAAATTCCATAAAGGTAGATGTATAAGATATCATTACGAAAACTTGCCCATGCAATATACAGAGGTTTTCTTCAGAAGCAAAAATTGAAAATTTCATTGGATTTTTTTTTTATATTTTTGCTCAAAACATACATTGAGGGTACACGTTAGAACCGCACAATCTATGTTTTGGATCAAAAATAAGAAAAATAGGTATACCCCTGCAAACCCCAGTTTTTCTATGTAAAAGTGGGGTTTGAAGGTGTATACATTTTATGGATATGCTTTCCTGATGTATAGGGATAAAACTGGAAATCAAAATAGGGAGATCCACTGGAAATAGGGCAATATAACATGATAAAAAGACTGTTATGTGTGCTTTACTCAGATATCTTTTTGATGTAGATCTATGTTGTTTTTATCTCCACTCTATTTTTTGCTCCTTAATTGAAAATATTTATGCTATGCATTTTGTTGTTATTTTGTAGATTATTCTTTCTGAAAGATGTGTCCAACTTGTACCAGGAGATAGTAAAATTACGAGATATAAAAAAGATAGAGAAATCACAACATCAGGCATTCCTCTCACAAACTACTGATACTCTGCTTATACATAGGAAAGGTAGGCTTTTGAGTACTTTCAGCTGAGCATGCAAGGACCATATATTTTGAATTTTAATTAAGGATATTTTTGAGCCTCGGCGCGAGGAAAACGGTCTTTGGGGTTTCTGACTAGGCCTGACATAAACTGGCCTGTGCAGCTTCAGAGGATGGTAAGAAGCTTTAAATTTCGGCTTTAGGCAAAAGAGGAATTGTATTATCCATTTAGCAAAAACAAATGCGCTGATCAGCTTTGCAGTTTCTGCAAAGCCGATCTGCGCCTTTGTTTTCGCATAGGCAAAAATCAGGTTTTCTCACAATGCAGCTCATTTAAATTGTACCAGGAGATAGTAAAATTACGAGATATAAGAAGAATAGAGAAATCACAACATCAGGCCTTTCTCTCACAAACTACTGATACTCTGCTTATTCACAGGAAAGGTAGGCTTTTGAGTATTTTCGGTTGAGTATGCAAGGAATGTATACACTATATTTTGGTTTTTGATTAAGGATATATGACATAAACTGGGAGCCTTTGTTTTCGCTACACAGATAGTATAATTCCTCCTCTACTTATATTTAAAATGTAAAGCTTGTATCCTTCTTCTTTGACTGTACAGGCCCGTTTTTGTCGGACCTGGGTGGAAATCTCAAAGCCTGTTTTTCTCACGTCGCGGCTCATGTTTAAATTGTACTAAGAGATAGTTAAATTACGAGATATACGAAGGGTGGCCCAGTAAATCATGGACTGTGCTTGCTGTTTAAAAACTATTCAATGCACAGTCTTCCAATGTACAAGTATATTACGTAAACATGTTCTAGGCATGCATACAAAATTTCAGAAAAATACACCCAAGAATAAAATCTCAGTACACAATACAAAACTACAAGTCATGCAGAACCGGCGCACGCTGACGACGTCGTCTACTGTTATGCGTCAACTTCATGTACTACATGTACTTGCCATTAACTCTTTATAGACATACGCTCAGTTGTGTGGGATACACAAGGGATGTTGGTACCAACTTTTGAAACATGTCACTGAACCATAGACTATGTAACGACCTGTTGAATCGCTTACATGAACTTCTCTCTGCCCTGAAAACGTTTACACTGAAGATGCGATTTCTTCTGCGCAAAGTACGTTAAGAACATTCATGAATGGTTTCCGTCCATGCTATGTACTTTCTGTCCACCCATCTCTAAATCGACCGAGCCATTTAAAGATAAGGCTCCTCAAAATACCACTGTATATGTTTGTGCTTTTCAGATGCTTGAATGCATCATTTGAGGTCATAGCGGTCTGCACACAGAACTGGATTGCGTTTGTCGCGCTTTCTCTTCCTCTAACGTCGCCATTTTCATTAGTTTGTAAGTTTAACAGACAACATTTAAATGTATGCCATTTTCAAACAGATGATATGTAACATTCAAAATTTTCTCTGGTGATGTTAAAAGAATGTTGCTATAAGCAGACAGCTCGTTTTGGCGCTTTACACTGACATGGCTGAAAAATATTAGTTTATTGAACACACAGAAGATTATTTAAATGTGTTTGTTTGGGTTGCGCCGGGTTCACATACACTGACCTAATCAATCATGCACATTTTTCAAGTTGTACACAAACTTATACTTTTATGCACCTCTTTTTACTGAATTTGAATGCGGAATGTATTTGAAAAGTTTAATGGCAATAGGGCGTCAAATAATGAAAATATCAACAAAGTACACAATTTACCGGGCCACCCCTCGTAAATCACAGCATCAGGCCTTTCTCTCACAAACTACTGATACTCTGCTTATACACAGGAAAGGTAGGCTTTAGAGTACTTTCAATGGAATATGTTTGCTTTTATCATCAGGAAAACATCTCTGTGCAATGAAACCCCTTAAACCCCAGGTACCAAATGCCACTTTTACATTCTAAAACTGGGGTATGCAGGGCTATACCTATTTTTGGTCCAAAACATAGATTGTGGATACTCATTAGAACGGCCTTGCCTGCTGCGCGGCAAGGCGGTTCTAATGTGTACCCACGATCTATGTTTTAATCAAAAACATTAAAAATATCAAAAAAAATTTTGGTGAAATTTTCATTTTTTACAGCTGAAAAAAAGAAATCTCTGTATATTGCATGGTCAAGTTCCCGTAATGTTCAATCAGGATGATCACCAACATGACAGGCATATCCAAGAGCTTGCTTTATAATATAAATGAGCACCAAGCAAGGTAGCTTTTGATACCATTTTTAACGTCTTTGCTATGACTTGGCCCGACATCAAACTCGCTACCTCCTGCTCCAGAAACGGGTGCACTAACCATCATACCAATGGGATGCGTCTTTTCACCAGCATTCTCCTTAACTCCGAGTTGGAGTTGTAAAGTTTTAAACTCCAACGTTTTGATTCTGACCCCAAGTGTTTTTGAAGACCCAATAGAAAAAGTATAGGAAGAATCCAGTATTATAAGAAAAAACCCATTTTACTCAAATTTTCAAAATCCTAGTGAGAAATCTTGTTATACACTGTTTTTCCAGAAGGTAAAGCCTTCACAGTTTATCTGAAGGAAGACCGTAACTGGTGGTATCGTGTGATCACGGAGATGTGGGCGGGGAAACTCATTGCCGAGGCAACGAGGGACATCAATGCTGTCTCACAGGCGATACAGAACACATTACTGATTGATGCTCTTATTTCATGGTAAGAAATAGCCTACCACACCTCAACCTTTTTATAACACTATTGTCTGGATCTAAGCCAATTTCTGTGTTAGCTTATCAATTTGTGTTACAACAAGAGTAAAATTTATAGGTATATAGCAAAAACAGTCTGAAATGGCCATTTAGGGTCCAGCAACTATCCAAATTATAATATGAAATAGGCACACCTAATGGGCAACCAACCAATCTATCAGGATACCGCACGCTTGAATTCTTGATTTTTGTGTGTACATTAGTTTGTTTTGTTGCTTAACCAAATAAACAACTTTGGTCAATGGTCATATCTGTGCATCAAATTTCCTTTTGTAAACATAACTTAGATACCTTTACTTACAAAAACGTATTGAACTGTATGCAAAACTGGTTTACATGACCAGATTACGGATATGCATCATATGCACCAGAAGTTTTCAACAAGGCATCAATAAATGTATTATTAAATAACCAGTCTGCAATTCTGTAGCTTTTCTGTTCCAAGACACTTATAGATCTCTTAAAAAGTTGTAAATTGAGCCTATACGCCACCAGGCCTCCCATTTATTTTACTTCCCATTTTAAATTCGTCATCAGTGTTCACAGAAGCCATGTTTCAGTTTTGTTTGCATTCAGGCTGAACAGTACAGTCAACCATTTTTCATTATTACAAGACAGGCCACATTTTTTGGATACTTGATGGTTACAAAAGCCTGTTCAACAACACATCCTAGTACTTATGTCTTAGAAGCAGGATTTGAACTACAACCTTTCTATCGAGCTAAGCTACATGTACAAGTACATGTATGTCAACATAATGGAAATGATTTTGGGTTAAATATCTGGCACAGAGTCAAATGTACAAACTGTATATAAACACAGCAAGTATGGGTGTGTAGAATTTATTCTTTTAAAATGTAACATTTATAATTTGAGCCACATGAGAAAAACAGGATTTTTGCAAATGTGAAAACAAAGCCGCAGATCAGCTGAGTAGTAACTGTACATCTGATTAGCGCCCTTGTTTTCGCTACACATATAGTACAATCCCTTTTCTGCTTAAACTTTCTAGCTTCTTTCCTTTTTCCTGTGACTCAACAGACCGGTTTGTGTAAGACCTGGTCGGACACCCTGAAGACCAATTTTCTGGTGTCATGGCTCATTTAATAGTCTATTACATTTCTGAAATATTTTATTTAACAGAACTCATATATGGAAAATGTTGCCAAGCATTTTTCAGTTCTAATGTCTCACTTTTCTAACTAAGATTCTTGAAGTTAAGTTTTAATATTTAAGTGACACCTTCACAGGTCTGTCAATTTAATAAATAAAGTGCATTTTCTTAAGCTAAAACAGACAGCTTTCACATGAAAAAGAAGGTGGTATTTGCTAACTTTTACTAAGAATATTTGAAAAACAGTAAAGTAGTTTGATGATTCAACTGTAGTAATTGCGCTTTGACAAGACAGAATCCTGAATGAATGAACTTGCTGGCAAGATGGGGAGTCTCAGAATTGAATCTAAATCAGTCCATCATGTTTATGCTGACTGGGCATAAATTTCTCTGGTAATGTGTTAACAATGTTCCAGTTTCCATGGTCAATGATGCATTTGACACTGGTCAATACTGTATTCCCACTTAAAAGATCAAACCATAAATAAATCTGAAACAGATTTAAACACCTCTAATAAATTACATGAAACCTTATCAAGGAAAATGCATCAACTTCTATAAGAGTAAAGTGCCTATAAATTCAATCTATATTCATAATAATTAATTCTGTAAAAGATTTCATATTTTAGCAATTAAGATGGATATTCCAAAACTTTATACTTATGATTAAGTTTTAAATCATAGATGTATAAGTACACATTTATTAGATGCATATTTGCTTGACTTAATGTTTTACATTCGCAGACAATTGCTGTGTTATTAGGATGGTCAGATATATACAAAATCAATCTGAGGCAGTTATTACCATCCTGTATACCTGTGATTCTTACAGTGCAGACTGATGCAGCATTTCACGACACATGACACGCAGTCCAGTGATTGGAAGCTAAATGATCCATTGGGATTCAACCTACAGCAAAGAGGTCATTGACTCTCTGTAGGTATATGCCTCACGGTAAGTTGCACTCAAATCAATCTGGCTTCCAAACACTACACTCCATTTTGTCATGATGGAATGTTGCATCAATCTGTGCTTAAGAAATTTGGTTGCATCACGGATATACAGGGCTTTACCAGTATATTTTACTGAGATCTGTTCTTGGATCAGGGGAAGCAGAATATGAGGAAAGAAGTATAAATATCTTCATGACCAAATCTTCATGAATAACCATACTGTACTTCAACCAAGCATTCTTTAAACCTACCTTTTTAGCTATTTACCTAGTTCAAATATGTATCTGATATTGTTTTCCCATTGCATTCCTCGATCCCTAAAAAGTTTAACACAAATTTTGAAAATCAGTTGACAAAATCATAACATTATAGTACTGAATAGCAGTGTTAACCTTGCATTTTACATGCACTGGTGGGAGCCTAACTGGGAGGTACTTCAAAAATTTAACAAGAACGCCGAGGAGGTCGATATCGCACCTGCACTGGGCAAAATAACTACCAGAGGACCAATGGTCCTGTAAACGCTCACCTGAGATCTGCTGCATATACCAATAAACATGTTTGAATATTATGGTATTTAACTCCAGTGCAGGGGCAGATGAAGCACTTGGGCCATTTTCTTTTTTCAGAATCTTCAATATTCTGTCCATTTGGCAATTTCCTGCTGGCTTTTCCCTTCAAATGACATTTAAACAGTTTTCCCAATTCAAATGCATAGGCAACCCATGTTGACCTTGCCATAAACTTGGTCAAAGTCATCACAGGGTCATGATTTATATATACATTGTAGTACTTTAGCCATCGATGCTTCACGCCAAGTTTCCTTGAAATCAGTTGATTGGTTTCAGAGAAGATTTTTGATGGGTTTTTTACCATATATGGGCATGGCGGCCATCTTTGTCATGTGACCTAGATTATTTATATACACATTGATTCCCCCATTCTATAGATGCTTCACATAAAATTTGGCTTTAATTGGCCAAGCGGTTTCAGAGGAGAAGACGTTTGAATATTATGGAAATATACATGTATATTACCCCGGGGTGGGGGTACATAAGCTCCTGGGTCCAATTTTTTTCAGAATCATTAATATTCAGTCCTATTTCCCGTTTCCTGCAAGACTTTCACTTTAAATTACATTTTAAAAGTTTTCCCCATTCAAATGCCTTGGCGACCTATGTTGACCTTGCCGTAAAATAGGTCAAGGTCATCACAGGGTCATGATTTATACATACATTGTAGTGCTTGAGCCATCGATGCTTCATGCCAAGTTTCGTTGAAATCGGTCAACCGGTTCTGGAGAAGAAGATTTTTGAAGGGTTTTTACCATATATGGGCATGGTGGCCATCTTGGTCATGTGACCTGGATTTTTTTATATACATATTGGTTCCCCCTTCCTATTGATGCTTCACATAAAATTTGGCTTTGATTGGCCAAGTGGTTTCAGAGGAGAAGACGTTTGAATATTATGGAGATATACATGTATATTGCCCCGGGGTGGGGGAACATGAGCCCCTGGGGTCCAATTTTTTTCAGAATCATTAATATTCAGTCCTAATGCCCATTTCCTGCAAGACTTTCACTTTAAATGACATTTTAAAAGTTTTCCCCATTCAAATGCATTGGCGACCTATGTTGACCTTGCCGTAAAATAGGTCAAGGTCATCACAGGGTCATGATTTATGTATACATCGTAGTGCTTGAGGCATCAATGCTTCATGCCAAGTTTCGTTTAAATCTGTCCACTGGTTCTAGAGAAGAAGATTTTTGAAGGGTTTTCACCATATATGGGCATGGCGGCCATCTTGGTCATGTGACCTGGATTATTTATGTACACATTGGTTCCCCCTTCCTATAGATGCTTCATATAAAATTTGGCTTTGATTGGCCAAGCGGTTTCAGAGGAGAAGATCTTTGAAATTGTGGACGGACGACGGACGACAGACGACGGACGGACGTCGGATCATGGCCATCCTATAAGCTCACCTTGTGAGCCTAACGGCTCAGGTGAGCTAAAAAACCTGAAATATAGGTCGAGGGGACCAGGTCAAGGTATGTTCTGAAAGGGTATGTCAAGGACATTTACTATGCAAGATTTCAAACTCACATCTATCACAGGTGCAGAGAAAACCACAGTTTGACATAAAAATTAACAAGTCAATGGACCATGAAATATAGGTCAAGGTCAGCGGGTCAAGGTGCATGCTTGACGGGTATGTCAAGGACAATTACTATGTAAGGTTTCACACTCGCAGCTATCACAGGTGCAGAGAAAACCAAAGTTTGACATAAAAATTAACATGTCAATGGACCATGAAATATAGGTCAAGGTCAGCGGGTCAAGGTGCTTGCTTGAAGGGTATGTCAAGGACAATTACTATGCAAGGTTTCACACTTGCAGCTATCACTGATGCAGAGAAAATCAAACTTCGACATAAAAATGAACAAAGTCAGTGGACCTTGAAATATAGGTCAAGGGCACTGGGTCAAGGGGCGTGCTTGAAGGGTATGTCAAGGACAATTACTATGCAAGGTTTCACACTCGCAGGTATCACTGATGCAGAGAAAACCAAACTTCGACGTAAAAATTAACAAAGTCAATGGACCGTAAAATAAAGGTCAAGGGCACCGGGTCAAGGTGCATGCTTGAAGGGTATGTCAAAGGGTATGTCAAGGACAATTACTTTGCAAGGTTTCACACTCGCAGGTATCACTGATGCACCAAACTTTGACATAAAAATGAACAAAGTCAATGGACCATAAAATATAGGTCAAGGGCACCGGGTCAAGGTGCATGCTTGAAGGGTATGTCAAGGACAATTACTTTGCAAGGTTTTACGTTCCTAGCTCCCACTAATGTAGAGAAAACCAAACTTCAACGTAAATGTTGACGGACGGACGAACGAACGGACGGATGGACGGACGGACAGACGGAAATTTGGACTCCTATATTGCACCCTGCTATAAGCAGGTACGATAAAAATCAATTATTTCAGCACAGGACTTCTGTTGTGAGAAACATTCCATCTAATTTTCAGGATGGAGCTTAATTCAAGAATATTTTTGGAAATAAAATTAATTTGTGAACACAGTTTGAAAACTTTTGCATGTCAAAACATTTGGAAAGCAAATTTTATGCATGTCAATCACTAAATTTTATTCTACTCTGAAAAAATGTTATGGTGGTTTCCAGAGGAGGGTTTAGGGAAAGAGTAAATCTTGGGTCATATAACTTGAGGAGCACTTACCTATGAAATTATGACTTGTACAATAACAGAAATTAATGCCCCTCCTGGTCCAAAGGTCACAGTCCAGGTCAGCACCATGAACATCTACAGTTGCTGAAAATAATAATATCAACTTATTATGATCTACATATTGAATTTCTACATCAAGTTTGCTTATCCTAGTTACTTTACTTCAGTTTTGTGTTCATAAGGACAAGCAACAGGTGAAAGAATGTTTGTGTTCATTGTAGTTTGGCATTTTATAAACCTGTTTTTCAAAATTTCCTGATTTTGGCTTAAATTGAAAAATTCCCTGACTGATGTCAAAAATCCCTGACAATTCCTTGGCTTTGAAAAAAGTGATTTCTCTCTGACTTTTTCCCTGACCATGGACACCCTGAATAAGTATTTGCAAGAAAGGCAGAAACTTTGTCTTACCCAAGGCTAATTTAGAACACCTCAATGACCATGGATTCATGACCACACTGCTGGTTTTTTACCTGAAAATAAAACAGTACATGTATACAGTTCAAAGAAACAGTAAAACATTCAAATGAAAGTGTTTTTTTTTTTTTTTCTAATTCAGTTTAACGTCCCTTTCAAGATTATTTCAGCTCATATGAGACGGGCCAATCAATAGGTGGGGCGAAAACGGGAGAACCGCGAGAAAAACCACCTGGCACACCCGCAAGCAGAACTTGGCTTGTCTCACATGTGGCCAGAGCGGGTCTCAAACCCACACCAGACACAGCAGTGAAATGATCGAGTGATTAAGAAACACGGAGCCACCTCAAATGAAATTGACCATAGTGTCAGACAATAGAGTATTGGCAGAACAATTTCATATGAAAAGCGGTTCATATTCATCTTGTCAAATTTTTTTTCCATTTATACTGCTCATAATCATTCCTTTGTCTCACCACTGTGTCCAGTGTATGTGGGTTCAAGCCCCCTTTGCCTTGGGTAGTGTGCTTATGGGTGTACAAAGTATTTTGTCTTAGAGTACTTCAGTTTTCGCCCCACCTACTGATATGCCCATCTCATATGAGCTGAAAGAATCTTGTAAGGGCGTAAAAAGTAGGTTTAGAAAAAGAGAACAAGTTTCACTATCCATGATGTTCTTGAACATTTATGAATTAATTAAGTTCAGACAGGCAAGCTCTTTGACCAAGTGGTAGGGGTCTCCAATTTCCTGGGATCAATACTATTACAGTTCTGGGATGTTATGCAATATTTGGATTATCTGCAAGATACTCTTACAATATTCATGAGACATAAATTTGTAAAAGTGCCTCAATCTCACTTCATTCACAATAAGTTTGTTAAGTTTGTTTTGTCACAAGATAGACAAAAATAATTACCCAATTATTTTCAAAACTTGAAACAGTTTTGCATCAATTGCCTTGGTAAAGAGATGTTTGCAAAAGTGTCATAGAAGCCAGGCATACTTTTGATTTACTAATATTTGCATTTGATTGTGTAACCAGAACTTTGAAATATTGGGGGTGGCCCTAGTGGCCGAGTGGTTAAGAGCGCTGATATTTTATTACCGCACTTAACCATTCAAGCATCTGTTTGGGTTTGAAGAAAAAAGAAAAAAAAAAAAAAAGAAAAGAAAATTGTCAGCTTTAAAAATTGAAAATTTCATCAGAAAAGCTTTGATATTTTTCTTATTTTTGCTAGATTTTGGGTACACATTAGAACGCCTCACCGAAGCGGTTCTAACGAGTACCCACAATCTATGTTTGGGAGCAAAACTAAGAAAAATAGGTATGCCCCTGCATTCCCCAGTTTTTTCTATATAAAAGTGGGGTATGAGGGGGTATACTTTTCATGGATATGTTTTCCTGATGATTAATTTATTATATAATAGGCAGATTTAAAACCAAGACTTTTAACTGTCGTTGTTTAAAAATCACTCCGAATCTATCAGAAATGATACAGGGTCGGTGGTGCGGCTTGTTGGCGAACTGTCTTATCTCGATTGTTTACAGTATTGCTGCGTATTGAATTTGGACTGGTTTAGCCCTATCTCACTGGAATGCGACAACTGGAGACTATTTCGCAACAAAGATTGACAATATAAACACAACCTTCACCGTTTCACGTTGCAGTCTCATTGAACAGACATTTATGCGACAAATTCGCAAATTTCAGTCTAATTTTGAAAATAAATCTTGCGACTGTCATGCAATAGTTGCATGACTTTCCAGGGAATGTAGCTTATTGTCATTTTAATTCGTACGACAGCTGCACAACATTCGTGCGAGTGCTGCACGACATTCGTACGAATGTCGCTTAGTTTTATTTTCTCGCCAGATAGTTGTGAGGTTTTTCGCATGTTTTCATAAGACTGTCGCGCAACCATCATGAGACACTCGCAGGACATTGTTACGAGTGTCGCAAAAGTTTCGCATTGTAAATTTGCCAAAATTTCGCGGCGACAGGTCCGCGACACTTGCACGACATTCTTGCGAAATATTTTGGAACAACTTTAAAAAATTTGCATAAAATTTTAAAACATGTTTAAAACCTTCCGGACCAGTTGGCGACAAGCTCACGACACATGAATATTCTCACGACACTCGCACAAATGTAGTGTGAAAGTCTGTGACAAAATTCGCATGCCAGTGAGATACTAGCTTTTCTCGTATCGGATCTTTTTTCGATGTCGGCGATGGGAAATCTACAGATGTAAAACAAAACCGGCTCAAATTTTACTGCATTCAACCTAATTAGGACCTTTCCAATTAATGTTTGTAAGCAAGATTACAAGATTACAAGAAACTTTATTTAAAGTCGACTTTCAAATTTACAACAGGATAACATTAGCCATTGGCTATTTTGTCGACAAACACAAATTAAAACTGTACATGTAAGCATAAGATTTACTTCACGTATCCTTTGAGAACCACTAGATGATCGATCACTGGTCCTTGATCGATCACTTGTCGTCTTACGCTACCCCACCCACTGGTGGCGGTGGTTCGGATTGTTTCTAATCTGTTAAATTTACATCTTCTGTATGTTAGAGACTATAAATATTTTGTTGACGATGTTTAACATATGCAATGTCCACCTACTCGCAGTAAACAAGGTGCAGATCCAAATAATCATAGAGGAAACCGAATCAGGTAGTGAGTTCGCTTGACAAAGTTATCTTTGAGACAACTAAACACCGAAGTGCTAATCAGCGGTACCAAGTAATGTCATACCGGTTCAGGCTGTTAAACAGGGCTTAACATTGGCTAAGTCAGCATGAATGAATTAGTTTCAATGAAGCATTTCCATGCATTTCAGAAGCATATCTCATTTCAACTGCCTCCCGCCATCCAACTAGCAAAGAACGATTTCTGTTGCTATGCAACAATTACGGAGAGAATGAACCACAGCTTGTAAGAGGAAAAATAATGATAAAACGAAAGTAAAGAAAAACAGGTTTTGCATTTCAAACGCAGTTTCGAGCGTTTGTATGTTCTTGTGTAATTTTATTTTCAACTATCACAAGTCTGGCATATTTTTATTTGTAAGATTAAATGGGTTCGCTTGGCGGAATTCGACTGCGGTAAAAATTTCCGGAAGTTGAATGACTCACAAAAATCGACGTCTTCATACTGCAAAACAGAATAGAACAGAACAGAACTTCTAATCGTAAAGCAACCAACACCTCGTTGTTGTCGCTGCGCGACAACAACTCGGTTGGTTGGTTGCTATAAAAAAAAGTGTGTTGTAATGAACCATGTTATAAAGAGGTGCAAGTGTATATTGCTGGTACACCTGAACCTCTTTATAACACGCTTCATTACAACATGTTCAAGATATAACATGGACCATTCCTGGAGCCCAAGTAGTCATTTTAAACCAAATTTGTGATATATATTTATACATTTTACTCTCGTTATAACATGGATTGGATAGCTAACACAGAAATTGTGTTATAAAAAGGTTATGGTGTATTTAGTGAAGTTTAACATAGATCAGTAACTCCTTGGAGCTTATATTAATGTTTATACATGTTACAGTAGCAGTTAAACTGACCTGACCATTAGTACTACCTGTTGTCATGCGGTGCAGATGGGGCTCGTTAGCCTTGGAAGGCAACTCATCTAGGAGTTAAGCTAGTTCTCTACACAAAAATCTAGCTGGGCAGGGGGAACTCATTAGTCTTGGTTGACAGTCCTCCTAGGAGTTTACAGGTCTCTAAACAAAACCTAAGGAAGGGTAGATGGAGCTCTTCAGCTGTGGCCAGCAATTCATCTAGGAGAAGGAAACTCCAAAATCAAACCTGTGTGTCTGGATATGCCTAGTCCAGATATGCAAAGACTCTTTCGGTAGATGGAGCGGAAGAAATCACCTGATTCAACGGTTCAGAAAGCGATACAGCAACATGTTGTGGAACATGCAGAGCGTGACAAGGCACTAAAGATGTTACGGTCATCCACTGCATCCAAACCCAACTCCAGACGTCTTGACCTGTGTCTTGCCTCTGGGCGCAGCTGGGCGAGGACTAGAGAGTGAGGTTGACGTTGCGCACCTCTTCCTCACTATAATCCAATTTCATAGCGCATGTCATCTTATTTCTCAACACACAAGCACTTGCATACACAACAATTTCATCACACTTGCACCCACATACCTACAAAGTCCTGTGGCGATGGGCGAGTGGCGAAGCAGCAGGTGTAGGACACACTGGGAGCTGTAGTTGCAGACCTGCACACAGGCGGCTCAGTTCTAATGGTCGCTTTCTGTGAGGAGAAGCAGTAAGCAGAATTCGGCAGTCGGCTGAGCGACTGAGCAGATCTATTTAGGACCGCACTGCTCGCCCCCGTAGCATGGGGAAGGGGCTAGAAAAGGTGCCCTAAACAATTGCCTGCTTCAAACCCCCTGGCTGGTTAACCGCGATCAGCGGGGATCCCCTTAAGCAGTCGAAATACAAAGAAAAAAGCTAAAGTAATTCCCTTACGGATTTGGACAATGCTGGGTCAGATAGACCACAGCGTAGAACGGCCCTTGTGGGCAGAGAACTTGGGAGGTATGATATACAGATAGCTGCATTGAGTGAGACTCGGTTCGCAGATGTTGGGGAGATCAAAGAAGTTGGTGCTGGATACACCTTCTGGAGTGGACGCAAAAGTGAAGAGAGGCGTGAAGCAGGAGTTGGCTTTGCCATCAAAACAGAACTTGTTGGTAAGCTGTCAGGATTGCCAAAAGGCATTAATGACATTGAGACTTCCTCTTTCAGGCAATAAACATGCAACTATTGTCAGTGCTTATGCACCCACAATGACCAATCCAGATGAGGTCAAGGACAAGTTCTATGATGACCTAGACAATGTTATTTCTGCAACACCCTGCACAGACAAGCTTATCCTTCTTGGCGACTTTAATGCCAGAGTGGGTACAGACCACCAGACCTGGGAAGGAGTTATAGGTCCAGAAGGGGTTGGAAAGTGCAACAGCAATGGTCTCTTGCTTCTCAGGAAGTGTGCTGAACATGACCTTCTAATCACCAACACAGTCTTCCGTCTACCTAATAGGAACAAAACATCCTGGATGCATCCCCGTTCCAAACACTGGCATCTCATAGACTATGTCATAGTGCGGAGAACAGACAGGCAGGATGTTAAAGTGACAAAGACTATGTGTGGTGCAGACTGCTGGACAGATCATAGACTGGTTGTCAGCAAACTCAACCTAAGAATACAGCCTGCGAGGCGACCTCAAGGCAAGAAAGCTCCTAAGAGACTGGATGTCTCAAAGCTAAATAAAGACAGCATGAGATAAGATTTCTTAACAGACATTTGCAACCAACTGGATGCAATGAATCTCAGTTCAGAGGACCCTGAAGAAAACTGGACAGTTTTCCATAAAACAGTTCTTTCTTCAGCTGCAAGCACCTTAGGCCATCCATCTCGCAAACATCAAGACTGGTTTGATGAGAATGATGACGAAATTCAGAGGCTTCTTGAAGAAAAGCACCGATTGCACAAGGCACATCAAGATGATACTAGCTCAGTATCAAAGAAAGCAGCCTACAACAACATTTGTAAGACAGTCCAGACCAAGCTTAGGGACATGCAAGATTCCTGGCTGAGGAAGAAAACAGAAGAAATTCAGTCTTTTGCGGATAGAAAGGACATGAAGAAATTTCATGATGCACTGAAAACCATTTATGGTCCAAAGAGTTCTGGAGCCACCACATTGCTCAGTGCAGATGGAAACAATCTTCTCACAGATAAAGAAGCTATCTTGAAAAGGTGGGCAGAACACTTCAATAGTGTGCTTAATCATCCATCAAGCATCAATGAGGATGCAATCGACAGACTTCCACAGATAGAGTGCAATGTTCTGTTAGATGAATTTCCTACCGTTACGGAAACAAGAAAAGCAGTTCAACTACTATCATCTGGCAAAGCCCCAGGTGCAGATGCAATTCCTGCCGAAGTTTACAAGGCTGGGGGCTACCCATGGCAGAGAAACTGACAGAGTTGTTTCACTGTATGTGGAGAAAGGAGGCTATCCCACAAGAATTTAAGGATGCATCCATAATCCACCTATACAAGCGGAAAGGAAATCCTCAAGTCTGTGACAATCACAGAGGCATCTCCCTCCTATCAATTGCTGGGAAGATACTTGCAAAAATTCTGTTGAATCGTCTGAATGTTCATCTTGATCAGATGGGACTTATCCCAGAAAGTCAATGTGGATTCAGAAAAGACAGAGGGACAATAGACATGATATTCACAGCAAGACAGCTTCAGGAGAAATGCCAAGAACAGAATGTAGATACATGACGTTTGTTGACCTCACCAAAGCTTTCGACACTGTTAGTCGTGATGGACTCTGGAAAATCATGGCCAAGTTTGGCTGTCCACCCAGATTCATAGCAATGGTGCGGCAGTTTCATGATGGCATGCAGGCACGTGTGCAAAATGATGGAGAGTTCTCTGAACCATTTGAAGTAACAAATGGGGTCAAACAAGGCTGTGTTCTGGCACCAACACTGTTCAGCATGATGTTTTCTGTTCAGCTTATGGATGCTTTTCAGGACAGTGACACTGGTTTTCCAATCAGGTACCGTTTTGATGGCAACATATTCAACCTCAGAAGGTTGCAAGCCAAAACTAAGGTCCAGACTGATGTGCTAGATGAGCTCCTCTATGCAGATGATATGGATAAGAATGCCAGCACAGAGGCAAAAATGCAAAGAGCCATGGATCAAGTCTCACAGTCATGTGATAACTATGATCTCACAATCAGCACAAAAAAGACAGGGGTTGTACACCAACCAGCGCCCGGAAAGCCATATAATGAACCAACCATCACTGTGAATGGGCAAAAACTGAAAGTTGTTGACAAGTTCACCTACCTGGGAAGCACTCTCTCCAGAGCAGTGCATATTGATGATGAGATCACTGCCAGAATTGCAAAGGCTAGTGTGGCATTCGGACGACTCCGTGCAAATGTCTGGGAGCGAAATGGAATCAAGCTTGACACCAAGCTGAAAGTCTACAAGGCTGTGGTACTGCCAACCCTCTTGTATGCATGTGAGACCTGGACAGTATACCAACGCCATGCAAAGAGACTTAACCATTTCCACTTAAGCTGTTTGAGAAAGTTGTTAAAAATCAAGTGGCAGGACAAGATTCCAGACACAGAGGTCCTGACGAAAGCAGGGATGCAAAGCATGCATACAGTCTTAAAGCTAGCACAGCTAAGATGGACTGGCCATGTTATAAGAATGCCTGATGCGCGACTTCCAAAGAAAGTTTTCTATGGAGAACTACAGGAGGGAAAGCGCTCTCAAGGTGGCCAGAAGAAACGCTACAAAGACACCCTCAAAGCCTCTCTGAAGGATTTCGAAATACCAATGGGGTCCTGGGAACAGACTGCACAGGAGCGATCAAAGTGGCGAGGTCTCATCAACAAAGGAGCAGCTCTTTATGAAAAGAAGAGAATCTGTGAAGCTGAAAGAAAGCGAAGAGAGCGCAAAGCCAAAACAAATGTGCCACCATCAGACTCTATGACATTGACTTGCTCTACTTGCAACCGACAGTTTAGAGCCTGAGAATTGGCCTAGTCAGCCATCAAAGAACTCACCAACACACATCAGCACTATTCAAGAAATAATGATGGTCTTTCTCATTAGTGAGAGACAACTATCAATGTTTATACATCAGCTGCGACGCAAGAAAACCGGTCTTCGGGGTTTCCGACCAGGTCTGACCCAAACCGGCCTATACTCCCATACAAGAAAGCTAGAATGTTCAATTTTTGGGTATAAGTAGAGCAGGAATTTTACTATCCATGTAGCGAAAACAAAGGCGCTGATCAACTTAGCAGTCAATGTGAAGCTGATCTTCATCTTTGTTTTTGCATAGGCAAAAATCCGGTTTTCTCATGACGCGGCTCATATCTTTTAGATGGACAATAAATCTCTTGTCTTCTTGTTCTGTACTATCAAGTCTTGACATGCATTTGGGAGAATACAGGTTATGATATTGATCAGGCTAATACTCTAACTAGCTGTTGGTTACAAATGAAATGATGTGATAAAATTACTGGTTAACTGCTCGATACAATGTTGGGAACAAATAATGTGAAATGGATAAAGGACCAGCCTGACATGACCACAGCTTTTTACCACAAACAGTTTACAAAAAATAAATTTTATTAAGACACATAAACACTTTTTTGTAATGACTGTAAAACATCTGGGGCCAGTTGTTCAAAATAAACGATGTCATTAGTTAAAGATTCTTTAAAATTTCAAACATGAATATTACAAATACACTGTTATTTTTTGTTGATAAAACGTGAGAATCCTTTGCAATTGTCTAGCCTTCTTCTGTGACTGTAATGGCAAGTTTGTGTCAGACAAGGTCAGGATCATAGAAGACTGGTTTGCTTGTGAAATAGCAAACCACGTCAAACTTCAATTTTGAAACTTGATTTAAGGATTATGCCGACAACATGGGAAATAACTCTTGTTGGGAGCTATGCATCGCCAGCTTCGTATTTTGAAAATGGAGGATTTATGTAAAACAAATTTACTAAATAATTGTCAAAATAGCGTCTGTACAATTTGATGAAGTTTTTGAATAGGAATGACGCCAATGACGTCACAATAAAGGCGACGTAATGTTGCATTTAGATCTATTTGGTGCAACGTTTTTTGGCGCCATGACTTTGAAATTTGCGACACTGGGCTGATTAAACTGCACGTCTAATTTTACAAGCAAGCAGTATGTTCTCAACTTTAACTGAATATCAACTTAGAAATATTGCGCTACACATTTAGGTTAAACATTTTTGTCTACAATCTACAGTGCAATTTAAACTCGTACAAAAATCTCTAAAATCGTAAGCAGAATCAAAGGGGGTGGGGTAACTTAGTTGTCTGTAGTATTTTTTTCTTTTCGTTGACCACATGATTTTTTCTCACCAAATTACTTGTTATTAGATGGTCTTGCAATGAAAACTTTATCGCGGAAATTTATCGGCGAGTTTTGGAATAATATTAGAATTGCTACGTTAACAAGGATGAAAACAAAATAGCCATAAAAGCACACATTTACAAAATATCTCTTCCTGATAACACTTTAAGGAAAAACGCACACTTGATGATGGTTATATACACACAACAACGTCTAGTCTTGATGAAATGTATGGTATTTGGATAGTACTGATTGTACTTTTCGAATTTTTTATTGCCAAAATGTAGTAGCAACTAGCGAAAAAGGCTTTTTTCGGCACACGAAATGGGCGTTCTTTCAACTGGTATCCTGGTGAACCCCTAATTTTATATGTCCAGTGCAAAGTTAACATATTAAAGTATCTTCAGAATAAAAGTAAGAAAAATTTATCGAGCCGTTTAAAATCACCTTTGCGATTGGCATCATCCTTAATTTGATTTTTGCAGTGGGCAGAAAGAAAATGCTCCACACCATGACCAGATTGAGACCTGGGCAGATAAACTGGCCTTCTACACACAAGCAAAAGAGGCGGGGGAAAAAAATCATTTGAAAAATTTTGATATTTTTTCAAAACATACATTGTGGGTACATGTTAAAACCGCCTTGCCAAGGCTGTTCTAACGAGTACCCAAAATCTATTGTCTGGACTAAAACTAACAATTTTGCTCAAAAGATAGAATGTGGATACTCATTAGAACCACCTTGCATAGATTGTGGGTATATGTTAGAACTGCCTTGCCGAGGCGGTTCTAATGAGTACCCAGAATCTATATTTGGGAACAAAAATAGGTATACCCATGTAAACCCAAGTTTTACAATAAACAAGTGGGTTATGAGAGGGTATGCATTGCATGAACATGTTAGCATGATGTTTATTTTGCAGTGGGCAGCAGGAAGATGCCCCACACCACGATCAGATTGAGACCTGGGCAGATAAACTGGCCTTCTACACACAAGCAAAAGAGGCGGGAAAACATATACTGCCCAAGGATACAAAAGAAGCCTTACAACACAAAATAGATCCAAATATTGGGGAAAGAGAGAGAAAAACAGTGCAGGCACTGTTGTACACTAGTGGGGGTGAGTTATCTATTGTCAGTATCATGTTTCTGCCCAAGGATTAGGTTCAAAAGTGGATTCTTTATTACTCTTCAGTTTACATATTTTGTAAAAACAACAGAAGGTACAGTATGAAATGCAATAACATATTGCAGCCTTACATGACAAAAAAGACACAAACAGTAATGTGTCCTAGCTAGCCTGGCAAGGACTTTCTAGTGATGGACTCATAAAACAGCGGCATTGTGTCCCAGGAATAAAATAGTCATATGTGCAGAAAATATTTTGATGCAGATTTATGACAAGCAGAAGGGATTTTTGGCACTTTATTTTACTAATTTCCCATTGTAGTCCTTTCACTTCCCTTTCAGGATAAACCATTGATAAGCTGTGCAAAAGTTTGTATTCCAGATGATGCCCGCCACCCCCACCTGTGGTGTGGCCTTAGCCTTGGGAAGATTAAAGTTTACTAAGAGATTATCATATGGCAATTTTCATATCATACCCCGTATCAACCTGAGACTTCTGTATCAGCCCGAGACTCCCATATCAGCCTGAGGGCCGAAGGCCCGAGGGCTGATATGGGAGTCGAGGGCTGATACGGAAGTCGAGGGTTGATACGGGGTATGATATGAAAATTGCCATATCATGATCTCTTTATCATATATTTTTATTGAAAAAAAAAGTGTTTGATACAGTTCAATGCACAAAATGTTTCCCAACATAATTTCAAGTGGAAAAAAGAAAGAATGAAAAAAAATTCTGGTCACAAATTGTATTCAATAACATTTAACCATTAATACAGAAAATTCAAATACAAAAATTTGATTTATAAATTGAGAACAATTTACAACGTACTATTGAATAGAACAGAGCGCTCCGAATGTGGGGGTCACGTGAGATGTGATATGAGGTTTGGGGTGTGATATGGGGGTGTGATATGAGTCCATATCTTCCTAGGGAGATATGGATTTTGACAAATTTTGAACTGATACAGCTTTCGAGATATGGTGTTCCGATACGTGCATAGGACTTGCGCCTGTATCGCATATGTAAAAAGAACGTATTTTACAGTAAATATATGATAAAGTGCTATATTTTAGTATATTGTGTAGTGTAAATTGGTATATTTTATTGGCTTATTACTATATTTTTCATTCATTTTCTAGAGGATGGCTGCCAACCCCACCTCTGGTGTGGCCTTAGTGTTTGGAAGGTTTAAGTTTACAGCGCTATTTCTTGTTATATTGTCTTGTGTATATTGGTACATGTATATTTTATAGGTATATTTTATTTTATCGGTATATTTTATAGGCTTATTACTATATTTTTTCATTCATTTTCTAGAGGATGCAAGACACCCCCACCTGTGGTGTGGCCTTAGCGATGGGAAGATCAAAGTTTACAGTGCTATATCCTGGGTTCTGGAGAATGACAGTATCCACTCCAAGTCCAGTGTTGTGAGTATCAACATTTTAGATGTCCTAAATTTGCAGCATCATAGAAACTTTACCATACATACCAAAATATATTCAATATATTTTGGTATGTATTACCATACATACCAAAATATATTCAATATATTTTGGTATGTATATTGCTATTAAAGTGTTTTATTTCCACAAAATGTCAACACTTTTTTTCTGTTTCAAAGTTTAAAAAACTTTTATACAGTTGTAGTTTGCATTGATTTTTTACGATACAGTGACCTGGTGGTAGAGCATAAGACTACAAATCGAGAGGTCCTGGGTTCGATCCCCACACGGGCCGCCATGTGTCCTTAACCGGAGTACTGGTTAATACCCAGGAACCAGTGGCTCCGTCTTGACGTGACTGAAAAATTGTTGACTGGGACATTAAACCTCAATACAAACAAACATTAATATTTTTAATTAATATTTTGTGAGGTTGAGAGTCATTTAGGGGCTAGGCCATATCCCAAAATAAATTGTCCAAAATATCTCATTTGTCTCAAATTCAAATTGACAAATATCCCCCAAATCAATTCCAATATCCCATACCCCTGTATTCCAAAATGAATATGGGCCAGTATCCCATATCCAAGAATAAAACAAATGGGTATTCTACATACACCCTATGTAATGAATGATCCTAGATCCACCAAAAAGTGATATCTTATCTCCTATGACCTTAGCTGTTGAGTGGGATGCAAAAGATGAAATGAGCCGCATCGTGAGAAAACCGGATTTTTGCCTATGCGAAAACAAAGGCGCAGATCAGCTTCTTGGTAACTGCAAAGCTGATCAGCGCCTTTGTTTTCGCTACACGGATAGTATATTTCCTCTTCTTCTTATATCGGAAATTTCAAGCTTCTGGCCTGCTTCTGAGACTGTACAGCCCGGTTTGTGTCGGACCTGGTCAGAAACCCCGAAGACTGGTTTTCTCGCGTCGAGGCTCAAATCAGCCAATAATGCAAACCAACCAAATCTATGATTCTGCTTCAGAGAGATTCATGTCTTTGCACCATTTTCTTTCTTCATGAATATAAAGTACAGTTCAACCCTAACTACAGTGTGGTTTTCAATATAACACAGCCATGTCATGGCTCCCATATCGATTATTCTGCTATTTGTCTACTATAAATAACCTCATTATAACACGGTTTCACTCATAACAGGGTCTGTTTCCATGGACCCCAAAGATAGCATTATAATGAGGTTGACCTACAGTCCCGGTAAAGTTTTAACAACATATTTCTCGTTTCTCGGAGGACACTAAGCTTTTTTTCTCGGAGAAAGAACGGTAAATTTCTCTTTTCATTAAAATATTTCGCGTTCCATGTATTCCGATTTCTCCGAGAAACACCGCGAAATTTCACCGCGACCGCAGATATTTACCTGAGAAAACAGGTAAGTCCAGATATACCTATTCGCGGAGTTTCTCAGAGAAATAATGTGCACGATTATGAAAATCGACTTTACCTTTAAGTTAGTTTTTTATAATCCTTTTAAGTATATTAAATAAAAAAGAGTGATCAGCGCATTTGTTTCCGCTACTCGGATAGTGCTGTTGCTCTAAACATAATTTATGGGTACATGTATTTGTTATAACCGCCTCACCGAGGCGGTTCAAGCTGTACCGACAATCAATGTTTAAAGCATAAATATTAAAATTACCATTTATTTACTACTATGAATTTATCCAATTTTGCAGCTGAAAAAATCTTTTCTTGTTTATTATTTATATTTATTTATTAATTTCTTTATTTATTTATTCCAAAATTTCCAGCCTCTAGCCAACTTCTGTGCTTGAACAGCCTGGTTTGTGTCAGACCTGTTCGGAAACCACATTGTTGGTTTTCTCACGAGACGGCTCATTTTTAATGATGAATGTTCGTCAGTAAAAATACATGGACAAATTCATTCATGTTTAGGTGATTTACAAAGCCGTCAGTTGGGATGAAGTCATATGACAGTGTTCACTTCACGGTCGGCATTATTTATTTGCTTGATTTTATATTTCACTTTACGACAGACAGTTTTCCAATCATGCGAAGGAGCAGTGTCATCTTCGAGTTTATAAGAGAATACGAAACAAGTACACATGCATGCTGAAACACACATCCGTGTGATTTTGTCTCCCCCACTCTACAAGTATGCCACATAAGTCAACAATAATTTCTGTAAGTTTGGTTGACTATTTTTGTTGTTTAAACAATGCATGAATTAGGGCGAAAGGGTATCAATTTAGGCGATTCCATCAGTTCATGATTTATACGGCTTTGTGGTTTTTCATGGAGAATAACTTATTTTACGAAAATTCCTTCCTACTACATGTAGGTTCGATATAATACGTACAAGTATACATTTACGAGTGGTCAAATCATTTGTGATTTATATTGAGCCGTACTCTTAATATGTGATTACGGTTAGTACGTTAACAGCTGGCGGACGACTAAGGTACGAAAATTTAATAAGACTGGCCGCAGTGGTCTTACAGATAGTGTGTTTGCTTCGCAAAGAAAAGGTTGTGGCCGGTATATTCTTGTCATTTTGATGGCCCGTGTTTATCCTGACATGCATGCAATAAAAGCAAACAGCCTATTAAATAATTGCTACTGTACAGAATTAAATACCTTCGATCAAATAATATTCATTACAAAAACTTGCCCATGCAATATACATGTATAGAGAATTTTTTCGAAAGCAAAATTGAAAATTTCATGGAAATTTTTTGACATCTTAATAATTTTGCTCAAACATTGATTGTGGGTACACCTTAGCACCGTATCGCCGAGGCGGTTCTACCGAATACACACAGAAGATGTTGATCAAAAATAAGAACAATTCTGATTATCGGAAAAGATGGCGTGACGTCATCAGCCAGCATCCGGGTCACTCTCACGGGTACAAATCAGTAATGGCGGCTTTATCAAAAGCCAATATACGTATGGTTTATTTGCACAAATGGCCCAAAAAACGCCAAATCTTTAAAAAAAAATTGTGTTATGAGGAAAGATTGCTTCCAGAATGGATTTTTTTTCAATTTGGGAGGAAAATATCTTGAATAGAGCAATATTTCGGTGTTTATTTATAGTTAGATATATTTTGATTTTTCGGCAAGCGCGAACGGCTTTGATCTCTGGTTATTTAATATGCACACAATTTCAGGCACTTCATTCTCAGGTTACATTGAAATTTTATGACAATATTACGTCGTAGTATTTCTACTGTCATTTTGTAGTATCTGTTTTTGAAGGAGACCTATTTAAGATTTTAAATAACATACCACACATGCTTGGATATTTAAAACTCCCAACAACTTCAACGGCACGGTTACTGTACATTTCTTTCTATTATTCTATCAAATTATCATAATTGCAAAATAAAAGCGTGAAATATGTGCTGCCGTTAGATAAAAACAAATCTAGAAACAATGTGAACTGAAAATAATAAGTGAATAAATTGGACAAAGTTATCCAATTACATACATGTAACTCTTTCTCAGAAGCTCATTCAGCTTTCCGAGTTTAAAACAAACTTTTCAGACAGATGGCGGATAATTCATTTTCAGTGGTTCTAATATTAAGTTAAATTTATTTTAGTTAATTCAGCTTTGATGTAAGACGCATTTTACCGCACAAATATGTGTATTCAGTCTATGTATTTATTGACTCTGTACCCGTGAGTTCACAGGTAATCTTATCGATGACGTCATCGCCATCTTTTCCGATAAGCGGAATAGGTATACGTGACCCCTGCAAACCCCAGATTTTATACATGAAAGTGGGATGTAAGGGGTATACATTTTACGGACATGTTTTCCTGGATACTGATTATCCATATCTTCACTGGAAGTGTGGTTATTTCATTATTTGTAGGAAAGGACAATGCTCAAACTGCGAATATCTAATGACGCCCTTAAATATTAAATGAGTTTCGCATCCATTCTTATGTTCAAAGATCGGGTAATCGTAGATGGTGTGAAACAAACCATAGGTGATAAAGGTCATTATAAAATTTAATGTAAACAAAACATTAAAAAAATATGGATTATAAGCCATCTAAAGAAATATGTAATATCCGTAAGTTACATACTTGTAAAAACTTAAAATTGAAATGTTTTATATTTATTTAAAAATTATCATACATGTACTCATTTTCAAATTTCCTCCGAGAAACTCCGCGAAACCGACTTTGATCGACAAATCAAGGTAATTACCTTTCTCGGAGAAACACCGAGAAATTTCACCGAGTAACACCGAGGAATTTCGCGCAGACGATTTTGTCTACCTGGCTTATTTCGCGGTGTTTCTCCGAGAAATGAAAATTTCGCGTTTGCCATGGTTGGGGAGAAACTCAAAATATGTTGTATTTAATTTACCGGGAGTGTATATAATGATTGCCTGAGCTACATGGCAAATTATTTTTCAGTCAAGTACTAATTTGGTATGTATGATCTAACTAATTTCCTAGACCCTGTGGCCGAGTGTTTAAGGCTGCTGATTTTTTACCACTCTTAATCATTTGATCATCTCCCCATTGTGTAAGTGTGGGTTTGAGCCTCCACGAGGGGCACATGTGCTGCTTATGGATGTGCCAGGTGGTTTTTCTTGGAGTTCTCCCATTTTTGACTCGCCTACTGACTGGCCTCATAGTTTCATACAAGCTGAAATAATCATGAAAGGGATGTAAAACTGAAATACTCGTAAAATTCCCCCAAACTTGTCTTTGTTAACATTTTTAGTCAGGTCTGGATATAGCCACCAATTCTTGGGTATTGGCCAGTTATATGAGATCCGAGTTTAAGTGTATTGCTCAAGGACACCTCTTGACACCAGTGGCCATGGGGACCAAACCCGCGAAACTCAGATAGATAGTTATCAGTAGTTCAGCTAGATAACCACATCTCCACTGGTATTCGAGCTCTCGTCCCTAATAATTAGGAGGAAACAAACCTACCATGCCCCTTTGTCCTTCCCAAAGTAGCAACCCTGCACCTTTTAGTACATCAAAATACACAACTTCCCTCAGGTAAATATATTATACTTATGTAGCTGCAAACATGTCATAGGTCCCCTGATAACCACAACCTCACAAACTCATCAGCACACACAGACAAATTCACACAAGTCTGGTGTTACCGTATGTGCAGGAAACGAGCTTTTACGTACAATATTAAAACGAGCTCGCATTGCACTGACAAGGAGTAAATGGCTTATTTGTGCGGGGTTTGTTATATTTGATTATTTATGATAAGCTTCTGATTCTGTTTATCTGCATGAAACATGTATATTCCTTGTTGGTGTTTTGCGAGCTTGTTTACTGTGCGAAAAATTCGTCTGTACGTAAAGACAGACCAACATGCAAATTATACAGTGATAAGGAAGCCAGCCTAGTGGCTTAAAATTCTAAAAAAATAATTTCACAGTTTTTTCGTGGGGGAGCATGACGGCCATGTGGAAGATTGTCAGACTATGTAGCAGGTCCTGGGGGTACTGGATTCGCAATCTCCCTTGCCATGTTGTGTCCTTGAGAAAGACTAACATAACTGTTGATGTGATCTCAACACCCTTAATCTGAAGTGGTTGGCTGTTTTATTGGCGACTTAAAATAATATAAATGCTCAGAACTCTTCCAACATATAAAAAAATGCAGTTCAAATGAGATAAATTTAGCACCGTCATGAGAAAAAACGGATTTTTGCCTCAGCGTAGATCAGTGCCTGTGTTTTCGCTACTCGGATAGTGCACTTTCTATTCTTCCTTAATCCAAAATTGGAAGCTTCTAGCCATCTTTTGTACAGGCCGATTGGTTTCAACCTGGTCCAAAACCCTGAAGACCGGTTCTCTTGCCACACGGCGCAATTAATTTAATAACACATATTACTGGTACCATATAAGCCGTGACTCGAGAAAACTGGTTTTCGGGGTTTCCGACCTGGTCCGACACAAACCGACCTGCCTAGTCACAGAGGCTGGGCAGAAACTTGAAATTTTGGAATAAAAATAGAAGAGGAATTGTACTATTCATTTAGCGAAAACAAAGGTGCTGATCAGCTTCGCAGTTACTGCGAAGCTGATCTGCGCCTTTGTTTTTGCATAGGCAAAAGTCAGGTTTTCTCATGACGCGGCTCAAATTGTCTTGCATATTACCGGTACTATATGTTTGATCCTGGTAATATCATAATGTTAGGGGTGTAATGAGGATACTTGCTTTTTTGCTCTAGAGGAGCATGGTTGCCTAATGGTTAGTGGGTCAAAATCTGGATCTTGAGGTCAGAGGTTCAAACAATACTGGCATGGCATTATGTCATTGTGCAATACACATTAACTACCTATCATATTACTGGTTAACACCCGGAAGTGGTGGCTCCATCCAGACATGATTGAAAAAAATGTTGACGGGGAAGCTGATCAGCTTTGCAGTTACTGCTCAAATAATAAGTGTCAAGGCTCCATTCACCAGATGCTGTGCAGTCTGATTTATGTCAGCTCTGGGCAGAAACCCCGAAAGACAAGTTACTACTTTGCTATGTTATTTATTGGGATGTTGAGACTCAAGTCAAATGAGCCGCGACGCGAGAAAACCGGTCTTCGGGGTTTCCAACCAGGTCCGACATACAATTACAGACAAGGGCTAGCAGCTTAAAATTTCGGATTTAAGAAGAAGATGAATTGTACTATCCGAGTGGCGAAAACAAAGGCGCTGATCAGCTTCGCAGTTACTGCGAAGCTGATCTGCTCCTTTGTTTTCGCATAGGCAAAATTCTTATTTTCTCACGATGCGGCTCAAATACAACAAACAGAAATTTCAGGTATCATCAGGAAAACATGTTCATGAAAAGTATACTCCCCTAAACCCCACTTTTATATAGCAAAATTGGGGAATGCAGGGTATACACAGGGGCAAAAACATAGATTGTGGGTACCCGTTAGAACTGCCTCGTCAAGGCGGTTCTAACGTGTACCCACAATCTATGTTTTGAGCAAAAATAAGAAAAATATCAATTGTTTTCTAGTGAAAATTTTCATTTTCACTACCCAAAAATTTTCTGTATATTGCATGGGCATGTTTTCGTAATGTGTTATCCAGATGTTACATGGGTTTGTCTTCATAATGTTATTACAGGCATGTCTCACGGCTGTTGGACCTAGTCAGGTGTGGGCGGGGACATTCGCGGGTATTTACGTCATAGACTCTGAGACTATCACGTGCAACAGAATTCTCGGCGACCACGCTGACCTAGTCGTTGATATTGTGCTCTACAACCAAGGAAGGTATGTGTTGCATTAGGAATACTCGCACTCACATTATTTATAGAGATTTTTTTACCCCAGTTTTGCTGTATAAAAAAGGGGTACAGGGTATAAGGGGTGTTCATTACACGGACATGTTAGTGTGATGTAAAAATAACAATACCTATGAAGAGCAAAATAACTAGCTCTTTTCCAGCAAGGTGGTGTGTGGTCTAGTGGTAGAGCGTCGGACTCCGAATTGAGTGGTCCTGGGTTCGATCCCCACAAGGGTCACCGTGTTGTGTCCTTGAGCAAGACGCATTAACTCCCTAGAGTACTGGTTAAAACCCAGGAAACGTTGGCTCCATCCTGACATGACTGAAAAATTGTTGACTGGGACATTAAACCTCAATACAAACAAATAAAATGACACGAAATGCATACACACCCACACCCCACAATTTATATTGAGTAACTATGGTGTACAGGGTTAACTTTGTCTTATCATTGCTCCAAACCATTTATTGTGGGCTTTCGTTAGAAACAAGGCAAGGAGATTCTAAGGTGTACCCACAATGCACATGATTTGAGGAATAAAAAAAAACAAAAGGAGAAAAAATGTCAAAACTTTTGGGCTGAACTTTGTCTAAATGAGAAAAATGTCAACATTTTTATATTGAAATTTGTGGAGTTTGCGGCACATAACTTCAGTGTATATTGCACCGTGACAGTATAATGATAACATGCTCATGTATTATCCCGGAATTTATTTTTGGCATTCAAAATTCAGGTGAATGTTTTTGATATTTTCCTTATTTTTGCTCAAAACATAAATTGTGGCATTTCTAACATTTACCCACAATCAATGTTTTGACCATAAATTCTGGGGGAAAAAAAATAAATATAACAATTTTCAAATAAAATCTTCAATTTTTACTGCTGATGAAATTCTCTGTTATCATGACAGGCTTGATACTGGTTAGAACCGCCTCTCCGGTTCTAACGTGTACCCACAGTCAATGTTTTGAGCAAAAATAAGAAAAATATAAATAAAATTCTACTGAATTTGAAAATTTTATAAAACTTTAAAAAATCTCTGTATATTGCAAAAGCATGTTTTCATTTCCTTATAACAGATGGGCTTATACTGCTGGCCTGGATGGGACCATTCTCAAATGGGATGTTCAAAGATTATGTCAAGTCCAGAAGATAGAACTTCAAGACTGCAGAGGTCTGCGAGCTATGAGCATTCATGAGGAAAAAATAGTCTGTAGTAAGTTTACTAGTATACTTCCAAATTTATATGAAATCATTAACATGTTTTAACTATTTTTGTGCAACTGAAATATAGTAAATGAAACTAGAACACCATGTTCTCTTTATAACATGGTGCATTAAACATGGTTTTGGATATAACACTGATGATTGCTGGACCCGAAATGGTCATTTTATACTGTATGTCTATACATTTTACTCTCTTTGTAACACAGATTGGATTGCTAACACCGAAATTGACTTGGACTCAAACAATAGTATTATAAAAAGGTGGAGGTGTACATGTATAAGCTTGAATATTAGTGCCTTGTGGTTATTTCAAGCTGACAATGGCACTGAGAGACATAGTTTTTACTATTCTTCCAAGCATCCACGAAATAACTGTTTTATTATCCAACCGAACCCTGGGGTGCATCAGAGATTTCATAGTCAAATTTTGCTTATTGGCACATGATGTACATAAGCTCGTGACACTCTGCATTATTCTCACCATCCATCACGAAAACATGTCCGTGTATTGTATACCCCCTTGAACCCCACTTTTATATAGCAAAACTGGGGTATGCAGGGGTATAACTATTTTTCTTATTTTTGCTCCAAAACATAGATTGTCGGTACTCGTTAGAACCGCCTCGGCGAGGCGGTTCTAACGTATACCCACAATCTATGTTTTGAGCAAAAATAAGAAAAATATCCTTTTTTTTTTAATGAAATTTTCAAATTTTACAAGTGAAAAAATTCCTGTTTATTGCATGGGCAAGTTTTCGTTATGTACACCATGCAACTTAATGAAGCCGGCTGTGGTAAACTTAAAATTTTTTCCAAAACATAGATTGTGAGTACTTGTTAGAACCGCCTTATCTGTACCCACAACGTTTTGAGTAAAAATATTAAAAATCTCAATTTTTATCCAATGAAAAGTTCAATTCTTATGAATTAAAAAGTTTCTGTATATTGTATGGGCATTAGTGTTGGAAATCGGCTAGAATTTCATAATCAATTATCGGTTTTACTAAACCGATTGATTATCGATTATATAATCGGCTTTTTCACTTTTCACATACCTTGGCTGTCACTTAGATTATTTGAACAGTGTGGACAGATTATTCACACGAGTATCTATCAGAGTCAGAGTTGGCCTTTGCCCTGTCATATTTTCTGAATTCAACTGTTTACTTTTCCAGGACCATACTCTATGCACATTCCCATTTGAGGCTTTGATTTATATTTGTTCATGGCTTCATGCATACACATACCATACAGTGTGTGATTTCCTGCCTTGGAAATTTCTTTCTCCAAAATGATGCAAAACCTACCACAAAGCTCTTCAAGAGAAGGATATGCAAAAAGTTGATCAATAATATCAGTTATGATTACTTTTTGAAATATTAAAAAAAAGAGATTTGCTCCTTTCAAATTAAAGGCATAATTTATACTTGGAACATTGCTTTAAATATATTTGCTAGATCTAATATACTTTGTTAATAAATTACTGAAGTGTTTTATGGTAATACTGTTCAGAATTATGAAATAAGCTACTGAAACGAAGAGCAGTTTCATAAATATCCAAAGATAACCAGAATTTTCCAAAGATTTCGATTAATCGAAAGAGCAAAATGAAGATCGATTAATTGGTTTTGGGGCATTTTCGACTGATTTTCGATTAAAATCGATTAATCGTTCTATCACTAATGGGCATGTTTTTGTAATGAAATGGGACATTGCCCATAGGATTTGTTTCCCAATTGCAAGACCGTAAATGTTGCAATTTATGAAAGGGGGTGGTGCTGAGTGTATTATAGCCCAGAGGTAGTGTTGAGCCTGAATCTGGCGCAAAATGGTGTTTTTCAAAAACATACCTAGATTACCTACACCTTGAGTAAGATACTTATGGGAGCCTGCCACAAACCATCAAGCTTCGTCAATGGAATGATGGAATGTGAAAAATCACAGATTTTCTTTAAATTGTTTTAAAAAGCTTCCCATGTAAAATAGATTTAAACCCGCCAGTAACTTTGTGTTACTGATCGTTCCAAGTCGATACTTCTGTGGTGGTTCTTTTTGTTTTATGTCTTGGTGTTTAAAATATTTTTGTGCTGTTGGCACCTTATGTATATTTTTCATATTTTTAGTTAAGGTAAGGTAACTGAGTGGCCACCTATTAGGAAAAATAGCTGCTCATTCGGCTTACGAAATGTTTTCATGGTATAAGTACATGTACCTGATTGTTAGTTTGTTTTTTTTCCCACCTCAGTTTTTGGAGTGGGAATCTTTTTCTGATTGTGTCTTTTCCTGATCTTTGCCTACTTGTACCTTCCCATAGTACTTGTCATCAGGAAAACATGTCCATGAAATGTATACCCCCTCGACCACAATTTTATTTAGCAAAACTGCTGTATGGAGGGGTATACCTATTTCTAGCTCACCTGAGCCGAAGACTCATGGGGAGCTTATAGTATAGTGTTCGAGCCGGCGTCCGTCCGTGCGTGCATGGGTGGGTGCGTGCATGCGTGCGTCCGTTCACATTTTCAAACTTGAATATCTCTTAGACAACAAGGCCAATCATGATCAAACTTGATCTAAAGCATCATTGAGGAAGGGGAAAGGTTGCATTTGGTTTTGGGCCAGGTCGGATCAGAACTCTGGTTTCCATGGCAACAGATAGCTCCCATAGACTTACAATGGGAAAAACATAAAAAAATCTTCTTCTCAGAAACCACAAGGCCCAGAGCTTTCATATTTTGTGTGTAGCAATGTATAGTGGTCATCTTTATAAATCCTGCCTACCGTGCCCCTGGGGTCCATATGGGCCCTGCCCAGGGGGTGTCATGGGAAAAACATAAAAAAATCTTCTTCTCCAAAGCCACAAGGCCCAAAGCTTTCATATTTTGTATGTAGCAATGTATAGTGGTCCTCTATATAAATCCTGCCAATCATGCCCCTGGGGTCAAAAATGGCCCCGCCCCGGGGGTCATTAGCTTCCATAGACTTACAATGGGAAAAGCATAAAAAAAATCTTCTTCTCCGAAACCACTAGGCCCAGAGCTTTCATATTTTGTCAGTAGCAATGTATAGTGATCCTCTTTATAAATCCTGCCAACCGTGCCCCTGGGGTCTATACGGGCCTGCCCCGGGGGCGTCATGGAAAAACATAAAAAAATCTTCTTCTCCGAAACCACAAGACCCAGAGCTTTCATATTTTGTGTGTAGCAATGTATAGTGGTCCTCTTTATAAATCCTGCCAACCGTGCCCCTGGGGTCCATACGGGCCCTGCCCCGGGGGTGTCATGGGTAAAACATAAAAAAATCTGCACGAAACCACAAGGCCCAGAGCTTTCATATTTTGTATGTAGCAATGTATAGTGGTCCTCTTTATAAATCCTGCCAACCGTGCTCCTGTGGTCCATACGGGTCCCGCCCCGGGGGCGTCATGGGAAAAAACTTTAAAAATTTTCTTCTCCAAAACCACAAAGCCCAGAGCTTTCACATTTTGTGTGTAGCAATGTATAGTGGTCCTCTTTATAAATCCTGCTATAAATTCTGCCAACCCTGCCCCTGGGGTCCATACGGGCCCCGCCCCGGGGGCGTCATGGGAAAAACATAAAAAAATCTTCTTCTCTGAAACCATATGGCCCGGAGCTTTCATATGTTGTGTGGACCAATGTATAATATTTTCCTTTATAAATGCTGCTAACGGTGCCCCTGGGGTCCATACAGGCCATGCCAAAGGCATGTCATTAACTCATTATCTACCATAGACTTATAATGGAAATATATGAAAAAATCTTCTCTGCAACAGCATGACACAAAGCTTGTATATTTGATATATATAAGGTTTTCAAAATTGGTTGTCCTTTGCGCAATTATACCGGGTTCGGGACTGGGTTGGGATCTGATCTTCCCATGGGTCGCCAGAGTACAGCAACACATCTCACATTTTTGTTACTTTGTTCTCTACAGAAAAAGTTCAATTATATTGTCTACCGAATAAATACAATGTACCATCATACCATATACTTGCTCGAAAATGTAATCTAACTATTTCAGGAGAGGATGTTTATAAGCCATATGACTTGTTTTCCAATCCTGACACTTTATTTGTTATGTAATGTAAATTGATATGTTATTTTGATTTAAAATAAATATTGTTTAAACCAACATTGTCATGTGGAGCTCTACATAAATCCTGCCAATCTTACCCCTGGGGTCAAATATGGCCCCACCCCGGGGGTCATGATAGGACCCTGACCTTGTTAGATGATTTTTTCAAGTGAACCAAAATGGCAGAAAAGAGGATACACAATCCAGACAAGAGCTATTCTGTTGATGTAAGTAGGGTTTCAAGGTCACATGACCAAGATGGCCACCATACCCATAGATGGTAAAGACCCCAATTACTTTGTCTAGTGTCTGTACTTGTTGACTCTCAGGTGAGCGATCGTTGCCCTTGGGCTACTTGTTCTTATTTTTGCTCCAAAACATAGATTGTGGGTACCCACAATGTATTTTTTGGTTTTAAAATATTTAAACAAACTTTTCTGGTGAAATTTTCGATTTTTTCTTTTGAAAAAAAAATCTCTGCATATTGCATGGGCAAGTTTTCGTTATGTTAGATAAGAACCCAGAGAATGAGGGCTCCATCCCAGCCTGGCTGAAACATTGGTGGCTAGGACGTTTTACAATAACTTAAAAGCTAAGAAACAAACAAAAGCATTATATGAAACTTTTTTTTTGGCAAAAAAAAAAAAAAAAGAGAAAAGTGGACACTTAATCAAAACTCTTATTCAGTTTTCCAGTCATTTCAAACACATGCCCATGCAACATAGTGTAAAAATTGAAAAAAAAGTTTGTTGAAAATTTTCAATATATTTCTTGTTTTTGTTCAAACATAGCAGTGTGCATACACATTAGAACCGCCTTGCCAACGTGGTTCTAATGAGCAAACACAATCTATGTTTTGGGTGAATAATAAGAAAAATAGGTAAACCTCATTGCTTTGTCATTATATAAAAGTGGGGTATAAAGGAGTTTTCTTGATGTATAATTTAACCTTATATTTTTAACTAGGTACCTGGAATTCAATACTCCTGTATGACCTGAGCGGAAAACTACTGCACAGTTTTCAGTATCGACAAGATGGTCGGGTGGTGGAGCTGGACAGCTTTGTTGTCCTCCCTAACAACGAGGTAACTATACATACTATGCTAAAGAACATAGTTGTACACATAATACACATACAACTATGTAAAAAGGCCACAAACTTGTATCATCAATTTTATGTGCCCATAAACATATAACCATTTAGACCCCACGTTTAAAAAAAGATAAACTGGAGTTTACAATGGTTTACATAATAAAATAATATTATTTTTACTTATTTTTTATTCAAAACAGGTACTCATTAGAATCTCCTCTGCAAAGCGGTTCTTAAGTGTATAAACAAGTTATGTTTTGATCAAATATAAGAACCGGAGGACCATCAAATCATTTTAAGAATAAAGAAAATATTTATAGACCAAACAAAATTATTTATAGATGAAAAAATTCCCACAAACTATTTATAGATCTGGGCTGGTGTTCGTCGGGAAGGCAAGATCATGATATGGAAACTTGACAATCCTAAGAGAGATCCTGAGATTATAGCTGTAGGTTGTCTTGGCATCAGCGTGATGACACATATTGATGGCAGGGTAGGTTATTGTACGAGCAGCTATGCAAGAAAACTCGTCTTTGGGATTTCCGACCAGGTCAGACATAAACTGGCCTTTACACCCACAAGAGAATGGTAGAATTTTGAAATTTTGGATATAAGTAGAGGATGAACTTGACTATCCATGTAATGAAAATAAAGGTGCTGATCAGCTGTGCAGGTAGGGCACAGCTAATCTGCACCTTTGTTTTCGCATAGGCAAAAATGCAGTTTTCTCATGATGCTGTTCATATAATTTTTGACAAATGAACTGGCCATGTCCATATATGGTAAAAACCCTTCAAAAATCTTCTTCTCGGGAAAGGATGGACCAATTTCAACCAAACTTGGCATGTAGCATTGTGGCCTAGAGTACTAGAATATATACATAAATTATGACCCTGTATGATCTTGGCCAAGTAGCTTATGATGGGAGAGCTATCACCTCAAATTTCAGCTTGGCTCCGCAACTGCTGTATCACTGGATAATTTTTATCAGGCATGAGGGATACTAATCTATTATTTGAATATACATTTCTAAGGGGCAAGGGTGCTTAGCTCTTTTAAAATGATCTTATCAGCAGGTTGTTATGACAAGAAATGACTGTGTCTCTAGAAAAAACACCTCTCTTTCACAAAAACAATATTAGACATAATAATCTATATGTGGAGTCTGAATCATTTTAGAACAACATATACTCTATTTTGAAACAACATTTGAGCCGCATCACAAGAAAACCGGATTTTTGCCTATGCGAAAACAAAGGCGCAGATCAGCTTCGCAGTAACTGCGAAGCTGATCAGCGCCTTTGTTTTCGCTACACGGATAGTACACTTTCTCTTCTTATTAAATCCGAAATTTCAAGATTCTATGCTGCTTCTGGAACTGTACAGGCCGATTTATGTCGGACCTGGTAGGAAACCCCGAAGACCGATTTTCTCGCGTCGCGGCTCATTTCATCCTCTACAGCTTAATTGAATTGCACATGAAATAAAACAAAGATAATTTGATTTTACTGATCAAGAGCTACTTTCAAATTGGAATCGTTCTTCTGGTCTGACATGCAGCTGTTGATAAAAATCAAGGTTTCACTACCAGCAAGAATACATCATTAGCTGCTCAAATATCTCAGAAACTCCTTAAGATAGTAAGATTTCCAGCCAATCAGATTACAGATCTTCCTTGCAGAGGATCCACGCTGAAAGTTAGAGGTATATAGGAAGCTGGATGCTCTTGTCATGAGCTCTTGTCTTGGCCTATTTTATGGCAAGGGCAATATAGGTCGCCCATGACCATAATAGTCAAACAAGTTTATTGGTATATATCCCGGATCTCGGGTGAGTGTTTAGTTGGTTTTCTGATACAAAGGCTCATATTTTATTAATAATGTGTAATTTTGATCAATTTTCAGTTATGGATTGGAACTAAGAAAGGGAAGATTTTGGTCTACACTGTCTCAACAAAAAAATTATGGAAAGAGTTACTCGCCCACGAAGATGCAGTACGAGTACTCTTCTATGTTGAAGGTCGGTATGTAATCAGTGGAGGAGGAAGTAAGGATGGGAAGATAGCCATTTGGAGTGCTTCTGCTAACACCACAGATTCAGGAAATTTCATTGAACTTACTGGCAGTGAAGGCCATTTTTAAGCATTACGAAGATTTACCCGTGCGTTATACAGAGATTTTTAAAACTAGAATCTAAAAAATAAAACATCTCAGTAGAAAAACTTTTTTTTTATATTTTTTGCTTATTTTTGCTCAAAACATTTATTGTGGGTACTGATTAGAACCGCCTTGTCGAGGTGGTTCTAATGAGTACCAACAATGTATGTTTTGGTGGCATAATAAGTAAAATAGGTTAACCACTGTAAACTCCATTTTCATATGGGGTTTTAAGGGGGTATACATGACGGGGACCTGTTACCCTGATGATGAACAAGGCAAGGCCTTGGCAGTGAGCACTTGCGGTATTAGTTTGGGTTAAAAAATCTGGTACAGTAAAATTGGAATACTTTTTTTTTAGCTCACCTGAGCCGTTAGGCTCACAAGGTGAGCTTATAGGATGGCCATGATCCGTCGTCCGTCATCGTCGTCCACCATTTTCAAAGATCTTCTTCTCTGAAACCGCTTGGCCAATTAAAGCCAAATTTTATATGGAGCATCTATGGGAAGGGGGAACCAATGTGTTTATAAATAATCCAGGTCACATGACCAAGATGGCCGCCATGCCCATATATGGTAAATACCCTTCAAAAATCTTCTCCTCTGGAACCGGTGGACCGATTTCAACGAAACTTGGCATGAAGAATTGGGGACTAGAGTACTACAATGTGTTTATAAATTATGACCTTTGGATGACCTTGGCCTATTTTACGGCAAGGTCAACATAGGTTGCCCATGCATTTGAATGGGGAAAATTGTTAAAATGTCATTTGAAAGGCAAATCTTG